>CM046293.1:41418448-42835990 GCA_025267735.1 Mactra quadrangularis
AATGAAAATAAAGCGTTTTGTTAAGAACAATTTTACAAGGCTGTTCAAGTGCAATCATTTCATTTTTTGTCTGGAATCTTAAGTACAGTGTACTGATTGTAGACCCCTCGGGTATCCGTCAGCCAGGTTTAATTTGTCAGTAAGCATTGATAAGTGTGTCTACGGACATATATACACTTAAACCCGAAACGGTAATGCGCATTGATACTAATTATCTGTCAGAATGACAAAACTAATGCTGGTATAGGTTATCATAAGTAAGATCAAAAACGCAGTCACAATTTATTTGTTGTTCCATTTACATATCGTTTGAGAGTCTAAACAACTTATTTAAATCTTATTTAAAGGGAATTGTACTTGGTGTCTAGTTTATAAAATGGCCATTTATTTTCAATCAGCAATTATTGGAGTAAGACGTTATTACTTTCACGGTACAACTCGTGTTCTTAGTCGTTTATTAAACCAATGGGATTGCATTTTGAAGTGCGTTTTAGTTAATTATATAACATTTCTTGCGATCTATAATAAATTTGCTTAAATATTAAGAACAAATGACAAACATACACAAAAGGAAAACAATGTGGTTGATACATGAACCTTTCCTGTATATAGTCCTGGTACATCCAATGATGCTACATATGTTAAATGAAACTAACATGATGTTCTCCAGGGAGATCACAAAACCTATTAGTGTTAAACAATAAAAAAACTTTAGGCAATAATAACAAATTTTATTAGCATTAGCCCTGCACTAAAATATCATTTTACTGATTTAAAGAGTCTGGGACTATAATCTGATATCACTGAGAGAGCTATAATAGACATGCAACAAGAATAATATACGACTACGAATTTCCACGATTATTATTCCCACAATGCAACTGCGTATATCTGAAGGATAAGTATTCCATCGATGTTAATGTTTATTGACTTTAAAAGTTATTAATTATGAGATATTAATGCCTGTATAAATAGTATGTAATGACTAAATACAGTTAGCGTTTCTAGCATATATGCATTATTGTTATTTGAACTTATTTGAGCAATGAGATGGTTGCTTAAATTATGATAGATAATTTATCATAAATACTTTAACAAATATTTGCATCCCTGACCATCAAAACACATTTCTAACTCAGAAAATCGAAAGTCCAATTGTGAATCTATCTAGGGACCTTCTGATTCTTGAAAGGACACTATCCTTGAGCTCACATAAAAATAACCAAACTTGTCTGCAGTATTATGGAACTTAAAAACCAATTTTGACTTAATTTCGTATTTTTGTGACGTGAAGAATTTCTTTAATCTCATTCCTAGGCATTAGTTCATTTTGATTAGTTTGTTTAAAAGTTTTTATGAGAAACAAACGATTCCCTTCGGAAAGCATTCACAAAATATGCAACTTCATCAATATTTCATAGCCTTGTGCTTCGAGTCTTTCAAAAATCAGAAAGAAATTTATTATACCATTAACTAGTTAAACTAAAATGAGTTTGAAGATTTTGTTTTGTTTTATAAACAAATTGATCTTTAAATGGTATTTTCAAACTGGTTGTTCCTCCTACAAACTGCAAGGTTATGTAAGCAGCTGCCTTAAATGACAGAATTCATGATTGTAAATGGCATTGAACCCAAATTAACACAAAAAACATACACGCTAGTTGCCGAACTACCAACCTTCTTCAAACATGATTGTTAATAAATACACTGAGTTCAAAGACATATTTACACAAACTTTAATATTATTTTATGTATCGATAGAACTTAAAAACACAAGTTAGTGCACATACAACGTGTCTAAATGCTACAAAGTCAAATAAAACATTATTCACATTGCCTAGACTAAAATTTAAAAAATGGCTTTCATCAATTGCCTTGAAGTATAGACAGTTCCAAACGGAAAATTAAAAGTAAGACTTCTTCTAATAAGCAAACCTTTACACACACTGGTGTAAAATTCTTTAACATGTGTTGCAACTAAAGCATACAAATCAAATGTATTAAAGGTGGAATACTTTGCTGTCTTTGTCACATGCTTATTAGACAATGTTTGGTTTGACGTTTGGAGGTTACACAAATTGTGATAAATGTCCATGCTCAAAGAAAATCGTATATGTTTTCTGTAATACCATCTATGTTTCAAGACATTTGATAAGGACATTAGCATCAGTATACAGTCTTAATTAGAATGACAATAGTCCAAAACTCCATCAATCTAAAATTAATTAAAAAAAACAAAAAGAACATCTTCACAATTAACATTTTGCATTAATAAATTGCTGCTATTAAACACACTCATATATTTACAAAGGTTTGGGACGATAGCAGTTACAGTTTTAAATGCAAATGTTCCTTTGCAATGTGCCATTGTATTGAAACAATGTCCAGCATTACCAAAAAGATCTTTAGCGAAGACTACTGTATTGACTAGAGTCTAGATCGTGTCAACTTTGAAAGAAATTATCTATAGAAAGTACCTATGTGAGAAATGGAAATGTCAATTTTATTTCATCTCTCAATTTTCCCGCAGACACCAGTTTAAGTTAATTATCACTTTTGACCAAACTTATTACTTCTGAATTGAAACTCACAGTCATTTTTGAATTTAATACAATGAGCACTTCTCTAACAGAAAATTGACTTTACATCTCTCAGATAATGTTTATAACGTGTGGCAAAAGCTAAAACTGAAATTTTCAAATTTTGCAATTTCGCAATAACACCACAGCCTACTGAGCAGACAATATTTAATCATTGCTAACATGTGAAGGAAATGATTACATATCTCGACTTAAATTGGTTTCCAGAATAGAATGAGATGAATAAAACCGTTAACAATTTGCTATGATCTTTTTTATTGTATGTTATTATTAACCAGATAATGACACAAAATCCTATTTGCTTTAATAAATGTAACGTCGGTTACATTTCAGTATGTTTTATCAAGACTGTAAATTGGGTGGTACCAAATAGTCGTAGGCGTAGGAATTCTGAGATAACACTAACGATCAGTTTTGTCACTGTCGTAAATTTGATAATATTTTGTCCATTTATGTAAACATGACATTTTTATAATTATATAGATATGAGATGCACATGATTTATTGAAAGATACCACTTATTCTGCAAATAAGGTTCTATTTCCGATAAGAAAATATACATTAAATTTGAAACTTCCATTTTTTATATTAAAATGTTTAATCTTTGTTAAGTGGTATACCATTTTGTCTTTTCTCGAACAAAATAGTTAGTATTATTTTGATATACCTTTATACCAGTCTCAACAAGTAAGCATTCAGGTAAACAGTAGTCTATCTTTATTCAGTCTAATGTGATAAATTAGATAACTCAATGATATTTACAAAAAGCGTTCTCACACTTTTTAAAATCATCATTTTAGTCAAACTGCTGGAAATATCTCGTGTTAAATGCAGTTTAAACACTACGGGAATTAGGTAGTATTTTTTTATTCAATCGCTTAAAAATATTACCCGTAGAATGGTGGACTAGCTTTCACCTTGAGTGTCCCAAATGGCTATATCGAGCGGGCTCTGTTTTTATGAATGCGCCAATGTAGTTCAGTGACCTAATAGCATGCGGTAATGGTACAAAAATAAAGATTTAAGTGACAGTTCATTTGAAAGTAGTGTTACTATTTCCACGAAATAATTAAATTGGTCTAATACTAGTACCAGTAGAATTATAAAGTTTACTTGAATTTACACATCAACGTAATATAAGGCAATAACGTAAAAGAGAAAAGTGCAGAAAGTGTACCTCGAGAAAGCTTTTTACTGATGTAAATTTGTCTTATCATCTACATTATTCAAATGAGTAAGACGTCGAACTGTTTTCAGAGTAATTTAATGTTACTTTTTCCTCAATATGTTCTAAGTGACTTAATTCTTAGACACTTTTACGAAGTGTGTGCTGTCAAGTTACATGTCTACATTCAGGTTGAATAAATTTAGTTACACAAAAAGTCCTCAGATTTCTTTATCCCAAATTTGTCAATTTATTTTGAAAGGGACGAACAGACATTCGAAATAAAATTATAATGTATGGCTGACCACAAAGCTTATCAATTATCTAATGTTATATATGCGTCTACATGGTAACCAGCTATGGCATCAGACTTGTCTATATACACAAACATAATCCTAAAATATACTATGTAAGACGCAATTGGTAATGATTTCAGTTGTGAATGTTTCAATAATATACAACACTATACAGACCCATCAGGTAAACTTGTTTGGTGACTGTACAATCATATGAACTACATGTTTTTCATCATTCAAAATTTCATGATTTAAATGGTTGAAAATGTGGATTCTTTTCAAGTTCATCACAGGCTAAACCATTTTAGTTCATGAACTTTATTCTATATGCAAGGAAAATGTTTAATATTAAAGAATGCATGACAGAAAGTTATGATAAAGTACAGTCCTGTCTAAAGATAGTGACCTTTCCTGCTTGTCAAATATTGATAAATATAATGTTTTACAGATTTCGTTGAGATTAACCATGCCCATGTGTTTTAGTACATTACATTAGTTGAATTCCACGAGCAACCTGTTATGTAAACATGTATATATTGTACATGGCTCCTGATGAGCAATCGGATTGAAATCTCAATACCAAACCATATACCAGTACCAATGATTTTATTCTCTGGCATCGTACGTTTCATGCTTATTCGAATTTGTTGCAATTTTATTTTTACTAGTTGCCACCTGTTTGTGTATTTTCATTACCTTTATGTTTAATGCAGTCAAATTATATAGTCTTTAACTAATCCTTAATAACAAAAATTCGGATTTTACTACAATCTATATGGTTATAAGCAAATCAATATTAATAATAAAATCAAAGCCAAATGTTACTAACTTAATTTTATTATCAATGTTTGGTCTATAACTATGAAAGTACAACCTTTCAAGAGGCGAGATTTGAGGAACATATTCGTGTTTTATTGTCCAATGTATATGTCAAGCGTCTACGGGTAAAAAGATCAGTATATAGTCCAGTTTACGATACAGTTTTGGAATCTATTACACTTGTAAAAGTAATCGTTCTTAGACGGTCAAGTTATTAATTTTCTTCTCACTACCTCTCGCCCCAAGTTTTCTTTCTCCTTCTACAACGACTTATACCTATTTTATTTGCATGTAATTTTGATTTATTTTTGTATTTTAGTTTATTAACTGTATATATAATTTATCATGTATCATGATTTGAGAAATAAAGCTTTGTTCTGTTCTGGTCTGAACGAATATGTGTACAATTTTAAAAACACTATCAACCGTTCATGTTGCTTGTTTTGGTTCAATTCTTTTAACTATCTAGCATTTTGATAACTTGAATCTCCATTGAATTGACAATGGACTTTTCTGAATTTACAGCACGTTGTAATTGATTTCAGCAATCTTTTATATTCAACTCTCTTCATTGCGTCATTCTGCTATTACTTGCAATTATGTTCTTAACAAGTAAATTGTCTTTTTTTTGTCTCATTACAGCAACCTGAAGATGACAAATCAAGCTGCTTCAATGTGGCCTGTATTGTGTTTAGCATTTTATCTCTGTTTCTACTGTTTTACTGCATTCGACAATGGCTAACGAAGACAACGAAGTATCAACAACTTTCGTCAAGTAAGTCAAATTGTCAATTTGTCAAACCCATACTAAACTAATACTTTACCAGAAATGATAAAGGTGCATAAAGCACTGTCACAATACTTTGAGTCATTTAAGTTACAGAAACAAAATAATCGTTTGATTTACAGATATATAAGTACAATATACAATAAATTTGTTTAATATTTTATAACCCTGATCTTTCTCATACTTGAAATACGTTGTCAGAATCCCTTAGTATACGCTGTACCTCTAAGCGTCTAAAAAGTTGTAAAAAAGTAAGAAAGCAGTGTGATTGTCAAAGATGCTACTCTTTATAATATGATGCAAAAACGACAGACAATGTGTTCAGCGTGAATGTTGATGATGCATACCTGATATTCAAAGTAAACTATCATTATTTGCTCTTTTTGTGATAGAACATTTGAAATGGTGTGCCCATATTGTTTGTGTATTTTTTTAATATTTACAGTATCTTGAATCATTCTTGTCATATTTAGAAATTTATACATTGTCATTAAAAGTACGACCACTATTGCTAGTTTCACTCGAGAACTTTTGGTGTGACTACATAAATATTGTCAAACTTACTAAATGAAAAAATAAAACATAATATTATAGTACCCTTATAAGACTATAAAGAGTAAAACTTTCGATTTCATGTCTAGTTTCAAATACAGATGTTCCATTGTATTTTATTTCATTTGAAACAATTTGCTTGATATTTTGCGTCATTGTCTTCAGGAGAAAACAAGTTAATTATTTCTACCACTCATAAGGGGGTCTTACACTTTCTCGTAAAAAATTCTGACTAAAACCATCACTGACTATGATCATTCAATGTTCTTCATAACTGTATTTGAAATACTAGTCATCCCATCGTTTACTGATTGTGGTTAGCGTCACCTTTTAGAAATGTCTTATAACATAGTACGTATATCAAGTCTTGCTGTGTCTTTCTATATGTATCTTTTAGATCTACTTTATGATTTAATATCTTTAATATGTTTGGAAACAATCTATCTAATTAAAAAAGACTTTACGTTCCGAAATATAATTGTTCTTGTTTGTAATGGAACATTGAACCTGTTTTCCTGAAAATTGGTATTTATGATAATGCCTTTTTTAAGAAAAAATGTAATTATATAAGAAATGGAAGTTATTGTATAATTTAACAGTTGTTTTATAGACATATTAATTGATATTGCCTTGTGTATGTTAATTAATCTATGAGATTTTTATATAAAAGTGTGGAAAAATAATTATCTGCGAACTTACTAGAACAAAGGTCGATTCAATACAATAATTATGTAATACATTGCCATTTTATATGAAATCGTTTTCCTACATAGTTTCTTATAATATACAGCTTTGTCTTTTTCTGTTGGATAATCTATGGTAGAAGCCAAGTCATTCAAACTGTGTGATATTTTGATTGTAAAATGGTATCAAAACGTCGTTATGATAGTAATACCCTATGTATTAGGGCTGTTATTTCTTCTAAGAAATTTCAAGATTTTGTTTCCTATTTTCCATTACTGATTGCTATAGACATTTTATTATGAATATTCTTATTTTGACTTCGCCGAAGATATTTTTGTCTGAAAAAATATTTTGGCAGTGTTTAACTGATAATTAGAATTTAAATTAATTCTCAAATACTTTTTACGATTTATGTTTCTAAAAAATATTTGAGAAAAGTAGATTTTGATATTTTTAAATAACCATAAAAAATATTGAGTAAAATATTGAAACTGGTTGTTGTGACAAATTATTTGATCATAAATAATAAGAAATAATAATATTATTATATTTTGTTTTAATCCTTACCCAGAAATGGTCTCTGGAAATGACATACATGTACTCGGAAACTTGATACACTCGTACTGTTGTTACCTAATCCAGTTCATAATACGGTCATGGATACACTGAAATAGCAGCTACTAGAATATGGGACAAAAACATAGACAATACTTTTGTTCCTCTGGAATCTCTATATGCCATAAATATAACAAATTTAAATTCAATAATCTATAAAATAATAACAAAATATTTTTTGGCATTTCTTGTTTCTCATACATTGTTTCGTGCTTTTATTAATTATGTTGGGTATCAGAACATCATTTCTTGCAAATGACAATAGCTTTATTATGTTACAAATTGATAGTAAAGTATTTAAATAAATACGCAATTACATCTAAGGTAATAGAAAATAAGTTAACAGTAGAATAATTTGTATATTTGAATTAAATTATTTTGATATTTTTTCGCTAAATTCTTAAATAAGTGTATTGAATTTGAATTTAATAAACGTATTTAAAAGGGAATATACTGTAAATAATTGCCTATTTATTGTTATTTAGTTTGTAATTCTTTACGTAAGTAGAATAAACTAGTAATTAATTGTAACTAACAAAAATGGCATATTCATTGCCTATTAGTTTCGTAACTTTAATTTTAATAGAATTTGTTCCGACAAATTTTATTTCTCTCCACTGTGAATTTGTGTAAATCATCTGATTTAAATCAGTCTTTACGTGTGAAATACAGCATGCATCTGAATAGCAAATGATAATTGCTTTAAATCGAAAGCGTGCTCTACGCTTGTCGGAGCCGAGTAGCAAGGAGTAACCAGCTATTAAATTGTTGCATTTGTTTTGTTTAATTTATCTCTTTGTCAACACAATTGATCATTTTGCAAAGTGAATGGTTACTTTATGAATGCATTACAATTTTTTTTGTATTTATTCTTCTCCAAGCAGTTCAATGAGGAAGAACTAAACAAATAATTAAATCTGTCATCTAGAGGAACGTCTATTGATGAAATTCATAAACAATGGGGAAAAATGTTAAATTCATCATATTCAATCATTATGTCTGAGTTTTGAAATTTATGAAAGGTTTGGGAACTGATTGAAATGTTTTCTCCATGAAGCTTCAAACAACTTGATAAAATATATGAAACGTCAAGTTGAATGAAACTCATCCTCAATATCAGACTTAGTATATGATTTACAAAAGTGCTCTCGGCTCCGCAACGTTGTCTTCATAATACGGCATGAAAACTGCTCTCAAAACCGCTATATGTTAGATGTGTTATTTACTTTGAGATGAAGTAATGTATTGGTAGAAAATATATTTGTTCTTATTGCTTCAAGCACACTTGGGACATGACCCAAAATTAAGGTTTATCTTTCTGCAGACCCATTATTTAGAACAAGGATGTTCCCTAAAGCAACGTTATATATTTTAATTCTGACAACTCAGGAATACAATGTAATTCAACTGTGTGTTTGATCCAGAGACTGGTATTTTCTGATAGCAGTTTTGCAACGCAAACAAATGATTTTATGATATGATATGATTGCGCATGCTTTGCATGATATATTGCATGTCCAAATTTAATTTAATAAACACATTGTAGACCACTTGTATTCTCAGAATTGTATATTTCAAACAAAATTGTCAAAGTTAATAAAGGAAAACTCTGAAATAAATGGTGATGCTTCAATGTCCAATCAGTGACAAGGATTTATTTATTATATTTTGGAGATTCGCGTTTAAATTTATTTCAAGTTGTATGTATGATAGATAAGCAGTTTAAATAAATCTCAAGAGTTTCTTTATTCTAAGCTATTGTTATACTATTGGATGTTTAATGACCCTGTCCTTTGTTTTATAAGCTCATTAGATACTTTCATGAAATGTAAAATGTTTTAGGAACATATCCTGTATTTTCGAAAATGGCCCAAGCACATAGTATAATTAAAAAATGTTCCATTTATTTTAGGAAGCCGAACTCTTTGACCTCTACCTATCTGCAATTGTTATAAAGACAACCTTTTATTGCACGTTTTTTAATGTTTAGGATTCACAAGGGATATTTATACTTGTTATAACAATTACATACTACACTTGTAATTAGTCACGGACTATAGTCATAAGCTTGGCAAATGCCTCAAATTGTATTGCGCTCTTTGTTTCTCTTTCATTTACTTTACATCTATCATGCCCTTGTAAAATCACCGGTTTAGTACATTACTGTACATCAGATACGTTTTGCATATTTATACTCTAGCATGATAATGATGAAATCAAATCTATAAAGGTATAATAATGATTATCACTTAAATTGTGGTAACTGACACAAACATTTATGTACTTAAATGTTAAGGCAGAATCTTAATTATTTGTCGTAGAAGTACAATATAAAATTAAAAAAGAATTGAGTAGAAAAGGTTGCATTATACCCAATTTGTAATAGCACACATTTACACCACTCGAAATCCTACCATTTTATATCATTCAAATGAAAACTAATGTACATTTAATTTTTTAAAGAAATCTTTCATCGGAAACAATAGTTTGAAATGTTTCTGGTGGTATTAATGTATATTCTACTTCAAAAAACTAATGCAAACAAAAACATTACGAGGAGAATTAAGTTCTAAACCATTAAAAATCAATTATTCATAATTACTATCAGTTCCCACATGTTTAGATTGGCACTGATTGTTTGTTCACTCTGATATGTGTGTAAAACATACTGCCAGGATATTGTATTGTACCACACCATCATAATATGAGTTATAGTACTGAAATTACTGCATAGTTTAACACTATTTCTTAAGACTAAATTTACAACTCAGTTTCCTTGCGGTCGGGATGCGGATATGTTTACATACCTGCATGGTGATATAATAATTATCATTAGGTAAAAGGACTGTAAGTTTTTGCGTTCACATCACTATTTGTTAACGTTACACTACTAGAGGAACTTGCCACAAGCTATATCTAGACATTTTCTTTGATCACAGAACTTGCTAAATGTACTGTGAAAACATGTAAACATGACTCAATAAATCATTATATGTTAAATGATTATCAAATTCATTTCTTTTATCAAATTGACAGCAATAATTGTACTAATTTATACCGTCATTTCTTTTATCAGAGAACTGAAAGTATTTTTTTCTAAAAGTGGCTAATTGACTTGGAAATACGCTGTAATAAATATGTTTTCAAAGTACACAGTACCCTCATCCACAAGTACAACATGTAATTACGTTGAAAATATTTTTTGAAACATTTCAGTAGAAACATTGTAATATAAATTGTTTTATGTAACGTAATTACTCCGGAGAAAACAAGTTTTAGCTAAATTGTATATTATCAAAAAAGACTTTTGATAATTATTGCATTTCAATTTGTTCAATTTTGTCCTCTAGTATAAGATAATGTTGTTAATACCAATAACTGTTGTATCTCAATCAATTTACGTATATCTCATTTTTTCCATTCATACCAATTATGTTAAGAAATAAAAAAAAGTTGTCATGAAGATCATCCTCATATTTAATTGTTTTTGGTTAGTAAACAGTTTTTACACTATTTTAACAAGCATTAATTTATAGCACATCGTAAATATAACATAACCAATCTCGCTGAACTTGATTAAAGCAAGTTCGAACTTACAGGTCACTGAGAAATATCCAAAGAAAAAGACTGTTTTGCATAAACAAACTTCGATAGAAGAGTAAATTAAGAATCATTCAGTCCGGAATTCAGGCATTGATTAGTGAGCTGGAAGTTAAATTAAATGACCCCTTAACAATTGGCCTGGGCTAAAATTGATGCCTAATTGTAAACAACCGTTTAATATTCCGCTCCAATGAGGCAAACTGTAAAAATATTGAATGTTTCTATAGCCTAATAGAACTAGAAAATCTACTTAACCTCTGTCAATTAGATCTCTTTCATCTAATGATACAATATGAAATCTCTTGGTAATATCAAACATATTTCTAGAATTACAAACATGTATATGTATATATCAATATGGGAAAAGTGGTTATTGACTATAAATATTGATAACTATCTTTTCTACAGAAAAAAACAATTATTACATTTGTGTATATATTGATACAGACGCTAAGCTGTATGTACATCTGGATGTTAAATGTTTCATCGATGTAACAGTCGAACCTTATGTAGAGGTCATCTTAATTTTAATATGAATTTTAATATTATGCGTGCGTATTTATTGTATGGGCATTCACCACTAATGCAACTCGATTTTACAGTGTATTCAACAATGAAGTTGTTGTTCAAAATGAGGTCATTACTATAACCAGCGAATAACCATAAACGTTTCGTTACAAATAAGTTAGTTGCGGAAATTATATCACATCAAAAATATGTTTATAAACATATTTTGCAATTTAAGTTATAATAACATTAATGCAATTGTAGTAGCCGTTAAAGTAGTTTAACAGATGTAAAAAACACCGTCTAATGCCGTTTATAGCGTTTTAGGTAAGAAAGAAATAGTAATCAAGAGGACGACAGTTGAAAGTGGCATTAACTGCCATGTTAATGGATCAAAACCCAAGAGTATTTTCATTATTGAAGTTTCACTATACATTCAGATTAATATGATACCATACATCTGTCTTCTTTTAGCTAACTATGATAACTATATTGTAATTAGCTTTATAGATTTTCGGTTTTCAATAGCAATAACTTGGTAATAATTATTTGTTTGTATGTTATTGATATGATCTCGGACAATTTGTATTCTCAGTTCTTTGTAAGAGTATAGTGAAAGCACTAGATTTGACTAAAAAAATTGATACGCGCTAAATGAGTATAGATACAAACTCTTTAGATTTAATTAAAACAAATGTCTTGAGTAGGAGTGATACTATTGAAGCTATGTTGGCACACAAAAAAAGATTAATTTTTTAACCGAATTGGACGAAAAAAATTGTCAGTATGTCTTTTCCTATTATAACGTGAATATAAATATTTAAAAGCATTTATTGATTAATTGGCTCTGACAAATTATTCAGTTATAATTCGTGCTGAATGTTTGACTTTACGTACAATCTTATATAAGACAATTGAACACTAATATGTATTTTAATCGAAAATATTTTGTTTTAAATATTTAGCACATTTTAATTAAATATATCAACTTCAAAACTATGTCTGGTTATTAGTTAGAGATTGGAAATATTCATCCGTTAATATGTAATAAACAAGTAATGGTAAGACTGAATATAATGTTTAGACATTACTTTGTCACGGTCAAAGGATTGGACGGCCGTCCGACCAATATATTGTATCTTTTTAAATCTGGTCAAATTTAAAAATCTATTAATAATTCAACTGTCTTAAGTAGTCCTAGATCATTATCACTCCTAGCCTACTTTACTCCTTCAATACAACTTCAATTAAGTAGCCTTTATTGCCAATTTTTTAATACTTCTACTTGTATAATGAGTTTGTTAGTGCCTATTTCTCCAAGAAGCGAATTCTAACATTTAATTTGTTATACTTAGAGAAAGAATTGTATGATGGAAAGACAAGAACTTTCGCTGTATTGTTTATCAATCATGGTCAATATTGACAAATGAACTGTCAATGTTTTTATCCCTTGTAGCTATGTATGTATATGTTACCGTATGTAGATACGGAGAGTATGACTTATAGTTATGTCATCTTTCAGACGTTAAGAATATTGTAAAAATAAATCACGTAAATAATCAGACTGGTTCATGTCATCGGAAGATATATTGAGACTTATGGTATAATTTCTCTATGTTTGTATTGATGTTCACCTCTTTGTAGGATATATTAATGTATATACAGGAGTGAACTGAGTATTGGTCAGTCGTCACTCGTATCAAAATTCGAGAATGATTGACTTATTCTTTTATTTTGAGTCTAAGCCGCCCGGCTAGCTCAGTGGGTAGCACGCAAGTCTACTGATCGAGGGGTCGTAGGTTCGATTCCCGGACTGGGCATACTTTCGTAGAGCTTGGTCATGAAATTATTTTTACGGCCATTCACCCTCCTACCAATAATTTTAAATTATGTAGGGCAGTTGTCAGTCACTGACGAAAGTATGCGCTTAGTAGTTAGTTAACAGCTAAATCCAGAGATTTGGCCAATCCAGGAGGAGTGAGTAGGTTAACTGACGGCCGTTATATGACCTATACAATGAGTTACAACAGCGTTAAACAAAACAAAACAAACAAACAAACACTATTTTGAGTCTACAGGGTTTCGTGGCATTTTGTAGATGATCATTGTAGATGATCATTGTATGAATAATTGAGATATTAATCTAATCGAAGAAGACTTCATAGCACATAATTGTCGTCTTCAATCTTATGTATTCACTGTCGCCATAACGTATATCGTAGTTGCGCTTACTGTTATCGGTATGCCTTAACTTGAATGAGTTTACAGTGCTATATATGTTCATCGTAAGTTACATTTAGAATATAATTACTTTGATCAAAATATATTTCCTTTTTGTCTAAAATGACTTACAATATTTTTCTCCCTTTGTTAATAGAACTACTTTCAGAGAGTCTTCTGCTCCATCATATTCATAGATTGATTAGATTCCATGCTTGATATCTTTGAATAAAACTCTCAGAGACAAGTAAGCACTAATAACCTGTCAGAATATAAAAACCGAATTCAGAAAGAAGTCTTATTGACGCTTGTGTATGATTTAAGCACCATGTTCCTGGGTGGTGATTTAGTAGTTAAAAATCACAAAAAATCTAAGGCGCTGTTACTAAGTTGCAGACAGTATATCATTACAGCTTTTGTGATAACTTATCAAATTATTCATCCACGTTTAAATGATGAAAATGATGCTTTAATAGATTTACACGGTTATGTATATAAAATATTAATGTATGACCCTAGGAGTGGAAGTCTTTTGAAAAACGCATCACTTACCAAGTCCTGATTGTTAATATGCTCAGGGTTTTGAACATATTTTGAATAATATTTGTAAGTAAAATAAAATAACTAAACTTAGCAACATCGTCAACCAGGTTTCCTTGAGTTATGTAATATATTTCTGGTTCTTTTTGATAGCTTAAAGTGATTTCCTAATACAATAGTATCACTTAAAGTTATGCCGAGTGCTTTTAAGACTATTCCAACAAAAGATATGTGTCGTTATTCTTCGTAAATTATTGTTGTCTCAGTATCAAAATGGTTTGGATTTTATTTTTTACGTATAATTGTGGCTTCGTCTATACAATGTAATTCCTACATTCCTTGGCGCTATTATTGTCAATGTAGCTTAGATAACCTTCTGGTCACTTTTTTGTTATTTGATAGACATTTGATGCAAGTATCTACAATAGTATTAAGATCTATGTCTATCTTACGTAAATCAATCTATTAACTTGCTTTGTAATGTTAGCCGGACGAGAGCATTACAAAAGCGTCTAGACATATGTGGCAGAGCTAGAAAAACAAATTAATCCCCAGACCACGTAAATGCACTTGCTTAATTACTGTGACTATTTTATTGCATCTTACATAGAACAAATCCATATCTTATAGTTTCATTTGATATGTATAATAGACTGACGAATAAATCATTGGATATCTTGCATTTCAAGCAATGTGTTAACATTGTTTTCGAAACTATAAACGTTCCTTCTAGGGTAATTTACAAAGTAGCAGTAATACATTATTGCCAATAGCTAAAAGTTCTAAGTATCTTATTATGAAAAACATGCATTCATATGGATGTTTTATGGATCACAATCACGAATTGTAGCATCGAACATCCATTGATGATACAATTGGCCTAAATCAGATTCAAAGCGTTATTCCGTCATTTCGAACAGTCTGTATACATACATTATTAAATCCGTCCATTTGTTTGATCTCAGCTGCTAAACTATCAACAACTGTAAGAATTGTTGTCTTAAAACATGGATGTCGTGCGATAAGACATTCAGGTATTTCAACAATGTCTGATACGAGAATAAGTTCAACATGCGATTATAAATTTAAAATTGTTAACCAATATATTAAAACTTTGTTTGCAGAGTCACCATTTTATTCCGTCTATCTAATTTACGTATTGTCAATAATATTTTATGTCACTTCAGTTTATGTGCCATTAAAAATCGATTCCAATCAATTTTCCAGGAAAACAATCTTTTATTTAGTTATTTCAATTTCTTGCAAAATATGCTTGACAACTTCAACGACCGCAATACTGCAATTTGAGCGCATCAACATATTGTTTATCGGTTTCATTTTGTCCTATTCTATTTTAGGTGCATTGCGCTTATTTTCTAGCTAACGGTTTTGAAAAAATGTCTTGTGTTTAAAAAAATCCCTAAACAGGAAACATTTTTGCTTAAGCTTTATTTATGAATTTAAAAAACTTCATAGATCATTTAAAAACCAGTTTTAATTCACAGTTTTAAATGAAGTAAGATATTAAAAAATGAGAAAAACATACATTGTGTATGAAATATTTTAGTGCAAAGGAATATTTTTGTACCAGTTTTTCCCCTGAATATTTTTTTATTATTTTAATTCCTAAAGCTGTTCGTAGTTTTTCTTTGAATTGGAAGCTGTTTTAATTTGAAATAGTTACGTTATCACATATAACTTTAAAATAATTGAAGTTATCGTTATATAAACCCTGAAATTAAACACAAAAATACCTTATATAGGATTCAAAGTAACATTAAGGTAATATACTTTGATGGTAACATCTGAACAATAATTATAAAACGGTTCCAAAAGTAATGATTTTTCTTACATGTCAACATTTTCAAATTGTACCTATAAATAGCTATCTTTAAATAGTGATATGCCATGAGGTTGAACGTAAGATGTACATGTGCATTTTTACAAAAATCGTTTGTTATTTCTTGTACTTTTGCAATTATATAATTGATGTTTGAAACTTCGTTATTAGAATGTTTAGAAAAAACATTTCAAACATTTATAAACTGAACAAGTTATTTTCATACTATCAATTGTAAAAACTGAGGCTGAATTTAAGCTACGTTGCTTCTATCTGAGGATTAACAAAATACATGTGTTTATTTTTGAAACAATTAGGTTGGAACTATTAAAGCAAGCATTTTGTTAGTTCATTATGCATAATTGGTACATGATGAGCTAACTTTCATTTTGCAGCTGTCTTGCAATCTTTGTTATTATAGTATCATATCAATCAGTTATGAAATGTATTACCAAACACTTTCATTCCTAGAACACTACATCTTTTTGTTCCTGTCGATTGAGACAATACAATCATTGTGATAAAATCTACAGTAGAAAACTCATACCAAACTACCTACCACATACTATTTGGACAGTTAAATTTGGCGCAAAAAACATATAACTGTCTGAACTAGGATTCCCTTGAGAGTATCAGATCTAGCATAGTTCTCTATGTTTTATGCAGTGTTATATAAGACTGGTCAACTCATTTGTCTTCACAGACGACAATCTCCATAACTTGATAACAAGTCCTTTAAGAATTTATTATTCGTGCATATCATATATTCCATGCCTTGTCTACCATAGCCCTAGGGATTTGATATAAATAAGATCATCAAAAATGCAAATAAAATAATGAACCAAACAGTATTATTTGTTTGAATTTGATCAACCTAGAGGTCTTTTTTCTGCGTTACACAATTTAGTACTTAATACGGTATTATTATTTTCTTATCATGGAGAAACACGTCAAAAGATTTCTAATTTGGTATTAACGGAATACTTAGTAATAGCTTGTTCAAAGCACGGGTATCTCGTCTCCATTGAAAGATATTATCTCCAGTCTGTATTTAATTCTGTATTAATTGTCGAATAATTTTGTCTCCATGTACAACGCAAGGGAGATATTCAGACATACATTCGTGTTAAGTGAATATCGAAATGTGTTCCCTTTAGAGTCAACACTAAAATCAGTAAAAGTGAATTTGTTATTTCTATTTCTAGACAATTCAGCTCAGGAACAGATTTAAGATTTCCTTTTATATCGATTGGCTCTTAAGACAGTTGAAATGTTACAACTATGCTAATGATATGGTTTGTTTATTTTTGTTTGATGCCGAATGTGCCAATAATTATAGTTTGTTGATAATTGATCATGCGACTGTCTGTGAGTCGTTGTTTTGTTAAAGCCTTGAAAACCTTGAAAATTGAAATGTGTGTGTAACAAGGACTTTTAATCTAGTTGTTTACTATAACAATGAGAATAAGATTACATTACAACATGCGTGGTAATGTAACTAATTCATTAATTATCGGAATTTAAAGTATTAATTGAAATACAGAGAATTAACAGCGATTTAATAAGAGAACATGTAGTTAATTTTGAACTACTGTTACTTTATGACTCGAAGGTTTAGATAAGTTTATGGTTATGTAATTAATTCTTTAATTATCGAAATACGAATGCATTTTATAGTTTAAATGAAATGGAAAGAGTTAACATTGATTTAATAAGAAAAAGTGTTGTTAATTTGTAACAACTATAATTAGTTTTAAAGCGCATGCAATTGAATCTGATTAAGTATAATCGAACAAATTAATATTATACATTGAATTGCTACCCGTTGGTAATTTTCGTATCTTACGGTATTGTTGCAACAATAAATATTTATAAAACATTATGCGAAAATAAAAGTACACATTTTGATGAATTTAACCCGTATTTATCACCTTATATTGTAGACATGCAGACAAATTTTCATATAAAGCGGGTAATCTTTTTGGCCCAAATATTATATCTGTTTTAGGGGTAATGCCTAATGTAAAGTAATTAGCTTTATAGACTTTAAGAAGTAATAACCTTGTTATGTATTTGTTTACCATTGATATGATCTCTAATGATATTGTCAACTCAAAGTCTATAAAAATATAAGAAAAATATTGACCGGGATTGAAAGTGTTAAAGTATAATATTATTGACCCGTAATGTTTACAGATATTACTATAATACATGAGCACTGAACGAGAAATGAATCATTTGTTTGTCATACGATACGCTAAATAATCTGCTCAGAATTGTTGTTACAGTAAAAGCATGTGGTATTTTAATTTCCAATCTATCAAGACTGGACTTTAATAATGTACACAGTGTAACACAACATTTCTATATATAAATATGGTTTGCCTTTAGGTAGTTTCGAGAGGCAAGTAAACTGATTACTTTTGCATTTGAATACAGTCTCTTTAATCCAAAATAATTTGATTTACGAAAGTTAAATTCATCTATATGAAATATCAACAGCATAAACTACGTCTGGTTTTAAGTTACAAGTATTACTGGTTAAAATATTGCCTTATAGGAATGTTACGAACTACATGGCTGTTTAAATACGACTAGTAGCAGTCTAATTAATCTACGCTACATTCTAGTGGCTTAAATAATTAGTATATTGACTTTGTTTCGCTTTTTTATAAATATAAATAAGTCTTTAAACACTAAGGACGATCAAAAAGCATGTATTCTTAATACATTCTTGATTGGATGTCCCAACCACTACTCTTCGTAATTCATTGATTCCATTACGAGCGCGTATTTAACATGTTAGATATGTCGTTAGTTTGTCTGTTAAACATTATACCTAGGAACCAAAACAATATATATATATACATGTATATATTAAAATCTTAATCATATTGTACATCAATCATGATTGTAATTGACAAATGAACTGTCAATAGTTTATCCTATATAGCTATGTATGTACATGTAACCGTATATAGATACGGAGAGTATGACATATGGTTATGTCATCTTTCAGACGTTAAGAGTCTTGTAAAAATGAATCACGTAACGAACCAGACTAGTTCAAATCATCAGAAGATAAATTAGGACTTATGCAAATTTTACACAATATTGTTCAAAGTTCTCATATTTGCATTTGCATTTATAAAGCTATAGATCGGAAAACAGAACATGTGAATTGAGATTCAGTTTTAGATATTCACAGCATGCATAGCACAAGTCTGATTTTTTCTCCAATTTTCTTATTTTACCTAATTGCTGCTATAAAATAACTGAAACTGCACTCATTATGATGCTCTATAAAATAGATATGCATTTAATGTCTTCTATTATCATGATACGTACCATTTATATAACCATGATAATCTGCCTTTAGGGCTGCACCTATTATTTCTCTTAAGGCACATCATCCAATATTTTGTTAATGCCAGATCGTATTTCCTTAGATTATTTTGTTCCTCTGTTTCATAGATATCATGTTTAATACATCTACGTAACACTCCAAGAGACAGGGTGGCACTAATGACCTGTCAGAATATGACAAACCAGAATTCAAGAAAATCCCACTGACGCCGTGGATTGATTGAAAAACGATGTTCCAAGGTGGTGATTTAGTAGAAAATTGTGTTAAAAATAGCTAAAAGCAATATAAGTAGTATATTCGTCGTAGACACTATGTATCATTATTGTTTTTATTATATAATAATTGTTTAAATAAATCATTTATGTATCACAAATAGAACGTTTTTCCTCACCTGGAACGGCGATATTTAAGTTAACTTCAAAACGTATAGGAAATTTTTGACTCGCAGCTCCAAAACTGGAAGAAGGCACTGAAATTACTTGTTTGTAAACTCGATGAACATTCTCTGAAATGCTTCTTTCTGCATTGACAATTTAAAAATATTTTTCTTAGCTACTTCTTATTGCACATTTTCAAATCTGATACCTTAAAAACAATTGAACAACTAATATATAAAGGTTTTGACAAAAATGCTTGGTCTGGTAAACATATGACACCAGTAACTAATATCAATGACAAATAATCATGAGAAATGTTTCTAGAAGACTGATGCATAAATACTCAGCTTCAACAAGGAATTTGTGTCTCTGACATGTGATAGTTGAGACTTAGTGGTATTATTTTGTCTTGTCTGACATTTAACAAGGTATTAAAATGCACTTTGTAAGATTTTATTCGATATATTTCAATTTAAATTCATGATAATTGCTGTCAGTTTCAAACTTCTGGAAACTGAAAGAACTATTTTGCAGAATTGTCAATGAGAAATGTATCACCCATGTGTCTATATTTTACGTATGAGATCATAGCCAATGCTTGTTTGTGCTAATTATACAACATTACGAAATGCCTCTGGCTCCTTTTGAAAGTCTAGTGTAAATTCATAAAAGATTTTTATCATTTTATGCTAGGTAATAAAGACTGGCTGATTGTCTTGACCAATACAATAGTCTGCGATGTTATTTACTGTAAAATGTTGCTGTCTCGGTAGGAAATTGGCTGCAATTACTTTCTTATTCTTATAATTTTGGCTTTAGAAATACAAAATATTTTCCAGTACTTTTAACACAAGCTTCGTCATGAATTGTCTATTGGTCAATCTTTTATCATTTGGTAGACTTAAGATGCAAATATATACAATGATATTAGATACTATTTCTTTCCGATGGAAATCAATTCATTATACTTGTTATATATTGTTAGCCAGACAAATACACAACGAAAATCGTCTAGACATGTGTGGCAGGGCTAGCAATACATAAATTAATCAATTGGTCTTTGACCATAACAAGTATAGTCGCTGTGATTGTCATATTGCATCAAAGATGTATCCAATATATAATGTAGTTGTATCGAATATGGTTAAAAACTGACTAGCCATAAGACTGAAAGTAAAAGTTAGATTCCTAGATACCGTAGATATCAAGAACGAGCTTCTACCTTAGCAAAATACCTTGCTACATAGCAGTGATACAGACTGTCAGCAATTTCAAAGGTTAAACTCACATAACAGAAAAAAGCATGTACTATTATGGTCGTTAACTACGGGCTACAGCAGGCAATTAACGGTAATAAGTCAAAGAAGTCATTAAGTTCTTTCGTACTGAGTGCTGTCTCTCTGGTTATATTTAATGACCAATGGTATGAGGTTAATGCCTGAAAGTTTAATCTCCATTGCTTTGTACCTATTTACATATATATTGCGATGGTATTAAAAAATTTTGCAGGACATATTTAACAATATTTTTGTACATGATACCATTTTTAAATTCTAAACCATACTGAAGACTATATCTTCATAATTTAAGCAACACATCATTCATTCAAGTATTCACTGTCAGTGTAGTTTTACCAACAAAATCATCATTGCAAACATTAACAGGTCCTAGAATTAATGAATTAGAAAAACGGTGGATGCAGTGAGATAAGACACTGAGGCATCTGAAGTATTTCTAATGAAGATATGTTCAATATGCGTTCATTTATCAATACTGCATGGTTAAACAATTTGTTTAAAAAGTGCTTGCATCATTACCTCTTCTGTCAACTAAGTGATATTAGTATCTGTAAAGCTTTGTTTTATATCCATTAATTAAAAACATCAACAATCCATATCTTTTGATGGCGATAGAGACAACAAAATAGCATTTATCCCCACTTCGAAAACATTAGAAGTACAATTCATGCACTCACCATTGTCATATCATTGCTCATAAAAACAACGGTTCTACTGTTTTCATTTTCTAGAACTGTTCTGTTTGTGATATATGGCATGACTCAAAGGTACAAAAACATAGAATTCTCGTAAAACGTAGTTGTCGTTTAAATCACCGTATATTTAACGTAATGCTTTAAGATTATTTAATAAAATAATTTAACTTCTTATACACTAGGGACAATTTCTTAACGTTATACAATATAAAAACGTGTTTTGTAATAGTAAAAAACAACAACAGATAAATGTATGGCCCTTTAACGCATTCGTCTTATACGATGTTAAGAACTTTTGGTAGTGCATCGCTGTGCTTTTTGAATGTCATTTTTTATGTGCCATAATACTTCAAGAATAATTTATCAGTTCGCCGCTCTGTATTCTGTAAAACAGGTTCTACTTGGCGTATCACTGTTAGATTTATCTGGCAATCTTAGTTTTTCCTGAAAATATTCAAACAAGTATGTTGAAGAATTTAAAGCTTAACCTGAACTAACCTTTTCAGGAATCTGATGGTCATGACATTAGTTTGTGTCAAGGACTTTTCTTGCTTTTTTAATCAAAAGTTCATCTAATAATTAAATGCACAACTTGTTGTAGAGACTTAGCAGTAAACAGAATAAAAACATTGTTTAAACAATTCTGCTCACATATTATTTTGAAAATTCCAATTTTATTCATTGTTTGAAACTTTGTTATTCAAATGTTTTGTTGTTAACATTCGTCAGAAATTTCGATCATTTGCAACATAGCGAGTTCGTTAAACTATTAAAGTAGCATGAACACAAAACTGATGCTAAATTCAAATTATGTTGTTCCTATTTGAAAAGCAACAAGCAATACATTTGTTTTAGATTTGAAACAATTAGAATGAAATTTGCCAATGTAAATAATACCTGTTTTCTGTTAATTAAGTTGGATTATTATGAGGCAAAAAGCAACTTTTTATTGCAGCTTGTTTAATATGAATGATAATTACTTTAGAAAAAAAGCGTCCAAAGATATTTCCAGTAACACAATACTTGCATATTCCTCTATAAGCTCTTTTCAAAGTATTCAATGAAAATTATTTTCCACAATACTGAAATAGTCTAAATGAGCTTTGCTAATTTCTCCTTCCAAATTGTAAAACATTGGCGACAAGTATTTGGAACATCATGAAGCACGTTTCGACTAAGAATTCAAGAGTTGTCTGTATTAAATAATAAAGTAGAAGAGAAAATAACCAGATATTAATCACTTATAAAATGTATTAACCCAGCGCTAGAGTAAATTAAGTTATTCAGAACATTGTATCCGTTTGTTTCTGTCCTTTGAGACTATACAATGATTGTGATAAAATCTACAGTAGAAAACTCATACCAAACTGCCTAATAGATACTATTTTGACAGTTAACTTTGGCGCAAATAAACATATAACTGTCTGAACTAGGATTCTCTTGAGGGTATCAGATCTAGTAAAGTAGCTCTATGTTTTATGCAGTGTTATATTAGACTGGTCAACTCATTTGTCTTCACAGACGACAATCTCCATAACTTGATAACAAGTCCTTATAGAATTTTTTTTATTCGTGTGCATATCATATATTTAATGTCTTGCCTACGATTGCTCTACAGCTTTGAACTTACTACGATCACCAAAAGACTAAATATAATTCTAAATGGTGTAAATTATAATACCGTTTTGTGGCTTTTGATACTGAAATGGTTTACAACAATTTGGTTCAGTGATTACTCGTCAGTCATATCAGATACACCTAAAATTGCAAAACATCAAGATGTTTGTTATAAAGTCAAATTTCGAGTATATTTTAATCATCGCGACTATAGTCTTAGAAAACTCACGAGTTATACTTCAATTGACAATGTGTATATGAAGAGTTCTCTTAAGACGTTAGGAGACCACTTAATACGCTCATTGAAGATTAAAATGTGTCTCTACTCTAAAACATATGAAAGTGCGTTGAAAGCATTTGTCGAATCTGTTTCTATAAATTTATCAATGTATCAAATAAATTATTTGGTATTTACTTGCGACTTTTCAAGTGACACTATTGTTTTAATATGGTGAGCTGTATATGTAGTGAATGCTCAAAATACTGAGACAAAATAGTTTGTTGAAGCTATCAATCGTAATGTGATATTGTTTTACTTCTTGGAGAAAAGACCACAGATGGTATAAGTGTATAAAACGTTGTTTTGGTTTTTCTGTTCTAGCTGCTTAATACTTAGAAATGTATTGGAAATGATACGAGGCATAGGTAATGTAACCAAATTGAATTGCAACACGCATGGAAACGGTTTGTACTAGTTTAAAGGCGAAACTATAGTTCTTCGTCTATCAAAATTTAAATATATGAACACGAATGAGGTAAATTCGGCTTATTATGAATTGCAATGCATATGTCATAACTTTATATGTCTATTAATTTAAGAAAACCAGGAGTATATATTTATAAGGAAGCCAACAAATACGTCTGAAAGCTTTAATGAACGTATCAATTTTCATTATATTACCATTACAAAAGTTAATTGACATCCAATGATGAATTATAAAGGATGAAAGGGACGTAAGAACTGAAAGAGAGGAAGTAGCCAAACGTTTTTTTCTTCTGGAGAGCACTCAATGGTGTAATAATATAGTATTATTATCTATAGTTTCCAGATGATGGAGTTAGGGATTATATATATATGATATATAATAGCTAAGATACTACGATATCAGTATTCTATTGAATTACCTAATCTCATTGTGAGGCAATATATTTATTATTAGCTCAACCATTCATTTCCTAGATTAAATGAATTGTCATCACAGGGAAATATTTCTTAGATACGAGATTGAAGTGCTGAACCTCTTGTCCTCACGTTGTCATTTCAGTCTATAACTTTCACAGCTACTTTGTCACTTAAGTGACATTTATTACCAATTGAAATCTTCTTTTAGTTAAACTTAATTATCGTGTTGACGTAAAATGATGATTAGGCAAGAACTTCAAATTGTCATGGAAAATGTAGCAGCACCAGATTGTCCTGAGGCTGTTGTTATTCTGAAGCATTTTTTTTTTTCAAAAGTACAGTATTTGCCCTTGGGTATTCTAGTTCTTGTGGATAATGTAAAATAATGTAATTTTGGTGACAAAATATGTTGTAGGAGTTTTATCCTATGCAAGGTAATGTGCTAAATCTATTTAATAGCAAATATCGTAGTGTGCAAGATTAAAGTTTGGCTATTACATGTACAACGCCTTCCTAAAATTAAACAAAGAACTATTGAAAGCGAGAGTTGACACCGTCAAAGAATTGCATTTGATTGTTTAACGACTGAAACCATGTAACCAAATACTTCTTATTGTTTGTTTGAGTTTTACGGCGCACCAACACAGAAAGGTCATATCGCGCCGAAAAATACTTCTCATAGATTGGAACTCGTTATGGCACATTACATTACTTCAAAGTTTATTGAGTATTTTATGTTCCTTCTTACTTTATTATCTAACTGCAGGCAACTTACAGTTATGTACAGCCAATATTGTCATATCATCTCGGCAAGGGGCATGGACTCGGCTGTGATATTACAGCTCTTAGATGTTGAGATTCAATGAATTTGTTTTAAATCCCAAGACTAGAGGCAGCAGTATGTCTCAATGCAAAAATGCTAATTCAATTATCAAAGTTTAGTATTCTAAGGACATCAAATGTGTGTGAAACTTCCATTTAGTTTGTAAAATCATCTGACAAAACAAGATTTTAATTAATGTTGATCACATCCCTAGAGAAGTGGAAATTCATATTTTGTTGTGCTTATCACAGCTTTGTCAGTTGATACATTGGCATTTAAACGTCAAAAATCGTATCTTACTCTGCAGCTTGTGACAAATTGAATAATAATAAACATGACGTTAGAATATCGATACATATGGATTGCTTTATTATAACTGATAGATACCAGCTGAGATTTTTTCTGTTGACAATATTGTCAATCATACTTTGTAACAAATTGCATCTGATTGTAGAGCAATGCTATGTTGTAAGACATACTTTCCTCGATGAAACGTCGCATTATAAGATGACAGTATACGTTGAACACATGAAATCTCCACTGGGACACTAGGTTATCATACTGATCAGGTCCTAGAAATGAACATTGAGACATAAATGAGTACAAATTGAGACAGAAAATATCAGACAGAGGGATGGTGAAGCCAAACTAAAAACAAAGAAAGAAGGGATCAGTTTCACTAACACAAAGAGGCCATAAAGTTTGTCAATGGCAAAATTTAAAAGTCTCTTGGAGTTAAATGTAGTAATAAACATCTATTATAAACGTATAAGTGGCATTTGATGGAAACATGGAATTCCGTAGAGAAGTTAAAAATTAAATTAAAAGGTATCATTCGTCTTGTTAAAGTCACTTTCATGTATACTGATTGACAATCATTGATGCTAAAGAACATTATACTGCTTTTGTAATCGACTGTGCCTTATTCAACGTCTTTCTAGTTAATTATCATTCTCCTATGAAATCAATTCAAAGGTCTTGCAAAACTGGTTCATCCTTTATTAACAAGTACTTGAACTTATAAATAAAGCTTGTTTTACGCAGAACCCATACTTTGTAAACAACAAAATTCTATTTCATAGAAATTGATAAACTGCATTGTATGGTTCTTTTTAATTATGTCAATATCTGAAATGTTGCGACTGCCTCACTTTGTAAACTTGTTGACAATCATACATAAGACAGGACGAGGTAAACCTTGACAAAATTAATGACACTTTGAGACGCGGGAATAAGTGTAGCTATTAATAGTATTGTCAAAGGAAAAGTTTTGTAGTTGCCATTTTACGTTCGTCCCGAGACAATGCTGAAATTGGAAAGATCGTACGTGCAATTTCCATTTGCAATTCATATGCAATTTGCTTTTCATACCATTGTTCAAACGTAACAAGCATGATGGCATTTCCCATGTGCATAAATAGGCAACATCATTACACAAAGTTTCCTTTGATTATCAGAGATGATTTAGTAGCTGCACCAAAGCAATATATTTAGTTTCTGAAGTTTATCACTTGGAGACAGGGTCTTTGTAGTTATTAATGAAATTTTATTTTTGTTATTATTATGAATCATTATTTATTCATATAATACTGATATGATGTTGCAGAAATTTGTAATAATTGTCCATATTTGATTACATGGAGTTAGTCTTTATTGAGTCTGATCTCTACGATGTAAGGACAGTAATAAATGTATATGTCATGATACAGTGCATTTAGTAACAGTCATCACATATATGAGGCACCCAGTAGGGGAATTCTGTGTCTACAAACAAAGTTAAATTCAATAAAACAACGTGACATTTATAAGTAAAATCAAAATACTTATATAGTATCGTAAAGCTTCACTGTAAATATTGCCTAGGTTAGATCAAAATCATGCGATTTCAGGCAATATTTTAGTCCCTTATGCATAATTTGAGAAGACAAAGATCCTTATATTAGGACCAATCCTTTATTAAAACCATCTTTTGATGGTCTTAATAGTGGGGGTTTACAGTAACAATTAACTGATCCCTCATCGCAAAAATCTATAAAATAAACTCCAATAGAGAGCACTAACTAAACTCGACGCCCAATTATTACTCATACAGTCATTGATAAAAATTGCGTATCGTCCCTTCTTTGAATTATTTGTATTCCGAGAGGATAGATCAATGATAATCAATGTAATTATGAGTATAATAATTATTAATTCAATACATTTACCAATTAACTCATTAGATAACAGATGACTAATACGGTTCCTATACGAATATTAATGAATCATTTATACACATGGTTGTCATTGATAGTAACATTGGTAGCAATTATAAACGTTCAGTTGCCATGGATACGCTTGATTATATCTTTGGATTCATGATAAAAATTGATATTTTAATTACATGATTGCTCTATGCAGATATTTGAATACATTGATGATTTGTGTGCTATGTTGACTGGTTTGGAATTGAAAACCGAAAACGTGGGATAATTTCTGATGAGTAAAACTCAAACTCCTGACAATGGTTAAGTCAGCCATTATTCTTTCAATAAAGGGAAGCAACTCCTACGTGGAGTTTGATTAACGCCCCTGTTTTTTTTAATGATAAAATGACTTGATAATTATGTATATAATTGAATTTTGGTATGAGGGCGTCAAAACATATTCAGAATTAAGATATGCTTGTTTTCTAACTTTAGAAATTGATCAAAATAATATCTGAGATGCTTGAGTAGTGTCCTCTGAAATCATTGGAAATATGAGTCAGCCAGAAATTAGAAACAAATACCAGAACAGTGCCAGATACAATTTCCATTCTAATTCATTATATAGAGAGAAAAAATGTATTTTCATGGCACCTGTGATAATAGTACATTCTGCATTTCAAAAAAGCTTATTCTACACACTGAGTATAATATCATTGTTTGTGTATTTCTATATTTAATTCAACTGTCAGTAAAGCATACATTGACCCTGATTATTTAAATACTTGATATTTATTTAATAATCGCTGAACATGATGACAGTGAATGTAAAAGTAATGCATTGAGTATTTAAATCATAAAAAAATGTATGCACTATTGACGGTTGAATAAAATATAACAATTATAGAAATTCATTTAGTTGATCCCATAAAGAGGGTTCTCATAGATTGTGCAACTCCTTAATACCCAGATGCACAAAGACTTAGTATTAAAAATGGCATACTTTATAAATGTATCCCTTCCCTGAAAAATATCTCTTGCATATCCCCTTCTTGCAGCCGCCCGGCTAGCTCAGTTGGTGGCACGCAAGTCTACTGATCGAGAGGTCGTGGGTTCGATTCCCAGGCGGGGCATACTTTCGTGGAGCTTGGTCATGAAATTATTTCTACGGCCATTCTCCCTCCTACAAATGATTTTTAATTATGTAGGGCAGTTGTCAGTCACTGACAAAAGTATGCGCTTAGTAGTTGGTTAACAGCTAAATCCAGAGATTTAGCCTTTCTGGAAGGAGTGAGTAGGTTGAATGACCGCCGTTATATGACCTTATATGTGTTGCTACGGCGTTAAACCAAACAAAAACAAACAAACAATAACCCCTTCTTTATATTGTTCTTAATTATTCATTTTAATGACTATGACATTTATATGTACAGTAAAAGTTCATTCGATCAAACACCACCGGGTCAAATTATTGGTTTGGTGGAACACATTGTCTGGCACTGATCAATTTCTCTTCTAAGGACTCATGTACTATCAGTATGTAAACACTTCTGACAATATTACTTATATTTCTCATTAAAATTTATCATACAAAATGTCAAATTGCTAGATAACATTCAACATTTACGGCTGAATCAATATAAACCAATTTTAAAACCTTAGCTTAAAATATACAGATTATTTCTAATGAGATTTTTTATCTTTATTCCCATACATTGTTTTATAACAATAATGAACTTTTTTGTTAAAATTTAGAGAATTGTTATTTGTCTTTGTAATTTGTAAACATAATTAGTTATTACATTCACTTTATTTCAAAGGGAATATACAAGATTTATGTAGAATAATTGTTCATTTTATTTGTATAATTAGTTTAACAACATTGAAAATAACAATTTTAATACATCTAACATAAAAACATGTTCTTGTGTGCATTAGTTTGATGAGTTTTTTACTGTTAATAATTTTAATTAATATAATCAATTAAATTTATTGAGTCTTGGTTAATTTTTACGATTCATTAAGTTGGTTGGAAATTGCATATGGGTTTTTTCCTGGTTTGTGCTCTTGCTGTATCATGCTTAGCTAAATTGTTTGCCTCGTAGTTTGTGCACGTGTAACAGGAAGTATTAAATACAAAACAATTAAAATTTTGAATTAAATGCTCCTTGTTATACACGCCTCTTTTAGTCAAATATTTTACTGTATAATTTCAAACAATCTATAGGAAGCTATGTCTTTACATTCAACATTACTTAATTATTTCTTACAGACTTTGGTATCAATACTGTTTATTCTATTTCTTTTATTACTAATTATTTCTGATAGAAAACAATAGTCTGTTGAGACATAAAAATGTAATAAAAGAATGACATAAGAAACAAACTTAAGTATCAACATTAGATAGCAATAAAATACCAGTTTCTCTAGGAAAAAAACAAGATAGAAAACTTTATAGCACTATTTAATTAAAATAAAAGAATTGTTTGAAATTTTAATAACATATATAAACACTTGCCAAGACGGTCTAAACAATGAGTTGTTAAAATTTCCACGAATACTGAATACATTGTCTCTCTTAACTGGAAACATTACCCAGGATGCTTGTTATCTCATTTTAGCTTTTATAGTCCCTAACGTGTTTAGTTTTGACCGTAATTTTAAGGTTTTTTGTGAAGTTTAGAGCCGTTGTGTTTCTTTTAATTTTAACAACGACATTCATGTACTTGTTTATTAAGGTGGGCTTTCTAAACCACTCATTTCCTAGTCATTTTATAAGTGCTCGGCTCAATTGCTAAAAAAGTCACATTAACAGTTTTGGCGCTCAAAACTGTCCATCCTGATCCCCACCCCAGGGGCAGTGAGGGGGATAGCATAAGAAAAGAACTGTGATTTTGCCTCCCAGCTTCCCCTATACCGCTGGCTCAAAGTCAAAATACCCGCTATCTAACGTAAGTACCAAGCATTATTTCATTTAACAAATATCACATTATCTATAATCACAAGCAACTAACCTATAGAGATATTCATTAAGAATCTGAGTGATGATAAATATGATTCAAAAATATAGAAATTTTAATTACTATTTTGTCAGTATTAAACACAATTTAATTATTTATGAAGGTAATCATAAAACCCTTATAAGTAACATAGTTTATGAAAAAGGCTGTAACAGTTGAACCTAATTACTATAAAAACTATAAGCGGTTGCTGACTAAAATAAAATCAATTGTATTTATTCGGACACAGCTTGACCGACTTAAAGTCCATTGATCCCTGAACCTATTTTCACCCTGATACTTGTTTGCAATTTTTGACTATCAACAAAAATTAACCTATTATGATTTATTAGGCTACCATTTTTGTATTAAAGGAGACAGTTTACTTTAACAAAGGTGTAATAAGCTACAATTTGGACCTATATAGTCACCAATGTTCACAGTTTGGCTACAATACTGGGGTAGACTAGACTAATAAGTTCGCCAAGACGCTTTATAATTTTCATTGTTAAACTACTGCATGCTGGGATAATACTATGTTTGGCTATGAATTCTCACACTTTAGAATATAATAACAAAATTGTATCTTATTTCTACAATATCCAATTTTCTCTAAAATTAGAATTTTCTTTCGTTGTATGTTATGTTCATTTTTTTTTGTTTAATTTCAACTATGTATTTGAAATTTTAACAAAATAATATTAGAGAACAAAACATATTATTTTTGTAGATAGAGCTTCCTCTCTTAGTACAATGACATTTAAAACTTCAGATTAAAGTTAGCATAGCGATTTTCATTTGAATTTACAGTTTACGAAAATATCATGAGAAGTTTCATACCACCTTATATGTGCAAGTAATTTTCCCCATCAACATGAACGATATTAACCTTTATTGCTATAAGGCCTCCTTTTCAATGACAAAATTATAATTTATAATGATGTTTTACTATAAATACCAGCTCACCCAACCAGCTTTTCAAAACAGGACACTTTTTACTAGTGCTCACACGTAGCCAACAAGAAGGGGCCAAAATAACTTAAAAATCAAGTTTCATTAACTGGTATAACCTCCTACTACCAGGAGTTAAGCCAACAACCTTTGGATTCCAAATTCTGCACTTTACCAATGCGCCACATCTGTGGCTACAAACTTACAATAATTCATAGATCATGCATATTTTTGTACTTCTAAATTACCTTACCTCGTCGCTTGAAGTCAAATATTCAACACAACAGCATGAGAACAACAAAGACTTGTAAACTTCTGCCAAACAAGTGATGTTTGGCATCAAGCAGAAAAATTCTAATACTGTGTTACTACAAATGTGTCTCATAGATCTCAAGATCTTTTGTCTCAAACCAAAGCCTTGAATTAAACAGACAGGGTAAAAATCAGCCGTATTTTAAATGATACAAAATTCATTATCATTTGCTGTGGATGCTGTCCCCTGGAATATATACATGTAAAGTCACTTTGTCAACAGCATTATCTACAGCAAGATATCAGTCTGAGTAAACGGCATTGACTTATCTTTGAAAATTTTATTCGAATGTCTACCGAATTTAATTCTAATTTACTGATAGTCTGAATGCCTTATGGGGATGACATTTTGCTGAAATTCGTTTCGTTACATTCAAATCTTTACAACTCTTATTTTTATCAAAACTGGTTTGGTTTTTTACTATTTATTTTAGCTAGATTGTGAAACAAGTTCTTGTAACTGAGGTTTAACACTTTCATCTCCCACTTCCTGGTCCCCAAGTATTGAGCTACATGTAGTAGGATAAAGTTTCTTGCTAAAAGAAAAAAGGAGGATTTATCGTGGAATTCGAACCAAAAGGCAACTGGCTATCCAATGTTTATGTTATAACCCCTCAACCATGCCCACTACTAGCATGAAAGAAAGTACATTTATAAATTATTCTAGAAATTGTTAGATGTTTGATTGGACAGCAAAGACTGTGCTAATTAGGGACTGTTTGACAAATACATGCAACTTAATTATGATTTGTCTTGAGAATGCATGTCAAAAAATGATTTCAGGCGGTATTGCAATCTAATATTTTACCCAACCTTGAACTTTAAGATATTTACAATGTAAAGAAAGTTAGCACAATCAAAAATAAGTCTTGAAAACATTTACCTTAACATGTAGAAATTTGACTTACCAGAGAATTTGCTTTTACATGCAATACACACAAGAAACTTCGACAGCAGGATTCAATTTTGGACCACTAAAAATTTAATTTTGTCATATGTATGCCCCTTCTTTGAATCTTCCTGAAAAAATATTATTATTTGGTTTCACCATTAATGCATGTGACATCAAGGAAATGCACCAGGATCAATAAAACTGATGTCAAATAGCTCTGATTTGTCATTAAGATATGCAATTAGGTATCATTGCTATAATTATAATATTAAGGGATGGTTGATAACATTCATAATGATAAAATAATTACTTTTAATTGTTCTGACTCGTATCTACTGATTCACAATCAGTATTTTTATGTCCGATTAAGTTGCATTCTTCTTGGTGACTGTAAATTGAGTACCAATGATTTCTAACTATCATTCTAAAAACAGCAAGAAATTAAATATAATTGGTCAATGTTTTTTCAAAGAATATGCATAAGTTTAGATGAAGTGTATTTATAACTTATATGCCACTCTCAGTGGTGCATTTAATATTTATTAACTTCACTGATTTAAATACTCACTACAGTATTTTTTTAAAACTATCGATAGAAATATGTTGAAGAATTATGAAACAAATATCAAGGATTTGATTCAAGGGGATTGGTATGTGCCACTGACAGTTGAATAAAATTTAATTAAACAATGTAAGTTTTTTAAGAAAGAATAGAAATGAAGTGAAAATTATTAGAGCGGGCACAAATTTATGCCTATTTGAACTTCGCTTAGATAACTCATGGGTTCCTTTTTTCATGGCTAAATGTGCATAGATGTATTCTAAAAACAGAATTTTGTCTAAAAGCTTTTGGAAAGCACTGTATTTTATTCCATGACAAAAACACAGACTAAAACACAGACTAATTGTTATTTCTACTCAAACATATCACAAATGTATCATTAAAGTTTGATGATATATTTCTCATATTTTTATCATAGGAAAAGTATATGACATTGATGCACATTTCTTGTGATTTGTAAATGCACAAGTGACAAATGTACAAGTGACATGTCTAAATTGCAGCTGGAGATACTACTAAATCTACAAAATTATGCACATTGAATTTCTGTACAGACTGTACATGTAATGGCATTTCTGAACACTTCGGTTATTCATTATTCCTAGTGAATGGCCAAGGAGTTCCGAAAGCATGTATTAAGTGCAAATCAATTTCAATGAATATATATCATGTGACACTGCAGAAGAACCATGTGACTTTGGACAAAATGGGAGAAAAAACCAGTGCAATTGGAAAACAATATAACTTGATTGTTTGTAACAACGGGGGACCCCTTTTTTGTCTCAATATTTTACCAGAATGACAAACACAAATAGACAGGCTTGTGCCTTCCTATTTACTACATAGAGTAAATATTGTATTTATGACAATGGATTATTAGTTATGAGTTTTTATTAGAAAAGAAATGAATCATGATTGCCTTGTCTAGATGGGTTCTTTATTACTGTAGAATAGTAAAGCCAATCTACTCTGTCAGATTTCAAGATTTATTACGTATTTTGTCTTCATTGATGTTGATCACAATTTACAGTGAGTTCTTCCTAGCCTTAGTACTACAGTACTACCTCTCTTGAACAACACCCACTAGTTTAATTATTTATTTATTGGAGTTATGGCCGTGTTAACACAATTAAGGTCATTTTACGGCGTCCAGCGCACCTAACCTAGCTTTCCTGGACCATTGTCTATAACCAGTACTCACCTACCCTTCCACAAGGCCAGAAACTTCTCCATATTATCTAATCAATGGAGGAAAATCGACATTATTGTCAAATTTTCATGGAAAGGTATAACCTCCCCGGGTGGGATTCAAACCCACACCCCCTCGCGCACAAGTATCCAAATCCCGGCGCGCTACCAACTGCGCTATATCGACCCGGGTAAACACCCACTAGGAGAGAGAGACTAAAGTATGTTGCTGTTTAGAGGTCTTTGCTCTGCAGAGGTAAAATTCAAATAAAATTACGCTTTATGGAAATATCACAAGCTGATGCTGTGCAGAGGAGGTGTTCTGTTGAGGGCCGCTCGGCAAAGGTTTTACTGCATACTGTGAATGGTATATGGTATATTGGTGTACAATAGGAGAGATATGTAATATGTCTTCACTCCAAATGATTTATGTTCTATGAATAGTACTTTTGTCAATAATTTAAAACGCTTTGTGCATAAGAACTTTATATTAGTGTTTTTCGGTGTCAATGACATATTATACTGTTTTAGAGCTTGCAATGTCGTATTGATTCTATTATATAGGTCATTGTAAAGAAAGCCTATGGTAATGATATGAAACTGTTTTAAAATGGTGGTCAAAGTCATTTAAAGTATGACATGCATTACTGACACAAGAAACATGCCATACCAGTTATCTTTCATGAAGAGACCACTTCTTAACAGTAGATCAATGTATGAAATTTGGAGGTCATTGTATTTTCTTTTCATTAAAGTCCATAAACGCTACTTGATCCATTACAAGGATGTTTTGCATTGTCTTGTTAATGTAAAGATGTTACTCGTCACTATAAGTCAGAAATAATCTTCCATCTAACTTGAGTATTAGAATGCAATATTTAATATACAAACAGTGCGAGTAAAAAGGCAACCATGACAAAACTATGTGGCATCCAGCTTGCCTACATATGCACAAGACAAAAAGCCAGTCATATAACAAACTCAGTAGACAGATTTTACTTTCTGTATGATAACAGCCCACTGTTAAATGCAATAAATATACTGCAGGCTGTAACAGTTTTTATATAAAATTTGAACAATAGGAAATTTGTTTAATTCTTTATCATAAAATCATGGAACCAAATGCTTTTAATATTAATAATACATAACTATTTGTTGTAGACAAACTTCCTGGTGCCTTCATGACAAATTTTTGTCCTACAATTTTCATGAAATATTTGAAATTTGATATCATATGTTTTGTATTTTACAATGACCTGTTTGCTGGTTTGATTAATTATATGATATCTAAACTATAATCCTCATAAATTGTGGTGCCACAAAAATAAGTTCCTGAAAATATTGTCTGAAATTTTTTACATAGTTGGAAATGCTGAGACATATGTTTTACTATGCAAAGATTAATTGAAGTTATTTAAACAACAATGGGGTTTTTCTCTGCTGTATTATAGATTCTATAACATATCTGATGATTTTATCAAACTGTGAGATGTACAACTGCCACCATTTCAAATTTTATTATGTATGTATTCAACCTTTTATGGAGTAAAAAAGTAGGCGATTACTGGAGATGATGATGTCATCTAAAATAAAGATACTTCAATGGTCTGGTTAGATCAGACGTTAGCGCAAATGTCTACTAATTGACGGATTGTAGGTTTGGTTCCAAGATGAGTCATACTTTCATGGAGCTTTGTCATGAAATAAAAAAATTTTAATGATGAGTAGGTTGTCTTACCACCATGATATAACCTATACATGTACAATGTTTTGCTACAGTGTTAGATCAAACCAAAAAAATCAGCTCACAAAATAAAGAAAAACATTTTAGTTGTGCCCTAATGATGGCGAATGTTCTCTCAAGTCATCGTTTTAAATTAAATGAGCTCCAGTCTGATTTATCTGTTAAATAATGAAGCGGCTCGGGCTTTGCACTAATTTGGGTAAAGGCAATCACTGCTCTCTATTAAAACATTTTCTCAGATAACACCTGAGAAAATTTCTGGAAACCTTCCTCCCCTAAATGTTACGAAATGCATAATGTGAGAGCGCTATGTCTCTAAGCAGCTTCAGAAAGCATAAAGCTACCAACTTTTTCAACATTAACACAGAAACTTTTATAGGAAAGTAGTCCATTGAGAAATACTTCACAGCAAATAACTCAGAGATTTAAGATGATTTTTCAAATATTGAAAGTTAATTACTAGTACTTTAACAGTGATAGATTGTCATAGGGGAAACAATATGAAGGGCTTAGGGGAGATCACATTTTAGTGAATCTTACATGAAAAATGCATTCTTGAGTTTCTGAGATTATTTTTGAAGACAAATGTTCCAATTAGTAAAGTCTTTCTCACTGAGTCAAAACAATTGTTGTTGATACTTGGCTATGAACAGGGTTTTCAAAATATTTCAATAAAACAACATCGAGATAATTAAACAAATGAAAAATATGATGTTTTTCAATTTGATTTCTTTTTTCTTGCTATTGGCTCCAGGCAAAACAACAAAGCCTTTTGTCACTATATGCAGTATAGAGCAATGCCTACCAGCACTTTGTCATGACTCTACATGTATATTGGTTGCTTTTCTCAACCTTGCATTTTAGAATTTTTTTCTCTGTTGAATTGACAATAGACTGCTCCAAAATTATGACAAGACAAGTTCATTATTAAAATTCAGTGGGTCATTGTACTGGTTGCTCTGCTCAACCTAGAATTTTAGAATTAAATTCCCCCTTGAATAGACAATAGACTATTCCAACAATATGACAAGACAAGTCCATTATTAAAATTTTAGTGGGTCAAGGGTTAATGGGGAAATGAAATATGAGTACTAGATAAATCATTGTCCAATCGCTAATGTAATTAAATTTTTAATGATTTTCATGCTGTAATGTCCCACGATGATACTATAAATGACTCACTATTTTTATTGTAAACAAGTGATGTAAAAAAACTGAAACTTGAAACTGCAGAAATAATAAAAAACCTTCCCAGCAACATATGGCTCATATCTCTTTAACAGAAAACGAAGCACTGGCTATTCAGAGTTCACTATTCAGAAGTTGCTATTCACAGGTTGCAATGAGGATGATTGTCATTCATACTTATTTAAATAACTTTCTTGTGAAATGGGCAAATGGTACATTAGTTGCCATGACATGGACTATTGATTCTTAATTACCCAATAGCTGCTTTAATTGGCTGTAAAATGTCCTAATCAATATGTTCAAGTATAATTTTCTATCCATGGTGAATTTGATATGATTTCAAAGTTAGATTGAATCAACATCTGTCTTATATATAGCTTATTTCACAAATTAAGTCTTTATAAACCTAAATATGAGGGGTGATCCAGAAATTTGTGAACACCTTGCATGAAACAAAAGTAATAAAGCAAATCACATGAACATCTAGTATTTTATTTATTGAGCATCTGACAACACATTCTCAAAATATTGTAAAGATTTGACCATAATTTATGATTCTGCACTATTTTATATACATAGACGTGACAAAACGCGGCACAGCTCATGACGTCTCAAACGACGTAATGTTTTCAAAAGAAGTAAACTACATTACTGTTTTGCCTTATAACTTGTAAGTCTAATATAACTACAAGCAAATTTTACTGAATACATAAATTATTTACTTTTAAAAAATGTAAGCCAGTCCTATCCAGAAATCTTTATCAGTTATGGTAAAGTCTTGAACCACGCCTATACTTTGATTTAGAAGCAATTTTTTAAGTCCTAAGGTCCCAAAAACTAGACAAAGGTGGACACATAAATCCATAGAATGATTTGCTAGGATAGATCATAGATAGAGGGCCAATTCCGAGGCAAAAACACTGCATATAGGTAGGTGTATAGTTTTACTTGGAACTGCGCTGGTGACACATGGGATGGATAAAACATTTAAATATTTGGTCCTGCATGAGATTGGAAGTTTAGGTGCTTACAGTTGTATGTTACAGAATATCTTGATACATGTAGATTCAAAAGGAACATTTTCACATCTAGGATTCACTATGGGTAAGCAAGCGTTTCAAATGTCATTGTTTTTAAACCAATTTTTTGCATATTTGTAATAATGAAAGTATAAAAAAACATTGCCTAGCCTTGTAGCATATCGTAAATCATTCTTCTAAACTAATTTACCTGAAATAGACAATATTCCATTATCAATCTTCAGAGACATGTTTGTATTGTTTGTTAATATTGGAATGGTGGTTTTTTAATTTATGTTTCTCCAGCAAACTTTTGTTTGGTTAGGTTTCTGTTTGGATGGTGATTGTTTGTTCTATAAAACATTTCTGGTCACATTGCAATGATCAGTTCTCCTAATAAGTGTCCTTTGAGAAGGTTAGAATCGGCGTGATATGACCTTTCTGTGTTGATGCGCCGTAAAACCCAAACAAACAAACGAAGGTTAGAATTTAAGACTTTTACTTTTGAATCATTTAGCGCTAGATGCATATGCCGTGAATGATCAGACAACTGCTTTTACTGTTTTGACAGTATTTGGTGGAATATGACAGTTGAAGTTGTTTAAGCCAAAGAAAAATTGGCGATAATGTAAACTTTCCATTAAAATTAAGGCATATTGAAAAGTCGTTGGCCTTATGTAAGGTAAGCCGAGTACTAGTTATTGACGAATATCTAGGAAATCTAGGTTAGGCGAACTGGTACAGTGACAATAACTTGTGTTGACAGGACATTAAAGGCAAACAAAGATAGAAAATATAATGCATGGGCATTAAAACTAGAATAAAAACTCTTTTACTGAAAGTTCATTGCTCGGTATTTTGTCAAATTATAACCTTTTACAAGTTGACATAGTGTTAGACAAAAAGAGGAACAACTTATCATCTCCTGCCAGCCTACTGAGTATATTGGAAATATATTGTCCTGAAATGATGGAGTCTTACATTAAACTGTAACAAAAATGTCTAGGACTTACTTGATAGATATTATCGGTGGACTTTGTCCTAGTTGTAACTATGTGAACAATTGGTCTGTACTGAAACAAACATGTTAAAAAATTCAATGATTCAACAATTATACCAATTCCGGTAAATTAAAATGTTTTAGTCCCTGCCACTACAAAAAGTCCTGCTTAAAAGTTAAAGCCAATGCTCACGTAGGAGTATAACTATAGGACAAGAGTAAGACACTTTCTGCTAATTTAGCTGGTCCACCAACTATTTACAACCATTATTTTCCTAATTCAATGAAGAATCGTCATTTGTTATTCTATTAATTATTTATTCAATTTTTGCATTACTTCATGCCAAATTATTAAAATGGATAGCATATTTTTACAAATTGTGAGGAATCATTGTAGTTTCATTCACTCAAGTAAAAAACTCCATTTTACTTGATGCACTGAATGTCCAGTACTGATGAAAGTTGGTAGTGGAAAATGAGATATGTCAATGTGTCAATGCAAAACTACATTATAGTTTAGCTACATGAAAATTAAGACTATTTTTGTGCTGGTCCATAGTGTTGGTCCATTTGTGCTTACAGATTAATAGAACAGGGGTTCAAATCCTATTTGAGGTATTACTAGAGTGTATTTTGTTGCAAAATATGTGCTGCATTTTCTTATATTTGATTGACAATATATGTACAAATGCTCTTGCCCCTAAGTAAGTTCCATTTAGGTACAAGTCTGAGGGGATTCAAAAATGTCAAATCTTCTGCAAGTATATAATGTTTGCACCACTTAGGAAACTATGTTAATATTTTATTATGTCTGAAACATTTGACATAAATATGTAATGGTTTAAAACAATATTGACAAATATGGCAGTAGTACATTGTAAATTATGGTTCTGTGGCAGAACTGGGGGACTGTTGCAGACGTCTGCATACAAACTGTTTGTTTGAAGTCGAATTTTGATCTATCAATATTTCAATATGAACATTTTCAAATAGAGCAAAAATCTATATGACAAAGTATAGTATAAAGAACACTCAACAAGGTCTATATAATTACAGTGTTGTACCTGCTGATATTTTCATGTTAACTTCAATTACCAGCATGAGGATCCCATGTCCTGAAAAATGCATCTAGGAAAGACATGGTCAGAGTGTGTTAAGGCTGATCTAAAAGCATATAACCTCACAGACACTGATCCTTTAAACAGGGTTAAGTGGAAATCAAATATCAGATGATCTTTTTACTAGTTGCCTGCTGCCTGAGGTACCCAAGTTTGTTAAGTAAATCTCTTGTAACAAGAGCCATTCAATAACAGACTGTGCTTGACGTTTTTATTGTTTTGCACATGGTAAGGCTTTATTTTATTTGTTTGCAGTTTCTGAACAACTGCTACTTTAAAATTACAAATTATATACTGGTTTTATTGCAAGTTACTGTATCAAAGTGAAATAGGTGAAAAGATGAACTTAATATACATGTACGTTAGTAAAGTACACCAGTTTAATTCGTTCGTGATATATTGCATATAAAAATGCAAAACTTTCTTCAAAGTCTTGATAGGAAACAAAAATTGTATTTATAAATGTTTAAGATGATAGTTTGTTTACAATTGACCGGTTAACAGTGCAATATACTCAATGACATGAACTTGCAGAATGTGATGTACTGTACCCAAAATGCACTAATTATAGAGCACATTAAGAAAATGATTTGTCTAAATTATCTTCTGTCCTTGTGCAGTATGCATGACTCAATGATAAAAACAGCAGATTAATTTGTTATGTACTTTCTGTGGTCATTTTTCTTAATACTGTTGTATTAAGTAGGGAAGCTGTTATATAGCCATAATGTTGACCATATGTGCTAAATAATTAACATTTGCATTAAGATATTTAAGCTTATTAAAAACAGTGAGTTAATTCGTTCTCAGTGCAGCCCAATTCGTGTACAAGGAGCAGATTTCCAGTGCTAGGATGGGCGCTTAGGGATCTAGAGGCCCTGTGTTCAAACCCTACTTGGGCACTTCTAATTTTCTTGGCGCAAACAATTCAACTACAGTTGTTCCACTCAACTAGGTGTAAATGGGTACTGTGAGGGGTGACCCGCTTCAAGATGATTTCAATGATCAAGGATTATCATAAAAAAATAACAAGTTGGCTATATATGTATATGGAAGCAGACTTTAAACCCTTATGTAAATTTTTGAGTATTTATTTTGAAATAATGATATTCACTAGGTCAAAAACTGCTTATACTACAACTTTGTATAATTTATTCTTAATTATGTACTCCAAAGAAAAAACCTGGGCCTCGACCCTCATGTTATCTCGACTTATCATATATCTAAATGAATTTCCTTGTTTTATTCACTATAATCATTCTGTAATCAGATAAGCCAGGTGTATTTTTGTCAGCTTGGAATGTTGTGATATACAGACCTGCAGCATGGTAACTTAATGCAATATCAATATTATGGCATGTTTTATTTACCCTGTATTGTTGTAGAAATGGGTTAATTTCATGTTAATATACAATATCATTTTCTAAGATTATTCCTTGCATAACACTAGTGTATAATGTACACTACAGTACCCCCCAAAAGTTTGGAGACAAAATGAAATTACTACAATTTGTGAATTTTGATGATTACTTCTGTAGAATTATTATATTTGACATATTTAAGTTTTGCTTGTGATAAAATGAAGACAATTTTCATAAATACTAACATTTATAAGATTCAGCATCTAATATTCTCAAGCCTCCAAAACCATGTTTACGGTAATTACTTTCCATTACAAAGCTTTTATGCTATTTTTGTAGTCTCAGGTATTATAATAATGATAACCAAAAATAAAGCAAAACTAGGACGCATTTTTAAATAAACAGTTAATCAAATTTTAGAGAAAGTATATATTCTGTATGCCTACAAAGTGAAAATGTCTCCAAACTTTTGGTGGGTACTGTATATAATTTCCAAGACAATTACAATATGTCTACTTAGTGGATGTTGCCAAGTATCACTATTAAAGTTAAAGTTGAAATGTAATGCTTGCTTAGAATATACAATATTATGTAATTTTTGTAAGATGATTCATAAAAAGTATGATAGGGTTAAATTGTTTGACTAAATAACTAACTGTAATAATTTGTTTGAAAATATTATACATTTAAAGTGTCTCTTGAATATTTTTCACGAACTGTAATAATTTGATTTGAAAATATTATCCATTTAAAGTGTCTCTTGAATATTTTTCTCTAATGTTTGGTCTCACTATATTCAAAATAAAGGGGATTCACCTAAGGTGCTGTACATTTAACATGCATAATATTTATTATTTATTCTATAGGATTTTTCTAAAGTATCAAAATTTAATGTTTAAGTAATTGCGGGGGGGTCCACTGAGAATATTGGGTTTTGCCTCAGTAATCAAAAGATTAAGGCACAAGCTGATTTCTAATCAGAGAACTATCTTACTGATACAGGATTGTGGGTTTGAGCCAATACCATTCTCTAGGTCATTTTAAGGTGACCAGCTCACCTAACCTAGTTTTTCTAGATCTATAACCAGTTGTCACATAGCTACTCTTTCATCAAAGGTGAAGACTCCTCCATTTACTTTAGGAAAACTGACATAATTGTTGAATTTTCATAGAAAGGTATAACCAATCTGGGGGAGGTTCCAACCAACAACATGTTTAGGATACTAGATTCAATATCCTCCTGAAGCCTACAGTGTCATGGACTTAAGTAAAGATAACCTTTAAACATCTTTAGGCCACAACAAATTGATCATGTGTTTTATGGATTTGCTTGCACCTTAATTTTGACAGTTTTTACAAAAAAATATTTTTATTATACCCCCGCTTCGAAGAAGAGGGGGGTATACTGTTTTACCCTTGTCCGTCCGTGTGTGCGTCCGTCCGTTACAAAATTTCCGTCGCAGTTTTCTCAGCAACTATAACATGCAGCAGCCCAATACTTTGCATATTGCTTCATCCCATAGTCCCATGTGGTGTAAAGCGATTTCATGCTCCTTGCTCATCTACTTCCTGTTTGTTGCATATTTTTAGATTTTTGCGGGGGTATCACTAGTGAGCATTAGCTCACAGATTTACTTGTTTCCTCACTCGCTCATAAAAATTTGGTAAAACCGCTATATAAAGCAACTGAATTAAGATTTTTTTTCTTCGCTCACTTGCCCCATTTTTCCCCAGAAAAATCCGTAGAACATATGATCAACTTGTTGTGGCCTTATTACCAACTTTAAATTCTATACATAACTAAAATGACTGCTGCTGAAACATTCATGAATTGTAAGGTTATTAGAGCTTTTAAATCATCTTAATAAAAATGATTATTGTTCAATAAACTATACCACTCAAAAAGGTCAGCACTTAAACAGTCAGAGAGCTTCAAGTGATTCATTTTATTATGTATAAAAAACGTGTATCTCAAGCCTCATAAAACTTGATTCTCATAAATTTTACACCAACAAGTTACAATAGTTCAGTATTTTAAACTCATTCCTGGAATTGCTTGCTTAGAACTTATTCCATAAAAACACCCCTCACTCCATGTTGAAGTGTTTTTACTTAGCATGTTATTAATCTAGTCACCTTCAAAGTACATTAAGATATTAAAATGATTCTAATTTAACTAGTTGATGAAACATTTGTGTTATCTATATATCTACAAGTACTTAAGTATTGTATACCGTAAACTACATAGTAAATGCTCCTTGAAAATTAGAAAAAAAACCTAAAGAAAAATATTTGGACTATTTCGAAGTTTTGAAGACTATTATTGGACTTACAGTCTATACATATGCATGTTGGAATTGTTTTAGGTTGTGTAGGATAACTTGAACAAACTTATATAATAATCTATGTAAACATTGCCTCATGTTTCACTAAATGAGCTAAACAAATGCTCTTAATCAATCAATTCCGATGTGAATAGAAAGTTTTATGTTGCAAGTACATTTGATTTGATTTGTGAGAACCATAAGAAAAAATAAGTATAAACAATCATCACCATCATGACTCAACTTGGCAAACAAAGTTCTACAATAGGTCAATGTATGTAAAACTATAAATGATGTTGATTTTGTTTGTTTTACAAAATATCTTCAGCTGTTGCTCTAAACAAGTTAACTAACAAAATACTGAGTCCTTTAGTATTAAGTGTCTTACGACTGATTTTAGTCGTAAGTCCTTCCATATTGTCATGTTAAAATGTCGTAAGATTTTTGATGATATGCTGCCCAGGGCACTGAATATATTGTCTCTTATAATTTAAAGCTTAAAAGTTAAAGCAATGGTCTTTTGAGTCTACAATCAGTACCACTATTCAGTCGACTCTTGACATTAACTTCTCTGATCATCGAGTCACACACCAACTGCAGATTGCAGCCACAGCATACAGTGCATGACCCTTACAGGTACCCATTTACACCTGGTTGGAGTGAAGCAATCACAGGTAAATTTCTTGCTCAAGGAAATAAGCAGTGCCCCATGTGGGATTCGAACCCAGGACCTCTCGATCCCTAAGCGCGCGTCCCACCATTGGACTACTGCTCTTAGTTTAAACAAAATTATAATTTCTATCATTAAAACACAACGTAAGATGCTTTAAATCCCAGGACATTTGAGATATCAACTTGAAAAGTCTAGAATCTGAAATTTTTATCATGTGTACAATTAGGCAGCATTTATGACAAACATAGGGTATTTATTGCAGTATTTACGGTATCTCTACAATAAATAATGTCCTATTAAAATAACTCTTGAAATTTCTTGAAAACTTGACAGAATTCCTGCAAATTGATAATTCTAACAGTTGGTATTATATTTTAACTTCCAGATTCACCCAGTTAACAAATCTCTTTTAATCATTAAGTCTGAGACACTGTACTCACTTAAATTATTGTCATTATGTGAGCATTCCAATACATCTTCTTCTGGCTGCTTCCTTTGGTAATTGAGATATTTTATCATGTGTGAGTCTTTTTGAAAATGTGTTACTAATGTACCTGGGAGGTTTTTTATTGAATTGCATTGTAGTTCTAGGACTTGAAAATTTCGGAGATCTGTGAATTTGGTGGGTTGCATCAATTTTCGAAATTGTAACATTCTTGAATCACATGTTTCAATTGTGAGATTTTTTCAATGGAAATAGATTGATTACAAATTTTTAATGTCACTTGTTCAGTGTAAAATTTAAAAGGTATAGAAAATATTAGCCATGAATTTTTCATAGCTTGAAATATAATTTGATTATAATGAAATATTGAATGAATCTGTTGTTAAGAGAAAGAGTTTATTAACTAGTGACTGACATTGATCAATATTAATCTGAAAAAAATGCTTGATATCCTGTGTTCCCTAGCGGTGTTCTAAAAATAAATAAACTTGAATTTATTAAAGGTTATAATTTGCTCTCTCCATGAAGAACCGGTTTGGTCTCATAAGAAGGGAACCCGGGTCGATAGTGCAGTTAGTAGTGCGCCGGGATTTGGATACTCGTGCCCAATGGGGGTGTGGGTTCGAATCCCACCCGGGGAGGTTATACCCTTCCATGAAAATTTGACAATAATGTCAATTTTCCTCCATTGATTAGATAATATGGAGGAGTTTCCGGCCTTGTGGAAGGGTAGGTGAGTACTGGCTATAGATTCCAAAATTATTATTCCAAAATAATTTTAACATATTTTGTAAGTGATGCATTAAGTGTATAAATGTGACAGTGAAAAAAAATCAACAAATAAGACATTTAGAAAGAATTGAAAACATTTAATCTAACCTTGAAATAGCCTTTCGAACGTCAGTCCAAACACATAATTAAAGTTCTTTTATCATAAATCCTAATGTTGATATAGGTTGTCCATGTAATATAGTACAATGTCTTAGGATGAATTATGAAAAAAGAACTTTAATCATGTGTTTGGACTGACGTTCAGAAGGCCATTTCAAGGTTAGGATAAATGTTTTCATTTCTTTCTAAATGTCTTATTTGTTGCGTTTTTTTATATTTTCACTGTCACATCTATACACTTAATGCATCACTTACAAAATATATCAAAATTATTTGGATTTTATGGATATTTTGATATAATTAGTTACCCCACCCACTTGATAGATTTTTTCAATTTCAACAAATGATAAACCCTTAAATTGATTCACAGCATTCTTTAATGATTATGCCAAATTGGAAAAAGGTGCATTGTTTGGGACCAATGCATTGGCTCATTAATTCAATAGCGACTAGTGTTTTATAATGAAATTGAATGTTTTGGTATGCCTGCACTAATGAATGTTATTTTAAAGATCAAGTTACATAGTTCTCTCATCTGTTTGTGCTAACAGACAGCACCTTGACAGAATCATTTAATTTTTTGTTTAGTATTTAATTTGTAAAACCTTGAGCGAGTGTGAGCTAGACTAGTTTCTCTTTTAAGTCACATATATATTAATCCATTGATTACAGTTTCTTCTCTAAATATTTAGTTTTAAGTCTTCTTGTCTTTTTCCTGTATTTCTTAAGGAATATTTGTAAGGCCATACTTTAAAAAATGTTGGTTTACTGTGTCGCAAAACTTTTTTGTATAAGATGTGATTGGGAAGTTAGTAGACTCTGGCCATAAAAAAGTACGATGCCAATGTATATGCCTATAACTATTGTATATATTCAAAGTATGATAATTTTTAGGGTCATATAGAAAGATTTTTAGACTTTTGTGCTTTTTTGGTATTACATTGTTTTTTAATGTTAATCTATCTACATCTATGATAATATGTCATGCTGTCAAAGTTGACACTTCTATGACGGTGTGCGCGTTTATAAGAAATAACTATTTACAAGTTAAAAGTATTAAAAAGAAAGAAGAAACAAAGAAAGAAGAATGATAGACCCAGTTGCTTTTTATGAATTAAGCAGCTGGGAGAAAAGCAGTCCCCTAGAAGGTCAGGGTTTCTAGCCCCCTCTTGAAGAATACTAAGGAGGAGGCCTCAGCAACAGATGCTGGGAGAGAGTTCCATAGAGGGATTGTCCGTGGAAAAAAGCTATACTTGAGAGTGTCTGTTGATGTGGAGTACTGTAGGTATTGAAGATTATGAGATGACCTTGGCATTATCTTTGATAATTAATACCACAAATTGGAAACTACCAACAAAAAGGCCTGACCACTTTAAACAGAATAGGATTTTTTAAGTGCCGGCTAGCACATGTACATGTGTACTGCTTTCAGTACTTTGATTTTCATCTTTGAAGATCAATTTTTGCATATAGATGAAAGTTATGTGGTCTATATAAAATATAATAATATTATTTGACAGGGACAAGGCCAATGACATATATCATAAATTGATTAGCTTTTTAGAAAGTTAATCTGTACATGAAAATCCAACCAAAATTTTATATAAAGTCTTATTTATAGAAATATATGTGCTTTAATATGTAGGAAATGGCAGAAGTCTGCACATAATGTATCATTATGTAGAGGATAGACCCTTATTAAACCTAAAAATTACAGGAAATAGCAGTAATTTAAAGCTTGGTGTAATGAGTCTGGGAGAATGTACATTTGTATTTAATGCACACTAGGTAATGTAGTATGGTAATATTTATTGTTATTATTAATTAGTCTTTATTACATGTATAATATTATATTCTATATTTATCATAAAACCATATCATAATTGTCTATAACATTAGTGGTATGACAATTGCCTGGGAATTATGATTAGATTTATGATATTGCTCAATGAAATGGTCTGAAGGATTGAAATTGTATTCTGAATTCCTGATACATATGAAATGTGTCATGGGTATACACTGGAACATCATGTTAGGCCATGCTTTGCTTACTTGCATGTTTACTGCACACCCTTCTAGAGCTAGTACTATTTTACAATTGATGAATCTTAATCTTTGGCTGGTTATGGGACATATGTGAAAATCAGCCATTTTTTCACCTTAATGTAATAGGTCTATTTCAAGATGCTATTATTTCCTTAATAATTTACTGACTGATATGCCACTTAGCATAATTATTCCCTGAGTGATTGTCTTTCTAAAAAGCCAACTGAACCTCGATCCCAGTCACCACCATGGCAATGTTGAGACAGAGCAAAAATGCAATTTTTGCTCTTTCAAAACCCCAAATTTGCATTTCATACAGTTATATCTTCCAAAATTGAGGTCTTATGTGCTAGTACTTTTTAGAGACTTCCGACAAAGTTGACACATATCTTCAATTTACTTTCTTGTATTCTAATAGACATGCACTGTCTTTATTTCTCATTGAGGTATTAATCTTGTGCCATCTAGTATTATATTTCAATTTGTTTTTGTTTTTGTTTTTTTATTTGGTTTAACGCCCTGTCAACACAATTTAGGTCATTTTACAGAGTCCAGGGCACCTAACCTAGCTTTCCTGGACCCTTGTCTATAACCAGTACTCACCTCTGATTCTTTATCTCAACAAAGCCCAATGTCATTAGCAGATTGATAACTTATTCCAATTGCCTTCCTAGATGTGTGAAATAATGGAATGTACTGAAGCATTTTAAGCATGCCAGTTGTCAGTCAATGTGCGATATATTAACCAGAATATTATTTAATGTTATGCTGTATTTCATTTATCTAATATCTATGTTTTGGACACTCGTATTGAGATACTAAAATATGAAAAGTATTTCAGAATTGTCGGCGTCACGGAATCCTGCGAATATTGAGAGAAATATGTCTGTCACTGCAGGGATTGTATAACAGTGTTATTTGTTATCGTACATTGATGGTACTAGTAGACTTCTATCTATCATCGGAAGTCCTATCGTCTAAGGAAAAATATAATCTCGTTCAGTTATGTCGTATATACCAAGCTAATAACAAAACGGTTAGTTTCCATTCCCTATGGCTGTAATATGGTAAGATTAAGTATTCATGAAGTTTGTGATTTGTTTTCTGAATCATTTTTGACGTCACATTGACAGCATTGGTCATCTTCTATATCTCACTTTCTTTTTATTGTGGAGACTTATTGATAGTATTCATATAATTTTGTTTCCCTTTTAAAGAAAAATGTATTTGCTCCTTTTAAAATATTTGACACCATTGAATAAGTTTGAAATTTTTATATGCATTTATTGTATCAACACAATAGTCTTCTATCAAATCATGTAGCACACCAAGATTTCGAATCTAGTGTCACAAGGGGGATACGGGTTCGAATCCCACCTGGGAAGGTTATACCCTTCCATGAAAATTTGACAATTATGTCACTTTTCTTCTGCTAATAAGGTATATGGAGAGGTTTCCGGCCTTGTGGAAGGGTAGTTGAGTACTGGGTTTAGACAAGGGTCCAGGAAAGCTAGGTTAGGTGTGCTAGATGCCGTTATAAACTATCAAATAATTCAGAAAAATATTATTTAAAGATCATAGACGGATCTAGCGGGGGGGGGGGGGTCAGGGGGTCCCCCTATAATGGTGTTACACCTCAAAATAATTTAGTGGTGTTACCTCTCAAAAAATATAGTGGTGTTTTGCCTCAGAAAAATTTAGTGGTGATACACCAAAGAAAAATTTAGTGGTGTTATGTCAAAGAAAATTTACTGAATTATTAAGCAAAGGTTCATCGCATGGGACATGTGTGACATCAAAGAGTTGCCCTTGAAAGCTGTTTTTTTGTTTCAAATTAAGAACTGCATTGCTATCAAGGATTTGATAGCTTTGGGTGTTAGATTTAGAGTGTTGGGGAAAGAGAGGTTTTCAGAGAATTTTTGTCAAAAAGTTACCTGTCTTGTCTAAAGAACATCTTGATTTCATATACATGACATTAATACCCCGCCCACTTGAGTTTAACCCTACATTATATATATGTCTGGATGGTGGTTGGCTATGAATGTCATTATTGTATATACAATAAAAGTTTGATTATTGTTCATGTTTCCTATAATTCTTGATACTCATACAAAATGTACTACTGCTTTACGCCACTTTTCAATATTTTTTCAACGTTTTTTTATGCTGCTTTTCAAATAAAATTTCAATGTTGCTTTAAGTAGCTATTCAACATTTTTTCCATGTCTGCCAAGCCTATCAGTCTATGAGTATGTTGGGTACAAGAAGGGCTAGATCTCTGTATCTAAACTTTAAACCTAATGCTTGTACGCACCACATACTTTCATCGGTGGCTGACAACAGCCCTTCTCAATACAGAGATTGGCAGGAAAATGGCTACAGAAAAACTTTGTAATTACACTGCTTGAAGATATGAAGTTCATGCATTAGTTGTTATTCTCATTATAAGTCATACAGTGACTTTGTTTATAAACTTTGGGGGCCCATAGTACCATAGTTTGACTGTATTCATTAAGGGGACACAACCCTGATTGTAAGACCACCTGTGTTACGTAAAACCAAGATTTATCTGCCCCTTGTTTATAAATATACACATATACATGCATGATTAAACATATGTAAAGTTTTAATTAGTCAAATCTGGTTAATTATTCAATAAAATCTAATCTAACCGAGTATTGTATAAATAATATATACGTATAAAACTTATCACTTACCTCAGAAATCCATAGAATTTTGTTGCACCTTTATAAAACTGCATGCAGATAGCATACAAATCAATATTATGGATGCTATTTGTTGCCAACTGTATTAAATTTAAATAAGTTGTAAATTGTTATATTTTACACAGCGGATGAATGCATTATCCCAGCTGGAGATTCAACAATCCAAAAACGAAAAACCACTGTAGGAAAATTCACAAACTTTATTTACAAAATAGATAACAACAGATAAAATTAAACTTTTCAAAATGTCAGCTAAAATAGATATAACATAAAAAACTCGTGAAATATTATATAAAATAAAATAATACTTGTAAATATATTGCTAACATAAAGTAGTATGGTAGTATGGAGAATGAAATCAGGTATTTGTATTTGACTGTAGTTTATGGTTTTTAGCTACCAACTCTCTCCCTCTTTTTCTCCTATAGTATCCACTATATTGAAGACAGCTGAAGTTTGTGCCTATTTTCAAAGCTTAGTGATTATTGGGTACAACTCTAGTATGCTGTTATCAAAGAGTTGTACAGAAGTTAGCTGAAGTTGATTTTTACATATTTCACCATTGATATACTTTGTTTTAGTGTGGTAACAGCAACTGAGTGTTTGTCCTTCAAAAAAACAGTCTTGGATTTTTTGTAATTTATCATTATGACTTTTGTAGTAGTGACTATAAGTCTGTTTGCTTTAATTAATTAATCATTAATGAATATATAAGTTAATTAGGGCTTGATATGTTTCTACCTGTCTGTTAATACTTATAAAAACTTCAAATACCTCAATTTGTTTGTTTGATATATAGAATTACTTATTTTTTAATTAAACCGTAAACTATAGGGGATATAGCCTAATTTTGTTCATGGGAATGAATACATATTAAGCTACTAGTAGTATTGTATCTGGAGTCTATATATTTTGTGTCAGTTTTCAACGTAAATTCAACTGGATAGAAGTGATGTATGAAACCTACATATAGTTAAGGTCTTTATAATAATTACCTATATTTTTCCTTGCTCATTTGTTAAGTTTATGTGTTATATTTCTTCTTCGGACTTAGTGAATTTATTTCAAAAAAGTGTGGTGAGGGATTTAACACAACTTTGGGTTTGTATGGTAACTTTCTGCTGATTAACCCTACTTTGGGTTTTTTCCAACAAAAAGTGGAATAATTAAACCATTCTTCTTATTACAATACAGTTTTGATGATATTTTATTCATGAATGAATGACTTATGAGTTATTATTCCTTCACTTGGAAATTTATTTGTTTTTTATGATGACATCAATACATGTTACAATAAGACAGAAATATCAAGCAAAGTGGTTACTGTAAGAGTTAAGCCCCTAGTTCATAAATTAACTCTACTTTGATCCTACATAGGTAAGTGCCTATTTCTTACATTGTTCTTAGAGTTTGTATTTTACTTAGCATTAATATCACTATGTCTGCTATGTGCATAAATATGACATTTCTGCTAATGTGGCGCAATAAAAATAAAAGTTGAGTATAGTAGATACTACCTGTGAGATGATAAAAGATTAATTCCATTCACTTTTAGAATTGTATCACAAAAATCCTCTATGATAGCTCACTTTAACTGAATCCTTTTCTCTAATTATTGTTATTTGAGTTCAATAGTAAACTTTTGTCTTATCTAAGATTCTAGGCATTAATAAACCATGCTGTTTTTTGCATGATAAAATTTTACCCAGTATTGACAAAATACACCTGTTAAATATGTAACATCAACCAGTTGTATACAAACTTGGTTTCTGCTTATAGAACGGCAGCTACTGATGTTGCACATTTTCTTGTGGGGAGAAGTTATTGTTGGATTTTTTTTTCTCACACTGGTGTTATGTATGAACATAGGAATTCTATAGTATCTGTATACATTGTCTGTAATGTGCAAAGTTGAAAAGTCTGGGAAACAAACATAGTCTAGTTTCTTGGCTGTTGTTTTTCTGATCAGCGCCAGTGGTTGAAATGTGTTGTTTTGTATCAATTTTTTCTAAGCTATTTTTGTCACTTGTGATTCTAAGTAAGACTTTGACTTGTTTGGTGTTTTTTGAATTTTGAAATATTTGTTAAACATTTATGGATTTATAAACTTTTGGACGTACTATTATAATTATGTTGGTGTTTATTAAATTTTAGTTAAATTTTTAATATTATATTGAAATTTGAAAAAAAAGTGATTGATAAAAATTAGTGAATATGTAAAATAAGTGAAGTTTTGTGAATTATTGAAACACGTAAAAAGTTGAGTCGAGTCCATGAAGTTATCACATGTTTATAAGTGTGTGTAATAATTAAAATAATAAAAAATAATAACTATAATTAATACTTTATTTAACGAGGCAACCCTGTGATTGTTACATGTAGGTAGTCCTAGTATGACTGTTAAAAAATAAATAATCTTATCTAGCATGTTGTTCATGTTATGATTATATATCCTGAATCTAACCCTACTTCCGTAACTTAGAATAGTATTTATCAACATTCATTATGTGTACCGTAAGTACCATGGGTTTCTGAGCTCGTGGCACTCGTGTAATGACAATATATTCTAACAATGTGAATGAAAATGGAATTATTGAATGATATAATTATTTAACTTCCTCACACAGACAGGTAGATATATAAATATTTATACTTGTAGTTGTATTTAGATCTATGTTGTAATGTTAATATTTACATCTCGCTAGATTTGTTCTGATATAACCGAGTAATGATGGATGCAAGAACTAATCCTTGATGCCATGTTTTTTTCTATTGTCTTGAAAAAGCTCAGGTACTGATAAAAAATGTTGCATCTCATACTCGTGTGGATCTAGAACGTTTTGTCATGTGAGGGGCTTACTTGAATGATGAATACATGTGACAAAATGCTATTATCGATAAGGGACTTTGTTCAGTTATTTCCCCTTGTATACTCTTCAAATAGGTAGATCCTATTAGTTGGATTACTCGGATTTTACCCTTACTTTTCAATGTCAATTTGCCAAAATTAATCTTAAATAACTTTTTTGTATATCATTTAATTTGTTTGAAACTCAAGCTAGGTATTTTTAGCATAAAGAACAATCTACAGTTCATCCGTTTTGTTAATATCTTAAATAATAAGAAAGATATTAGATGAAATATTTTGTTATCCTTACATAGAAATTCAATGATAAAATCTGAGGATTCCAACTGTAAGGACCTACTAACCAATTGGATTGCTTCAGATTTTATCAGGGAAAGATAACTGACAAAAGTCCCTAATTCTATCTTGTTCAATTTTATTCAACTCCTATTGATGCTTAAACTAACCCCACTGATTTAAATACTTGATATTTGTTTGATAATCCCCTGATATAAATAAGTATATCTATTTATGTTAACCATGAGTACAGAAGTACTGTAAATAGTATTTAAATCAGCAAAGTTAATAAATGTCACACTGACAGTGGAATAAATTGTAATTTTAATTTTCATACAGTTTTCAATATTTTTCACATATCCATGTGTTAGTGCAAAACTAATCTACATGTTTCTATGCTTACATGCAAGTAGAAACATCTTGCACTGTCCCAGTGTTGTATGAAATTTTCACATAAAGTTGAATTCACCCCCCCCTACCAATTCTGCACTTGCCCTGCTATTCTAAAGTAGTTGCATTTTTATTCAAACACACACACTATATAGCATCATTAGCTAATGATGACATCAAGTTTTAATCAACAAAATTAATGTAACGCAATGAGTTTAATGTTCCATGATATAAAGTACCCACGGCACGCATGTTAGTGTGTGATCTCCCGTCATAGGTAAAAACTTAATAAGTTGGCACTAAAATTGATAAAAGCCTGAAAGCCTCATCTCAACAAATAATTTCTAATTCACCTATTTGTTTAAAGCAGCTTGTTCGCAGATTTCAACATAAATATCAACTTTTTCTCAAACTCTCAAAATTGTTTTGAAACTACAAGTATTTGGAAGCAGTAAAGTAGTGGTCTGATAATGACAAGTTTTGTTCAAGTTTTAGTTTATAGTAATTTATTAAAGTTCAATTGTGAATCAAGTTCTTACAACTTAGATTTATCACTTTCGAGTCTACTTCCTGGTCCCCCAGTACTAAGCTAGTGGGATAAAGTTTCTTGCTCAAGGAAACAATGGTGGTAGTTTTTTGGATGGGACTCTGAGCTGGCTATCCAGTGATTACCAGTCTAGCATTGTAACCACTCAGCCATGCTTGTTCCAAGTTCAAGTTTTCTGACAATGACAATTTTAGTTCAAATTGACCCACGACTGTATAAGATGGTAAATGTACATGTATGAATACAAACCTAATCTGTTGGTGATGGAATAGATGATTTTGATGAGCTTTTAGTAACTTGTTTTTATATTTATCGCAATATTAGTTGGTTTGTGTTAAAAAAATATGAATTTATTTTTTTCACCGATTTACAAATGCACACAGGTACTTTTATAATATAAAAAATAATCAAATCCGTGAGCTAGTACGTAAAAACTTTAATCTATACTTCATTGAAAATAACTCTAGCAGAAAACATGGCGAATTTAATTCCAATTTCCAATGATAATAATGTTTATGATATTTTTGACATTTGATGATTTTCATTGCTCAACAAACACTTAAGGTTTTAGAATTTTATTATGTGCTTGATAGGTTGGTGATTAATCTGAGTCCGTAGTGCTGGGATTTTGAAGCTAGTTTTCCGAAGGGGGTATGGGTTTGAATTCCACCCGGAGCCGTTATACCCTTATATGAAAAATTTACATTTATGTAAATTTTCCTCAATTGATAAGGTATATGGAGAAGTTGCCTGCTTTGTGGAAGGGTAGGTGGTATAATTGACAAGGGTCCAGGAAAGCTAGGTTAGGTGCATTGGTCACCGTAAAATAAACTTGACATGGCTTTAAACCCAGTATAATAATGATTTCACTGTTGATCTTCAACTTTTAGAGTGTCAATTAAGTCTACTATCCAAATAAACTTGTTACTAGCTGAATGCTAGCCTGGTTAAAATTTTGGCTGCTTTTTTTCAAACATTTGACCAATTTTCATAAAAAGTTTGCAGACATGATAACTGAATGGCAAACAGCTTGTACCAGTTTGAAAAGGTCACCAGCTTTACCCAAATCCTGTAATGTTCAATAATCATGAAACATTTTAGATTTTAGAATGATTTCACACAGTCTAGACTTACACCTAACAATGCTTTATACCTATAATAATGGAAATGTAATGATAGCATTGTTCTACATAAATTCTCTTCAGTCTGGAAATGTTTGTTCCATTTGGCATTGTCTTATTTTTTCTGGAATCAACCTGAAAAAGCTGATAGAAGAAGCTGAACTATTAGAAAAATATAGGTTTATTGTTTTAATTGTTTGATTGTTATAATTGTGCCAGAATCAACATAATTATATTTCACTTTGTTTTGGTTAGGGTATGTCTCTTATAGCTTCATTGACAGAAAGAGAATCATTTGGCAAAAACTTCACATATTTTTCTGTGTTGGTGGCAAGAACAATGATTTTATGTTTGACTAATGTTTTAGTGAAACATCTATCTTCCTGTTTTAAATTAGGTATGAGTTCCGGAATGTGGTTGAACAATGACTAATATTACAATTTGGCATGGCACTTAATGCAGCTGTGGTTTAATATGGCACTTGTACTTCATTGCCTATAAGCTAGCTTTTATGGCAAGTTGGCAGAGTGTCACTTACTACTACATGATTTCCAATCTCAGTTCAGACTATGGATTTTTATGGCGTCACAGTAAAACCATTATTTTTCTTTTTTGTACACATTACAAGAACTTTTACATGGCAGGTAAAGTTTGATCATTGTGTTTTGGATCATTTGAATCAGTAAGTGCTTCAAGTACCGATTTAAAATTTGGGTCTAGAGATTTAGGGTTCCTCAGAGAAAGCCAGTATGGTTGACATACCACAAGCACACTAGATACAGAAAAGCAGCAAAAAGCAAAGAAACAACAAAACCAACTGGAACCATCAAACTTGACATCATTTGTCTCACTGTCACCAAATTGGTTCTGAAAGTTGATGGATATTTATGAAACTTAACTACAATATTTTACTTAAAGTTTAAAGTTATGGAATCCATAGTTCTTAAACTGTCTTTGATGACTTTCACTGTTTCTACTGAGCTCTTAGTGTCTCCCAATATCTTATTACCCTCTTCCAGTCTAGACACTCAATATTTAGGCAGTTTCCAAATTTAATTTTTTATCTTGAAAATTCTAAAATAATTTGATAAGTTGTTAACTATAATACTTCATATAAAATTCAATATAGTGTCTCCTTTTTGTATTATGTTTGATTATAAATATAAATTTATTCTGTTTTGTTCTAATGTTCTACTTTTTATGACTATATTAAGTACATGTGCACTAGGTTCAATTTAGTGAAGTTTATGCAAACTAATATTAGCTTAATCGGAGTAATCACTGAGAGCCCATTTCCTTGACTTTTTAGTGCAGAGATTGTATAATAAAGTTTCTTGCTCAAGGAAACAACATGGTAGGCTTTGGTCGGATTCAAAGCGGTAAAGAGCTTTCTGTCCAACGATTTCCTGTCAAATATTGTTATTCCTCAGTGCCTTCTTCTTTCTAAAGGTAAAGTTTTGGTGATGTGTTCTGTTTCCTGTGTCACATGCACTATTGAAAATTGAATGGTTTGAATAGGACAAGGCCACAACAAGTTAATCATATGTTCTACAGATTTTTCTGGAAAAAAATGGGACGAGCGAGGGAAGAAAAAAAAAGTCTTTATTCACTTGCTTTATATATCGGTTTGACCAAATTTTTATGAGCAAGCGAGGAAATAAAAAAAAATTTTTTTGTAAAAACCGTCAAAATTAAGGTGCGAGCGAATCCATAGAACATATGATCAATTTGTTGTGGCCCAAGCTCACTTTTTTTAATCAATAGGAGTCTATGACATAGCCAATCACCAAAGAGTCTTGCAGTGATGTGCGGCATTCAATGATGTCATGTACCAGGAATGTGTGTGACATTCTATAGTGACATGCATGTGGAATGTGGGCATGGTGGGAATTCTAAATCTCAGATCTATGGTTTAGTTGCCATGGTTCAAATTTGAATTTCTTCCAACATTAAAATGTTTGTACAATTTTAACTGCAGTTGATTTGGCTTGGGTGTTAAAACTTTGATTTCTTGTGAAAAAGAAAAAATCAAATATCACTTACATGTTTCCAAACTTAATTTAAAAGCTATAAATCTTCATTTCCTGTCAGATTTGAATATTGGTAAAATTATAACAGACTAAAATACTCAATTTAAAACACATTTAGGGGGCATTATATCATTGTTTTGTTCTCTGTGATGAGAGAGACATCCTCAGTTTTTCCTTCTTTATCAGGAAGCTTATGATATTATATTTAGGATAGTGTGGGGGACAACTAAGTTGAAGGCAATTTCATATTATGCAATAAAAAGTTGGTTTGTTTTAGTTTTAACCGGGGTCGATAGCGCAGTTGGTAGCACGCCGGGATTAGGAATCTCGTGCCCGAGTGGGTGCGGGTTCGAATCCCACCAGGGGATGTTATACCCTTCCATAAAAATTTGACAATAATGTCGATTTTCCTCTATTGATTAGATAATATGGAGAAGTTTCTGGCCTTGTGGAAGGGTAGGTGAGTACTGGTTATAGGCAATGGTCCAGGAAAGCTAGGTTAGGTGCGCTGGATGCTGTAAAATGACCTAAATTGTGTTGACACGGCGTTAACTCCAATAAATAAATAAATTATCTTGGTTTATAAACAGTGAGGAATACAAGCCCACCCGGCTAGTTCAGTTGGTAGCACACAAGTCTACTGATCGAGGGGTCATGGGTTCTATTCCCAGGTGGAGCATACTATCCTGGAGCTTGGTCATGAAATAATTTCTACAGCCACTCATCCCCCTACCACTGATTCTAAATCATGTAGGGCAATTGTCAGTCACTGACAGAAGTATGAGCCTAGTAACTGGTTCACAGCTAAATCCAGAGATTTAGCCTTTCCAGGAACAACAAACAGGATGACTGACCGCCATTATATAATCTATACAATGGGTTTCTATGGCATCAATTAAGAATATAGGAACCTTTTCATCTAAATAGAAGCATTTATGACTTAAAGGTTTGTCAGATTTTGCCAAACTAAGTTGGTCTCCATAACAGAAACTTACTGTACAATCATTTATATTTAATTTCAGTTGTTAAACTCACCAGTAAAATCTGTTTACATTTCTGCAATATATCTTGTTTTTAACATGCAAAATCTCAAGTTACCTACTGTGAACTATTATATGATGAAATAATGCCTTGGAAGAAAGCAGAGAATATTTGTAATGGACAATAAAGTTGCTTAACACAAGTTATTGTTAAAACTATAAAAGTGTCTGCCAAGTCTTAAATTAGCAGCTTAAACAAAACCTGTTTGACAATAACAGTGTTTGTCAGTTTTCATGAATCCATTTTTGTTGGCATGAAATGCATTATTGGTAATTTGAGAATTATAAAATGACCTCAATTTAAAGTCTCATTCTGGAAAATTAAAAATGTGTCTATCAAATATCATAATTATTGACAGTTATTGCCATTTTAATACATGATATAAATGTAATGTAGCTCAAATGGTGGCACATCTAACTTTAAATAAAAAAACATGGTTTGTGGATTCGTGGGTGGTGGGACCTTTGTGGAATTTGGTCATTGAAATATTTTATACAACCATTCTGTATCAAGTAGGGCAATCACAACTACTAACAATGGTGTGTGCTAAAGCTTCAGTCCCATAAACATAAAAGTAGCCGTGAGGGCACCGTACAGGTGCCGTGCGATCAAGCTCCGCAAGGACTCGTACGAATTCTTGCGTACACATACAGACTGTTACGTTTATACCAGGGTCCATGAGATGAGCCATGGATACACATATCAGTTTCAAAGTAAAATAGTGAACACAATCGTGGTCTATTATGGATTAAACTTGCATATCTTCCAGCTGCGGCTCTGTATGGCTGTGTTGTTTTGTGCCATGTGCGTATCGTCACTTTAATACGCAAGGCTTCCCACGACCTACGACTGTCTGCACGTACGGGTCCGCAACAAGCCATGATTTTATGGGACTGAGGCATAAGTTCTAGCTTAAAACCAGGAAAAGTTGGATAGAAAACTTACAGCCACTATAGATGCCTGACAAATGTGTTGAAATGTATCACAAAGCTCCATACATCCATTTCTTTTAATAATTTAAGTTTCAATATAAGAAAACTAATTTATAACATCGGCTCTATGCTAGTGTAAAGCTGCCTAAAGTAATTTGAGTCTCGATATATTCTGAAAAGTCTTCTAAGACAAATATTGTTAAGGTTACTATGGAGCAGACATTGTATTGTATTATAATTGAAATAAGATATAATTTTGATAAAATTATATGACCTTTAGATTTTACATCATAGACGAGGAACTTATTTGGTAAACAAGAAAGATGTTTGTCTTTACTGTATATAAAGTAAAAAAGTAATTGCATTTTATAGTCAAGTTTTATGCTCATGCACGTTCACCGACTTTACAGCTATTACTCCTGGTCATCTAACTATCTATCTTCCTGGGGAGTCTTTTTACTCTGCTTAGTGCAGCCGACACTTTGGGGCAACGGAATTATACCACCCTTGCAGGTACCCATTTATACCTGAGTGAAGTGAAGCAATCGCAGGTAAATTTCTTGCTCAAGGAAATTAGCAGTGCCCATGGTGGGGTTCGAACCCGGGACCTCTCGATCCCTGAGCATGCATCCTACCACTGGAATACTGCTCCTGTATATCATTGACTATTTTGGATATACATTGTAAATAAATCTAAACTAATCTAAACTTCATAGTTTTTACTAATTTATTTTTAGCTCAATTGTGAAACAAGTTAGATTAATAACTATTGAGTCTTACTGAACTAGTTAGGATAACATTTCTAACTCAAGTACATAACAAGGAACATGTAGGTTTTGGATCGAATTCAAACCAGCACAAAGCTGGCTATCCAATGATTACCAGTTCATTGTCGTAACCTCTCAGCTAAGCCCACTCCTTCATGCACTGGATTAGTTGTCTGACGTGTTACGGACTGAGCATGTGTGCCTCAGTAATGTTTAATAGAAAGAAGCCAAGAAAAGCAAGAGTTTTAGGATGTGTTTAAATTTGGTTAGAAATTCTTAAAACTAGGGTTGGTCCCTTCTTAAATTTTTTCTTATGCTTTCTGAGCATATTAAGTGAACTAAATGAAGAACATTCTGCTAATAACCTACGAAAGTTTAATATTAACTTAACAAAGAGTGGGTGGGGTAATAACACATTATAACTGAACAAAGTTGACTAATAAAGATTTTTTGTTTTACAATTAAGGATGATTGATGTTCAGTCCCTAATGTAGTTACAGTATAATAAATGTTGACTAATTTCTTCATATTATATCTCCTACATTGGGTAATAAATCTATTCTAAGATTGAATGAAAATTTTAGACATTTGACTTCATGTAGTCCCTTGAGTGACAGAAAGCTGTAAATGAATTTCTGTTTTATTGAAATTGAAATATTTTATTACCTTGATGAAAGTGGGAGTAAAACGTGCTATGAAAATGATTTGCTGTCTCATGTACTGATCTAATATTAGTGCTCTGCTCTTTAGGGATTTATGTAGATATACATAACTCTTTTGGTATTGTTGATAGTACTTATTGCTCTTAAGAGGTTTTATAGATATATAATAGCTTATTAGGGATTCCTTCAAGTATTCATAGCTCTTTAGGGATTTTCTGTGGGTATAGATAGCTCTTTAGGAATTTCCTTGGGTATACATAGCTTTTTAGGAATTCCTTGGGTATACATAGCTCTTTAGGGATTTCTGTGGGTATTCATAGCTCTTTGGGGATTTCTTTGGGTATACATGGCTCTTTAGGGATTTCTTGAAAGTATACATAGCTCTTTAGGGATGTCTTTGGTATTCATTGTGCTCTTTAAGGATTTTCTTTGATATACATAGCTCTTTAGGGATTTCCTTAGGTACACAAAGCTCTTTAGGGATTTCTTTGGGTATACTTACCTATTTAGGGATTTATTTGGGTATACATACCTCTTTAGGGATTTATTTGGGTATACTTACCTCTTTAGGGATTTATTTGGGTATACATACCTCTTTAGGGATTTGATTGGGTATACATAGCTCTTTACGGATTTTTTTAGGTAAACATAGCTGTTCAGGGATTTCTTTGGATATACATAGCTCTTTAAGGATTTTCTTGGATATACATAGTTCTTTAGGGATTTCTTGAGGTAATTTAAGCATAGCTCTTTAGGGATTTATTTGGGTATACATAGCTCTTTGGTGATTGTTGTAGGTATTCACATATTTTTAGAGCTTGTTGTAGTATAATGCAGAGCTTTTAAGAGGTTTTTATAGGTATACATAGATCTTGGACTATTTAAATATTCTTTGCTCATAAGGGATGGTAGGAATGGAATATAACATATAAATCTTGGTTATGAAGTCAATGTACTTAGTGGTATTTTTATATTATTTTAATAGAACACATCTTGAGATTATCGTATTTGGTATCACATATCTCTTGTTTCACAAACATTTTGTTAACCATTGTTTACTGGTATCAATGTATGAATTACTTGGTAAACAGATTTTATGTCCATTAATAATGTTCTACAGTATCATATGTTATCCTTTTATAAACTGGAACAATTAGAGTAAGTAATTAAATATACATATTTGAAATACATACTGATGAATATACACAAAACTAGTTTAACTATTCATAAATTGAGGATATAGACTATTTATGCTCTGACATATCGATATATTTAAAAATGTCTGAACAGCTTTGATGTATAAAATTCTAAATACTGTTTGAATGTCATTGCAATATTTAATGCCACATTCCATATGTTGAATTGTTCACAGAGTTAGTTGTGACATAGATACATGTATGTGTCATACCCAACGTTACTCTGCATATTCATTATTTCAAATGATAACTTTGTGAACAAATATTTTTTTACGTTTGTTATTTAACTTAAGTATGGAATGACCTTTTATCATAGATTTGCACTGAACCAGTAAATTGATTGATAATGCAATATATTAAGGATCAATTTCATTATCCTTAGGCCACAACAAGTTGATCATATGTTCTACAGATTGTTCTGAAAAAAAATGGGGCGAGCGAGCAAAGACAAAAAATAAAAAAGTCTTTATTCACTTGCTTTATATAGCGGTTTGACCAAATTTTTATGAGCAAGCGAGGAAATAAAAATTTTTTTGTAAAAACCGTCAAAATTAAGGTGGGAGCGAATCCATAGAACATATGATCAATTTGTTGTGGCCTAATTTATAGTTTGCATTCAATTTACAATTGATTGATAAATGATAAGTATTCTGATTGCAAAGAACTGAATTAAACACTATCTAAAAATAAATGTTTCTGTTTTATAAAACTGTAAAATAATAAAACAACATTACAAAAAGTATATTTTATGCCTTTTTGTTTAACTCTTATTTAACGTTCAGTCATTCTCATGCATATTTAAATTTGTACAGATTCAACTTTATGTTTTGTTTCTTCCATAAATGATTTGTGCTAGAGAATAAAATTTGTTAAGTACATAAAATTGGAGCATTCTTGACATACAGCCCTTTGGTATTTAACTCTCATTTACTCTGGACTAACAGCCCTTTGATATTTAACTTAAAGACCCCGTCATCATTGAGTGCAAACTTTTCTAAGCTTGAAATCAATGAACCAATTAAGTTATTGTCTTAAACAAGTAATGAAAGTAAATGTTTTAACTTTCTTTTAATTCATATATAAGTGACATCCCTTGGAGTGATAAATACAATATTATACACATTTTAATTAGTTTATAAATTGCTTGTACATTAAAGTTTAAATCATAGGCTGATGGGATGGAGATACTTAGAGAATGCTAATTGAAATGGTGTATAGATTTTTTTTCTTGGAGGTGAGGGAGGGTAGAAAGGCAATGGAATGGGTTCAGATTTTGTTCTTTTTGGAACCAAACTAAATATTTTTCAGAGTGTGTGGGTAAAGGGGAACCAATAGGGGATGCAAAATCTATCATTTTTAATCACATGATTATCATGACCCCTAGAATAACTGAACTATCTGAAAAAGCATAATTGAGGGAACATGAGTATGAATTTGTTAAAATTCAAGTCTGAACCTTATAGTTGTATTGGAATCAGTTTCGTAAATGTTTTTCAAGATATTATAGAATAGATGTATAGGTCATGTATTAAATATGAAACCCGGTAAAAATCCATTGTCTGTGTTGAGATTCAAACTCACAACCTCCGAAGTTAAGTGGACAGTCTACCACCTTACCAAAAAGGTTAGCTTGAAGGCAAAGAAGTACAAGTGCTGTATTATACCTTCGTTACATATTGAGAGTTCTTATAATATCATTCGTTAAAATGTTAAGTTATTAACTTAGATGCATTTAGATAATGACTCGTTCCTATCATTAACTGATTGAATAATTTATCACTTTAAGCCAACAATTTAAACTATAATAATTAAATCAATATATCAAACTAATGTATTATAATCAATTTGCTGTTTGCTGTTTTTACTTTAATACTTTAACATTATTAGGAAATCAATTATTGGAATTGATGTAAGTTATGACAGGATATATTTCAAACACACATTTAGTCCTAATTGCACTGAGCTTAGTGAAATGACAAGTCATTAGTCCTGTAGGCCTAACTAGTACAAATCTGCTGGGAAACTATTATAATAAGTCAATCTCCGTAAAAACAGATATCCTGTACACCACTGTCGTACAGGATCTCTACTGTCTCCGTGGAAGGTCACGTCAAGATGAACTTTGTGAGGACCAATCAATGCCTAGCTTTCATCTAGACAAAAACACTATTAATAACATTTTGATTTCGTAATTTCTATTTTTAGACCATTGGTTTGAAAGCTAATTTAACAGCGGTATTATTCAGTCTGCGATTGGACGGCTCATTTCAAATTGCCTGACGTAGATGATGTAAACAAGTTACGTATCATAACAATTTCATCATTAATATTATGATGAGAAAAGGTCACTTGAACGTGACCCTCGTTTGAAAAAGGCCAGATCTAAATTAGCGAGTTGGTGAGCGGAAAAATTTTAGATTGGGTTTTTATCAGATTGATAATAAGTGTGCCATGTCATTTTTTATAAAATATTGAAATAAATTTCTACATTTCACAGTTTTAGGTCAAGTGAACAAGCTACTAGTATTTTTGTATTAGAATGTACAAGATTGTAAATTGCACTCGGTCTCTTTACTTTGTTGTTGACAAGGTCACTTTGTAACGTCTCGACAAAACAACATAAATTATTATTCATGAATGTCATTGACTTAATTTCATTAATGTTTTCAGGGTACTTGTATCCAAATATTAATTGTCTGTATAACACTACTATGTAAATTTAATCAAGCAACAACAGAAAGTTTCCTTTTGAAATATGCGTCTCATTAATTGACCTGCTGAAAACAAGCTAATTGAACAACGTAATTTCTCAACTGCATAATCAACTTGGGTCTCTTTGGATTTAAGTCCCAACTCACTCAGGTTAACAGCGTGATGCAATTTGTATGACTTTAGCTGGCTTACATTTTAACATTCTGGTTTAAATTGAACTTATTGGTAGGTTAAATTGATGAATTTTAATTACCCAAGTGGAAACTCTAAAATGTTTGACATTCTTTCCCAGCATGCTTATTTGATCTTGTTACATATTTGCACAAATTATTTTGGACTCATTTATTGATGCTCTGATAAAACTAGTAACTAGGTGCATACTCCCATCAGTGACTGACAATTGTCCTACATGATTTAGAATCAGTGGTAGGAAGGAGAATGGTGGAGTATTAATTTCATGACCAAGCCTCAGAAAGTATGCCCATGTAAATCACTGAAAGAATCATGTGCTTAGTAATATATACAATGTGTTGCCATGGCTTTAAACTCAAAAAAGTATAAGTTTAGTTTTCAAAAAAAAGTTTACACTCGACATTAACCCCATTGGAACAAACTTAAGAAAATCGTGTTAAACAGAGTAACTATCAAAGGTGATCTTAATTAGAATATCTAAATCCATATCTCTTTCTGAACGTTTGATATTTGTGGCTTCTTAATTATAGGTGAGTACATTTGTAACAGTTTCGAGTAGATTTATAGTTATTAATTTAAATCAGCTAGTGCTTTCAGCTCTTTGATAATTACTATTTATGTAACAAGATGATCTTTATTTGGCATTGAAATAATGTATTTAATATGTTCTGTACATTATTGCCTCCATGATACATTTGATATAAAAAAATTCAAGTGCCACAAACTATCTAATAAGTTTCATTCATGATTGGGAACTCATGCGGATTTTAATAAACTTTGCGACAACTCATAGCGGTACTCAGCCAATTATCTCATATAGATTGACAAGAAATTGAATCGTAAAGGAGTTTACATTGTCATCGAATGCCACGCCTAAATTGTCTTCGATCTTTTCTTAATTGCTGTTTGCTATGAATGTTTTCGTACAAGTATTAAAACCCTCTTTAAACAGATGGGATTGAGTAAATGGAATAAATTGTATAATATTTTTTAGTTGAAGTTTGTTTAAGTGTTAATTGCAATAAAAAAATACAACCTGAAGAGAAAATCTTTAATGTAAGATACATTATAGTGATAAAATTCAATCTACTTATGTAAATAGCTCAATATAATATTTTGAATTAAAGCAATTTAATAATCTCTAAAAATGCAATGACGTTTTTTTTACCTTTTATTCCATGTTGTTTGCATGTTTTCCAATAAGTGAAACCTTAAGTAATTAATATCATTTAGTTGTTTAATAGCAGTTTTGTGTGTTGCACAAAATGCTGAATTTGCTAAACACAATTGTAGTTGTGTACAATTCATGTGCAATACATTAACCCCATAGATTTAAATACTCAGTACAATATTCATGAACAGTTTAAATAAGTGAGGTTAAAGTATGCGACTCTGACAGTGAAGTGAAATTTAACAGCTCTTTAAGAGATTAGCAAAAGCATAGGTTTAAATTTTACAAATCAGGGGTAGGCCTACACTGTTGCGAAGATTGTTCACTCCCCAACATATTGGTGTCTGAGAGGCAACTGCTTTGTAACGTAAATGCGGGACTTTATTCAGTAATTTTCCCTAGTATACTCTTCAAATAGGCAGGTCCTATTAGTTGAATTACTCGGACTTTACCCTTACTTTTTAATGTCAATATGCAAAAATTAATCTTAAATAACTTTTTTGTAAATTTTTTTTTTTTTGAAATTCAAGTTAAGTATTTTTAGGGTAAAGAACTATCTTAATTTTATCACTGCTGTAACTATTTTCATTAACAAGAAAGGTTTTAAATGAATTATTTTGTTATCCTTACATAGGAATTCAATGATAAAATCTGAGGATTGCAACTGTAAGGACCTACTTACCAATTGGATTGCTTCAGATTTTATCAGGGAAAGATAACTGACAAAAGTCCCATATTGTATTATATAATGGTCACTGATATAACAAGGTTAGTGCTTACATGTATATGAAGGATTTTATTTGATCCAGTCATATAGAATCTTTACAGAACATTATACATTGTTTGTCTGTGGTGCCATATTACGTTATATTTAGATATGTCATGTTTTATCACCTAATTTTAGATTGATCTTAAGTAATTAGTGACAATAAGGTCTAGCTACTGACTGGTACATTATGTGGCCTTTAATATAGACTGATACAGTTTAGCATAAAAAATATCATAGTCATTATTGACATATTATATCCATGTCAATCCTGTTAAGACAAAAGGTCTGATTTTATCCTTTTGTTTAGGAAGCCTTGATTTATGGAGATTTTTTTATAGGTGACCAGAAATTTGAAAATTGACTCTTTAAGTCTACATTGATCAGAGTGAATCATTAAAAATTGTTCAATGCTGTAGTTTTATATAAATATGGAATTTTAATGTTTTAGTTCACAACTACTGAGAGCTTTTTTTGTGTACCAGATTGATTCATGAAGAAAGTCATGTTATAATGATGGAGTTTAAATGTTAAAGTTTATAAGAGTTAGATATCCTAGCTTGGTGCATTTATAACGTACCCAAAGTCATTTCTAGTTGGCTTTTGTCTTTGGTTTTGATTTGAGAAGTCAGAAATTTGCCATGCCTGCAAGTAATGATACCAAGGTACCAAATACAAAAGGAATTGTAGTCTAAAATTGAAAGGTTTGATTTTTGTATTAATTTGTTTGGATAATATTTTGATATGCAGTCTTGTTCTTAAATTTATCTAGTAATAGTCTGATTTATTTTGTTATATACCTATTGTAGAGGGCAGAATTATCAACTAGAACAACTAAGAAATTTTCATATACTCAACCTATATTTGCTAATCTTTGACTCTGGGCTTGCAGACACTTTTTTTTTAAATTTGAAAACTGTAAAGAAACATTTTGAAATCAGTAAAGAAGAGTTCTGATAATTTTACTATCGGTATAAATTAAAAACAACTCTAAAAATTGGTTATTTTACTTATATAAAACCCTACCCTACTTGTAACAAATGCTAAAGATGATTTTAATACATTTTTTGTGACTTTTGTTTTTCTATTATTGACACCATATAGGTCAGTTTACGCTAGAATAATTAGACTAATTAGAATTTTTTCTCAGCACATTTACAGCCATTGATAGGTTTTTTTATTATTTCCAAAAAACAAGTCTATGAGTGAGTAGCCGAAAGTTCAGTAAACCATGGCAGACGCCATACCAAGAATTCTTAGTCTAAAATATCATTTTATAAGATTGAGTCTCTATTTCGTTGAAAGGCGTTTCTAAGATATTAACAACACGTTATGGAAACCCTTGTCAAGCTGTGAAATATAGTAATGTACTAAAAAGGAAATTTGTTTCCATTTTGTTAAATTGTTTTCATACTTTTAAATAAGCACAATGGTTTATTTATGTCGATGACTTGTATTAAATGATGAAGTGTGGTAAGGACATTTTAAAAGATTTTTTGTGACATATTTACAATAAAGATGGGGTGCTTGCATGTTCTAGATAATTTTGCTGTCAGTATAAAAACGAGGCATATCATTTTAGATTGTTTTTTCCAGATCGCATTTTTCCCATTTTGACATTTTTTAGAAAGAACAATGTAGTTTCTCAGCGCACTATTATGACACAATTTGTTATTGCTCACATTTTTTTACCACTATAAAATTTTCGAGATTTTTTGTTGAGTTTAACACCATATCAACACTTTGTATTAGTCATACCACAGCTGTCTATCAACCTACTCATTGTTTCTGGAAAGACTTTTTGGTTTTGGTGTTTATCAGTAATTATGTGAATACTTCTGTCAGTGACTTACAATTGTCCTACATAATTTAGAATCAGCCATAGGAGGGAGAATGGCCATAGAAATTATTTAACGAGCAAATTGCTCAAAAGCATGTTACTGTGTGCTTATGACAGAGCAAGCTGGGCGTCCTCTTAAAATTGAGTAACTGTTAAAAAATGCCACAGCATGACGATCTTCATAGAATGGCCATAGAAATTTTTCAATGAGCAATCTCCACGAAAGTGTGCCTTCTGTGTACTTACTGACAGAGCCAGACATGTGTCCACTTAAAGTTGTGTAAATTATTAAAAAAACAGCATGACGGTTTTCAGTTAATAATACAATGGTTTTTTGTAAGTTTGTAATCTCCAACTTTTAATAAATGCAATCATAATGATGGATATGCACACTGTAAAGTTGACAGAATAAATATCAAGAATTTTCCTTTTGTTTTCACATTTTTTGCCAAGAAATATGGGATCCTATTTTCCATCATAAAAATTGGTTTGTTTAGAAAAATGCATCTAGAATTTGTTTCTAATCAGAAAAGTCTCTAGGAAGAGTAATTGATAAAAATACAATGTATCAATTTCTGAATTTGTTGGCACTCTAGTTTCTAGTAAGTCTTGCATTTATTTTGTATGTAAAACTTGTACCTTAATCCAAATGGAATGTGATACTTTTGTCATCCTTGTGCTGAAATGGAGCTTTTAAGTAAACTAAGTATGCATGATTCTCAATTTTGTTTGGTTTAGAGAAACTCTGTTCCACCAATCTAAAAGCTCTTTTTCAATAGAACTATTTTTATAAAAAAAAACAGTTTTTAAAGCACAGTTACCTAACTATGATCCAAATAGTATTTTTAGCCTGGACAACATATTTTTGTACAGTAGAATGGTCATGTGTTTGCAAAGATGAACATGTAGGACTAAAGTAATATTACTTCATTGTATGCAGCCATTAATTAGTCAAGCTCACATTCAAATCAGTAAGCCATGTTTTAAATCCATGGCCCTGGCAGTTCAAAATTTACTCTCCATGCAAATTTGTCAATAATTTTTCACCATATTATCATAAAGAAATTGTTGGCTCCTCGTAGATTGTTTTCAAATACATGTGAGACTGTTCTTGTATTGCAAGTACAGTTCAATGTCATTATTTACAATATGAAACTGTTCATAAATTATTTATCTTAATTACATTTTTCGTTAATTTTATTATTTATATATCATTACCAATGACTTTAGTAATCAACGAAGTCATCATCTATTTTATGAGTTTGTCATAAATTGCAATAGGTTTTAGAGTCTATGATTACCCGGAAAGTGTTCTTTCTGATGAAAATTACTCGGAAAATTAGACGTTACAAATGACATGAAAATAAAGGTTTATTGATTCACATTAAACTTTATGACCGTCTAACACAATTGCATTGGCACCTACTGCTGTGAGAAGACATAAATGTTTCATCCATTCTTGGAGAATGTATATATAGATCTTAATTAAATTAATCTGCACTAATTAGTGCAGCATAAATTGGACTGTCTCTGAACTGTGTTTTATTGATATTACTTTTTCTATGTCTGAAACTTTAACTTATTGGTACTTCAAAAGTAACCTTGACCTCTAAAAGTATAAAAAATATGGTGGATCTAAATTATGGTTTTTTATGCAACTTTTGTTCCTATTATTAGCTCGACTTTAGGAAGTAAATGGAAAGCTCTCCTACTTGCCCTAGCGTCGGCGTACATGTTATCAACCTTATTATCAACCACATCTTATGTGACAAGGTTCATAACTCCAAATACATTTTTTTCAGAATTATCTCCCCTTGAACTTAGATTTTTCTTTAAAGAATATTTGTTTTTACTGCAACTGTTTTATTTCTTTAGGTATTGACTTCAAACTTTAAACATATGTTCATTATTATCAACCACATCTCATGTGACAAGGTTCATAACTCCAAATACATTTTTTGTTTCAAAATTGTCTCCCATGAACTTAAAATTTTCTTTAAATATTTTTTTTTTTTTTTACTTTAAATTTGTTAAGGTTTTATTTTCAAATTTAAAAAAATGTATGTTCCTTATCATAAACCACATCTCCTGTGACAAATATTTACTTAGTCAAGCATGCTGTCTCCTCTGACAGCTCTTGTTTTTAGCAATATCACTGCAGTCGTTGTATTTAAATATTCTGGAGCTCTAGCCAAATTTATTATGCTTTATATTAAAGGGCAAAATTATCAACTAGCCTGATCATATAAAAAGGGTAATTTTCACTAGCCCAAATAGATATGATTTTGTCCCGCCCTTTAGGCTTGTGGGTAAACCTCATAGCTTATATTGGTTACGTATTAATTGGAATGCCCCATCTAATAAATTGCGTGACGAAAGGACTTAATAGTTACGAAACATTAAATAACTTTTCTACTTTTCTTCTTTTCTCAGTTTTGGGTTAGTTAAGTCTTAAGATTCATTCCCGCTTAGAATGTACATTTGATGTCTCCAACGTTTATCATGTTTCCAGGAATTTAATTTACAGAATTTTTGAACATGAAATGCATATTTACAAGTGATTATGCTATAGTAAAAGTATAAACGACACATTTCTTGAAGAAAACTTCGATTTTTTCAAAATATTGTCTCTTAATTAAGCTAGGGTGTAGAAAATCTCTATGTCTCCAATGACAAATTCTTAAAGTCAGCTTCAAATTGTTAAAAAGTTCAGACAGATTTCAAATTAAATATATATTTATTATGTCAATTATAAATAAATCCTTCAGAAAAACCCATATTATAATGTAAATTCAAAAATATTTTTTCACACCCCATACAACAAACGTTGTCTCCAAACTCCGATAACGTACGGGACATTAATTTAAAGGCTTCATTAGGCTCACAGCTTTGCACTCTTTACACACTTTTTTGTGTAAGTAAAGTCCATAATGTTATATCCTCATGATAAGATATTCATTTTAGCTGACATTTCATTGGTATCGGTAATTTATGAGCTCATTCATTAAAAAACGAAACGTAATTTTCACCACGTAACGAACGGGACAATTAGTAAAATCAAATTATCTAACAAACCTTTTCAAATAGATATATTAAATCTTCATTGAAATACTCTTCAATGATAAAATAAAAAGTTTATTAAGTGTTTTTATAATTCATTTAAGGTGCATATTTGTGACACACAAAATAACTGTAAATACAAAATGAAAAATAACGTACGAGTCCGTAACGTACGGGACAAAATGTGACACAATAATTGATAATCGTCTGAATATTTATGATAAATTGCTTTTGTAAGGTTCCTTAGCATGCATTTAATCTTCACAGACGAAACAATTATCTGAATGGCAATTATAATGAAATTGGTGTTGTTCAAAAGTAACTAACAAGAGTTACGGGGAAATAAGGTATAGGTCTTGTTATTTGCCAAAAATGATGATTAGTTTGCATTGTTCTCAATTGAATACCATCTAGCTTAGAAATGATGAATTAAAACAATGCATCGTTTGATCAAATTATAACTTTAGAATCATTTTAGCACACACTGCAATAATTTGATCAGGTCCATACATTATCTTACTTATTTAATAACGTACGGGACACTGTAGAATTGTCAAAACATGCATTTGCCGGATGATTTGATGGTTTTAAATCACATGTTACCCCACTACTAAATAGTTTCTATTAGTATATGCGTTAGATTGCTATGTTTCTTTGTTAAACTTGTCACAAAATTGTTGAATGTTGTTCTCTTGGAAAAATGATAATGGTTCGCGTAATCGTTGTAATTGAGAGATATTATTGCAGTTTTATATGTAAAACACAAGTACGTTGAATCCTAAAACAAATTACGCAACAATGTAAGTTGTATTCTTGCAGATTAACTTAGTTATCAATAGTTCAGATGACCAAACTGAAGTACATTACGTATGAGTCAATTTTGATAACGTACGGGACAACAATTGTATTCTTTATTTGTTGCTTTGTGGTGGTTCACATGCACACGAAGATTTGTTATAACACTAAGGCAATGGTATCAAACTATTTTAAACAGTTTTATTCTATATTAATCTTGTTGGTATCGTTCTGGAACAATTGATATGAATGACATTTTAAAACAAATTAAACTAACGAAAATAGCGTATTCAATATTTATGGTTTTCTGACAGTATCTGGCTTACTCTTCAGTCTTAATCATTTATTCCGAAACATAAAACGTTATAGAATGCAACCGTATTGAATTTCTCAACAGATTGACCATTACTACTTTTAAATTATGAAATTTGCAGCACATGTTAGATTTTCATGAGCACATTTATTAATGCTAGGTGAGACCTTTCACCAGCCGATATCTAAAAAAGTATACTAGCCCAGCTGAAAAGATTTTTGTACTGTGTACAGAACATGTCTACAATGCCTTTATTGATTTAAAACTCATATTTGACGACATGAAAAAAATGAAAAAAAATATGCCCAAATGTCCACCTTAATTGGGATTGAGTCTTAAGTCCTCAGACTGAAAATTGAATTAATATAAAATAATGAGATCTTTTCACTGAGGTCATTGACAATATAACGCTTCTTTCCTGTAGTTACTACTCCTTTGTGTCCCATTCTAATCTTTAGTATAGAGAAAATTGTGTGCTAAGAAACATTATGCTCTCAATTCAGAAAAAGGACCAATTAATCAGAAGGACCATGTTATATTGTCCTACAAAATGGAATGTAGACAACTAGATCTGTTGTAATGAATCCCTAGGGTCTTGGAAATCAATTAATTATAGAAAAATTAGAGGTTAAAGCTTCGATAATTCCATAAAATCCTTGCCGAAGACAGCTTAATCTAGAAGTTAGGTATATCCTTAAATAATGTAACAATACATTGGGTAAGATACAATTATTATGGTGTGTTGTCAGACTTGACTAACAAGGAACCCAATTATATGATGTTGATAAGTATGGTTGTTATGGAGATAGAACAGACTTGTGGTATGAATGATTGAATTGGACTTAATTATAGCGTTACTGGTCAGTGTTCCCCTCTACTAAAATTTGTCATATGTGGCATTTTGTTGCTTTCATTATATTAAGTATAAATACGAGATGACAATGATGTTAATAATGTAGAAGTAAATGTATTAGACATAACCAAAGAAAATTCTTATTTCTTGTATACAAAGAAGCAGAAACCGGAAGAATGTAATCTCATTGGTTAGTCATATTGATACGTCTGGTGCAGATATTTTCGTGTAAAAAAATATTTTTCGTAAAAATTGTAGTTAGTCTGGTATGCAAGTTTTGTTACATAAGTTCTACAAACTAAACAAATGTGACTGTACCAAAATGAAATTACTGAGTACCAGTCTAATTATACTGTGCCACAACATATTTTTGTTACTACTATAGTATTTGATTATAGTGTTGTTAGCAGACTTTCTTGTGACAGTTCTATGCATTATCCTGTCAAAAAAACACAGTAAAACTATCTATAGATGTTGAATATGCATAGAAAAATCTAGTGTCATATAGAACATACCTGTTCACATTATGGGAAAAGGATATGCAAGGGTGTCGGATAGCTCAGTCTCGATACCAATTGCCTTGTGAGCAAGGGGTCCTGGGTACATGTATCTTTGAAATTAGCATTTGCATTTAAGATGTATGGCTTGAAAATTCATATCTGGTCATTTGAATTCATTGCATTTAATATGTTCAAATATAAGGTTTTGAACTAAACTTGCCTTTTCTCAATAACTGCATTTCCTGGTTAAAAATTAACATTTGTACTTTTCAATCAATGACTACTGGTCTTCTTAGTTGTTAAGACTGTCTTAAAACTGTAGCATCAGCAGATTTATCTGTGTATAAACAAGTACAAACATGTACAGTAGAAACCAATCAATGTAAAATCAGAGTAGAATGTTTTAATTGAAAACTTCAGACTTCATGGTTGGCATTCATTAAGGCAAGTGCAAGTTGGCACTTGGTACTTTTTATAATCTAAAGAAGTGTTAATGTAAAACAAATCAATCTACACGAACAAACAAAATGGAAAAAAATTGTTTAGCAATAATTGATTAATTGATTTTTTAAAATCAAAAATAAAGTTGTACAATCATTTGAGAAAGTAATTTTCTCCTGTTCTACTACCAAAAGTATTTGTATTAAGATTTTTTTGTTATTTGACAATCTATTTGAGATGAATTATGTTTGTCAATTAACTTGAGATCAGTGAGATTTTGGAATTCAACTTGAGATCAGTGAGATTTTGAGATTTAACTTGAGATCAGTGAGATTTTGACATTCAACTTGAGATCAGTGAGATTTTCAAATTCAACTTGAGATTAGTGAGATTTTGAGATTTTTTTAACTTGAGATCAGTGAGATTTTGAGATTTTTTTAACTTGAGATCAGTGAGATTTTGAAATTCAACTTTAGATCAGTGAGATTTTCTGTCCAATTGAGATCAGAGCTGCTTTTAAGCTCTCCTGCTACTATACAGTATAGTTATTCATACAACTCATCTTCTTTTTTTAACGTCGTATTCATTACTAGGTCATATATACGACGGCCAGCTCTTCCTACAATAGGTTTCAAGGACACTTTTCTACAACCAGTACTAATTAAACCTACCATGAGGCCGACAACTCATGTATAGGGTGTAACCTGCCTCGACCGGGTTTCAAACCCGCTATCTCGCGGCTATACAACTCTTCCTTTAAGGCTGTGTCATATTGTTATACAGTGTTAAATATGAGATGTATAGAATGTCTTCTGGATTTTATAAAATTGATTCTAGACTATGTTCTAAGAATTTATCAAGAGTGCTAATCAACACTGGATGCAAAATGTGCACGATAGTGCCATAATAGCTGTAAGGCATGCAAGCTGTGCCATTATGTAAATACTTGAAATGTCTTTTTACACTTTAACATAACACTGGAATACTCTTTAGGGAAAGGGTTTAAAGAAATTATGTTTTGCATTTATCCAGGAATAAATTTGTATTCTTCTGCTTATGAAATGACTGTTTTTGTAATTTTATGTGCACAACATTTCAATCTGAACAAATGGGTTTGCAGCTAATTCTGTTCACAAATTAGTTTTCTTAGTTGATTAGGATTTCAAACTCTTGAATGTAACGCAATATTATTATTTATTCTTCTAGTTGGGATTAAACTTGTTCCTGTTGAGAATTTTTGTACTTTTCTATTGCTTTTGTCATAGAGGACAATTCTTTGCTCTATGCTTTACTGTACAATGTATGAATACAAAATTAAATGAATTACATTTTGCATCTCCATGCATGTTTTGTTCATTTGTTGATTTATTGGGCATGTTGAATATGAAAAGACAAACATTCCTTTTATATGTCAAATAGTATGTGAAACAGAAGTTAAAGAATCCAGTGAAAAGAATCCAGTCTAAATGAAAACTCAATTCTGTAAATTGAATTGATTATTTTGTTGCCAATGAGCTGTTGGTAGTTTGGCTAATAATGAACATTATTTGGCACTCAGTTTGTAGTGAAGAATGTTTCTAAATACAAACACTAAGTCTTGTTAAAATGATTGTTGGAAGCTGTTGTATTTACTTGATTTACTCACAACATTTTGTAAGAGTGTAGCTACCCAGTATTTGATTATTAATTAGTTTATTGCAGTCACATAGTTTGCTGGTAAGAGGTTTTATTTTACCTCCCAAAAGAGAATAGCTTACTTGTATTTGATTGGTTTATTGAAGTCACATGGTTGCCTTGCAAGACACCTTTTTTACCTCCTGTAAGAGAGTAGATACCCGGTAATTGATTGGTTTATTGAAGTCACATGGTTGCCTTGCAAGACACCTTATTTTACCTCCTGTAAGAGAGTAGATACCCGGTAATTGATTGGTTCATTAAAGTCACATGGTTGCCTTAAAAGAGATGTTTTTACTTTATACAAAAGAGTAGCTATTTGATTAGTAAATTAAGGTTACATGGTGCTCAGAGAAGAATTAAAAGGATTCTTTTTTTAATTTGTTATTTTCAGCAAACAAACATAATTATTATTTTGAGTTCCTGATTATAATTGAGTGTTCCCTGTTTTACTCCCAAATACTTTTTTGTTAAGCTCATTGACCTAGTAATAAATAAAATTGAAACATTATCACATGATTGATTACATCAGAAATACAGTACTAACATTATTATGCATAATTAAAGATTACTGGCTCTGCATGCAAATTAACTCACCTTAATGGACCCTTAAATCAACTCTCAAATCAAATCATGTCTGACTTTTACATTCAGGAAACAAAGAAAAAACATTAAAGGATTACAGAAGCAATTAATTCATTTTTGATAGCTTGATGCCTAATTAATGTATTGTTGTTTATTTTTATATGTAAATAAATTAGTTTTACTCTGATTAATCTGTTTGAATCAATGGCTTTTATAGATAAATGTCTTTATCAAGAAGTGATTGATTGATAAGTCCACAAATCTTTTAGTGAAACTCTTCATTTGTGAGGTTTTTCCTGTGGCTAAATGATAACAAAAATTTGAAACTCTTCAATTAAGAGGTTTTTGCTGTGGTTGAATGATAACAAAGCCATGGATGGTAATGATTTTGTTCATCAACAAAGAAAAGTACCACATTCTGGTGTTTTTGTTTTTCTGGCAATGAAATTTCAGTGCTCTACCAAATCATGAAATGTTCCTTTTAATATTCCATGTAATTGCAGTACTAGCTTACCTACATGGACCTGGGATAAGGAACATTATATAATGTGCTTTGCCCTGCTATCCATTATTTTCAATTATATCACTGCAACAAGTTCTCCTATTTGCTGCCCTGGGAGAGGCTTACATCTGTAGAACCAATCTTTGAACTAGTACCTTACAGATACATGTACCTTAGTCAGTGACTTACAACTGCCAGGCTTGAAACTAAGATTGGTTAAGGAATAGACATAGAAGTTAGTGTACCTAGAGAATGAAAAAAGACTCTCAACATCATATACAGTAATAAATTAGTTTAGCTACTGTGTGGTTAAACTGTATATCAAAATGTTTTAAACTGTCTCAAATACAAGGCAACGTGAACAGGCTATACATGATATTTGTCAATATACTTGTATTATCAAGTTTTTAATTGTTTTTATCATCCAACTTAGATAAGAGCAGGTGTTTTCTTCTGTAATTAATATATTTACCTTCTGGTCAATCTAGCATTTTATTATTGGTCCCTGTTGGGCATTTCATAGAATATTAGAAGCTTGTTCCTTCCTTAGATATGATTGGTCGTTTCGTGAAAACAAGGTTATTGGAAACAACAATCTGTGATATGACTTTCTACTGAAGATATGAAGTCATTTCGGTCATTTTGTCCATAAAAAGTTGTTTATAGGAAGAAACAATCTGTATAAAATGACATTTAAGCTCAAGTATTATTCATTACTATTGGTATCTCGATCATGATATATTGTGGTAATTATTCTAGAAAATACTGATCTATGAGCTCTTGACACACAATATTGAGTACTCTCTTGAAATAAACATTTTCAGGGCATTTTCAACTGTTTGAGAGACATTTAAGATCTGTCCTAACAAAGCTGTAGAACATTTTAGATCTACAGATTTATACATTTTTATATAGACATATATAAGAACATTCTAGATATATTCACATGCTATTTTATAACTACTTCAAAAATTATAAAAGAGCTATTTCAATAATATTATGGATCATTTTAAAACAATTCAAACCATTGTAGAAATAATTCAAGAAATATTATAGAACTACCTAAATTCAATTCTTAAACATTTGATATTTTTCCAAAAACATCACCAAATATTCCCAACAATATTCTAGTACTATCCCAAAAAGAATTTAAACTATTCCAAGAGCATTGCAAAAAGTTTAAGAACTATTTAAAAAGGAGTAAAAACACAGACCTTCCGCAAAGCTATAAGCAAAGGGATTTTCTTTTAGATTTTTTCAAACTTTTACAGTAACAAATTGTCTTGGTAAAAAAAACCCCACCCCTAACTCGACAATGTTGCAAGCAATACAAACAAACACATAAAAAGCCAAAAGCCAATGACATTGCCAATGTAAAAGGCAAGTACTCAATGGACTTCTGAAGGTTAGGGTGCCTGAAGTGAAATAGACCTTTAATAGTCATTTCAGAACAATAAACTTCTAATGCAAATATAATGGAAGCTTGCCTGAAGATATACATGTGTACACTGTAAGGACATATTGGTACTCAATAGGTCAGATATCCTAGTAGAACATCCTGAAAATCGTAATTATTTGGAACAAAGAACTAGTCAAGTTAAGACATTGGAATCATGCCTTTAGGGCATTCTGTGACATTTTTAGATGTTCTGTCCTTGATGCCATTGCAGAAGTAACCCACTTTCATTCAGAAAATTCTAAGATAGTTTTACATTTACAAATATCAATGGAAATAGCACATGTGTCTTACAAGTTTGACACTTTTATTGCAACAAAACAAATATGCTATGCGTGACATTACTAGTTCATGAATACAAACACTAGTCTAGAGGGCATGTGTTAAGTTTTCAGGAACATCTATCGTACAAAATATAACACTTACAAGCAAAGTTTTTGTGAGACCTAAGGAATCATGTACATAATACATGTACTAGTAAATTCTATGCTCATACATCAACCATGCTGATTTAAATACTCAATATTTGTTTGATAATATTGGGAGATCTAAGAAACATGAACCATGTACAGTGTACAGTATAGTTGTTTAGGAAACATGTTACTTATATCAAGCATTTATATGCCTGCAGCATAGATTTCATCAAGAATTCAAATTAATAAGTTTTACCTGTTGTAGAAACAAACATATACCTTTACAATGAAAAGTATGTGTACAAAAAAAAATTAATCTTGCAACATGTGATTTTCAGCAACAATGTGTACTTCATTTTTTGTACCTAGTTGATGAGGTTTGAAAACTTCATTGGTTTGAGTTCTAAATTACATCTATTTAGCATTAATTTCCATGACTTTACCTATTGTTATAATGCCTCTAAAAAGATATTCAAGTAGCCATTGATGTCAAGATTGTAATGATTAAGTATGGTTAACTAAAATGTTTGCCATGTTTTACCTATCATTATTATAAAGACTTACCTATAAATCATTCTTGGCCGAATATTTGGACCGACTTTTAGTGACAGCATTTGTTTTATTTCCCTTAATGTTCCGTATAATGTTATCTGTCAGGTATAATTGTTTCTTGGAAAGTTCTCTTGTAATATATTCATTTTTCTGAGCACAGCCCAAAAGCCATGCTCTTTTTTGAACGATATTTTAGATTGTGCCATGGAAGGAGTGGCTCTTAGTTAATACTACTTTTGTACCTTGATTTTTTATCACCTTGTTGTTTTTGGTATACCATCTTTCAAGTTAAAGTTAAAAGTTAAAGTGTGGTTTAAAATCTGCTTCCATATACATGTTCTGCCGACTTTACAATCTTGTACAATAACCCCTGATCATTGAAATCACCCTCAGGCAGGCGATCCCTCACAGTACCCATTTACACCTGGGTAGAGTGGAACAATTGTAGGTTAATTTCTTACTCAAGGAAATTAGCAATTTCCACAGTGGTGATTGATCCAGGAACATCTTGGATCCTAAGCACACGTCCTACTACTGGACCACTGTTCCTACATGATCTTTAGATTATCTTAGGCAAACATTGTTTTTACACATGCATAAATCAGTAACCTTAATGGTTTATTAAAAATGCTCAGGACAGAAAATTAGTAAAACTTAATCCATAATCCAAACTATATTTTCTTCAGCTGTGCTCTGTTTATAATGACTAACACATTGTATAATGTACTCCTTGAATAAGGACTATGAAATATTACCCAAGAACATTGCTAAATCTGGTAGTACTTGTTTAACAAACTATAAATATATTACCATTAGATTAATTGATCCAGTTCTTGAAGACTATGGACGGGAAGTGCTGTAAGGAATTGATTTGATTTACAATCGAACATCATCAAAAAATGATATGTTTATTTCCTGTTTTATCTGAGTATGTTATCCATTATAAATATGTTAAAACCTCAAATCCCCCAAATCTTCTAATTAGAGCGTTATATAATATATATAAATATATTTTAATTTGTACCAGATTCTAATCTAGACCACAGAATTCTGGCAATAACAAGTTCTAAATATATTATTATTATAACAACCGAATTATGATTTAATAGCTTTGTTGTTCTTTGATTTTTTCTACTGCTGCTTTTAGCTTCCATTAAGTAGTTTGGCACATTCAAGTACTGAGGTTTTATGTTATTAACAGGCAAGTGTACTTGGTATCGGTGAAAAAATGATTTCAAAAGTGGTTATAGTGATGTTCTACCTACGAGATCTACCTTGATTGCCTTGTCAGTTACTTTTAAAAGTCTGATTTTGGCCGACTTCCGTTATAATTAACTTGCTATATTACCAATTATTTATGTTAAACTTAATTGATAATCCATATTTCCTTACCTCTTTATAATATATGTTTGATTTTAATCAGTCATAAAGAGTTTACCAGTTTTAGATAATGCTTATTTATAAAATAGTTTCCAAACTTATGAACATCATTCTAAGACACCCACGGAGACTATTCATTTTGATTTTAGAGATTTTTTGTATCAGGGGAAAATCTGATTATCATGAGAATTTTATTGATTAAACAAATATCTTATTGGTTCCAATCCCATCCGAAACACAGAGAAAACATTTGATAAAATTGAAAATTGACCTACGCCCATTTAAAACAATTATAAAAGATGTTAGTCTTTACTTAAGGATTAGACAAAAAATGTGCGTGATAGAGCACATTTTACAATAAAAGCATTGCTAAAATAAAATTCATACAAAACAAACTTTTGTTCTTCAATATTTTTTACCAATGACTGAGTCAATATTCTCTCTTTTATAGAAAATTTATTTCGTTCAAAATGACCTCAGGATGTAGTGGATGTTAATCATCCTCAACGACAAATTAATGTTTGCCATTTATTGTAGCTGACTTAAAATCTCTGAAACCTTTAGGGTCTTCCATTAATTCTGATCTTGTCTCATAATGCAATTATGAAATGGAAAGATACAGTCATTAATGGAAAACTAGTTTAATATGCAATAATGCACTGCACTAACTATCCCTTTGAATGATTAACACTGATGGAGTCTATGATTCCATTGGAGAATTATGGTTTTATGTCATAATGTTGCAGCTTTTATACCAGGTTTTTATCATTAGTAATTAATAATCAGTCATGATCAAGTTCCATATAGCCTTTTGAAGTTTCATTCAGGGCTTTTATGGCATTGCATGTTTGTAAAGCTGCAATGAATCGGCGTGTTTTGTCATTGACCTGTTTAGATGTGCTTTATTTTTGTTGCAATTTATGATGCTTTTAGCCCATTTTTCGACATTTTCAATGACCTAATTAGACAGTGCTTTAAAGGAAGCATTTGTTTATTATGTTTAGTCAGGACTAGTGAGTTTAACATTAGCGTGGTAAGAGAGCTTCATTAGCGCGTTAAGAGAGCTTTATTTCGTAGTAATTCATGGCTCTTTTTCCGCTTTTTGAAACATGTTGTCTTTTTAGAAACATTCCATGAAGTACTTAATGGAAGTGTTTGTATTGTAAAACAGTTCGCATAATGATGGATAAACTGCATTGAATGTTTACTATATAATATGATCAGAAAGTTCTGCATGCTTCAAACTTAACAATGTCTATACTTCAAGGACTAACAAAACATCAGACTAATCTATATCTTACCCAGACTTACATAATCTGTCAGGAGAACTGAAACTCGTTGCTCTGCACACTATAGAATTTGCATGTTTGTGAGAAAATATATATGACCTTTCAAGTAAATGTAACAATTACAAACGTAAATTAGAATCTATTACACCGTTCTAGAGATATCTTGAACATTCTAATTACATTTACGAGTGTTCTGTTGGTGCTCTAACAAGTTTAATTACTGCAATTGTTGTTTATTTTCTGTTGTTTGTGTTGATTTTCTCCCTGTTGTCTCTATTCATCGTGGTGGTCTTGTGTTCTGTCCCACTTTACTTTACGCAAGGCTGTGAAATTTCAATTGTCGGATTTTCATCCCCATGTGTCCCCCACCAAAATCATCCACACTATTACTGTTTGTTTGAATTCCAGAAAATCAACTTACGCGAAATATTTGAGAAATTTGAATAACATATGTGTAAAGCATGAAACCCGTAAAAATGAAATATATATTGGTATAAGTGATTTTTGCTACTGAATGATTTAATACAAGTCTTAATAGTGAATAAAGTAAACTTAAAAGTTTTTATGTCTACTCACATTTTTATTGACAATTTTCGCTTTGACAATTCACTATTACTTTTGTATTTGCCTGGTACAAAACAGCATGCCTGCATGTTGATATAATATCAATGTGCTGTAAAATGCCTGCATGCTAACTTCAACAATTTGTTTGCTTGTCATCTGATGCTTTATTCAATTTCAGATATTTTTTGTCAACAGATAATAGAAAATAATCAACAATGCTGCTTTAACGAGACACCCTGTTGGTTTCTTTTCGACAGTTTACAGAAATGCTTCTATGTTGTTTAGATGTGTAATTTAGATTTTTGGTTAATACAACTTGAATGATTTTAAAGTATAGTCCATTTTCTTGGTATTCATAACTAGTGGCGTTACTTTCTGTTGAGCTGTTAATCATTAAAAGTGTACATCTAGTGCAAAAAGATCTTTATTGACCTGTAATACAATTACAGTTAAACTTAACAATTTACGCCATTTTGTCGAGTTTCCCTACCCCTTTTAATATGGATATCGCAGAAATTGAAAATACAGGTTTTGAACAGAAATTGGTAAATTGAATTTATCTTCTATGATATTCTAACCACATATGTAGGCTACAATATCGAGTGTTAGACCCTGACATTTTAAGCTTTCGATACATTAACTGAGTTATGACTCTTTCAGTCATGTTTGCCTCAGAAATTAATTTATGGCCTTGTATCTTCTAAATGTGCCAGTATTTGCTAATTAATCAACAGTTAATTCTCAATATTACTATCTTTATTATTGAATTAACCTTTAATTATGTCTTCTCATTTCTGTGGCACTTGTGTTTAACTGGTTGATATCAGCTGCTTAAAAGCAGTGTATAAATGTTCCATACGTAGTTATATATTTTCTTCATTTGCTGAATGAAACATTATGATATGCTCATAATAAGATTAACAGTTTATTGGAACACATTGAATGTACTCGGAGTATTTACTTAATTAAGTTTTAAATGAATCATATTTTGAAGTTCTTCACAGATATAGGTCAACAGAGAAGGTTAAGTTTAAAATATCGTCTATTCCTCTAAATGCCGTAGGAGTTACAAACTATTTAGTAAGAAACGCTTTTATAAAATCTATGTCAAATTTGTCTGACATTTTTTATGCCTGCAGACAAATTTCAAGATTACTGTGTTCAAAGTTCATGACTTGCTTCAACACTCTTGGGCAGACTATCCTACATATCCTTTGTCTGGGAAATACGTCAAATACCACTGTTGTAATAGTTAATATCGCTTCCATCCACCGAGGATGACCCCTGGAGACTTGTCAATAGTTTCTTCAATGGGAAAAAGGCCTGACCCGGTTTTAACTGAGAGAAACTGAAAGGGAGGATAACTGGTCAATAATGTCTTTGTGTACTTACATGGCAAGCCCCGTTCTTTAGGAGGAAACTGGTTTCGAGAAAAACTCCTTTTATAATAAATAAGTACTAACCTTATATATTCCTTTATATTTTCAGATACTACAAAAGTCTTTGACACAACAAATAAAGAAACATCTAGTCCTGTAGAAGAATCGGTAAGTCTCTGAATTGTATATTATAAAATTTGGAATAAAAAGATTTGTAACATTGACATAAAGTTATTTATATGTATTTTGTACGTTTTGTCTTGTCCTCAATGGCTGGTTTGTATAGTATATAGCAGCATTGGCTGGACTAATGTTGGAGGCAGGAATTACCCAATGATACCATAAGCTACTACATATGTAGTGGCATCTTGCGCTATTGAAGTGTTCAGCAACCCAGTCACATTATTTTTTTAATTTCATTATATGCAACAGTTTTGGTTCTTAAACGAGTATGTTTTCGTAAGCATGAGCAAAATAAGGAATTATTTACCTTTCCTTATAGTCTTGTCTGCGATTGTTATTTGAGGCGTCTCAATTTTTACAAAAGTTAACAAATCTAAAGCTCTCTTCCTCTTTTATGGTTGTCAGTGTGTTAGGGCTGTGCTTTTCTCTGTTGCTGTTCCTGAAATATAAATATTTTCAAACTTCTTTTTATAAGTGAAGCATTTTGCTAGTATATTCAAATTTTCGTATATTTCATATCATATTACAGCAGTCACGAAATAATGAAGTTATGATCATTTATTATAGCAAATTAAGTACATATATATGGTAAAAATACAATATCTTATCCTTGATTAGTTATTTTTGTATGATAATGTCCACTATGAACACAAAGTTGGTCATTTTTTCGTCTGGTAAAATATATACTTTCTATACTTAATCAGTTTCATTTGCATATTTTTATCATTTTATGGTATTTATGTTCTGTGGATAAAAGGTTATAATAATGGTATCATTGTTATCAAAATATAGTTTCTCTTGTTCAGTGTTTTGTAATAATACCTACTTGAGCTTCTTACGATGGTAAATGAATGACCCTCAAAGTAAAAATGAAAATTATACTTCAGACATGTTCCATCTGTTACTAGTATACATCTTGGACTAAAACATCTTAAGTACATTTGTTGGCATTGGTCGGTCTATTATTAAGGTACTACTAAGTATACATAGAATCGACAGCTATATCTAAATGATAACATGTTTGCTTTGTGTAGAGTTTTTTCTTAAACGACACTAGTACATCATATATTTTAATAACTATCCTTTAAAGTGACAGGCTATAATAAAACAAATCTTACATTTTTTATAATAAATTTTGTAATGTTATATTGTGTGGTCGTATGACACAAATCAGTGGCTATGCCCTTGATAAAACTGTACCCTGGTTCCTAAGTTTTAATATCCTTCTAGATGTTAATAATAAATTGGCTATTTACGAGTTTCCGCCAGTAAACACAATCTTGTTCTGAACAGCTCTTATACCATACGCGTCTCGCAGTTGATATGTTTTAACACTCCTTTTTCTTCATTTAGAATCTGCCTTCTGTGTATCCACCTAAGGAAATGTGTTCTCGTGTAGAAATTCATTTACATCGCCAAAAGAGTGTAGGGTAAAGCTAAGCCATATGGTTTTTAAAGCGGGAGTAAAAGTTACTGTTAATTATCCTGTTGTAGATGATATTTCAAGCTTCACTTTTTCTCTGCTTTCGATTGAAATATACTTAATCATTTGCGAGCAATGATTTTACTTACCATTGTGATTAAGAAATTGTCAATTTGAGATGGTAATTAGTTGTAAGTTTTCTGTTGTAATCAATTTATTGGCTGATAGATATTGATGCTTACGGAAGTAAGATTTAATTTGTTTGACTTATCTAGTACAAACTACTGGTATATCAATTTTCTAGGTGTGTCTCATTAGTTTATTCCTCGATCTAATACCGTTTTAATATTGCCAGTAGTGCTTGTCAATGGATAAAGTTTGGCATTCTTTTATTAAGTTTTTTTCCATGATGATCACTTTATATACACTTTATAGACTTCTCCAGATGCAATATTTCTGTAGTAGAAAATGTTAGTAGAATCTATGCCACCCATGATGATGTTTTACAATGTTACATTAAACTTTTGCCCACTTCCTCTTACAACTGATAAATGTTTATGTATCTTATATAAATCTCCGAGAGCCTTCTGTTATCATCAATGAAATCAAGGCATAGGTAAAGTCTGTTTTTTAAGTCTTTTGACAAATGTGTGGTTTTTTAGTAACAAGGACGAAAGCAGCTTGGTTGCTGAGGATGGTGTTATGTTCAAGGATAATTTGAAATGTGGCAAAATTGTAACTTGTTTTCTCTTGCTTTTTGGCAAGATTTCTATGACTGCTTTCTTATGTATTTTAACTAAGATGGCAAAGTCTGAATAAGATTGGAGACACTTAGGAATAAAAATGTTGTGACGTTGCACTGGTGTTTTATTAAAGGATATTGCTATATTTAATGCAGGAATACTTCCCGGCAATTTACTTCCTAAATTGTCATTATATTGTCAATCTCTGTAAGTTAAACTTTGTATATTTTTTTTATTTCCTTTTTCGTTGGCATTGGTTTATACCATTGTATAGAAATGAACTTAAGAAGTGATCTATTGTGATCCTTACTGTAGTAAATAATTTGCCAGAAATATTTTGGCAAACAAAAGGTTGTATTTCGGGCTACTCTAAACAATTTAGAACAACGAAAACTGAAAAATAATGGAAGACAATCATTGCTATGGATATATTTTCAGTTGTTTGTTGCTAATCTTAGAAGCTGGCATTTACTGTTTTCCTGCCTCCAGTACTTGTAGACAATAGCTTTACTGAGAGAGAGTTCTACGGTAGTTTATTTGACAACTTGTAAATTAAAACCAAATTATATTGTCGAATTTAGATCTTTGTAACTGTGATGTATCAGCTCCTGTATCTCATAAAGGAACGGCTTCTTGATAACGACATTTTTAAAACTTGTACTTTTACTACTGTTTATCTACTTGCTGGGAACTTTAATTCCCTGTTGGGAATCGTAAGTGAAAGAATGAAACAACTCATGGGAAACCAATTACTTGACGTAGTTGGACGTGAGACTATTTGGCAATACACTTGAACCCATAGGATACAACTATGCTATAATTTGCCTTGTTTTTTGTATATACAATTGTAATTTGATAGGGTATTAACATGTATCTATTAGTTGAAAATGGGCTTCTTTTCAATGGCTAAATGTTGTAATTTCAATCTGTAAATGACTTTATGGTACACTTTGTAACCTTTCTATTATATTGGTCCTAGCCTCTATAATTACTTTGTGATTTATATATCTACAAGGTAATTTCACCTACTCGAATGTTTGAAATTACTTGCACCATTTTGTGTTGTACCGCTGAGTAGTTCATCTATTCACTTCATTCCTTTAGGTATACTGCAAAACTATAGTACATTAGGAGCGCACTTATTAAGATTTATTCAAATGAAGTAACAGAGATAGCTTTGATATTTTCAAAAGTAAGAATGTACCAAGTAACTGCATGTTTTATGAAAAGTGCAATGCCAAAATTTTAAGCATTACTATTTTATGCTGTTCATTTATCTGTTTCAATACTTACTAAATAGAACTAAACTCCTTAAATGCAACTTATGTGTAAAAACGGATAATATTTGTAACTCATCATGATCTTGTTGTTCAGTCTGTGGGGAATTTCTTGTTTTCCTTTTGTTTGCTTGAGCACGTCTTGCCTCAAATTGATTGTACATCTGCTGAAAGTGAGACCTCCTTCATAGTTAAATGATTGGATCATTGCTTTCCGTCTGTCATATTTTCATACAGAAGTGAGCACTTCTTGAGCGTAGAAGGTTTGGATCGTTGCATACTGCCTATTATATTGTCATATGGTTGTAAGCATCATTAATGATGCGTGTGCTAATAACACTTGTTTGAAGTATAGATGTTACACATAATTGATGCGCTTGAACACTACACGTGTTTGATGAATGAATTTTGAATGCTTCATTAGAGTTATGATCAATTTCCGTTCGTTGCAAATGACTTATCATAGTTTATTATTTATTGTGATAGCATCGCAAAAATGTTTTTGATAAGAAAAACTGAGTGCTTGCCTTGGGTTCAATTATATGAATGAAATAAATTTATGTAAATTATGATATTGCTGTATCAACATTATTTACACTATAACATTTAGTTTTTCTACTCTTTGATTCATTTTTGTGTTTCAAGAAAAGCTGGCACAAGGCTTGATTATATGTATATAATGTTGCTTCTTCATGCCTATTGATCTTGCCGATAAAAGTTTCATTTTAAAGGGAAAATGTATAATCTAATACTCGATTGTTTAATTCTTATTTAAACCATAATTTCTATTTTCATATTAATACGACAATTCTTCTATAAATGCTTTGTTTAGAAAACTTATCCTGTACGTAGTAGTTGCGCATATCGAAGACGAAGAAACATACTAGTCTGTGATTAATTCAACTTGATAGAAACATGGAAACATGTTCTACTTATGATGTGACGTACGCGTACTTCAATACTTCTTTGTTTACTTTACTTAAAATATACTTTACGTGTCTCCTCGTAACATATCCATTTGCGTGAATAAAATTATAACCAGAATATACTTACATACCTTCCAGTTATTTATAAAAAGGTATTCGCGATATAGTTCACTTACAGTTGTATGTTTTTTTAATATTTCTTTTAGGTGAATGCTTTGGGATTCTTCTTTCTTCAAGATGCGTTTCTCTGAATGGTTTTATAAACCTGACTTGAAAATTCCTTTCATTAACGTTTTGAAAGTTCTATTTTCAGAAGATAAACTTACGCAAGGCTATAGAATATACATTTCTTCAAGTATACAAAAACATTTTATAGGTTAATGCACAGTCATATTGTATTCTAAATGGATATTATAGGCTGACAAATTATAAAATATTTATACCTTGTATAAATTTGTAATAGGGTGTTTCTACCTTACAATGTAAACTGCTATTACTGACAGAATGTGCGAAAATAGATTAATTACTCGCTGGGCATAATCAGATAAAAGAGTTGATAAACTGCGTAAACCCCAGTTTCCTAGAAAACGAAATGCATGTTCTTCTCGTAAGGTCCACGACCACTCTTTGGCGTATTGTCTTACCGTTTTCATGCATATCTGAATAATTTGTAAATAGATGGACCATTAGATATAAATATGCTTTAATGTTTTATAATTAAAATTAACAGCTTAGAAATATCTATATCCGTTTCATATGTATCAAGATTTCTGACTTAAGACTTAATTGTGGTCGGATATATTAAATGTATTGATTTCTAACTACTGAAGTAACGTTGACCTCTTGCGCCGTGTGCTAGGTGCCACTGCTAATCATTAAGGTTATTCACTGACTTTTAAGATTTAAAGACATCAAGGAGGTGAACAACGATGATTATCAGTATTTATTGTGTTCTCCCTTTTCATGTGGGATTAACTAAATACCTTAAATTGAGTTCATTAGTTTGGACAATCCCTGAATGTCTGCGGTAATTTTGTAATCTTAGTTAAGATTTATATAATCTGGTTATTGAAGATTAAAACCTTTATTAGCCCACAATTAGATGAAATGATACGCTTGTTATATCGGCTTTAACTAGGACGGCGAAATAGCAAAATTTTGTTGAAAACTTTAAAATTTTATTTTAAAAAATTCCGTTTTTGTAAGATTTAAGGTTTTTTTACAATATTTTAGTGAAATAAGGTTTCTTTATTTCTGATGATATTTGAGTGGCGTTTTTATTTATATTTCGGTAAATAAAATTCTAAGAGCATGGACCATGGCGAATACATGTAGGACACTTTCTTATATATACTTACTTGTTTCGAGATTCATAATAATTGTGTACTAATGTTTCAAGAAGCCATCCGTGATCCAATTTATTGTATTTCCAATCATTCTAAGCATTTTGTAGAATTGTCATAGGAATATTTACAATGTTATTTGGTATGAGTACTTTCACCTGCATTCTGGCTTCTTATGGAGACAAACTATGTGATGTTTTATTTTTGTATTGGACAACAGTGCGATTTTGATTATTCATTTTATAGTAAGACTTAAATAGACTGCATCTGGAATTCGAATTTATGAGTTTTACCTGCGGAACAATCAAACTTACCGTTCAAGAAATGTATGTGTTCAGAAAATGATAGAACTAATTTTTAACACATAACCTCATCAGCGCTGGTGGAATGATCAGTATTCTCAGTTCCGGATTATTTCTATTAATGTAAGTTAATTATATTATATAGAACTTCACATGGCCAATGATTATGATTTTTATAAAGCATTTACTTTTTGTTCACATCTTCAGCTAGACAAAGGGTATAAAATTAATGTTATTTTATGATAGATGGTCTTGTTTGTCCTTTAATCATAAATTGTTTACTTATTTTATATTACTTACCTCCATTGATAGGTAAATATATTTAGTGAAGACTATCATCGATACCAATGCTTCTTTGTTATATTATCCTGACGAATGACAAAAATCTCATTCCCGGAAAACATATTTGAAATTAGCTGCCACTGTGCTCGTATAGTGTTTGTTGCCAAGATTATGTCACTTATATTGTAAAAAGCATTTGTTTGGCTATGTCTCACGGTCTAGACTTCCATCCAACAACTTGTTGTTTGTTCAAGATCTACAATTGATACGAATTGAAAGCAAAGTAACTAGCACAGACGGAATTCTTTTTCTTGTCAGTAAAAATTACGAGCGAAAAGATTGGTTGAAATATTTTGTCGTTATCACCGTATTGTATCTTTTTACAAGCCCTGATTTATGATATACGGCTAATTTTTTATTTTTTCCATTCTTATAAAATTGATTAACCTTTCAAGATTTTTCACTGATTTTATTATATTTTGTTAAATAAATGATTTGTTCTGAGGTTCACTGATTCTGTGTAGCTTGTACTTGATCAGAGAGGATAACATTTGCCTGATTTATGTTAAAATATAATTGTCTATGTTTTATTGTTTTCTGATTAATGGATCAATCACATAGTAGCACCCCATGTCTTATAGCAAAATGTTCCATTTCAGCTTTTCTGCCATTTTGTTATTCTAATTGTTAAATTGGACAAGTGTCTAAAAACAAAACCTCTGCCATAAGCACTATTTAAATATTTTATTTAATTGTATAAAAACTAATATTAGAGTTATTTCTCGGTTTACATTTTTTTTGTTAAATGTGAACTTAGGGTAATGTTGAGCACTTAATGTAAATGACTGACCTCTGCACTAAGGCAGCACCTTCCTACAAAACCACAGAGAGTGTTCGTAATTTATAGTTAGTTTAGCTAAGCATTTATCAAATTCATCTAATCGACTAACTATATTTTGAGCCATCTTTAAACCAGTTGAATCTATTAAGACAATTTGTAATTTAATGCCAGTCTCCATTCAATTCTCTTGGTTACTTTAAAATTGATATTATGTCTAAATTTATGTTTTCCAATTATGGAAAATTGTTGTTTAAGTCAAATATAATATCTTTCTATTGTCCATGATTTTTTAAATAATATATTGACAGAAGTTGGCTTTTCAAATTAAGAACTACGCAGTCTTTCTCTTCCTCTATGTTTCTACTTGCTTACAGTTATATAAGTACATATGTTCACTTCCTTAGCAAGCGAACGAAGACAAGATCTTGGAAAACTTCTTTCTAGCATTGTAATCAATTCTCAATACATAAAACTTCTGCACTTACTGTAATATATATAGATTACTGCCAGGAAAATAAATGTAGATTTGATTGTACTTACTTAGAAAAGTTTAAATTCATTGTAATGTAATTTAATTCCATTGAGAAGTATGGTAATAATGAATTCTAGTTGTCTTATAGCTATGTTGGTTTATACTGGTATGAAAAGAAAGTCATTTTAAAAACAGGGTTAAGGTCCATGGAAATTTATTTAAGTTTGTTTCCACTTTTGTACATGATAACCCTACTGTGATGTTGGCTATAATCTAACTATTTTGTAAATTTAAGTTGTTTTGCAGCTTTTGATCTTTTTAGATTTAGTGAAATAATGCTGTACCGAATCTTTTAAGTGATTCTAGCTAATGTATCCAGCAGAGTGGTCAAAGCATTGCATATTGTCTAGTGTTTTAGACCAAAGTATCACATCTTTTCCCCTGGTTGTCTTGTAATATAAAGACACAGATGTTTGTCAAGTTATATGTAAATCTAGTCGTATATTATCTTATTATAACTAAGGCATAAATAGAACTATAGACCCAAACTTTCAGGGATGGTAACAATAAAAAGTAACAATAGGACATGGTTATCCCCTTTATGGTAGTAAAATGATTTATCTCTTTAGATTTAGATACAGAAAAGTATAAACTGTGTAACGCATGTTTGATTCTACCGCCGCCTTAAAGAAAAAGAATTTGTGTCTTTGTAATGATTCAAGCTGTAAAAAATGTGAATTCGCTGAGAGAAACAAAGGAATTGATGACAAAAAATCAAAATTAGGAAAATCAATTGCATTTCATGTCACAGAATTGTTTTTGCCAAATCAACAACAGAAAAAGCTGGAATTTGATTGATTGAGTATCCTTTTGGGACTTATGCTGCAAAACCCTGACAATTAAAAATTGGAACGAATAATGGCCCCATCATTTCTAAAAGTCAACTTACTAGCCTGCATTTTTAACATGATTTTCTTTGAATACTACATAAAGCCATGTCCATTGATTTGATTATAAACATGTTGACAATTGTATAAGACATTGTCCCAAGGATACGTTGTGTGGAATAGTTATTGCTCCTCTGGGTGTAGTTAAGTTTTCATTTTGTATAAAGTCTGGGATCAACTGTCATGCTAACATAGTCAGCAGTGATCATTTTTATGAGAGCCATCGAATGTTGTTGGTTTTTTTGCTGCAAAATGTCCTTTTATTTATAATTTCAAATTAAGATCTGTGACCCAGTCTACTTTACCAGATACTAGGTGGCGCCACAAGTGATAAGAAGTTTTTGATTCTTAGACAAATTACAAATGGATCACAATCACAAGCTAAAATCTTAGCAATCATATAAATAAGTGTTTTCTTACTGTATTCTAGTTAAATTTATTGAATTAGATTGAAGTTTATCATCGGCATACTTTCATATTTTTTTTGATTGATCAAAACCGGTTGGGTTTATTTGCTGTCAAGAATGTTGTATTTTCGAATGAAAGTAATTCTGATATCATTCTGTAAATATTTTTAAAAGGCTTTTAGACTAGAATGGTGTGCTTACAGAATTACATAATTAATTTAGTTTGTAATTAGATGCGTTGATTAAACTTATACTAAAGATAATCTTTGAAGAAGCTATTTCAATATAAGTTTAAAATGACATTTTATTTGGCGTGTCTTGTTTGACATTTCGATGTATGCTTTTAATGAATGGTGCTGAGTCTCATTTTGTGCAGATTTTAGGACTGGAAAGAAAATCAGATAAAATTACTCTTTTGACCATAACTAGATAGATAAACAGTGTATGCATGTCTGCATTAATCTTATTTGACGATGAAAAATAAATTGATGCATATAAGTGTCAGCCTCAGCAGTAGTCTGTGAAATGTTTTCTTACATTTTAAGTGTATTCCGATGGTTTATCAGATTGCCAGACTGACCAATGTCTTGTTAAGGATAGTCAATAACTTGAAAAAATGCAGCAATTGATATGATATAACATTAAAAATGTCTTTATGGGTCTTCTGAGATACTGGAGATCATTGTTACACACCTAATGTACTTAAGGAATGGTCTAAGTACTGCTTTACTGTTTCTAATGGGTGCTGTATATCTCGTATTGTTACCACGCATGTAATCATTTTATTGAGTTTTATATACCAGTGCCTAATTATGTGTTGTACTTTTCTAAATAAATTCATTTAACGTCTATTATAAATTACAATTTAGTTTTTTTTCTGTTTATTTCGTCAATATTTGACATTGAGTGAGTACATTTTGTGACTTTAAGTGGAAACTACAATGAAGGAAAAAGTACCAAGCCTCTTTGGTTTCCATAAAAAATCGAAGATCTTGCATCAATTGCAATGATTATCCAAGAAACCTGAAAACCCTGAAATGTCAAGACAAATTCTAGAATGAATACAAAAGGTTTATAACGTATTGCTTTAAATGTCAAGAACAATTCTAAAATGATTATGACTGACTTGCTCATATCCTGTGGTATGGTTGCATTTTAAAGCAGTTAATTGCATATTTTCTATTTTAAAAGTTATTTACATTTTAACACATACTGAGGTCTTTCTAGAGCACAACTTTTCCCCCAAAATATGCTATTCTTGCTTATAGTTCTATAGCGAAATAATCTCTTGCATTTTACAATCTGTAACGATATGGCAAAATTGTAGTTAGATTTTAAGTAATCATTAAAAACACCTAAATCATTTGTGTGATAAGCTTTAGAGAAACTAATGGTTTGTAAGTTTAAAGTGTTAAATGTAATTTATTTCAGGTGAATGTCTTGATACTCTAGAGCTATGTCAATGATTACATTGAGCTAAAACTTAGCATACATTTACCCAAGTATACTAATTGGACTATAGGAATACTGTTACATACTAAGTTTTTGATACATGGTTGACACGAATTGTGATACCGATTCGTCTACGTTAGGTGTAAAATGTAGTTTGTCTAACGTGAATCTTTAGCACCAGTACTGATCTCATTTAACACTCACCAAATGAGTTGTCAGATTCTATTTCAGTAGCGTGGAGGTTGATTGAAATGTTTCTTAAATAAATGTGACCAATTTGTCTGATTTAATGATATTTCCTATGACCAATTAGCTTTTAGCTCACCTTAGCACGAAGTGCTCAATTATTGTGAGCCATTGGTATGGGTCCTTGTTCTTCATGTGTCGTGCGTCACTAATTTCTTAAAACAGCTTCTAGTCGAAAACAATATGACCTTCAGTTACCAAGTTTGGCATGTAGCATCACCATAGAGTCTTCTACAAAGTTTGTTCAAATAATGTCCTTGGGTTCAAATTTGCCCTGCCTCAGGGGTCACAAGTTTTATATGGATTTTTATCAGGAAATGTTGAAAAAATCTCATGTACTTAAAAGGCCAAGAGCTTCATATTTGGATAGCAACGTGGAGGTCACAGTTTTCATACAGCTTAAAATCAAAGTGATAGTGTTTATGTCAGGTGCCCTTAGAATCTAGTTCTCAGGTAAGCGATCCAGGGTCCTCAGGACCCTCTTGTCTAGGTTGTATCTATTGTAATTTGATATATTGGTCAGGAAATAAAAAGTTGTTGAATGATAAGGACAATTGTATAAACCTCTCAGACTTACATAAATAACAAAAGTGATAACTAGTTTCTCCTAAGAAAGATATTGGTTAAGGCAATAAATAACTCTGAAGTGCTCGTTTATTGTCTACAAATCTCTCTAAAATGAAAAAGGGGTATCGTTTCTGATTTGCATCATAATTAACAATAATTTATTGTAAGATTGCATTTTGGGTTTTAATGATATTTTTACTGGAGTAATTTTATATCATGGATAATAAAAAAGTCTTGATTGAGATTTGTATCTTTTTAACTGAAGCTTCTGGATTAAAGTTGATTTTCTGTTGTTATGGAATCCTTGATTGTTTTAGCAGGATGTTTCTTTGCCTTTGAGGTTTGAACAATAATAATCTTTACATTTTTTTCAGGGAGAGGAGGTATTCAAGCATGCCACTGTTTGATATATAACTTTGAACTTTTTGTTTTGTTTATTTTGTCATACTTTTTTACTATTATTGAAATTAGTCTACTCAAATGATGGAAAGTATTTAGGCTTAGAGTTATAATATTTATATTTCTTATTTATAAGAAGAATTCAAAAGTATGTTTACTGCCATTTATTTCATCACACAATCAAAATTGTAGAAATTTATTAGGTGTTGTCTAATGATATTTAGTGTCTAATTTTGAATGGATAAAAGAGAAATTTAAACGACTACAATGTGCGGTAAACGTACCATTCTTTATATACACTATCAAAACAGTAACATCCTATCTATTCCAAATGTAATCTAAAATAGATATAAATGATTTTGATTCTTCTCTAGAATATGCAATTTTTTTCTTTTTATTGTCTTCATTCAATTATTTTGACTTCTCCATTTTATATTTGTTGACTTCTTAAAATTGTTATTAAGTTTTATCTTTTTTATTTGAAATAAAGGGTGTTAAAGTCATTTTTTTTTTCGTTTTGTCGTAGATATATTCCGTGTATGTCTGGGGGTTTTATTTTAATATTAAATTGGCTTTTATTTCACTTTTGTCTGTGCACACTTTCTATGCCTGGTAGCCTTAAGTAAAGAGAAGTACAACTTTTGAGGTTCTAAGCGAGCGAACGAAAGGATTTTTTTGGGAAACTTCCTTTTGGCTTTCGATAATAATTTCGCGATACATAATGGAATACACTTTCAAAATGTTTTAAGTTGTTAAATATGTGAATTTGTTGAAAGAAAAACAAATGAATTGATAACAAAAAATAGCAGTAACAAAGGCGTGTCGCAATTTCGTGTTTGCCATAAAAACAGAACATATGAGCATTTGATTGATTGGGGTGTTCACTTTGGACTTACCCTGCAAATCCCTGACAATTGATAATGAACTATATTTAATACCCTGTTATTTTAAATTCAATTACTGGCCTGCATTTTCCTTCGAAATGTCTTCAGAATTGGGCATGCTGCAGCATTTCTCACAGTTAAATATTTAAACATATATGACACAGTCGGTTTTTAATGTCAATTGTATGCATAAACTGTTTAATATTGGTAACTGTTTAATTGAATTTTAGATTATACCAATTAGTACTTTGTGGTTATCGATATACAGTTGTATCAAGTGATATCAATAACTCTTTTAAGTCCTAAACCAAGTGAAAAATGCTTTTTTACAGACACCACAATTGAAATAAGATGATTGGTCTCTGTCTGTGTTATCCCCGATATTAATTTGCATGACTTATGGCATTTTACATACTGGGATACTCACCATTTGTATGTCACGTGTCATGTCATTGTCACCGAAATAAATTATTTTCATTTCTTGACTATAGATATAATTAGGATGGTTTGGTATTGGTTGCTTCGGATCAAGGTCGATCCAACTATCAAAAGATTACCTCACAAACATCATATTAAATTTCCACACCGGCCGATACCAAATCAAACTTGGCATACATTGGTCATACCCATTTCTGATCAAATAACTGGTTCACAGACGGTTAATAATCTGTTAATAAAGGGTCCAATACTCTGATTTATGCTTGCTGAAAAAATCAAAGATTAGGAATTATGTGAGGGCTTTGTAGGCAGGTTTTTCGTCGGCAGGGGAACAAAATTGAAGTTTGTTGGTCGTTGCAGACAAGTTGTAGCTCCGCTAAGTATCATTATAAAGTAAATTTAAACCGGAGAGTCGTTGTGAATGAGTCTTACCTCTGGTCAGGTGGTTGTTAGCACTGTTTCCACTGCATTTTGACCCAGACCAAGTGACATTGAAGAAAATATAAGTGATTCTTACTTTCATTGACAATTCTATAATTACTTCTGCTTAACTATTTGCTAATGTTATGTTCCAGATATAATGTCATTTAAGCTTTGTTAAATACTACATAAAGTCATGTCCATTGATTTAAATACAAAACATTGTTGACAATTGGATCAGACATTGTCCTAAGGATACGTTGTGTGGAATAGTTATTGCTCCTCTGGGTGTAGTTAAATTTTTCAGTTTGTATAAAGTCTGGAATAAACTGTCATGCTAACATTGTCAGCAATGATCATTATTTATGAGAGCCTTTGACTGTTCTTTTTGTTCTGGCTGCAAAATGTCGTTTTTTTCTTATTTCACATCAAGATCATCTGTGACACAGTCTACTCTATGAGATGCTAGGTGGCGCCACGCGTGATTAATATATCTTGATTCTAAGACTGATCACTTATGGAACCTGAAGCCAAACCAAGATCCTAGCAGTTATTTGAATAAGTTTTTTTCTCATTGTATTCTATAAATTAAATCTTATTGATGGGGAATTGTAGTTGATCCCCAGGATATTTCCTTTTATTCTAAAGATTGATCAAAACTAGGATGCTTTGTTATCTGTCATAAAATGCTGTATTTCAGAATGTAAAGTTATTCAAACAGGACTTTGCCCTATATTGATATTATGTATTTCTGGTTGTGCTGAAGATAAATAACACCATACCAAAAACCTTATACTAGTATTTATAGTGTTCTATAGAAGTTCTTAAAAAGCTTTCCGATGGGAATAGTGTATTTTCATGATTACAAAATGTAGTTAGTAATGCTATGGCTTAAATTTCATCTTGGAACATGCGTACGTGATGCAGTATTTAAAATATAACTCTGGTTCTGCTGAAGGTTCCATGTATTTGATTGTAAACATATTTATAAGGTTGATACTCAAAGAAAATGGTTAATAAATGATCGAAATGGCATTTAATGTTTATTCGCTGTCTGATGGTGTCAATGTGTTCATTTTATGTTGGTGCATGTACAATTATTTCGTTTTGTTTACTAGAAGAAATCAATAAAAATAACTTTTTACCATTGTTTCTTATATTAGCAGTTTATTTTTCCTGAGGATATTAACTCTATTATCATTAAAGTTAATATATCATACGAATAAAAACAATTATATTTAAATAAGAAAAAAAACCAATCAAAATTCGATATTTAGGATTAATTTTAGAATGTTGCAACGTGTGCATTTTAGGGGTAAGGGGTAAATTTCTATGCAATTATTGCACGATGAAACTGCCATTCAGTCGAACATAACCGGTAGTTTTTGGAGATTGGGAATTTCAGAGTTCGTTTTTTAGTGATAAGGATTGTTTCTTTGCAGAATTCTGTCTTTTATTTTCAAAGTTTCAGTCAAAACAATTTGCTTTCAACTCGGCTGCAACTTAAAATTTTGGAAACAATCCTAAGGCAAATGACCTATTATAGCCTTGGGCCAACTTGTATCAATATGTTTTTCCAGTATCGTCTTGAATTGAAATTTAATTCTTTTAGTTTTGCTCATGGGAATCTTGAATCATCGAAATGCTATGTTCAATTTTTATATGATCAGAACTTTTTAAATTAGGGTTTCTTTAAAAGCATAACTTTGTTACATTGCTGATGCTATAGGCCTTGAGTCTCATTTAATTCTTCTTGAAACACCATTTTATTATCTGTCCTACCAAATTTTAAATTCAATTTTTAAGAGGTGGCAGTTCTAGATAATAGTGTGATATTTGTCATTTCTGGAATCAAATTGAATATTTTAAACACTTACTAAAATATTCTATTCAGTTTAATTTAAGGAATATCTAGGGAATTTCAGTGAAGGTCGATTCTTTACAGAGGTTTATTAACTATCTTGTTTTTATTTACTTTTATGTTTTGGTGAGCATCTGCTAAGGTAAAACTTGATTTAAATAACATCTTTACGTATTTAGGTGTCAGACTGGACGATGATCTATGAAATATTATATTATTTTATATAGTTTAAGACAGAAAGAAACATGCATAAGTAAGCAAATTGATTACTATTAATACAATTTTACGTTACAATTCTCTTTATGCGTCTTCGTAGGCAATCAATTCCATTGTTATACTCGTAATATATTTAAGGAATGGTATAATTACTGCTTAATTGTTTTTATGTGACATGTAATTCTTGTTTTGTTACCACACATGTAATAATTATATTGAGGTTTATGTATCTAATTTTATGGGGTACTTTTTATATAGATTCAGTTAGCGTCTACTAAATTTACGATGTAGTTTTTCTGATTTTTTGTCATCATTTGACACCAAGTACAATGTATATCATTTAAAGCTGGACACTACCTTGTAATAAAAAGTATCAAGCCCTTTTTGTTTCTATAGAAGTCGAAAATGTTCATATTGCAATTGCAATGAAACCTGAGAACCTTTGAATTGTCAATGAACATAATCAAATAAATACGAAGGTTTCATAACGTATGGCCTTCAATTTCAGGAACAATTATAAAATTAATTTTGAATAATGTGATCATGTCCTACAATATGGTTACATATTGAGGTAAGGCATTGTACTTTACCACGTTAAATATCATATTTCAAGATGTAATGCCCTGTTTTCTTTAATGCACACATAGGTTTGTCTGGTACACAACTTTTTCATAGTAAATTACACTTGTTTTACATTTGTTCAGGCCAATTATTTGCTTACATTGTGTTACTCGTACTATGTGGCTGTACAAATATATAAAACCTCAGAGATTTCAATACTGGAAAAAAATAACATGATACTCTAGTGCAATCAACGATCAGAGGAAACCAAGAATGGTTGTAATGATTTGTCAAAATTAGATGCAAAATGTTATTTCGTCTAATGAGAATGTTCAGCAACAACAGAGCGATGATCACATTGAACAATCACCAAATGAGTTGGCAGATTTTATTTCAGTAGCTGGAGATTGATTGAAATGTTGGTTAAATAAATGTGATCATTGTGTCTGGTTTTATGATATTTTCTTTGATCAATTTGTTTTCTAGGTTGCATCCATTGTGTAATTTGATCTATTGGTCAGGAAATGGAAAGTTGTAAAATGACGAAGAAGGGGCTTTGTATGAACTTTGTTTGGCTTATATAAAGTAACAAAAGTGATTCAAAGATTCTCATGGGGAAGGCAATAAAGAATTGTGAAGTGGTTTTTTATTGTCTACAAATCAATGTCTACAAATGAAAAATGGCCATTGTTTCTGATGTGTACTATTATTGCAGGATTTTATTTGGGTGTTATTTTTATGAAAATAATTTTAGATTATCGATAATCAAAATTCTTAATTGATATTTGTATCTTTTTAACTTTAACCTTCTTGACTTAAGTTGATTTTCTGCTGTTACAAAATGATGCTTGATTTATTTTTATGATTTTCCTCTGCCTTAGAGATCATAATTATCTTGGAAAGGAATTCAAGCATGCCTTTGTGTGAAAAATACTTTGAACTTTGTCGGAAGGACGTATTGTTTATTTTATTTTTTACTTTTTACAATCATTGAAATCAGTGTACTGTTATAATGGAAAAACTGAGAATTTAGGCTTCCCTGTTTTTATTCTAAAAATAATTTAAAAGTATGTTAGCTATCCAATAGATGTTGTGTAGTTTATTACACAATCAAACTTGTTTTAAATACGTGGATGTTGTCTAATGATATTTTAATGTATAGACTTTGAAGTAGTTGATATATTCAGTTGAGAGCCAAGTTTGTTGATGGATAAGAGCAAAATCTGAACTGTTACAAAATAACTATATGCCCCATCACTTACAAACAAACATCCAAATAGTCATTCCAATTTTATTCTTGAACTTATTATAATAGAAATAAATGATTTGGTAAGCTTCACTAAGAGATGTATTATTTATTATTCTTTTGTTTTGTACAACATGTAAATCATTTTACTAAACATAGATGGCTTCTGTCATTTTTACTGCGTTTTCACTGACTCTTAGAATCAGCTGCATTATCATAATATGTGATTTATAGGTAGGTTATAAGTGAGTATCTTGAAAGATGTACTGACAGGTACCATGTTGTTTTCTCTTGTTTGTTTACTGACAGATTTGTTGTTGTTTACGATGGTCACTGTTGCTGCTGTGATAGACAAAATGTTTGATAAGAATTTATCAATGTTTCTGTTGTTTTTCTACATGTGTTAATCATGAATGTCTGATATCTGCCATGTTTTAATGGTTGTTATTATGGCATGGGTGAAAGATGGTGATGATAATGTTTCATATTTACCCCATGTCTGCAAGCATTTTGATTTTATCTCAATTTCATTTTTGAAGCTTTATGTTTTTTCTTCACTTAAACAAGGTGATCATTAATCAACGTGCATAGCTAGCTGATGTGCTTTAAGGCATCGTTAATACCATTATGAAATGAAATCTAACCTTTAATGAGTTGATGAATTTTATTGAATTTTTGAAAAATGATTAATTAGATAGGCTCATTAATGGATAAATTTACTATATGGTTTTTAGGCATGAGTGGTTATTTAAATATAATTAGTAAATGATATGTCTGCTTGCAGTGTGTCGTTTTGATATTCTATTGTCATTTGTTTGCTGATTCAACTCTGTATACCCAAGAATTAACAGATACAACGTCCACTTAATTAATGGGCTTATTTGTTTTTTTTGGATTGTTAAATAGCACCTTTTTGATTCATAGAATGCACTATACATGTATATAGTTTCTTTGATGGATTTAAACCATGTTAGCTGCTTGAAGCAACTATAAAATGTTTATTAAACTTGAATTAGTAATTATAATACTTACAATTTGGTTCAAATAAAAACACAAATATTTTGGTGTGGTATAAAAATTTACTAATATTGAAATTAGATAATCTGAATCATAACATAAAAACTCAGAATCGTAAAAAAGAGTTGATCACTGTGGAATTGTTATGATTATCATCATGAAACTCATCTGCATTATCTACTTTCAATGTGTATTTCTTTCTATCTAAGTTACAACCAAAACACTGGCTTATCACTCAGATAAATCTTGAGAGAATTAATTTAATTTTTCATAATATTTGCTTGAGTTTAGATTACATGTTGGTGTTACTTTATGTTATTATTTGTTATGAATGTAATTAATGAACTAGGCTAGGTGTTTTTACCATCCAATTATATGAATTTGTGGTGAAGAATATTATATTGTTCACAGCTCGTTAACTCAATTTTTTTTCTCTTGATATTATTAAAATTTTGTCTGGAGTTTTCTGAATGATTATTTTAGAATGGCAGTGCTAGGATGTAACAGTTGTTGTCAGGAAATTTGCAGGAAATTATGATGATTATATATACATTAACATAACAATTAATGCAATGTACAGGATATTCCACTCCGTAACACATGGAGTCCATCTTCACTAGTGATTTAAACTGGAACAGGAAAATTACCGAGGGTTGCTCAATATGTCTGACCTGGTTTTATCATCACTCTATGAAAGTGTATTTCATGAGATGTGGAACTTGGTCTATTATTTTTAAAAGGTTCTGATCCATTATTTTCTTTTAGTAGTTTGTGTTTGAATAATAGAAATATAATTTGGATCAAATTTTAAAGATTTTACAAAACGTTCTTAACATGTCCCCTGGTTTTATCTGCCCAAGTATATGTTATAGAAAACATATATCCTAAACAACTTGATCTTGCAGATTCTGATTTTGTATATTTGTATGTATTGCTTGCTCATTTATACTCCTTATATGTATTAGATAATTACAATGTGCGTCTAGTTTTGCTGCTGTTATATATTCCTTATGAAAGATATAGTCATAATTGGTTTGACCAATCACTTATGATGTAAGCTCTAATTCTTTCCAAACGCCACTCTGTTGTTTCCTTCAACAGTGAACATTTACATAAGCATGTTTATGATAACCTAAGAAAAGACAACTCAGTAGAAATGAAATTTAATACAAAAACTAAAGTGCTATAAGACAAACTTTTTCCTTCAATGCCGATTTTTGAAGGTACATGTATATACACTCAACATGGTCTTTGGTCTTATATTCAAAGGATATTCACAGATTCAAATGAAAGGTTCTTGTTGATAGCGTGTAGACACTATTTGTTTTACAGACTTTAATCGTTACATATTGTTTTTCAGACTAATACTGAAGAAATAAAGAAGTTTGAGCAAAAAAATGAAGAAGCGTCTAGTGAAACAGATAATAGTCCAAAAACTTCAAGATTCAAAATGACACAGATTATGTTAAATCAAGCTCCTAGTAGAAAGTCTTGGTTTTTATACGCAACTATATTGTTATGGTTACTGTTGCTAGGTGTGGTCCTGTTACTAGGTGGTGTCCATTATAAGAATTACAGCGATGTTCCAGTGCTGAAATTGTCCTTTCCAAATAAAAAACATATCAGTAAGTAATTTTTCCTTATTTTATATTTAGCTGCTCACCTAGTCTTCAATATCTTGAATGAGTTGTAAACTGGGTCAAGGGTTAGCAAGATCTAGGTCAATTGGTCAACTCAATGAAATCCTCGTTCTGGCAACACAGGCTGGAACTATTGTCAGATGTTTATAATACATGGTTGAATTGTGAAGAATTTCTCTAAATAGATTTCAAATCTGGGTCATGTGAAGGAAAACAACTTAGTCACTTTAATGAGTGTTGAATCATTTATGTTATTAAAGGCCATATTTTTATCGGATTTTCATCAATACAATGTTGTTTGTTTTATAAAATCTTGAACAAGTTTGTAAAGTCCCTCTAAAATTACAAGAACATTCCTTTGCTAAGAAATAACCATTTCTATTTTCTTGTAAAAAGTATACTGTTATAAATATTCTACATTATACAACTAGAGTTTTTTTATAAGAAAATGTGATTACAGCATCGAATTTTAATGCTGAATAATTTCAAATTATTGTAATTTGTTTGTATAATGATTGTCATACTGTCATCTCTGAGTAGTTGATTACTTGTGAATATAAATTTACATATAGTTAGATCACTGTATACATCTGGGATAATACACTGGAACAGTTCTAATGATTTATGCAAATTTGGGACTACTTTTTCAGAACTACTTTTTGTATTTTGAAATTCCTTATGGAATTTGCTCTATATTTGTTCTGAATATGTCAACATAGGTATTTGATTGACATATTATTATTGGACATGAGACAAAAGGTGTTGTCATCTTCTCTAAGAAGATTTGTCTAAGCTGGAGCTCTAGTTATAATACCACACTTCATATTATTATATCAGAGATTCAGACAGTGAAAGTATTGAATCAATGAATATGTTATAGGCTTATGGTTTGCGAAAATTTGCAAGTTGAAAACTAATAAAAGTTACTAACAATTTTTAAAATCCACTCGCATTTTGCGAGTATGCGAGTTTCAATTCGCGCCCTAGATGTGACTGTAATTTTGACAATTCCTCGAATCAGGCATTAAATAGTTGTTATCACATGCAGTCAGAATGGGTACTATCTGCTGAGACTTAATAATAAATATACTGGTATGCATGTCTGTTATATGACTTAAAACATTTTGAAATGCTGAGTAAACAGCAAATATTAATTTACATTTCAAGCCTTTTTTCTCATGACTTAACTTCTTGATTGATTATTTAACTAAGAAAACATCATGTCTTTAGCATGATCCAAATTTATTTTGATTTTTTTTATCTGAACTTTTTATGACAGACTTCTTTGATACCATGATTGATAATGCATGCACTAGGATATTAACATAAAACATATTATTAAAAGATTTAACTGTTTAGCCCCATTCTCTCTATCTCTGCTCTGGTTAGATCTGCCAAAGTCCTAGTTGAACCAAAGGCTTCAGATACTGTTGATTAAATTTTTTTAAAAATCAGTGCAATCTGTTTGGAAATAATTGTGATAATATCATGAAATGCTGACATTAATTAATGAAATCAGGATGAATCTTGACGTTCCATCAGTTACCTCCCCTTAGTTCTCTCAAACTTTGTTATATTAAATTTGTTCTTTATTATTTCCCGGTATTGTATTTCCCAAAGACAGATAATATTTTATTTATTTTCATCGCAGTTTCAAAGTTAAATATTTTCTAAAAGCAGTGAGCATGTCTAAAAATGAGATAAAAGTAAAGATGACATTTGCATTGAAATATTTGTGATACACTTAGCCATGTTTATGCTATATTGAATGTATTATGAGTTTTTGTTGTCATAGATTTTTTGTAAAAACTAAAATGGAATGTATTCTTTGATCTTGCCTTCCCTCGATTAAATTTTTGAACTGTTCATGTATTTGATTTGTATGAAACAAACATGGCACTTGTCCATATATTGTGATAAATGTATCTGTCATAAATATATTGCGAATCAATTTAATAGCTGACTTTTCAACCCTGGCAATCTGTAAAAGTCTCTTAACTTAAACTGATTTATAAGTTTTATAAACAACATATTGATATTTGTCTCAACATTTTATATAAACAATGCATAGCTATAATAGATAGTGCAGCCTCTCTTATCTGTCATATTGTAATAGCAGCCATGTCTAAATAATTGTCTACTTTCAAAATTTCAATAACCGTCATCTCTTAATATTAACCGTCTCTTAAGTGCAACCATCTTCATAACAGTTACCTATCTGTATGACCATCTTTCAAAAAAGATGTCTCAAAAATTATCTCTGCAAAAGTACCTCATCGTACATTTCAATTTTTTCTGCAAAAGATTTGAAAGTTACTAACAAAATTCAAAAATTATCGACACAAAAGTACCTCCACATACATTTCAATTTTTGTGCAAAAGATTTGAAGCTTATGAACAAAACCCAAAGGGTCCATTTAGATGTTTTATGACAGATGAGTAGTATGTATATTAAATGCTATTTGATGTCATTCAATTTTAATTTGTCTGGCAGGAATCAGCGGCGGAAAAAAATCTTTTACTTCATCAGGTGTAACAGTAGATCACATGACTATAGGCCCTGAGAAATGTTTTACTGTACATCCATTCATTTGTATCATAGATCACTAGGTTATAGAAGAAAGAAGAAGGTTTCTATCAAACATAATCAATCCAAGTTTCTACTATACAGTCTACAATAGGGCAAAAAACAACTCATTGTATCATAGATTAATCATAGTGAAACCTCTCTACAACAGCCAGTAGCTGGCCTTGTCTTAAATAACCTGTTATAGATAGGTGACTGTTGCCAGGAGATTACTTTCATTAAAAAATTACTTAGATTGAGATGGCTGTTGATAAAAGGTTGCTGTCTGTGTAAAGCCAAACTCCCCGCAGCGGTTATCTCCCTTTATCAAATCAATAACCACTGCCACCACAAGTAAAATTCGTCTCTCAGAGAGCCGAAAAACTTTTTTCATCTTTTCTTTTACAATTCAATATTTCCAATAATTTTAGTCTTCTTTTAGTAAAATATGATGTTCAAAGTTTAAAAAGTTAAAGAATAGTTTTAATTATCAATTTGTAGAAATAACAAACCGTGACGTAAGCACAGTGAGAAGTTTGGGCATTCTATAAATAGATAGTATTACTAGCGTCACGTGGTTTACGAGGTGGCAGTGATTAAGTAGCAAAGCGTGACGTAAGCACTGTGAGGAGTTTGGTGTAAAGCTACAGTCCCATAAACATAAAAATAATGAGGGCACCGTACGGGCGCCGTGTGATCAAGCTCCGCAAGGACCCGTACAAACTCTTGCATACCCGTACGGACTGTTACGTTTTTACCAGGGTCCCTGAGATGAGCCCAGGATACAAGTATCAGTTTTAGAGTCAAATTGTGAACAAAATTGTGGCCTAGTATGGATTAAACATGCATATTTTCCAGCTACTTGCCTGATAATGTTACATTGCCATTCAGAAAAGGTTTTACTGTATTAACTTTCTGATTGTAATCAGATCTGACTTCAAGCCAGTTAGTCTATAGAATATATCATCACAGAAAATCTACTATAGAATGCTTCCACAATGCAATAGTACTACATCTTAAATGATTTACGCTAACTCAATAAGTTTTCTTGTACCAATATAGTGGTTTATGCAGTACAAATTTAATGTAAAGCAAGTCGCATTCTTTTGTTGCAATGAATATTAAATGCTCAAAATTTCTTGCAAAATTCATAAATTTCTGTGACTAATCTGATGCCAATATAATGTATTTAAATCATTGTTAATAGAATCTATGGAATAAAATGTCTGACTAAAACATACTTATATCATAAGAATTTGCTTGTACATTGAATATAGTCTTGTAATTTGATAGTAAATTTAAGCTCTATGTACATTTGCCAAAACTGCTGATAAAAATCTAACTTGTTGGCAGTACAGGTTTAAATCCTGAGCAAGCAATGGATTTGAAATTTTATAGAGGAAACCATTAAATAGCTTACAAAGAAATTGGGTCCCAAACCTACGAAAATACATACATGCCCCAGTGTCAATATAAAAAATGAAGTTTTTGAAATGACACACTTTCAGAAGCACTGAACATTCAGCCTAACAAAATGGAATTTTTACCAGACCCGACTGAATCTTTACTGAATCAAAGGATATTTAGCTGTATACATTCCATTTGAATGATTTATACATCCTAAAATTGAATAAAGTACAGGAACAATTTTTATTGAATATCTAAAATGGTGACTGTAAAAGGTATATGTACTGTCTTACCACTGGCATTCTAAAAGTCACTGGATGGTGGATTCAGTCTATATATAGTCCACAAGCTAAATTCAAAGACTGCTTGTCATGTTTATTCTATTAAAAGGATAACTAGACCATTAGATGAGCAAAGTTGAAAATAAAGTAGTTTCAAACAGTTTTCCTTACCCATTAATCTTCAGAGTGGTTCTTCACAAAGTCAAAATTTTGTCTAAAAAATGAAGCTGTTTGTTTCAAACATACAAGACTGATCATTTAGCTTAAAGGTTCAAGCTGATAAGGTATTTTTTAAACACCATGTTCAAAATTTTCTGTTAAAACTTCCTGTGACTCTTAGAGAAATTTATGACTTTTGTAATTTTTAATTGTTGACTGAGAACTTGGTATTTTGCTGCAAGCGCCAACCTTTTCTGTAAAAACTGTTTGACTACTCTTCAATGGTTACAGATGGAGGTAATAAATTACACAACATCTTGTGTTTCTTCAATTTGAAGATATAAATAACACTAAATGACAAAAACGTGTAAAACTAAATCAGTATTTTTTTGTTTTCTTTGAGAGTAATGAAGTTCCTTGTCAAGAAAGGTGCAAGGGAAGACATAACTTGTTTCCAACTGTGTTGTTTTGATTTAAGGCAAATTGGCGGTAAAAAACACTCAGATTATTTTGTCAGTGGGCCAGTTCAATTTTCTTAACTGAAGCAATGTGTGCTGTTTAAAGAAAAATGATTTAACAAACAGGCATGAGGTAGTGAGTTCTTGAGTGCATAACGTGATACTAGCTAGTACTCACATGTTACTCTTCAGAAATTTAAAATAGGAGATAAAGGTAGTAGGAGCTGAGCTGTTAAATTGAACAATTGAACAATCTACATGCTTTATAAATATAAAAGGGGTTTTTGTTCTATTGATTCCATATTTTTGTGCCATTAACTTTTTTAAGAGGTAGAAAGTCGCTAACTGTTCATTCATTTGCTTCACAAAATTTATTCCTTGAATCAAGTTTTTCCATCTAAAAATGGCTGATCATAATAAATGTTCTCCTTGAAAATTCTGATGGCATCAAAAAAATGAAATTGAAATAGTTTTGTTGTATTGTAACCTTCTGAGAATTTCATAATTTTCATCTTTGTGTTAATTCTCTATAAGTTCTTACTGCAACATGGGATTTGTTACCTTGGTAATGTTGAGATTAAAGTAAACTTGATAATATATTCTGTTACAGGTTTTGTTTTAGGAACTTGAAGTGTGTTTAGGTTATGTTTGATAGAATTGTTGAAATTCAATATGATGTAGGTCTGTTAAAAAACTGTGGTATGGTTCTCTTGTAACATGTTTGATTTAAAATTTGGACCAGCCAGGCTTGCTCAATAAAGGCACAAAATTGTACTGCCCAAGGGGGGGGGTTGTAGATTCGATGCCCTGGCTCGGCAATACTTTTGTGGAGCTTGATCATTAAATAATTTCTACTGACATTCTCCCTCCTACCACTGATTATAAATCATGTAGGTCAGTTTTCAGTCACTGAAGAAAGTATGCGACTTGGAACTGCTTTACAGCTAAATTCAGAAACTTAGCATCTTCTGGAAATGATATGTAGTTTGACTGACCACCATAATATAAGCTATACATGTATAAAGTGGTGCTACCTCGTTATACCCAAACAATAAAAATTAAAATGTACATTTGCTGCTGGTATTTGATAGAGATTTTAATACAGGAGCCCACATAAAAAAGTGAACCTTTCATATTATTTTTAAAAAATCATATTTTCCCTGAAATGCCTTCACAACAAAAATCATAATGAAAGCATTGCAATATAAGAGGTGTTCGACCTTTAACGAAAGAAATATTATATATGCCATATCACCAGTATTTAAACTGACACCTGTTAATTGTTCTGTAATTGTTTTTGTATGATAATATGATAACTGAAGATATCCATATGTTTTTTTACTGGTAATAGGTTATTGGCTTCTTGACAGATGTTTTAGAAAACAAGTAATCTCAATGAAATTGCTGATCATAACATAAATCATATCTTACTTGACTTCACTTGACTTCATCTGAATTTTAAAATTCTAATGCAAGTCTTCACAACAAATGACAACAGTACAACAGTAATTAACATTTGGTCCATCAAAAATGATTTTTTACTGAATTGAATGAAAATTTCTGGTCTAAAAACAATTGTAGTGATATGTTGAAATATGAAGTTCATTTTAATGTTTTTAAAGGCATAATATATCCTAAAATCAAATAAACATATTACAACAGATAATGATTTTTTATTGAATACAGTAAATGGTCACGCTGCAGAGACATAGATTATCTATGTCTCTGGTGACTGTAAAAAGTTTGTGGACTATCAGACTGCTCATGTATTAAAATAACTGGACCAACAGGGATGGTTGTTGACTTGATCCACATCTCACTGGCTATTTTTTTACAAATCATAGCAACTTGCTGTTAGATTAAACTATTAACTTGCCTACTGGTTTCTGATGTATGAAACCTACTTTGTGACAAAATGCAGTTAGAGTTACTCCCCTTTATTTTCAAATCTCCTTGGGGTACTGTGAGAGGCTAATGTTTAGATTTATCTAGTCAAATACATTAATAGAGCTTTAATACAAAACCCACATCAAATCTAAATGATTATCTCACTCATTATTTTTTCTGGATATGTTTGTTAATTGGCAAACATAGTTTGAAGAAAACCAGCATGTCTTTGCTATCAACTACTACAGGAGAACATCTCGGTACCTAGGAGACTATGATAACTTATTATATATATAATTAGAGCATTAGAAATAGTAAATTGGTTTTATATTGTGATGAGATGTCTTAATTCTCATGTGTATTATTGCGTTGATGTATATGTGTGTGTTTGTACATACAGCAGTTTTCTTGACATGATCATTCTCGTTCCCAAAGTCTAGTAGGATTATCAATACTAGCTAGTATTGAGAATCCTACTAGACTTCGGGAACGAGAATGGGCATGATATGAAGTCACTGTTTTCCATAAATCTTTGACTTGCTTTGAATTGAGTTAGCTTTTAAGTTGACTTACCCTTTAAGTTAACTTAAGTCTCAAGTTGACTTACATATTAAGGTGACTTCAAATAAAAGCTGACTAATACTTAAAGGAAAACTTCAATAAAATTGTATAATATTGCAGTAAAAATAAATTACATTTCAATGACAATAAATAAGATTACAGTGAAAAAATATATCATTGCAGTGACAATAAATTAGATAACAGCGAAAATAAATATCATTACATAGAAAATAAGTAACAGTACAGTGCAAATAAATAACAGTTTAGTTCAAATAAGTAACATTTCAACAAAGTAAGTGAAAGTTCATGGAAAACTTTTAATAGTCTTAGTGAAAGTCACTTTTCAATGAAAACAAGTCACAGTAGAGTTCCAGTACAGAACTTCCAGTTATTGGTACACATTGTATATTCTAAGAAAACTTAATTATTTCACAGAACTGTGAGAATTCTGTATTAGATATTTATGATTCCGTCTGAGAAAGGTAGAAATTTATCTTAACTTATTAACTAAAGCATACTTTATTTGCTGCAACATATACACTGCCCTCCAAAAGTTCCTTCACACATTCACAATTAACACTGTACTTAATGGAGTTTCAAAAATTTGTTAAAGCAGTTTATTGTTTAATGTTTTTTTTATTTGCTTTTTGCAATCAGTACTTATTTCTTTTGAATGTGAAATAACAAAACTATCTCAACATGATAATGGTTCATTTAGATACATTGAGCATAGTTTCGGAGGCTGATGGATAACTGTTGCAGCAACTCAATAAAAAAAAATGTACCAAAACATTTTAGTCTTCATTTCATGAATAATGAATAAATTAAACAATAACATAATAGTTTTCTAAACTTGAACTTGGTATCTGTAACAATTTAATTATTTGTAATGTAAAGGAACTTTTGGAGGGCAGTGTAGTCTTATATTGTTATGCCAAGTTATTGACTTGTTATTCTTACGTTTTTTTAATGTCCGTTACCCCATTTATTTACATATTTACATGTTAAACTTAGACTATATTTCAGCCATGTTTTAACAATATGTATCTACTTACAGAAACTTGTAAGATTTCAGAAATAAAATACGTTATAACTGTCAAAGGCTCATATATTAACCTGCTATACAGTTATTTCATATGTGATTTGGAAACAGTCAAACTGTTGGCTCCAGGTGGAGGGAATAGTGTTTGAACTGTTTCCTGAGGTCGTAGGCCACTGGAAAGCAGTTTAAAACACTATTCCTGACACCGAGGGCAACATAACGGTAGAATGTTCAATAAATCTCTCTAGTATCAATACACATATTGTTTATAATAATCTCAGAAATGTTGTATAGTTTGATTTTAAACTTAAGGGATTCTATGTCACTCTGACATGTTTGTATGAATGCCAAAACAACAATATTTATGAACTGTGAATGTTATATTGTAGCACTTCTGTCTGGGGGATTTAAAATATTGTTGCATTTGTAAGCACTCCAAATTGTTAAATATGACTTTTAAAATGTTCTGATAAAAAAACAGATCAAATGAACAGAGGCCGTTGGGTGGTTTGTGTAGTATTATTATAATGAATATTATATACTGCAGCAAGTTTTTATGTGCAAGGAAAGTCAAACAAATACTGAGTATTTAATACAGTGGGGCTTAATGTATGAACCACTGACTGTTGAATAAAATTTATCAAAATAACATTAAAGTATTTTTGGCATATGTTTTTTATTGATCATAAGTACAAAGATACTGTATTGAATACAGTACCCACCAAAAGTTTGGAGACATTTTTGCTTTGTAAGCCTACTGCATAGGTTTTATCAATAATTTGATTACCACTTATTTTGTAATGATTATTAGTTTAGCTTATTTCTTTTGTTATGGTACTATTTAAAGTTGAGACTACCAAATTAGCTTTAAAAAGTTTGTTATAGAAAGGAATTACATTGAACTTGGTTTTTGAGGCTTTGGGATACCAGATGCTGAATCTTATAAATGTGATGCATTTTCAAAACATGTTTTCATTTTATCACCAACCATACTAAATGTATTAAAAATAATGGTTCTACCAAAAACTATCAATAAAATTTAAGAATTTTATTTAATTTCCTTTGTCTCCAAACTTTTGGTGGGTACTGTATTTAAATCAGCGGTGCTAATGTATGCACCACTGACAGTTGAGTAGAATTTCAAAATAAGTCTGTGAAAGATGGGTCATTATTATCTTTTTAGCACTCATTATTTATTATTTTATTTACATTTTCAGGACATATCAGATCATATTCAGACACACCAAGTATAAAAGATGTTAATTTTAATACAGGAAATGATCCAAGTTCAGCTCTTATAACAAGATTACAAATTGTTGGTAAGGAAAAATTTAACATTAATATTTATTTTTAGCTCGATTTTTCAAAGAAATTGAGAGCTTATACTGTCACCAGGGCATTGGTGTTGGTGTTGGTGTTGACGTTAGTGTTGGCATTGGCGTTGGCATTGCAAATCAATAACTTCGATACTGTCAAAGATATTCAACTCAAACTTGGAATACTTATTCATCATCACTACCTCCACCTTACTATAAAGGCTCATAACCCTGGCTCCACTGTTTTAGGAGTTATGCCCCTTTTTACTTAGAAAACATCCAAAATCAAGGTTAAAGTTTTTACAAACTCCAATACTATCAAAGATTTTCAACTCAAACTTGGAATACTTATTCATCATTTCTACTTCCTCCTTACTATTAAAACCCATTCACAGATTAACTGAGAAAAGTTGAGCATGCTGTCTCCTCTGACAGCTCTTGTTTATTTAAATAACTGCTGCCATATTCCAATAATAAGTATTTTTTACTTCAAATCTCACAGTAATAATATCTACATGTATGCTTTATTATTTGGTGTGCTCGGAAGTAGGGAGGATAGGTATGCTTTTTTCAACAAAAGTGAGTTTTTTCAATAAATGAACATGTTACGAATAGGCATGAATGTTTGTTTTTGGTTATATATTGTAACTCCTTGAAACTGATACTCGTTCATACATCGATAATGATATTTTCTTGTATTACAAACAGATAACCGTATAATACACGCCGTGGACGATTCCATACAGGCACCCCTTTTTCTGCTACCCGACGTCATCTTTTTCGTCACGTGACCTCAAATGCGACGTTCTGATTGGCTAAAGACAACTGGTGTCAACACAAAAATGCTCAAATCTTGATAATTGTTTAAATCTTTTTTCCGAGGTGTAACACCACTACTTTTTTGAGGTGTCAGACCACTAAATTTTTCTGAGGTGTCACACCAATAAATTTTTCTGAGGTGTCAGACCACTAAATTTTTCTTGGGTCTTACACCACTAAACTTTTCTGAGGTCTTACACCACTAAATATTACTGAGTGATTTTAAATTTTAACATTCCATAAGTGAATTTCACTAAATCCAGTTAAAAACACCAATTTCAAGCCTGTGGTGGCCATTTTGAAGGGGAGGGGATTGACCAGATAGAATAAAGTCTATGGAAAAAGGGAAATTTCAATCTATAGAAAAATAGCGTATTTAAGTCTATTGGAAAATTAGATTTCCCCAGAATTATATTTATTGCCACCAGAATGTACTGGACATTAGGTTCCCTTAATGAGTTTATAAATAAGTTGATTGCTTCTTGGTGATTTGGAATGAAACTGTACTGGTCATGGCAAAATTGTGCTAATCTGAGTCAAAAAGTCACACACTGACTTAGAAATCAGGTCAACAAAAACAGTAGATTCAGTAAGTTCAATCATTTACTGCTATATTATATACTATAGATATCAGACTGGCCAATGTGTTTCCCTGGAGGTCAAATTAGCTGACCATTGATATGATATAGTAATTACAAACAGTCAAGACCAGTTGACCAGAATGTCCTAGAATTCCATTGGCAGTTCTATATATTTCTTAGATCATTCAATAGTTCAGAATCCAGGGAATATAACCTCATTAGAACCTTGTTCAAGAATGTTTGATTACTTGGGTGAATTTAAATTCATAGATATCTAGCCTTGATCTGACATGGACATTTTGTCCTTTGGTTATTTCAGGGGAATTTGAATGATAAAGTATCAATGGGTTAGCTCAAAACAGTTTTAATTACATGTAAACAAGGAAGGATGAAGCTCAGTTTTGCACAGACCCATTCAGCAGACTTTTTTTTTAATTTGCTGTTTTCACTGGTCAGGCACCTAAATACAATTCTGAAATCTGCTGACACAATGTGACCCTTGAAGTTTTACCTACTAACCTGAAAAGTGGCACAAAGCTTCATTCAGTATATTTCTTTTTGGCAGAGTAGATGGTTTGTCCTACCCCTGTTACCCAACTTATCACTCTTTAACCTAAATTCCTCCACTAACAAAATTCTTCACTAACCCAAATTGCCCCCCCCCCTCTTACCCAATTCCCCCTCTAATACAATTTGCCACTTTTTTACTCAACTTCCCTTCATCTAATCCAATTTCCACTCAAACCATACCTATTCTTTCCCTTAACTTATCATACCACTCAACCCGGGTCAATAGCGCAGTTGGTAGCAGTTTTGGAATCTCGTGCTCAAGGGGGTGTGGGTTTGAATCCCACCCAGGGAGGTTATACCCTTCCATGAAAATTTGACAATAATGTCAATTTTCCTCCATTGATTAGATAATATGGAGAAGTTTCCGGCCTGGTGGAAGGGTAGGTGAGTACTGGTTATAGACAATGGTCCAGGAAAGCTAGGTTAGGTGCCCTGGACACCATAAAATGACCTAAAATTGTGTTGACTTGGCGTTAAATCTAGTAAAAAAACCATCATACCACTCAGCAATCAACCAACAGATAAATTATTAAGACTGAATGATGAGACAGGAAATGAAATATTACAATTAAGTGTAATAGTGTCTGACAAGGTATTAGATGAGTAGAGATTATTTTTTCAGCATAGAGATTATATTGTCAATACAAGAATAAGGTGACAGTGATATGATTGCTGCAATCAATCAAAATTAACAATAAAATATAATCATAATTAACAAACTTATCAATAGACATAAACAGCAAAACACTTCAATTTTTATGTCATCATTTTTATATACGAGGATAAAAATGGTCGCAGAGGAAATTATGGGTAGAAGAAAAACAATGATAAATTTCTTGTTAATTTATCTTGATCATGAAATATTTATCTATCAATCAAATAATTAATAATCATAATCAACAAATTATCTGTAGAGACATAAACAATAAAAAATATTGATGTGTCAGCAGAAATCTGGTATAACTACAAGAAAATATGTAAATAAAGGTGGATGTTGAATATAGTTTTGTGTAGAGTTGTGCAGTATTACCTGTAAACCGGTATCCATGGTTTTTTATCTGGCGGTTCAATACCGTGGTATTTTCAGAAATACCGGTATCAAATAACTTAACTTTCCTTTCCACGGTATACCGCGGTATAAATTTTCTGGCGGTACCCAGCTCTAGTTTTGTGCTGATCCACTAATACTATTTTATTATTTTACCATTCATTGACGCTCTAATAAACAGCAAAGAGTTATGGGTAAAAAGGTCTTAGTTAACTTTTTTCTTTTTCTATACACATACAGTGTATAACTATAGGGAGCTGGAAAGGTTTCGAGTCAAAAGCATTACATATACCAGGTACATAGTGTTTTGTATTCAGGACCCTGCTGGCTGCCTGTGCATTTAACTATGAATAAATAGTAGAATTTCACCATTTATTATTGATCAAATGAACATGAACGAATTATAGGTAAAAGAAAATGATAAATTTCTTTTTTCATTTTTTCTGACCCTTCATTCTCTTATCAACAACGTATTGATTAAATTATACACAAAATCGGACATAATTTACGCATCAGACATCAAATAAAATCAATGAAGATCCGTAATCAACTGAAAGTAAAATGTCAAGCTTTGATTGGCTGAAAGTTCAAGCAAGGTTAATCGTTAAATCAATTCCCAATCAATCAAAGTAATTGTCTACAAAATAATAAAATTTCTGTGTTAATAATGTTTATTGTATACAGAATGCCAGTCAGCATGCATTCACTTAACAAAAACATGGAAAATAATGGGTGTAGTAATCAATAATATTTATGGACGGTTAAGAATATTACAAAATAATTGCTATGCTAGATCTAAGTTTCTGTCAATCTTCCAAATTCAGAAAGTTAGAGGTTCTTGAACTTCAGAAAGTGTCAAATCTGGAATTCTTTATTCTTAACAAGTATATGTATGGAAAATACTCTTCAGAAAGGAGATTTTGGTGAAACTCTTCAACATCAACCAAACATTACTCAAATATATACCATAAAAGTGAAAATTTTCATGGGAACTTTGTTTCTGTCATATCAGCAGACGTCGGTCTTGCCACAGAAATCATTCAATCAATGTATTCATGAAAATATCTTCCCATTTTCTTATCAGGGTTTTTAAATTGGTGTCATTTGAAAAAGATACTTATGTAGCTGGTCAAATTCATTGAAATTGTATGAATATTGTATGAATGGCCTCAAAAATTATTTCATGACCAAGCTTCATGAGATTATGTCTTGCATGAGAGTCGAATCAAATCTACCTAGCTAATTGGGCTGATAGATATCTTGTAAACCCGGTGTAACAGGCCAATTTTTCCCCCCTGGCCAATCTTTCCCCGGGGAAAAAAAGGCCTGGGCAAATCTTTCCCCGGGGAAAAAAAGGCCTAGGCAATTTTTCCCCCCCATGGGCAAATTTTTCCCCCCTTGATGAAACTGTTATTATGATGCTTTTTATTGTATATCTCGGCCAATCTTTCCCCCCTGGCTAATTTTTCCCCCATTATTGGAACCAATGTTATTATGCTATTTTATTGTACATCTCGGCCAATCTTTCCCCCGCTAATAAACTGTTGTTTCTAGGCTGTTTTTTTTTTCCCCCGCTGATGAAACTGTTGTTTAAATGCTTCTTTATTGTATATCTCGGCCAATCTTTCCCCCCGGCTTATTTTTCCCCCGCTGATGAAACTGTTGTTACTATGCTATTTTATTATACATCTCGGCCAATCTTTCCCCCCTGGCTAAGTTTTCCCTGCTGATGAAACTGTTGTTTCTATGCTATTTTATTGTATATCTCGGCCAATCTTTCCCCCCTGGCTTATTTTTCCCCCGCTGATGAAACTGTTGTTTAAATGCTACTTTTTTGTATATCTCGGCCATTTTTTCCCCCCTGGCTAATTTTTCCGCCGCTGATGAAACTGTTGTTTCTATGCTATTTTATTGTAAATCTCGGCCAATCTTTCCCCCCTGGCTAATTTTTACCCGCTGATGAAACTGTTGTTTAAATGCTTCATTATTGTATATCTTGGCCAATCTTTCCCCCCTGGCTAAGTTTTCCCCAGCTGATGAACGTGTTGTTTAAATGCTTCTTTATTGTATATCTCGGCCAATCTTTCCCCCTGGCTAATTTTTTCCCCGCTGATGAAACTGTTGTTTAAATGCTTCTTTATTGTATATCTCGGCCAATCTTTCCCCATGGCTAATTTTCCCCCGCTGATGAAACCGTTGCTTAAATGCTATTTTATTGTATATCTCGGCCAATCTTTCCCCCCTGACTAATTTTTCCTCCCCGCTGATGAAACTGTTGTTTAAATGCTTCTTTATTGTATATCTCGGCCAATCTTTCCCCCCTGACTAATTTTTCCTCCCCGCTGATGAAACTGTTGTTTAAATGCTATTTTTTTGTATATCTCGGCCAATCTGTCCCCCCTGGCTAAATTTTCCCCTGCTGATGCAACTGTTGTTTCTATGCTATTTTATTGTACATCTCGGCCAATCTTTCCCCTCTGGCTAATTTTTCTCCCGCTGGTGAAACTGTTGTTTCCATGCTATTTTATTGTACATCTCGGCCAATCTTTCCCCCCTGGCTAATTTTTCCCCTGCTGATGAAACTGTTGTTTAAATCTACTTAATTGTATATCTTGGCCAATCTTTTCCCCCTAACTAATTTTCCCCCGGCTGATGAAACTGTTGTTTAAATGCTATTTTATTGTATATCTCAGCCAATCTTTCCCCCCTGGCTAATTATTCCCCTGCTGATGAAACTGTTGTTAAAATGCTATTTTATTGTATATCCGGCCAATCTTTCCCCCTGGCTAATTTTTCCCCCGCTGATGGAACTGTTGTTTAAATGCTATTTTATTGTATATCTTGGCCAATCTTTCCCCCCTGGCTAATTTTTCCCCCGCTGATGTAACTGTTGTTAAATGCTTCTTTATTGTATATCTCGGCCAATCTTTACCCCCTAACTAATTTTTCTTCCCTGCTGATGAAACTGTTGTTTAAATGCTATTTTATTGTATATGTCGGCCAATCTTTCCCCCTGGCTAATTTTCCCCCTCTGATGAAACTGTTGTTAAAATGCTATTTTATTGTATATCTCAGCCAATCTTTCCCCCCTGGCTAATATTTCCCCCGCTGATGAAACTGTTGATTAAATGCTAAATAAATTAGCCAGAGGGGGGGGGAAAGATTGGCCAAGATGTATATTGAAAAAGCATATAATGACAAACTTTCATCAGCGGGGGAAAAATTAGCCAGGGGGGAAAGATTGGCCGAGATGTATATTGAAAAACCATATAAAGACAACAGTTCCAATAACGGGGGAAAAATAAGCAAGGGGGGGGAAATTTAGCCTGGGGGAAAGATTGGCCAGTGTATATTGAAAAAGCATATAATGACAACACTTTCATCAGCGGGGAAAAAATTAGCAAGGGGGGAAAGATTGGCCGAGATGTATATTGAAAAAGCATATCAAGACAACAGTTCCAACAACGGGGGAAAAATTAGCCAGGGGGGAAAGATTGGCCGAGATGTATATTAAAAAAGCATATAATGACAACACTTTCATCAGCGGGGGAAAAATTAGCCAGGGGGGAAAGATTGGCCGAGATGTATATTGAAATAGCAGAATAACAACAGTTTCATCAACAGGGGAAAAATCAGCCAGGGGGGAAAGATTGGCCGAGAGAAATAATGTTGTATCATATTATATATAAATTCTAAACAAATGTTAGGGGGGAAAAATTTGCCCAGTGGGGGAAAAAAAGGCCTGGGCCAATCTTTCCCCGGGGGAAAAAAAGGCCTAGGCCAATCTTTCCCCGGGGAAAGATTTGCCTGGGCCTTTCTTTCCCCGGGGAAAGATTGGCCGGGGGAAAAAATAGACTGCTACACCCGGGTCGATTGCGCAGTTGGTAGCGCGCCGGGATTTGGAATCTTGTGCCCAAGAGGGTGCGGGTTTGAATCCCACCTGGGGAGGTTATACCCTTCTATGAAAATTTGACAATAATGTCAATAATCCTCCATTGATTAGATAATATGGAGAAGTTTCCGGCCTTGTGGAAGGGTAGGTGAGTACTGGTTATAGACAATGGTCCAGGAAAGCTAGGTAAGGTGCGCTAGACGCCGTAAAATGACCTAAATTGTGTTGACACGGCATTAAATTTATAAAAAATAAACCAATGATATCTTGTAATTTACACGCATGGTATAACAGTCCTGGTTACATGTGATAATAAAGTCTTGATAATTTCATAATGATTAAAAGTGAACAGTTTTCTGTCTGCAAACTTCATTTGTTTAAATCACATAAGTACTATCATTTTGGATTGAAAATGAAATGGAATCTATTTTTGACAACTTTAAAGCTATTAACAGTCTGTGAATTACACTAGATGACAAAAATGATGCATTTGTCTGATTGTTTTAACTTGTTAATCATCTGGTTTTAAATCAATTGATAAAATCTTTCTACTTTCTTAGTTTCTTCAATCGCAACTGAAGTTTAGTAATAGATGATTTTTTTCATATTGATGTAGTGATGTCATATTTAATGAATTTAAGACTTCTTCAAGCATTGTCCCACCATTGTTTTCAAAATTTTGGAGAATGAAACACTAAAGTTGACATATACAAAGGCAGGAGTTGTTATAAAACAGAATCACTGATAAAAGATTTATTTTTGTAAATTACTGATAAAAGATTTACGCCAGCTGATTCCATCAACCCAACAATTACTTGCTCTAATGTTGCAAGGACTATAAAAGCTTTTTTCTACCTCAGCAAGAGCTTTTCAAACAATGCATAACCAAACATATCATAAACAGCAAAAGTCAAAAACACAGACATTCCATAATGCTAAAAAAACAAAGATTGAGCTATACTTATTGTTGTATGAATCACCAACATCACTCTTGCCCTGAAAGTTGTAAGAAAAATTATATGGCTGTATGAAACACTATTGCAACTCCATTTGAAATAAAGGAAGTTACAATAGTGTTAAGTTCAGTCCATGAAAATGATAACAAATTGTCCTTGTGAAAAAACTTCCACCCATCCTTCACTGGGCAATGTTGCATGCAAAAAACCAGGAGTAATAAAATAAAACAAACTATAATCCTGTGATTGGAATTTGTTGAAGTATAAATAATATGATTTACTGGAGTTCCATCATAGATCATTTTTCATGAAATACTTGTATGGCGTTTTGATGTAAAATTATTATCTATGAGAAATTTGTTTCCTGGAATTTATGCTTGATTTGTTGAACACTTTTTGGCTTTTTACGAAGGAGCTTAAACCCTATGAGTTGCCATCAAAATGACAATTTCAGAAAGTTAATTGTGTATTCTATGTGGCAATACAGATTTTCATAGTTGGTTAAACAATATTGAACATGCTTGATTGTAAAAGCATCAACTTTTTACTCTCCCTAATAATGTATTAGCCTAGATCTTGATCTAATGGTGTACTGTTCCACCCTTGTGCATCCATTACTAAGGTTTTTGAACAATATAACTGAAGAGCATGCAACAGTGATTAAACTCTATTTCTTTCTGAAGAATACATATTGTCTGCTCAACACAAAAAGGTACCAAATTGTTCTAAAATCTTAAATGAGATGGTACCTTTTTGCTTTAAGTTGATGATATTTTCATTGAATGGTAATAGAGGCAAAAAACAAAGTTTCAAGTTTAGTCTATTCACAAATTGTATGATTCACATGGTGTGGTTCATAGGCAACCAGAATGCTGCTGGATAAAACATAACATACTGATTTTGATTCAGAACCATGCAAGCCTCTCATGATGTTGTTAGTAAGGAACCAAAGATGGCTCAAAGGGGGATGGGTGGTTCTTGGGGTTCAAGACTTTGCCAAATTTTCATTATAATAAAAAAATGAACATGAGACTCAAATCTCGAAGTTTCTTGAGACCTATTATGATACATTATGTTTTTGTTTATTTCAGATTTGACTTCTTCTTGTCATGACAATCTTACTAATTGTAAAACCCATGCTCTCTGTGAGAGATCCTCTCCAAATGAAGATATGAAATGTCGATGTAACAGAGGCTTTTATCTCAAAGATCTAACTTGCACACGTATGTAACTTTATCACTCTACAAAACTAGTGGGTGTCTGGTTGCCAGTAACAACCACTCTTTAGTCGAGCAACCAACAATTTCTAATGAGCAACCAAACTTCAGTCTATGAAACTAGTGAGTGTCTGGTTGCTAGGGACAACCACTCTTTAGTCGAGCAACCAACAATTTCTAATGAGCAACCAAACTTCAGTCTATGAAACTAGTGAGTGTCTGGTTGCTAGGGACAACCACTCTTTAGTCGAGCAACCAACAATTTCTAATGAGCAACCAAACTTCAGTCTATGAAACTAGTGAGTGTCTGGTTGCTAGGGACAACCACTCTTTAGTCGAGCAACCAACAATTTCTAATGAGCAACCAAACTTCTGCAATTGAGACCAACTATGATGGGTTTGCATTCAATGATTTTTCATTCTGTATCTAGATATACATGTAGTATATATTACAGCAGACATGTCAAGTGACTTTTATTTATCTTTGAAGGTCATGCAATACATCACATGTGATTTAAATTACCCAATAGTCACTGCAGAAAATTTACATATTGAAAAGTGATAGTAAAAGAAATCCATTGCCAAAGAAAACCTTAGTTAAAGATCATTGTATCTATTAAAAAAATGTAGAAAAATGTACAACAGTTTGGCCCTGATCTTAAAATTTAATTAAAAGAACAAAATTAACTTGTTTTATTTACTATGTTACTTCTTAATTATTTTCTGTTGGGTTTTCTTGTCCACAAATTTGTACTTACTAGAAAACTGACTATAACTGTGTCTTTTGTGTTTAATTTAGCATGCAGTAAAACTTGTCAAGATGGTTTTTATATGACTAAACAATGTGGAGGAACTTCTGATGTTGTCTGTAAACGTAAGTTAATTTTATACACATTTTGTCTTTTATTGTCCTTAGAATGATGTCTTGCATCTGGATCTATCTTTAAAGGCACACTTTGGTAATGAAAACCACCTAGTTAACTCAGTTGGTATTTATCATGGGCGGATCCAGCCAGGGGGTCAGGGGGTCTGGACCCCCCCCCTAGAATTTGGAAAATGTACATGTTTATTAGTGTATTTCTTGCTTGTAATTCATTTTTAAGTAGTATGAAACAATTTTTCTCTGTGCTTAACATATATTTAATGATTATGTAATTTTTATTATCAATATGTTGCATTTTTTCTGCAAAAAATGTATAATGTGGTTGTGGTTCGAGGTTCGGACCACCCCACCCCCTGGAAAAGTTCGGACCCCCCCTAGTAAAGTTCGGACCCCCTAGAAAAAAATTCTGGATCCATCCCTGTTTATAAATTCTATTCAGCTTTCAGTGGCTCGTACATTACCCTGAAGATATTTGTTTGATGATAACCATCATTAACCCTGCTGATTTAAATACTCTATATTTGTTTGATGATAACCATCAATAACCCTGATGATTTAAATACTCTATATTTGTTTGATGATAACCATCATTAACCCTGCTGATTTAAATACTCTATATTTGTTTGATGATAACCATCATTAACCCTGCTGATTTAAATACTCTATATTTGTTTGATGATAACCATCATTAACCCTGCTGATTTAAATACTCTATATTTGTTTGATGATAACCATCATTAACCCTGCTGATTTAAATACTCTATATTTGTTTGATGATAACCATCATTAACCCTGCTGATTTAAATACTCTATATTTGTTTGATGATAACCATCATTAACCCTGCTGATTTAAATACTCTATATTTGTTTGATGATAACCATCATTAACCCTGCTGATTTAAATACTCTATATTTGTTTGATGATAACCACCATTAACCCTGCTGATTTAAATACTCTATATTTGTTTGATGATAACCATCATTAACCCTGCTGATTTAAATACTCTATATTTGTTTGATGATAACCACCATTAACCCTGCTGATTTAAATACTCTATATTTGTTTGATGATAACCATCATTAACCCTGCTGATTTAAATACTCTATATTTGTTTGATGATAACCATCATTAACCCTGCTGATTTAAATACTCCATATTTGTTTGATGATAACCATCAATAATCCTGCTGATTTAAATACTCTATATTTGTTTGATGATAACCATCAATAATCCTGCTGATTTAAATACTCCATATTTGTTTGATGATAACCATCAATAATCCTGCTGATTTAAATACTCTATATTTGTTTGATGATAACCATCAATAATCCTGCTGATTTAAATACTCTATATTTGTTTGATGATAACCATCAATAATCCTGCTGATTTAAATACTCTATATTTGTTTGATGATAACCATCAATAACCCTGCTGATTTAAATACTCTATATTTGTTTGATGATAACCATCAATAACCCTGCTGATTTAAATACTCTATATTTGTTTGATGATAACCATCAATAACCCTGCTGATTTAAATACTCTATATTTGTTTGATGATAACCATAATTAACCCTGATGATTTAAATACTCAATATTTGTTTAATAATCCCTATACATAAATACAGATATCTATCTAATTTTTAGTGTTGCTTACTTCTCACCCATATCATGTGAAATAACTTCATTCTGCACAGGTGATGAACCTGATACAAACTAATCTTATTCAGCTGAAAAAACAAGAGTCTCAAATATGAACTATTAATAAAAAATATTAACAATTTTATATATGATATATTTCAGCTTGTACACAATGTGAGGGTCGATCATATGAAGTAGCAACATGTACATCAACTCAAGATACCATTTGTATAGGTTAGTACATTAAAGGTCTTCTGTAAGGAGCATCTTTGTTATTGCAAAAGCATGTGATTTTTGACAAATTTGAAATCCCAAATACTTAATTTGTGTCCAAAGCGTCCCTTTACTGAAAATGTGTCACTTTTAAGAGCAACATTCTTTACTAATGGTTCAGCACGAGACCAGAGATCTCGACATTAACAATCATCAATCGCCTGTGACTAACCCATACTTTTTGTTTGTGCAACTAGTTTCAGCAACAAATTGTCCAATCCAGCAACCAGAATATATTTATAACCTTTAAATGATATTGAAATTAAATGGTTGGCCTCCTGGGCAATCTATTTCAAAGGTTTATTTGGAGACCTGAACTTGTGTACATCCTTTATTATCTACATTTATATTAGCTAGTTTTTAGCTGATACAAAATATGGATATATTTTGATCAAATAGACTTTATCCGGAATTCAAATACATGTATTTGGGTTTTCGATCCAAAATACATGTCTCCGGTACAAACAAATTTTCACTGTTACAATGAAAACATGAATACAAAGAACAATAGGATTTAATCCATAATTCTTGCTAATTAGCAATAATGTGTAATAAACTTTGTACCGCCTGTGCATGGACGGAAAAACCCATAAATTTGAATTCCGAATTAGGTCTATTGTGTAGCAGAGGTTAACCAAATGTCCTTGTAAAAAATGATGTTAAAAATATGTTCTTAATGAGGTGTTATTTCAGTACATATAAGACATTTATAAGTTCAACTTTTAGTGCTGTAGCTATGTCAGAATTTATTCTCTCTTTATCATTTAGTTTAATGTCATTTGTTCTATTCATATTGGAACTTCTTCATTTTTGCCAGCGCTCCTCTCTCCAAATTCTCACAATTTGTTCCCACTGTTTAAGTCATTGACACTTAGGTTAGCTTTTATACAGTTCCCTCGGAAAATCCTTGGGCAAAATCCTGTTTTTAGAATAAAACGATTCACGTTTACTCCATGAACAAAAGTAATATAGAGTCAGCTAAGCTAATTCCAAAATTAGCATTAATCAGTTTATTAACATAGTACAAACTATGTTACATTAATTTGCTTTAAATCAAAGTGAAATTACTTACAGAATGCAAAATCAGTTCGATGAACAATTTCAGTTTTCCAAGAACTTGTGGAGGGCACTGTATTTGATTCTCATTTAAAGATGCTCTTTTTCATAAAAACTTTAGTCTAAATGTTTCGAACTTAGTGTCAAAGATCTTTATTGTTTGTGTTTGTTTCATCGGAATTGTAATTTCCTATAAATCTGTTAAAAGATATTCTAATTGCACTCAAGTACTGGAGTAACCTTGTCTGAGTGATTTGAGTTCAATAACATTATGGCTCTTGCATTCTTGCAAAGGCTTGGCTTAATGCTACTTCGTATTTCTTATTGGAGCACATTTACTCTAGAACAGAACCTAAAGTCTACATGTCCACGCAGTGGCTACCTCTAAACTAACAAAATCTAAATGACACATAAGTGCATGTATTCATTTCACAAATTGATCATATGTCATAAATATGAACATTTTCATTTGTCACTGTTATTTTTTATGGCAACCATTATGCTACACTAGTCCCAAGTATTACTGTACTATATATTTTTATCAGGCTATTTCTGTATTAAATTATCCATTTACTTTGACCTTATATCACCATACTTTTATATAGGTCTGGTATTATATAATTGTTCCCTAAATATTTCTACTAAAGCATAATGTATTTACATAGCTGGGGAGAAGTTATTATTCTATTTGTAGGGAGAAGCTATTATTATTGTTTTATATTATATTATTTGTTAAGATCTTTGGTATTTTTTCCCTCATGTTTTTCATCATCAATTTTTCAGTTGTACATTTTAATGTTTTCTTTGGCTGAGATGCTAGATAGGGTATGATTTGTTTACATTATTCATATTGATATTAGATAAATATTACATTATTGTTCTTATTTCCAGATGTGACATTTCCGTTAAAACAGTTCCAGTCTAGATCTCATAGCTTAGAGGGTAAGCCAGTTATTGTTTCTTATCTCATTTGTGTTTGAATATAAAAATACAAGATAAGTACAATATAGTGATAAATTTCACACTAGTCTTTGACATAGTTGTAGCGGCAAGATATTTATTATATAAATAATGTTATGAAATGGTCACTGATTGCAGATCATAAATAGTAATTCCTAGTTTTCGCCTTAATTTTTTACAAAAACTATGTCAATTTTGGGGTTTTTTTAAGTTATCGTGAGCCCACCTTTCTAGGTTAGTGGACGGCACAAAAGTCTACTGATCTAGGGCTCCAGGGAGAATGTTAGGTCATGACATAGTTTCTACGGTCATTCTCCCTCTAACTACTGATTCTTAATTATATAGGGCAGTTATCATACCCTGAAGGAAATAAACACCCAGCCCAGGGCTTCCAGATAGTTGGTTAAGGCAAAGACTGTATTTAAGTTTTAAATGTCCCCTGACAGCATGAACTTATTTTATATGTTAAAGTCCATGCAGACAGGCAAACATTATAAAAAAATTATTTAAAGGAGAGGACTGGATATTTTGTCAGCAGTTACTCTTATCAGTAATGAACTTATTGATGAGTCTGTGCAAAACTAGTCTAACTTGAAGTAATTACTGAACAAAGAAAGTTTTGGGCTGACTTATCATGATATTTTTTAATATCTTGTATTGTCAACAGAATGAAGTTATTCTTTCATCAACTATCAGTATATATTGTCAATAATACGTCATATATTATTTGACATAGTATATGAATTTAATCAGAGAAAAACAAACTTGTCTTTGATATATTTTCTGTTGTGTCTTAGCCTCATGCCATAACAATTGACCTTTCTTGTGATGGACAGCTCATAATTTGATTTTTTTCTTTGTTTTTTTTTCTAAATTCCATAGCAACACCTTGTACAGGTCATATAACGACGGTCAGTCAACCTACTTACCATTCCAGGAAAGGCTAAATCTCTGGATTTAGCTGTTAACCAGTTACTTGGTGCATACTTCTGTCATTGACTGACAACTATCCTATATGATTAAGAATGAGTGGTAGGAGGGAGATTGGCTGTAGAAATTAATTCATGACCAAGCTCCACAAAAGTATGACCCACCAGGGTATGGAACCTATGAATCCCTTATTAGTAGACCTGTATGCTAGATACTGAGCTAGCTGGGGGGTAGATAAATGGTAGATTCTGGTTCTATGTAAACTAAGCATGTTTTTTAAATATTTTTTATAAAGGACCATTGATAAAATGTTTCAGATCTTGTAAACTGGAATGTGAGCGTATCAAAGAATGTATTTCTAGAACGTTTACAAGCTATAAGATGGATAGAAACACCCCTTTATGTCACCAATAACAAACAAGCTTTACAATTCATCTGGAGAAGACCTAACTCAGGTAACGGTTAATTCACAGTGCTCTAACCACTTCAAATTTACAAATATGTTTAATTTTAATTAAATGTCAGAAGAGCATACATCAATCTGGCTGATTTATATACTCCCTTCAGTACAATTAATAAAAAGTTTCTAAACATTTCATTTTTCAAAAAACATTAAATATATCTTGCTGTACCTAATTCTGTTATGTCAGCAAGCTCCTGTCTTCAAAAGAACAGTCTTCTAGTAATTTTTCTAGAACTTATAAAAGAGAGGGAGACAGAAAAAAGGGATGCCTATCAGAAAGTCAATGTAGAGGAGCAAAAAGGGGCAGGGAGGAAAGAAAAGGATCAAGATGCAGCATGCTGCAATTCTGCTTTAAAATAATCAGTTAATCACTTGACTCCTTAACAAAGAGCTCTTCAGTGTTAAGTACATTAGAAAATACTTTATTCTTCATTTGACATGTGACTTGTCATCATTGTAGGTTTAGAAATCCATGTAAAAGTAACAGAAGTGTATCTTATACCAGAATATGTTGATATTGATCATATAGATGATGAAGATTATATTAAAAATGCAAGTATATATCCTAAAGATATCACTGATCAACTCTTAGATGTTAAACATGAGAATTGCAGGTAAGTAAGGATTGGTTACTCACCTAAGGTATAAGGTCCTCATTTGTTTTCAGCAAATTCTATTATTATTTGCCAAAACACAGAAAATAATAAAATAGGGCTTACAGAACTGATAGTTTTCTTTTTCAAATTAATTATTATAAATAACATATTAATTGTTCTCACTGAATCCTCTTCACAAAATATTTTTGCAAATGATCTAGTTTAGCTTTCTGCTCAGTTTTTTTTTCAATTTATAAAAAGCTATTCAAAAAGATTGTCTGCTATGTAAGATGCAATAATAACTATTTCCTGGATAGAGCTAAATTGCTGGTAATATGCTTGGATAGTAAGTTTAAACCTGGGGTCATTGAATGGTACTTAGAATGACCCATCTAGCCTCTGATTTACCAGGAGTCAAAGTCGAAGGCCATTTTGCTTTAAATCAAAAAAGTCTTATGAAACAACTAACTTTGTAATCCAAACAAATTCAGTGTTGCAGCTCTATGATTTTATATTTCATTTTACAGACATCCATTACCTGATGAATATGATCTGAACTTAGAGATAGCAAGAAATGAAGGAACTGTTGCCTGGGAACATCCATGTGATTCTAAGAACTCTAGTCTTAGACCTTGTCCTAAAGGTTATAATGATGGAGATTTATATGTGTTTAAAAGATTAGATATTCCTTGCCCTAAGGTGAGTTGTATAAACGTTTTAACATTGATGATGATGATGATGATGATGAAGATGGTGGTGATGATGATGATGGTGGTGGTGGTGGTGGTGATGATGATGATGATGATTATGATGATGATGATGATGATGATGATGATGATGGTGGTGATAATGGTGATGGTGATGGTGATGGTGATGGTGATGATGATGATGGTGGTGGTGGTGGTGGTGGTGATGATGATGATGATGGTGGTGATGATGATGATTATGAAGATGATGATGATGGTGGTGGTGGTTATCATGATAATGCTAAAAGTGCTAAAATTGATTGTTAATGATGCTGTTGATGAATATGGTTACTACAATGATAAGGATTAGGTTAGGCAGTTGTCTGCCACTGGCTAGGGTACATTGTATGTGCTTACATTGCTTAATACCTGGTTATAACTTTGAATTTAAAGATCCAAACTTATTCTGAGAGACCATGAGTTGGTCGACTGTTTGTTACAAAATGGTTAAAAAAATGTAAAAGTAAGGCATAGAGGACCAAACATTACACACAATACGGTCCACTAAAAATGTTTCTGTAAATCTATTTTCAGCTCGATACGTCTGGTAACAAGAACTTTGGTAAGAGTCCAAACACTGTGTTGTGTGTGGGTGAAAATGATCTTCTAACAAAAATATTTGGAAGTATAAGAGTTGCTGATACCTCACTTCTTACCTTCCCTACTGAAGAGTGCTTACAAAGTGAACAACTATGTTTGAAATGTTTGAATTCAAATTCATGTTCCAGAGGTAAATATGATGACTTTTCAATAAATACATTTCATGCTGAGCTTACAGACACCTAAACAGCAGACATTTCTATTCTAAGGACACTTCAGCCCCCCCCCCCCCCCAAAAAAAAAAAAATGCCTGTCCTAATGATATTAAGTGCCAGTCCTCTGCAAGCAGCCGGCACTTTTATTGTCTCCATGCAGAATCTGTTGGATATTGGTTCAGTGGTAGAACACGTGCTTAGGGATAGAGAGGTCCAGGGTTTTAACCCCTCTTGGGGCACTGCTAATTTCCTTGAGCAAGAAATTTACATACATTTGTTTCAACTCATTCCAATAGTAAGTGGGTACTGTTGGGGATCATCTGCCTAAAAGTTATTTCAATGATCAGGGTTTGTAGTTATGACTAACAGAACTGTATAAAATATCTAAAATTATTTTTAGATTATTTAAGCTTTGAACTCCTAGTGAAACTATTACAAACATTACTTTGTTGTTTGTTTACAGATTCTAATGAGACAGATTGTTGTAACTTACAATGTCATCAAACAACAGAATGTAAACAACATTTCTCAGATACTTGTCCTGTTCCACCAATACAGTGTACTAGAGGTTAGTTTATCATCTTTAATCACTTCATTATACTAGTGTTTGTTTTTCATTATACTAGTGTTTGTTCCTCATTATACTAGTGTTTGTTCCTCATTATACTAGTGTTTGTTTTTCATTATACTAGTGTTTGTTTTTCATTATACTAGTGTTTGTTCCTCATTATACTAGTGTTTGTTCCTCATTATACTAGTGTTTGTTTTTCATTATACTAGTGTTTGTTTTTCATTATACTAGTGTTTGTTCCTCATTATACTAGTGTTTGTTCCTCATTATACTAGTGTTTGTTCCTCATTATACTAGTGTTTGTTCTTCATTATACTAGTGTTTGTTTTTCATTATACTAGTGTTTGTTTTTCATTATACTAGTGTTTGTTTTTCATTATACTAGTGTTTGTTTTTCATTATACTAGTGTTTGTTCCTCATTATACTAGTGTTTGTTTTTCATTATACTAGTGTTTGTTCTTCATTATACTAGTGTTTGTTTTTCATTATACTAGTGTTTGTTTTTCATTATACTAGTGTTTGTTCTTCATTATACTAGTGTTTGTTCTTAAGTAAAAAAGTATGCTGTGTCTTGCCATTTTTTGTTGTTGTTATTTTTCATCCCCTTTTGCATTTGTTATTCCATTTTTCTTTCGGCTTTGTCATTTTGCCTTCCTTTTGGCCATTTATCCTCCTTTTTGCAATCATTATTCTGTCATTTCTCTTCGCTTTTCAACATTTTCTTTCATTCTTGCACTTCAAAGCCTTTACCAACAGATTTTGTAAAACCATAACTTAATTATAGAAATAAGTGCAATGAATTTTTTAGGAACCCGGGTCTATAGCGCAGTTGGAAGAGCGCCAAGATTTGGAATCTCATGCCCGAGGGGGTGCGGGTTCCAATCCCACCCGGGGAGGTTATATCCTTCTATGAATATGAAAATTTGACAATAATGTCGATTTTCCTACATTGATTAGATATTATGGAGAAGTTTCCAGCCTTGTGGAAGGGTAGGTGAATACTGGTTATAGACAATGGTCCAGGAAAGCTAGGTTAGGTACGCTGGACACCTAAAATGACCTAAATTGTGTTGACACAGTGTTAAATCTAGTAAAAAAAAAGAATTTTTTAGCTGTGTCTCACTATTGGCTATTGACATATTTTCTGTCCATTTTCTGAGGTTTAGAGTTAGATCAACCGCTTTAATTTTCACCACTAAACCAAACTTTTTTTTCAAATAACATTAGAGTTTATGTATTAGGGACAGGGAAAATGTCAGTTTGCCAGTTTGTGTTACCAAAAACAGAAAAAAACTGGTGTAATTTTCAAATTTGATATTTTTGCAGACTTTGCCTCTTCACTATTTTAGACACAGTAATTGTTGGCTTTTAATATCAAAGAGTCAACCTCTTGTCTGGAATCAGGGATTGAATTGTTTTAGATATCATATAAATCAACAGATTACTGTGAAAGCTTAGAGATTTCAGACAGCTACATGTCTATACTGTTTACATATTAGTTAGATTGTGCTTTGTATGGAAGTTCTATGTGATTTAACTGGAAGTTATTATTCTCCTAACATATTTATTGCATTAAGCAAATCGTTTGATCAGTCTTTATTGGAACATTTATTTTAGACAATTGACTGTTGTTTTCCTATCATTAAATCAATACAAAATGAAAACAATTGTTTTCATGAAAGGGAATCAAAGCAACAAAACCATTGGCACAGGAGCTGACACGCTCAATTTAGGCTTATCTTTTTTTTGTTGGACTAGAAATTTTTACTGTAAAGGCTTAGCTGATTGATTTTCTTGGGAACATATGACTTGTCGAGTAAGCTGTTTGAGTGTGCATTTTAAGAATTTTAACATATTTCATGGCATACTGTCTGTGATGCTGTTGGTAGCCTAGATTTTGAATCTAGTGTCTCAAAGGGGATATAGGTTTGAATCCCACCCAGAGTGGTACTGGTAATACACTTCCTAGAAAATTTTATAATAATGTTAGTTTTCCTCCATACATTTAATAAACTATTCTTTATGGAAGGATAGGGGAGTACTGGATAAAGACGAGGGTCCAGCAAAGCTAGATTATGTGTGCTGGCCCCTCCAAAATAACCTCAATTGTGTTGACACAGCCTTGTTCAATCCAATATGAAAAACCAACACAGCTTTGTCTGCATACAGTATGCACTTTTTCTTCATATATTATATTAAATTCAAAAGCCGTCTTGATTGTATTATTTTTCTATGTTACAAGGTTATTCAGTACAGTTTTAAGTTGATACGTAAGTTTCATTTTCCTGAGGATTAGATTTTAGAAAATATTTATTCAATAAAGTTATGTTATATTGCGTATAATGGTATCTGGGTCCATAAGAAATTTGTACTGCATAATCAAATACATGTATACTAGAAATGTAAAAGAACAAATACATCTTATAATCATGTCAATTATGTCTCTTCAACAGCAATGTACCATCTTTGTAGGGATCTGTCTAGACTGGAAATTTTATAACACATTTGAAATACTTCTTTTATGACATTAAAATTTTACTTTATGTTTGTTGATTTTGCATGGTAAAACAATTAATGGAATTCTTACAGTACATTCTATCATAAAATGCGGGACCATCATATTCTGTAGTGGTTGTCTAATGATTCTTATGGTATTGAGTACATTTTGGAAGTATTTTGTTGCATTTTTTTGTATTGTTTTAAAAAAAATCATTTTCTGACTACAAATTACTGCTATTTGTTAATTTGTATGAATGGATAAGGTTTAATCAACTGACATAACACAAATAAAAAATTGAAACAGTGTAAAATGATACATTATACTAATTAATATTCATGTTAAATTTTTCAGGTGATGTGTCCAAGTTTGGTATCATGCCAAGACTTCCAAGTATACTTAAACAATTTGCCTGCCATCTTGAACACCTTCCACCCAAGTACCTTTATCAGTTAGCGTATGAAGTCAAGATTCCTAGGATGCAGTTTACACTTGGTACTCGTATCAAAGATGTTTTATACAAGAATTTTACTGACCATCAGAATGGTCAAGATTCTGCAGACTTTCTTATCATGTCTCATCACACAGGTTAGTGATTTGTACTATCATATTTGATAGAGGTTCTTTCGAATATTGGCCACCCAGCTAGCTCAGTCAGTATTGCACAAAGTTTGGTTCCTGGACGGGCATACTTTCTTCAGGCTTGGTCATGAAATAATTTTTACAACCATTCTCCTCAGGTTTTTTCCCTTCTACCAATGATTCTAAATCAGGTTGGGCAGTTATCAGTAACTGTTGGAAGTATGTGCCCAGTAAATGGCTAACAGCTAAATTTAGAGATTTCTAGGAACAGTTGGCTGTATGGCATAGTGGCTGTAGCAGTACATAAAAACATGTAATTTTTCAATAGCAAGTTCTGTCTTTGTTCAATCTAAACCTACTGCAGTGTTTTCCAGAACAAGCTGCTTCTAATTATGGCTAAGATTCATAAATTTAACATGTTAGATTTATTGAACTATCAGTGGTACATACATTAACCCTGCTGATTTAAATACTCAATATTTGTTTGATAATCCCCCATATATAATACAGATAACTGTAATTATTAAAAGTGAGGATAGAAGTGATAAGTATTTAAATCAGCAAACATTTATTCATGCTCCACTCACAATTAAATAAAATTTGAAAATACAGCTTGTATGACCATATTATTCTGTATTTCATGTATGAAGGTAATGTTTTTATTCTTACCCTTTTACAGCTAGCAAATATGATGATGAAGTTATTCTCACAGGCACTTTCAACAATTCTGATCCAACCAGAATTAGAGATTACAGGCTTCATAAATTGAAACAATCTGCTGATTTCACTGACAGATTGTTTAATGTGGTCAAAAAGGGGACAGATAAATATCTTACTAAAATACAGTTTGAGAAGCCATTTTTGTTCTCCACTGCTAACTGGTGGGAGGACGGTTGCTATAGGAACGCCTCCCAGATAATACCATCACAGCCTATATATGAAACTTATGGAAAGTCTGTGCAGCAAGCAGTGAAGCATAAAAGAAAAGATGGAAAATTTGTATATCAGATACAAACTGAAGATGCCATGCCACATATGAGATTTAAAATAAAAGGTATAACTTTCATTATTTAAAAAATGAATAAGTGCATTTGATAGTGAATTTTTTAATTTGTTTTTCCAACTTCTTAGGTATAACCTTGGTCATTGGGCTACTGCTACATGTATCCATATAACAATCTAACTGGAAAGTCTTTTACTTCTATTGATTTGCTGCTGACTTATTAGGCATTAGAATAGACCTAATCCGGAATTCAAATTTATGGGTTTTCCATCCATGCACAGGCGGTACAAACAAAGTTTTCTACACATTATAGTTAAATAGCACGAACTATGGATTAAATCGTATTGTTCTTTGTACACGTGTTTTCATTGTAACAGTGAAAGTTTGTTTGTACCGGAGGGGAAAACCCAAATATTTGAATTCCGGATATAGTCTATTATGCCAGCCTCTCAGTAGATATTAACTATATTATGCACTATTAAAATAACTCGGAAAACCTGGTCTAAAAATGGAAATTCCATATTTCTAATGCTATTTATAGTGTTTCATCTAGATACATGTAAAGGTTATCTGAATGTGATATGTTGAAAGAGATCTTATAACAGCTCTCTTTAGAATATTGTCCGTTTTTTCTCAACTGTCAAGGCTTGAATAATTACACGGTGAGTGAATGCATTGTTTTTGTACTGGCGGCCTAATTGTTATTAAAAATATCTTGACTAAAACATATAATACGGCATGAACACTTTACTCGATCATAATACACACTTTCGGAAACTTATGGATGTATTACAATGATGATTTTAATAAACGCATTCACCGTGAAATTATTCATGTTTTGACAGTTGAGAAAAAACGAACGATATCTAATAACGGGAATTAAGTTGAACATAAATAAATTTATTTAATATATGTACAACATCAATGTTTTAAGATTTTAAATAACAATATATTGTTTAATTTTATGTCACTTGGGCATACATTTACCCAACTGATTTAAATTGATGGTGAGTACAGAAATGCAGTAGTGAGTATTTAAACCAGTGGGGTTAATCCATGCCCCATTAAAAGTTGAATAAAATTTAACAGTATATATATATTTAAATTAGTCGTGAGTACAATAGTACTGCAGTCAGTATTTAAATCAGTGGGGCTAATGTTTGCCTCTCAGACAGATGAATTAAATTCAACAGTATATACAGTAAAGTTCCGCTACTAAGACCACTTTCGTTATTTCAAAATTATGCGATTTTTGACATTTATAAAGACCCAAATGCTTAATTTGTGAATAAAATGGTCTCTATAATAAGACCGTTTTGCTATTAAGACCATCAATTTTGCTGCTCTTAATAGTGGAACTTTACTGTATATTTAAATTTGTCATAAGTACAGAAGTACTGTAGTGAGTATTTAAATCAGCAGGGTTACTGTATATGTATATTATATATTTCAGAGAATACCTCCATATTTTCCTACTATAGAGATGAATACAAGAGTATAAGAATTAATCCCTGGTCATTACAAGGTGATATGATCTGGGATAAACCTTCTGCTGTATGGAACATATCATTATCTGGTAATATATTTGTTTTAAATCTTAATTTTTTGGAACTAACCTTGTAAGCTTAGTTGCCAATTGAATCCAGTGAATTTTGGTCTTGAAATATTTTCTAGGCTTTCTCCAACTACCTCTGTATCAAAGAAGGCATTCGTCAGCTACTGAGGAGAGTATGTGCTTGATACTAGATTAAAAACTTGAATCTAGAGAGCCGGCCAGCTAGCTCAGTCAACAGGGCATACTTTTATGGAGCTTGGTCTTGAAATAATGCTTATGGTCTTTCTTCCTCCTACCACTGATTCTAAATCATGTAGAGCAGTTGTCAGTCACTGACAGAAGCATGCACCTTCCAGAAACGGTGAGTAGGTTGACTGACCACTGTGATATGACCTACACAATGTATTCCTTTGGAATTAATCCCAACCAAAATGTTCAAGGATGAGAATGTTGACATCTAAGATATGTCTAATAAATTGCTGTAATATGGCTTACAGCCCCATACATTTGTATTATCTAACATTTTTAAAATATTTGAGAATCATTATTTGCAAAATGACAACTGTTACTTACTAAAGTGACTTAAATAATGCAATGTTAAAAGCACTAAAATTCTCTTTTTTAAATTACATTATGTATTTGCTTTTTTCAGGTTCATTGACTGGCTGTCCTGGAATTTTTACTCTAGAGATTTATACAGAAAACTTAAATACTCGTCTAGCTGTGTACGACATGCTAATTAACTGTCCAAAGAATTTCTCCACTGGATTTCAAATTCGTCGAAACAATATGGACTTTGTTGATATCTTTATCGTTGTCATGAACGATTCTGTCTCTAGTTATAGAACTGTTCTATCGTCTGTCCAAGGTCCGCAATACTTCAGAGCTTCTCCGAAAAACATGGTTTCCAATGAAATGCAAGAAAACTCTCCATGGGTAACAATAATTGTGATACTGTTAGGGTGTGTTAGTGCATCATTCATTTTAACGATAATTTACATATATTGTAACAGGAAAAATTCTAAGCATATACCAACTGATATCAATGTTCCAAAGCCAGACTTAGGACCACAGATTACTTTACTACAAAGTATGGACAAAGTTACAAAAGATGATGGATTAAGAATGAAAACTAAATGTGTTATGTTAGTTCTTGCTGTTTTGTATATAGTGTATGCTTTTATGTTTACCTTCACTGCTGTATTTGGACTGTTCCAATTATTTCAAATGTCAGGTTTAAATCAAGTTACCTTGGTTACAAATACGAGTGCCAGAGTTCAAATTCAGATGCAAAGATCGTTAGATCAAATTGCAGAATATGAAAATGATGAAATGGCAAGACTGTTGAAATCAACAGAGCAAAGAATTAAAGCTTGCAGTCATCATTTAAAAACATCATTGCATGACAATATACCAAATGGTAATACAGAATTACAAAGTGCATTACAGAAAGTGTTTGAAAGAAATGGAACCATTAGACAATCTGTGGCCAATTATTTCATTAACAAACAAGATTTCTACCAAAAGGAAGTTGATAAATTCTTGAAAGAATTTGATAAAACTCTGGATGCCAAACTTCATAGAATTCAGCTGAAATATTCCGCCTATTTAAAATCTGTGGCCAGTAATGACTGGTTCCTATTTCCTAAGGAAATTTTCATGCATCAACAAGTGATAAGCGGGGAACCAATATCTGAAGTTACTGATAATCTGACTGGATTTCTGACCTGGTTAGAGATTGACAAAGTACAAGAAATATTTGAAATGAAAGAGATTGTTATGAATAGGTAGGTTTATATTATTTATTTAATCCATTAGATTCTGAGTTGTCTGTTTAACTTATAGGGCAGAATTAGCCATAATTTAGAAGAAGTGCTTATCTTCTCTATGTTATTATGAAGTTCAAGGAAAAATCATTCTTGTAAATGCTCATTTTTTAGAAACAGATAATTGTAATTCATAAAAAGTTTATGTTTTATGAAATAATAGATGTTAAAATTTGTAAAAAATGTTTATTTTGTATGATTTAAAACATTTTAATTTCATGTAAAAGTTTATGATTTAATAGATTTTAAAGCACATTTACTTACCAATTTATGCTGCAAAATTATAACAATATAATGGGACATGATTCTGTAGCCAATTTTCTTGTATTTCTGCTACTCAGCTAGCACAGTTGGTAGTACACAAGTCACTGATAGAATGGCCAAGGGTTCAATTCCTGGGTGAGCCATACTTTCATGGAGTTTAGTCATGAAATAGTTTCTATGACCATTCTACCTCCTACTACTGATTCTAAATCAAGTAGTACAGTTGCTAGTCACTGATGGAAGTATTTGCCTTGTAACCAATTAACAGCTAAATCCATGGCAGTGATTAAGCCTTTCAAGGAATGGTGAGTAGGTTGACTGACCGCTGTGATATGACCTATACAATGTGTTGCTAAAGTGTAAACCCAATCCCTCAAATTACATCTTGATTTCTGCTTATCACAATTGACATCCAATCGATTTGCTTGCTCTGAATGATTTATAACTTTATTTTCAGGCTGTTAACAAGAATGCCAAAAGTTGATTTTTCTAACATGACCGATGGAGAAGATGAGGATATGATGGACATTGTGTCAGAAAATGTTAACTTTAAACCTGTTAATAATACATTTAAATTTATATCAAACAATCCTGAATATAAACAAGCGTGGAGAGAATATAATCCTTATGCTGAATCAGATTCAGACGACAGGGGAGACAACTCTAAGAAATTCACTTTCTCTGACATGAAGGCTTACATATATCCAGTGTTTATTTGTGTGTTTCTATTGTTGGATTCATTTTTAATTATTTATCGTTTATCATGGTTGACTAGATGTTGGAGGTTGTTTAAAACCGGGTTAGAAGAACGAATTCCATACGACTCTATGACTAGAAAAATATTTTTCATTCTTACGGGAAAAGAAGTGCCACGCCCTGAGGATAGCTTAGACCATCCATATGATTATTATATGCATAATAAAGAAAACATTTGGGAAGATAATACAGAAATGTATTTCTTATATTGTAATTCGTCCACAAAACATAAGGAAGACATTTTAAGGGATATTTGGGCCCATAGACAAAGACAGAACCCAAAACCCGAAGAAAAGAAAGAAGAAACAAACTGTTTCAAAAATGTTGCTTGTAAATTAACCAAGTGTATTTATAGATTTTTCATATCGCCAGTGTCATGGAGATTAGTTCTAATTTGTGGGTTTTTATTAATTCTGTGTCTATTCGCCAAGGCGACAAATGACCTAGTTACGGTAGAGTCGGCCATGTTTCTACTGGATACTGATGCCATGATACCTATTCTGAAACGTCAGAACCAAATGACCAATGCTGTTATAGAGCAATATGGGTTTTACCTCAATCAATTCATTCAAGGATATAAAACTGCCATAGATGGTGATGTACAACTTATAAATAACCTGATGGTAAATGTAGCAGAGAGACAGGTTTGTTGAACTTAACAATGTTTTCTAATTTAATTTTAATTTAATAATATTTTATTGCGTATTGTCTTATGTTACAATACATTAATGTATATACAAATCAGTACAATGAAAATTTTAAATTCAGAGTAGAAACATAAACCTATAAGTGTATATATATAACATTAGCAAAAGGGTTGGACCACAAGTTATGACAACCTTAGCTAAAAGCCCTCCCCTATGTTTTCTATGGAATCTTATCAAAATAAATCATTAAAGGGTTGCCTGCAAGACTGTAGAAAGTGCATTGTCTGAAAGAGAGCGAGTAACTACAGTCTTGTGGGCAACCCTCAAAATGTAAACCCGAGTCTGTGACCCAGTAGGATATACCGGGTATACAGGATTTTAAATCTAGTGTCCTGAAGGGATTGCTGGTTTGAGAATACCGGTACCGCACTGGCACTATGTCTTATATCACATCTGTGAAATTTGATTTTAAAATTGTAGTTTAATGGATTGTATTGAACCAGATTGACTTATTTCATACATATCCTCATTAGCTCATCATGACTGGCTCACATCCTATGATACCAGTACAATTAAATAAGGCAACCTCTATATGTATAATTTATATATATCAAAATATTATAACCAAAATTAATTTGACCGTTATAACATCACCTAGAGTGGTGTCCCTTTAAGTCATTTGAAACTGACGTCATGAATATCATTTCTCTGTTTAAAACATTTCTAATATAACCTATCGAAGATATTTAGAAACAGGTGGATGAAAATAAATTAACTATTAAACTTATTCATTGGTTTGCCTAATTAATTTATTTTATTAGTATTTTCTCTGTAGTTAGGAACTTTTGCATACACTTGTGTTCCTAACGCTTCTTTTATGTTTTAACTATACATGTACATATTTCTGTATTTTTTACTATTTTAGACACAACTGCTGAGTAAGATGATCTCTGATATGTGCAATCTTGTCGGAAGACACAACTGTAATGTTGATATCAATCTAGTATCATTGTCTCTTACATCTTGTAATTTCTTGCCAATCTACTCGAAACCTTTTGAAGGTAATGTATAGTTATATCTATATTGACTCTTTGATCTTCAGGCTCTGATTAAGTTTTGTGTATTCATTATTCTACCCAAATTTTTAAACTAATTCATTTTAGTTTGGAAACAAGTTTTGAGCAGCTTAATATTTCTCATGTCTGTGTCCAGGGTTTTTAGCCGATGAAGGACAGTTTTTTATGCATTAATCACTTATCTATTTGCTTTCTGGTCCCATTGAATGAAATCAACAATCCGGGTCCATTGCACAGTTGGTAGCGCTAATGGATTTTAAATGTAGTGTCCCCAAGGGGTATGGGTTTAAATCTCACCCGGGGAGGTTATACCCTTCCATGAAAATTTGATAATAATGGCAATTTTCCTCCATTAAAAAGATATGTGGAGAAGTTTTTGGCCTTGTGGAAGGCTAGGATAGTACTGGTCATTGACAAGGGTTCAGGAGAGCTAGTTTAGCTGCCCTAAAATAACCTAAAAAATTATGTTGACACGGCGTTAATCTCAGGATAAATGAATAAATAGATTGGAATCAGCAAGATAATATTTTTGCTCTTTGAAAACACGTGCAAGGCCCAAAGACTTGCAGAGACTTTGCTATAGTGGAAAAAACTATTTTGATTCACCATGTATATAATTGCTTTACCAATGATTTCAAAATTTCAATATTTGTAAACTTTTTGGCTGGAATATGTTAAATAATGTAGTAACTTTAAAATAAGAATAGGCTTGCTCAACTGAGTGTCTTCATTAAATAAAGTTATTATTATTTAATGTTATTTTTGTTTTGCCAATTTTCTCAAACAAATGTTTAAATATTTTTCTCTGTTCTATATTTCAGGTTTTCATGAGACTATTCTTAAAGAATACATTCAGTTAGAGTTGTCTCCCCTAGTTCAAATTCTCAGACAGATTCTCTTTAATTCCATTTACTTACTTCTTATCTATTCTTCTGGAATAATACTATGCCAAGTTATAGCACGTGTGATTTTTGTTCATTTAAAAAACTCAAGACACGTGAAAATGACTAAAGTTTTTCAGTTACCCAGTATAGTCGACCAATGGCAGGAGCGGAATTCTTTTCGTGAGAAAGAGATCTACAACAGTCAATCAGTGATTGCGGAAAGTTGTGAAAGTGGGGTGTATGATATTCAATAGGAAAATACACATGCATGGTATTATTATATAACATTCATCAAGTATGGAAAGTTAGGTGTTTTAAATATTGGTTGGTGATCAGTAATTATTTCATTGAATGAACTCGGATAAAATATTTTCGAAAATGGAGTTGCCATGATCTGTAACTAACAGATTATATTATAACAATTCCATTTATCTTAATTTCAGTCAATTAGGGATAGCTTTTATAGATTTCATTTGATTTAGTACAGGAATAGAAAATCTAGCTAAACACAAAAGTATAACCAAAAATAGCCACTTTGTCTCTTTCATTGAATGTAAAGGCAAGGTTCTGATTGGCTAAGTAAAACTAGTTCAAAAAGTATTTGAATCTTGTCACCACCAAATGTAGTGATAATCATCGTTATGGGGAGACTCAAAAAGATGATTCTCTGTATAAATCATTTGCCTTTTACAGTGCCCTACAAAAGCCCTTGGACAAAATGTTTTTTAGATAAATCAATTCACATTCACACATGAAAAAAACCAAAGATTCTTCGGAACAAATTCCAAAATCAACAGTATGTAATTATACAAAACCCGGTGTAGCAGTCTATTTTTTCCCCCGGCCAATCTTTCCCCGGGGAAAGAAAGGCCCAGGCAGTGCCTGAGGGGGTGAGGGTTTGAATCCCACCCGGGGAGGTTAAATACCCTTCCATGAAAATTTGACAATAATCCATTGATTAGATAATATGGAGAAGTTTCCGGCCTTGTGGAAGGGTAGGTGAGTACTAGTTATAGACAATGGTCCTAGTAAAAATAAAAAAGTAATTGTACAAAGAGACTATCAATGTTTGGTTGGAACTTCTCTACATGTTAAATGAATAATCTATTGCTACAATTAACTTACTTGTGGTATAGATAACCAATTTTTCTCTACATTTTACATGTCCAACTTTTGAGAAGCACTGTATAGTTATATTTAAAATTTCTTTAAATAGATCAACTTTGATATTAATAATCTGAACTCAATTTTGCTCTGTATAAATGAAAGCAATGAGTCTGTAAAAAATGTCCTATCGAAGTTTGATCAGTGTTAATTTATTGTCCAATTCTGTATTTAATGTCTATATGAACCCGGTGTGTGTGTACTTGAATTCAATTCTATATGATACTACTTTAATATGCTTTTTTATTTGCTTCAAGTCCTGTCAGAGACAAGGACACCTGTGTTATCTACATGCATATCTCGGGTATTGTATATGTAATGTTTTACAAAAGGGAACAAACTCAGATTGGCTTAGAATGAAGACCTCAGACTTCTACAGAGTTACTGTTCTTTATATATTTTTGCAAACACTTTCACAGTTCCCTGCATTGATCTGCAAATCAATTTATTAAATAATAATATAGCAATGATAAGGAAACTATTAAAAAAATTTCAGTTGTCAATCTCGCTTACATAAAAACCCACAATGAAATAGTTATCCTTTTTTTTATGTATGGAAATTATATGACTTGTATATAATTCGAGGGCTGAACGAAAGACTATTATAACTCAATTTGAAAATAAAGGAAGTTACAATAGTCTTTCCTTCAACCCTCGATATAATGAGTATTTAAATCAGAGAGGTTAAAGTTGGTGCCACTGACAGTTGAATATAAATTAACAATGCCTTAAAATCAATTTTACCATTAGCATCCATACCAAGTTTAAAGGCAGTTGGTCAAAAAGCGATTTTTTGCTTTTAAGTGGAAGGTAGAAAACACCTTTGTGTTTCTGTAATAAAGATTTGCATTCCTATTTGTCATGACTCTGCTCTTTCTTAGCTCTACGGTTATAGCTTCATATACGCTTTATATAGTGCACATTGTATGCCATTCTTTATTTTACCCTCATCTCTATTTTACATGAATCTTGAAATGCTAAAACGCTGACAAAGTTTTCAGTTACAGCTACTGATACATTAAATAGAGGCTGTAAATAATTCTTAGAGTTGGGTCTCCATTTATGTGACAGTAGGAACGACAACTCTTAGAGAAGGTTTATATGAAAGAGCAATGCTAAACCTGGTTACCTCCCTTATGTTACAAGTATTTGACATCAACCATAAACCATATGTCTTTGTATCAACAAAACGTAAATTTAATAGATTTTTACTGTATGTATGATATAATTATATCAAGTAATTATTTGATATTTATAGAATGTTTGAAGTAATAATTATGTATACATTGTAATTCATTACGAAGATTTGTGTACAAATTATTGTATGTATATATAATATATAATTTATATAACTGTACGTTGTTCAATTGATGCTTGAAATAAAATTATTAAAACATTCTGATGTTCTTGTTCTATTGGGTCACAACTCTTTATTAGAGGATCCCTGGTCGGAGAGTTTATCCAGAAATGAGGCGGACATTCTGCCTGTCGGTCACACCTGAAAAAAGGAAAACTCACAATAAATTACCAAATATCAGTTCTGTGATTACTTTTCATAACATTTTTTTCGAACTAATGATAGCTATCCCTCAAATATTTTCATAATTTTAAGATTCTCACTCAAAGATTCACAACTTGTAAGGCAGGACTGATGCTGTATAAGGTCGATAGCCCATGGGTACATAATCATGTAGCTCAGTATAGTCTGTACACTCATGTTCTTGGCTTATTCCCCAAAATGATAGATTAGGAACAGAACAATCCAGCAACATACAATAATAGTGTTTCAAGCACAGGTGCCAAAAACATTTTACCCTACTTATTCATTACAAAGAGTAATGATAGTTATGTAATTTAATGCATGGTGTTTTACGCTGCATTCAAAAGGGTGTTTTCCAGTTGTATTCGCTTGGTCAGTTGTCATGCTCACAGTGCTTTGATAAGCCTATATCTCTGGACATAAGCTTTCAACTTAGTACTCACACACTAGCTAGGTGCTGAAAACTGTCCTACTTGATACAGAGGTACATGTAGGTGGGAACATGATCCAAGAAAATATTCTATGGTCAAACAACATACACAAGGACCCTAATATAGGGTTCTTGAATAAATCTTGTTTATTAGTTGATTTTATATTACATTTTTATGTTCAAAAATTATTATAATTAACTAAAACACATATACTTACGTGATAATATACATGTACGTATACCTTACATATAAAAGTGGAGAAATGACCAGAGTAGAAAGTGGAGAAATGACCAGGGTAGAGTGGACAAATAACCTGGAGAATGGTCAGGGGAGAAATGACTTAGTGGAGAAATGACTTGTTCCCGCTTACGGTCAACTCTCCACAAAGTCATTTCGCCCCTGGTCATTTCTCCACTTCATACCCTGGTCATTTCTCCACTTTTTATATGTAAGTATATGTATATAATCAAATTGGTAGATTTTTAGAATTTTTAGTTGATTATATTCATTTTTGAACATTTACTGCTGGTCCACGTGTTAGATCCAGCTATGTGATACTAATTGTGTTCTAATTTATGACACCAGTGTTCATGAATGTGCATGTGTAGTCCTATATTTATAAATATTGTGTTTAGACAAGAAAGTATGCTCATCCTGTACACCGAATCCGCGATTTAAAACGTGTATTCTGTCATTCAAATTGTGATGAGTAAATGCACAGACCTCCCTTGATCTTGACTGACAACGTTATCATTTAAAGAACCAAAATAATAAGTATGTGTTTGAGATCTACACATCATTTAATTAACAAACTGCATTTATTTGAAAAACAAGGACATGAGCACATATCTCGGATGGTATGTTACTGAATAAATTATCAACTTTAATCAGTTACATGTATATGGACAAAGAACAAGCTATGAGATATCAGTATGTACTCCATATTATCTCCGTCGTAAAGTGTACAGTTAACGGTTGAGTACTCCTTCAACATACATGTACATGTTGACGAGTGATTCATTCATCGTTCATAGGTAAGTCTATTTTAAATTATACTTTCAACTCGTGTTGCTTTGTATTTTAATCAAAATTTATTCTATTATTAAGCAATACGTAACATTTAAAGTAAATGAGTGCCTCGATTGAAATATTGAGTCATTCAAATGTCCTAAGACGAATGGAAATTTGAGAAAAATTGATCATGCAAACTGCAAGCATTTTACTATAAATTAAGCTTATTCTGTTATGATCACGTGCGTTTTAACTTAACAAGCATAGAAGCTCGAGCTATACATTATTTCTATATAAAATGTAGGGCTGTTATAATTAACCCCTATACGTTTGTGTAAAATAAGTAAACCAATACTATGTACAAGTATTAGCATTTCCAAAAATGCTTGAAATCGACGTTTAGCCGTGTATTACAACATCTCCTTCCAAGTAATATACATCAACGCTATTAGCCGTGCCAAGTCTATTTAGAGAATATCGGGATTTGCGTGACCCGCTAACTATATGTAAAACATTTTATTAGACCTTTTTGATTCATTGTACGGAACCTTCCGGGCTGATAAAAATACATCGAATGAACAGGTGTTGTCCAGGTCTTGTTCGGACTATGCACGTAAAACAGCATTATGGTAGACTCTAGAATTGTTCCTGTCTATTTGGCATATAGGAACTTCATTCAATTTTTTAGTAAACCAAAATATTCCGGCAGACGATTACCGATACGAATCAGTGGGGCGTTCCCAATGGTTAACGTTAAGCGAACAGCGATATTTATGAGGGGCGTGACTTAAACCTGTCTCAGTGGATACTGGTTACGCCTCTCAGCTGATTGGATACAGATAATCTTCTCCCGTAAAAATAGATTCGCCCATTAGTAGGGAAGATAAGTTTGCATTTTTTCAACAAATGGGAGTTTTAAAAAGAAAACAAACATGTTACAGTTAGTTTTGTATTTTCTGGGTCTTAAATGCAGCTTTCTTGAAACTGGTACTCATTCCTATTCTGATTATTGTATTTTCTGGTAATACCCGACAAAAAGATGGCGTCCAGACGAGTCAATTCACGCACCCCTAAATTGACAATTTGCCGTCCATTTTTCTATCATGTGACCTCAAATGCATCGTTTTGATTGGCTTAAGGCAACCGGTGTCGACTACAAAATGCTCAAATCTTGATAATTGTATATATCGACGTACAGGTACGTCGATAATGACCTTCAATTCAACGAGGGAGTTAATTTCAACAGCATCCATGGCAGTTCCATCGATGCGTGAATTGGTAAAAAAAATATTCTTCACATAACTCATGCATTCTCGTGCCAAGAGTCTAGTAGGATTCTCAATACAAGCGAATTGAGAATCCTACTAGACTCTGGGAACGAGAATGATCTCATGTGGTGCATTTCTAATATAATTTTGCGATGTTTGTAATGAAATAACTTACAGTTGTCTAATTAAAACAATCTCAATTCATGTTACTTACATGTAGTTAGAATCATTTGTGGATTAAACTTACTAATGCTAACTAACTAACATATTTTTTTTTATTTTGCTCAGACGAATCTACTGATTCTATATTAATAGCATTGCAAATTATAAATACATGTAGTAAAACCTTTTTACAATTCATTACTTTTCGTTGCATTTACATGTACACTTGAGTACACTGTGCAGGGGCGGATCCATGATTTTTTTCTAGAGGGTCCGAACTTTTTCTATGTGGGGTCCAAACTTTCGAACCACAACCATATTCTACACGTTTTGCCGAATAATGAAACAAATTAATAATGAAAAATGCATAACCATTAAATCTAAGTAAAGCACCGAGAAAAAATGCTTCATGCTTCTTAAAAATAACTTACAGTCAAGAAATACATTAAAGCCACAACAAGTTGATCATGTGTTCTACGGATTTTTCTGGGGGGAGGGGGGAAATGGGGCGAGCGAGCGAAGAATCTTAATTCTGTTGCTTTATATAGCAGTTTAACCAAATTATCTTCATTGTAAAAACCATCAAAATTAAGGTGCGAGCGATTCCATAGAACATATGATCAACTTGTTGTGGCCTAATGGATAGGTACATTTAGGAAATTCCAGGGGGGTCCGGACCCACTGACCCCCTCCCCCCGCTAGATCTGCCTGTGCTGTAGAATGCGTAATGATGGGTCATCACGAGGCTAGCTAAACATGTAATTAAAGATCTATGACATTGACTAATTTTTCGCTGAACATCGGTTTGCTTTCCGCGAAATATCAGAACTTCGCTACTTAGTAGTGACTTAAACAATACTGGCGTTAATTTGAAAATACCAAGCCCTAGGACTCAAAATATGAAATGTCAAAAAATATGAATGTCAAAAAATTCGCAAGCTACGCGTGCAATTAATAACAAGACTGGAACTACACTAATACAATGACATAATGTACAATAATTCAAGGACAATTCCTTCTAATTTTTGTAAGATTTTAACATGGTCCAACGGCTGTAAAAATTATATGATATAGATCTAGATGCTTTTATCGTATACCCTTGGAACTGATAGGTTCTGTAAATGTGCCTGAATCCCTTAGAAATGAGCTTTAGGGTGGCAGCAACCCTGAACCCCTGGTCAATGCTTTGTCCAAGACCATAGTGGGACATTGAATACGGCCCTTACACACACAGTCTGCTCGTTCATTTTCCGCCCCCGTAACTTGAAATTTCCGCTCCCCAACTTGAAATGTCCACCCCCCGTAACTGGAAATCCTGGATCCGTCTATGGCAATGACTTGAAATGTTGAATAAGACGAAAATTACTTTCTTTTGGTTTAAAGCTCCGCTAGGTGGCGTAAGTGAAGCACGAGTTTTCGCCCTAAACTGATAAAGCGGTAATAGTCCAGTCAATACAGCTTTTGACCTAGACAAAATTGCAACAGAATATATAATTATACTATGCGAAAGGCCATCAATATAATAACACACACCAAAAAGTTGCACTCCAAATAATGAGGGGAAAGTGATGAAAAATGAATTTTAAATAATGCATTTTCTACTTATATTACAAGGCGCTGCAACGCTTCCGTACTTCTGTCCCGCAGTGAATATAGCTTTTGGGTCACAAAAAGTAATGGATGCCGGTAGTATTTTGCTTCTGAGTTGACTTTCCGATGTGAACATCATACACCTATATTTAATATATTTTATATATGACAGTAAATTAATTAAAAATACCGTTTTTGGTGACGACCTTGACAAATAGAAATATTTTACTACGGTAGCGCATTAGGACCAAAATTGATCATGTTTAGTGTTAAATTTGTGTCACGATATTTTTGTTGTCTGAGTGCTGAGTACGAAACTTTAAACTCCACAAATTAATGTTATCTCATAAAATTGTTTTAAAAAACGAGATGATAACCAAGTTAAGCTTAATTCACTTGATATATTATTTGTTTCATTTACTCATTTACTCCAAAAATTCATAGTTTCAGGTATTGTGTTGGTACTTAAATCACATTAGTTCATTAAATGATAATTACATTCATATCAATGACATTTAAACCCTTTTTAGACACATTTGTAGTAAACTAAAAGTTATTATCAATTATGATTTTTGAAAATTGGATTCCAAAAATTCGCACTTTTAGATATTATTTTAGTACTTTTATCCCAAAACTGAACAATTATGTCTCTTATTTATTATTGTTATACTAATTATAGTACAAGCACTAGTTATAGTACAAACGCATGAAAGATACATGTAAAGCAGATTCCAGATAAATGACTCGTTTTAAAATCTTTTTTGACACATTTATAAAAAAAAATCAAAAATGACCTTTTTGAATTTTGTATTTAAAAAGAATTTGAATAATAAGTTGTATTTTTACAATTTTTTTCATTCGTAAATGATAATAGATAGTTATAAAGGGAGCTAATCCAAAATGGTTTTCATGTGTATATGATAAAAGATAGTTGTAAAGGGAGCTAATCCACTTTTTTCTTCATGTTTAACGTTTTTGTCCAAAAAAGCACTTTCCCCTCGAATTTTTGAGTGCAACTTTTTTTTGGATATTACTATGAATACGAACTTTCACATAGTACAAAAATAAATTCTGTTGCAATTTTGTCTAGGTTAGCCTATTTTTTTAGCTGTATTGACTGGACTATAAGGTCATTCAGTCTTGGGACATTGAACGGTAAACACAGCTAGTTTTATATAGTACACATTACGATGGCCAATAATTTGGGCGTGGAAGAACCGGTTTCGGCTGATATGAATAGAAAGTTTGAAGACTATTTTAGAAGAGTTGAGAGGACAAAAAATTGAAAATATTGCATTGAAGTATGAAGTTAAACGAAATGCGGCGTGCTTTACATCAGTTAAAAACTTAAAATCGGAGAAAGACATTCAATGGAAGTTTGAAGGTAAACGTTCACAATTTAAGTTTTATTCTGACGCTGGTGAGTTATTGAAGCAAGCAGGTCGTTGGTTCCCAAAGGCTTGTAATTAAAATAAATATTTTTGTTTGTTGTTCATTATGAAAATATCAGTGCCCTATCGGAGGTGATGGTTCTAAGCAAGGAACCTACACAGTGTCTTTGTTCTAAGGGAAAGACTTACACTAGTCCAATTTGGGACCACTGTTTTCATTATAACGCAATATATTTCGCAGAAATTATAAATGCATACATAGTTAATGATTTGCTTTTTCGAGTGACACCAGCGTTTTTTACTCGAAAACGTGCCGGCCGTCCATGTGTCTCATCACCTCATCTCATCAATAAATTCTATCAAAAATTGTACTTTTTCAGATAAACAGTTTTAGAATCATTCTGATTCTGGCGAGTTCTATGGTAACATAAAAAAATGGCGAAGCTAACAATCGACACTTTAGATGGAGCAAAAAATGAATTCTTTCATTCATGTGGATTCACATATTTGTATGTGTTTTAGTTTGTGTTCTACATTTTTCATCTCCCAGTACGTCACGCTTGTGTACATTCAGTTCTTTCAATAATGGGTTTCGATAATTCAATCATTTGCTATTGCTACAACCTTTTCTAGATTTTTGAATTGAACATCTTTTTAAAAAATGTTTTAGCATTACTTTCATTAGCATAATTTATATATTGAACTGCAGTTTCTAGAGCATCCGACTACATTTTAACATGATTTAAAACTATGAAAATCAGTCGTAAATTTGTTTCATATGGTGCTTGAACAAAATTGACTGTTTTCTATATCAACAAATTAATGGAATGATAAATTGAAAGTGAAGTGTGTATATACATGTACATCTGTTGCCTGTTCAATTATCCAAAACGTTCCGTAACGATACATTCGGAACTCCTCGGCCATTCGCTGCGAATAATCTCGGACATAACTAGACGCTTTTTTAAACTACCGGGTGTTGAAGTAAACAAATATACGATCGTTTAGGCAATGAGTGATGTTTCGTTTTTAGTCCATAAATTTTGAAACATCACTCATTGCCTTAACGATCGTATATTTGTTTATTAGATTAGATTGTTCGCAGCGAATGGCCGAGGAGTTCCGAATGTATCGTTACGGAACGTTTTGTAACGTTTAGGGTAATTGAACAGGCTACTGTATGTTACATATTACTTTCATTATTTGTACAGTTGGGGAATGACTGAACGAATACCTTATGGTACTGATTATGCTCGACATATAGCGGAGATAAAAAATTTAGATATACGGGACGATGATGTGTACCTGGCAACGTTTCCTAAATGTGGTAAGGAGATGCTTATATTTGAAATTTCAACACTTTTCTTCGCCTGGCTTAGAAGTACGTGTGTACATTGTTAATTATTTCGTTTAAATATACATAATATATACTGCAATAACTATATGTGTCATACTCATGGAATCTTCGAGATGGTGTTTATATCTATTTTCTTCGAGACCATATTACATACTATTCTGTACATCCATTTTATATTTATTATGAAGAACCTAATATTATACATTGTACATTAATCACTTTCATATCCTCTTTCTGGGCACCCAGTTCTGGACCAGGAAGATATAAGAGGCACAAGAAAACAACGCCAAAAGTTTGGATGTGATTCCAACCATAGCGGAGCTGGGTTTCAAATAATTACCAGTACAACGTCCTTACCACTCGACCACGTCCGCTTCCATTGATAGTACAGACGCCGGTGACTTACTGAGCTTGAATTCTACATTGTATTGTAGGTACACACTGGACATGGGAGATCATGCTAATGCTTATTAAAGGTACAACTGAATATGAGACGAAAACAAAGGAAAGTTTATTTTTAGATTATAAAAAATCATCCGTTTTTGATGAGCATCCGTCACCCAGAGTTCTAAACTGTCATTTCCCGGTTAAATTTATACCTAAGGGGCTGTATAAAAAGGGCACAAAAATTGTACACGTGATGAGAAATCCAAAGGATGCTTTTGTATCTTACTATTATCACCAGAAAGCGAGGAGTCCTGATAAAAATTTTTGTAAAGATTTTCAGACGTATTTACCATTTATGATCGGGACATATGGAATATGTAAGTACTAAAATTTTGATTATTTTTATTGAACTGTCCGTGACACATACATAAACTCTGCTTATTTTAATACTCGGTACATAACTTCTGTACTTGCTATCTATAAAAAAATAGTTATCCGTATTTATGTACGGGGATTGTCAAAAAGATATAGGGTAGTCTTAAGTAGGGAAGTTGTCAGCCACTGGATATGGTTATGTCCTTTATACTGGTTGTAAGCTAGGATCTAAAGATCTAGGTCTGTCTTGGAGATTATGTAGATCTTCTACGAATATATGCGTCAGACATCAGACGTGAGTGTAATAAAACAAGTTACTAGGCCCGGCGAAGTTCATTTATTCATTTCGTTCCATTTTGTTCTTCAATCTTATTTCGTATTTTAGTAATACTAGGTTGGGAGAATATTAATTGATATCTTTAATTGGCAATTAAAAGCTGCTGAGTGTTTTAAACGGCTGGTTACAGCCTAAATAAAACTCAAAATATCTATAAAACGATATCATTCACTTTTTCTACGCACAAATATTTCTAAATTTCATGAAATCACAATATTTACAAGTGACGCAATATGGCAGACGAATTGTCGCGCGTGATACGGTCTAAGAAATAGTTCATAAATGATTTTGTGCAAGAGCAATTTTATGATATAAGATTTCAAAAATTTCTGTTATTAAATGTCTTAGTTTTGTTAAGATCAAACATAAAAATACTTAAAATAGTCACAATATTGGCTATTTCTAAATTTGCTTCATCGCAACCTTTTCTTACGCGAAAGTAGTCAATAAAAAGGGAAACAACTGCAATAAAAATTGTGCTATGCCCTGACGAGTAATCTCCCTTATTAACAGAAAAGCTACCGTAGAGGGAATGGTCATTACTACTAGGCATTTAAATTGCGGTTGTTAGAAATGTTCTTTAATCATTTAATTTCAATTAATTGAAGGGTCCTAAGCCACCATAGCCCCGGATTCTTACAGGCCTCGCGAGTTAAATTGGGAGGCTGGCTTTAAAATAAAATAAATTAAGTCTTTATGCAAATTAAAAATAACAATTAAATATTAGGTCTGTGTAGAAGTTTGTATTCTTTTATTTTTCAATTACAAAGTATATCTTCTCGTATTTTTACAAAACAATAGATCTAATTATTCTTTAACCAAGTATTTTTGCTTAAGTCTTCAAAGAATCCCTCATAACCTCATAATCTTTAACAATAATTTACATGTCTGAAATTCGTCCGTTCTACAACCACCTATACTGCAGTCCCTTTGGTCTTTCTGCGACATCTGAACTGCCTTTGGTAAAGCCCAAACGGATGTGAGCTAAATGCAGTACAGCAGACAGTATAATGCAACAACTAAACTGCATTTAGTAAATCCAAATGGATATTTGCTAAATGCAAGTCAGCGGTTAGTATACAAGGGAGGTTACTCCTCAGGCCATGTTACAACTCTTTTGTCGCAGTTGTTTCCCTTTGACCATTAGCTTTGCAAATCGGTCTGCGTAAGAATTCATTAAAATTTACGCAAATTTTTTAATTGTTCATAATGTTACAATATTACGTGTTTTTTAATTTACTTTTTAAAGAGGTAATTCATTTAAAGGAAAAATCTGAAATACTACTCGACAATATTGCTTTTGCAGCAAAACATTTAGGAACTATTTTTCTGACCGCATTACGCATGCCATCTCGTCTGCTATATTGCTTAGTGTGTAAATATTGTGAAATCACGTATTATATGATTATTTGAGCGCATGAGAAGGTATGTTACTCTTTTTTATCTTTAATGAGTTTTATTTATGCTATGAACATCATTGTAAGACTTTTATTTGCTTTTAGTAGCCAATTAGCGATGTCAATTAAGGAAAAAGAAGTTCTTCCAACACGGTAAAACGCGTAATTGAGATTTAAGGCGAAATGGAACGAAATGACGGTGATCTGAAAATTTAAAAACGATTTGATTGCAATTTACCATCTATAATGGCTGAATACTTTTAAATTTATCAATTCAAGCTGTACATCGGGTACATGATACCATTTCAACAATCGACGACGACATGCGAACCATTAATGGATCAAATGTGTTTGAACAATATGTAGTTAGCTTACTAGGCCTATTTGAGCAAATTTCAAAATCAACGTTTATTTAGTGTGTTTTTACATGTGACATGAATTAACTTTAATCAATGCAAAAATACTTTTCAGTATGCATGATCAGATCTTTCTCAAAATTTCAATTGTCTAAGACATTTTCAGGCACTGTGAATTACAAATATGACTCACTAAAAATTCCCAAACTTGACCATAGGTGGGACTAGTGGGGGGGGGGGTCAGGGGGTCCAGGCCCCCCTCTAGAATTTTCAAAATGTACCTGTCCATTAGTGTATTTCTTGACTGTAAGTCATTTTTAAGTAGCATGAAGCAATTTTTCTTGGTGCTTAACATAAATTTTATGGTTATGTAGTTTTTGCTATCAATATGTTGCATTATTCTGCAAAATGTGTATAATGTGGTTGTGGTTTAAAAGTTTTGACCCCCCCCCCCCCCCTAGAAAAAGTTTGGACCCTTACCCCCCCCCTAAAAAAATCCTGGGTCCGCCCCTGTTGACGAAGGTACTTATTGTTCGTTTTTTCTCTACTGTCAAAAGATGAATAATTTCACGGTGAATGCGTTTGTTAAAATTATTGTAGTAATACACCCATGAGTTTCCGAAAGTGCGTATTATGATTGAGTAAAGCTTCTTATGCCCTATGATAAGTTTTAGTCAAGATATTTTAATAAGATTTATATAATATGTAGGAGGGGAATTTTCGTAGTATGAAATAAAATGTCAAGCTCCTGTGGATTTGACATAAATGTCAAGCTCCTGTGGATTTGACATTTGGAAAAAAATCTTTCTTTTGAAGAATCTATCAAAACACATCTGCTTCTATATACATGTTAATGACTTTATAATTATCTAACTAAAGATAACCCTTGGATCACAGAAGTCACATTAAACCAGGTGATCCATCACAGTAGCCAATTACTCCTGGGTAGAGTGACTAGGTCAATTTCTTTCTCAAGGAAATCTGTTCCCTACTGGGGTTTGAACCCAAAACCTCTGCTCCTACTGTTTTTACCTAGAGTATATATCAGTAAACTATTACACCCATATGTTTAACTGTGTCTCTTTCAGTCTTGTTCTACCACTTCTTTGACTATATAAAACAATGGGAGAAGTTTACACAGGAGCATCCAGAACAGATTTTAAACATTTTCTTTGAGGATATGAAGGAGGTAAGATAGAATCATAACATATAGGTTTTAATAATTATCAGTTAGATTCCGTACTCTTCAGGAATTTTTGTCGCAAATTGAAAAAGAAATATTTTAAAATCTTCAAACACATACTATCATGGTTTAAAGCTGACTTAATTGCATCCAACAGTTCTAAAATAGGGATCTATATTTTGCCAGGAATCCAGCAGAATCTCTATTTTCTGATCGATTTTAGTCAGAAACCCTGCTGTATTTTATATGTATTTTTTACATATTTTATATGTATTTAATATGTATTTAATATGTATTTTATATGTATTTTATGAAGGTGGATATTCGCCTAGGTGACTTTAACATTTTAAGAGCCAAGGTAGTGTAATGTTAGCCTCCAAGTTTTCTACAAGCTCCATTGGTTGAATTATGCAATGAGCATTTATTCAATGTCTATTTGTTATGCATTCACATTGTTACAGTGAAGTTGGACTTGTTATTTAACAGCTAGGCTGTTAAATATGTATTTCAGGGACCAAAGAGAACTAATTCCATTAATGTAGAATCTGTATTTATGTTATATTAGGCATCACATTACTAAGCCGGCGTAGGCCTGTAATAAAAACCTATCAAGCCAAGATCAAATTTGTCAGTTCAATTACATATGACTACATCAACACATCTACAAAGTATATTTGCATAAAAAATCACCAAGGAGTTCCTGATGAAAATCAACTCTGTGCCAGTCTAATATATTAACAGTATTTGAAATTAGAATATGAAAGTGGTTGCCCGAACAGGTCATTTTAGCAGCTAGCACTATATCTTGTTTGTAGAAATTTGGTTGCCCGAAAGAAATTTTTGGTTGCCCGGACTAGAAACTGGTTGTCTCAGGCAACCGGACTCCCACTAATTTTGTAGACTGTATTAATATATGATAATTAAAATATTTCATTGACATAATTGCTTACTTATTTTTCAGGATCCAGTTAGAGAGATAAAGAAAATTGACAAGTTTCTAGGAACTAACAGAGATAGTAAAATAATTGAACAAATAGCTGAAGCTTGTGATTTTCAAAATTTGAAAAAAGCTGATGCAGAGGTCAAGATTAAAGATGAATCTTTGGCAAAAGCTCCTCCATTTATGTATAGAAAAGGTAATTCATGTTTAAGACTACAAGCAGCAGATTGTCCCATCCATCAATAATTATAGGTTATTATACATTATACTGTACAATACGGAAATATATTTGGACGAGTACACAGCTTGAAAAGTCATATTGGATGAGTACAAGTCCAAATATATGCTGTATTGTACAGTATACTGTATAATAACCTTTTTATTATGTATCTTTCATTTACTTTGAAATAATCCATTTAAAAAATCCATCCCTAAAGAGTAAAATTTGAAATCAGACTAGCATCGTTCAGTGCACATGTACCCAACCGTCCAATACGAAAATAATATTTATTTTTTTATCCAGTACGGGCATATATTGGACGGTCACGTGGTACAAATGCAAGTTGTCGATTGGTTAGATTTATTAGATAATTATATAATATTATGTATTTATTGTGTGAGATTGTGCAGAACACCTTTGTTTAAGACTATTGCCTATAATTATAAATATTATAAAGTTTATAATGTTATCAATGTTTTGTTTATATAAATTTCAGGAGAGGTTGGAGATTGGAAGAATCATTTTACTGTTAGTATGAATGAACAAATGGATAAATGGATTGAAGAACAAAGTGAAGGAAGCAATATCAAGTTTAGATATACAATATGAATGACTGGAATGATGTCAAAAGTGTTATAAGACCTGTCTTTGAATAAACTTTGATACAGAAATACAAATGTAGGTTTCGGCGTGATATGACCTTTTTGTGTTGTGCACCGTAAAACAAACAAACAAACAAACAAACAAACAAATGTAGGCCTATGGGTTTTATTTGCTGTACATACAAACTTTAACCATTGTTAAATATGTCTACAAAGAACAGAAGGATTAAATCCGTGATTCATACTTTTCGTGTAAAACGCTAGTACTAGTACCACCTGTGCTGGGATGGAAAAACACTCATTAGAATATTTTTGTAAGCATGTGATTTATGGTAAATGAAAATTACTTCAGCACAGTGCCAGTGCAGTTCCAGCTAATAAAATATGACTTTTTGTATTTTTGTTAAACTGATGTTGGTGTTAAATGCCATTTATCAGCATTCTTTACTGTAAAGTTTGCTATTGATAATTTAGATTTTTATAGACTAATTTTTTTAATTTTGATGATTATTTTTGTAAAATCGTTATTTTATGTTAAATATATTTTAGTATGGCCTGTGATACTATGAAAACAAAATTATAAAGGCAACACATTTATTACATTCAGCAACTGACATACTAAAGCCTTGAAACCCATGTTTATCGTAATTATTAGCTCGACTTTATGAAGAAAATGAGAGCTCATGCTATCAATTTTGTGTCCGCGTTGGTGTTGGTTTTCAGGTTAAGTTTTTTTTTTAATTCTTGTACGTATCTTCAACACTATATCCAAGATATTTTATTGAAAGTTGGTATACTAATTCAGGGGGACTATATTAACCATATTGTGAATGGGGATAGCTCTGGATTAACTATTTTGAGTAATTGCCCTTTTATACTTAAAAATTTGCAAAATATGAGGTTAAAGTTTTTCCTATATACAATATCTTCAGTACTGATCAAGATATTTTACTTATTTGTCAGTAATAATCTACACAACTGTTAAGGGACCTAACTGTGGGTGAATTATTTTTGGAGTTATGTCCATTTATACTTTAACATTTAAGATTAAAATTTGTTCATATGTGATATATTTAGGAAGTATGAATATATTTGAATGAAAGTTGGTATGCTTTTTCAGCAGTTCTTCATCTATCAGACTATAAAGGGACATAACTCTGGATGAATTACTTTCGGAGTTATGCCCCTTTATACTTAAATATTTAAGGTTAAAGCTAATTCAAACTAGATATATTTAGCTTGTTTGAAAGTTGGTATCTCTATTTATCAGTACTGCATCTACATGACTACAATGGGATGTAAATCTTAACGATTTTTGGAGTTATGTACCTTTACCTTAATGATAAAATTTGTTCAAATTAAAATATTTTTAGTTCTTAATAAAGATATTATTATGCTTATTCATTGATACCACATCTAGTCAACTATGAGATGTTACTATGAATGTATGTTTCAGGAGTTATGCCCCATTTATATTTTACAAATATGAATTGGTCTTTAATTTTGACTGATTTATTTCCTATGAAAAATTAAGCCCTGTCTTGAAAGCACTTTTGTTATTTCAGAATATTTATGCTGATATTTTAAAGTGAAAGGATGATACTTTATATAGCTGTAAATGTTATACATGCACATACAAGTATCTAAAGATATGTTTTTTTTTATTTTCTCAAGTATTGGTAAAAATGTAAAAACCAATGGCACATTTGAAAAAGTGTAAGGTTATTATGGGTTGCATTGCATAGAAATGAAAAACATTAATATTGATGCATGTTATATTGAATAAAATTCTGTTCTATATTGTATGAAAATATTTTATGAGAAAAAATAAATAAATGTATGTATGTATTAAATAAAGTTAAAACTTAAAACCAATGTGTCTGATGACAGTGGCCTATATCTTTATAAACAAAACAAAAAATGTATCTGTATTTTTGTAATGAAGCCATGATGCATGCATTTAAAGAAAATTCAAAATGAGATTTTTTAATATGCATTTTTTCAACTTGAATCTAGAACGACAACACGATGATTGACCAGAGTTATTACTATTATATTGGGACATTCTCAAGTCTACCTCTATCTTAATTAGAGCATTTGTTTTGGCTTTCGGGATCTTGTGAGGCTGGTAGCTTACCTTATGTATACTTATAATATATGCTGTTTTGAAGAACCAGTACCTGGCTTGGAACCCTTTGTATGCAACTTTGTGCATGTACTTTTTACATAAAGAAGCAGGAGGTTGATCATTTGCTGTCTCTAGCAAAACTTCATGGTGATATTTGAGCTTTGAAACTTTGAGATTTTGGTTGCCATGAGTGATACACTCTGTCCTTAGACAGGCTTAGTTTCTTTAGGCCTAAGCTTTTATTAGCCTGTGTGCTGTGAGATGAACACTTCACCTATTTATTGCTTCATTATTTTATTTGATGTTTATACTGGGCTCAACATTGTATCAACAAAATTTAGGTTATTTTATGGAGACCAGTACATGTAGCCACCAGGTTAGCTCAGTTGGTAGCACGCAAGTCTACTGATCGAAAGGTTGTGGGTATGATTCCCGGGCGGGGCATACTTTCATGGAGCTTGGTCATGAAATTATTTCTACGGCCATTCTCCCTCCTACTAATGATTTTAATTATGTAGGGCATTTGTCAGTCACTGACAAAAGTATGCACTTAGTAGTTGGTTACCAGCTAAATCTAGAGATTTAGCCTTTCCTGGAGGAGTGAGTAGGTTAAACACAACAAACAAACAAGACCAGTGCATGTTTCCTAGCTTTCCTGTGGTGCTTTTCACAAAAATTCTTATGAAATAAATCTTCGTGATTAGGTTTCATATAATTAGCATTTCAAAGTCAGACGGATAATAAGCATAACAATGATATCACTGTCTAGATCGTGAAACGGTTGCGATTTTCCGTGTCACGGTGTAGCCACACCAAGATGGCGGAAAAACAACCATCCAGAAGGTACGTGTCGTTTTTTGCATGATAGTTTGAGAAATATTCGGGCCCAAACGCGTTATAAAGTTTCATTTGATCCGTAAATATATAAACTAAAGGGCAAGTGTACTCACCTGACAAGTCACAAAGGATTTATGTGAATTAAAGCCACCAAAGTTGACGAATGACCGTCAGTCAAATTTGAACCGAGAGAAGTGTATGACTTTTGATAAAATCGCCGTTAGTACGGCACTTACCGTGTTATAAATACGTTTGTGGGATAGTGTATATGCATGCAATTATACCTTAAAATTGTACAAGTTCTAATTTATTTTGTTTCGTCAAAACATGCCTACTTTCGGTTTTGTCAAAGCAACGGTTGAGATATTAGCTCCGGTGAAGATTTTCCGTAAGAAATGACTCGGTGTTGCCATAAAAAGTGGACACGGTGTATACATTTGCGTGAAAGTGAACACGGTTCAGACACTCATCCAAAGGCTAAACGCAACCATATCATTTGAAGTAAATCACATTGGCATTATCCTTCGTATTTTGCTATACAGAAAAGCCCAATGTTTTCAATACGTAAATCTTTGCAGGAACAACGCCTAATTATAAATCAGTTAATATTATTTTATTCCCACTATTCCAGATCGTCACCTTTCGTATTGATACTTAAACACGAAACAGATACTTATAAAAGCCCTTTTGTGATAAGACTAAATTTATATATTTCATAATTTTGTTCTCCCCAGTGTCAAAATGGAAAAAGTCTATAAATGCTACTACTGTCAGTTTTCGAAATCTGATCTCCTAGCACGCATTCATCATTCATTTAGAAACGCATGCCAAATTGCAGATAAAATGACGGATGAGATGGTTTAAAAAGTATCAACCGGCCGATAAGGCCTTCTGACGATAGACTACAGACTAACACCAAATTTAGAACGGCAAACTGGGGAATATTTCAAAGTGAATCAACACATATGTACATCCTTTCTAGAAAATAAGAAGTGTCCTTATGTAAAAGAGGTAGAAAATATACAAGAATCTAAACAAGATATTTCTGTTGATACTGATTTAATTACTTCCCAGTCCAGATTTGAAAAACGTACAAAACGTCAGCACCAATAAGAGCACTCGGCACTGTAACTTTAGCAGGACTCTCTCAGCAAACGTTAATTCCATGTTCGAGGAACTTGATGAACAGTTAGAAGATTTAAATTTGTTTACGATTTGACCAAACCCGTATCTGTGTTTTAACAAATACTGTTACGTTTTGCCTTGTCTACATTTCGACAGTATTGCAAATGGTCTGGTCGCATTTCAAACGTTTGAATGAGTGTCCTACCCGTGTTCTATTTAACGCAAATGTATACACCGTATCCACTTTTTATGGCAACACCGAGTCATTTCTTACGGAAAATCTTCTCCGGGGCTAATATCTCAACCGTTGCTTAGACAAAACCGAAAGTAGGCATGTTTTGATATAACAAAATAAATTAGAACTTGTACAATTTTTAAGTATAGTTTCATGCATACACACAATCTCACAATCGTATTTACAACACGTTAAGTGCCGTACTTACGGCGATTTTATCAAAAGTAATACACTCTCTCGGTTCAAATTTGTCACACGGTCATACGTCAACTTTAGTGGCTTTAACTCACATAAATCCTTTGTGACATGTCAGATGAGTACACCCGCCCTTCAGTTTATATATTTACGGATCAAATGAAACTTTATAACGCGTTTGGGCCCGAATATTTCTCAAACTATCATGCAAAAAACGACACGTACCTTTTGGATGGTTGTTTTTCCGCCATCTTGGTGTGGCTACACCGTGACACGGAAAATCGCAACCGTTTCACGATCTAGACAGTGGATATGATATTCCAAAGGTATATACAATTTGTATAATATTTCGAATTGATAAGCAAAAAAAATAGCATATTGATAATGTTTCTTGCTTTTGACTTTCGAAGATTATTTTCGTAAGAATTTTTGTGAAAAGCACCACTGGTCCCTTTTCAAAAACCAGTACTCGACTACCATTCCACAAGTCCGGCAACTTCACATACACCTTTTTGATTGAGGAAAATGGACATTATTGTCATTTTTAATGAAAAGGTATAAAAGTCTGCGGAGGGATTCGAACCTGTACACAAATCTTGTCACATTACCAACAGGCCTACAGACCAAGGATGTAAGATTTATTAAATATTTTACAAACTTCATTCTGATTTTTCCACTTCGTAAAGAAAGGTAAGTCTAGCAACATGCAGCACCACAACATCATTTTTATGATTCCAACTTTTAAGATGACATTGAGTTGAAAGAGATACATCTGAACAAAAAAGGTGCACAGGTAAGCGAAAACAAAAATGGAAAATAGTTCAGGCGAGCAAGATGTAATCTTTCTATCTTAAAAAAAGTTTGCCAGGGGAGGTAATAAATTTTATATCAAAATTTTCGTATTTTTTATTACCTCCCTTTGGTGACTCATTATTCTTGAAAATTTACAGGTTACACATTTGTCTCCCTTGTTAAATTCTGATTTAGGATTAAATGTGGTTGTCTTTCCATAGCAAGTTTATTTGTTAGTGCTAGTAACAGGAGTAATTGTCATCGAAACATGCGATTCTGTTATATATGGTTGTTAATTGCTGTTTCTACCTATTAAAACTACCTAATTATTTTGTCGTTGAGTACTGTCATGTCAATCACATAAGCTTGTTCCCAAAGACATATAACTCTTGATTTTTAAATGGATATATAATGTAGAGAACACTGCATTCAATTACTTAACTTTCACTTATTACCAAACGTGCAACATCACACTGTCCGTTTTAGGATTTAAAATTCCCAGGCGAATTGAACTAAAAGCCTATTCGTAGACAACACATATATACAAAAAATCAGAAAAACAATAAAACGGATCATGAATTATCCAGTAACAATCGAAAAGAAATAACAAAACAAAATTTTCTCAAAATTGTGTAGGTGAGCGAAAAACAGATGGATAATAGTTCGGGCGAGCAATGTGTCCTCTCCGTTCTATCTTAAAAAGTTTTTCAGGGGAGGTTATAAATTTCATATCAAAATTTTCGTATTTTTTATTACCTCCCCTTGGTGACTCATATTTTGTTCGAAAATCACAGGTTACACATTTGTCTCCCTTGTATAAATTCACATTTAATATTCTGCAGAGTTATCGATCGTAGATTTAAATATATTTATTTATTTGTTTTTGAGGATTGCATACGTTTTACCGGCACTTGGGACACTGTTTGATAATGTTTGTGAATGTCTGTCCTATGGGACCGAGAATGTTTTGTGTCTTATCGTGTCTTTATTACATATTGAACATCATATCACCTAGTAATACCTGTGACGACAACGCTTTGGTACATAGTCGTCAGTCACTTAGCGTAACCACACACGTGCTCGCTTGCCATCATCAAATTCATAGTGAAGGCGTGTCTGATATTAAATATAAACGTGTGGGGTAGAGATTTATTAAAGGCATTAATTTTTCAATCGTCTGAATTTAAAAAAGGTAAATTTTAATAGATTTTATTCGTACTTTAACTTCGACACAGAGGCGTTCCGAATGATTAAACCGCTGTTACAGTTATCTCCCTTTAAACGTGCGGACAACAACAACATTTAGAAAATGTAAAGAAACAAAATTGCATTAATTATGTGGACAAGAACGGAAATTTAGCTGGAAACAACTTTCTTGAAAAGAAGGCATTAAAGTATTTGTCTTTTGCATGAATTTTATTTCTTTTTAATCACGTTTGACAAGTGTATGGGGTGAAACGAAAAACCACACACCACACACACCACACACACCAACCACACACCACTTTGTATAACATGATATGAGGCTTATTTTCGGCAAATAGGGAGCGGTTGGACTATCATTAAGGACAAAAAGTTTTTGAAAAACAACAAAAATACATAAATTTTAATACAGATTATTCAAAAATCAATGACTAGCTTATGAAATAATTTATCTAGCACAAAAATGAACTCTGATGCTAACAGAAAGTATGAATAATAACGGATCCCCATTTTATCCGAATTTGCGGAAGCATCCGAATAAGCTGATATTTCTCGGAAGTTTGAGTGATGCGGTCGGAAAACAAATAGTTCATTAATGTTTTCGTACAAAACCTGTATATGCATCATGATTTTTTTTTCATTTTTTTTCATCAAATGCTCAGAGATTCCAAAACTGAATATAAAATTAATTATATTTGTCAGAAAAACTATTTTTCTGTAAATTTGCTATCATTGTAACATTTTCTTCCGCATACTTATATTTTCATTGTAATTTCCGCTCACCTGAGCATTTTGTTAAACACTTGGGGGTCTCTAATTTTTCGCCTTTTTTACATTTTGGAGTTGTTCCTGTCGTACTTTCTTTGTTTTTTCTGTCGTTCTGATGTCTATCAAATCATTGCATCGATCTATAATTACATGTTGGAACATTAATTAGAACGTACAGGCCCGGGATTTTATAAAATCCCTGAATATTATATAGAATTAGCTGTCTATCAGGGAATTATCTATGTCTCTGATTGATATATATAATTACATATCTATATAATTACATGTCTATATTAATAAGAATATAATTAGCGGATAATCCAATGTATACATGTACGTTCTAGTACAGCAGCTTACTGGGCCATTGTCTTTTTAAAACCTTTACTCACCTATCGATCATCCTAAAGGTCGACAATATCTTTATAAATTAAACCTTTTTAACGGAGGAAAATCAATTATTGTCGAATTTTCATAGTTGAATAAAATCAAAACCGGATGGGTTTCGAACCAGCGATTGCTTAGACAGACTATAGATTCGAAATATTACGCGGGATAAAACGAGAATCAAATAGAACTACATGTATCAGTCATAAATCAAAATTACAATTTTGAGTTTTAAAACTAATGAATCTCATGAAATTTGTATAGTACATTTGAATACATTTGTGTGTGAGTCATCTTGTCAGCATAAATTTTGACATCAGCGAGAGATGCATGAGGTCACATTTGCTCTACATGGTCGACATGAGTTTTAGAGTTTATGTCTTAGATTTATCATAACTCGACTAATAGACGATTAAAATAATGTTATATTTATGCATAGCATTAATATGTTGTATAAGGCTAGATTTTTTGTGCTAGGAACTGACGACTGTGAGGTTGTTCGATGGCTAGTTGTAAAGATTCTGGTGTACTGAATAGATGAAGCCTATCAAGATTTGAGCATTTTTAGCAATAAAAAATCTTATTCTGCTGGTGACGCCCCGCCTTGCAAAAGACCAATGACAATAACTCGTTCTTGTAGCCATGATTTCACTAAAACTGACCACATGGGATTTTGCATGAGAAGCATATGTGCGCATCTCCGTTTTCAGCACATGCTCGATAAAACCAATTTTGCATCAATTGAGAAGCATGAAAACCATTTCCATTAACGATCAGACATTGTTTTCAGAGACCACATTAGCTTTATACATTGTATTTGTCATTTTGAGTTCATACTTAAAAAAATATTATTATACAACTAGAAGATTTGCTCCAATTGTTCGAGTCTTCTTGCTAGCATCTGAAGGCAGTGAGAAAAATTTGCTATGGTTCAGCGTTAAAAGGAAAAACGGATAATAATATAACTGTCTTCCTTTACTGTACATATTCCGTGTCTGGAAATTGACGTGCAATGACGACAAGAAACAATGCCATCGTGGTGTGCAAGTTAAAAAAATTAATAGTAAGATAATTACTATGAATATATATTATGTGATAAGCTCTATTACTCGTATACCTTTAATATGATAGTTGAAACTCATTTTAGTATTGTTTATTACTAGCGCATTGGAATTAAGTATAAGTTTCGGTGCTACGATACTACAACAGTGATGAGGTAGTGGGTTTTACCATGTTAAACTACCAAGCTATTGAAGTGAATATTAAGAGCTAAAAAAGGGCCCTAATGTTTGACTATTGAAATTCATCCATTTTTATATTTATGCCCTATCAGGTTCGAGACTCCTTACAAGAAACTATTAACTGTGGGGATGATTTGCTTTTAGCTTAAAATTTGGCCACATCTGTAACCACAATGTGACTTGTGTCTGCATAAATTTTTGATTGGTCCGTTTGGATTTGGAGCAATTAATGACTAAGCTTAATGTTTAATGGGGATAATGCAAGGCGCATTATTCAACAATAAATATGTCACATGGTAGAAATACAGTCGTCTGATTGGCCAAAACGGTGATTTAATGCTGAAATGCGTTCAGGAGATGAAGCATTGCAGACTCATTCCCACTTAGAATGTACATTTGATGTCTCCAACGTTTATCATGTTTCCAGGAATTTAACTTACAGAATTTATGTAAATGAAATGCATATTTACAAGTGATAGTGCTATAGTAAAAGTATAAACGACATATTTCGTGAAGAAAACTTCTATTTTTTCAAAATATTGTCTCTTAATTAAGCTAGGGGGTAAAAAATCCCTATGTCTCCAATGACAAATTCTTACAGTTAGCTTAAAATTGTTAAAAAATTCAGACAGATTTCCAATTTAATATATCTTTAATATGTCAGTTATTACTAAATCCTCAAGAAAAACACATATTATAATGTAGATTCAAAAATAATTTTCCACACCTCATACAATAAACGTTGTCTCCAAACTCCGATAACGTACGGGACATTTATTTAAAGGCTTCATTAATCTCACAGCTTTGCACTCTTTACAAACTATTTTTGTGTAAGTAAAGTCCATAAAGGTATATCCTAATGATAAGACATTCATTTTAGCTGACATTTTATTGGTATCGGTAATTTATGAGCTCATTTATTAAAAAATGAATCGTAATTTTCACCACGTAACGAACGGGACAATTAGTAAAATCAAATTATCTAACAAACCGTTTCAAATAGCTTTTTAAATTCTTCATTGAACTGATCTTCAATGATTAAATAAAAAGTTTATAAAGTGTTTTTATAATTCATTTAAAATGCATATTTGTGACACACAAAGAAACAGTAAAAACAAAATGAAAAATAACGTACGAGTCCGTAACGTACGGGACAAAATGTGACACAATAATTGATAATCGTCTGAATATTTATGATTAATTGCTTTTGTAAGGTTCCTTAACATGCATTTAAATATTATGAAACGGCAATTATAATGAAATTAATGATATTCAAAAGTAACTAACAAGAGTGACGTGAAAATAAGTTATAGTACCTTTTATTTGCAATAAATGATGAATAGTTAGCATTGTTCTTATTTGAATACCATCCAGCTTTGAAATGATAAATTAAAACAATGCTTCGTTTGATTAAATTATTACTTTAGAATCATTTTAGCACACACTGCAATAATTTGATCAGGTTCATACATTATCTTACTTATTTAATAACGTACGGGACACTGTAGAATTGTCTAAACATGCATTTGCCGGATGATTTGATGGTTGAAAATCACATGTTACCCCACTACTAAATAGCTTTTATTAGTTTATGCGTTAGTTTGCTATGTTTCTTTGTTAAACTTGTCACAAAATTGTTGAATGTTGTTCTCTTAGAAAAATGAAAATGGTTCGCGTAATTATTGTGATTGAGAGATATTATTGTAGTTTTATATGTAAAACACAAGTACATTGAATTGTAAAACAAATTACACAACAATGTAAGTTGTATTCTTGCAATTTAACTTAGTTATCAATAGTTTAGATGACCAAACTGAAGTATATAACGTACTAGCCAATTTTGCTAACGTACGGGACAACAATTATATTCTTTATTGGTTGCTTTGTGGTGGTTCACATGCACGCAACGTTTTGTTATAACACTAAGACAATGGTATTTAACTATTTCAAACAGTTTCATTCTATATTTAACTTGTTTGTATCGTTCTGGAACAGTTGATATGAATGACATTTTAAAACAAATAAAACTAATGAAAATAGCGTATTCAATATTTATGTTTTTCTGAAAGTACCTGGCTTACTCTTCAGTCTTTATCATTTATTCCGAAACATAATACCTTATAGAATGCAACCGTATTGAATTTCTCAACAGTTTGACCATTACTACTTTTAAATAAGAGAAATTTACAGCACATGTTCGATTTTCATAAGCACATTTATAAATGCTAGGTGTGACCTTTCACCAGCCTATATCTAAAAAAGTATACTAGCCCAGCTGAAGATATTTTTATACTGCGTACAGAACATGTCTACAATGCCTTTAATTGATTTAAAACTCATATTTGATGACATGAAAAAAAATAAAAAAAAATATGCCCATATGTCCACCTTAATTGGGATTGAGTCGCAGCGGTCAACTACGGGTAAAAAATATATGAGATAGAGTAAAGCGGCACCAGAAAACTTTCTGTGACGTCAGAATCGGGAATTAGATGACGTTATATTAAATCTCTCTCTCTCTTTTGACTTCAATAACATAAAAATCTCATTTTTGACATGGAGATGGAGCCTGTCTGCAATAATGTGACGACAAGTCTCATACATGTATTATAAAAACGAACTTTTTCTCAGAATAATCATGATAGCAAATTACTTTACCATATAAATGTTTGTTGTGTTGCCTAGGTGACAATGATATTAATAAATACATGTATATAATTTGTTTCTTTTTATGTTATTCTGTGTATACATAATTATGTCTTAGTAATGGTGATTAATTATTTCAGTGCTGTTAATATTATTCATTAATAGGTTTTGAAATTAATAATTATCAAGTGCAGGAAGAATTCATTAGATAATTAACACAAAAAACAGCCAGGAGTGAAAACCAGAGATTTTATCTATATCTCTGGTGATAACCATGTATTACAAAGGGAATCCAAAGTTGACCCCGTTTTTTTTTGCTTTGATCAATTAACTATGCAAATATGAATTATACTTGTACTTTTACAAACTTTGACTCAAATTAAGCCCAAAATTTAATCTTTCAAGGTTGAAGAGTCACATCCTAGTCAGGGGCGGATCCAGGATTTTTTTCTAGGGGGGGGTCCAAACTTTTCTAGGGGGGGGGTCCGAACCTCGAACCACAACCACATTATACACATTTTGCAGAAAAAATGAAACAAATTGAGAATAAAAACTACATAACCATTAAATCTATGTTAAGCACCGAAAAAAAATTGCTTCATGCTACTTAAAAATGACTAACAGGCAAGAAATACACTAATGGACAGATACATTTTCCAAATTCTAGGAGGGGTCTGGCCCCCCCCTGACCCCCCCCCCCCCTGCTGGGGCCAACTGGTTTTATGCTACTTTATCGATGCAATACCACTTTTTTTAGACATGCATTGATGTGGGAAGATTTTTAATTGCTTTGATTTAACAGAAAATTAGTGATTATAAATCATATCCTGCAGCACTTTGCAAAAGACCTATGGCAATTTCTCGTACTTGAAGCGACATTCGAGCAATTCCTTTAATTTTTTGTCGTGCATATCAACACGCTAACAATTTTTCACCAACACTAACTAACCATGTGGGATTTTTGCACGAGAAGCACATGCCCATTTCCACTTTTTAAAACACATGCACAACAAAACCTGTTTTGCATCGATAAATAATTTAAGCATGAAAACTATGAAAGCAGACGACAGTATATGGTTCTATACACATTTCCATTATCGAGTGGACATAAATGTTGAAAAATAAAAGGAATCCAACAACATTGAAATCGGGGTACTTAGTTTCGTTAAGTACACTTTGATGCCCTTGCTATGATTCAATACCTGCATAACTTTGAATGATAGTTAAATGTATGTTCAACTTAAACATATACATGTAGTATGAATAACAATTATAATTAATTATAATTAACTAATGAGGCATCAATTATAGAAATGACCATTAAACTAAATACTTCTTAGTTTATTGTTCACTGTAATCCTATTTTATTACCCGTTTATAGATCTTTCATTTACTTAATCCTACATGTAATTAGGTTAATGGAACTATATTATCTTTATAGACCTAATGCTTCGTTCACTATGACAACGTCGTAGCATGAGTCTATCATTTCTGCTTTAGTAAGCTTGATTCTTTATCTTAATAAGAATTATGAAAATCCTATAACAGGCGATATTCAGATAAATAATAATCGTAGCATTATATTACACATTTTTTATATATACCAAATTTGAATAGTGCTCTTTTCATATTGAATATATGTTCAAAAGCCCTTCACAATCATAATGCATAATTAGAAAATGATTATATGAAAATGAAAATGGTTAAGAGATTATAAAATAATAAAATGAAGACTAAAAGCATTAATAAGTTAATCAATATAATTATGATTCAAACTAACATTTGTATTTGTACAATTCGTAGCAAAACTACTTGCTGTATATAGTTTGTTTTTCTCAACTGTCAAAACATGAATAATTTCACGGTAAATGCGTTTGTTAAAATTATCGTCGTAATATATTCATGAGTTTCCGAAAGTGTGTATATTGATTGAGTAAAGCTACATATTCCGCATTAGGCCGCCAGTACAAAAAAAATGCATTCAGTCACTGTGAAATTATTCAAGCTCTGACAATTGAGAAAAAACGAACAATACATGATCAGTTTTATTTTTTTATATTTTCCATATGTCAAAGAACTTTTGGAGTTTTATAGCAGCGAATCAGATACTTCGACACCATGTCAACAGATATAACTATAACTATAACTGTTTATTAGTACAAAAAGGCCACCGGCCCATAATACATTTTCATTTATATACAACAAATAAATTCCTAATACTAATACAATTGAATATGAATGTGTAAGGTATCAGCAAGTAATGGCAACCCGTTTATGTGTCTATATATGATATGCATACAAATACATATCTGTTCTTCACATACACATTGATACGTATACACGCACACCATGTCAACAGCCTTTACTAGTAAAGTAGCATTAAGTGACCATGGAAACGAGACTAAATACAATATATTTGGGCAAAGACATACGCTGCTAGCCTTGTTCTATTCTGATCAGCTTGAAAAATAACAGCATTGCTATATTGTATTGGCTCGAGAATCATTTGCAGAAGTGTGATGACTGATCATAAACCTCATTGTCGTATCATTGGAATGTACTGCCAGTTATTCAGTAATTGAAACACTTGCCATTGGATCGACAAAGGTAATTAGACTTACTATTTTTCTTAGTAAATAAATTGACTGGAATAATATATCAACACTTTGTTTAGAACTTCTATTTTAGTTTAATATATGTTTGTTTGTTGAATAAATAGTCCTACTTCATGCAATTGTTGGATACTGTTAATTTTTATAATATATCGTCCGTTTTTTCTCAACTGTCAAAGCTTGAATAATTTCACGGTGACTGAATGCATTGTTTTTGTACTGGTGGCATTATTGTCATTAAATACATCTTGACTAAAATATACCATTCCACATAAGCAGATTTACTCGATCATAGTACACACTTTTTGAAACTCATGAATGTATCATGACTATAATTTTAACAAACGCATCCCCCGTGAAATTATTCATGTTTTGACAGTTGAGAAAAAACAAACTATACTATGTCTATAGTCTTTTATAACTCATGGAATGGCTAAAGTACATTTATTATGCAGTATGATATAAATGTTTTATATTTATGATGTACATAGATAAGTCTTTAAATAAATAAACACATTGATTATAAATGTATTTGTTGATTTTAACCTGAATTCATATAAAATGTTGCTTTTGCAAGCGTTCGTCTATATGTATAGAGTAAATATAATCAACTAATCTATCTGTCTTAAATAAATCAGGAACATACAGTTTTAAAATGTTTTGAAAGACGAGATATTTTATACTATTTCAAATGACTTTCTCATTTCTTTGACAAAAATTACTATCCCTTACTGGTGACAAAATCACTCCATTTTAACAAACTATATTAACATTATTCAGAATCTTCCGCTTTCAGAAGTCAAATAAATTGATGTGCATAACTTTAAAAACGCTTGGGCGTTATACATGTAGTAGTCTTGTATATACTTAGACAATAGTAGAATAACATCATAGTCTAGATCGTAACTTCACATGAAACACTTTTAAATCTACGTTTGCAAATGAAAAAACATATAATTTTTTACGTTTCCTTTCTTAATTTAGCAAATAATACTTAAGGAAGAGATACATAAACAATTTTGCACCCGTTTTTTTGCGCGTGCGCACTTAGTAAATCCCCCGTATGACAGAGATTTTCATTTTTGTTAACAACACGATTACTGATTAAATTTCAAGCATATTCGTGTTAACTTCGCATGGAAATCGATGTTTTAAAAAATGTAACCAAAGAAGGTGTCTTGACATTTTAAATACAAAAAAATATTAATTAAATCACGAAACTTGTTTGAAAAACAACTATTTTTAAAGTGTCCGGTTTATTGAACCGTCCGGCGAATACGTATGCAAGGAGTAGATCTTTTCATTTAGCCTAATACATATTTCTTCTTTTCAGATGGATGACAATGCCAAACCAGCTAACATTACCAATGAAGATAATAACAATGATGATGAACAGGAGCTTTATATCTTTATGTATGCTAAGATAGCCGTAACTTCGATACAGGTTGTGTGCACTTTTTTGATGATAATTGCATTTATTGCGTGTTGCCAAGCAAAGAAAATTCCACCTGTAGCAAAATTTCACACTCAGGGTCTTTTAGTTTGCAATTTACTTGCAAATCTATTTTCATTAACCATTGTGGTAATACATACCAACACTGCAAAGTTAGTGGTACAAAAAAGCTGCATAACTTGTTTATATTGTTCGGTTAGCACAGTGGCTATGATGGCTGTGGACAGATGGGTAGCCATAAACAGGCCTAACTTATACTTACGGAAATTTACGTTCAGAAAATGTAGAAATATATCAATAGTGATTTGGTCCCTTGTATTTCTGATTCATCAAATTCGATTGAACATTCTTTGTCTACATGATAACCCATACAACAGACGTCCGTTTTGCAAATTTTTGAACAACTCAACATCTGGTCTAGCGTTCGTGTCCTCAATCCTAATAAGCTGTGTGTGTTACATCTCAATATTAAAAACAATGGGACGTCAGAAGAAAAAATCTGGTTTGCGATCTGCAGGAATGATGAAAAACTACAAATCAACATATATAGTGCCTTTCTATTTCATGAACAATATGTTTGGACTAGTACTCTTTATTTTTGCTATGACATACATTGACGACATAGAAAAGATCTATTTTATCACCACATGTTTGACACTCGTCACAAGTGTGATAGACATCACTATATATGTCATCTGGTTTGATGAATGCAAATTGAACTTGTTAAAAATATTTTCATACTGTTTACCCTGTTTAAAAAGCCGTATAGAACCTATGCGTATTCAAATTTTCGATATACAAATAAAAGCTTCAAGTTCGAATGACACACACCAACTAACAGGGGCAAACGCTACCGAAAGAAGTGACCAAATACCTGTTCAACAATGATTTGAAATTTTTTTACTCGTTAAAATGAAACTGTTAGCTTAAAATCCCAATGCTGTAAAATTGATATTAGTTATTGCATTTAAGTAAAAACAAGTAAATCTGTGAGCTAATGCTCACTAGTGATACCCCCGCCAAAATCTAAAAATATGCGACAAACAGGAAGTAGATGAGCAAGGAGCATGAAATCGCTTTACACCACATGGGACTATGGGATGAAGCAATATGCAAAGTATTAGGCTGCTGCATGTTATAGTTGCTGAGAAAACTGCGACGGAAATTTTGGAACGGACGGACGGACACACACACGCACGCACGGACGGACAAGGGTAAAACAGTATACCCCCCTCTTCTTCGAAGCGGGGGTATAAAAATAACCATAAGATAAGATAAGATAAATACAAAACAAAATATTTTCATTTTTTTATTTGTAGAAAATTAATCAAAGTAACAAATTTCATCAATAACAACAACAACAACAACTAAAAGCAAATATACATGATAAAATAAGTGGCAATATAATACATATATAAATATCTACTAACTAAATTAATACTTTGTTTAACAAATCTCTGGGCATTCGTTAACAAATGTATCAGATACTGGTTAAAAAATCTCAGTCTTGAAATCAAACAAATATTTATCTTAAATCATAAGCTGAAATAAAATTCAATTTCATTAGACTCTGTTTACATCCAATAGTATTCTAATCTGATTAAAACTCGATCTAAAATTTTCCGCTCGCCTACACGCTAATTTAGATCTGGCATTTTTCAAACAAGGGTCACGTTCAGGTGACCTTTTCTAATCATAATATTAATGACAAAATTGTTATGATACGTAACTTGTTTACATCGTCTACATCAAGCAATTTAAAATGAGCCGTCCAATCGCAGACTGTGAATAATACCCCTGTTAAATTAGCTTGCAAACCTTGGTCTAAAAATAGAAATTATGAAATCGAAATGTTAGTAATAGTGTTTCGTCTAGAAGAAAGCTACGCATTGATTAGTAGGGCTCTATATCGGTCAAAATGATCGATACGATATTCGTATCGATACAAAATGATCGATATTCGATATATCATATGATATTTTAATAATGAATATACATTTGTATACTGCAAAACTGTGTTATTTAATCATTTATTTTAATTGTTGTAATACCATACCACTAAATGCACTGTCTTATTAATATTTTAAATGTTAAAGTCTTTAACATTGGCATTTTTAAAAAATAGGCTATCATTGCTAGGGGTGTAACAATACGGTAAAAACCGTATTGCAATATATTGCAATACACGAAACCCGTATTGCAATATATTGCAATATATTGCAGTACATACTTATTGTTCTTTGCGCATACACGCATTGCATGAATTAATGCGCGTGCATCGTCTTATTTTGATCCACATTGTACATAGATATTTTTTTCAAATGATCTACACGTATTATGCAAATGTTTGAATAAGTTAGAAAAAAAGGTTTTGAATGGACTTTCACAGATAATTATTTTCTCACTTAACGAAAAATATTTCAAGTTTCCGAACACATTTTAACATTTATTTAAACTTTAAATTTCAGACTCTGATGAAAACAATCAGTATGGAACATAACTAGAAAAACCGGTTCAGAAAAAAACGAACCGGTTAAAAACCGTTAGAATTCGTATTGCAATATTAACCGGTATATCGGTTAACCGTTACACCCCTAATCATTGCATCTAGTAAGTCACATTTTCGTACCCAAAGATTATCTTCTCGATCTTACTACAGAATCTTGATAGCCTCTGGGTATGAGAATGTGTGAGTCTGTGCCTAGACGTAATCTGTCTGCTAACAGGCAGACATGCGCGGCCAAGTTTGTTGTATTGCTCCCTTAGCATACAACATTTTAGCAGCATATAGAACACTCTGGTCCGTTCATTTTTGTACAATAACCCCAAAATTTTATTTCTTGGGGGCAGCATATTCTTGGACAAATGTAATGTTGCAGACGGGTTTTTGTGACACGAAAAGTCTGTGTATTAACATCAACATTGACTGAGTACGTTCGAAAATCGATCGTTTATGTACTCGTGTGCAGGATTTACATGGAATTAAATAATTTTGTTGGTGTTTGGTTTTAGTTAGATTTATCTCCTGTAATTCATATCTACTTGACACTAAACAAAGATCGGCAAAAGGAAAAGTATACTCCGTCAGAACTTCAGCTATTAACGAGAATATCGCTTCTAGTCATTCAAGTTCTCTTTACATTGCGGATCTACCCGAAGAAATCCAAGAGACTTCTGGCTCTTAAAATTGATCTGTATTTTAAATACTGATCGTTAATGGTCCCCAGTCTAATTGCAAACGAAAGTACATATAATGGATATTCAAACCGCAACAGTTACTTCCCTTTGATAGAAACAGGACATAACATGACGTATCCGGTGTAAGACATTTGCTTAAAGGAATGTCAAATTATGATATTGTTCGGCAACATATTATTACATACCGAATTGGAAGCAGTAGAATGTTGACTTGGCGATGCAAAATATCATATGATTTGCAGACCATGGATTTTATTTGTATGACCGTCATTGATCGATATTTTGTTCGATACGAAAACGTTCGATCCGATATATCTATCGAACCTACAATACCGGTATTCGATATATATCGTATACCGGTGTAGAGCCCTATTGATTAGTTCACATAAAGGTCATCTCGACGTGACCCTCCATTGAGAGAGAAGAGATCCTGTACGACAATGCTCTACAGGATATCTGTTTACGGAGATTGATAGTATTCATCAAGTCTTTCTTAAGGAAACTCTACAAAGGTTATAGGTCAAACACACAACCTCTAGAGTCTTGATTCATAGTGAAATATAACTGGTCTACTATAATAATGTCACAAGTTAAGCCAATCTACATAAAAGAGTATAAAATACTTTGCAACCTCATATACATATAAAAAAGCTGCCATATAATTTGAGCATATAATGTTAAATAAACATGATTTGAATACTGGTTGATAAAATCTAATACAACTGTACAATGTATAAACATCAGTATTGACTAATTGAAGCTGGTGACCTTACAAAATAAGACGCCAATATATCAGAAAATGTTTTGAAAATCAACAAGCCATTTTAATAGAAATGATCAAACCATGGAAGCTAACTTTTTATAAAAGGTTTACAAACAAGACCAAAACGTTGTTTATATTGTGAACGAAGATCTTCAAGTCTGGTAACCAGCTCGTCTGATACATTTCTTCTAACATCCTGGAACCAGCCATGTATATGATGTAAGCAAGTTGGATACAGGGGAGTTAACTCTATCATTGTTTCTAGACAACAGGAAGTGACATCATCATCATTAGATTTAAATTTTAAAACCGGTAGCAACCAGTTTCTGATAAGCTGCTGATAATCTCTTTCTCTTATTGTTGAAGCATGAATGTTTAATATATGACCTGAAATAAAATAATTTTGTGAGAATGAAATTATACATGTATAACACAATAAACAAAACAATAATATATATGTTATGTAAAAAAGTGTATACTCCAACAGAATTAACCTGAGCTTGAACTACCTAATTATTATAATTACCGATTCACTTACATAAAAACGTGAGTTTCCGACACAACCGATGTGAGTATATATCAATTTATTAAAAGTGGCATGTTATTGTACTTTTAATTTTGGACAAATTAGTTTTTGGTTTAAGTCAGCAGTATTATAGCACAGTTTCAAAGTATTTATTCTTATGAAAACAACCTTGCATAAAGGTCAAGCTCAGGTTAATTCTGTTGGACTTCCATCTAGAGCTGTCATTGATTCCAACGATATCAATGTACCATCAATATTTAATCTGATCATAATAGATATGCATTTTGAAATATGGAAGTGTCAAAACTTAGAGACAAACCTTATATCATGGGTGGAAAGGGTGCACTGTCACAATATGAATGGATAGATCTAAAACATTGACAGCAACCCCATTGACGAATTAGCCTTTTTACCAACTACATGCCAATTTAATGCAGAATACCAAGGAATAACATTCATGACAAATATACATCTATTATGAGTTTGTGACCATGTAAATGGTCTGTATGGTACTACAGTGAATGTATCGATGTATGGGCGATATTTATTTCTTGATATATGGATATCCTCGCTACCCTTCGAGCCCAATCAAAGACAACTCTACTTCAATCTATTAAAAACCAACGTTTACTATAGAGGGAAATGGAATACATTTTATTGTTTAAGTAACTTACTAGTCATTCTTAGTAGAGCACAAATATATCTAGGTGCTGGACGTTTTGTAATTAGTTTAGCCAGGTATCTGTTGACACCTGTCTGCAAGCCATGTCTTTCTATAAAGTTTACTTTTACCCACGGCCAGGGTTTACTGGCACATAGCAGGTTGACAGCATGAGTTAACTCAAACACTGAATCTGAAATAAAAGATAAAATATTTAAAAACAGATTAAGACTTTCTAGTAGTGGTGAGTAGGATGACTGACTGCAATTTTTTAACCTACACAATGCGGTACAGCTATGGTGTTAAACCCAACAAAAACAAACACAAAAAGAGCTCAAATGCAGCATAATCATACCTTAAGTAGTCTACGAAATTAGGATATGAAAATGGTTTTCTGGACAGATAATTTTAAGAGCAACTACTCCCTCTCATTAGCAGATTTGGTTGCCCAAATGAAATTGTAGTTTACCAAAACTAAAAAGTGGTTGTCCCAGGCAACCCGACACCCACTAATTTTGTAGATTGCGTATGTAGCACTACAATACTAATAAAAGTTTTGATAAATTTGTCATGTTGTATTCTTCTGTATGATAATACTATTAAGAAATCTACTAAGATCAACCCCTCTAGCAGTGATCCAGTGGTAGGACGTGTGCTTATGGATCAAGAGATCCCGGGTTTGAATCTCCTGCTAATTCCTTGAGCAAGAAATTAACTTGCCATTGCTTTTACTCCACCCAGGTGTAAATGGATACCTGTTATGATAATGCACTATATGCTGTGGCTGCAATCTGCGCCGTATGTTAACAGTTGGTGCGTGACTCAATGATTGGGGTAATGTCAAGAGTCGACTATATAGTGATACAAGAAGTAGACTTCAAAAGTGTTGCTTTAACTTTGCTTTTTAGCTCACACACCTACTGATCAAGAGGCAGTAGGTTTGTTTCCAAGGCAGATCATACTTTCATGGAGCTTGGTCATGAAATAATTTCTAGAGCCATTCTACCTCCTTTCTTTGATTCCAATATAAGTAGGGCAGTTCTCAGTCACTGATGGAAGTACATGCCTAGAAACTGGTTAATGCTAAATCCAGAGATTTAGCCTTTCCAGGATAAGTGAGTTGATTGACTGACTGCCATTAAATAACCTTTACTAATCATTGTTGTCTAGTCAAAACCTCTTAACTTTATCCTTTTTCATTTGAAGTAATGAGGTTTCGACTCTACAACAATGTTATGTCATGTAAAGGTATTAAACCCAACCAAAAAAGAATATAATTTTTTTTTTGAAAAATAGATTAGAAATTACTTGGAGAAGAAGACTGCTCTGTCTCTGTACATGTTTGTAGTTTGATAAATAATGTTTTAAGTATCATCTCTGAGTTACCACATACGCCTGACCATAAACATAACTTCTTTAATATATGTAAAATCTGAAATATAATTATACATATACATCATTATTTTATTTTTATTTATTGGAGTTAACTCTGTGTCAACACAATTAAGGTCATTTTGCAGCGTCCAGCGCACCTAACCTAGCCTTCCTGGACCATTGTCTATATAACCAGTACTCACCTACCCTTCCACAAGGCCAGAAACTTCTCCATATTATCTAATCAATGGAGGAAAATCAACATTATTTCAAATTTTCATGGAAGGGTATAACCTCCCCGGGTGGGATTCGAACCCGCACCCCCTCGGGCACGAGATTCCAAATCCCGACACGCTACCAACTGCGCTATCGACCCGGGTTATATACATCATTTATAAAAGTGTATAAAACCATATCTGATGGTATAAAATATTACAGTAGGAGCAGTGGTCCAGTGGTAGGACTCACTTTTAGGGATCGAAAGGTCCCGGGCTCAATCCCCACTAAGGGCACTGCTAATTTCCTTGAGCAAGAAATTTACCTACAACTTTTCCACTCCATCTACGTGTAAATTGGTACTGTGAGTTATCGCCTGCCTGAGGGTGATAACAGTGATCAGGAGTTATTGTACAAGATTGTAAAGTCGACTGAACATGTATATAGAAGCAGAATTTAAACCGCACTTTAACTTAAAATAATCATCTGTTAAAAAAAATAAAAATATTTATTGATAAAAAAACTCTTTCGAAACACCCAGATTGAGTCGAAAAACAATATTATACACACTATTTTCTATTCTACACAAACATAGTAAATGCGTATAATATTTTATATCAAGCTACATTTTTGTTCACCACTGAGATGAGAAAAGACCTATACACCTAGAATATTGGGCGTGCTTGATTGGGCTGTCAAAACTGTGCCAGAATCAAATTCTGACTCTTCCACAGAATCTGCCAAACGAGTGAAATTGGATGCCGGAATTGAATCAAAAGGCAATACCCATAGCAAATATACTCGCTTCTTACTTTATTTATAGCTAATAGTTAAATTGTTATCGTAAAAAATCGGGCAAAAGTATAATTTTAACAGCATTCGCTTTCAAAATGCCAAACTCATGTTTGCAATGATGCCGCCACCATCTTGGGTATGAATAAACTGAGACCGATTCCGTTCACACCACCTATTTTGATAGAATGGGTAGAACGCCGCCAGAACACAGTTCCGACGCACTCGATTGGAAATCTCCCAGTTCTAACTGTTGGAATTTCCAATCGAGCACACCCATTAACAAAACTGGCATATGGGACAGAGATATAAAAACAGCAATTTTACACCCCTTCTTTTTAAACAATCAATCTTAAAGTTAGAAAAAATCGCACATTCATTGTTATATTCATTTCTAAAGAGATTAAATTAATGTCTATCAGGAAGAAAATAATCAAAAATGCATATTTCTTCCATACATTCTATTGTACTTAATGCTTCAATGAATTGAGCTAAAAATAACGATTTTACCACAAAACGCCAGCTAGTCTTCATTTTCAAACTAGTCAATAGATTATGCTAGAACAGGAAAATAATTCACCTTTTTAGATAAGGAATCATTCATAGCAAGAAGTCTTTCAGTGATAAGTTCCTCTAATACAAGTATAAAACCATGTGTGATCACATCATCTGGACTATCAGCTGGATTCTTCCTCAGTATTTCAGGCCATACACTGACCACAGGTACAATGAAGAGTATAAAGTTAATATGTTTTGATCTGACTAATTGATCAAACATAGTTCTAGCTAGTTCTAGGTTACCTGAATAACAAGAAAACAGAATAATGTAAGTAACAATGACAATATATTTTATTAATTTAAGGCCTTAGACCAATAACAAGTATGTTCAGTGTTTATTTCACTTTTAGGGGAAAGGTGGCGGGGCCCTTTTTGAGGGGAGAATAGCGACAAAAACGAATATTTTTCAATACTTGAGATTACATGGATCCTCTAACAGAGTAACATTTCTGTCTACATATATGAAATTTCAACTATTGAACCCATATATTCAACTGTGATTTCTCTGTAATGCTTGAGGAATGGGGAAACTGCTATAAAAAGTACATAAGTTGTAGGACACTCTGACGGAAATTTTTTACCTGGGAAGGGAAAAATTATATACTTTTTGGAGGGGAATGGGTCCCAATTTCGGCCCCAAAATGACCTGAAAAAACCCCACTGATGTTTGATATATAAGTCAATAAAACATATAAATTTAAAACATTTTAACAATTATATAATACTGATGTTAAACATCTATCAATACCATGTAACTTGCATACTAGTGTAGCCCACCAACATTCTATTGGGTCGTTGGGCATGCTCACCAACATTACCCAATTGGGTCATTGGGTAACTAGTATCTGTCCATTAATCTCCCTGGGAAGTCTTTTACTCCACTTAAGTGCAGCCGACACCTTGGCACAATGGACTTATATCCTCTTTGCAGGTACCCATCTGGCAACCACATGACAGTAAAAAATTGTATGTAATAAATTAAATGCATTGCACATGCAATCATGTTAAATTCAAACTCCTCACAGTGTTTACGTCACACTTTGCTACTTTAACCACTGCCACCATGTAAATCATGTGACGCTAGTAATACCATCTATTTATAGAATGCCCAAACGTCTCTCAGTGCTTATATCATGCTTTGTTATGTTTACAAATTATTAAATAAAACTATTTTTTATCTATACATACTTTGAACATCATAATTTACAACAAGAAGGCTAAATTTGTAGAAAATATTGAAATGTAACAGAAAAGATGAAAAAAAATATTCGGCTCTCTGAGGGACGAATTTATAAGTGGTGGCAGTGTCAAACTGAGCAACCTACATTAAAAGTTATAGATGAACCCTGAAACATTAGAATAATTGTTCAATATGAATATATTACCTTGTTCTGCACACAGAGCAATAAAGAATCTACATTGCGTCATTTTTCCTATAACATTAACCGTTAGATTATGACATAATACTGTATCCCATGCACTTCTCAGTAACTGATCTTTTTTCTGTAAAAAAAAATTACAATCAACAAATAAAACATGATTTTTAGGACTGTATGAAAGATTATGAAGCAATGCCTTGGTCAAAACACTCTATAATATACCCCTTTTAAGCAGACACACTCATTCTCTAGCCAGCTGCTAGCTATTTTGCCTGCCAAACTCAGAATTCCTCTAGCATAAGCAGTCACCTGTGAGTCTGAGTAAAGAGTACTACATGATAAAAATTAAACAGAGTGAAAATGATTTACGGTCAATTTCTCTGACATAGTCTTGTAAAGCATAAAACAAGCATAAAACTTCAATTAAAAAAGCACTATACCCCCAAGATCTGACCCAAAGATCTTAGCAAAGATAATAATTATATGTATTATACCCGTACATGGAAAAAACTTAAAGTCATTTAAAAAGATTTTAAATTCATCATTTGTTAGCATCGACATATGATTCAAACTATGCTCAGTAATAGAGTCTTGGGCTCCTACTTGTAAAATCCTAGAGATAACCCTGAAATCTTAGTAGTTGAAGTTATTGCATAAAGCTACAACAACGACATTAAAATCTATGGACGAAAATGTGTGAAGTATAGTTTGACCCCTGAAAATTTGATTTTGACCCCTGAAAATTTGATTTTGACCCCTGAAAATTTTGACAGAAGGGTCATTGACCCTTGACTCTGAAAGTCTAGTTTAAGCCCTGCACTGTACTTACAAGATATTTCTGTTCAAGTAGGTAACATGTAAGATAGAGAGCTCTTTTTTCAACATCACTCAAGAAAGGTAACTCTGTGTCTATAGTAAGATGAGCATCAGTTAAACAGTTTTCAAAAACAACATCTAGTGGGTCTGTTTTTACTCTTCCTAGGCACTGTAAATAAAACAAGAAAAAGTTACAGACTGACCAACAAGATGACTCTTATATACCCCCCAATTTTTTCTTGGGGGGGGGGGTAATTTAATAAGGGTAAATTGTAGCATACGTCAGAACAAATGGTTAACTAGATAATTTGTTTGTCGGTTGGTTTTATAGCACCTCACTCACACATTATATTAAATCTATTTTGATATTTTAAAATTACCTTGTCAGTTTCTGTAATTACGTTAAGAATGACATCAAATATTGCAAACATTTAAAACGTTTTTGTATTGTCATATGAACATATGGTGTGTATAAAAAAGTTTGTCTTGATTTTAGACTATTGAAATGATCCTTATCAATACTGTATGTCTTTATATCTATTACCAGACATTTTATGGGAATTTTCAGTGATAACATTTTTGTTTAAATGTGTAACAATTAAATTTTGAAACAAGATTGTTAGGTCCCTACATAAATTCAAGTTTACATTGGAAGTGCGACTCGTTTTCAGTTGTAATTTAGCTGAAAATGTTCTTTCATTCAAAAAAAAAAAAGATCTTGATCGGACGAATGTTCTTACTCAATTTCCTGGCAGGATCGCGAATATCCGAGTACTCGGATACTCACTGCAGCCCTATATAAAAATAAATATAATAAAGTACCTCAAAACAAGTTAAGAGTAGTATATTTCCAACATGATCTTGACCATATTCTTCAGTTACCGTGGCAACAAAACTATCAGCCGATTCTGTAGACTTTAAAAATGTCTGCATTCTTTTAGTTTCCGCTGAAAAATTGGATAACACATGTACACAACAAACATTGTAAATGTGTATGCAAGTTTGAAAATTTTACGATTACATCATTCAAGCTGCGATCACAATCTATGTCTAATTGCATTAACAATTCCTTGATGGAAAATGCTGGATCAGTGCCAAACTAGTCTACATTCTTCTTTATTTATATGTACTTAGACTTATTTTGTACTGAACCATCAAACACAGTAAATACAACCATTCAAATAACACCTGGGGAAGTTAAACTCGCCATAAAATTCCAGAAAAATGTCAGTTTTCCTCCATTACCGATAATCGAAATATGGATAAGTTGCAGGCCTTGTGGAAGGGGAGTATGGTTGTAGTCTAGGGTCCAAGAAAGCTAGTTTAGGTATCTGGTTGTCTTTAAATGACCATAATTATGTTGACACAGTGTTAAACCCCATAAATATAGATATTGTGCGTAAATATTGACCTTGATCTGACCTTTCACATTTGCATCTAATAATTATCTACACAAATCCCGACGAAAATCAGTACCATGCCTATTCTACACTTCGGCAGCGATTGTAAAATTATAGAAGTATGTTTGCGTGTTCAATTTTAGCTTAAAATCCACAGGGCCATAGACACCATGTAATCGAACATTAATACTACATTTGTATTCAATGTAATGAATATTCTTGCATAAAGATCAGGTCAGGGTTAAACTTTACGCACTACACACGAAAGTACTTACCTTTACTTATACAAGTATTGTTAGTCTGTTTACTAAATGAGCTTTGTTTACACTGAAATACAGAAAAACATCACTCATATATTTAATAGTTTATACTACATGATTAAATTTAAAACCATCGGTACATAAGGCCCTGCATAATTGAACTGTAAGTGGTGCATACATTAACCCCACTTATTTAAACACTAAATATTAGTTCAATAATCCCAATACATTAATGCTGTGTAATATTAATTAATTAAAACTAGAATGTCTCATTGTCAATAAAAATACATTACCCACATTTACGATAATCGATTATTAAACTTCATAATCGATAGTCTCCCACTACTAATAAAACGATCGATTATCGATTATAATTGATCAACGTCTAATCCCTACTACTAACCTGTTTTTTCTCCTGTCCATTATTATTATTATTACTCTCAGTACTTTTACGTTTTCTTCCAGGTTTAACTTGTGGTAGAGGAGGGGCATCAATAATCTGGATCTTTCTACATAATATAGACAAAAAATATTATCTTTCATGTTTACAGTGAATTGTGGTGTCATGTGATGGAAATATACAGTGAAAATATGAAATTGAGCAGTGAAAATATACATAATAGCACAGTGAAAATATAATATTCAGCACATTGAAATATATAATTGGGGAGTGAAAAAAAAATCTCAGAACAGTGAAAATACACAATTCAGCAATGTAATAGATAGGGGAACAAAAAGTCCAAGGTAAACTGCATGGTTATAAGGAAATTTCAAGAGGGTAAAGCACCTGTAAACAGCCCCTGTTAATTAAGGAAAAAAGGTCAGCATGATTTTAATGACATTGATACAAAAAAAACAAAGGTCTGAATGTTTTTAGAAAATCTAATAGAAACAAAAAAGAAAGTTTACTAACTGAGTTTTTAATGGTTGTGCATTTGGTTTATGAGCAACTCTCATCTTCCTCTTGAAAGCCAAGTTATCCTGACCAGAAGGTAACTCTTCTAAAACATTATGATCACCTTTGTCATCAATTCTAGCTACTATTTCTTCATTGTTATCTTTATTTTCATTTTCTATAGCATGTTCAACATCAAATTGGTCAGTATCTGTCTCTTGGACTACTTTTTGGGGGGTTTCCCTAGTGACTGTTTTCTCAGCAGCTTTGTTTAGGACTACTTTCTTACTAGAATCAATGGAAACTCCTTTCTCTCTCATCTTAGAATTAGATTTCTTATTCAGAAGAATCTCAGAATCATGACTATGCACAGTGTCATCTACAGATGGAGTAACCTTATTATTAGCTCCTTCAGCTCTTTTTCTTAATATCTTTTTAACCAGAGCACTTTCTCTTACTGGTTGTTTATCTATGTTAGAATTTTCACAACTTTCAGAATTAAGTAACATGGAACTACTTTGTTTCCGTGTAGCTCTAGAACCTAATTTAATAGCAGAAATTTCACTCTTTATTTTACTGACAGAAGACTTACTTCGAGTTCGGGTAGTGACTAGATTTTCAAGAATTTCATTTTTAACTCTTATCTCTGGACAAATCTCTTTCACCCTTCCTTTGTTCTTTTCTATACCAACTACTTTTTCTATTTTAGTCTTACTTTGTTTGTCAGATAATGATTTTAAAGGACTTATCATTTGCGGTAACGGGGACAGTTTCAATTCTTCTACTTTAATTTTGTTCATCTTGGGAGAGTCTAGAATACCAATATTTGTATCATTGGTTTTGTTAATTGTGACTTCATCACCAACACTTTTATTATAAGTCTTTTCAACATTGATATCATTACTACCACTCTTTGAGCGTTTTACAAGTGATTTACAAGATGAGCTTTTCTTTGTACCTTTTCTAATACTTTTGTTTATATTTAAAATCTCATTAGAATTATTATTGCACATAGTTTCACTTTTACCCTGATCAGTCACTGCTTCAATCGTATCATCTATCACAAGTTTGTTATCACTTTCTATATCTTCATCAATTTCAAGAACATGTTCTCCCTCCAACAACTCACCAACACCTTCCTCCTCAAGCTCTCTCACAGGTGAAGGTGGTAATGGAGAAACTGGATTAAAAACTTCAAATCTAGACAGGAACATATCAGAAAATGGCGAACATCTACTAAGAACATCAAAGCTTGCAGTCGATGCCCTTGAACAATCATCATCACTATTATCATCATTACCAAAATTAGCAAATTCTTCATCCATACTTTTTGAATTAGATTCAACATTATGACCAAATGAATGAAGATCTTCAATCTCAGATCTTAAATGAGTATCATACTTAGAACAGCCAGGTTGAGCATCTCTTATTCTTGACACAAATGAATGAGATGTACTAACAGGGGACTGAGTATCACTAGTACATGCATCATTGGTAATGTCAGAGTTCTTTGGCATTAAAAAGTTAGGTACTTTATCAACAGCATAGTTAAACTCATCAGGGTCATTGTCCATAATGTCTTCAACACCAAGTATAACCTTATCATTATTTTTACTACCTAAGTTATCATCAGATGGTTCAGAAACAATTTCTATACCTGAATTCATATTTTCATTGACATCTTCAAGTATAGTATCACAAGAACCTGTTTCTGACGGTAATAATTTAATTGGTGAACCTCTTATTGACATACCACTTTCAGTACTTGAAGTTCTTTCAATTGAAGCAGTTTTACCACTGAATAAAAACCCAGTACTTAGTTGCCTAGATGGAACAACTTTTTCATTATAATTGTTATCCACAGATTCAGTTAATGTTTCTACCTCACCAAGTGCTTTATTACATGCAATACTTTTCTTACTTTCTTTGCATTTTGTTACATCATCTTTACCATCATCATCATCATCATCTTTTTCAATAGTTTTAACACTATCACATTTTTTACCTAATTCACTGTTATCCATTACCTCTGCCTCAGTCTTTTTCAAATGATTAGATGTATTATGTAATTTCTTATCACTTTCCCCACAAGGAGACACTTCATTGTGTTTCTTTGAATCAACTAAGTTAACAGAAACGTTACAAAGATCATCAGTCTTAAGTTTTGTAGTTTCTGAGGAAATATCTGTAGAGTTTACAGCTCTGTGATTAACATGACCTTCAGAAGGACTTGTCAACTCCACAGAGTCTAAATCTCTGTACTTACATTTCTTTTTCAATTTTCTTCGTAAGTTTTTCTTATAGTTAGGACCACGTTGTCCTGGTTGTTTAACATTTGAATCATCTTCCTGACCTCTAGACAAAGGATCATAATCCTGACTATAGTTGAGATCATCTACTTCATTAGATAAAGTTTTAACTGATGATGGCTGGAATGCAATAAATTTATAAGCACCAAATTTAGATTTGAATGTTTCTTTGTTCCCACTCTTGCTACTGGTTTCTGGTCTTTTGTTTTTTCTTTGTTGTATGTCTTCAAATAAATGAGAATGTCTTAAAGTATTACTAACAGCCTCTTGTCTAAGAAGACAAGATCGACTTGGCACTGGCTTTGGAACAACAGGTTCAGTTTGTATTTCCTCAAATACTTCAATGTCTTGTGCTTTTAAAGATTCCTCAGAGATTGATTTTACTTCACTCTTTACTTCACCAGCTTTCAAATCAGTGTCTTCTTTCACTTCATCATTCTTTTCTAATACATCAATATTAGAGTCATCATTTTTGTCTTCCTCTTCCAACATATCAACATTTTCACTTACATCTTGTTCAAGGTGTACAGTATTAGAGTTTGAGCTTAGTTTTTCATTCACTGAATCAGAATAAACATCAGCTAAAATCATATCCTCATTTTCTGACATATTACCTATAAAAGTTCGATCACTTTGTTTTTTAACAAGTTTATCAAAATCATGAGTAGATTTCTGTTCAGCTCTTGTATTTAAGGTTTCAGCACCTGTCTTACTTGAATCAGGGTTGCACACAGTACTAGCTCCATCACGTTTCATTGCAATTGTTTCAAACTTGAATTTAGCTGAATTTTTCTCATTAACAGCAACCTCATTATTATCACAATTAGGATTTTCATTCAAGTTAATAATTAATTCAACTTCAGTTTCTTTATTTTTTGTTGAATCTATGTTGCCCAAAGATTTGTCAACCTTTGTTTCAAGACCATCAATACTACCAATCACACGAATTTCACTATCATTTTGTTTAAGTTCAGCACCTTTATTTTTACAACTTATATCATTATTACAGTCTGACTCAACTTCACTAGCTTCACTGTCCCTTTTACTTCTAATCCTAGCACTTCTTCTAATGGCAGGAGTTTTAGAGACAGTTTTTATGGCATCAATGTCATTCTCACTTTCAACCATTGTTTTAACATGACTAGATGTACTCTTTAATAATTTAGGAGACATTAAATCTTTAGCACCAGCAATATTTTCCTCTACATAAGTTTTACTGTTACCTTTAAAAGAACCCTTGTCAACACTAGGAACTACTTTTTCAGAATCCTTGTCAACACAAGGAACTACTTTTACAAAACCCTTGTAAACAATAGGATCTACTTTTTCAGAATCCTTGTCAACAATAGGATCATCTTTTTCAGAGCCCTTGTTGACAATAAGATCTACTTTTTTAGAGCCATTGTTGACAATAGTAATTTCTTTTTCAGAATCCTTGTCAACAATAGGATCTACTTTTTCAGAGCCCTTGTTGACAATAGGAACTACTTTCTCAGAACCATTGTCAACAGTTGAATCTACTTTTTCAGAACCCTTGTCAACACTAAGATCAACTTTTTCAAAATCCTTGTCAAGAGTAGAACTTTCATTTTCAGAATCATTGATAACATCAGGATCTTCTTTTTTAGAATAATCAATTTCTTCAGAAATATGTTCTCTTTTAGCAATATCAGTATCGTCTTTATCAATAGTATTATTTTGTACCGCAGAATATTTAATGAGTTTATTATCATCATTATCACAGATGTTGTTGCTAGGGTTATCATCAATTTCCATTCTGTCATCAATTTTATCAATAGATTCTGTTGACTTATCTTTCATATTTTCTTCAATGTTTTCATTGTCTTCTACTGAATCAATGACCTGTGCATAGAATATAAAAAAGTAAGAAGTTCAGTTACTGCCTTTCATAAAGAATGTAACAAATGAAGCTTAATGGCACATTTCAACATTTTTCAGTCATATTGCAGGGGTCAATGGTTCTACTCCCTTTCCAAGGACAAGCCTAGATCTCATGACCTCAACTATCAACCTACTACTTACTAAACAAATACCCTTGCCAGCAGCTAACAATTACCCTACCTGATAAAGAGGTAGGTTACCACAGAAAATATTTCAAGACAAATCATGAAGCTCCCACCTGGGAAACGAACCAACAATCCCTTAAATCTAGGTAAAACTAATTAAGAGGGTTGCATTATATAGTACTGGTTTATTCTGTTCGATTATTCAACAACATTATAGCTATAATATCTTGTCATGATACATCAATCTCCCTAGCAAATATTTTACTGTTCTCTAAACAGTCAAGCTTATGAATACCACGAGTGCGACAGAGCATTTCATTTTCTAATCAGTTTGCTGCATGTTGTATGCATGCATACAGTCAATCATACATTAATATGGTTAAATTGAATATAAATGATAGTCATCTGATGCAACTCAATTCAAGCATTCACTGGTACATCAAAATACTGGTAGTCGCTTCAAAGGTTATTTACACCAAACTGTTTTACATTCCTTATACAATGAAGTCTAAGAAAAAGATATTTGGTTGGTTATATGACATGATGGGGTAGGAGCTATATAGATAAAAAGTTATATCAAAAACCCTACCTTATTTTCTTCCATTTGACTAGTGTTGCTACTCTTGGTAGTACTTCCAAGATTACCAGTATTTCCAAAATCACCAGAATTTTCAAGGTCACCAGTATTTCCAAGGTCACCAATATTTTCAAGGTCATCCATTTTTTCAAGGTCATCACCTAACAGTTGTTCTAAATCATCAGCAATATCAGAACAATCATCATCTGTGTCATTCTATAACAAAATTATATAAAAAACGTCAACATATCCAACACTGAAAATCATTTTTTTATTTATTACTGTAGTATATAAACTGAATATTTCACCTTCTCCTTAACAAAAATATACAAGTACATTATAAATTTTATAATGTGAAGTATATGGGTAATTGTCATATGTACATGCATACACATGGTTCATACTTTTCTCAATATTTTTTGCACTGGATGCTGTATAGTGATAAAACAGAAGTACACAAGATTTCTTCTGGGAAATGGCAGTATACACATATGAGATACATTCAAAGTCTAGCATGCCAGTGGCATAGCTTGAAATTTATGAAAGTCAGGCACAGCTTATACTTTGATATAAGCCAGGTATACGGAAATTCTTTTAGCAAAGGATTAAGTAAGTGTAAAATAAATGTTATTAAGGCAATTTTGTCATTAATTTGTTACACAAAATCATTTTTTTTTAATTTTCTCGGTTTCTTCAATGGCTTGTTCTTTTGATTAAGCTGTTAACCAGTTAATAAACACTTACTTCTATCAGTGACTGACGACTGAACTTCCTTACATGATTTAGAATCGGTTTTAGTAAGGAGAATGGCTGAAGAAACAAGTAAATCTGTGAGCTAATGCTCACTAAAGATACCCCCGCCAAAATCTAAAAATATGCGATAAACAGGAAGTAGATGAGCAAGGAGCATGAAATCGCTTTACACCACATGGGACTATGGGATGAAGCAATATGCAAAGTATTAGGCTGCTGCATGTTATAGTTGCTGAGAAAACTGCGACGGAAATTTCGTAACGGACGGACGGACGGACGCACGGACAAGGGTAAAACAGTATACCCCCCTCTTCTTCGAAGCGGGGGTATAATTATTACATGACCAAGCTCCACAAAAGAATCCCCCCCCCCCTGGAATCAAACATACAACCCCTCAATCTGTAAAATTGTTTCCATATATTTACCTGATGTGTAAAACAAGCTGGTGATGGGGGTAATGGTGATATACATGGTTTTAATGGACTAAATGTCCAACCTATACTATATGTACTATTATTATCATCATCCGAGTCATCTATAAAGCTTACATCACTAGATCCAAGCTTCTCTTCACATGGAGCAATTTGTCCGTCTGCTGTAAGAATAATATAAAAGTTCATACAATTCTTTAAGCTTCACAGTGAAAATATTTTTGGCATAATATGACTGTATATTTCTAAGCTAAAATTCTATTCTCACATGAAAATACGCTTAAATTTCATTCTAACCTGAAAATGACTATCCAATGATAACCAGTTAAATTTTGTAACCAGTACTTATTAGCCTCATTAATAACAATAATATTTACTTACTTAAACTCTGAGTTGCTGAGTATGTTTGTTTTCTTTTGTTTACAGCAGGGGATTTCAAAGGACTTTTATATCTACCAAGTTTTGGACTGTGGAATGGAGACTTTACTGGACTTGTTCGACGTCTACCTCTAGGACTCATACCTACAAATAGATAGCAAAAAACCCATGTTTGCAATTTATCTTGCTAGCTCTTTAGAGACTTCATTTTTTATACATCTAAAACTAATTTTGAGCAGAGGCTTGAAACATGCTTAGAAAACTTTGTTCCCCAGTAATTATTTAACATGTTTAATATCCCCACAAATCTTACTAACTTACCAAACTTTGAACCACATTATACACTGCTTGTAGAATAAAAAAGCATATTAAGTATAAAAGCTAAAAAACAATAGATCTGTGTTATGTATTTATGCGAAGCGAGCCAAACAAAATTTGCATCATGCTACTTAAAAATGGTTTACCATAAAAAAATACACTCATGGGCGGGTATATTTTGGAAATTTCAGGGAGGTTCAAACCCCCTGACCCCTGCTAGATTAGCCTTTGATACCTGCATCTTACTCACCTTTCTCTTTTAAAGTCATATTTAATTCTTCTATATTATTATTAGCAATTTGAAGTTTAAGTTCTAATTTTTCTTCCTTATTCTTCACGCTTGTGATATCTTTCTTTAAACTACTGTTTTCTTTCTTCAAAGTAGATATTTCATCTAAAATTATACAAAGTTATAATATACAAAACAATGTCATATATGAATATGTAACACAAAGCCAGCAGGGTGATAGTGGACTTACTGCGTCTACATAACTGGGTGTAAGACAATCATCAATTGTTGCATGGATTTTATGTGAAATGTAAATATTAGAATTCAAAATGGTTTAGAACAAAATCTTTAACTACGGTACATGAATATCACATACAGCTCAGTCAGTAGAAATTTCGATTACAAAAGGGTCATGGGTTTAAATCCCAGACAAGACCGACATACCATGGTGCAGCTAGGTCATGTACTATTTTCTATAGCTGTTCTCCCTCCTACCACTGTATCAAGAAGCAAAGTTGTCAGTCAATGGTGAAGATATGTGTTTAGTATTAGAATAAAAGCTCAGATCAAGACATCTAGGCCTTGCCAGGGATCATTAATAGGGCAACTGACTAATAGTACATTTTTACTACTAGACGCATACTTTTGTAAGTGACAGACAACTGCCCTACATGATTAATGATCATTGGTAGGAGGGAGAATGGCCGCAGAAATAATTTCATGACCTAACTCCACGAAAGTATGCCCCGCCCAAGAATAGAACCCACGACCCCTCAATCAATAGACTTGCATGCTACTTACTGAGCGAGCCAGGCAGCTACTAACAGTACTATATAAATAAAATTGTTGAAAAGTCGTGTCCAGCATCATATCTTACCTAACACTTTAATATAAGAGTTAATAAGTATAACACTCAATAAGTACATCTCTATAAAAGGAAGATTATATTGATAGTTCAGAGAAATTGCTTGACATCATTTCCTGTTATTGATGCACAATGTAAACTATTCTATAATGACTGGACTATTTCTTAGCATAGTTAATCATTCGATTGTATTATTTTCATGTATAATCAAATGGCTGAGTGTAATTGTATGTTATTGTTTGTCATTGTACATGAATACCGTCCTTTCATACTTGTAAGTGGAAACAGCCTGTTGATAAGTCAATGCACATAAAACTTAAATTGAAACAACAACTTTGTAGCAATATTTTGTATTTTTTGGCCTTATACACAGAAAAGAATGGTATAGACTTATACACAGATAAGTATGGTATAGACTTATACACAGATAAGTATGGTATAGACTTATACATAGATAAGTATGGTATAGACTTATACATAGATAAGTATGGCATAGACTTATACACAGATAAGTATAGTATAGACTTATACCTAAATAAGTATGGTATAGACTTATACACAGATAAGTATGGTATAAACTTATACACAGATAAGTATGGTATATACTTATACATAAATAAGTATGGTATAGACTTATACACAGATAAGTATGGTATAGACTTATACATAAATAAGTATGGTATAGACTTATACACAGATAACAAGGTATAGACTTATACACAGATATGTATGGTATAGACTTATACACAGATAGGTATGGTATATTATACATAGATATTAAAGTATGGTATAGACTTATACAAAGATAAGTATGGTATAGACTTATACAAAGATAAGTATGGTATAGACTTATACACAGATAAGTATGGTAGATACTTATACACAGATAAGTATGGTAGATACTTATACACAGATAAGTATGGTAGATACTTATACACAGATGAGTATGGTAGATACTTATACACAGATAAGTATGGTAGATACTTATACACAGATAAGTATGGTAGATACTTATATACAGATAAGTATGGTAGATACTTATACACAGATAAGTATGGTAGATACTTATACACAGATAAGTATGGTAGATACTTATACACAGATGAGTATGGTAGATACTTATACACAGATAAGTATGGTAGATACTTATACACAGATAAGCATGGTAGATACTTATACACAGATAAGCATGGTAAAAAATGGTATTATGTCTCATGATTCAATGTTTATGTTTGTTTGTTTGTGTTTTACGGCGCACCAACACAAAAAGGTCATATCGCGCCGAAAGCAATCAATGATACTATTAATTCAAACGAAATTAATGATGTAAAGCTCTATATCTTATTATAAACATTTCTTTCTTTCAAAAAGTTAAGTATCGCATATGATGATACAGATTCAAAAAGTTCTTTAAGTGAGTTTACTTTTAAATGTTTGTCATGAATGTATTTAAGATCCTGACAGTCAAGGAGAACGTGTTTTATATTGAAACGCTTGACACATGGTATACATTTAGGTGCTTCCTTTATCATCATGCATTCATTGTGATTGCATAATAAATTATTCAAGGAATTTAATGAATAAGTAGATCTTTCTTATAATCAAATGTTGATTTCATGATGTGGTTACAGTTGTGTTTGAATTATAGTCAATTTATAACTGGCTTATCTCATATGGATCAATAGCTGCAATTCATCTATTGCTTTTTTAAAATCAATAGCTCTTTTCATTCAAGTGTTATTCACTTTATTTATTGTTAACAGCATATGCATATTTACCTACAAACTGAACTTAAATATCTTTTATCTAAAGTAAATGAAAATGAATTTAAAGTTTGCCCATGACTTGGCAGATTATTAATAGATCTACCCAAGCAAAAAACTAATGCAATGTAAATAGAATTTTATTTCACTCACAAAAATGTGACGTGCAATTATGAAAAAACCATACAGCGTAACTTTAAAAACTTTAATATTACATAATGAAAAATAAATTACATATAGCAAAATATAAAAACTTGAGAAAGAAAGTACCAGTAATTATGTAACTCAGTCAATCAAATGTTATGCATTTAAATACATTCAATTAGTATTCATACAGCATAAGCAATATGTTACATGAGAACATCACAAGGAAAATATAGGACAGATAGATAAATAAAACAAGATTAAGTTACACTCAATATAATAAGTATGGTACATGAGTAGATATACAAGCTGTATTGTGACTTAACATAGACTCAGAGATAATTTTAGATTTAAATTTTATGATATATTTACATTCATTTGTATAAGATTACAAAGGAAAGGAGGAAATTCAATTCAATAGTACAGGTAATTTAATTTTTGTTTAAAATTGAACATTAAACAATCATATACAGTAAAGTTCTGCTATTAAGAATAACAAAATCGATGGTCTTAATAGCAAAACAGTCTTATTATAGAGACCCTTTTGTTAAAAAATTAAGCATTGGGGTCTTAGTTTGATTGTTTGGGTTTTACGGCGCATCAACACAAGAAAGGTTATATCGCCCCGAATAATAGGGGTCTTAATAATTGTCAAAAATGGCATGATTTTGAAATAACAAAAGTGATCTTTATATTGGAACTTTACTGTAATTATTAATATGTTAATAATTTAAAGTTTTCAATATTTAACACAAATTATTTAAGAAAACTATTTGAAGCATCATGAAGCTTTTCGTCCATCCATCTAGGGTTTCATCCGCATAATGGAGGAATTAAATATTTGTTTCCAGTCAGAAAGTACTTATGGAAAACTTATTTTCAATAACAATCCTTCTCTGCAAGTGAGATATTTCAACAGACTGTCCCAGATGTGTGACAGGTTGTACCAGCCCCCATTTTTATTGAGTATCAGCTAGTGGGCATGAATGTAAATAGCTTTTCTTACTCCTCGCCCAACAAGGTGTTTAGTGGGTTTTTTTCAGGCCATTTTGCATTTATAGACCAAAATTCAGTCAAATTCTCCTTCCGAAAAAGTATATTTTCCATCTCTCCTGAAGTAAAATTCCCCTATGTTTTAAGTTTTGTACTAATTATTTCATCCAATTTCTTAAGTATCAATGACTAATTTTAGGAGAAAGTTGAAATTTTAAATAGGAAGAGAGAAATATTTCTTTGAAAATGTTATTGTTGGTGGATATTATCTAAGTACTAAAAAACAAAGGATTTTTTCCTCAATTTCATTTTTGTTGCTATTTTCCCTGAAAAAAGGGCCCTGCCACATTACCACTATAAGAAAAAAATAAACACTGGTATTACATAACATTAAATTAATGTCCATGTGACACACAAGTAGCCTGATAAATTAACCTTAACGTTCTAAACGTTCCATAACGATACATTCGAAACTCCTCAGCCATTCGCTGCAAATAATCTAATCTAATAAACAAAATAAATGATCGTTAAGGCAATGAGTGATGTTCCAAAATTTACGGACTAAAATCGAACATCAATGATTGCCTAAACGATCGTATATTTGTTTACTTCAACACCGGTTTCGAAATAGCATCTAAATATGTCCAAGATTATTCGCAGCGAATGGCTGAGGAGTTCCGAATGTATCTTTACAGAAAGTTTTGGAATGTTTCGGGTAATTGAACAGGCTACAGTATAAGACTACTAACATCCCTAACTTTCTCAAATAATAAATGCAGTCGAGATATACCATGGCACTTGTACTCCCCAGATTGTAGTAAGCAGACAGTACCATGTCATCAAATTAGCTAACAAGTGCCATATTTAACCTATGCTACATAAGCTAGCCATATTATCTCAACTTCATACAGAGCCCCTGTACAGACAACATACTTGGTGGAGATGGGAAGCAAAATAAAAGAGTTGCAAAAGAAATTATGCATAAAAAGTTTCAGTTCATTTTTGTGTCTATTTCACTTTGATACAGAGAAAAAAAACATGTTTTTTTTTAATTTTAAAAGGTGATGCCGCAAGTTGGTGTTATCCAAAAACAGGATAACCTAACAAGAGCTGTCAGAGGAGACAGCATGCTCGACTTAGTTAGTGTTTGTCACAGGAGTAAAAAATATGTATAAGGAGTTATAAACCTAGTCACATGGGATGTGGTTGATAATAAGAATCATATATTTAAAGTTTGAAGTCAATACCTTAAGAAATAAAACAGTTGCAGTAAAAACAAACATTTTTTAAATTTCAAGGGGAGATAATTCTGAAAAAAATATATTTGGAGTTATACACCTTGTCACATGAGATGTGGTTGATAATAAGGAATGTACATTTAAAGTTTAAAGTCAATACCTATAGAAATAAAACAGTTGCAGTAAAAACAAACACTTTTTAAAGAAAACTCTAAGTTCAAGGGGAGATAATTCTGAAAAAATATATTTGGAGTTATACACCTTGTCACATGAGATGTGGTTGATAATAAGGAATGTACATTTAAAGTTTGAAGTCAATACCTAAAGGAATAAAACAGTTGCAGTAAAAACAAACATTTTTGAAAGAAAACTCTAAGTTCAAGGGGGGATAATTCTGAAAAAAATATATTTAGAGTTATGAACCTTGTCACATGAGATGTGGTTGATAATAAGAAGCATATATTTAAAGTTTGAAGTTAATATCTTAAGAAATAACAAAGATATAGGAGAAAGTATTTTACTGCACAAAAACTTTAATCTGTGCACAAAAACTTTAATCAGTTCAAGGGGAGATAATTCTGAAAGAAATGTGTTTGGAGTTATATACCTTGTCACATGAGATGTGGTTGATAGTAAGGAACATATATTTAAAGTTTGAAGTTAATATCTTAAGAAATAACAAAGATATAGAAGAAAGTATTTTACTGCACAAAAACTTTAATCAGAAAGGTGGACGCGGACGCGGACGCCGACGCTGGGGCGAGTAGGAGAGCTCTACATTACTACGTAAAGTCGAGCTAAAAATTAGTCGATGCAAAAGTTAAAAATAGCAACAGACACTTTAAACGTAGATGGTTGACCTGGTCATGTAGATGAGTTAAAATAAATACATTATTCATTAATATAGAACACAGATAAAGATAGCCTAGTGAGGTTACTATTGTAATATTGTGTCCTATCTACAATAAACAAATCAAGTTAAATTATGAGATAGTAGTAGGTACATAGAGGGATTAGCTGGTGGTTGGTGGGGACAAGCTAGATCATAGTAGGGGCTAGTAAATATGATCAAGTCTGTTGGTAGAAGGGACTAGCTAGTATAAGGTTGAGACTTGCTGATATGTTTAAGTCTGTTAATAGAAGGGACTAGCTAGTATTTAAGGTTGAGACTTGCTGAGCTAGTATAAGGTTGGGACAAGCTGATATGTTTGAGTCTGTTGGTAGAATAAGGTTGAGACTTGCTGATATGTTTAAGTCTGTTGGTAGAAGGGACTAGCTAGTATAAGGTTGAGACTTGCTGATATGTTTAAGTCTGTTGGTAGAAGGGACTAGCTAGTATAAGGTTGAGACTTGCTGATATGTTTAAGTCTGTTGGTAGAAGGGACTAGCTAGTATTAGGTTGAGACTTGCTGATATGTTTAAGTCTGTTGGTAGAAGGGACTAGCTAGTATAAGGTTGAGACTTGCTGATATGTTTAAGTCTGTTGGTAGAAGGGACTAGCTAGTATTAGGTTGAGACTTGCTGATGTGTTTAAGTCTGTTGGTAGAAGGGACTAGCTAGTATAAGGTTGAGACTTGCTGATATGTTCAAGACTTTTGGTAGAAGGGACTAGCAAATGGTAAAGACTAGCTGGTAAATGGGATTCACTCCATCATAACTAAACTTTAAGGTGAGAGAGGATAGCCTAAGGTAAACAAATAAAACCTCCTCATGTACACATCTAACAAGATAAAAATGTACAGTATCTAGGTCAAAATTCAGAAGATAATACTACTGATAACAATATAAACTAACATTATTGTATGACCCCAAAAATATAATCATTCAAACATGTCATTGTAGTACATGTGCCATATTTCTATGCAGAGTAAGCAGTAAAATTTTAATAAAAAATTTGTGTCAAAACTAAAACTTGTAAGTTTACATCACATAGGTTCTTTTTTTAGTAATGAAATTCATTATTTTTTGTCAATGGATTTATTTATTTTGTTGGGTTTAACGCCAAAGCAGCACATTGTATGGGTCATATAACAGCATCCAGAGCACCTAACCAAGCTTTCCTGGATCCTTGTCTATAGCCGGTACTCACCTACCTTCCACAAGGCCAGAAACTTTTCATGAAAGGGTATAACCTCCCCAGGTAAGATTCGAATCCGTACCCCTTCGGGACACTAGATTCGAAATCCAGACGTGCTGCCAACTGTGCTACTGATCCAGTTTTTTTGTCAATAGAATCTACATTATAATCTCCATCTATTTTTCAGGCTGATAGAAAATATCTCACCAAAAATACCCCCAGACTTTTGTTGTTAATAAGCTATGGACAAATGAAAGTAAATAGTGTATAAAATATCCACAGAATGAAGTTCACTCAAGTAATCTACATAGTAGGTTTGATTGTTTTATTGACAGGAAAGACAACTCTCGCTGAAGATGCTAGTGAAGATGAAGTTATATTAAGAGTTGTCCCCCCTAATATTGCAGTACAACCAGGAGAGGAAATTGTCTTAGAATGTATGCATTACCCAGAAAACCTCACAGCAGATTTGAATTTAGACTGGTACACTCCATCAGGGGATGGCCCATTATCAAAAATAATAGTAAACCAGTCAGAGAATTCAAATTCAAAAAATGGAACAGACTATAAACGTTTTCAATCAGTGAATGGTACCCTAACAATAACAAATGTTACACTTGGCGATGCAGGAATGTATAAATGTGTGAATCAAGACAGCAGCCTAGAAGTAGAAGCAATGGTTAAAGTATTTATAATGCCAAGTTATACGACAGAAGTCATCATAGTATTGGTGATCAATGGTATACTTTTATTAATATTTATAATGTGTTCTATATGGACATTTTTCAAAGATCGTAAACAACGCAATCAACATAAACGTAAACATAAACTTGGACATCATGAAATTGCTAAGAGAGCCCTAGAAGACTGAAATGATCATTGTGAAATAGTGAAGCAGAAGGAAATGTGGCAATAACAACAACTACAGTACCCACCAAAAGTTTGAAGACAAAAGAATTTTATTACTATTCTTGAATATTTTGATGATTATTTTTGTAGAATTATCATTTTTAATATATTTAAGTATGGTTTGTGATGAAATGGAAACACATTTCATGAATGCAACACATTTATGAGATTCAGCATTTGACATCCTAAAGCCCCAAAACCATGTTTATTGTAAATATTTTCCATAACATAGCTTTTAGGCTATTTTGTAGTTTTAGTTATAATTGTTATGATAACCAAAAAAATAAAGCATAACTAAAAAGCATTTCAAAATAACCAGTTATCAAATTTTAGATAAAAGCTATTCAGTAGGCCTACAAAGTGAAAATGTCTCCAAACTTTTGGTGGGTACTGTACATGTTGACAATAACATTTACATGTATGAACATCATATCTATGCATATACACATATTCAGAAGATATTATTGAAAACCTGTTCAATTATTTGTATAAATGATGTTTACAAACAAGATTTATTTATGTTTTTAATGAGGAAACTGTAATAAAAATAACAATGTAAACTTAAGTAAGACATTTTTTATAACAATTATTTTGATATACATAGGTTATGTACTGAGATCTAACTAAGTGCACAGCAGAAACTGAGTTAAAATTTTCATTCAAGAGGGTATAAATATTCCCAATCAAATCTATTGAGCAAGATGAAAGGTTACAAAAACCAACTTACTTTTTAATTCTTTCACAATCTCCTTTGAGACTTTGCTGAAAAAAAAATGAAATAGAAATATTATAGTATTATTTTAGTGCAGATGTAAAAGGGATTCATCAATTTATACCATGAATATTTCATTTCTCTGTGAGACAAACTCATGCATGTTCATGCATAATCAGAGATTCTAGGCAAAGATACAGTGAGAATACCTCAGTCAGCCCTTTGAATTTGAACTTCGAATGTAAAACACTGTGTACCATAATAAACAGGCAAAATGAAAATTAATGAAATATCCTCCTCGGAGTCCTCATTATGTAGAAATAGTTACTTTGAAATATAAACTCTCTAATGCACCCTGCCCCATTTTCAGCCTGTCTGTCTTTTCTGAGTTTTAAAATAATCACTTCAATACCGGTATATATCTAATATCTGGTACAGACTATAAAGACCATCAAAGTTGATCGTCTTTATTGTGCAATGGTCTTAATATAGGGACCCTTCTCTACTCTATCAAGTATTTCAGACATAAAAATCATCAAAAATCCCATAATTTGCAATAAACAATGTAATCTTCATTGTGGTTCTTTACTGTATATCTATCAAAAAAAAAGTTAACATACCCCAATTCCAGAGATTTTATTTTCTTTGTTAATTCCTTCTTTTCAGCCTCTAGTTTTTCCACATTTGCTATGTTAGTCTTTGCTAAATGTTCAAACTGTCTTTGCATGCCCTGAAATAATACAAAATAAATTAATTTTCAGCAACTATTTGCAGCTCGATTACTCATTTATATCTTTTTAAAGTTGTAGTAAAGTGTAAACATGATTTTAAATATTTAGAGTTGTCTTTTATAAGACCTAAAAACATCTAGTTTTAAGGGCAACTGGCCCCTATCTGACACAGCTTACTGACCCCAGATACTAGATTAAAATCCAAGGGTGCTACCAGCTGCACTATGGACCTGGGTAAGTTGTACTTACAAGTACATCATTGATCGTTATTTTTATTTATTTATTTATAGTGGGTTTAACACGGTGTCAACACATTTTGGTTATTTTACAGCATTCAGTGTACCTAACTTAGCTTTTCAGAACCCTTGTCTATAACCAGTACTCACCTAGCCTTCCACATAGCCGGAAACTTCTCCATATACCTTATTAATGGAGGAAATGTCAAATTTTCATGGAAGGGTATAACCTCCCTGGTTGGGATTCAAACCTGTACCGCCTATGGCCACAAGACTCCAAATCCTGGGGTGCTACCAACTGCATTATTGACTCAGGTTAGCAGCGATCTTTCATCATTTTTTATCAAAATGAGGCCATGATTGATGACCCACCCTCAAAAAAAAAAAAATGAAAATAAACATTGACAACTAACCTCAGTAGCAAGTAGTTTATCTGACATTGTCTGATTCTCACATTTCTTCACTTTTAATTCTTCTTCTAGGGAAACTTTGGTCTAAAATAAATCATTATTTTATATTACACATACTACAATATAAATGTTAAATAAATTAATACAGTCTCCACAACAAACCTTCACTAGCACTGGACATTCAATCCAGCAAAACGGATATTTTACTGAACAGAATGAAAGTTTTGCTAAAAACATTGTCAAGTTTAATATGACAATATGTCATAAAATGAATGAACAATATACAAGCAGAATATTTGAATAACTGTTATAATGAACAGTGTAAGAGAATCTGTACTAAGAAATCTAGCTATGTACATATTTTATGCATTTAAAAGAAGAAAGCAGTTTTTGTCATCCTTCCACTAGTAAAAAGTATAAAATCATAAATTGATTGAAATGCTTATATTTTTTTATATATATTATGTATGATATTACGTATCTTGTATATCTAGTTGACATATCTTTTGGGCCGGAGGCCATATGTACAATACGAAATAAACTGTAAACTGTTATTTGTTATTTCATGACCGAGCACCAAAAAGTATGCCCTGCCTAGAAATCAAACCTACAGTCCCTAAATCAGTACTGATTCAGTAGACTGACTGAGCTTATTGGGCAGCTACAAGAGATTAATAACAAGAAATCAAATATTGTGGATAAGTGCTTACACCATGCCAAATTTTAGTTCTGATAAGCGTCAACTTAAATGTTACAAACCTAGGTACCTATTCACAAAAACACACAAACCGAAAATGAAAACACTAATATTTTTTTACGACAAAAAACAATGCATGATACATTTATATATTTTTTTCAATGAAATAACATCCTCAGAATATGAAACAATTGTCTGAATTTAATATAAAATGACTAGTGTTTTTTCACGTTAAATTCATATTGTATTAATGTCGCCGTTATGATTAATTGCTTACGATGAATAACGTCGTTGCCGAACACAATTTTCCCTGAATTAAATTGTCGTTTCAAATCCAAAAACATTGGAATTATTAAAGAAAATTGTACCTACAATTTTGTTTTTTATTTTGATTAGGGACTCTAAAACCTATGTGCACGCAGACGCTTTACAAAATTCCGATATGGCATGGCCTTACCTTTCTCAACGGTTCTGTGTCTAATAATGCAGCTTTTAATTGTGTCTCTAGAATCTCACATTGTCTGAAACAATAGATTTCAGATAGATTTATTTCAGCTAAGCATACATATAACATATAATGGTACAAAAAATTAAAACATATAAAAAAACAAGAAATGCTAGACATTGATTTAACATCAATTATTTTAAACAAAATATGCTTTAGGACTGAACTTAGCCAGAACACAGAGACAGAAAACAATGGACATTGTGCATCAACCCTTAGGACTGTGGTATCGCAGCAATTCATACTTGTGTTCATTTTATAAGAAGCCAACAATTAGTCTGTATGAATACAAACAATATTTATTTATTAGCAAACTTTCATGGAAAGGTACAACTGCTGCCTAGCAGGACAACAGAAGATATCTTGCCTGAACCAAATGTTTACTTGTCCCAGCAAATGGTTCCTAAAACAAAATTTGAGGGTTATATATATTTTTGCCCAATTGGATGGTTTGTAGGCAATCAGAGACCTGTTAATTTTAGTTTATACTATTTATTTTAGCTTGATTGTGCAACAAGTTCCTACAACTTATAGGAACTTGTTGCACAATCACTTTCGAGTCCACTTCCTGGTCCACCAGTACTGAGCTAGTAGCATAAAGTTTCTTGCTCAAGGAAACAACAGGGTAGGTTTTTGATGGGATTCAAACCAAAGTGCAGCTGGCAATCCAATGATACCAGTTAAATGTTGTAAACTCTCAACCACGCCCGTTAATGTTGATATTTCAAAATGAAGAATTAATGAAATACCTTTGAAATTTATCAGCTCTCTTCACCGCTTCATCCGTCTTCTTACATTGTAGATCATAATGTGCTCAAAGTTAAGAAAAAACAACTAAACAATTACTGATTGAGTTAAATGTATCAACAGATAACCTAAGTTCACAATAGCATACAATGGTGTGAGGGTTGTTAGGAGTGCACTCTGAGACATTCCGACACTTGTATAATGTTAAATTTTATTCATCTATCAGTGGCACAAACATTATTTCAACTGCATCACTTAGGAATATAAGTGCCAAGGTTATATTCAAAACAGACGAAAGTACAGCTGCTGATGCAAGTAACATTTCAGTGAAGACAGTAGCCTGACTAGGTGACAGAATTAATAATTATATCACAGATTTTGAATGACTACAAGTATATATTATATAAATAACACATGACTGTTGGACTGATCATTGGAGATTATTTAACAGGACAAGAGTGCATTAAGTATGATATCGCACACTCAATACTACCTAATGAAGAAAAATCCCCATAGACCTACAATGTGATACAAATTAATAATAATAACAAGTAAATCTGTGAGCTAATGCTCACTAGTGATACCCCCGCAAAAATCTAAAAATATGCGACAAACAGGAAGTAGATGAGCAAGGAGCATGAAATCGCTTTACACCACATGGGACTATGGGATGAAGCAATATGCAAAGTATTAGGCTGCTGCATGTTATAGTTGCTGAGAAAACTGCGACAGAAATTTTGTAACAGTCAGACGGACGGACAGACGGACAGACAAGGGTAAAACAGTATACCCCCCTCTTCTTCGAAGTGGGGGTATAATAATATTCTCTCTTGCGTTAAATTTTTTGGAATATGACTCTAGGACAGGAGACTCGTATATAACGGTGTTTACTTTTTCACAAGTCATCTCAAGTCATTTGACCAAATGCTTGATTTTGAACATTTTGGATAATCATGTATTTCAAGCATAATATTGAATGATAATTGTGGGAGTATCAGTCTATTGTTTAAAATATCAAAAAGGATATCATCACACTTAGCCTTGAATTTCTTTATCAACAAACTGAAACATTAAAGAGATAAAATACAGGTTTGAGTATAAGAACATATCTATGGGTTAGGATAAAGCTAGACTACATCTTTCTTTATTTACATGTAGTAAGACTAGTTTTGACATTTTATATGATAAAATCAGCATGATGAATATTTACCTCACACTGATTATGGACACCACAGTTGCGTTTGAGTACATAAAATGTAGTTTTTCTAATATTAATCAAGTTTCACATGCACTAACCTGATTTATTACATTTGACTAATTTTCAATAAATAATCAACAAGCTCAATAGCATACAATAAGTAACATTCAATAGCCTGAAGTAATTTTCACTAATCCAGGGCATTGGGCTAATGAAAAAAAAGACAGAAAGTTAGACAGAAAAAGTTGAGTCCACATAGTTAGGAGTAGTACTAACACAGGCCTAGTAATGCAAGTTCAAGTCTACAGCAGATGCTGTAACACCTCAGTCAGCCCATGTAAATGTATCATACAGAAAAGATATTATTTATACACTGGGTTTAACATGGTGGCGACACACTTAAGACTATTTAACAGTGACAACCTAACCTAGTTCTCTTGGACCCTAGTGTATAACAAGAACTCACAAATCCTTCCAAAAGGCTGGCAACATCTCCATGTAATGTATAAGTGGAGGAAAATTGACATTATTGTCAAATTTTCATGGATGGGTATAACCCCCTGAGTGGGATTAAAACCCTTATCCCTTCAAGAATTTAGAAACTAGATTCAAAATTCTGGTGAACTACTAACTGTGTTACAGACCTGGGTCATATAGATAAGCAACAAACAAAATATATACAGTCAACTCTCGTTATCTCGACTTAGTAGGGACCGTCGATAAATAGTCGAGATAACGAAAAATCGAGACAAACAATATAAACGAAATTTTCTAAGGGAGGTAATTTCGATATCTTCAGTAGCAGTTTTACCTGTGCAGAGAGTGAAGTTTAAAATAATCGCTTTACTGCAGCTGTGAATAGAGTTTTACCATTAACTTGTACCTTAAAGGTTTTGTGACACTTTTCCCGCTGGCACAGTTCCCTCTCGACAAGTTATTGAACAAAATCGCGTATTTTCCGAAAATCTACTTTTGGTTTCTACTACATTTGTATTTCACAGACTGTTTCTCGTTGTAATGACTAACCAAACGTATATCTTCTGAATATTTGAAGTCAGTCAGAAAAATTGTGTGTGTATGTGTTTGACGTCATATACTATTTCGTACAACCCCAGCATGTCGGCTTCTCTTTGATATTTTGAGTAGTTGCTGATATTATCCAGTTGTGTGTGTGAAGAGAAGTTGACTATTACGTCACGAAAAAATATAGACTTGAACTACAAGAATGTCAGCATATCTCTATTATCGATCCATAACAGTTGTAAACATTTTTCCAACAGGTCTGTCGAGTGATTAAATTATCATGAAAAGAAGATGGCGTACATTTATATCAACTTAAATGACGAAATAAAATAATAGAAATAACAAAAAATATTTGTTTTTTACTTTTAAAAATCAAGAATAATTTATACACTAGAACGAAAAAATTATACTCAATTTTGACATCTGTCAATTAACACTCGACTTATTTAACAATGGTTTCATTTAGTCATGTCAATTAGTTTGTATATTTAAATGACATGTTAATTCAATCTTGACACGTTCTTTTTAACAGATTATCTATACAGTCGCTAATCGATAAACAATGGGCGTGTGTTATTTTTCGCACCTCAACGGATCGCCGATAATATCTTTGTCTAGTCGACTTAAACATTATAATTTTATAGTAAAATAACACTTTGGGACTCAAATTTATAGTCGAGAGAGCGAAAAAGTCGAGAAAAAAAGATCGAGTCAAACATGATTTTTTCATATAGATAAAGAAGGAAAAAAATCGGGACTTTTGATTTTCAGTCGAGACAACGAAATATCGACACAAGAGTAGTCGAGATAATGCGAATTGACTGTAGTTCAAATTAAATAATGTTTAAATACTCACTCTGTATTGATAATCTTCTGTTTTAATCTACTAAAGTTCTGACCATGTTCTTCCTTCAATGTTTTCACCTCCTAAAAGAAAAACACAAATTATTCATATTCAGTTATTTTTTTCTTCAGGCCATTTTGGGCTCCATTCTATTCCCCACAAAGTATGTATTTTTTACCCATTCTTAAAGTCTTGAACAGCCTATTTCATTTTCGCAAATTTCTTAAGTATTATCGAAATTTTAAGAAGAATGTATTGCTTCTATAGTTCAACTTTAAAAAAGGCATACATGTTTCTTTAGGTATGCTGGTCTTGCCTAAGAACAGAACTCACTAGCATTTATTTGTAATGAGAGGTGCTACCCACTGACTTAAATGTGGATACTTCACTAAGACTTCAGTCCCTAGTGAATAAATATGTAACTAACTGAAAAATTAAAATACATACTTGTCTTAATGACTGACAGTTAACACACCAATCTGGAGTCTCTGTAGACAAGCCAGGAGGAACTAAACTATCAATATCATCAAGTAGATTGTCCATCTCCATAACTATCTCATCAAGCCTGAAATAAAATATTTCTATCATAGGAGATATTGGTTAATCAATGTTGACACTTACTGTTATCACTAGGGATAATTATGGCTGTGACTTAACAAACTGTTATAACAAACGGCAGTTAATATTGATATTTAACTATCCTAAAGAAAACAGCACGTAATCATCATTGTCTTCTTCTTCAATCCTAGACTTTGAGGCCAGAATTATGGTTCTGAGACACAGCCAAAGAAAAAAAGCCAGCTCAAATTCCAATGAAATCTTTTAATACTAAAAAGCAAATTTTCTAAACATTTTAATTGAATAATGAAATCATTATTTGACTGGGTATCGTAGGAGGTCCTAATTTCGTCACTGACCTAATTTCGTCACCCCACCTTAAATAATAAAAGCATTGAGCAATACTAAAATTTAAGTAATCTTTTTTATAAACTCACTAAAATAAGCTTAGATTCCCGTTTTTAGCTCGAAATCTTAACATAGGGCGGAGCGACGTTGTAGGCGGAGCCAAACCTGCACTGATTGTGATTTTACACTACCGGTAAACATGTCAATATTTAAAATAGTGGAATTTCGATTTTTTTGTCATAAAATTGTTGAAGAAACAACACAGATTGGAGGTAAAAGATCTAAATATTGTATATAAATAAATAAACGGAGATTTGCTTCACAAAAATGAAGAAAAAACTTATTTTTATTTTGCAGTGTTGATTTTTGGTCCTGCTTAAACAGTCGTCTGCATTTATACCCAGCCTCAAAACATTGTGTTTACTAACGTTATTTGACAGAATAATCCCTAGAAAAGTTGATGGAATAAAAGCTTTATGATTCATTTACATATTTTAAAAATAAAAAGTCAGTTTAAAAATACAAATTTAACATTGTATTCATTCATTTCCTTAATGTGACGAAATATGGCCACCCCAGGATACAAAAATGAGTCCGTAACTAAACCTGGGTCGAATATTATGGGGGTCGAATGACAAGCACCAAGAACGAAAGGTCATATCAGAAAAAATAAGAAATAGGGAATTAATTCAATTCATTGATACTGAGGGGCAAACAATAATGTGAGGAAAAATGTAAAAACTCTTATATTGACCAGTGACATTACCATTATAAACCCTCGTGATTAAAAATACGCAATTTTCATACATAAATCCAATCTCAGTCATTCAGACGCTTTACTTCCGCAATTTCAGAGGAGTCTCACTAAATACTGTAATGTACAAATAATTAAGTAATGTAAAGTAAAATTCTGTAATGCTCATTTTTGTTATCGTTTATATCATTTCTAAGATTCTTTTAGGTGTATAGCCGATACAGTCAACCAATGATCACAATATCGATATATCAAGTAGGATTTCTTATTGTTTAATTTCTTTTCATCAAGTGGTAAACATTCCCATAAAGTGGTGACATGTGCCTTTCAACAAGTGACTCGCACCTTTTTCATATTAATTGCAGTACTCTAGCAACAATGTAGTAATATTATAACAGTGCGCTTAAAACGAAAGAAAATATAGAGAAGTAATGGTATTTAGTAAAGATATATTCCAATTTTGCAGTTATACTTTAGTGAACAGTTCACCATTATTCCCCATCTCTTTAGAGCAAATGTTTACTTGTTATTAAGCTTCGGCTCATCCACCGTAAATAAAATTTACTTACTTCACTGATCCAAATTTATGTAAGCTGAATTTGAATACCAGTATATTAAATACATATATTGGATGATATTCCCATATCACAATCTGATTAAAACACAATCTAAACACTACCTGCTCACTCATTCTCTTATTTTGTATCTGGCTACTTTATATTAAAGGTTACCTTCAGCAGACATTAGTCAGTTATTTCCGCTTGTATACTCTTCAAATAGGTAGGTCCTATTAGTTGGATTACTCAGATTTTACCCTTACTTTTCAATGTCAGTTTGCCAAAATTAATCTTAAATTACTTTTTTTGTAAATCGTTTGAAATTCAAGCTAAGTATTTTTAGGGTAAAGAACTGTCTAAATTCCATCACTTTCGTTAATATCTTCATTAACAAGAAAGATATTAGATGAAATATTTTGTTATCCTTACATTGGAATTCAATGATAAAATCTAAGGATTCAAGCTGCAAGGACCTACTTACCAATTGGATTCCTTCAGATTTTATCAGGGAAAAATAACTGACTTAAGTGCTTAATTGCTTTTTTATATTCGTGACAAATTCATAGTGCTCAGTGACTAGTTTATATTGTCTTTGTAACATAATTTGCAAAGTACTGTCCAATCACAATCTGTTTATAACACTACCCGTCTACCGTCAAAATAGCTCACAAAACTTGGTCTAAAAATAGATATTACAAAGTCATGATGCTATTGATAGTGTTTCTTCTTATTGAAGGCTACATATCAATTGGTCAACACAAAGGTCATCTTGATGTGACCCCTGTGTGATCCCTAGATCCTATACCACATCAATCTAGCAGATATCTGTTTACAAAGATTGGCCATATAAAAGTGTGAACGCCACAAATAGACATATGCACAACAAGTGAAAATAGAATATAAGATTAAATAAACAACAAGTACTGTATATTTTCTATTCACTTTTAATTGAATAACATCATACATCTCTGTAATATAAAAGCACATAAAATAATAATAGTACCTCTGTAGGTAACATAAGCTGTTACCTACAGTAGGTAACACAAGTGGTTAACCTTTTCAGGTAACACAAGTGGTTAACCTATACATGCGACACAAGTGGTTAACCTTTACAGGCGACACAAGTGGTTAACCTATACAGGTGACACAAGTGGTTAACCTTTACAGGCGACACAAGTGGTTAACATATACATGTAACACAAGTGGTTAACCTATAAAGGCGACACAAGTGGTTAACCTTTACAGGCGACACACGTGGTTAACCTTTACAGGCGACACAAGTGGTTAACCTACACAGGGGACACAAGTGGTTAACCTACACAGGGGATATAAGTGTTTAACCTCTTTAGGGGACACAAATGTTTGCAGGGCTAGCAAAATGGAATATGAGAGGGATCAACTGCTTCTGAAAACTAATCAATTTGAGTCCTCTTTTAATATGATTTCGAGAGGTTTTTCATAGCATTTTATAAATTAAGTGCAACAGACTAATATTTCAATCAGCTATCTTGGACAATTGTCTTTACCAGTATTTGCTTACCTATCCAAAAAGGAGCCAACAACTCTAACAATGGAATAATACTGATATTAAATACCAAATTTTAATGGAAGGGTACATCACTCAGTAGCTAGGAATCAAACTCTAGATTCAAAATCCTGCAATTTACACTCAGTAACAATAATATCAATGAAAGCTTTTAATGAAAGTGAGCAATTATCTCCCTTTAATATGAAAATAATATTATTTTCAATTTGACCGTACAAAATAATAATTAACATAATTTAAAATCTAACCAAGTGAAATCATTAGAAATACAATGTACAATTAGACACTAGTTTTGTAAGAAATATTCTGTGGTCATAATTTTGTATTAGGGGAGCTTTTTAACAAAACAATTCACAAACATAAAAAATAGACTAAAAACCTTTTGCAAACTAAAAATAAATATTTGTAGTATAAGAGAGTAAAAAATTAAATGACAGATAATGTCACACACATTTCAATGACATAAGAAAATTCTTGAATTAAACACAGTCCCAGAATATGTTTTAGAGTCCTGAAATCTGGCAAATCTTATTAGCTTTTCCAAACTCAAGTTAATGGATTTTTTACCCAGCAAAATTAAAACTCTGTACCTTTATATATCATAGTAGAAAAATTAATTTCTTTGTTCACACAATTTCATTACTAAAGTAATTGTTTGTTGGCACTGCACAAAAAATACAAAATTGAATTTTGGGTATAGTATGCTAATATCTAATAATATAATTTCAACTGTCACCAAGAACTTAATCTATAGATTTAATTCAAAACTTAAGTTGATGGGGTTTTCTAGCGGAGAAACTTGTTTGTACTAGATGTATCAGTGCAGTATAAAGTTGAAAAAAATATGTGTGCACACGGAACAATAGGATTTAACCTGTGTTGCATACTTTTCAGCAATAAAGTGTAAAATAACTTTGTTCTGCACAGATGCATCCAGAGCTCCACAAAAAATATAACCTGAAATGTGTTACCACGTTACACGTTCAGCATTTGAAAGACTTGAATATTTCCAGTTAATAAAATCTATTTCCTCTCTTTGTTTACGTCTAAGAAGTGCTCCAACACCAAAACAGACAGCTGAAAGACCAGCACAAATTGTCCATTGCATAGGAGTTGTTTTTACAATATGTCGAACAGCAGGCAAAAAGTTATTGCCTATATCGTATGTATGATGTTTTTTTGATAAATATACAGCTGAAGTTACTGATAGCAATAAGGTAGGTATAATTATAGCACATGTATTAGCAAGTCCTGCTCTGACTTCAAAACAGCCTTGACAGTCTGGTTTTAATAAAACTTTTCTGCTGAAATAATAGTCCATAATTCTGGCAGTAATAGCTGGAGATATCAGCACAGGAAGAGTAGCGAATGCTCCACCAGAACGAATAGAGAATTTCCTTCTAAAATGAGAATTTATAACTGTAGAGGTGAAAATAGAAGTAACCATTGTTACATAGCAACTCTTGTCTAGCCACATTCTGAAAATAAAAATAAAGTCAAAATAATGTTATGTGATCTATTACAGGATAGAGTTTAGGAAAACAAACCCATTTTTTTTCAGATTTTTTTTCAGGACAAATTGATGTTGAAATCAATAAGTACATAAAAATTACCACTTAATTTTCTTCTTTATTTTGTTTTCATCATGCAGACTTCATGTATAAGAACTTAATATTATCATATCTAAAAACATGTAGATCACCTCAGAGTTAAGCCCCACTGTTAGACAAGTCTACTAATTGAGGGGTCACAATTTAAATTCCCAGACAGGGCATACTTTCATAGAGTTTGGTCATTAAATAATTTCTACGACCATTCTCCCTCCTACCAATGATTCTAAATCATGTTAGGCAGTAGTTAGTCACTATAGGAAGTATCCCCTTTATTAACTGCTAAATCTAGTGATTTACCCTTTCTAGAAACAGTGAGTCAAAACTCAATGTTCTAGATATTAAATGACAGAAGTCATATTAATTGAATGATTTAATTTGGGTATCTTAAGGAGAACATGGGTCTATACTTGTGGTCAACACTGACACCTCTAAATATAGAACTCTCCAATATAAAGACATCTTAAAGACACCATTGTTTGCACCTGCAGATATAAATATATATACAGTACCTTTCTTCCATTTGTGCCTTCTTCATGAAATTTTGTTGCATTTCAACCACTTCAGTTTCTGACATTGCTATAGCACCTTGAGGAACTTGATTTCTGTCAAGGTAAGCAGGTCTGTAACCAGATGAAAGTGTAAGGTGGTCATCTCGGTGCTTTTTTATACCAGTTTCTGATTCTGACATAGTGTATGTTTGAGTTGATCAATGATACACTAACAACAGTAGTTTTATCAACAGTAGTTTATTAAGTTATTGATGAGAACATATCCTACAACAGGTCTTCAGAAATTAAGTCACCACTTCATGATATTGTTTCTCCCTGTGTAAAAAAGGTTTTGAAAATTAATTGTCAAATACACAAACAATTTAAGGCAAGGGTCGTGGGTTCAAACCCAAGACAGGGCATACCTTAGTGGAGTTTGGTCATGAAAATTTTTTTACAGTCATTCTCACTCCTACCACTAAATATATAACTTGTTGGGCAGTTTTCAAACTAAGGTCACAATTCAATGCATATTTCTTTACCTAACTTGCGTTATGACATTGATCAATCAGTGACAATAATTTTACTGCCTTCTTACTTATGCTGACCAGTGCTAACTAATGCTCAGATGTAATATGTTACAATATACAGAGCTTTTTTTCAGTACTTGGGGAAGAGGCCTGGGGCCTTTTTTATATATAGAACATTTGGGGAAATTTTATCGCAATTTCATAGAAAGGGGAACAAAATATCCAAGGTAAACTCCAAATTTGGGGAAAACTGCATGATTTTAAAGAAATTTCAAAAGGGGAAGGCACCTGTAAACGGCCCCCGTTATATATTATAAGGAAAAAAAGGCCTGATATATATATCCTCCGCTAACTATACTGCAAAGGAACAGACGTGGCCAAGTGGTTACATCGTTGCACTGGTAATAATTCAATCCAAAACCTTCCCAATTATTTCCATAAAAAACTTCATCGTACAAACTCAGTACTGAGGGACCAGGATGGTAGAAAGTGGACTCCAATCTAAGTTTTAAGAAAATGTTTCACAATCAAGTTAAAATAAATTAGTGTAAACTATCTGGCAAATATAAGTTAACAACTTATAGCTGAAAGATTATCTGGAGACAGTTCAAGCCTTCAAGGTCAAAATTCATAACAATGAAATTTAAGACTTGGAACTATTTTATTTCTAACATGATTCCAGATTAAAATAGTCAAGTCAGCTCTCAGCCTGAAACATGACATTCTAAATGCGCCATTAAAAAGGGAATCAAAATTAGTTTATGCAAAAACCGCTGATCAACATCTCATACCCGTGCTAACTCGCCGGTGGGTGGGGTCAACATGAACCAATGCATTCGTGAAATCTACAAACAATTACAAATGAAAGAAGAATGCTACTAATCATTCAATCATGACCATAAAATATAAGCATGATTTTATAGAAAATACGGATTTAAAAGCTCATATTACTTAAATAATTACAAAAACATGCCTCAATTTTCATCATGTGTGAAACATCAACAGACGCTTGAATTTAGCGTTATAAAAGCGCTTGCATGTATTTTCCTTTAAGAGTAATCGTTCGTGTTTCAGTAAAATTTTAATACGCATATATGGGTCACCTTTGCTGAGTCTAGCTTAACTAATAATTGATTAGACCTTCAGTTTGTTTGATAATAACCTGAGACTGGCTAAAAAATAATGATAGATGAAGATGGTTTCTTACCTGTAGCTTAAAGCCACTATATGAAGATATTTTCATTAACAGTAGACTTGAAGACTGTTTTACAACCATGAAGTTACTAAATTATAACATGCATTAAAGACACAATTAACAGTTCAACCGTTCTGCTTTCTAAATCTGAGTTTGACAAAGTGTCAAATTCTTAAAAAAGTTGGGTACTTTTATAAGAGCACACTATATTCATTAATACGCTGATGTTAAATATACCTGATCCAAAATAATTTAAAAGCTTAATTATGTAATTCGGAGTAAGTTTTTTCTCTAATAAGACTTCACCTTTAAAATACTTTGATCAAAACTAATGTTTCAAGTATTGACAACCAAATTCTACTTTCGGTTTCGATCTACTTTCATTTTGAAATAAACAAATGACATGGACATATCTATGCAACATTGCATATATTTAAAAAATCTTGTTCATAAGAGGTGATTGAAATAGATAAATGTCTATTTTCTTTGCAGTCAAAAAACAGAGTTACGTTTGATATAGGGGATTTAATAAATAATGATATGAATGTGGTATAACCTGTGGTTTCTAAAACAGTAATATTAATGACTTTTTTTAAATACTAGCCTAACTGGGTCGCCATCATATGCCATTAAATGACTTACACGTGGCTTCTAACATAATGATATGAATAAAAATGGTAACTTAAATACAAACTGGTCGCCATCATACGCCACTGTTACTGTATAACTTGACCTTAAGTTTGCTTTAAAATACATGTATAAAGTAATGATGGTTTCTTACCTGTGGTTTGAAAATAATAAAATGAATGAAGTTGGTTTCTAAAATTCTGACAGAGCCGCAACTATACGCCACCATATGACCTACAATTTGTTTGATAATTACCTATTGCGGAAGAATAATGATAAATTTTGATGGTTTCTTAAATCCGTGACTTCTTAAAAATGTTATAAATGAAAATGGTTTCTTAAATACAAACAGGACCGCCATCATACTCCACTATATGATTCGACCTGTTTCTTAAATAATGATATAAATGAAATGGTTTCTTAATTACAAACTGGGCCGCCATCACTTGCCACAAAATGACTTGACCTTCAGTTTGTTTGATAATAACATGTGGCTAAAGAATAATGATAAATGAAGATGGTTTCTTTTCTGTGACTTCTGAAATAACGATATGAATAAAATGTTTTCTAAAATACAAACTGGGTCGCTATTATACTCCACTATATAACTTGACCTTCAGTTTGTTTGATAATAACCTGTGGCTAAAGAATAATGATAAATGAAGATGGTTTCATTCGCTGCATCTAAAATAATCATATGAATAAAACGGTATCTTAAGCACAAACTGGGCCGCCATCATACGCCACTATATGACTTGACCTTAAGTTTGTGTGATAATAACCTGTGGCTAAAGAATAATGATAAATGAAGATGGTTTCTTACTCGTGGCTTCTAGAATAATGATATGAATGAAATGATTTCTTAAATACAAGCTGGGCCGCCATCATACGCCACTACATGATTCGACCTTCAGATTGTTTGATAAAAACCTGTGGCATAAAATAAATGATACATGAAAAAAGTTTCTTACCTAAGTTTTCTAAAATAATATTAAAATGACATGGTAACTTAAATACTAACTGGGCCGCCATCATACACCACTATATGATTTAACCTTCAGTTTGTTTGATAAAAAAACTGTGGCTAAAGAATGATGATAAATGAAGATAGTTTCTTACTCGTGGCTTCTAGAATAATGATATGAATAAAATAGATGCACAAATACAAGCTGGGCCGTTATCATACGCCACAATATGATTTGACCTTCAGTTTGTTTGATAATAACCTGTGGCTAAAGAATAATGATAAATGAAGATGGTTTCATTAGCTGCATTTAAAATAATGATATGAATGAAACGGTATATTAAACACAAACTATGCCGCCATCATACGCCACAATATGATTTGACCTACAGTTTGTTTTATAATAATCTGTGGCCAAAGAATAATGAAAAATGAAGATTGTTTCTTACTCGTGGCTTCTAGAATAATGATATGAATGAAATGATTTCTTAAATACAAACTGGGCCGCCATCATACGCCACTATATGATTTGACCTTCAGTTTGTCGGATAATAACCTGTGGCTAAAAAGAAATGATTAATGAAAAAAGTTTCTTACCTGTGGTTTCTAAAAAAATTATATAATGAAAATGATTCCTTAAATACAAACTGGGCCGCCATCATACACCACTATATGACTTGACCTTCAGTTTGTTTGATAATAACCTGTGGCTATAGAATAATGACAAATGAAGATGGTTTCTTACTCGCGGCTTTTAAAATTATGATATGAATGAAAATATTTCTTAACTACAAATTGGGCCGCCGTCATACGCCACTATATGATTTGAATTTCAGTTTGTTTGATAATAACCTGTGGCTAAAGAATAATGAAAAACGAAGATGGTTTCATTCGCTGCAACTAAAATAATGATATGAATGAAATGGTATCTTAAACACAAACTGGGCTACCATCATACGCCACAATATGATTTGACCTTCAGTTTGTTTGATTATAACCTGTGGCTATAGAATAATGATAAATCAAGATGGTTTCTTACCCGCGGCTTTTAAAATTATGATATGAATGAAAATATTTCTTAATTACAAACTGGGCCGCCATCATACGCCACTATATGATTTGACCTTCAGTTTGTTTGATAATAACCTGTGGCTATAGAATAATGAAAAATGAAGATGGCTTCTGAAATAATGATATGAATAAAATGGTAACTTAAAAACAAACTGGGCCGCCATCATAGGCCACAATATGATTTGACCTTCAGTTTGTTTGATAATAACCTGTGGCTAAAGAATAATGATAAATGAAGTGGTTTCTTACTCGCGGCTTCTCAAAGTATGAAATGTATTAAATGGTTTCTTAAATACAAACTGGGCCGCCATCATACGCCACAATATGATTTGACCTTCAGTTTGTTTGATAATAACCTGTGGCTATAGAATAATGATAAATGAAGATGGTTTCTATAATAATGAAATGAATGATCGAAATGGTGTCTTAAATACAAACTGGGCAGCCACTGTCATACAACACAATATTACTTGACCTTCAGTTTGTTTGATAATAACTTGTGGCTATAGAATAATGATAAATGAAAATGGTTTCTTACTCGCGGCTTTTAAAATTATGATATGAATGAAATGATTTCTTAAATACAATCTGGGCCGCCATCATACGCTACTATATGATTTGACCTACAGTTTGCTTGATATTAACATGTGGCTCAAGAATAATGAAAAACGAAGATGGTTTCATTCGCTGCAACTAAAATAATGATATGAATAAAATGGTATCTTAAACACAAACTGGGCCGCCATCATACGCCACAATATGATTTGACCTTCAGTTTGTTTGATAATAACCTGTGGCTAAAGAATAATGATAAATGAAAAATGTTTCTTACCTGTGGTTTCTTAAATAATGATAAAATGAAATGGTTTCTTAAATACAAACTGGGCCGCCATCATACGCCACTATATGATTTGACCTTCAGTTTGTTTAATAATAACCTGTGGCTAAAGAATAATCATAAATAAAGAAAGTTACTTTTATCCGTAGTTTCTAAAAAAATATGATGAAAATGGTTTCTTAAATACAAACTGGGCCGCCATCATACACCACTATATGATTTGACCCTCAGTTTGTTTAATAATAACCTGTGGCTAAAGAATAATGATAAATAAAGATGGTTACTTTTATCCGTAGTTTCTAAAATAAAATATAATGAAAATGGTTTCTTAAATACAAACTGGGCCGCCATCATACGCCACTACATGATTCGACCTTCAGATTGTTTGATAATAACGTGTGGCTATAGAATAATGATAAATGAAGATGGTTTCTTTTAGTGGCTTCTAAAATAATGATATGAATGAAATGGTTTCTTAATTACAAACTGGGCCGCCATCATACGCCACTATATGATTTGACCTTCAGTTTGTTTGATAATAACCTGTGGCTAAAGAATAATGATAAATGAAGATGGTTTCTTACCTGTGGTTTGAAAATTATAAAATGAATGAAGTTGGTTTCTAAAATTCAAACAGGGCCGCTATTATACGCCACCATTTGACCTACAGTTTGTTTGATAATAACCTATGGCTGTAGAATAATGACAAATGAAGATGGTTTCATTCGCTGCATCTAAAATAATGATATGAATAAAATGGTTTCTTAATTACAAACTGGGCCGCCATCATACGCCACTTTATGATTTGACCTTCAGCTTGTTTGATAAAACCTATGGCTATAGAATAATGATAAATGAAGATGGTTTCATAAATACAAACTGGGCCGCCATCATACGCCACTTTATGATTTGACCTTCAGCTTGTTTGATAAAACCTATGGCTATAGAATAATGATAAATGAAGATGGTTTCATAAATACAAACTGGGCCGCCATCATACGCCACTTTATGATTTGACCTTCAGCTTGTTTGACAAAACCTATGGCTATAGAATAATGATAAATGAAGAGTGTTTCATAAATACAAACTGGGCCGCCATCATACGCCACTTTATGATTTGACCTTCAGCTTGTTTGATAAAACCTATGGCTATAGAATAATGATAAATGAAGATGGTTTCATAAATACAAACTGGGCCGCCATCATACGCCACTTTATGATTTGACCTTCAGCTTGTTTGATAAAACCTATGGCTATAGAATAATGATAAATGAAGATGGTTTCACAAATACAAACTGGGCCGCCATCATACGCCACTTTATGATTTGACCTTCAGTTTGTTTGATTATAACCTGTGGCTATAGAATAATGATAAATAAAGATGGTTTCTTACTCGCGGCTTCTAAAATTATGATAAACTGAAAATGATATCTTAAATACAAACTGGGCCGCCATCATACGCCACTATATGATTTGACCTTCAGTTTGTTTGATAATAACATGTGGCTATAGAATAATGATAAATGAAGATTGTTTATAGATAGATTTATTTGTGATGCTTTTACAATTTTTACAGATGATACAAATATTTAATAATAACATAATAACAAGAATATGACATAAGATATCACAGCAATGAATGAAGATATTAGTACAAGTATAGATTGCATCACAGGATAGCCCATAAAGTCCTAGGACTTAATTCCAATGGGGTCCTTTGCCCTAAATCATGAAATATTAAAGTAGGAAAAATACACAAATATATCTACCTAGGTTATGGTAATAAAAATAGATTAAAAAACATCAACATAGTACATATATATATATAAAATCACTGACATAATTAAAAATAAATAAAATCTGATTTATCAACACTGAACATTTGTTCACTTAAGTAATTTTTAACAGCTACTTTAAATGATTTAGTATTTTTCATAATCTTAATTTCATATGGTAATTTGTTCCAATCTTTAATAGCATTATAAAAGAATGTTTTCTTGGTATAAGAATTGATATGGGGTATGAAATAATTATATTTATTTCTACTTTGATGGGTATGTAGTGTTGATGTTAATACAAAATTTTCTTTCATGTATGATGGACTATTATCATTAAAAATTTTATGAACATGGTTTAGTCTTAGAAATTTTACTCTGTTTTCAACATTTAGAAATCCATTATTTGTAAAATCTGTAACTTGTAAAGACGTTCTAAAAGTATATCCATTAATATATCTTATTACTTTATTTTGAACAATTTGTATTTTTTTCTTCATAGAAACAGTAAGATCTTCATACCAGGATGAACAAGCATAATCGAAATGACTTTGTATCAAAGAATTGCAAAGTAATAGTCTTGTTTTCTTATTTAAATAGTTATTGTGCCTGTATAAAAATTTAAGCCTGGAATTTGCCTTTTGTACAATGTTATTAAAAATAGTACTAGCAGAAAAATCATTTTCTAAAAAACTTCCAAGATATTTAACTGATTTTGATGATTTTATTAACTGATCGTCACATTGAATGCCAAAGTTTTCTGTATTAGAAACTTTTTTCTTTGGACCAAATAAAATACATTCCGTTTTCCCTAGATGCAATGATAACTTATTGTCGACAAGCCATTTGCTACAATTTTTCAGCTCAGTGCTTAATGTATTACTAATAACAGACGGATCTTTATGTGAAAAAAGTATGGCACTGTCATCAGCATATAGTATTAACTTACATTTATCACTTATGCTGGTACACATGTCATTAATATAACATAAAAACAGTAAAGGACCTAAGATACTTCCCTGAGGAACTCCACAGGTAATATCATTAAAATCAGACATGGTATTATTTATCATAACAGATTGTTTACGACCATTTAAGTAGGATTTGAACCACTCCACCGATCCCATACCCATAGCTTGTAATTTTTTACATAAAATATCATGGTCGACTGTGTCGAATGCTTTTTGTAAGTCTAGCATAATCATTCCTGTGAACAAGCCTTTTGATGACTGAATTTTAATATGATCTGTCAAATGTATAAGGCACGAGTCAGTGGAATATTTAGACCTGAAACCACTTTGAAATTCATACAGTAATCCTTGATAATTTAGATAAGATTCAAGTTGAGTATATACAGCTTTTTCTAAGATCTTGGAAACAATAGATAGAATACTAACAGGTCTATAGTTTGAGACATCTAATCTATTATTCTTTTTGAACAATGGTTTGACCTTAGCACTCTTTAACTCTACAGGTACTTCATTATTTGTTATGGAACTATTAATTAAAAATGTTATAGGAATCTTTAAAAAACATTTCTTACTTGTGGCTTCTACAATAATGATATGAATGAATGGTTTCTTAAATACAAACTGGGCCGCCTTCATACGCCAGAATTATGATTGACCTTCAGTTTGTTTGATAAAAACCTATGGTTTAAGAATAATGAGAAATGAAGAAAGTTTTTTACCCGTAGTTTCTAAAATAAAATATAATGTAAATGATTTCTTAAACACAAACTGGGCCGCCATCATACACCACTATATGACGTGATCTTCAGTTTGTTAATAATAACCTGTGGCTAAAGAATAATGATAAATAAAGATGGTTTCTAAAATAATGATATAAGGAAAATGATTTCTTAAACACAAACTGGGCCGCCATCATACGCCACTATATGATTTGACCTTCAGCTTGTCTGATAAAAACCTGTGGCTAAAGAATAATGGTAAATGAAGATGGTTTATTACTTGTGGCGTCTAGAATAATGATATGAATGAAGAAATATTTCTTAAATACAAACTGGGCCGCCATCATACACCACTATATGATTTGACCTTCAGTTTGTTTGATAATAACCTGTGGCTTAAGAATAATGATAAATTTAAACAAAACCTTATCCGTGGTTTCTAAAATAATGATACATGTATAATGAAATTGTTATCTTAAATACAAACTGGGCCGCCATCATACGCCACTATATGATTTGACCTTCAGCTTGTTTGATAAAACCTATGGCTATAGAATAATGATAAATGATGTGGTTTCTTAAATACAAACTGGGCCGCCAACATACCCCACAATATGATTTGACCTTCAGTTTGTTTGATAATGACCTAAGGGTGTAAATCATGATAGAAATGACAATCACCGATAGCTTTGGATTATATGATGATCTAAATAGAGTTAATTTTAATGCATCCGGTTTACCTACCGGTATAAAATAAGACTGAGGAATAATTATTTCACATTTTTAATTTTATATAGAAAGCGCATCACGATATTCTTTTATTTTGAATGTTATCTGTAAAATCTGTGATAAAATAAACTTAACAAACCTTTGAGCACATTTTTAGTACTGCTTTGGTCAATGAAAAACATACTGATTTCATCTGTTCAGCTGAAGTCTGTTAAATTATGTCTAACATCTATTTTCCGTGCCTGCTTCTTGTCCTTCCCGCCTGTAACTAAGGACGTCGCGTCTTACATATTATGACGTCACGAACGTCACGTTACTAAGTTATTGACGACTCAAACTGAAATCGTTGTCGGAACGTTGAATGAATTTTTCAGTTCATGAAGTATCCCTTGACAGAGCTTTACCTCGCATAGTTAGTTTTTATAAATGTATAAATATGGAAATAATCCAATAATTTAAATGTAGTGTTATCAGGAGTGTGGAATTCCTATGCCTGACTTGTCCGCTTGTCTGACTCGTAGACTCTACATTTATGTCTGTGGACAATGAAAATGTTTCAACCCCACATGTCCGTGGACAAGTAATATCTTAAATTTAGCTGTAAACAAACAGTAGTGTGCCTCTGGAAAAAGGGCATTTTGATCCGGGGCAAGTTTATTAAAGTTTCCACTTGTCCATGGAAAAGCAGAAAAAAAACTTGAAAATCACCTAGAAAATTATGTAGTGGTGCGTTATATTTCAAGATCAATATATTAATGTAAAATCATAGATGCAATACATATCAATGGGGACTCAGTGTGATTGCCGAAAACTGCATGAACTTCACTGTAGTGCTACAATGTTCATTCATAACTTAAATTTTTTTAACTCTTAAGACATTTATAAGAGTATTAAGGTTTCTCTCCATGGTTGAATCACATTAAAGTCAAGTCGATCAATTCATGTTTATTTGTTTGAAAGTTATTGTGAATGCATACCACTGTCTTTATGAACTATACATTATATGAATAGCCCATGTATTCCTAATGTATTTTAGAATGAATTGCTTTCACTCTACAAGCGGCACTAAATGGGTATGTAATTTAATTCCTCATTGGTATTATTTCACAGTCTTATCTTGAAATATTGATTATAATGAATAGATATACAACAAAACTGTTCTCACGGACCAATGTGCATTCTTTTACTTTAGCCAATTATTTCATTGAAGCAAAAAAAAATTCATGTAAAGTTTGTACGTAAACTGTCAAAATAACAATACAAAGTATAGAGAATACTTAATGTAAAAATAATACTATGCCTAATACATTACTTGTATGGTAGTATAAACGTTTTAAATAGTATTATAGTATAGTTTTGCTTATGTTATGGAATATAGCTATTGTAGTTTTTAGACTTGATTAAATCTAATATGTTTGGTTTTAAAAGTTCAAAAGCTGAAATTGTCTCCCGGATCTGATAAGCTAAGCATTTTCTGTTGTCGTAGAAAGTTTATAATATTACATGTGTTTTGTGGTGAATTTATATTTAACATATTGATTGTTCTGTGGATTGTATATAAACAAATACTTAAATCTATTGTGTTAATCTTTCTACTTCATAAGTTTTGTATGAGACGTTCGACAGAAAGGACCCGGAAGAATCTATGGCATATTCTTATTTATTGATGCAAATGAATGAGATTTAGTTTTATTCTACGCATAAATGCATCTAACTTCGAATATTATGCACAGTTCATTCGTTTCTGTGCTGATTGTGATAAAATAACCTGCGATCCTGATGGATATTAATTAATTCATACCGAGTACCGACGGAAACAACCGAATACAATGACATACTCTTACGCACGTAATGACTTTAGGGATACAACAAAATTGGCGCCATACGCTGACCAGCTTGGAGTTTCGCGGGACACAAGAAATCAGAATCTTCTATCAGGGACTCGACTAGAGGCATCTGCAGGATATATTGATTTAAATGCTGTCAATGTATACGACAAGGCCACTCATTATAACTTGGCTAAAACATTACCTCCAACTAAAGCTAGTTCTGTTTCACAGGAGAAGAATCCTTACGGATGGTATTCAAATGACTTATCAGCTACGAGACGTACTCCAGTATCTGAACTTCGCGAGGAAGGCGCCGCTGGAAGTACTCGACAGCATGTGCCAGATGACTTCGATGAAACCGGAAGAAGAACTCAAGTTGACGATCGTCTACCTTATCTTCAGGACATTGTTGATATTGGTAAAACACTAGGAACCCACAGAGAAGATTATTTTGATGGAATGTGGAGTGATAGAGATGTTCCGAACACTGCAAGAGAAAGTCCAACCTTACGAGAGTCTTTACAAGAACTAAGAGCATCCAAACATCAGAGAGAGCTGACGGCTACACAAGCCGATGCAAATCTTGGTCGAACACAACTTGGGAAAACTATGTTGAGGGAAACGGTTGCATCCGATGATGACAATCCAAGCCCATACGGATGGCAGGCTCTTGGACCTACTAGGCGTCCAATAAAGAACGATATCTCTGATCGAAATGTACCTCAGGGTGAAATTTACTCATCTAGAATAAGAGCAAATAATGATCCCGCGCCAAACCCCGCGCCAAAAAATCAATTTCAAGAAAACAACTTCGGCGACACTCTAATGCCACCAAAACGGCTCTTGACGGGTACGAATATAGGACAAGGTAAAGTCTACGATTATCCATATATGAAGCAAGTGGTAAGAGCTTCAGACGACTCGTTCAATGCAGGATCTCTTACATGGATTACTATGGCAACAGATGATAAATTCATGAGATGGATGCATGTCATGTTCAGTAAGGTAATTACGTCACTGTTTTTATTTTTCGCAATCGGAAGTGGGTATAGAGTTTGTTTTCAGCGAGTTCGATCTAACTTAAATTGAAAGAATTAACAGTCAAATAAATCATATGAAAAAAGAAAGCCGTTAAAATCACAATTCTAATTTTGGTTTCGCTTTGGTTCTACACCATATCAGGGGCGGATCCAGGATTTTTTTCTACGGGGGGGGGGGTCCGAACTATTTCTAGGGGAAGGGGGGTCAAAACTTTCGAACCACAACCACATTATACACATTTTGCAGAATAATGCCACATATTAACAATAAAAACTACATAACCATTCAATCTATGTTAAGCACCGAAAAATTGCTTCATACTACTTAAAAATGACTTACAGTCAAGAAATACACTAATGGGCTGGTACATATTGGAAATTCTAGGGGGGTCCGGACCCCCCTGAACCCCCCCCCCCCCCCCCGCTGGATCCGCCTTTGTATATAAAATGACATGTAGTTAGATGAGTTTGTCGACGTTCATTAAAATCGATCATAAGTGAAACAGGCTAGGCGATAAATCTTATATTCAGTGCTTTGATTATATCATAGTGGAAAATGGTCTAAGAACTGATAGCCGCATTATACATAACAAATACAATGTATGCGGATTAATGCATGTTCACTAATATCTCTACTTCTTGAATTTTGCAGTTTAGGTCAAAATGGATAAAAGATAAGACGCCTCCTTCACAAATAAGAAAGTTGTTCCAAAGACATAGTTCTAAATATAAGAAAAGAAAAACACAGGCACCATTGTACACATGTCCAGAGAAGCTTTGTATTGCTGCAGTGGTGACTACAATTATTTCCTTTGCTGTTGTGGTGCCTACCGTTATGCTTAGAGGATACACTCAAGGTAAAATGACTGTTCGGAATGTTTCGGTATTTTCCGTGGCAGGCACAAAGAACAAGGCGTTATTACAGTCGTAAATCATCGGTCGTTTCCGTATTCATAATAAACACCTCAGCAATTCACAAAAGTTGTTAATAATGGCCAAAGTAGCAAAGTTCATATAAGGAGTTATTACATGTATTACAATATGAACTCAATCGCTTAATTTGATCTATGAAATGTATTATCATGTTACTGGAATTACCGAGTTGTTACGATTGTGTGAATTATTGTTCCTGGTACCTTTGATACAAGACTTACATTAACAAGTTACTAAACAAAGGTCAGAGAAGTACGTAAAGATAAAATTAGGCACAATATAACAGCTATTCAATCAATTGTTAAGTACAGTATACATCTACATTTACCGCATAATGGCCTCATTTATTACATTGAGTATTAGTGTCTACTCAATACAATGTATCGGTGTTTTTTGGAAGGAATTTATTTTCAAAAAATTCCTTTCTATGTCCGCACTCTGCGAAATTTGATAAAGAACGAACAGCACCTAACAATGAGTAAATGCGCCCAAGAAAATAGTGCAGCAGAAAAATATAAATACAATCAAACGTAGATGAGTTGGAAAAAAAATTCAAACAAATACATGTACTTAAAATTGTGATATTTAATGTTTCTTTACAATGATCAAACATTATTCATACAGTGTACGGAGAATAGTTATTTCGTATTATTGAAAGTATGAATGTCGTACAGTTCATAATGTATGCATACATTTACATAGATTATACACTTGCGTACATACACGGAATTAATTTTAACTTTTGACATTCCTTACCTTTTACATAAATCACTGCTGGCAACATGGTTGCTGTGATAAACAGCGCCCTACAAACGGTCTTGAACTGATGAAATTTTGACAAAAGTGATCGTGCATTTGTGTGATCTACATGTGTATGCATGATTAGCTTAAGGTCTTCAGCGAACTCGTGCCTTGCACTGTTAATGAATGTTTAATGCCGCTTCAGATAAAGAACAGTATCTTATAAAAGTGTCTTATGAAATTTTAGAAGCAAACAGTAATCAAGTGATCAACATATACTTACTTTCTGGATGATCCAGAAATATCCAGATTTCGTTGTTTCTTGAGAGTCTTACCATCCCACGTATACAGTGTGCATGCATTTAAATTTAATTTGATTTCAGGAGGCAAGGATAAAAATATACAGTCAGTTTAATTTTCATTAATAAAAATACACATTCAGTTAAATTTTCATTAATAAAAATATACATTCAATTTAATTTTCATTCCAGATCCACCCAAACTTCAAACATACACAATGGAAGGAAATCTTGTTAATTTTACGTACAATAGTGTGTATAGTAATAAATCATCGGAAGAATTTAAAAACATTTCTCAGTCGTTCTGTAATCAGGTACGTTTAGTATGACTGTAAGGTTTTTTGGCAGTAATTTCAATTTGTATAATGTATGTATTTCATATTTCATCATATCCACGTGGTAAAAATACATTTACAAGGAACTGTTAAAACATTACAAAGTTTATATGATATAAACTTCGATAATCCTTATGTTTGAAGCCCCTAAAAATTGGCAGCCCCCTTTGTTTTCAAGAAAAGATATAGATCTTCCTGTGGTATAATCAGTTTTTGAAAGTACATATATATAGCTGTGTTTTCAATTTCATTTCTCCAAGTTCAATTAATAATAGTTGTAGACATTTATTGAACAAAATATTTTTTCATCAGACTGTATGTGTGCCAAAGTTCAGGACTCTTCATCCAACAGGTTTATCTTGAATAATGCTAACCTCTTGAAACGAGAATGTTATTAACTCTTTTTCTTTTTTTGCAGCTTGTCACTAATGTTAATAATACACCAACAAAAGATATTGGTTACGAAGATTGCAAAGTGGTAGAAATCAGGTAAATTACTTCAGTATGTTCACTTCATTGTTTCATACTATATTCCTCATTATATCCATGGCAATTAAGCCACCTTGATTTGTGATTACTTACCTTTGCTATCTGTTTGTTTGCATATAGTGCTCCATTTCAGCAGTCAGTGATAAAATATGGACAATAAGCCTAACCATTGTTCCTGGAATGCCATTTGGAACTTCTTGCCAATTGTCTATGCAAATATCACTGGCACCAGAGTACATATCATAAAATAATGTGTACGTCCCTATATATAGTTCCCTGTGCATGCACTACCTAATATTATAATGAAAGTATAGTTATAACTCGTACACGGTAATGTATACGGGAATATGAGGACTCTGGTGCCAGAGGCAAATATTTGCATTAAAGATTTGAGTTGTTTTGATTGTTGGGATGCACCAGTCATATTCTCTCCTTCCATCAAAAGCAGCAACTGCCTATTATATTTTTTATCACACTATAGTAGGTACAGTAGTCCTTATAATCTAAAATATTTTTTTCTTTGTTTCTGGTCGAGTAGAAAGTCAGTGTTTTACTGAAGTTATTCCTAACATGTTTTCTGATTCCTTTTTTATATCATTTTACAGGGATGGTACTACCAAAGTAAAGATGATATTTGATGTAAAATTAAGACCTCCTATTTATGTTACAGAAGAGGAGATATTGACATCACTTGGTCTTGTATCAGATAATCGTACATTAGTATTTGATAATATTCTTCTTTCTAATATTGTTACTAAGTCAACTAACTGAAGATGACTCATCATTATAGCTTGTTTATATTGACCTGAAATGGGAACTGCATGAGGGACTTGACATAGGCGGATCCAGCGGGGGAAGGGGGGGGGTCAGGACCCCCCCTAGAAATTTTGGAAATGTACCTGTCCATAAGTGTATTTCTTGCCTGTAAGTCATTTTTAAGTAGCATGAAGTATTTTTTATTTCGGTGCTCAACAGATTTTAAAAATGCTTATGTTGCTTTTATTATCAATATGTTGCATTTTTTCTGCAAAATGTGGTTGTGGTTCAAGGTTTCGGACCCCTTGTAGAAAAGTTCGGACCCCTCCCTAAAAAAAAATCCTGGATCTGCCCCTGCTTGAGTAATCCATTTGTAGCACACTAATTTTTTGGATGATTAACTTGTTTAAAATTGATCTATGAGAACATCTGACTGGAATATAGTTGACAGAGAAAAACAACAAACTGCAACAATGGTTGGTGTACCTAACAATTAAAACCTGTTGTGCACTTGAACAACCTTTGTCTCAAATAATTAAACAGATGTCATTGTAGATGTTAATTCTGACCTATGACATAATCAGTTGGAATTGAGCTCAGTTTTTCAAACATTAATATTTGTCTTCCATAGAAGTTATTTTTGTGCATATTTAAATTATATATACTTGTTTATTTATTTTGTAGAAATGAATCTGGTGATCACTATAACCTGTATTTTGAATAAAATTACAATACAGTGATTACCATGTTGTTTTTCTTTAATTATATTTTGGCTCACCCAATTAATTCCAACTTGTGACGACTGAGAACTAACACTTTTAAATATGAACAACGACAACAACTTCAACAGTAATGATTTTACTACATTTTATTATCAGACAAAAAAATAACATAAAAATAAAAAAAATAAAAAACAACATATACAATGTTCTAAGTAAAATTACTTCAATTAGGCTAAAACATTAGTTACCAATATTACTCTTTCATAATTATTGAACTATAGTCCAGTATAGGCCAATAGTGTTTACAAAAAGAATTCTAGAAAAGAAATGTTTTTTATTCAAGCATATTTAATCCAAATGAGAATCAAAAACTGTATCAATTTATCAATTGTATCACCATCACTGTCTATACTTGGTTTATCAAACATAAAATATCTGCATTTACAAATTGTATATTACTGCGTAATTAATTCAAGAGTAAACATATAATCCTAATTGTCTTGATTTAGGCCTTTTAAATAATATTTCTAGATTAAGATGTTTAAATGATACATTTCAGTACAATTATTCATTGTTTGTCACTTGAATAAATCAGATAAAATTTCATGACTATAAAGTAAACTATATCTTTGAGTAGGAGCAGTGGTCCAGTGGTAGGACGCGCGCTTAAGGATCGAGAGATCCCGGGTTCAATCCCCACTAGGGGCACTGCTAATTTCCTTGAGCAAGACATTAACCTACAATTGTTTCACTCTACCCAGGCATAAATGGGACATGTGAGGGATCGCCTGTTTGAGGGTGATTTCAATGATCAGGAGTTATCGTACAAGATTGTAAAGTCGGCTGAACATGTAAATGGAAGCAGACTTTAAACCGCACTTTAACTATATCTGATTATAACAACAGCAGTCAATGTAAAATATTATATTTAGGCAGATTTTTCTTCTTAGAGTGGTTGAATATGGTAGACTTTGCAAAAGCTATAGTAGCATTTTCATTTATGAACAAATTCCTGCCCAATGTCATTTTTATGGAAAATACATATGAAAGTTAGTTTATTTTTAATTTAAACACTACATGATATATCATAAAAAACCAGTCTATACAAGCACAGCCTTTATAGATCAATTTAAAATTTAAACAAAAAAAATGGAATGTTCTAAAAATAAAAGTCAGATCAGTACAATATAAAATATTATTATATAAAAAATAAAATACAACAATGGCAACTAAATCTAGATAATCACCTGTGGTATTATTGCACACACATAAAATACATGATAGTCAAATATATAAAAAAATAATTAATAAACAGTTACCGAGAGAAATATATTGAACACCCACAATTAATAGACCTAATCCAGAATTCAAATTTATGGGTTTTTCTGTCCGTGCACAGGCGGTACAAACAAAGTTTTCTACACATTATTGCTAAACAGCATGAACTATGGATTAAATCCTATTGTTCTTTGTACACATGTTTTCATTGTAACGGTGAAAGTTTGTACTGGAGGGGAAAACCCAAATACAATGTATTTGAATTCCGGATATAGTCTATTAAAACTTCATTTGTCACAAGTCATCTATAATTATTGACTTGGATTTCCAAAAAAAAATGTTTAAAGTTCAGCCAACAAGGGATCACATTTCCACCAACATTTGGTCTGATATATTTAAAATGTGACTAAAGTTATCATATTGTAGAAGCTTAAAAATCTACTTGTGTCACTATACTTAACCTGAAAGCATGGCTCTAATTGATTGAAAACAAGACTGAATAAAATACAAAGTATAATTAATTGTTAAACTCATCTACTTCAAAGGGAGATCACTCTGAACAAAACAGTACAAAAACTTACTAATTTGTCAGAGTTATCTACCCTTTTCATCTACACAATGTCTAAAAACTAATAATGACAATAAAAATACTGTTAAATTGATATGTGCAAGTAAAAAAGTGAAAAATAAGAGAACTGTCTAAACCATAAATGGTTAACTTAGACAAAACAACATTTAATTCTCTGGAATAATAAGAATAATCAAACATCATAGGAACTGGGACACATGTCACTTCACTAACTACCTTTAAACAAAGATTATCATTCTCCCTCCCACCAATGATTCAAAATCAAGTAAGACAGGTGCCAGACACTGACAGAGTATGCACTTAGTAATTAGTTAATTGTTTAATCCAAAGATTTAGCCTTTCCAGGAACGTAGCGTAGGTTGACTTATCACATGAAAAAAACTTAGAAAGCCTTTATTAATTTATTCAACAGCTAAGATTAATAATACTTATATAAACTGAAGAAAACATATATTATAAACTGACATCCAGTGCCATTAAAAAATAATATGCAAAAGTAGCAAAATATGCAAAACAAAAGCCACATAAATTTAAGAAGTAACAATTTTCTTTTTGAAATTGTAGTTATACAGTATTTTCAATATTAGAAAAATACTACCAATGACTTTAATTTAAGAAACAATACAGATCTATCTAAAAAAATAAAACATGACAAAAATAATCTTGATAATAAGAATATTAACATGTATAGTATATGAAATTGAGATATGTCCGAACAGGTCATCTTAGCATCAAGTACAATATCTTGTTAACAGATTAAAGGTTGCCCAAGGGAATTTTTATTGCCCTGACTAAAAAATGATTGTCCCAGGCAACCAGAAACCTAAATTAATAGACTGTATGTATACCAATTGTAGTATTGTATAATTTAATGTAACCTTGACTTATAATCCCATAAAGGAACTTGTACATTTGACTATAAATATAAGGTTTAAAGTTTGAAATTCTTATTACAATAGCTTTTACAAACAAACAAAAAAACCTTACATAAGTCCCAAAACATGGAACTTCAAATCAAGACCAGAAAAAACTACCCATGTAAACAGCATGCTATTGCTATTCTAAATAAATACAACCACTAATTTTATAGGATTTAACTAGACAATATTTAGGACTGAATATATTTCGTATATTTGGGTTAATTGAAAATTATGCTCTTTACTACAAAACATAAGAAATCTGGCTATTGCTCCACAAGATTTAAGGGGAAGACTGCTCTGACTGATATTATAATGTATTCAAATGTGGATTGTCTCGGCTTCAGACTCATACGATACTTGTGCATCTGTAAATAATCTGTAAGATTTGTGTCTTCCACGTAGGTAACCTTTCTTTGATGCCCAGCATATTATAGCTGTAGCCCCACAAATACTAATGAATGCTATGGTTGTTGGAATGATGATGATGATAGCTGTCCTTGTACCAGTTGTCTCCCCTGTTTCTATCACACCTAGACCTGTAGAAGAAAAAATGTCAAATATTATTTTGTATGTGCTTCCTGAAAAAGGCAACATGCCAAATTGTAAACATTATACATAGTGCCGGCTGCAATGTTTATATTAATTTTAATTAGCATTTAATCTGTTCATGGATGACATGAACTTGCAGCAACACCCTAAACTTAAAAAAGGGCCAAGTTTTATTTCCAGACACTGCAAGATTAAGAAAAACAGGATAGTAGCAAATAGAGGCCGGAGCATAAAAGTTATGTAGATTGGAACAGTGCTAACTTTAAACACATGGTTGCGTATTTGAAAAAAAAATATGTGAGGGAATGTTTGAGAAGGGAGAAAGTAGGCTAATATAAACTACATGAATTTAAAATTCTAAAAAACCTGAAATTATGATTTTCATTCCTCAAGCTACTTTTATTCAGATAAAGGACTTTTTCTCAGTTCTCAAACATTCCGAATTTCAGAACTAGTTCTCATAAGTTTTAACCTATGGAAGCTTCCTCAGGCTCGGCTTTAAAAAAAGCCCCGATTAAAAATTACCCAAACCATTCAGTGAAACACTAAGAATTATAAACCATTACCTCGGTTCATTTTGATCCAAGTAAATGATGAATTCAGTGGTTGAGTAAAGTTACCAACAAAGTAAGGTTCATCTTCATTTTTAAACGATCCTGTAATCTGTAGTGGAGAATTTAATGGAAAACGTACACCAGGAGTGTAAATACGAGCTAGTGTAAATACAATAGTATGTCCATCAGTAGATGTACCTAGAATATAGACAAAAAGTAAAAATTAGTTATGTGTAGAGTCATTGCCTCTTCCAACAAGCCTTTAGCTCACAGGTATTAAAAATTTGGTTCACAGAAGTAATAATTACATATTTCATATAGTCGGTGTACTTAATAACAAATCCTACCCTATATCGCATATTAGATCAGGCTAATGCACAAGAAAATTTAATGTGATGACTGTATGAGCCAGGAAAATTAACTATCAATGGTATTATTCATAGCAACTGTAGCAAATGGAATTATTCATAAAAAAAACCACCAGATATTGAACAAATAAACTAACTGAAAAACCATTAAGATGGCCTTCGTGTTAATTTAAAATCGTAGAACTAGGCTTGGACTACTAATCATAATGAATTTTTATAAATAAGTTGATGTGACAAAGCTATATTCAGGAGCAGTAGTCCAGTGGTAGAACACCCACTTAAGGATCTCCATCCGGAGGCACTCCTATTTTTGAGCAAGAAATTAACAAGTGATTGCTTCACTACACCCAGGCGTAAATGGGTACCAGTGAGGGTGGTATAACTCTGTAGCACCAATATGTCAGCTGCACTAAGCAGAGTAACAGCCTACCCAGGGAGATTGGTATATAGATACCAGTAGTCTAATTACCAGGAGTAATATACATGTATGTGATCATGCGTAAGCATGAAACTTAGATTACAAAATGCAATTACTTTTTATCTACAAGCAAAATTAAACTAAAGCAATTTTTTACCATTGAAATCCATCACAGCTCCATCCTGGTCATAGAGAGTGGTTACCAGGGTTTTGTAATCTAAAGGATGTTTATGTCTCGTAACAAAACTAAATAAATATTCTACATCGTTGTATAAATATCTCCCATCAAAATGATGATTTATAAGGAATACATGCATCCAGTCTAGGTTAGGAATAGTTGCTGGGTAACCTGTTGTTACACTCACACCTCCAGAATCTATATTACTGCCATTTGTTGTAGAAGTTGAAGTGAGCTTAGACTCAGTATTTTCTGTTCTATTTTCATTATTATCATGAACTGGTTCCTGTGTTTGCATATCAGTTTTGTTTGGACTTGAAGTAGCAGAGGTACCACTACCATCCTCTACTGGAATATTTTGATCAGATGGTGTTGTTATGACAACAAGATGGTCGCTATTGGAGACACTTGTTCTTCCTGACACAGTGGTGTTCATCAACGTAGATATATTGTTGTCATTATTATCAGTCACAATGTTTGAAGCTGTGGTTATTACTTTATCATTGGTAGGAGTAGTTTCATCATTCTTCACACCAGTATTGTCTGTCACAGTCTCCTGTGGAAACACAGTACCTGAAAGAAAGACAATTAATAGACACAGTTCAAGAATAGACAAGGGGTTTCAATCGAAAACTGTCTTTAGAATGTAAGACTAAAAGTAATTTATGATGTATATATGAATATGATACAGAAACTTATAAAAAATAAGTCTCTTTTATTTAATAAAATTAATTTTATTAAGACGTAACATAAAACATTACTCAACAGAAAATTTATTTATTATCATTATTATTATGTATAGACATTTTAGAAACATATATACACTACACTTTCTAAAAAACTAGCCAAAATGAAAGAGTATAAACCAAATCTATGAATATGATGATTCATTTTTTCATCATTCAACATTTCTCATAATGCATCGTAATAAATTCACTAAAATTGTTTCACACTGTGCTCCATAAAAACAGATGAGTATCTGTACATAAATCTTTGTATAAATCAATTCCCGTATACACTTTTATAAAATGGGAACGAATCGTCTAAACTCTGATATTTTGGGGACAGATCGTCCACGGACAAATGTGACTGGGGATGGATCGTCTAGAGGGAGAATAGTCTTGGGGACAGATTGTCCGTATACCAAAACAGAGCCCCAAATCTGTACATATATTAGTTATGGCTTCCAAAACTTTATAAGCCGCTTTATTACATTTTGATTTTCGTCAGATGCGGTAAAGTACCCGTTCATTGACAGTATAAACATGGGTTCGCTGAAGACCTTAAGCTATACATATATAATACATTACTCATAAAAAATCTTACCAATACATAGTAAGGCAACAAGAATCAGGGTGAACATCCAGGTCATCATCATTTTTTAGCCATCAGTAAACTGACCTTTTTTCACATATTGTAAAGTCAACACTAAACTAGTCCACTGCAAAATAAAATGTAAACATTTATCAAAAATAAATTTCTTCCCTCTGCAAAATAGATTTCTGATTTCAAATCATAAACAATGTTTAAATCATAAAGAAAAAACTAAAATCAACGGTAAAACAGCTTACCATTTACTCTCAGAGCATGAAATAATAAAATTAATTTTTGTGAAATTGGACTAATTGGAGGTTAAACAACACTAAATTTATGGTTGTTGCTATCGCACGTTCAATACCGTACATTCCGGGTTCCGTAACTGTAGCCTTAATTAACCTATAAGCTAGAGTTACGGGCCCGTAACTGTAGCCTCAACAAGATTTATAAGCTAGGATTACGGGCCCGTAACTGTAGTCTAATCATACCCTTTAAGCTAGGATTACGGGCCCGTAACTTTAGCCTATACGTACCTTTCCGGTTAGGATTACGGGCCCGTAACTGCAGCCTTAATCAACCTATAAGCTAGAGTTACGGGCCCGTAACTGTAGCCTCAACAGGCTTTATAAGCTAGGATTACGGGCCCGTAACTCTAGCCTATAAGTACCTTTCCGGTTAGGATTACGGGCCCGTAACTGCAGCCTCAACAGGCTTTATAAGCTAGGATTACGGGCCCGTAACTCTAGCCTATAAGTACCTTTCCGGTTAGGATTACGGGCCCGTAACTGCAGCCTTTATCAACCTATAAGCTAGAGTTACGGGCCCGTCGGCTTCACGAAAAACCACACACCACACACACCACACACACCAACCACACACCACTTTGTATAACATGATATGAGGCTTATTTTCGTTTGTTTACCTGTTTTTAAGCCTAATTATGGTATAAATTAACAGAATTACATAAATTCATCAATAATTAGATCGTAAAACGCGTTGGAAGTTGTCATAGAAAATGTCGTTATATGTTTGTGTACTAAGGGAGTGAACTCTAAGTACGCTAAGTGGGGTTAAATTTGTCAAGTTTGTTAGAGTTGTCTCTCTTTGATCATAAACTCTGATACATTAGTTGTGTTAATAAATATCTTGTTTAGCAACAAATTTTATTTACAACACTCGTTTTTTAAAACAAAAATAGACCCAAGATCTATGTCAGACCTAAAATTTTCTCTTTCAAACGGAATTTAACATCACTCTTCATTTTTATGTAAAAAAGTGTACATATTACCTTAGAAACGGAATTTAAGCGCCGTTTTGTTGTGGTGTGTGGTAAATCGTTTATTATACATTACTCTTTAATTTTAATATAAAAACGTATACATCTTCTCTTACAAACGGAATTTAAGCGCCGTTTTGTTGTGGTGTGTGGTAAATCGTTTATTATATATCACTCTTTAATTTAATATAAAAACGTATACATCTTCCCTTACAAACGGAATTTAAGCGCCGTTTTGTTGTGGTGTGTGGTAAATCGTTTATTATACATCACTCTTTAATTTTAATATAAAAACGTATACATTTTCCCTTACAAACTAAATTTAAGCGCAGCTTTGATGTGGTGTGTGGTAAATCGTTTATTATACATCACTCTTCATTTTTTATGTAAAAAGTAAACATCCTCCATTACAAACGGAATTTAAGCGCCGTTTTGTTGTGGTGTGTGGTAAATCGTTTATTATACATAACTCTTTAATTTAATATAAAAACGTATACATTTTCCCTTACAAACTAAATTTAAGCGCAGTTTTGTTGTGGTGTGTGGTAAATCGTTTATTATACATCACTCTTTAATTTTAATATAAAAACGTATACATCTTCCCTTACAAACGGAATTTAAACGCCGTTTTGTTGTGGTGTGTGGTAAATAGTTTATTATACATCACTCTTTAATTTTAATATAAAAAGTATACAATTTCTCTTTCAAATGGAATTTAAGCGCAGTTTTGATGTGGTGTGTGGTAAATCGTTTATTATACATTACTCTTTAATTTTAATATAAAAACGTATACATCTTCCCTTACAAACGGAATTTACGCGCAGTTTTGTTGTGGTGTGTGGTAAATCGTTATTATACATCACTCTTTAATTCAATATACATGTAAAAACGTATACATTTTCTCTTACAGACGGAATTTCAGCGCAGTTTGGATGTGGTGTGTGGTAAATCGTTTATTATACATTGCTCGTCATTCATTTTCTTTAACAGACGGAATTTAAGCGCAGTTTGGGTGTGGTGTGTGGTAAATCGATTGTTTAACGTTACACATCATTTTTAATACAAAAACATGCCATTTTCTATAACAGATATGATTAAGGCGCAGTTTTGAGTTGGTGTGTGGTATATCATATCGTTTTTATACATTAGACCTTATTTCAATACAAAAAGCACGTTTTTTTTTCTACAACAGACGGAATTTGAGCGCAGTTTTGATCTTTTGTGTGGCCAATCGTTAATTATACATAACACTTTATTTATGTAGTAAAACTTAAGTAAAAAAAATATTTCAGATAGAAAATCTATTATTCAAAACATTTCCATGAAACGAGCCTGTGTTTGGCACATGCTAATTTTCTATAACAGATGTAATTTAAGCGCATTTTTCCGGTGTGTGATAAATCGTTTATTATACATCACTCTTTAATTTAATATAAAACGTATACATCTTCTCTTACAAACGGAATTTAAGCGCCGTTTTGATGTGGTGTGTGGTAAATCGTTTATTATACATTACACTTCATTTTTTATATAAAAACGTATACATCTTCACTTACAAACGGAATTTAAGCGCCGTTTGTTGTGGTGTGTGGTGAACCGTTTATTATGCATCACTTTTTTTATTTAACATAAAAACGTAAACATCTTCCCTTTCAAACTGAATTTAAGCGCCGTTTTGTTGTGGTGTGTGGTAAATCGTTTACTATACATCACTTTTTAATTTTAATATAAAAACGTATGCATCTTCCCTTACAAACGGAATTTAAAAGCCGTTTTGTTGTGGTGTGTGGTAAATCATTTATTTTCATTACTCTTCAATTTCAATATTAAAACGTATACATCTTCTCTTACAAAAGGAATTTAAGCGCAATTTTAATGTGGTGTGTGGTAAATCGTTTATTATACAACACTCTTTAATTTCAACATAAACACTTATACATCTTCCCTTACAAACGAAAAAAGAAAATACGACTAAACATGTACAAAGCGTTTAGACCCATTAAGAGATGTTCGATAAAGCCATATACCACCTATTGTAGCTATATCATAAACTACTTCCCGTGACCACATGTTGTGATCGATAAAGTAAGATAAGAATCATAGATCACGATCAAACCAATTCGTTTTCTTTGTATCATCGGGGTAGGTCCAGAATTTGAATGACAGCTCCAAGTAACCAATCAGCGTCCGGCATTTGAAACGCTGATGATAAGCAGCTTATCGGCCGCCAATTTATTACAACATCATTTGACAGATACAACAACATGCATATACATGTATATTCAATGTACATATAGTTATCAATAAAACATAGACAGGAAAGTAATCCTGTCATGAAAGTGTACCCGCTGTGCCTTGGTATGCGCAGTGCATTATACAATCACACCAGGGGCTCATAAATCCGATAGTGCACATGATAAAATTAAGAAAAAATACTTCAAAAATCCAAAACGTTTGGAAAAGGGTACAAAAGGGACTATGACTTCAATTAGATATTTTAAATATAAAAACTACTCAACTAAAAACATACAAAACTTTACAACATAACAAAAAAAACAATCAAATGAAAGCAGAAAATTAAAATTTTTTGTATCATTTGCACAAAATTGATATTATGAAAATGAAAGAGTTATGACTGTTCAATATTTTCCCCCGGTACTTTTCTACTGAAAATCGAATATCGACTTGAGATTATGTATGGGCCTTAAAGTTGGACATTAAGTTCTCCCCTGATGATTTCAATCCAAAATACATGATATGATCAGAACTAATAACCAAAACATGCATCGAACTAACTTATTTTATTTATTTATTTATTGGAGTACAACGCCATGTCCACACAATTTTAGGTCATTTTACGGCGTCCAGCCATCTAACCTAGCTTTCCTGGACCATTGTCTTTAACCCGTACTCACCTACCCTTCCACAAGGCCGGAAACTTCTCCATAATATCTAATCAATGGAGGAAAATCTACATTATTGTCAAATTTTCATGGTAGGGTATAACCTCCCCAGGTGGGATTCGAACCCGCACCCCCTCGGACACGAGTATCCAAATCCCGGCGCTCTACCAACTGCGCTATCGAACCGGGTTCTCGAAATAACATTCCGACTTGTTGAGCGAGCGTTGGGGGTGCTGAACCGGTGCGTATTTCCAATCCTTGACCTATGCCAGGGAGCGAAACCGCGGTTCGGTCAAACTGAAATTTTACAGGCACGTAGTGGGTTCCTGGGTAAACATTGTATAAAAGTTTCGCGTTGATCATGAATCATGCATCGAACTAAGTAGAACTAATACTATTCATTATAGATTGCTTCTGACTCGGACGTTACAGTGAGTAACTTGCACAAGTCGCTGTGCCCTTACATACCAACATATTTCAATAAAGTTTATACTGTACCGTGGAAAAGATCAGAGTCTTCCCTACATTTTAAACCATAATACAGCATGATGCTACGATAAATAGAGTGACAATACAACAAACATGGGACTCAATACAACATCTAGCCACAGACCCAATAATCAGGAGAAATTCATGAAATTTGGGGATTTTCCGCCTCTGTCCTAGACGTCACTTTGGGTCAATAAGTTCAGTTTATACCGTTGAAAAGATCAGATTCCCCTCTACATTTTAAGCCAAAATACAGCATGCTATGATCATAAAGCCAGAATAACCCAAACATGCATGGAACTAAGTAGAACTAAGACAATACGTACAGTAAAGTGCCCTTGACTCAGGCTTTACACCGGTGCTCTTAAATTGTCAACATATTTTAATTAAGTTTATACCGTTGAAAAGATCGTGTTGATCGGATACGAACTAAAGCCAGATTAAACCTAATATGTATCAAACTATGTAGAACTAAGACAATACAGTAGGGTGCCCCTTGACGCAGGCCTTACATCCGGTACTTTACACTAGACGCTGTGCCCTTAAATATCAACATACACATGTATTTCAATTAAGTTGTACCGTTGAAAAGATCAGAGTCTCCCCTACATTTCAAGCCAAAACACAGTATGATACAACCAAAAATAGAGTCACAAGGAAACAAACATGTACCCAATACAACATGTATCCGCAGACCCAATGATCAGCGGAAATTCACGAAATTTGGGAATTTTCCGCCCCTGTGCTCGGTATGACTTTAAGATAAAATGTATATTTATTATTATATTTATACATCATTATAATGTTATTTAATTAGCCTAAGGGAATAAATTCTACTTGAAGAAGGATCCATTACAAACTAATGGAAGATGTGAATCAATTACAGACAAAATGCTGAGCAAGCTCAGAAAATGACAGAAATGTCCTCAGCCATTGTGGAGAAAAAGTTGTGCATTTATTACTTATTTTTTTCAGCTAACAGACAGACCAAAAGTCCGAAAATGTTGAAAATGAAACAACCTCAAAAAAGACCTATGTCATTCCGGAGAATAAGATGTATTTTAGGTTCGAGCTAAAACCCGCGTACGGACTGGTCAATGTGCGCGGCACATATCTGTATACAAACTATACTAAAATTGTATGATATTCGCTTTTATATCTTTATTAAAACTATACACACATTTTCTATTGTAGAGGGGAAAATCAGCATTGTTTTGACCGAGTGTGTGGTTGTTAATTAAAGTACATGCTTTACATATGTATTAAAACTTCATGTACCGCTATACGAAAATTTACTATTTCGGAGAGAAAGTCAGCAGTGTTTAGATCGAGTGTGTGGTAAATCGTTTATTATACCCTACGTTTATTATTTACATTAAAAAATGCTAATTTTCTATTTCAGATGGAAAAAGTACAGTTTGAATAGAATGAGAGGTAAATCGCTTTTTATGACTAACACTTCAATTTTAATACAAAAACATGTTTCTACTTTCTATTTCAGACAGACTGTCAGTGGTATTCATATTGTCTCAAGCTATTGATAAGTTAACGACTAAAACTAGTAAATTCAGTCGAAACACAAGCAAGTATCACAGTTGACAAGGGTTAAAAGGGTTATATATTAAATATTATAAATTATATCAAAATATTTAGACAGATACGCAGGAGAAGGTGACTTTTTTGGGAAAGAAGATTTGAATGAAAGGAATTGAATTATTCGTAGTCTGAGTCTTGCCTATCCTAAGAAGGTCAAATATACCAAAGTAAGAGACTCACCGAACCTAGGTCGGTCTGATAGAGCCAAGTCTGAGTCTTACCTATCTAAGGACGGTCTGGAAAACACAAGTCTAGGTAGGTCTGATTGATCTAAGTAAGAGTCTGGCCTATCTATGGTAGTTCTGATAGACCATGGTAGGAGTCTGGCCTATCCTAGGTAGGTCTTATAGACCATGGCAGGAGTCTGAACTATCCTAGGTATGTTTGATAGACCATGGTAAGAGTCTGAACTATCCTAGGTAGTTATGATAGACCATGGTAAGAGTCTGAACTATCCTAGGTAGGTATGATGGACCATGGTAGACGTCTAAACTTTTCTAAGTAGGTCTGTTAGGCAATGGCAGGAGTCTTAACTATCCTAGGTATGTCTGATAGACCATGGTAGGAGTCTGAACTATCCTAGGTTGGTCTTGTAGACCATGGAAGACGTCTAAGCTATCCTAGGTAGGTCTGATAGACCATGGTAGGAGTCTGAACTATCCTAGGTTGGTATAATAGACCATAGTAAGAGTCTGGCTAATCCGAGGTATGTCTGATAGACCATGGTAAGAGTCTGAACTATCCTAGGTTGGTTTAATAGGCCATGGAAGACGTCTAAACTATCCTTAGTAGTTATGATAGACCATGGTAGGAGTCTGAACTATCCTAGGTTGGTCTAATTGGCCATGGAAGACGTCTAAACTATCCTTAGTAGTTATGATAGACCATGGTAGGAGTCTGAACTATCCTAGGTTGGTCTAATTGGCCATGGAAGACGTCTAAACTATCCTTAGTAGTTATGATAGACCATGGTAAGAGTCTGACCTATCCTAGGTAGGTCTGAAAGACCATGGTAGGAGTCTGAACTATCCTAGGTAGGTATGATAGACCATGATAATGTCTGAACTATCCTTGGTTGGTCGAATAGACCATGGTAGGAGTCTGAACTATCCAAGGTAGGTATTTTAGCCCATGGTAGGAGTCTGAACTATCATAGGTAGGTATGATAGACCATGGTATGAGTCTGAACTATCCTACGTTGGTCCAATAGACCATGGAAGACGGCTAAACTATTCTAGGGATGTCTGATAGACCATGGTAAGAGTCTGAACTATCCTAGGTAGGTCTGAAAGACCATGGTAGGAGTCTGAAATATCCTAGGTAGGTATGATAGACCAAGATAAGAGTCTGAACTATCCTTGGTTGGTCTAATAGACCATGGTAGGAGTCTGAAATATCCTAGGTAGGTATGATAGACCTTGGTAGGAGTCTGAACTATCATAGATAGGTTTGATAGAACTTGGTAGGAATCTGAACTAATCTAGGAAGGTCTAATAGACCATAGGCGGAGTCTGGTCAATCCTAGGTATGTCTGATAGACCATGATAAGAGTCTGAACTATCCTAGGTAGGTCTTATAGACCATAGTCGGAGTCTGGCCAATCCTAGGTTTGTCTGATAGACCATGGTAAGAGTTTGAACTATCCTAGGAAGGTATGATAGACCATGGTAAGAGTCTGAACTATCATACGTTGGTCTTATAGACCATGGTAGGAGTCTGAACTATCCTAGGTAGGTCTTATATGCCATAGTTGGAGTCTGGCCAATCCTAGGTATGTCTGATAGACCATGGTAAGAGTCTGAACTATTCTAGGTAGGTCTGAAAGACCATGGTAGGAGTCTGAACTATCCTAGGTAGGTATGATAGACCATGATAAGAGTCTGAACTATCCTAGGTAGGTCTTATAGACAATAGTCGGAGTCTGGCCAATCCTAGGTTTGTCTGATAGACCATGGTAAGAGTTTGAACTATCCAAGGAAGGTATGATAGACCATGGTAAAAGTCTGAACTATCCTACGTTGGTCTTATAGACCATGGTAGGAGTCTGAACTATCCTAGGTAGGTCTTATAGACCATAGTTGGAGTCTGGCCAATCCTAGGTATGTCTGATAGACCATGGTAAGAGTCTGAACTATCCTAGGTTTGTTTAATAGGCCATGGAAGACGTCTAAACTATCCTTAGTAGTTATGATAGACCATGGTAAGAGTCTGAACTATCCTAGGTAGGTCTAATATACCTTGGTAAAAGTCTGAACTATCATAGGTAGGTCTGGTCGACCCAAATCTGAGTCTGGCCTATCATAGGAAGGTTTAAAAGACCTTAGTAAGAGTCTGAACTATCCTAGGTATGATAGGCCATGGTAAATGTCTGACATATCTTAGGTGGGTCTACTAAATCAAAGTCAAATATTGACCTTTTCTAGGTATGTCTGATAGACCATGGTAATTGTCTGAATTCCCTTAGGTGGGTCTGATAGACCGTGGTAAGTGTCTGAAATATCCTAGGTAGGTCTAATTGTCCATGGTCGGATTCTGGCCTATCCTAGGTATGTCTGATAGACCATGGTAAGAGTCTGAACTATCCTGGGTTGGTCTGATAGACCATGATAGGAGTCTGAACTATCATAGGTAGGTCTGATTGACCCAAGTTTGAGTCTGGACTATCCTAGGTAGATCTGATAGGCCATGGTAGGAGTCTGGTCTATCCTAGGTAGGTCTTATATAATAAGGTAAAGCCTAGTCCCATAAACATGAAAACAGCCATGAGGGCACCGTATGGGCGCAGCGCGATCAAGATCCGCAAGGGCCTGTACGAACTCTTGCGTATCCGTACGGACTGTTACGTTTTTACCAGGGTCCATGAGTTGAGCCTAGGATACACGAATCAGTTTCAGAGTCAAATCACGAACAAAGTTGTGGCCGAGTATGGATTAAACACGTGTATCTTCCAGCTACGGCTCAGGACGGGGTGTTGTTTTGTACCATGTGCGTACCCTCTCCTTGGTAGGCAAGGCTTCCGACGGTCTACGACTGTCTGCTCGTACGGGTCCGTAACAAGCCTCGATTTTATGGAACTGAGGCATAAGAGTCTGAGATACCCTAGGTAGGTCTCATTGACAATGGTAAGAGTCTGGCCTATCCTAGGTAGGTCTGTTAGACCATGGAAAGAGTCTGAACTATCCTAGGTAGGTCTTATAGACCATAGTCGGAGTATGGCCTATCCTAGGTTGGTTTGATAGGCCAAGTCAGAGTGTGAACTATCCAAGGTTGGTCTGATAGACCCAAGATTTGTTTTAAGAAATTGTTTTAGATCTGTTTTATTAAGTAATTGTTGAAAACAAAATTTTACAGAACAATGTAAAAATCATTCAGTTTTACTGGATGTGTCGGTTGTACATTTTCCAAATTCGATTGTGAGACAAGTTACAACAACACAGATTAATCACTTTCGAATCTGCTTCCTGGACCAGTCCCCCAGTACTGAGTCAGCGGATGAGGTTTTTTGCTCATGGAAACAACAGGGTAGATTTTAGGTAGTATTCGAACCAACACGAAGCTAGCTACCTAATGATTTCCTGTCCAACGTCGTCACAGCTCAGCCACGCCCGCTCCGTTGCATCGGTAGCGGCCGGGGATTAATTTTATATATTTTTGCACTTAAAGAACATTTTCACTATTTGTTTGTTACAGATATTTTGATGACGTACGTCTTAGATCACTAACTTTAATGATGGGTCGTGATTTTCACTGACAACAACTTGTACATATGTATATATAAAATTTACAACACCCTTGAATGTCTGATGTAGGATTACAGTAAAACTTACCATTTCCAATCAATTACTCAATTACCAGCGTATTCCTCGATCATTACAATCTCTCATAATTTCGTCTGTTGCAATACATGGACATTTACAGGCACGTAAAAAAACATTTCCAGATTGACGGGGGGTATTTTATTCACATTTATCTCAAGAAAAGAAATCAATACACACTTACTAATAGTAATTAAGTATTGTAGTATTGATTGAAAATGTTAAGTCTTACTATATATCGATATATACGTCTAGTTTTGTCGTACAAAACCCTTGCCTTTTTTTCAGGCGTGAGACTGACTAAGACCATAAGTAATCTTAAGCAGTTAAATATAACGTGTAATTTTGATTTAGCTGAAAAAGCACGAATGTATCAATCAGTTGTGTATGACAGATTCAATAAAGATCCCAGTCAATATATCTGATTAAAATATTGTGGGGCTTACCCCCCCCCTTCTTTTCCTACGGGCCTGTATGTATCACCATCGTGCATCATTTTGCGCCAGTATACAAACAAGGAAGTGGTCCTGTAAGGAAGTGTACTTACCCGCTGGGCAGTGTATGATAACATTGAAGTGTACTTACCCGCTGGGCAGTGTATGATTACATCGAAGTGTACTTACCCGCTGGGCAGTGTATAATAACATCTCAGCTGGTGGTCATTATATCGAAAGCATCGTATATACAAGTATTGAATGCATTTTCCATACTGTTCAGACCCAAGCTCTGGAGATTTCCCGAAAAGGCGAAAGAAATTGATTTTTCGGTGATAGTTGTAATCACATGGAATTGTGGTTGTAATAAAACAATAACTTATTATTAAATACAATTCAATTAGGGACTTTGGTCAGTTATCTTTCCTTGATGAAATCTGAAGCAATCCAATTGGTTAGTAGGTCCTTACAGTTGGAATCCTCGGATATTATCATTGCATTCCTATGTAGGAATATCATAATATTTATCTAATATCTTTCTTGTTTATTTATATATTAACAGAAGTGATAAAATTTAGACAATTCTTTGCCCTGAAAACACTTAGCTTGAATTTCAAATAAATTAAATGATTAACAAAAAAGTTATTAAGATTAATTTGGGCAAATTGACAGTGAAAAGTAAAGGTAAAATCCGAGTAATCAAACTAATTGCACCTATCTGCATTCGGAACTCCTTGGCCATTCACTACGAATGTTTTCATTCATGAAAGGTCGAGGTTTTTCCGAATGAATCTACCTATTTAAGAGTAGACAAGGAGAAATAACTGACTAAGGTCATTATATCATCGTAGACAGACATTATATTTTTTTCATGCAAATATGATAGTAAATACACATGCTCATGTTTATTTCATCCAACGAGAATTTCAAGCAAATTCCAGTCTTCCATGTGGACATCTAGTAAAACAAGTTCAAATTATTTTTACAATACTGACATAGTAAAATACAACAAATTGAAACATAGAACTGATGTAGAGTATGTTTAAGCTTTTATAAAGAATTCAAATTTAAATTATAAGTGGTTCTAAGATATTGAATCATGAGGCAATAGCCAGCTACCGATACTATCGACTCATTTCCCATTTCAACAAGCAGGTATTGAAAGGATGCCATTGCCTGGGACACATACAATCGGGACAAATCACGATTTTACACACCGCTGACTTATACTTTTTAACACAAGAGGCATTCGGCCCTTGACCACTTTATACTTTAAAGTTTTCTCTGAATTTTTTACAAAACCGTCATATATTCAATCTTAAACTTGAATTAACAAATTCGGTGTTTTGGGTCAGAGTCAACTTCAACGCGGCGGAAATGTACAGTTTTTGGTAATTTCCCGCTGTTTTAAAATAGTTGTCTCTAAGGCAATGTTGCACTTATTTATCGCCCACGATAACCTAAAATGTGTATGTTCCTTGATATTTCACGGGTTTAGCGCAAAACAGTCGTAACTCAATATATTCGAAAAGGATGAGTAACGACCGTTTTGCGCTAAACCCGCGATTTATAGGATATATTGTATGTCGAAAGTGGATGTAAAAACGACATAGCTCGAAAATTTTAGGTATTCCCATGCTGTTGTCATCAATACAGTACAACCTCTTTTGAACAATTCCCAATTGGAAAACTGAAGTATGGACTGCTTTTCATAGGTTGTTGTTGCAGAGGCTTGGTTCTATAGTGGGCCGCTCTGCAGAAAATTAACTGCAAATGATGCAGCATATCTACTCGAGATCACGAACGTTCCAAATGGGCGCGCTAGGTGTTTTTTTTTCATTCTTACTGCAACTTGCTCACATGTTTGTCATTGAAATTCTTGATTTATCTTTTTAAAATTAGCTATGAATGTTGGTAAAGTGCGCCATGCAGCGTTCATGTCATATTGATATTTAAGTCCATGCAGCGTTCATGTCATATTGATATTTAAGTCCATGCAGCGTTCATGTCATATTGATATTTAAGTCCATGCAGCGTTCATGTCATATTGATATTTAAGTCCATGCAGCGTTCATGTCATATTGATATTTAAGTCCATGCAGCGTTCATGTCATATTGATATTTAAGTCCCTACCAGTGGGTATTGTCTCCTTGGAGATAATTTTTCTAACATTTATAACGGACAAAAAACTTACCATCAGGGCCCGGTTTCACGAACGCTCGCATAACTTAAATAAATTTAAGATTGTCTTAAATATTTTGGCCGTAACTATGAGTATCTAATAAAATATTTTAAGTGGATTTCACAAAGCCTTTCTTACATAAGTATAAAATTATACTTGATATAAGCGACCCAAACTTAAACCAACAAAATTACCTTAGAGTACTAAATGTCCAACGTGTTTTATTGATGGACTCTATAGCGTGAACGGTTAGACTGTTGTGCTTAAAACATGTTTTTGTCTGGCATAGGTTCGAACCCCAAATGTAGATTTTTTTAACTTTTTGTCCATGATTTTTTTATTTTTGTCAATCATTTGTGTTTTATGCACAATTATCCTACCTTCACTTCATTGCAGTACTTGTAGAGTTTAGTATTTTTCGAAATTACAATATTGTGCATCGGCGAAGATTGAATAATAAGTGATAAGTAGGTAATTAGTGGAGGATATCAGGGTATAGTTACAAGATTCATACGAAATCTCATATCAATTTGGCCATTATCAAAGTTTAGAGACGAGCGTTATTTATTCTGAATAACAAAAACTGCAAAATTGCATTGCAAACTATGATGCCCTTCTTGGCTAACTTAGAAATAAGGTGGTATGTCAAGTATATTACTCGTATGTGATAAAAGAACCCTTTGATAAATACTTGGTTTACAACTTTTTAAATGTGTGTAAATGTTCCAGACAGTTACACAAAGTCATTACTTTAATTGCAGTGTACGGTTCAGTCAGTTATTGTCTGTTTGGTAGAGTGCCGACAATTCCTACATTAAACAGTTCGAAAATCGCTTAAAATGTCTTTTGGCGAATTATGTCCGCCTTACAATTTTTTAATGTGCTTGACATTCTCTTACTGTCTTACTTTAGGTTTGACATTCAATGATTGTGCAAGAGTATGGAGGTCAGAAACTTTACATTATCTGTGTTTAAAATGGTTCAACTTTCATTACGTTCATCTGAAAATATTAAACTGTTTATATTACAAATTTCTGTCAAATCTACAAGATATGAATCTTAAATAAAGGCATAATGAATGAATTTAGCACACTTAATATGTCATGCCTCGTGAACAAAAATGCTGAATATAGGTGAAAAACTTTACACGAAAAAGGCAACGAAGTCCAATTTATTGTTGTTTACATTTATTTAGATTTCGGGGATAATGAAGGAATTGAATAAAGGTATGATTGCAATGTGTTACAATGCGATAATAGAAATAATAATAAAACACCTTCGGATTACGGTGTGATTGGGTGACGAATGTGTATTAAAATTAGAATTAATGGAACTGATAAAACTAATCAATAAATTTTCTGTTGGAATGATTGCCATCTCTTAAATCTGAAAATAATGACGATCGATCTAGATATTAAAGTACTGTTTTGTTTCGTTTTAATCTGCTAGTTTTATGATTATTTATATAATAGTTCAGAAACTCAACTCTGTGAACACTAAGTCTAGAGGTAGTGCAGAAACTGTCATACTCCGTCTTAAACGTGAGGAGACGAATAAGTTCAACGGTGAAATGAATCGTAGCAGGTAAAAATCTGTAAATCTTCTATCTTCTATCTTCCGACATATTTCCTAAACCACTCTAAGTGTCCCTGCGTCGGAATTCCCGTCGTCTAGGGACTATATAGCCAGTCAAATATAAATTTAGAAGAACGTTAACCATTTGTTTATATTTAAGTAATGTTTACATACGGTTTAATCTACCCGTTCACTCGATTAAATTTTACTCATAACTTAGACTATTTAAGAACGGATTAAGTTGTAAAATGTTTGTGAAACGCACTTAAACTTAAAAATGCTAAAAAAAGAAAATTGAAGGTTAATCTAGAATTTTAAGATAGGAATGCGTTCGTGAAACCGGGCCCTGGTCACAGCATGTTGATCATGTGTTCCACGGATATTTCTAGAAAAAATGGGGCGAGCGAGGGAAGAAAAAATATAAAATTCTCAATTCAGTTGCTTCTTATAGCGGTTCGACCAGTTTTTATAGCAGTTCGACCAAAGTTTTATGAGTGAGCGAAGTAATAAAATACTTTTTTAAACCGTAAAAATTCAGGTGCAAGCAAATCCATAGAAGATACGATCAACTCAAGCCTGAGATGTCACAACATGATTTTTTCATGTTTTATTGAAAATCCGATAACAGGTTGTTCTGTTAATAAAACATGTACATGTATAGCCATACTTTACAGTGTTTGTGTAAAAAGTCCCGTGCGCTTACTGGCGCTGAAGTATCTATTTGACAGTCTGTCCGACGTTTGAATCATACCAGCGATAGAACATGTGTGAATATTTAAAGTACAGTTTAAAGTTCATTGGATAATCAATCACTTCAGTGGTGGGCCTCGTTATTAGCTATTACTGTACCGAATGTTACCTGTTTTAGCTATTCAGCAGTGTGTTCATTAACCTTGAACGTTCATAAACGTTCCGTAACAGAAGTGTCAGAACAACTCAACCCAGCTCAACCCGAGTTCTCTCGTATCTGTAATGTTAGCTAATTTATAATAGTTACTGAACGCGGAGCTGGTTTTGGAACGTACCCGTGAAACCTAAACATCATTTTGATTGTTTTTTTTGTAAATCTTTGTTATTTTTATTGTGCGTGGTTTATGATTTAATGGCTACTCTTTTCGATAGGATTATCTTATCTAGACAAAAATATAACTCATTTGTTTACAATATAAATGAGTAATAGGGTCCATGCTACCACATAAGAAATTCAATGGCCGTCAAGACCAGTTAATGTCGGACAATTTGGCGGCCGATAAGTTGCTTATCTTAGATAAGCATCAGCGTTTCAAATGCCGGACGCTGATTGGTTACTTGGAGCTGTCATTCAAATTCTGGACCTACCCCGATGATACAAAGAAAACGAATTGGTTTGATCGTGATCTATGATTCTTATCTTACTTTATCGATCACAACATGTGGTCACGGGAAGTAATTTATGATATAGCTACAATAGGTGGTATATGGCTTTATCGAACATCTCTTAATGGGTCTAAACGCTTTGTACATGTTTAGTCGTATTTTCTTTTTTCGTTTGTAAGGGAAGATGTATAAGTGTTTATGTTGAAATTAAAGAGTGTTGTATAATAAACGATTTACCACACACCACATTAAAATTGCGCTTAAATTCCTTTTGTAAGAGAAGATGTATACGTTTTAATATTGAAATTGAAGAGTAATGAAAATAAATGATTTACCACACACCACAACAAAACGGCTTTTAAATTCCGTTTGTAAGGGAAGATGCATACGTTTTTATATTAAAATTAAAAAGTGATGTATAGTAAACGATTTACCACACACCACAACAAAACGGCGCTTAAATTCAGTTTGAAAGGGAAGATGTTTACGTTTTTATGTTAAATAAAAAAAGTGATGCATAATAAACGGTTCACCACACACCACAACAAGACGGCGCTTAAATTCAGTTTGTGAGTGAAAATGTATACGTTTTTATATTAAAATTAAAGAGTGATGTATAATAAACGATTTACCACACACCACAACAAAAGGGCGCTGAAATTCCGTTTGAAAGGGAAAATGTATACGTTTTTATGTTAAATAAAAGAAGTGATGTATAATAAACGATTTACCACACACCTCAACAAAACGGCGCTTAAATTCCGTTTGTGAGTGAAAATGTATACGTTTTTATCTTAAAATTAAAGAGTGATGTATAATAAACGATTTACCACACACCACAACAAAAGGGCGCTGAAATTCCGTTTGTAAGGGAAAATGTATACGTTTATATATTAAAATTAAAGAGTAATGTATAATAAACGATTTACTACACACCACAACAAAAAGGAGCTTAAATTCCGTTTGTAAGGGAAAATGTATACGTTTTAATATTAGATTAAAGAGCGATGTATAATAAACGATTTACTACACACCACAACATTTCGGCGCTTAAATTCCGTTTGTAAGGGAAGATGCATACGGTTTTTTTATCAAAATTAAAGAGTAATGTATAATAAACGATTTACCACACACCACAACAAAACGGTGCTAAAATTCAGTTTGTAAGGGAAAATGTATACGTTTATATATTAAAATTAAAGAGTAATGTATAATAAACGATTTACCACACACCACAACAAATCGGCGCTTAAATTCAGTTTGTAAGGGATGATGTATACGTTTTTATATTAAATTAAAGAGCGATGTATATTAAACGATTTACCACACACCACAACATTTCGGCGCTTAAATTCAGTTTGTAAGGGATAATGTATACGTTTTTATGTTAAATTAAAAAGTGATGTATAATAAACGATTTACCACACACCACAACAAAACGGCGCTTAAATTCCGTTTGTAAGGGAATATGCATACGGTTTTTTATCAAAATTAAAGAGTAATGTATAATAAACGATTTACCACACACCACAACAAAACGGCGCTAAAATTCAGTTTGTAAGGGAAAATGTATACGTTTATATATTAAAATTAAAGAGTAATGTATAATAAACGATTTACCACACACCACAACAAAACGGCGCTTAAATTCAGTTTGTAAGGGAAGATGTATACATTTTTATATTAAATTAAAGAGCGATGTATATTAAACGATTTACCACACACCACAACATTTCGGCGCTTAAATTAAGTTTGTAAGGGATAATGTATACGTTTTTATGTCAAATTAAAAAGTGATGTATAATAAACGATTTACCACACACCTCAACATTCCGGCGCTTATATTCCGTTTGTAAGGGAAGATGTATACGTTTTTATGTTTAATTAAAAAGTGATGTATAATAAACGATTTACCACACACCGCAACAAAACGGCGCTTAAATTCCGTTTGTAAGGGAACATGTATACGTTTATATATTAAAATTAAAGAGTAATGTATAATAAACGATTTACTACACACCACAACAAAACGGAGCTTAAATTCAGTATGTAAGGGAAGATGTAAACGTTTTTATATTAAATTAAAGAGCGATGTATAGTAAACGATTTACCACTCACCACAACAAAACTGCGCTTAAATTCCGTTTGTAAGGGAAGATGTATACGGTTTTTTATTAAGATTTAAGAGAGATGTATAATAAACGATTTACCACACACCACAACAAAACGGCGCTGAAATTCAGTTTGTAAGGGAAGATGTATACGTTTCTATATCAAATTAAAGAGCGATGTATAATAAACGATTTACCACACACCACAACATTTCGGCGTTTAAATTCAGTTTGTAAGGGAATATGCATACGGTTTTTTATTAAAATTAAAGAGTAATGTATAATAAACGATTTACAACACACCACAACAAAACGGCGCTAAAATTCACTTTGTAAGTGAAAATGTATACGTTTATGTATAAAAATTAAAGAGTAATGTATAATAAACGATTTACCACACACCACAACAAAACGGCGCTTAAATTCAGTTTGTAAGGGAAGATGTAAACGTTTTTACATAAAATTAAAAAGTGATGTATAATAAACAAAACGGCGCTTAAATTCCGTTTGTAAGGGAAGATGTATACGTTTTTATATTAAAATTAAAGAGTGATGTATAATAAACGATTTACCGCACACCACAACAGACGGCGCTTAAATTCCGTTTGTAAGGGAGGATGTATACGTTTTTATAATAAAATTAAAGAGTAATGTATAATAAACGATTTACCACACACCACAACAAAACGGCGCTTAAATTCCGTTTGTAAGAGAAGATGTACACTTTTTTACATAAAAATGAAGAGTGATGTTAAATTCCGTTTGAAAGAGAATTTTAGGTCTTACATAGATCTTTGATCTATTTGTTTTAAAAAACGAGTGTTGTATATAAAATTTGTTGCTAAACAAGATATTTATTAACACAAACTAATGTTTCAGAGGTTGTGATCAAAGAGAGACAACTCCAACAAACTTAACAAATTTAACGAATTTAGCGTATTAAGAGTTCACTCCCTTAGTACACAAACATATAACGACATTTTCTATGACAACTTCCAACGCGTTTTACGATCTAATTATTGATGAATTTATGTAATTCTGTTAATTTATACCATAATTAGGCTTAAAAACAGGTAAACAATCGAAAATAAGCCTCATATCATGTTATACAAAGTGGTGTGTGGTTGGTGTGTGTGGTGTGTGTGGTGTGTGGTTTTTCGTTTCACCCCGGGCCCGTAACTGTAGCCTCAACAGGCTTTATAAGCTAGGATTACAGGCCCGTAACTCTAGCTTATTTAGATTATTTTGGCTAGGATTACAGGCCCGTAACTCTAGCCTATGTAGTTAGGATTACAGGACTACCGTAATTCTACTACGGCAGTTAGCCAATACTTTTAGCGGTCTGTAGCCTCAAGTATTCGTTAGTGTTTTAGTCGTTCTTCGTCACGGAACAAGGAAGTAAACATTTATTCTTCCTACATTTACAAGAATTTATCGCAATGTCGATGGAGTCTGATGATGACGGTGACAGTTCTATATACGCCAATGATTGTTCTTCTGAACTACGAATTACTCAATTTTTACAGACAAAACCTCTGATAGATTTATTGAAGGAAGACAAGGAAAGATGTAAAGAAAAAGACAGTGAAAAGTTGTGGTACCATGGACGGATAACTCGTGATGTTGCTGAAGATGTACTTAAAAGAGGTATATATTTGTTACTTGTTTGTTTTGTTTGGTCTTTTAAATATGATGATGATGATTTACTACAGTTTCATTGGTTTTATTCTTCATTTTAACCTAATCGAAACTGTTTTCTTACTAGTTACCTTTTTTATTCTTGTTAGAATTGTTTGAGCCTAGAAATTAGAATAAAACAGAAAGTACGGCACAATGTTAATTTTCTTCGGTACTTTTTTCTGACAGATATCGAATCGCATTACAATGTCTCAGCACGGTGAAGCATTATCTTGAAGTATACATACATGTTAAGCTGGCTATTACTTGTGTATGGTGTCACATTGCTAATACAAGGAAGACCTATCGTAATACTAGTGTGGTTTTTCAACAAAATGGATTTCGTAGATTTTAAGAGATCGGCTGAATAAAGCCCAAAAAACTCTGAGGATTAATTTCCATTGGAGTCCGCTGATCACAATTTATCTGTTTGAATTTCTTCAATCATTTACATGAGTGTCTTGTTTGATGATTTCAGGTTTAGTTAGACAATACAATATAGATGGACTGTTTCTTGTACGTGAAAGTTCATTTTCATCAACAAGTTTTGTACTGTCTCTGTGCTGTAAAGGAGAGATATATCATTTTCAAATCAATGAAGTTAAAACTTCACACTTCAGTATTGATGCTGGTCCCACCATACATGGTAAGTTACTTTGCATAGTGCTGTGTTGATACAATATCAATGGTCTTAATAGCATAACAGTCTTATTATCACAAATTAAGCATTTAGGTCTTAACAAAGGTGTTTTTAATAGCAGAACTTTACTGTACTACAATGTAGGTAAATGTCTATATAGTCCTAGTAGTTTGTATGACCACTGGTTCAGTGGTAGGACTCATACTTAGAGATAACAAGGTCCAATGTTTAAACCCCACTTGATGGACTGCTACCGTAATTTCCTCGAGTAAGAAATTTATCTACAGTTATTTCACTCCACCCAGGTGTAAATGGATACTGTGACTCTGTGAGAGATCACCTGCCTGAGGGTAACATTGTATTTCAATGATCAGAGGTTATCGTACAAATTGTAATGTCCAAAGAACATAAATTTAGAAGCTGACTTTAAACCGCACTTTAACTTTTTAGTCACCTTCAACAGCTTGCTGTTAGGTAACTTTTTGTCTCGGTCACTACCTGGGAGAACTGGGTTCAAATCCAAGCCAGGAGATATTGTTTAAAACCTCCAAACTTACTTTCATTGTGTCTCAATGCTGGGCTTCAAGTGCCTGTAAAAATTGTAAGTGATGACAGCTTCCACTATCATAGGTCTATGGAACTCCCTGAAAGTATGTAGATTGTGCCAGGGAACCTAACTGATGTACCTTAGATTTGTTGTCATACTTGCTACAGAATTACCTAACTAGGAAGGTTATTGAAAGTTATAAAAAGCATTTGATTGCATATCCTATAATATTATAAGATTGCTGTTATCAGTCTATGTGCACATTCGTTTTTACTTTCCTGCTTTTACAAGTTATACTTTTCCTTAAAACTGCTTGAGTATAGTTATCTTCATCTTTATATTAGTTTGCATACAGGGCACGTTCCGCAAGGCGATCGCTAGCTAGCCTTTCGTCCTCTGGTACCCTCGATTTGGTGTCACATAGTAAATACTTTCGATGCAAGAAAGGTACCAGAGGACAAAGCGCTATCTAGGGATTTCCTTGCGGAACGTGTCCACAATGTGTTTGACAATCTTAAAAATAAATGATGCACAAAATAGATTAGAATACAGTATTGTATTTATATTTATAGATTGAAGTACACTACTTAATGCTTGGTAGACGCACAAAAGATTGTTTAAAAGTTTCCTTGCTATCTAATTTTTAAAAAAAATCTTAATTCAGTTGCATTATATAACGGTTTGACCAAATTTTTATGATCGAGCGAGGAAATGAAAATATATTTTTTGATAAAAACCGTCTAAATTAAGGTGCGAGCGAATCCATAGCCCATGGGTAAAGGATGTGCACTATTGATTTTGAGACCCCAGAGTCAAAGGTCAAGGTCACAGGGACATCATATGAAAAAATCTTGTCCGGACAATAACTCAACAACCACTCTACCTTTGTTCACCAAATTTCATTTGTTAATAGTCCATGTGTCAATGATGTGCCTTTTCGATTTTAAGGCCCCTGGGTTAAAGGTCAAGATCGCAAGGACATCATAAGGAAAAACCTTGTCCAAAGAATAACACAACAATCACTTTATCTAGGTTTACCAAATTTTATGTATTGATACTCTTTGGGTCAAGGGTGTGAACTTTTGGTTCTGAGGCCCCAGGGTCAAGGTCACTAGAAGTTCATATGGGAAAACTTTGTGCCTGTGATAACTCAACCACAGGCTGTACCTAGGTTCTCATTGCTTTGGATAGCCCTCCAGTTAAGGATGTGACCTATTCTGAGGTCCGGGGGGTCATTGGTCAAGGTCACAGGGACTTCATAAGAGATAGAACACAGCATGGGCTGCACACGGGTGTATAATGCCCCGCCCAGCAGAGCTCTTGTTTTATTTAATCTTATTTTATTGATCATAAGTACAGAAGTACTGTAGAGAATATTTAAATCTGAGGGGTGAATATATATGCTCCATTGACAGTTGACTAAAATTTAAATATAACATGTTTTTTGTTCTAAAAAAATCACTATACATGTATATAAGGTAATGTAATATGTTTTGTTTTTTTATTATATAATTAGGTTTGGACAGATTAATACAGAATTATCAGAAGACAGCGCAAGGTTTACCTACAATTTTAACAAAGTTTTGTAAATGTAGGCCACCTCCTGATGAACAGAGATATGCTGGTGTAACTAATCTTTTACATAAAGCTGTGCTAGAAGGTGAGTACCTTAAAGTATCTTATTAGCTCCCCTGGGAGCTTGCATTTTACAAAGAGGAGGGGGTGCCAAAGTTTATTTATGGTATACTGAATGTTTGTCATGCAGTGTCCTCCATAAGTCCTCAGTGAAAATCCTGTGTTTATGATTAACAGACTCAGATTTGTCCATGAAATAAAAGGAACAGAGAGCCACCTTAGCTAATTCTAAAATCAGCATTAATTTGTTTATCAACATAAAATTCTAACTATGAATAATCTTTCAACTCTTTACTTACTTACACTTCAACATGGAGCTAACAACTTCTTCCCGTATGGAGGAAAATCAATACATGTTGTATTTTGTAGAGAACTTTCATGGATAGTAATGACCTTGACCTGACTTGAACTTGGGATCTTTAGTATTTAAGTCCTGTACGGATAGTAATGACCTTGACCTGACTTGAACTTGGGACCTTTAGTATTTAAATCCCGTACGGATAGTAATGACCTTGACCTGACTTGAACTTGGGAACTTTAGTATTCAAATCCTGTACTGATAGTAATGACCTTGACCTGACTTGAACTTGGGACCTTTAGTATTTAAATCCTGTACTGTACTACTGCACTATGGTACCCACTAACAGTGTCATAGAGGGGACTACAGTACCAACCAAAAGTTTGGAGACAATTTTTACTTTGTTATCTACTTTATAGGTTTGAACAAAAATTTAATCACCATTTATTTTGAAATTCTTTTTAGTTTTTCTTTAATTTTAGGTTATCATGATAATTATAACTGGGACTACAAAAATAGCATGAAATTTTTGTTATGGAAAATAAATACAGTAAACATGGATTGGGGGGCTTCAGGATATCAGATGCTGAATCTTAAAGATGTATTGCATTCATGAAATTTGTTTTTATTTTATCACAAACCATCTTTAAACATATTAAAAGTTATGATTCTACATCAATAATCATCAAAAATTAAGAATTGTAGTAAATTTTGTTTGTCTCCAAACTTTTGGTGGGTACTGTATTGTTGAAAGATGACTGTTAGTGAGAAATCATCTGAAATGGTTGATAAAGGAAGACTCATTGTACAAGGAAAATATATTACTATTATAGTTATGATTCATAAAGATACCGTAACATCCTGTTCAGTGATGTTTTAAAAGTGGTTAACAGAGATGTGATCATTTACATCTGTTGTTAACATTGCATATATTTAAATTCATTGTTTTTCATTGTATCTGTATATGAAGAGTTTTATTATGAATGTATCTATATGTTATCAATTATTTAGTCTAGTAATTGAACAAAAAAACTTCAAATACTTTGAGTCTCAATGCAGCTGAAATCACTTTACTGTAAAAAGATGAGCACTTAATATAAGTTTTTGTAATAGCTAGTGTGAACAATAAAAAATTAAAAAAAAAAAGAAAATGTTTGGTCCAGAAAAATATCATCAGTTGTAAGTCACTAAAGCAGAGTGACGCCTAGCTTTACACAGAAAATTATTTTTAGACATCTTCAAATCAATTTTCATCATGCATTCACAATATTTATATGTATGAAAAGAGAATTGAATTTGTATACTTGATATATTTTTAATAAATAACTCAACAGGTTTATTGAATATTAAATGCTACAAAAGGTATGAATATCTTTTTATAAAAAAAGTTGTAAGTTTGTTTTATTATAAGAGACAAATTGAAAATTGTCATGATATATTTTTTAGTACAATTGTGACCAGGAAGTTTTGTTGAGAAAGATTTATACATGTATTGTTTGTATGAAAGACACTGTTTTATCACCAAATTGAAGTAGACTACATGTTGTAAACATAGAAATAATCAAAACATTGTGTTGTATGGTGACTGATTTATGCCATGTCGTATTTTCGTTTCTTTGCCGCGAAGAAACGAAAACAAGAAGACACGACAAATCCATACAGTAAAACTCGGATATAACATACTCGGTTATAACATACACTCGGTTACAACATACCATTTTTTCTGGCCCGTTTTTCATCCTGATATATAATATACTTAGTATTCTATATGGATATTACATACCTCGGTTATAACATACCTTATTTCTATGGCCCAGCGAGTATGTTATATCCGAGTTTTACTGTAGTTTGTCGTATCTTCGTCTTTTCGTTTCTTCGTCACCTTTAGGGAATTGTCTGGTTAACAGTGGCGTTATGTTACACTGTTCTGGACAAGTCCGGTTAACAGTAGCATCATGTTATACTGTTCAGGACAACAACTTTCAATATCAAATTAATAAAAGCAAATGTAAAAATAAAGTCAAATCATGAACTAAGATTAATGTAGGTCCTATAAACTTGATATATGAAAACCAAATGCACAATCACACTATATAACATCATGTGAGATGATTTTATTTTTTTTGTGTGTGTGTGTTATTGTATATATTTATGGTGGAGGGTTTTTACTTCTTTATTTTTTGTAATTTTTCTTTTTGTACAACGCCATTGAATATGTAATATAGAAATAGGCGTTTAATCAAATGAAGAAGTTTAAGTTTAATATCTAGATTAACTCCTGACTGGGACCTGCAAACCTTTACAGAGTTAAGTCATGTATTTTTACAGCAATTTTTCTACCTTTTTGTGCATCAAGAAGGGCTTTTGTCAATCTGATTAAAACCCGATCTAAAATTTTACACTGGCATACTCGCTAATTTAGATCTGGCCTTTTCCAAACGAAGGTCACGTTTAGGTGACCCTTTCTCATCATAATATTCATGACGAAATTGTTATGATACGTTACTTGTTTACATCGTCTACGTCACGCAATTTGAAATGAGCCGCCCAATCACAGACTGTGAATAATACTGCTGTTATATAAGCATGCTAACCTTGGTCTAAAAATAGAAATTACGAAATCAAAATGTGTTTCATAGTGTTTTCGTCTAGATGAAAGCTACGCATTGATTGGTCGACACAAAGTTCATCTCGACGTGACCTTCAATGGAGAAAGTAGAGAGCCTGTACGACAACGCTCTACAGGATATCTGTTTACAGAGAGTGGACTTTTGTCAGCCACTGGCAACAGGTTTAAATTTTGGGTTCAAACAATGTATGTCTGTCAGGGGGACGATTGTCTACCATGGTATGATATTAAAACTCTTGAAATGCAGTGTAAAGTTTCATTTTTCTCTAGTTTAGGTGTTTTCGTACTAATATTTGAATGTATAACTTTGTAAGAAACTGTATGTTATTTTAAAAACAAGTTATAAATCAAATTTAATTTATGATAAAATTTATATTTTTAGATAAACCAGACGTGGTAGAAGAAATTTTAAAGAGTAAATATTGTCCGGCAATAAATGCCAAATCTGAATGGGGTAAGTTGTTCCTTTTTTCATGAAGGAAATTTGGTTATTCAACTACTTTTCAAACATCAGAAACCTACTTGCCCTCAAATGCTATTATAACATAAAAGTGACTTTGGTGGCCTTTATGTCAGTCTAATTAAAACCCGATCTTAAATTTTACACTTGCACACTCGCTAATTTAGATCTGGCCTTTTCCAAACAAAGGTCACGTTCAGGTGACCTTTTCTTATCATAATATTCATGATGAAAATGTTATGATTCGTAACTTGTTTACATCGTCTACGTCATGCAATTTAAAGTAGAGAGCCTGTACGACAACGCTCTACAGGATATCTGTTTACGGAGAGTGCCTTTATGTGTATTTACCTATTAAATGTTGAATACAACGTACATTTTATTAATGTACATGTACATGTATTTTAATTAAGATTTTTAGTCCAGTTTAGTTGTGCAACAAGGACTTATTTGAGCATTGATATATTATATCAGAAGTCTGATTCTACTACAACCCAAAAAAAGGGTTTAAAGACAGAAAATAGGGGCAGAATGTTGTCAATGAAATTAGTGGGGGTTCACTAGTGTGTACTTAAAGCACAATATCAGGCACTGCACCCTGACTATTTTTGCCCCTCCCCCCTATGCAGAAATTGTTACTTTAAGATATCAACTCTCTGATGCACCCTTCCCCTTATATCTGCCTCCACTTCCTCTACGAACCCGGGTCGATAGCGCAGTTGGTAGCGCGCCGGGATTTGGATACTCGCGCTCGATGGGGTGCGGGTCCCCACCCGGGGAGGTTATACCCTTCCATGAAAATTTGACAATAATGTGGATTTTCCTCCATTGATTAGATAATATGGAGAAGTTTCTGGCCTTGAGGAAGGGTAGGTGAGTACTAGTTATAGACAATGGTCCAGGAAAGCTAGGTTAGGTGCGCTGGATGCCGTAAAATGACCTAAATTGTGTTGACACGGCGTTAACTCCAATAAATAAATAAACTTCCTCTACTGAGTTCTAGAATAATGGCTTGTACACATTGGAATACTTTATCTTACAGGGACCACAGCGTTACATGAAGCTTGTACATATGGGTATGAGAAATCAGCAGAAGTATTAATACGACATGGAGCTAATGTAAACTCTTTAGATAAAGATGGACAAACACCATTACATGTAATTAAGTCTTAAACTTATTTGTACTACAAACTGAAATTGTACTTTTTGCATGACATACAAGTTTTTTGGATGATGGACGCACATTGAGCTATACGAACTAAAAAAGCTAGTGCTGGCTTGGTATAACACCAACACGAGGAAACGTATTTTCCTTATATTTTGTGTGCGTCCATCGTTCAAATATGGTACCATACACATGTACCTTTCCCAAGTTTCATATTGTACATCTTTTATGTTAGTTTTGTAACATGTAAATATGTATAAATCTCATTTTCTTTTGGGCTTATCAGCTTAAGAAATTATATGTAATAAACCAAACCTTAACCATGTAATGATATATATTTCACTATCGCAGTCTACAAAATTATGGAATGTTCAGCTGAACACCCAATTTCTACTTCAGGAAACTAAAGATTTTTTTTGAGCAAATAAGTTTCTACAAACAAGAAAATTTATTTATAATGCTAGCCGCTATAATGCCCTGTTTGGGCAAACGCTTTCATATCGTAACTTCGTTGACTGGTAACATGTAATATATTCGGTAACCAATGCTTTGTACTACGTATCATTATACCTGATCTGAAAACTTATTAATGAATCTATGATACATGGGCGGATCCAGCGGGGGGTCAGGGGGGTCCGGACCCCCCTAGAATTCGGGAAATGTACATGTCCATTAGCGTATTTCTTGCTTTTCAGTCGTTTTAAGTAGTATGAAGCAATTTTTCTCGGTGCTTAACATAGATTTAATGGTTATTTAGTTTTTATCATCAATATGTTGCATTTTTTCTGCAAAATGTGTATAATGTGGTTGTGGTTCGAGGTTTCGACCCCCCCCCAGAAAAGTTCAGGACCCCCCTAGAAAAAAATCCTGGATCCACCTCTGTGATAAAATAAAAGTTCTGAATATATTCAATAGTCTCTGTTTTTGACAAATAGACTCTCATTTTGTTAGATTGACTTGCCAAGTTTAAAAATTTTCATTTAGATGTAGATGGAGTAGTTTTGTTCTGAGCCATAGATATGCATGTCAATCTCCATGAACATATATCTAATAGACTGCGGTCATATAGGATCACCTAACATTGCACTGGGGTCATGTTGAGATGACCTTTGTGTCGATCAATCAATGCGTAGCTTTCATCTAGATGAAACACTATTAATAGCATTGTTATATCATTATTTATATTTTTAGTTACTATGCACAATCATTACATAATATATTATCATTGAAGCAAATGTCAGCTGAACGTGACCTGTATTGAGAAGTATCCAGATCAAAAAGTGAGTGCAAGAGCAGATGATTAAAGATGGCGTTTTAATGAAATTGTATAAATGTATATTACAGAGATGTTGTACAGCAAACAAAGCTGGTATTATATCTACATTAATACAGTGTGGAAATGCTAATGTTAATGCACGTAATCCTAAGAGTGGATGGACACCACTACACCAAGCTGCTTATAAAGGACACTTAGATTGTATAAAGGTACCCTGTTTGCATCTATTTCCGCGTTACTAAGCGCTATAATAAATAAGTATAATACAAAGTCTGTTACATTTGTTTTCTTTTCTGCTCAATACATCCACCAATCTTTTATTTATAGAGTAGCAAAGAGAAATTACATCAAATGTGTACATTTTTCCATTTTACCTGCATAATTCAAGTCATGTGACAACCACCATTACGTAAGGGAAGTAAATCTGGTTCCGCGGTATAAAAAGTCTATACCATACTGTCATAATAGGTTTAATAATACCAAAAGATTAACTGTCCAAAATTCTTAACAAGTTCAGTCAGCATACAATCATAGCAAAAGTTATGTAAAAAAGTTAACAATAACAAGATCATTTACACAAACATTCATACAGGTCTGTTATTTTTTGTTTGTATTACTTTTCTTTTTCACAATGGGGGCATCTAAAGACAGTTGCCCTCCTGAGTGGTTCACTCTGCAATATTTGGCAAAAATATCTTTCTGTGCGAAAAGTAGGTCTCTTTTATTTACGTGTTGGTGTCGCTTCAAGTGAAATTACCGAAAATGGAAAATAACGCGGATATTTAACGCGGAAATAGATGCAGTGAGTATATATAGGATCATGATATTTTTTTTCTGTAGTAAAATGAGTCTCCTTATGTTTAACTGCTGGAAATTTACCTAAATTCAATGTGTATATAGGAGTCTAAAAACATATCAGTTTTATCTGGAACAGCCACAGTAACCAAACTTTGACTAACCAAATGCCATTTAGCCAAGAGTGAGATTTTTTAGATTTTTGAATGCAACACAAAAATAATGAAAACTAGTACCCTGACTGAAGTAAACATGCTACTATGACATTTAACATTTGTTATAAATAGTGCTTATGAACATTTTTAATGTTCATATACGATGACAAGTCAATAAAATATGTTTAAAGTAACTTAGCTATTAATTTGTAATAAATGTTCACCCCAAGTTTCAAATTTTAATGAAACTACAAGCTTTATATCCCTGAAAATCTGTTTTGTGGGTACATAGGAGTCAGCTTGTCCGTGGGTGCTTGGTCTCTAGCTTTCTTGTCTGCTCAATTTCTCAGCACCTATTGTACAGATTTGATTCAAACTTCACACATAAACCGGATATCAAGCTAGCATTTTGATGACAGTCCATTGAATTTTGCAAGCCGTGGCGTAGTGGATAGCATGTCTGACTTCGAATTTGGAGATCGCGGGTTCGAAACCCAGTCATGGAACGTCATACCCTATACATGAGTTGTCCACCTCGTGGTAGGGTTAGTTATTACGGGTGATAGAAAAGTGTCCAGGAAACCTATTGTAGGAAGAGCTGGCCATTGTATATATGACCTATATATGTGTTGAATACGATGTTAAAAAAAAGTAAAAAAATAAAAATTGATTTTTGCAAAGTTATATCCCAAAGATGAAAAATCTTGTCTGCTCATTTTCTCAGTATGGATTTGTATCAAACTTCTTGACACAGATCTGTTGTAAACTTAAACTTTTTCATTTGATTGAACGCCTATTTCTATATTACATATTCAATGGCATTGTACAAAAATGTTATAAAAAAATAAATACATGTAAGTAAAAACCCTCCATCATAAAAACATAATGTATATACAATAACACAAAACAAAATAAAAAAAACTTTATATTTCATATTTTTGGACCTACATCCTTCACAGATAATGATAAGACTTAATTTTACATTTTCATCACTAATTTCTTATTTATTTCTATTTTTTTTTATATTGAAAATTGGTGTCCTGAACAGTATAACACGATGCTACTGTTAACCGGACATGTCCTGAACAGTGTAACATAACGCCACTGTTAACCAGACATTTCCCCAAAGGTGTCGAAACATCACCTTTAAAGGGCCCTTAATACATCCCCAAAGGTGTCGAAACATCACCTTTAAAGGGACAATTTATTTAGGTTGTAGGGTATATCATCACAATAGAGATATGTCTACTTATACTTGCAGTATATATTTCTAAATGACTTGTACATTTAATAATAAATTTTGTTTTCAGATGTTGTTAGATTTTCACTCTCCGTATTTACCTCGTGCTAACGATGATGATGATACGACACCTTTAGATCTTGCTGAAAATTATGAACATAAAGATTGCTTTAAAGAAATAGGTATACTTTATATGTATAATAATTATTTAGGGAATGTAGGGGCTATTCTTCCCATGGTCAGTTTAACATAGTTTTTGGTCAAGGTTTAGTGCAGTATTTTTTGTAACTTCAATACAACAACTACATTGTATACGAATTCACTTGAGACATTGTGCATATGTTTGAAGTTACATGTGGAGGTCAAATACAAAGTTCCATAACTCTAGAGTTTATTGTAACTACTAAGGAACATTACAGAAACATCAAGAATTCTTGAAAAAGAATCTTGTACACTATGTGGAATAGCAGAGGTGTTCTGAATGTTTTCTGTGAGCAAGAAAAAACTTTGTATTTCTAGCTAGTGATTCGATTCTACAGTGCCATCAAAAATTACCTTACACTTTAAAAAGCCATTTTTTTATTAACACAATTAAACCTTATTTTAGATGTATTTATGCATTGATAAAGTTACAATAGATTGTAACATATGAAAGAGGAGTAATGATACTTTATACAACTGTAATTGTTATACATGTACATGTATCTGAATATATGATTTTAATCTATCAATTATTGGTAAAAATTTAAATACAAATCATACAGTTACAAACGTGTAAAGGTAATTATGGATGGCACTGTATTTGCTACATTGTAGCAAACTGTTTCATAAGAAATTGCTACATAGCGCTTGCCTTACAGGACGGGCTCCTGCTGATATTTACAGAGAAAATCTATTTTTATTTTCAGATAATTTTGAATGTCAGAAAAGTATAACACATAGATATGATTGGTTTCATCCAGAAATTGACAGACAAGTAAGTATACACTTCTAAATTAATTCATAAGTATTGTGTACTGTACAGTCTTCAAAATTTAGCTGATGGACCACGAAATTAAATTAAATTTATTTAAATTGTGTAAGAATAAAAATCGAATGAAAAGTAAATCATTTGTTGTTATATAATGTATTGAATTTTAGTATTTCAAGCTAAATCACTAAAAAGGACAATGTTATATTTTGACAGGGTGCTCAAAAGTTATTAGAATTTAAAGGTTTAACTGAAGGGTTGTTTCTGGTCAGAAGAAGTAAGAAGAATTCAGACTGGCATGTACTTACATTGTGTAAAGAAGAAAAAGTGTTCAATTATGAAATTAAATCAAAGGTATTGTTCTATCATAAATAACATAGTCAGGCCTCTTAGCAAAACCTTTAAAAAGATTATATATTTTTCCTGAAGGGTTTTTTCAGCATGAAATTTATAATTTTTTTCAAATTAGATGGTCATCCAAATGATTGTTTGTTGTATGTTTGTTGGGTTAAACGCCGTAGCAACACATTGTATAGGTCATATAACGGTGGTCAGTCAACCTACTCACTCCTCCTGGAAAGGCTAAATCTCTAGATTTAGCTCTTAACCAACTACTAAGCGCATACTTTTGTCAGTGACTGACAACTGCCCTACATAATTAAAAATCATTGGTAGGAGGGAGAATGGCTGTAGAAATAATTTCATGACCAAGCTTCACTAAAGTATGCCCCGCAATGGAATCGAACCCATGACCCTTCGATCAGTAAACTTGCTTGCTACCAACTGAGCTAGCTGGACGGCTCCATCCAAATGAATCAGTTTTTAACTGTTGTTTCTTTGAGCAAGAAACTTTACTTGTCAGTACTGGGAACCAGTAGAAAGCAAGACTTAAAAATGATAAATCTTAGTTCCTAGAACTTGTTTCACAATCAAGCTAAAATTAAATTGTATAATAATTGTGAAAGGTTTGTGTATTTCAAATGGCTCAAGCTATGCCACTGATATCAATTGAATTTATATTAAGGCCACAACAAATTGATCATATGTTCTATGGATTCGCTCGCACTTTAATTTTGACGGTTTTTTGAAAAAAAAAAAAAATTATTTCCTCGCTCGCTCATAAAAATTTGGTCAAACTGCTATATAAAGCAACTGAATAAAGATTTTTTTTTTTAAATTTTCTTCGCTCGCTCACCCCATTTTTTTCTAGAAAAATCCGTAGAACATGTAATCAACTTGTTGTGGCCTAATGTCCTAAAAAATAGTCTTGTTGAAGCAGCAGTAGTCCAGTGGTAGAAGGCACTTAGGTATCAAGAGGTCCCTGATTAGAACCCCACCAGGGGCACCGCTAATTTCCTTGAGCTTGAATTTAATCTTTAGTTGCTTCTCTCCACTCAATTGAAAATGAGTTCCTGCAAGAGTGTAATAATTCCATTGTGCCAATATGTGGGCTTTACTAAGCTGACTAAAGACTCTCTAGGGAGATTGATAGATAGATACAAATGCTGCTACAATTAACCAGCTGTAATAGCGGCAAAATCTGTGAATAAGCATAAGCATGCAACTTAGACTATAAAATGCATTTATCAACTTATAATATACTTTTTGTTACAGAATTACCGAGGTCGTCACATGCATTATATAGATGATGGACCGTTCTATAAATCATTAGAACATCTTATACAGTATTATAGTTATCATAATAATGGTCTACCCTGTGCTTTGTCTATCTCCGTTAATACATGTAAGTTCATTATAATATATTTTGTTTGTTTGTTTTGCTGTCTTGGTTACAAATCTGTATATACAAGTAAAGTTGGACCAGTGGTTCAATGGTAGAACGTGTGTTAAGGGATCAAGAGATCCAAGATATGAACCCCCCCCCCCCCCCCCCCCCTCTTGGTGCTGCTAACTTCTTTGAGCGAGAAATTTACGTTCAGTTGTTTCACTCCATCAATGTGTTAATGAGTTCTGTTAGGGTCACCTGCTTGATTGTGAGTTCAATTATCAGGGGTTATTATACAAACTTGTAGAGTCGGCTGAACATGTATATGGAAGAAGACTTTAAACCTTACTTTAACTTGTATGTAGGGTTCAAGTAGTTTGTTAGTAAAGCTGACATTGCAGTAAATTGTATACATGAAAATTATTGTTTTATTTTCAGCAAAAGAATTAATACAAATATCGAATGATGAAGATTACTCTAATCTAATTGAAACACAAAGAAAACCAGGTGACATGTTTTTTTATTTATACTCTTAGTTATACAAATGTATAAAAAGTAGTGATTAGTGTTTTGTTGAGGATGTGCATTTGTGTTGTTTGCTTATGCAAAATCAAAATGATGCATGTGGAATTACAATATCGTACCAAGTGCAGTGCTCTCATTCAGTTTCATTCCACAGTGATCCTGGAATACTTGAATAAGCCAGAGGTTTTATCATAATCTGATGTTATGTAAAATGCTATTTTGATTGGTTTTTATGTTAGCTTGTATTTATATGTACTTATCTTTGCTTCTGCCTGCCTCAAAATGAATTTAATTTTGAATACATGTATGCATTATTAATAATTAAGAAATTAGAGTTATTACATTTAAGAAAACAAACAAGAAGCATGAAGGTATCTGCTTGCTAACTTTTTTTATAATCGGCGAACATAATATTTTTTTTCGTTTTTCCCTCCGAGTAAGGTACCGACCCATCTTGAGGTAATTCAGTAATGGAAGTTATTGCCAATATGCTTATTAAAAACTAGACATCTGATTAAAATTGTTGATGTCAAACAGAATGTTAAAAAATATTATTTTGTATATTTACAGAAAAGATTTCACCAGCTCTACCACCTAGACCTGACATCCTGGAACAACCATATACAGAAAGTACCAAGAAACATCTTACACCCCCTCCATCACCTACAGCTCCTAGTGTCAGCCCACCACCACCACCTAATCATGTAAGTTTTCATTTCTAGATTTACCTACCGACACATGAGTGCAGTCTATTAAATTAAGATATTTAAATGGTTGTCTGAACAGAAAGCACTATAGCACTTTGTTTGTAGATTTTTGGTTGTCCAGAAGAATTGTTTGTTTGCCCTAATTAAAACTGGTAGTCCCAGACATCAGAACACCTATTAATTTCATAGAATGTGAGTGAGGGACTGAACCTGAAGTAAAGTATTTTAGGGGCCTGAGAAAGATTTCGTTTTCTTTTTAAAATCTGCTGACATCATCAAATTCAACAAATATATTTTTTTTTAAATTTTGAGCAATGTATAGGATGGCTTGTTGCTGCCACATGACTGCCAAAATGTGGCATAATACATTGAACATTAAATTTTATGTGGTTTAAGTGATTCCAGGTTTTATACTCTCTGAAATGATTTTTCAAGGCCTTTATATATTTTGATGACTGACTGCTCAATATTACTATTAATTCAGAAATTGGTAAAATATTAGAGTACTTGGTCCCTACATTAATTCAGAAATTGGTAAAATATTAGAGTACTCAGTCCCTACATTAATTCAGAAATTGGTAAAATATTAAAGTACTTGGTCCCTACATTAATTCAGAAATTGGTAAAATATTAGAGTACTTAGAGTACTTGGTTCCTACATTAATTCAGAAATTGGTAAAATATTAGAGTACTTGGTACCAAAAGGATTTCACATTTTACAAGTCTCTGTGTACTATATCCAGGGACCAGGAAGTCTCCAGTTTATCAATATTTGGACCAATTGTGTTAATTCAGACCTATTGAGCTCCAATACTTTCCTAGTTCCAGATTATATCCTCTTATTTCAGCCTCCACCGTTCAGACAACAAAGTGTTAGTAAAGCTGAGGCAGCTCAAATAGAGTTAAGAAAAATTGATAGGAAATTACTCACATTAGGTTTGTATTGTTTTTTATTCCCACCATCATCCACCCTACTATTGTCAAGTCAGAAACATACAGCCTTTAATTGCTGAATTTCTACATAATATTGAACTTGTGTTAAATTTTTAGCAGTCTTTAGTCTATCCAAGGGGGGTATAAATTCAAAATGAAAATATGAGCATTCAACAGAACTGACTGTGCAAGGTTGACCTGACTCTTCACTGATTGCAAAATCTTCACCAGTTTGTCTTTAGCTTACCAAGAATGAACTTAAACTGTATGCAAACAAAACACAGTGTTGTTGTATTACACTCTCAAAATGATTATACAAGGTCCCTTAAAATGTCTTAGACAAGTCTAAGATAAATTGACTCACATATACCCATGGAAAAAAAGAAAGAATCATCCGAACAAAATCCAAAATCCCCATAAATTAACTATCAACTTATGATTTAAACGACCAGTATATTAAATGAATAAGCTAAGTATAGTAAAATTACTTACTGTGTGCTAAATCAGTTTTTTATACCCCCCCCCTTCGAAGAAGAGGGGGGTATACTGTTTTACCCTTGTCCGTGCATCTGTCCGTCCGTCCGTCCGTCAGTTACAAAATTTCCGTCTCAGTTTTCTCAGCAACTATAACATGCAGCAGCCTAATACTTTGCATATTGCTTCATCCCATAGTCCCATGTGGTGTAAAGCGATTTCATGCTCCTTGCTTATCTACTTCCTGTTTGTCGCATATTTTTAGATTTTTGCGGGGGTATCACTAGTGAGCATTAGCTCACAGATTTACTTGTTTTCTCTCAAATTTTCAGTTGTCCAAAATATATAAAATGCCATTTTACTGTTTGAACTTTATTTAGGTAGAGAAATAGGTCAAGGGGAGTTTGGTCAAGTGGTTAAAGGTGTGTACAAGAAGAAAACAGCTGGACAAATTAGATCAGAAAAAATTGAGGTGGCAATAAAACTGTTTCATAGGACGGCTATAGACAACACTGAAGAGTTTCTTAAAGAAGCAAGAACGATGCAGCAATTAGATCATCCATGTATAGTTAACTTTATAGGTATAGCGGAGAATGATAACCATGAGTTAATGTTGGTAGGTTATTGTATTGTATTATATCATCAGATTTTACATATAAAAACAAAAATCCATGCTATTTCTCATCTTAAACTCTTCTAACTCTAAAACTAAACCATTTCATAGTATTTGACTAACAAAAGTATACACTTTTTTATAGTACGAGCAGACAAAATTGGAAATATGTAAAACGGTGATGACGTAACATAGTATATCCGTTTAAATCACAAGAAAAATTGGCGCATGCACAGATAGACCTGCAGACTACCTTAACAGTGCTTTTAAGCAGTTGTTATGAATTTCCAAGGCTTCTTCGTTATAAATAGTGTGCTGGAGTAACTTGTGGGCATGCATGAAATCACAGGTTTGCAAAAGAAACAGGGTGGGTTGCTGCTATCATCATACATATAAATACAGATCACTTATTACAATTGTTAATAATAATTACCTCTGGACATGTGAAGAGCAGATGTTTTAAGTCACCTTCTTGTAAAAAGAGTTATTTACTTTTTCTGTTCTCACCTCCTGATTAAAGAGTTCTCATTATTTTTCTTTATCTTCAGGTTGAAGAGTATATTGCCAAGGGATCAATGTTAGATTTTTTATTGGATCATCCTAACAATGTTAAACAGGATGATTTGTATTTATGGGCCTCACAGATTGCTCTTGGTATGAAATATTTAGAGGAGAAAAAGATGGTTCACCGTGACTTGGCTGCAAGAAATATTTTATTACAAGATAAAAAAATGGTATGTTTTTTGTACTGCCTGTATGTTTAATGTTTGAGAAATGGTTGCAAGGGTCCAAGGTCAAACTTTTAACACATAGTCCCCATTCGGGTCTCCAGTGTTCAAATTTGAATCACTCAGAGGAAATACTAGTAACACATAGCACAAATAAAATAAGAATTTTTGTAACAGTTGTTAGAAAAATCTTAATATTCTATTTCTAGATACGATTTATGAACATTATATTTTAATGGTTGATATGGCTTGCTTGCTTAACTTGAAATAACAAAACAAGATAAAAGTATTTTAATCTAAAAGCAACTAACAAGCATCAATATTATGTATACTTGTATATGTAGTCAATTGTGGTTGTCAGCTGATTCATCTAAATCTTGCCAATTATGATTTTTTTCATAACTTCTATTTCAAGGCAAAGATAAGTGACTTTGGATTGTCGAGAGCCGTTGGATCAAACAGTGACTATTATAAAGCAACAACAGGTGGAAGATGGCCTATCAAGTGGTAAATATTTTTTTTTTCATTACTTAGTGAGTTCATGTTGATTTGAATCCCATCCAAAACCTACCCGTACTCCCATTGTTTCCTTGAACAAGGAACTTAGTCCTTTTGGCCCAGTACTGGGAGACCAGGGTGTGGTCAGAAAAGTGATTAATCTAAGTTGTAAGAACTTGTTTCACAATCCAGTTAAAATAAATTAGTATTAACTAAACTTAATAAGGTACCTATCTTGTTGGTTTAGTAAGCTGTATGTCTGGCTAAAAGTCCATGGGTCCTTGGTTTGAAACTCAAACAGGAATACTTGTCTTAGACAAATTTGTAAATTTTGATCATGAAATATTTTCTTCAATCATTTTCAATTAATTATACCCCCGCTTCGAAGAAGAGGGGGGTATACTGTTTTACCCTTGTCCGTGCGTGCGTGCGTCCGTCCATCCGTCCGTCCGTCCGTCACAAAAATTTCCGTCGCAGTTTTCTCAGCAACTATAACATGCAGCAGCCTAATACTTTGCATATTGCTTCATCCCATAGTCCCATGTGGGGTAAAGCGATTTCATGCTCCTTGCTCATCTACTTCCTGTTTGTCGCATATTTTTAGATTTTTGCGGGGGTATCATTAGTGAGCATTAGCTCACAGATTTACTTGTTGGTCATAAAGCAATTTCTATGGCCAATCTCCTTTCTATCACTAATTCTTAATCATGTAGTGCACAGTTGTCTGTCACTGATTGAAGTATGCACCTAGTAATTTTCTCACTTAATCCAGAAGTTTAGCATTTTGAGAAACAGTGAATAGGTTGACTGACCACTGTTAAATGACCTACAGCGTTAAATCCAACAAAAAAAGAGAATGACAAAGAAAATATAATGGTATTGTACAATAAAAGTAAAAAAGTAAAGTAATGTCATTTTAAAGTCTAAGTTTCATGCTTACGCACGTTCACCGACTTTACAACAATTACCCCTGGTCATTGGGCTACTGGTATCTATCTATCAATCTCCCTGGGGAGTCTTCTACTCCGCTTATTAGTGCAGCCGACAAATTGGCGCAACGGAATTATACCACCCTCGCAGGTACCCATTTACACCTGGGTGGAGTGAAGCAATCGCAGGTAAATTTCTTGCTCAAGGAAATTAGCAGTGCCCCTAGTGGGATTCGAACCCAGGACCTCTCGATCCCTAAGCGCGCGTCCTACCACTGGACTACTGCTCCTACAATGCTAAAGGTAGAGTTAATTTGTTAAACATGAGTTAGAACTATTGTTATATTTAACAGGTATGCTCCTGAATGTGTAAACTATGGACATTTCTCACATGCTAGTGATGTATGGAGTTTTGGTGTTACATTGTGGGAAATGTTTTCTTATGGTGAGCAGCCTTATGAGAACATGAAAGGAATTGAGGTATGTTATTATGTAGATTAGATCATTGAAAGTCAGGTTTGTAGATTCTTTATAAAAAAAGTTAAAGTGCGGTTTAAAGTCTGCTTCCATATACATGTTCTGCCGACTTTACAATCTTGTACAATAACTCCTGATCATTGAAATCACTCTCAGGCAGGCGATCCCTCACAGTACCCATTTACACTTGGGTGAAGTGAAACAATTGGAGGTTAATTTCTTGCTCAAGGAAGTTAGCAGTGCTGCCAGTGGGGATCGAACCTAAAACCTCTTGATCCCTAAGTGCACGTCTTAACACTGGACCACTTCTCCTACTAAGGAAGTACAAATATAAAGTACATGTATAAGAAATCATGTTCGGTATGTATACTATATTCAACATAATTCAAGTCTATTTGGCACTTGAACATTAAAATAAACCTATATGAAATTGTACTAGGTTTTTTATAAATCTAAATAGTTTTTTCTTGTTTCCTGTTTATACTAATTTGTTTACAAGATGAGGTCACTTTGTTTGATAGTTGTGGACAAGTTTTTAAGATAGAGGATGTAAAGTCGCTATAACTCTTCATATAATCAGGGTTTTCAGGATGTGCCCAGGTCTTTATGATAAAAAGTTAACAGTTATTGGTAATTGATAGGGATATAATAATGGTTAGATCTAATGAAATGCTAATTGAAGAAAGGGGAGGTTAAACAACTTTTATCTATTTTTTTAATGTTTTTTTGTTTCAGGTGATTAAGTTCATTGAAGAAGGTAAGCGTTTGTCACAGCCTAAGGAGTGTCCAGATGTAGCCTATAAACAAATGCTCCTGTGTTGGAATACAGATCCAAAACATCGTCCAAAATTCTATGAACTGAATCAACATTTTGACCAGGAAGCTATTTATAGCACTGGGATGGTCAAGGAAGTTATGCATAAATTGAGGAAATAAGTATTTCAGTGATAATACTTTATTATAGCTTTAAAGTCAACCTAACATTATATAGCCACCACTTGGTTAATTACTTACCATTCTAGCCATTCTATTGGTTTAAACATGTCACATGCTATTGACTTTTATATTATGTTTTTTCATTGGTCAATATTTGTCACATTATCTTTGAATTCAATTTTCTATACTTTCATTGGCTCATTTATATCATATGGTGGCTTCAAAAACATTATCACTTTTTGATTGGTCAATACATGTCACATGCTGTTATTTCTTAACCAATCGGCAAGCTTGTTTTGAAAATCTGTTTTGATTATTTTCAATATGAACATTTTTTTATGTATTCATGTAGAAGATGGAGTTTATGATTTTTGTGCTGATATTTTATTAAAATTATTGAAAGATCATTTACGATTATTTTGTACTAAATACAATAGTAACTTATTAACCAATCTGATAAAAACCAGATCTATAATTTTCCACTCGCCTACTCACTAATTTAGATCTGGCCTTTTTCAAACGAGGGTCACGTTCAGGTGACCTTTTCTCATCATATTATTAATGACGAAATTGTTATGATACGTAACTTGTTTACATCGTCTACGTCATGAAATTTGAAATGAGCGGTCCAATCGCAGACTGTGAATAATACGGCTGTTAAATTAGCTTGCAAACCTTGGTCTAAAAATAGAAATAACGAAATCAAAATGTTATTGATAGTGTTTCATCTAGATGAAAGCTACGCATTGATTAGTCGACATAAAGGTCATCTCGACATGACCCTCCATTGAGATAGTAGAGATCCTGTACGACAATGCTCTACAGGATATCTGTTTTTGGAGATTGCTTGTTAAGTGAAATTATATATTCATTGTCAAGGTGCCTTAATTGATTATTGACTTTCAATGTATTTTGATGGCTCAGTGCAAAACTAGTCTACATCCTTCTTTATTTACATGTACATATAGACTAGCTTTCCGCTGATCCATTGATTTGATATTTTGTTGTGTTTTTATGATATTGATATAGTAATACAAGACTGAAGACTTTTGTAAAATATTGGGCACGTTCTGCAAGGCGATCGCTAGCTAGCGCTTTATAGCGATTTCCTACAGAACAGTTTGCTACGATCAAGCAAATTGAATCACTAGCTAGCAAAAAGTAAGTGCAAGTTGCAAGTTTGTTTCTTGCTAGCCGAAACATGTGGAACATTTCTGCCTTTTTCAAAATGGCTGCCCCCTGTGGGAATGTGTTTCTTTTTCAAGAATACTGATATATATTTCATTGAATAAATATATTTTGTCAAAGCTGTTAAATAGAATAATCATGGTGATAATTGATTTGAATATTTTTCATTTGTTGCAATTCTGAACTTTTTGTTTTAGAAAGTTGCCATCTTGGATTTGCTAGTTTGAAGCAAACCATTCCGTAGACCTCTTGTGCTACAATAAATTGCTTTCAAAAAGTGCTAGCTAGTGATCGCCTTGTGGAACGTGCCCATTGTAATGAAAATGTGTATTATATAGTTTGAATCAATTGTTGTTTTTAAAGATGGGTGTACAAATAGTTGATTGATAATTGATAAATTCTAGCTACCTTGGGTCACAGACATTGGGATACCAAATCTTGTAGCCACATTAAATATTCTGACTTAAATATTTTGTAAATATTGATTGTTTTCTTATGATGAATTAGATTTATACTTGTTCTTGATTAATTTGTTTACTTGAAAACATCTTTTTGGAACAACTGATTTTAGTATTGTATGCTAAAGTTGGGTTGCTTAGCAATCGTTTTTATACCCCCGCTTCGAAGAAGGGGGGTATACTGTTTTACCCTTGTCCGTGCGTGCGTGTGTGCGTCAGTTACGAAATTTCCGTCGCAGTTTTCTCAGCAACTATATCATGCAGCAGTCTAATACTTTGCATATTGCTTCATCCCATAGTCCCATGTGGTGTAAAGCGATTTCATGTTCCTTGCTCATCTACTTCCTGTTTGTTGCATATTTTTAGATTTTGGCGGGGGTATCACTAGTGAGCATTAGCTCACAGATTTACTTGTTTTTTCAGAATTCTAAGTAAAAATGTTAGTTTGTGCCAAAGAGACATTTGATATGTCATATTAGGTATTGCAGGGTTAGCTAAAAATTGTCGTAACTCAATATAAGAAAAAGTGAGTTACAACTGTTTTGCGCTAAACCCGCAATATGTATTGTATTGTATGATTTATGAATATTTTATTAAGATGTTTTACTACTTAAATTTTTTTTAATGGAGTAACCAAACTATATTTGCTTTTGTGAAATTTCTTGCCAAAAAATCAAATTATAATGTATTAATGATAGAGTTTGCCAGATTACAATTTATAAATTACATTTTTCAATATTTTCCGAAAGTTTTTTTTACCAGGCTTTGTATAATTTTTTGCATGCTATGAATTTTGAAGACAAAATATAGTGGACTATCTAGTGTTGACTGTATACATGTTTATATATAAGTCTTGTTGAATCAAAACTATTTTTATGTAAATTACAATATTGGGCAGGACCCATACTATGTACATGTGCAACTGAATTTAGCTATATATTAAACTACTGTTTTGTAGGATTGGGGCTGGGGGCTTAGTCCCCAAATAATTTAGAAATTATGTGAATAAGACTGATTTATAGAATTATTGTTTTCTTTCTTCTGGTGTTGCATTACACTACGCAAAATGGATGTACATGTAATTATGTGTTTTAAAGTAGTAAATATATGCATAGTATCTGAGTAGAAGCTTTAACTTAACGTTTTTGAACATTTTATTTGCTTGTCTCCAATCTCCAATATTTTGCATTTCACAATTATTATGTTTGAATTTTTATCTTCACTATTCATATATTTGTGACAGCTATCCTTCTCAGCTGTGCATTGACATTGGCATAATAACCCTTGGATAAAGTTAGTGCCTAAATCTTATTTTTATTATTACATAATTAATTCATTTAAAACTTCTCCCATGACTGCATAGTTACAAGTGATAATTATGTACCAAGTTCCATAACTCTAGCCTGAAATTTGATTAATTATCTCCCTTGAATTGTTAGGCAATTTTTGGTAAAAGATTTGAAATTTGATTATGTCTATAGACATAAAATCAGAAATGTGTTTTTTTCAATGATAAGTAAGCACTTAGCAATTTGTTATTGAACTGCTCTTGTTTTGTTACAAATTTTATTTTTTCATTTTTTATATTATTTTGTTTATATTTTTCTACAATAAAAATTCTAATGTGCTTTAAGAATAGATTATATAGCATTACCATGGAAACAATGTTTTCTATTTATAATTGTAAATTCTATGAATTAAACACTATGGTAATATAGTGATTGAGCTATATATTAGTCTTATATATACATGTATATATAATTATATATTTTTATGTATGTGTACATTGTATAAACAGTGCCGTCATATGTGCTTGGCCAAACAAAATCTTTAGAAAAACTAATCATGCATACTCAGATCAGGGCCCGTATTCACGAAGCTCCTAAGGAATAAAATTTTCCTTAGGTAGTCACTTTTCCCTTAGTTTTTGTCATTTTTGTGTTATTCTTTAGACTCCCCCATAGGTCATAATGGCTTCAGACGAGCATTTACTAACATACTTTGCCCATATTTAAAAAAGTAACTTAATTTACTTAAAAATGAATTATATAAATACCAAAATTTATTATGGCTGAATCAAAAATTTAAAAATTTGAAGAATAAAGACTAGGTATTTTAAAATCATAAATGTTAAATACTGATTTTAGGTTGTCAGCATGTTGGGGAGGGGGACTTCTTCATGCAGGCAACCTGTGGTTTAAATGATATCTTAATAAACTAACCAATGCTTATTTTTGAATTTGTTCAGATTGATTGTTTCTTTCTTTCATGTGTGCATATGAATTGGTTTACCAGTCTTATTAAAGTAGGATTTTTGGAGGACATTTTATGTATTGTAGTTTTGATATAGTTTGTACAAAATGTACCATTATAATGAAACCCATGTGCACAGAGAACAATAGGATTAATTTCTTAGTTTGCGCTTTTCAGCAATGTGTAAAAAGGGGATTTTTGTACCACACAAGTGCTATGTAATAATACAATGTCTATTTATTCATTAAAAAAACTAATATTTAAAACATTGACCCAACTTGTTTATAAGTGCTTGTTTGATTATATCATTATTGAATGTTTATTTGTGCTATATACTATATTACTGAACCCGTCAGGTTAGCCCATCTGACTACAAAGCAAGGGACCATGGGTTTGCATCCCACTTTGGTCATGAAATATTTTCTACATCCATTCTTTCGACAGTCACTGATAAGGACATGTGTTTAGAACTTGTATAAAAAGTTTGGGTCCAGAGATATTGGTTTGTCTAAAAAATGAAAGTAGGAAAACCTGACAGGTGCAAAAATGACAGAAAAATATGTTGAAATGCTAAGTAGAAGGACCACACTGGAAATAATGGATGTTTATTCTCTTTTTTTGTGTTATCCTTTGTGTACGTAATATAGATGGCATAATATTATTATCATGTTTATTTTATTATTACATGTATGATGATTTTATGTTAATTTATATTTTTATACATGAATAAATTTACCTAAGTAAAGTGCCATCCATAGCTTTTTGTTTGTTTGTTTGGGGTTAACAGCACATGAACACAAAAAGATTATATCATGTGGAATCCATTTCTTTTTAGTTACTAATGTAATCACTAACTAGAAACGAATTATTCACCTGTTGTTTGTACCTAATATATTATGTGAATTTGACCAAAGTTCAATTGCTCATTGTTACTTTCCATGATATACATTTTGTACTATTGTTATCATTTCATAGTGGAGTAGTAAGATTCAATAAGGGACTTTAGTCAGTTATCTTTCCCTGATAAAATCTGAAGCAATCCAATTGGCAAGTAGGTCCTTACAGTTGAAATCCTCGGATTTTATCATTGAATTCCTATGTAAGGATAACAAAATATTTCATCTAATATCTTTCTTGTTAATGAAGATATCTACAGAGGTGATGAAATTTAGATAGTTTTTTGCCCTAAAATTACTTAGTTTGATTTTCAAACAAATTAAATGATTTACAAAAAAGTTATTAAAGATTGATTTTGGCAAATTGACATTGAAATGTTAGGGTAAAATCTGAGTAATCCAACTAATTGGACCTACCTGTTTGAAAAGTATACAAGGGGAAATAACTGACTAAGGTCGCTTATTGACTTGATATATTTAGAAAATAAATTCAAACCCATGAAATAATTTCAAAAACCTTCAGTGACACATTTTGGTGACTATTTGCGATTAAGTGTTAATTTCCGAACCTGGTTTGAATATTATAAAAAAGTGCAATATGTTATTTTATTTTATCACACAATTTTCTGAGATTAATTGAGTGAGACATTTTAATTCCTTTATAATATAGACCATAATTATAGAAGCTGAAATTATGTAAGATATCGAGGGTTAAAAGGTAAAAGGTGCCAACTTCTATTTTACACATTTTTAGAAATTGAGAAAAACGTGATTTTTTTAAATACTTTTTCAATCTGCGATAAAATTTATTATATTATATTTTTGGGTCTGATAGCCCCAAAAACAAATAAAACATATGTTAAAAAATATGTTAAATGAAGGATTGCAAGTATCTACAAATACCTATAGTCATTATATTTTTATATCAATTAATGAAATCATTATGCATGCATGTTTATTGCCTTATGCCTCTGTCCCATAAAATTGTGGCTTGTTACGGACCCGTACGTGCAGACAGTCGCAGGCCGTGGCTAGTCTTGTGCATTAAGGTGACAGTACGCACATGGTACAAAACAACACAACCATACGGAGCTGTAGCTGGATAATATGCGTGTTTATTCTATATTCGGCCACGATTTTGTTCGCGATTTGACTCTAAAACTAATACGTGTCTCCTGGGCTCATCTCAGGGACCCTGGTAAAAACGTAACAGTCTGTATGGGTACGCAAGAGTTCGTACGGGTCCTTGCGGAGCTTGATCGCACGGCGCCCGTACGGTGCCCTCACGGCTATTTCTATGTTTATGGGACTGTAGCTTTATAGTGTATTAAGCTGTATCTATTGAGTATTGTTACATTGTTTGACTAAATTATTATTCATATAATAGTAAAAATCATTTTTAAATGTCTAAAATTCAATAAATATACTTTAAATGTGGTAAACTTCACCTCATGACTTACCCTCATGAACCATTTTTAATTTGTTGCCTATCTAAATACATGAGGGAGTGGCCAAGCCTTTTGAACGTTGAACTGGTAAAGCCAGCTCTGTGTTGGTTTGAATCCCATCCAAAACCTACCGTGTTGTTTCCTTGAGCAAGAAACTTTATTCTACTAGCTCATTACTGGTAGACCAGAAAGCAGACTCAAAAGTGATAAATCTCAGTTGCAAGAATTTTTTATGTAATCAAGCAAAAATAAATAAATATAACTATGTACATGTATTCAAGTCGTCAAGTTTCTGCTGTGCAGTATTATAGTCTTTTGTTATGATCAACTGAGTGTATAAATACATATGTTGAAGAATTTCTTTATGCTGTGGTCATTAGAATGTGACATCAATAAAATCATGTACATTTGTACTAGTACATTTTTGAAATTTATGTGGCATGTTTGGTAAGTTATAGCTGTATACACTTGAAATTGTAGACATAATTGAAGGGAGGTAATTCTGTATAGTTTAGTTTGGTTTATTTATTTCCAAAAGTCATGGCTCCTTTGGAGCATCTGACAACATGAAATCAAACAATGACAAAATAAACATGTGGCATAAACAGAAAAACAAAAACAAACAAACATACAAGCAATATACAATATATGTTGTGTAATCCTGTCAGTATTACTATCAAACTATTTAATGAATAGTACATTTTTGTTCAGAGTGACTTCCCTTTGATTAAAGTTGTACTAAAATCATGGTAAGCATAGATTGCTATATATTTCACATTTATATGTTAAAAATATCTTCACGCAATTTTGTAAAAACATTTAATATGTATAACATTGTTGGCTTTGACTGTTTTTCTATAATTACATATATCTGAAATGATAAAATTTAAGCATATTTTTTGTTGATCTGTTGTTAACAAGGGGACTATTTATTCATGAATGCGTTGGGTTAGTCTAGCTACATACCATTGTACTGACTGCCTACGAATGTCTAAGTCCGCGACATTTTGTGATGCGTTTCAAAATATAAAGCTTACTAAGACTTGAATTGCTTACGCACATCATGTCAAAATATTATATTGTATAGTCAAGAAAAGGGGGATAACTGTGTAGTTTTCTATAAAAACATCCTATTGTTTAAAGTCCCTTATTTTTAAACAAACAACAGTGAACACTAACAAAGTATCAATGGAATAGTTTATTTGAGCAAGAAATCATCACTAGTACAATGTAATAATAAATACATAGTATCCATTAATTATGTGTAAATATTTTAACATCAACTACGCGTCACATTGTTTTTTTATCTCCTTTCATTTTGGATGCTAATAACGCATCCAACTTGTTGTTTTACAAACTGAAGATCATATTAAATTGTTATCTATATAAATTGTTCCTTGGATTCACCATTTGATTATGCTATGTTTAATGGACTGAAGTTGTTGATTTTCAGTAGGGAATACTTCCCATCGTTCAAGTTCATGAACTAGTTCCAGAACAAGCTCTTGAACCAGTTCATGAACAAGCTCTTGAACCAGTTCCAGAACAAGCTCTTGAACCAGTCTTGAACCAGTCATGAACTAGTTCCAGAACAAGCTCTTGAACCAGTCTTGAACCAGTTCATGAACAAGCTCTTGAACCAGTTCATGAACAAGATCTTGAACCAGTATAATATACATTACAGTATACTTTCCTTGTTTCCCAAAAGAGAAGTATTTCCTACTGATTTTTGACTGATATCAAAATGAAAAAAAATCTATTGATCTTTATATTTACAAAGAAAAATCTCCATAGGCAATGACACTTAGTTCAACCAATCAATCACTCATACGTGTACATTTGTATTTAATTTGTTCAGATATACTCGTATTGACCAATCTTTATATCTTTCATAGATACACTTCTAGACGTTGGTTTACTATAACAACCAACACGACTGTTACTTCTTGATCTTGTGTTTTTTCCCACTATATTCCTACCATCAACATCACAAATATATTTTCCAGTGTTTGGTACATCGGTGTCTACTTTTGATTTTTTATGAGTTCCAGTCAATGTGTCACTCATTCTACTTTCTGGCCTGGGATAAGACACTCCACATTGCCTTAAAGGTGACTTTGGTCTAATTGAGTGATTTGTTGTATTATAAGGACTTACTTTTAAATTCTTCCTTGACAATTTTCTAGCTCGTTTTTGTACACGAATGAGGTAATACCTAAATGATCCAATTTCAAATTGTTTCATATGCAATTCCTTGCGTATCTGTTTCTTTCTTTTCTTTGGTTGTTCATGTATGTGTGTCTCTTCTGTTGTGTTTTCACTCAGTATGTTCTCTAGAAATTGCAATCTCGAACTTCTATCATCTACAATGTCTTTATTCTTATCATTTTCAGAATCTTTAATAGCATCAAAAGCTTCTTCATGTTCTGTCGAAGCCCTAGAACCACCTTCATGTTCAAAACGTTCATTATGTGTTTCATCTTGTATTGAAATTATTTCATCAAAATCTTCTGATATATTGTCATTTTGACTTTCTATTTCTATTGCTTTACAAGCATTTGTTGTTGTTTCAAGGTTTTTCAGCTTGTCTCTTTTACAAGGTTCATCACATTCAATGTTTATTATTGTTTCTGAACCTGTTTCACTTTTATCAATTATATCTGTTTGATTTGTTTTTTCTGTAAGCACTTCAGACACTTTATCAGTATTTTCCTCTAAACTTTTCAAACTGTTGTTTTCTATCATATCATTTGGTTTACTATTTAGTTTTTGTTCAACACTGGCCACTAGTATATCGTCTTTAGTAGTGCAATCTTTTTCGTTTTCAACACAATACTCTTCAATTATTCCATTTGATTTGTTTTTAAGGTTCTTTTCCCTATCTGTTTGTTTAACTTTTCCAAATTTTATATCCAGCGTACTTACTTTTGTCACGAACAAACGAGTTTCATCTATTTCATAACTCTCAAAATATGCATCAAGAGTGCCAAGTTTTTCAGGTAAAATAAATGGAGATCTGGGTCTACTTAACACCTCATGGCTTGATGTTGGAGTCTTGTGCGTTTTTTTATTACAACAAAAAGCACATACACACAATATGATGATGATGATCACTATTGCTGAACATGACGTCACTGAGGCGACCACAACTGTAACTGTATTACCTCTCATGGTGACTGTAATATCAAACGTTCAAGAATTAAAACAAGATTAAGTGATGAACATTTTACAAACTATTCACATTGGTTATGTCATGGGTTAGGTGACGAAATTCATCAGTCATAGATTTATACTACAGATGTAACAATACAGCAAAATATATTGTGACTTGCAAAGCCCCTTTTGCAGTACATATTGTTATAGTGCTCAAATGAAGTATGAAATAATGTACATGCAATGTATCGAATGCTTTAATTGCACATACATGTATACATATATGACTGTGTATTTTCGAAGGATCTCTTTAATTATACAAATGTTTGAATGGTAAGTGCAAAATTGACTCAACGTTTGAAAAATGGATACTTTGAAATAGAGTTTGGAAGTGAATGATTCTTAGGAGGCTGATTTGCAGGTTTACAATTAAAACTATTGTAGATTAAGTCTGTTTAGAAGACTTTCTTCTTTCATTTTTACACAAAAATTGTTAAATAAAAGTTTATTGTTAAGTTCTTTAAAGAATATCACATGATTTCTGACAAAAAACAACAGCTTATATGTCTGAAATGTGTTTGTTCTAAAGTAGTTTTTCTCGTCATCATGGGAGATAAATCTTCAGTGTATTGTACATTTGTTATAGCAGTTATTTCCCTTTGACATTAACACATCGGTTCGCGTAAGAATTCGTTGCAGTAAAGAATGAAAATTTAAATAGTTCACATTGTGACTATTTTACGTAATTATTAATTAAGTTTTATTAAAGCTACGATATTTGACGAAGAAATGTAAATTATTGGTTCAAAATAAATTGTTTTTGCAGCAAAAGATTTTTGAACTACATTTTTTCTGACCGTATCACGATTTACTAATCGTCTGCTCTATTGCTTAGTGTGTAAATATTAAAATTCACGTATATTTAAGGAGTATTCGAATGCAGAAAGGGGTAGGGCATTGCTTTTTATCTTTAATGAGTTTTATTTAGGCTATGATCGTCATTGTAAGACTTTTATTAGCTTTTTGTAGCCAATTAGCGATGTCAATTAGCGAACAAAAAGAAGTCCTCCCAACAAGGTAAAACGCGTAAATGAGTTTTAAGACGAAATGGGGCGAAATGACCGTGATCTAAAAGAATAAATACAATTTAATTGTAATTAAAAACATGTAATATGGCTGAATACTTCAACGATTTAGCAAATAGAGCCATTTATCGGTTACATCACACAGTTCCTACAATTGACGTCGTCTTGCGAACCATGAATGGAACAAAGGTATTAAGTAAGCTCGATTTTCACAGTGCTCATTTGGCCTATCTAAGCAGTATTCTATCTATTTCAGTATGAGGTTACACATAATGATAAAATTAATATAATCTGACGGAAGCATGAATATAAAATATAGTTCTAATTAGTAAGACAAAGAATAACACAGAATTTTAGAAATAAAGCATTTGAATAATGACATGCTTCCCAATACCAAGAATAACACAAAAAGCTACTAGCAGTGTTTATTTCACTCATAGGGGAAAGGTGGCGGGGTCCTTTTTGAAAAACCAAATTAGGGGAAACAATTTCCTTTATTTTCAATTCTTGAGATAACATGGATCCTCTAACAGAGTTACATGTCTGTCTTCCCATTTAAATTTTAACTATTGAACCTATACATGCATCTGATTTCTCTGTAATGCTTAAGGAATGGGCAAAATGCTATAAAAAAGTACAAACGTTTTAGGACACTCCGATAGGGGAATTTTTTACCAGGGAAGGGGAAAAATATATACAATGTACTATTTCGAGAGGGGAATGGGGCCCAATTTCGGTCCGAAAATGGCCTGAAAAAAAACCACTGACTAGTCAAGAAGCAAATTCCAAAATCAACATGTACTTAGTTTGATTATCAGTATATGATCCAAATTATGTTACAAGAGTAAACTTATGCAAATGCTTGAAAGATGTGTGAAAATTGCACTGTGTTTGAAAAATGTATGTATACATGTATTTTAAGATATAATTTTGAAGAGACTCATTCCCTCCTACGATTAAATATCAGCTTACATAAGCACAATATGATCAATTCACGTTTCAGCACATTTACATTAAAATAAAAGATTCTGGTAAAATTATCATTGTAAAACTATATTCTTTAAAAACGTCGCGTCATAAATTAGAGCTAAAAACGATGTCAAAATCGCCAATTTCACGTCTTATTATAAGGCAGTGTAAATTATGTTTTCTTGTTATTCAATATGCCTAATGATAAATACGAGTCTTTTTCAATTTTAATAATGTTACACATTGAAATTTTATTTTCCGACTAGAGCCAGATGCATGATCATCTGATTGAATGATAGTTCTGGCTTCCAAAACTTGATAAGCTGCTTTTTTAACATTTTGCCTTTCATCTAACCCGACGTTAGTATCCGTTCATTGACATTATAGGGTTTGCTAAATACATTAAGCTAACTGTATGCCTGTCTTCTTATATCTAAGTACATGCATTTTCTACATGGCAATTATTTCTCACTGAAGTGTTATTGTGCAAGTTTATTTCATTATCTTTATGATAAAAATAATATTAAAAGAGAAATGTTTACCTGTAAATTCCCTGTACGCCGTCCTATTATCCAATTAAACACACGTGATCTCCGTTGGTAAAGTTGATTGAAAATGAAAATTTTTATGTTCCTAATCGATTCCAAAGTATTGAATAATGTACAGCGTTTATCGGTCTTAGTAAATAAAGAAAGCAAAAACGGAAAGCTTAGTTGTGTTTGTATACTTGAACGGCTTGTTTACACGGTTCGTGACAGCGTTTTTATCACTATTTAGTCATATTCAAAGTTTTAAAGTCAAATAGGTTAGGAAAATATTTCCGATTAACATTTTAAGTTTTTAAGCTAACCAAATACGTACTGTCTTGAGTTCCAAACAAACTTACGATAATTTGGATTTGCATATTTTTTTATAATTTATATAAAAGTACCTGTACCTGTATAAATTCTAATGCAAATTTGTATTGTTTTCTATGGTGGCATATACTTCAGCCACCAGATAACATCATAACTAACAAGTTAATTAAGTGGTTTACTTGTTACATAATAAGTTAGAGTTTTACGAGCAAAAGAGAAAGAAACAAAAATCTTGAATTGTAAATGTAACAAAAAATAATACAGAACGTACAGTACAGAATGTATACCAACGACCAGGATCCATAATCTATAAATTCATAAAATACTAGTCATTAAAATCTTCATGTTTTTCAAAATTTATAAACTTGTAAATTATATTAGCTTCAAATTGGGTATTTTAAACTTATTCAAATCAGTGTACCAATATTTTTTTTCATAATATGCATTATCAGATATATATTCATAAAATTGAAATCAAATATAATCTTCGTACGTGAGTTCATATTTTACAGCATCAATCATATGCTCTCAAGTGTTACATGTAATTGCTAACTCATTGTCTATATTGAAATAATGTCTTCTTTTTTATCTGAACCATTTATATTCGTACTAACCACATTAAGTGCGTTCTCAGACAATTCTTCGGCCGTTTCTTCTCTGATAGCAGTGACACTGTCTGGTTTGGACTTATATGTTTCCAAAGTTTTGTAAATTTCATCATTCCCACGTTCACTTGTCTTGGACACATTGACGTTGTCATCTACGACAAAATGTTCATTTTTCTGTTTTGTTTCGTGTTGTTCATTTACAGTCACGTGGTTACTATTCGGGTATAGAATGTCTTCATTTTTAATCCTATTTTCATCAATTTGAACTAGAGTATCTACATTATCGTCAGGTTTACGTACATTAACATTGATTGCTTTCTTTCTATTTACACGTTGGAGCGAACCTTTGGGAGTTGTTTTCTCTTTGCTGCACAATTTTCCTTTTTTCTTTTTGTTACCTTTGTTTCTTTGTGGTTTGAGTTTAGTCCATTTATAGGCTGTTACTTTTGTCTTTAATGGTTTCATGAAAAAGTCATGCCGATATTTCATTGGCCTGATGTTTTTCAGTTTCTTACTTGGTTTTCTGTTTGCTACCACGTTCGTCTTTTTCTTACTCAATGCTATTTGCTTATTCCTTTCCTTTTCATCGTCAATTTTATTATCTTTTCGGGATTCTGGAATATTTGGTAACAAAGGTTGCCGCCAATGTTTCTTCACAATAAATTTTAAAAAAGATGGTTGCCTCTTCAGAAGAAAACCATATTTTTCACTTGGATCTATTTGTTCAACATTCATATTCCCATGAATTTCGTCACTCTTCTCTATAACCGTGTCAATCTTTTTATCATGTTTCTCAGCATTATTGCTCCCGTTGTCATTCTCCTCATGGTCTGTATTGGTTTCGTCGTCGATTTCAATAACTTCTAGATTTTCATCTTCGCTTTCTTCAGCAACAGTAGTTTCATCAGACTTGCTATGTTCTCCAGGGATCACAGGAAGGATATTACTTTCTGCCTGTTCTATTTCGTCGTAATATTTATCCATCGTGATGAGATGTCCAACTCTACTTATATGTTTTGTTGTACTGTTTACTATTCGTTTCATTTCCGTCCTTTTGATTTCTTTTACCGATCTTTTAAAACATAGACAACCCACAAGAATGGCTACTAATATGGTGATGACGACGATAGCGGCGACAACACTAATGGTAATAATAATTGTTGTATTTTCTGTCGAATTTTCAGTAAATGCTGAAATCATAAGAATTTATATTAATCAATGTTCAATTAGATCAATACTTTAAAATATTACTAGTCTTAGCATATAAGTGTAGTGTACGTTGTCGCTAATGTCTATGAAAATTCTAATTAATAACCTTTGAATATTTTCTAGCTAGCAATAATTAATAAATAAATCAGTAAGCCTATACTAGTTAAGAAATTTTGATATAGATCTTGTCATTATGAGTAGTTTTGATAAGTAAAGAAATTTCCACAAATAGGATCATCAAATTCAATGGCCTTAATTAAAAGTGGAGCGGACTTTATAAAAAATATTGAATACTGAAGTACATGTATTTAAGTTTTAAAAATCGTCAGTATCGCACTACTTTTGCCATATCCAAAGAGGTCTTTGCAGTTGAACTTCGTGTTCACTGTCTAAAAAAATGTAATGATAGATATAAGACGATCTACGTACCATTTTGAGACTCGGCTATATGCAGTGCTACACTTAAAACGTTGCAGAAAAAGAGTTGAGAATACAACATGACGCTTCTGAAAATACAATGTAAGAAAATAATTTCAAAATGTGAATTTACTTAATTGGTTCTTGGTGCTGCATTTCAACATTTTATCGGCCATATTGCGGCAGCCAGTCCTCCGACTTACGTTCCCTGAATACGTTTAGATATCTGAATCCAAGCTTTTAAACTAATACTAAATACATACCCTCACCAGTGTTCGACAACTGGTCTACTCGATGATGTGGTGGCCTAGTAGGAAAATGGAAAATATTCCATGATCAAACTCCAGGAAGGTAGAAATGTGTAGACACTATTTTGATGAAAAAATGAGCGTGATAGATGGTTCTTTATTAGATCACAGGTGTACGATTTTTTTTGTTACCTATAGTACATGCCATAAAACATCTTGATGAGAACCAAAATTAACACATGCCCCATCTCCCGAATGGCGACCAAAAGTTCTAATTGGCCACCTGGAAAGATTATGAAGTGATGTTCCCGCTGGTTCGTGCAAAGAAGACGTATATTGACCATGTTCATGAAGCAGTCTTAACATCAGAATATAAAGGTAATGTCAAAATGTTGATTGGTAAAATAGAATTCTAATTCTTGTTTTAGTATCCCAATACTGAAAGCCTGGATTTTAAGTCCTATATTTTCCATAACGACGTCAACTCATTACATATAATCAAAAGATATTTTTATGTTATTCATATTTTTTCTTACCTTATTAATGGACTAAAAAGTAAATCTCATTAATTCCATTTTCTTGTAGATTATAGTGTCGCGTGGTATAGAAAATAGAACATATTGAAACGTGTCTTGTATAAGTATGTTAAAACAAAAGACGTTCTATTGTGTTCCTGGGTGATTTACAATTACTTCGGTTTAGTTAACAAAGATATTGAACGATCATGTATTTAAGTGTATATACATGTATAGGGTATTAGAGATCTATGTCTCTGGGGGTATTATGTCAGATAAGGGTTCATTGAAAGTAAAGATACTTTTAAGTTTTACTTTAGGGGGTAAGATAGCTATATTCCAGTCGTGGAATACACGTTACCTCGTGCACACAATCACAAAGTTGCTTTTTTCACATTTCATTGTCCCAATACATGTCAATGATAATTATACTTTTGGATTGCAAAGCTCTATTCATCCATGCAGGCAAGCGTACGTGTGTACATAGTTCTCATGCAGATTCAGTTTAATGCCATAGAAAGCTTAATTTGAGGACACAAATAAAATGCCGGACTGTTTGGAGTAAATGATACTGCTACCAGGCCAGAGACATAGATAACAGTAGTGTATCTATGTCTCTGTACCAGGCCAACTAGAAATTATGTGTGTGGTTCGAATATTTAGTCTTAATGTTGAAATGGTCATACGTTTTCATTAAAAAATATAAAATTATATATTTAGTTGAATTAAAGTATATTTTCTTACTTATAAATAATTAAGTTCTTTGTCTAATCTCCAGTGAAAATAAAAAAATAGAGTTTCCAGCCCCCAGTGAGGATCGAACTCACGACCCCTGGTTTACAAGACCAGTGCTCTAACCACTGAGCTATGGAGGCAGTTGCCCACCTGAGCTTATATAATTTATATAAACAAAATCCACGATATATCTCTATGACCGAGTTATCTGGTGTCAAAGGTCAAATAGTATTCTGTTGACATATAAATTTATACGCTTCTTGGAAAATTTGCATGTTTGATGTTTCTGATAATACTTTAACCTAAAGGTGAGTTTATATGCATTCAACTACTCATTTTTGCGCTTTAACACATCGTCATTCCATTTTTACCCGAGTAATAACAGTAGAACTACTTTTTATGTCGGGGTGACGATCCAAAACGAGGGCACACCCTTGAATCAAGATGGCGGACTGTGTAAATTTTATCCGAAATACCAGTGAATATATTCATAAGTCTTGTATTGTCGGTCTGTGACAAAGTTGCATTATTTATATCAACTTAACTCTAGTTATTCACTCTCTTCTCTTACAATATAGCATTATAACTTTCCAAGGAACAGTTAATTTGTAGTTAGTGTCGATACAGGCAGGTGCGTTCCGAAATTGAACACAACAGTGTTTTTACGAATGAAATCGGCCCTTGGTGTTTAGTGTAGAATATGGCTGGTCATCCTAAGCCGGTGAGTATAGATTATAAAGAAGTTTATATTTGAATGTTTGGATAGGTTGTTGAGTCGTTAAACTCAGTGTCAATGACATAATCTACACCCCACCCACACTGATCTAATTTCTTGCAAGTTGCAGAACAGGTTACAAACTTGGCTAAGTTGACAGTTGTTACTAGTCGTAGTTATTTTTCCTTATTCTCATCTTTAACAACTGTTTCATGCACATGGTTAATAAGTTTCGAGTTCTTATTGTTTAGGCTATGTAGTGCAAATCTGTTTTAGACTTGTTCATGCTCAGGAGTCAGGTAATGCTAAAGTCTTCAAGACTGTCGTTAACCACTGGGTCAGGACTCAGGGCTCAGGTAGTGTCTTTCACACAAAAATCTAGTATGATCCTATGCACTCCATTCAATTGTGTCCAGAGGTTTGCACTTTATTGTTGTAGAAGTTATTGTGAAAGCCTGTTAATCGATGGTACCTGATAGGTACTGCCATACAAAATTTGCTAACATATCTGGTTGGTGGTGTGCCTTAACTTAAGATTCACATTGCCAGTAGCATGGGTGGAAACGGTTGACAGCTACTAATTATGACATTGCATAGGAAAGAATGTAGCAACTAACAGTTTGTAAATCAGTGGAACTTTTTTTTAGTTTTCTTTTCGGTATAATTTGCTATTTACTAACTTACCAGTGAAGTGCTGGGCCCAATTTAAAGTGTTGACATACTTTGAAACTGTACCAGAAGTGTGATATGATGTGTGAGAATCATAATGTGCAGGATGATAACAGATTAAAAACAGTGGCATTTAGTTACAGTTGAGTCGCCAGTCCTAGTCCTGTAGATGTTCAAGATCTGTGTGGTGATTAGGTGTTCTGAAGTAGGTCATACTCAGTATGATCCTTCTTTCATCTGGGATGAAGTCATACTTAATTACTTGATAAACTCTTTCACCCAATAAGATACCACTTGACCTCAAGCAAGTCCTTATATTGTAGATTTTCTATAATGCAGATAGAGATGGGGTGTTATGTCCACCAGGTTGAAACTCATTCAGTGAATCAGTACTTCATGTAGATCTTTGTATCCTGTTTTGCTGTTGCAATGTTAGTCAATTTAGTTCGGAAAGCATGTATTTGGTACTACATAAGTTCCTATTAAAGTATTATAACTAGTTGTGACGCAACTTGCTTGTCATTTTTACTTTTAGTATTAGAAATAGAATTTGAAGACCAAATTTTCTGTCTGTTATGCCTTAAGTTTAGGTAGACATATTGTTGTGGTATGACTTTGCCATTATTTTGTTTTGTTATATATTGTGTATATTTGGTCAGCAGTGTGAAGACAATGAAGTACAATACAGACAGGTGAGCCCAGTTAGGCTGGAAAGTTTAGGATATGGACTGGTAAGTTATATCTGGTCTGAAAGAATGCGATATCTAATATTGAACTGGAATGTCTACAGTGAATGATGCAATGTAGCATATATATTTCTTGTCTAGGACTGGGCTCAGCTCATCTGAGTCTTAATTTTATTCTATTAGCAAATTGTATATACCTCTTACTCTATTGTTCTTGGCTTTGCCAATCTTAGCTGTTGAAAGTGTCACTTAACATTGAACTTTTATTGTGAAGTTGGTTGTTTAAGATCTGTGATATCTCAATTTCTTCAATGTTATGCTATCTGCTTGACTATGTTAGACCTATAACTCTGTTCTGTCTGTTATGATTGTTTTTTAATTTACCATTTGTTACTCTGAATGTAAGAAAGCATGATGATGATAAGTAATTATTCCATCTGGTGTGCTAAGTTAGTTACAGGTAGTATGCCTGACTCCGGAGATCTTGAATTTGACTCCCAGTTGTGATTTAACTATGTTTGTGTCAGTCATCCTACTTGAGGTCCATTGACAGGCATAGGTCTCTTCATGTAAGCTTTTAACCTAATTCTTAGCACATATCCTTGTCAATGACTCACAACTGCCCTAATTGATACAGAGATTAGAGGAGCAGTAGGACATTGACCTGTCACCAAACTCCACTTAGCTAATGGAGAGCTGGTTCAACAAAAACATTGTCTATAATTTCCGAGGACCCCAAAAACTTTGGAGGAATACTAGTGACGTTTAGCTGAGAATCTGTGAGGATTCCTGAAAATACACTGTTCTTATGTTAACATGACTTTCCATGAATTTTTTGTCAAAATTTTGGATTGCCAATTGGTATTTAAATCTTAAATCTTCTATTGGAGGAAACCCCAGAAGTAAAGGAGAAAAACTCAGAAACTAACAATATGTTACAGATTCCTTTGCGATCCTTGATAAAAGAGGAAGTGTCGAACTCTAAAAGATCAGTATAAACCAGCACATAATAAAACAAACAAAACTATAACAAATCTTAAAAGTTTATATATTACAAATTTCCATGGATATATAAAGTAGATTAATATACTAGAAGGTGTGGTTGATGTATGTTTAAGTATGATAAATGACATTCTATTTTTTCGGCGTAGCTGTCTAAGCTGGATTTTGATCTACATTTCTGTATAATGACGTCTTGTCTGGGATTTCGGAAATCCGCCGTTCTATTGGATGATTTTATAAGCACTGAAAATGACGTACGGGGGAAACAGAGAAAATCCCCTCTTCGATTGGATGGCCCTGACACGCGCGAAAAAATAAAGGCCACACTATTGTAATGCAGTGTTTTACGAAATTTTGCTTCGTTCGTAGATTATTTTTTTTTGGGTAGACTTCTATTGCTTTCCAAAGTGTTTTTTTATATTGTAACAATAAAAAGTTACGTGTCAAACACAATATTTTATGGGTAAAATGAATTATGTCTCCAGATGTGAACCGGTTTCTCGTAAAAAGTCTGACATATTACCCAATAATTATTAAGTTAGCCTCACTACGTCCAGTTTCCGGGGTTTACACTTTGAGAGTCACAGCTCCACATATATTTATTATTAGCACATAGCATTTTCCCCTCGTCCAATCAGCTGTCGAGGATTGTTGATAGTAGACATGTACTATATTGTATAGTATAGAAGCGTGTTGAACTTGGGGAAAATGCTGTGCTAAGCCAGTTAGATTATGTTTTCATTTTACTATAAGGTTCAGTGCTCGGGGCTCCGCCCCTAGCACTAAACCTTATAGTAAAATGAAAACATAATCTAACTAATACATCCACAGAGTTATTGGTACGTAACTTTTAAGGTTCTGGAACTGTAACTAACTTCGGTAAACTTCGACACTCGATACAATCCGGTTTTTCCCGATTACCTATCTTCGTCAAGTTTAGTAATTGCTATTTTTAGCACGTGACGTGGGTTTTTCCAGAAGTCATAGGGTAACGCATTTTCCGAAAATACCGCTCTACAGCGTGATCGTAGTTAGTTATCGTAAAAATAATGGTTTATCGACATAAAAACAATTAAAAGCCGTAGTGGATCATAACTTTTGCGTTGATTCTGTTTGTACAGGTGTAAAATACATTTTTTTTCATCTTTTTTTTGCGATGTAAATTGGGTATGACTGAAACACGAAATGGAGATTTTGAGGCGAAATGTACGAAATGGAGAATTTGGGGCAAAATGGGGGTTTGATTGTTTAATCTATTTTGTGTACTGAAAATGAACAAAGGTAAAATAAACTACACAAATATCGATAAACTGGAAAGAATGTTTAACTTATATTGATTTATTGCCGAATTCCCACAAATAATCGTACCAAAGTCAGCATATAAAGACAAAATCGTTGCACATTTTCTGTTTTTAATATCATCATATTCTAATTATAAAAAAACAATACAATAAACAGCATAACTTGAAAGCTAAGGCACATAATATGCCAACATTACTAACTCTAGTGTCCAACTGTTAGTGCAAAAAACGACAACAGCAGAAAACATAGCTGGTACAAGTTTAATCCCCAAATAGTCCCCTCAAGCTTGCCAAAAAGCAATGGAGAGAAGGTTTTTATATGATAATGCAGAGTTTAACATACATTTTCCATCTCAAATACCAATTTTAGATGATATATTTGTATAAAGTAGTATTATTTGTAATTGACCATTTTGACGTTATTTTTCTCTATAAAATCTCTTGCAGTTTCAGTACAGTAATCTCATACAAATTCTTATAAAAAATTTTAGAAACGGTAAAATTTCTTTAATTTTTCATTATATGGGCAGTTAATACTGCAGAAAAATTTAAAACTAGTTGCATGTGTCTAACTAACTTCTAACTTGAGATATTTGCTTTTAAAGATAGGGTAATTTTTTTAACATTCTCAAAAACTCGGATTTTTGCTTGGGGGTACATGTATGCAAATCTCTGTATTTTTATATGTATTTGTCCAAAGTGTAACCTGGTTGCTCTGATTTGTCATTGCATGACTGTATAACAAGAAAATCGATTAAAACTTGGAAATAAAACAGCAGAATTTGAAAAAAAAGTTCTTTCACTTTTTGTCCCAGCACAATTTACGGTCTTTCTGAAAATCAAGGATCACGTTATAAAAATGCACATAACTTAAGTTACAAACGGTAAATTTCTTTAAAATTTCAGCATTCAATGTCTTTAATAGTATAGATTCAAGAAACAATATCAGTATAAGAATTGTGGAAGGTCACCATTACAGTTCCAGAACCTTAAGAATAAATTCATAATTTTTGTTTTGTAGCATTAATGAATAGGTTTTCACAATGCAATTTTCAAAAATCTTCTTGTCTGAAACTACAAGGCCTAGAGCTTTCATATTTGGTATAAAACATCATGTAGAGGTCCTCCATCACAGTTGTTCAAATTATGCCCCTGGGTCAAAATTGACCCCACCCCATGAATCACAATATTACATTGAATTATATAAGGAAAAGTTCAAACAACATCTTCTCTTGAACCGCTTATGATAATTTGCCCAAACTCAACAGGAATGGTCCGTGGGTGGTTCCCTACCAAAATTGTTCAAATAGGTCTGATTGGTTGGATAAGTAGGTCACTGGGTCAAAAAATAGGTTTTAACATTAGTGGTCCTCTGTAAATGGCTCTTCTGTGACCTTTGACCTTTTCCTCAGGTGAGCACCCAGGGCCCTTTGGGCCCTCTTGTTTTTAAATCGACGCCGTTTGTCTTTTTTAAAGACATTTCTTGTTTCATATATTTGTACAGGATATGCCATATTAAAAAAATGAATCAATTATTAACATGTAATGTTATATTAGTGTGTGTTATTAATAATTTTTATAGGATTTTGATGAACTTAATACAGCTACTTTAGATTTCTAAAATATTGTTTTGGAATTTTGTTTTTTGTATACATTGGAATTTTATATTCTGAGATAAATGTATGGATCAGCATAAATTTGTCTTGTCTAACATCAAACAACATATAAACATATAAGAATGCTGACTAGTTTTGTGCACATTCATAAAATATTTTTGAGTCTTTGTTGACTTCTTTAGGGTGTTTGATATTCTAAGTTGTAGTTGTAGGGTTATCTCCCCTCTTCCAAAATGGAGAACATAACAAGTATCTTGTTATTTAAATCATATCACTGAATGGTTTGAATAATAATGTAAAATGAGACAGCAATATTTAAGTAACGCACCTTGAAGCCCATCTTTGTAGAAAGTTTACTATGGTCAATGGTATGTCATGCTTAACACATATATAATTGGTTTTTATGGTCCAATTTCGGCCAGGTTTTAAATTGTTAAATTCTTCATTTATATACCATTATTATTGTATATAAACATAATACAATCAGATAATGCTTAAAGGCTTCAGTAATACAATATAGAAATGTATACACTTATATAATAACTGGAGCATAAAACCGACCATGGGTATAGATGCATGCAGTGACAGTGTTAAATAGTTTAGGTAGGAATGCTTTTATATATATGATATTTTTTCCTATCATCTCGGAGGTATGTAAATATTTCACATTTATTACTATACCGTATGTATATTTGTATACGTGTGGTGTGTCGATGAGTAATCTTATATATTTGATATACCCCCATTGTTCGTATATATGGGATCCACCCAGCTGGTCTGATTTTACGAGTATTTTAAAATAAACGATTATTGTGACCCGACAAGGAAGTAGTAGAGTTCATAATTTGTTTAAAAACTTTGGCATTATTAAATTTTTATCTTACATGATTTAAACATGGATATATAAAGCAAGTGAAGTAGCTAACGGGCTGGCTTAGCTATCTTGATTTCAGTGTTTGATATAGTTATAAGTTGGTTAGTAGGATATTTTCTGATTGTGATTTTTAGTTGTGAACATCTTGTATGTGAGGTAAACATATTTACACTTGAATTTCATGAGTGAGAATTGTGAACAGGAGTTATTTTATGAAATATATTTACTTGAAAATAAATGGCTGTCTTCGCCTTATAATTTTACAAGCTCTAGTCTGATTTTATGAGATTTTTTTAATAAGTGAGCCAAGTTAATTAACTGAATGGATTATGATATTATGGAATAAGAAATTTTCAATTACTGGAATCAGTTTTATTCTAGTGCCAAGCTTTTGGGTTGAGGTGATGTTCCAAATAAATCTTTAATGTAATAGGACTAAGATTTAAGTGCTGTGGTGTTCCTATCAATTGGTTTTAATTTATAATTTATGCATGTGTATTTTTCTTAAGTTTTGAGATATTAAGGTTTAATTTTAGAATGTCAAAACATTTGATATCCATAGCACCAGACTTTAGGTACGGTCTAAATCTTTGAAAATAATTATTAGTTTTGTAAAGCTTGAAATATTTTTAACAACTAATGAACAATGCCTGGTTTCTCGTATTAGTGTTAGTGAGAACAGCTGAAAGAAAATTGCCCAGGAAAGCTGGTTTGGTTAGCTGGTAATAATAAATAGTCCATTTTTTAATTAGTCCGGGGCTTAGGTTCGTGGGTTAAGGCAATGACTGCCTTAATACAGTTTTGATATTTTGTTGGGTGTGTCCTGTGTTCTGGATAAAAACTGGTTTTCAGTCCTGTATAAATGACTGTGGAATATTTTACAAGTACTTGATTCATATTTCATGATAGACATGGGAGTTCATCTTTGTTTGATTATGTTTATATATGATACATATAAATATATCCTGGATTGATTTACTTTTATAGTTGACAAGTGTATATTATCTATGTTTGATAAAACTGAACATTTTGAACTGTTTGAAGGAAGAAGGAATTTTTATGGAGTATTTACATTGATTTTATAGTGCTTTAAATGATAAATTTATGTTAAGTTTGGCTTTGTTTTTAGTTTTTACTTTATATGAACTGTGATAGGACTGTGGTTGGCTAGTTTTTGAAGTTTTTAGAGGTATTTAGTGAGCATTACTTTTTGCCTTAACAGGGTTAGATTAATAAATTATTGTGAGTAGTTTGTGTTTTTATGTCTTTCTTTACAACAATTTATGTAGAATGTTAATTTATGCTTTTAAAGTTTGCTGTTATTGTAATAGTAGCAAAAGCAATTGATCAAGAAAAAAACCTTTATTTTTTTAATGTGTCATTTAATTTCTTAAAAATGGTAAAAGCTAAAGCCAAAAATGTTAGTTTTTTTGTTACAGTACTGTGCTAAATGACTTCAAAATGTCTATGACATCATAATAATTATAAATGTCATTGCATTCTAATTATCTTTAGTGTTATTTTGTATACCTATAAAGTTCAGAAGTTCATGAAGTTTTCTTCATAAAGACTGGGCCAAATATCAGAATAAGACTTGTTCATTTTATGGAATGTTGGAAAATGGGTTTGGTAGTGTTAAATCAGTCACTGTGAGTGATTCTTACTTCTTGTACATGATTTGTATCATATATGAACTTACTTTGTTTGATGTGACTTGTTAAAAGATCTTTATATGTCATGATTCATTGAAGATGTTGTTATGCTTGCTTGGATACTTTCTGCTTCATTTCTTAGCATCATGATTATATGCTTGAATCATTAAAGGATAATGGATGGCTTTGTAAATGGGAGCCTAATTTGTAAATGAACTTAGTCATATATTTTTCTACTGGTTATTTTTCAGAATGCAGGGCATGACATAAAATATTGTTCTCTTGCCACTGACATCCTATTTTAGAGTCTGACATATAGTTACTGCTTATGTCCTATAATATTTCAAAATTGTGAAAGAAACGATTGTGGGACAACTATTTGTCAATTATTATCAAAATTTAACAATGTACTTTCTAGACTTTATTGAAATTTTTCAAGAAATACTCTGAAAAAAACCCCCCACCAGCCTGAATAGCTACAATTACACTTTGTGCTCAAAACAAACTTGCTGATAGTGAAATTTGTTATTTTTTTACATATTTTCTATTGTGAAAAGGCAGAAATTTGGCCTCAATTTTTGGGCAAAAAATCGTTCACACTCCACAGCATGCCTTTCGATATTTATATCTAGCCCCATGTAAGGTTGGAATTTGATCTATAACATTGATATAAGTATGAAACATGTATTTCAAATGGGCTGGTGCAAAACTAATCTAAATACATGTAAATAAAAGAACAATATAAACTAGTTTAGCGTCAACCCATGAATATTTAGTCTTGCTGTTATCTTAAGTGTAATGATCACATGAGTTATAGATCATACTGTTATCTCTGAAGAACTTCCTGCAGTGAGGCAATGAGTGCTTGTTTTGCTATCAAACCATAGTTTATATTATTGGTCATATCATATAACTATGTATTCATATTCATTGGTTTGATACAAGATTTTATTGATTTCAAAGTAAGATAAGCCTTCTCTTCCTGGTCACAGTTTGAATTGTTCAGTTGTTATATTGTGTAGATTTTAAAAAAAGTATTGTAAAGTATGCCTGGTGCTTTAAGCCTCAATTATACAAATTCTGCAGTCATAATGTTATGGTGGTCAGTCATCCTGGAAAGTGTTTCTTGACCAAACTCCACATGGATATGCAGGTCTGACCCTGGAATAAAACCCCGAATCCCTTGTTTCTTTGTCTGAGGCCCTTTTTTGACTGAGCTTTTCAGGCAGGTCATCTTATGTCTTAATCCTCAACCTGCTAGAGGTGATTATAAGTCTTTGCTAACAGCTTGGAACCAGATTAGGCACAGAGTAACTTGCAGTCTTGTGACTTGTCTGGTCCCAAGCTGTTCGTCAGTAAGACAGTATTTTTACTAAATTTCATGAAATTGAGCAAAATTGAATTATTAAGCTGAAGCCATTAAAGCAGGCCATAATTACCCAGCATGCAAAGAGTTAATACTTTTTAAAACTAAACTTAAAAGTATATGACTTAACAGACTTTACCAGAGCCCAAGCTTAGTGAAAAATAAACTGGCTAGCTTTTAAATTGATTCATATGATATTTACAAACAGGCATGTCCCATACACTTCCTGATTCGTTAGTAAGAACCAGTCAAGTTAGATTTTCTTGTTCAAGGAAATAGCAAGTTGGTTTCTAAATCCATGTGGAGCTGATTTCAATACAATCTCTGTAAACAGATATCCTCTTGAGTGTTGTCGCACAGGATCTCTACTTTCGCCGTGGAAGGTCACGTCGAGATGAATTTTGTTTTGACCAATCAATGCATAGCTTTCATCTAGACGAAAACACTATTAACCACATTTTGATTTCGTAATTTCTATTTTTAGACCAAGGTTTGCATGCTAATTTAACAGTGGTATTATTCACAGTCTGCAAATGGGCGGCTCATTTCAAATTGCCTGACGTAGACGATGTAAACAAGTTACCTATCATAACAATTTCGTCATGAATATTATGATGAGAAACTGAACATGACCTTCGTTTGAAAAAGGCCAGATCTAAATTAACGAGTATGTTAGATCGGGTTTTAATGAGATTGATTTCAATGAAGTCATATAACACAATGTATATTAATGTTTAATAATTTCCACTCTTTGCTTGATAGTTACAAAAAACATCTGTTTTAAATTGATTGAAAACTATTCTTTTAAGTTTACATGTTTTTTAAATATAAATTTGTATGTATAAAATGTCAAAGTTGGCCTAGTAATGGATGTTTTAATTTAAGAGACAATAAATTATGCAAAAAAATGTTGTACAATATACTTTGTATTGGGAGAAAATGATTAATGGTGTTTTCAATTTTTATTTGATTTTTGCATTCTTTTCACATTCGTGGGAAATTTGGTGATTTTTTTAGCCATTTATTAATCATTTGAGAATGCGGTGTGATTTACTGAATAGGCTGTTTGTTTGTTTGGTGTTTTAGATTGTCTGCGTGATACAAGTTTTGTTTTTGTTTTCGGTTTGTGTGGAATAATACCGGCAGTATATGCCTACACAGCTGGGGATGGTGTGTGATAGGAGCATGCTCATCTTTGAATCTGGCTATTAATCACCTGGGCAGCATATTATCCAAAATCTTACGATTTTTTAGTGATACAAGATAGAAGGATTTACGACCAAAATTAGTCGTAAGACGCTGGATAATACGGGACCCTGTTGACATTGTTGTGATATAATTGTTATTAAACTTCGTGCAGGGTAACTTCTTAGTCTTAAGACACCCCTACTACTAGTATAAGAAATTGATAATTTTCACCAGCCTAAATCAATGTTGGCTAGTCCAAGGCTTCAAGCTTGTAGGTTCAAACAATGACTGAGCAAGGTCTCTGGAAAGTCTTACAACAGTTGTATTGTTAAATTTTATAACATAACGAGAAGTGTACCTAGATTCACCAAATTTTTTGTGTAGATAGCCCTTGGTTCGAGGGTGTGCCTTATTGGTTCTGAGGCCCAGGGTCAAAGGTCACCAGGTCTTTACCATCTCCTACAGTCCGAGGCTTTGACAGCACACAGGCGTGTTATGCCTGCCTAGTGGAGCAATTGTGGTTTTTTTTTGGTCTGAGGTCAAGGTCATGTTGCTGTTCTTATATTAGTCATAGATTACCGGTAGGGGACTTCAGTATTGCCTGCAATACAAACTGACCCTTGTTGAATTTTATTAACTGTTAGTGGTGCATACATTGACCCCGCTGATTTAGATATTTACTATAGTACTTATGTACTTACTATTGATAAAATTAGATTACATCTGGGAAGTTATTGTATATGTATATGAGCCACTGACAGATTAATGATATTTAACACTAATTAAATAAGGATACAAATGATTCAACACAAGTGGGTCAATATATGTAAGGTCGTTATGGCTGAGTGCACACAGAAAACCAGTTTTCGGTCAATCTTAGTTTGCTGAAAGCAATATGTGATAGTAAGTTAAGCATTGTAATATACTAATACTGTATGAAAATATTTTGAGATTACTTAAATGACTTGACTTTGTGTATCAAGGAGTAATAAAAGGTTATTGAAGGTATTCATTGCTTGAAATATATATATATATTTGTATGCATGATTTGTTCTATTCTTCTTTTATTGATTCCAAAATGTCTGAAACCCGGGTCAATGGCGCAGTCGGTAGCGCACCGGAGTTCAGAATCTCGTGTCCTGAGGGGGTACAGGTTAGAATCTTGGCCGGGAAGGTTATACCCTTTTATGAAAATTTGACAATAATGTCAATTTTCCTTTATTGTTTAGATAATATGGAGAAGTTTCCTGCCTTTTGGAAGGGTAGGCGAGTACTGGTTATAAACAAGGGTCCAGGAAAGCTAGGTTAGGTGTGCTGTAAGCCGTAAAATGACCTAAATTGTGTTGACATGGCGTTAAATCCAATAAAAATAAATAAATAAAACAAAATGTCTGTTTCTATACATGCAGATTTTCCCATGTCCTTCATCTGTTCATCTATTTGTATGTTATGTTTCTTTTATGTACAACTCCACTTTCACATGTATATAAAGGAGTCATTATAAAAACTAAGTCCTTTCTTTATTTACATATAGTTTAACGAGTAGTACACTGATTTATCTGTATGGATTGGAACCTTACTAGTCTTACTCTTTTAGAAAAGGGATTCTTCTTATTGATTGTTGATAATTTGTTTGCTAGAATAATGAAACATTCAGTAATAAACTTAAAGAAATGAAGTTCCTACAGAATTGTGTTCATGTACAGTAGTTTCACTAGTTCTTTGTATTCATAAATACTGTTAACAATAACTTCCTTTACTTTCTGTCGTGTCATTTATACTACAATTATATACCCACTTGTTTTAAATGGTGTAGATGGATTATATAACTATACAACAATATTTTCCTTCTGTCTGCTGTCATTGCCAAATCAATGTTACTTGTTTCAGGCTTTGACCTGCATGTAGAAGGTTAAGACAATGACTGTGTCTGTGGCATTTACTTGCTAGTTTAAGACATGATATAATTGCTTGGTGGAGATATTAGCATTTGTCTTGATATCATTTGTAAATAGCAGTTGGTTGGTAATCCCTATAGATCATGTTTTATCATTGTATTACACTAGAAAGACGTTCTGCTACCTTAAGTTAGAGTAACTAAAAAGTTAAGGGGCTTTTTAGTGACATGTTAGAGTGTTCACAAAGGGATATAAAGGTACTGGGTTTGATCCTAGTTCTTGCCATCAATTCAACTGAGCAACATAAGATGTGGAACCTGAAATAAGACTCATACAATGAGAGACTTTAGTCAGTTATCTTCCCTGATAAAATCTGAAGCATTCCAATTGGTAGGTAGGTCCTTTCAGTTGGAATCCTCGGATTTTATCATTGAACTCCTATGCAAGGTTAACAAAATATTTAATCTAATATCTTTTTTGTCAATTAAGATATTAACAGGAGTGATGTAATTTATATGGTTCTTTTACCTAACAATACTAAGCTTGAATTTCAAACAAATTAAATGATTTACAAAAAAGTTATTTAAGATTATTATCGGCAAATTAACATTAAAAAGTAAGGGTAAAATCTGAGATATCCAACTAATTGGACCTACCTATTAGAAGAGTATACTAGGGGAAATAACTGGCTAAAGTCCCTTATTATAACCCCTAATATTTCCACTTTTTTACAACAATGTTTTATACTTTCATTTCAGCGAGCTTCCAGAATGGCTGTAGATCCAGAAATCAGATTTACAAAACAACAGTTAATTGGTAAAGGTTCATTTGGTGAGGTGTTTAAAGGTATAGACAATGAAACTCAAGAAGTTGTAGCAATAAAGATTATTGATCTAGAAGAGGCAGAGGATGAGATTGAAGATATTCAACAAGAAATTATGGTTCTTTCACAATGTGACAGTCCTTTTGTTACCAAGTATTATGGCTCATATCTGAAGGTGAGAATTTTTCATTTTATGGTTGATGGAGGGAAGGGATTGGGGAGTGTGTTTGTGATAAAAACGATTCAAAGAGAGAGGTCATAGGTTTGATTCCTGTGCCGAGTGTACTTTCATGGAGCTTAGTTGTGAAATAATGTCAACAAGCATTCTCCCTTCCACCACTGATTCTAAATCATGTTGGGCAGTTGTCTGTCACTGACAGAATTATGCGCCTAGTTACTGAATAACAGCTAAATCCTGAGATATTGCCTTTCCAGGAAAGTTGAGTAGGTTAACTGACAGTCGTGATATGTGTTGCTACTGTATTATAACCAAACAAATAATAATGATAATAAAACATGTATTCCCTTAGTACAGCAGTTAGTTTTTAATACATTTATCACATTATATAAGGTCATATATTTTCTGTTTCAGGGTTCCAAGTTATGGATATTAATGGAATATCTTGGTGGAGGCTCAGGTCTTGATTTAATGAAAGCTGGACCATTCCAAGAAAATGATATAGCTATAATATTAAGAGAGATTATCAAAGGATTGGACTATTTACATTCTGAGAGAAAACTACATAGAGACATTAAAGGTGTGATAGCATTTTGTGATTTTGAATAGTTTTGGTGAAAAGTGTAAAAAATCCAAGGATTCAGGATTTTATTTTTGGTGGTGGCAACAGGGGTTGGGGTGGTGTGGGGCATTTGAGCAAAATTGGAAGGTTACGGGTGCTTTTGATTAGTTTCAGTGTAATGTGTAAAAAATTGTAAAGGATGTGGGAGTTTGGGGAGTATCTAGAGTTTAATATTGAAAATGGCTGAAATTGTGATTTTAAATGTTTTGTTAAAGTATTTGGCATATTAAAGCTGTGATTAAAGCTAAATAGGAGTTTTTTGCGGGAGGGGGGTGGAAAGTATCATAATTGTCTCTAGTCAAATATGGAGATGCTAGTGGATAGATGATAATTTATAAAATAATAAATGGTGTAAAATTCATTCCTTGCTCTTAGAAAGTGATAAAATGGTCTAAAATAAGGTGTGTGTTGATAGGAGATAGTAGTAAGGGTATGATTATTGTGTGTTACGTTATGTAATGAAATGGTAAGGGTATATTTACACCTTGTTGATAAGTATATTGTAAAATCCATTATTACAATGATAGGGGTATTGTATAACGTTAATAATAGATTTTAATGTGAGTTAATGTCTCAGTAAGTTATGTAATTTTATGGTTGTTGCCATATGATTACTTGTATGTTGGGCGTTTATGTCTGTTATTGTAGTAAACTGATATTTTTATAAACTTAGATATTGTCATCATGATACTCAAGGTTTAAATGTAAAGTTTTTAGCCGGAATTTTTCAACAAAAAAATTTGGCTAATAGTTTGGTGAAACACGGGCAGGTGGTTGGGCGGGCGGGCGTCCGGTGTCATTAACAATTGCGTTGAAGTTTTCAATTTAGCATATATCTCTGCCATTTATTGTCAGATCTTTATGAAACTTCATACCATGTGATGAACAGAATTAGAAAGTAACCACAACTCTACCTGGCCTTATTATGGATTATTTCCCTTTGTAATTTTTGCATTTTTAAATCCGGCTTTAATGTGGTTTCCACATTACATTTCTTGATATAATAATTTTTCTCTTTTTGTGGAATTTTCTTTACATTTGTGAAAACTCTCATACACAATAGACCAGAAAGTGGCTGTAGATTCAAAATACATATTTTTGTGTAGGGGAGCTTGAATTTTTCATTGCCTAATTGTCTACCCTTTCAATTGCTTGAAAAAAAGTCTTTTATCTGGCATATTCTGTTTATAAGATTGTAATAGTAAAGTTCTTAAGTTCTTAACTACTGTCAAGTTGCTTGATTTAAAGGAATTTAAGTTTGTTTTTTAAATAATCAATAAACACATGTATTAAAATATGAAAAAATATGTTCTATGTAAATACTTGACATTACGATTGTTGTCAATTTTTCAAAACATTTTATTTCTATGTCAAGATCTAGGTCACTCAATATTTTTTATTTCTAAAGTTGGAGTAAGAGATCTATTTTGTTTAAGATATAACAATCTTTGCATTAAATTTTCTCAGCTGGATTAATTATGTCTGGGCAAATAATTATCAATTAGCTGGACTACATGAAATAAGTTATTTTCACTTGCCTGAATCTATTTCAACTTGTCACAGACTTATGGCTAGTGGGTTAAGGTGATGACTGTACTAATAAATTCATATTAATGCAAATTTTTTTTGTAACATTTCTTGCTTAACACTCTGGCTCGTTATTTCAAATGATAAGATTTAGTGTGAGGCTGTTTATAAGAGTAATGTGTTAGCCCTTTCATTTAAATGTATTGCTCCATGCTTATTAGTGATGTTTTGCTTTATGCCTCAGTCCCATAAAATCGTGGCTTGTTACGGACCCGTACGTGCAGCCGTAAGCCGTGGAAAGCCTTGCATATCAAGGTGACGGTACGCACATGGTACAAAACAACACACCCGTACGGAGCCGTAGCTGGAAGATACGCATGTTTAATCCATACTTGGCCACAACTTTGTTCATGATTTGACTCAGAAACTGATTTGTGTATCCTGGGCTCATCTCACGGACCCTGGTAAAAACGTAACAGTCCGTAAGGATACGCAAGAGTTCGTCGTGTCCTTGCGGATCTTGATCGCACGGCGCCTGTACGGTGCACTCACAGCTATTTTTATGTTTTTGGGACTGTAGCTTAATTTGTCAATTATTTGTAAACTTAGTGCGAAATATTTAAGTTTGATAAATCTAATATTATAAAATTCTTGAAAATAAAATCCTTTGTTGGCCCCTCCCTCAAAATGTTTCCTTATCCAGTCTTGCTACGTCATAGTGACATTTGATCTTGGCACTTTAAATTGTACAGTTGTGTTTTTCTTTTGTTTCCTGCCCAGTTACTTTGGAATGCAAAACCTGAGAACCAGGAAGTGACTAAATAGAAAATTCTTTATTAAATATTCATATAAGGTGTGATATACCTGTTATAGTTATGTTACATTGTTCAGTCAGTCAGTGTCATGTTACATAAAGTTGCTCATTCACTGATTTCAACTTTAATATCAACTTCTAAAACTCTCAATTAAACTTGTATAGGAATATTTCAAAAGCAGTGTTCTGATTATGAATTTTAGTGCAAATTGACATACAAGTTTAAACGATTGTGATTTTATGTATAAAAGCCTACCTTTAAAGTAATGGTATAGACTATTTTAGTGTGTTTTAGTGACAATTATTTCATATGTCTCTTACAATCTATAGGTCAAAATACCATAAAATATTAGGAATTCATTTTCATTACACATTTACTGACAATGAAAAAGATTTTGAAATATAAAACAAAATTCAACCAAATCTGTGAATGACTTGCTTTAATCAAAAATAAATTATTCAGGAATGAAATATGATGCCTTTTAAATAACTCTAAGTGTATAAAACTGAACTGACAGACTATACCCCATAAATTTAGAAATGTATATATCAAGCTCATTCATATGAACAGAAAAAAAAAGAAATTTTGTTAGAGTTTGTCTTTCTGTTATAATCAGACAATATAAATAATGTTACTTGAATAAACTTTAAATATGGTAATATTTTTAAAAGTTAAAGTGCGGTTTAAAGTCTTCTTCCATATACATGTTCAGCCGACTTTACAATCTTGTACAATAACTCCTGATCACTGAAATCGCCCTCAAGCAGGCGATCCCTCACAGTACCCATTTACACCTTGGTAGAGTGGAACAATTGTAGGTTAATTTCTTGCTCAAGGAAATTAGCAGTGCCCCTAGTGGGATCGAACCCAGGACCTCTTGATCCCTAAGCGCATGTCCTACCACTGGACCACTGCCCCTAACATTGCTCATAACAAAAGTTCTTGCAGTATGCATGATCAGGTTTTCTCTAAACAGTGTTTATTTTCACTCTTAAGGGAAAGGTGGTGGGGCCCTTTTTGAGGGGAGAATAGTGACAAATACGAAATTTGGGGAAAAAATTCAATACTTGAGATAACATGGATCTTCTAAGAGAGTAATATTTCTGTCTACCTATATAAAATTTCAACTTTTGAACCCATGTATTCATGTGTGATTTCTCTGTAATGCTTGAGGAATGGACAAAAATGCTATTAAAAGTACAAAATTTTTTGGACACTCTAGACAGGGGAATTTTTTAGCTGGGAAGGGGAAAAATATATACTTTTTGGAGAGGGGAATGGTGACCAATTTCAGCGCCATAATGGCCTGAAAAAAAACACTGCTAAATTTCATTTTTTCAAGAAATTTTGTAGGGAACTATGTAACAACATTTTACTATGTTTTTATAACAACAATCTCGGTGCAAACATAATGAAAATATCAAATGTGCGGTAAACACATTCACTGTAAAACTTTTTGTATAGTTTTAAAGCCACACCTTTGTTTAATATCATTTTGTCATAAGTGATGTTTCTCAGTATTGTTTTACGTCTTGATATGTATCTCAGTGTTGAATGTCACACAGGTTTTTATGTCTGACATACACGGTGCAAAATACTTGTAATATATAACAAGTACACTTTTAACTGTAAATATTTTCATAAGTTATGTAAAATTAACATATAACTGCTGAATTTTAATTTATGAGGACAATTTTAATAGAGTGAAATCTGGTTGTTTTTTGTTTGTTCCTTTTAAAGTGCACTTTTTTAAGCGCGATATTTAATTAAATATAATGTAATATTTTGACGTTTTATGCCCCAATTCAACATTTTCTTCAATCTAATGCTAGCAAGTAATGCAGTTGTCAGCCATTGCCCAGGTCTATTAGCAATGTACTAGGTTACACACTTAGTTATCCTGTGGGGAAACTTTCCATTATTTTGCTTCTTTTTAACTGTTAAGCTATAGAATGTTCTCTTAGGCAGTGTATTATCAAAAATCTTAAGATAATTTAGCTATACATAATAGTGAGGTTTATGATGAATATCAGCTGAAAAACCTTTGATGATATCTATTAGGGGTGTAACAATACGGCCATAACCGTATTGCAATATATTGCAGTATTCAAAACCTGTATTGCAATATATTTCAATACTTATCGGTTTTGTTAGTAGATGTGCAAAGCATGAATTAATGCACATGCATTGCATACGAGAATATGTTTATTTCAAATGGCCTCTTATCCAAATATTTGAACGACTTGTACAAAATTGAATATATGTTAGAAAATGCATATTTTAAAACAGATTTCCAAAGGGAGTTATTCTCTTATTTGACAAAATGTTTAACATTTTAAAGCACAATAAGAATATTTCAAGTTTTCAACATGTTTTAACATTCATTCAAATATTTAAAGTTTAGATTCTAATAAAATCAGTCAGTACGACACACAACTACAAAAACTGGTTCAGAAAAAAGAAACTGGTTAAAAACCGTCTGAATTCGTAGTGCAATATTAACCGATATATCGGTTAACCGTTACACCCCTAATATCTATTGTGTCTATATGGTTCAGAAAAAGTACAAATGGTTGATACTTTAATAGTTGTATCTTATTAAATGCAAGGAAAAATTCAAATTAGACATTTTTTTTCAAATTTATGCAATAATTTTAGACCAGATGGACTCAAAGCCTAAAGTAAATCAAGTAAATTTAAAAGTAACTCGCTGACACACCCAAATGTATCTTTATATTTGTAAGATTCCATTGATCAAGTATTATCCCTAGGTATTTGAAATAAATAAATTCAATACATACATGCATGCATTTAAAATAATTGTTTTGCTGTGAGGTATTTGAATTCAAATTAATTATTGATATATGTTAATCAATTTCATGTTGAATATATTAAAGTATCATTGTAAAACGATAATGGCTTTAAACATCAATAATTTATTGTATAATAAAATCTATGCATAGAAATTTATGATCTGTAAGAAAGATATACACATGTGTGTGGATAAGGGAAAAAGTTTCTTTATTATAAACATTGCCACTTCAGTTTTTACCCCCTGACATGATTTTACAAAACACAGGTCGATAGCGCAGTTGGTAACAAGCCGGGATATGGATACTCGTGCCCGAGGGGGTGCGGGTTTGAATCCCACTTGGGGAGGTTATACCCTTCCATGAAAATTTGACAATAATGTCGATTTTCCTCCATTGATTAGATAATATGGAGAAGTTTCCGGCCTTGTGGAAGGGTAGGTGAGTACTGGTTATAGACAATGGTCCAGGAAAGCTATGTTAGGTGCGCTGGACTCCGTAAAATGACCTACAATTGTGTTGACACGGCTTTAACTCCAATAAATGAATAAATAAATGAAATGATTTTACAAGATTTTATGTACAGTGGAACCTAGCAAAACCGAACACCCTTCATAGTTTCAGAAGTTCTGAGTTTTTTAACTTTTCATTGACTAGACTAAGAAAATTAATGATAAATCATCATCTTTGTATGTGATTTTATGTTCATTTTTGTAATAATGTATATGTATTATGCACTCAGCTTCATACTTTCATAGTGATCTTACTAATCGTAGGTTGGAGTCAGTGCGTTAAAGTGGTTGGGATTGTTGTCACTTTCTTTGATCATCTTGAATGTTCAGTATACCAATGTTATTTGTAGAACAAAATATGCTTATTGAGTTAATAATAATTTTTCGTTTGTTTTTATAATTTTGGGATTTTAGCTTGCAGGGTTTTAGTCTAGTTAAATACAAACAAGAAAACGTTCAATACATTGGTCTGGAGCTATTGGAATTTAAAGACTAAAATTCTTGTGACTTTTTCCTGAGGGCCTTTATTAAGTAAAGTTTAGGGTTTGGGCAATTTCTTACTGCTATTGCATTAAAAATTTTATGCTTTGGGCAAGTAAAATATATAACTAGTTGTTCAACTTAAAAATTTAATGTCAAGCCCTGTTATTTTTTACCATATTTGTGTTGTTTTATATTTCAGCTGCCAATGTACTGTTATCAGAACAAGGTGATGTAAAATTGGCAGATTTTGGTGTAGCAGGTCAACTTACTGAAACAATGAATAAACGCAACACATTTGTAGGGACGCCATTTTGGATGGCACCTGAAGTGATAAAACAATCAGCATATGACACTAAGGTTTGTATACATGAATAATTTTTAATACTTTCATGAGCATTCTGGCTTGGTTACCTAACTGTGTTTTTTTCAATCATCAGAGAAAAAAACCTGTGTCCATGTCCCCTCTCCATGGCGCAGTAGGCAATGCCCAGGACTTCTAATCTAGTGTTCTGAAGGGTCGCTGTTTTGAAACCCTCCCAAATAAATTTTGTGTCACTTGATTGACTGGTCCAGGTCACTAGCTTCAAACCACTTTGACTTCTCATGGATAGATGATTGAAGATTTGAGCCTAGAAATTTTAAAGCCACTACAGAGCTTGTGTTCTTTCATTATTGTAAACCAACTTAATTTGAAATGGTTAAATGAGCTGTATCTATAAAATGACTTTCTGTTGAAAAGAAACAAAAAAGTGAAGAAATCTAAACAAAATCTGGTTAAGTAAGTAAGTAAGTCAGTAAATTATTAAGTTATTAATCATTGACTTAAGATTCATTGGAGGTTTTGCTGTTTGTCACATTTTATAAAATAGAGGATAAAGTTTTGTTTACTTGTACTGAGAGAGCTCAGAAAATGAAATTTTATTCCTGCGTTGTTTTTTGTGAAAAATATATTATACATATATGCAAAATGATATATTATCTCCTTCATAATCTCTAGTCTAAGATGATGTAATTTTATATTTTCAACGGAAATTGAATAACATGATATTTCACCATATAACATGAAATAATTTATTATATTCTATAACATGACTGTATGTTTTATGACAGGGTAAAACATGGTTATGACATACTCTGGTATGATACCTATTTTTTTTCATCCCTATATTTTCTGTGTGAAATCAGCTTGGTTAAAGCATACTATATATACATAATATAGTGTACACTCGGTTATAGCAAACCAATATTTGGGTCCAAATCTTACTTTTACATTCTTTATTACATACGTATGGGGTGATTCGCTGCCGTTATCAAGGTGAGATACTTGGCATGCTACATGGATATAACATTTGGGTCATGACTTCTGGGGCCCGATGAGAACGTCACTACAGGGTTTTACTATTTTTATTTATTTATCATTTCAGGCTGATATATGGAGTCTTGGCATAACAGCGATAGAATTAGCCAAAGGGGAACCACCATATTCTGATTTACATCCTATGCGGGTCTTATTTCTCATTCCAAAAAATCCCCCACCTCAACTCACTGGCAACTACAGTAGATTATTCAAAGAATTTGTAGAGTTATGTCTAAACAAAGACCCTAATAATGTAAGTTTGTGAGTGGAATTGGTTTTTTAACATATTACTATAGGATAGGATCTCGTTTAAATAAGACTACTTATAATGATCCTGTTTTTTTCCCTTTGTACGAATCCCATTTGTTACCCAATATAAATTAAGGGACGAGAGTTTGGGTCAAACCCACAACGTTCCGAGTCATAAGCAGACACTCTACCATGCTGCCATAATAGCTACTTTGAAGGCAAGGGAGTACAAGTTCCGTTTCATACTTCTGTTACACATATATGGGTCACGTTTAATTAAAATTTCATTTGCATGCAGAAATGCAACTTTAATATTCTTATATAGATTATTAATACTATTTTTGGTTTTGACCGTTTTGTTAATTTCTTTTCATTCTCTAATGTGTATTTTCAGAGACCATCGGCGAAAGATTTATTAAAACATCCATTTATACGTCGTGCCAAAAAGACAGCATTTTTACAAGATTTAATAGATAGATATAAAAGATGGAAGTTAGAAACAGGGAACCAGAATGACTTAGACAGTGATGATAGCAATGAGTATGGGAACCAATCTATTCTTTTTTTCAATTATTTGATTTTTTGAAACCCCTGGTTATTAGGTCAGAATGGAAGTTATGGGTGTTGTCGAAGTTACAAGTATTGAATATAACACTCCTCTTAAATAAATAATTAATCACGGAATGGAATTCACTTTAGATCTCAATTGGAGAAATGTTATAATCTTGCTTCTTTAGGCTTTGTTGAGGAAACCGGACTAACACTATTTACAGCCACCATTTTCCATTATGAATAAAAAAAACCATTATTTAAGAAATAACTTAAGTTGTCTATATTTTGTTGTCTAATAAAATATAGGCACGAGTTGTGATGCGCGTATGATTAAATCACGAGTGCTTTAGCACGAGTGATTTAATAAGCGCATCAAACGAGTGCCTATATTTTATTAGACAACAAAATATAGACAACTGTAAGTTATTTCGATTCTAACATCGTAAAATACATCTGTAGAAAAAATATATTTATAGAACTATTTTTAACTGTCAGAAACGTCATGCTGTTGAAATCCACCCCAGTGCAAAGGCCGAAAATAGCATTTATTTACACAATTCTCACAGATACGTGTTTCTTATTCCGAACAAAAAAAAATTAAAACCTTAATTATAGAATAGAAACCAAATTGTAAAAGTCAACCCTTATAAACTCGGGCGCCATTTTCGGCTTTGCACATTTAACGTGGGGAGTAAAATTTCAACAGCCGTCACGAGCTATATTTTGTTGAATAATAAAGCATAGATGACGTCACATTAAATAAAGAGTGAAAACGCACGTGCCTATAGATGTTAGAATTGTAGTTATATAGTTTATTTATATATTTTTTTATATATTATGCTAAATCATTAAATGAACTGCATTTTTTAACATACCTTAAATTGTATATAATGAACAATTAACTTAAGTATTTTTTTAGTGCAGCAAACTTTAATTTAGTTCAGTAAAAGATCCATTTTGATGGACCAAATACACACTGCTGATGAAAGTTTGTTGTGAAGACAGCAATTAAAATATGTCAGTATTTAGTTGTACCCTTTGTTTTGTTCTATTCTGCTCTACTCTACTCTAGTATATTCTATTCTATTCTAGTATATTTAATTGTTTATCTTCACAGAGATGTAAATTCGGATGATGAACAAGAAAGTGTCCGATGGTTACTTGATACAGTAAGGGACAATGATCCTAATGTATTAGAGAAATTAAGTAATAAAATACCAAATGGTGAAACAGAAAACGTAAGTACATTATGTTTTTTATACTACTTGCATTTTATTAGCTATTTGTTGGTCTTTTTTTGTAGCATTTTTGATACTTGTATTCTTGTTTATGCTGAATTATTTAAATATTATCTGTGTAAACTACTCAACTTCCTTATATTTTGATGTAAAAAATGTTTGTTTTTCCAAATTCATCATTATTATTGATAATATTCTTAAACATTTACTCTGAAATTTGGGATTTCCCTTGTAAATAAAACATGTAGTTTAAATAAAAAAAGGGCAAAATAGCTTTTATCCATGGGCGGAAGTCTTGTGTTAGTACTGAGTTCAGTATTTTGAGAATAAATTACTCGATGTATTTTTATGAAAAATGTTTATTTCATTACCTTGAAAGCAAGTTCTCTGTATTTTCAAAACTTTCAACTTTCACCCATGTTTATCTGCCCCCCAATCATTATTTGAAACAGTAATTTCATCGTCAATAAAAATTAAATGAGAGAAAAGTTGAGTTTATTACACAGTGTATATATTATTATTATAATCTGCATTGTCTCTTGTCTTGATGGAATGTTGTATGATATTCTAGCATCTTGAGAGTTGTCTCCCCTGTTTATATTGTTCATTTATTTTGTCAGAGATTTTGTAGACACATTTTTCAACAACTCAACTTGCTTTGAAAAGAATTATTTCATTTCTATTGAATTCCTATTTATATTTTGTTGGATAATTCAAACATACCCTAATAGTTAAATGTGTGTCTGCTATTTGACTGTCAATATTATATAGTGCAGTGATTTTCTTTGAAGTACTACTTAATGATTTTTTTTATTGATTTGTTGGCATTCTAAGCCATTTAGACTAGGTCCATTTTGCCAGTTTTTGTCCATATATGGTAAAGGTGTTTTATTTTGTTATTTATGCTTCTGTTTTTTAGCAGATTGCTTAAACCTGGTTAACTGTCTTACAGTTTATTTTTTCACCACAAATTATCTTTAAGTCATACAATTTCAATATTCCCTCTTTAGAAATAATTGGGTTTTATGTGAAATGATGAAAATATAGGCTCAAGTTTTCATTTTGAACTACCACTTGATTGATTCAGTGTTTCTTAAAAGGATAATTGTCTGTCTGTATCTGCAAACCTTATATCTGTTCGGTTCTTACTATAACAAAATTGATATAAAAGAACTTGAAAGTTGATTATGCTTCAAATATCGAATACACATGTGCTATTTGTATCTTTGATATTTGTTCTGTCAGATTTGCTATAAACCAAGAACTATTTAATGAAGTATGTCAGGTTATTTATTTTAAACCTAGCAAGATATTGCTGGGTTGAAAATTTATGATATTGCTACATATTACATAAAAAATTGTTGTGCTAGTTGAAGTCAGATGTGATTTTATTGTTTATTGTATATCAACTTGAATGCATGTGCATTACTGTCTAAAAATTTAAAGTAATAAAATCCCATGTATACAGCACCATTGATATTGTGGGAGTAAGACATGTTTTCAATTTGCTAGGAGATATTGTTACATGCCAGTTGACATACATATTGCTATTGTGTTGGTTGTGTTTTGTTTACTTAGTATTTTTGTTTGCATTTTTTTTCAATGACAGTCTGTGAAGAAATGAAAGTCAATTGTGGAGTAAAAATTTATAGAATCTTGCAACATTAAAGTACTATTTTTATCATATAAACATACTATTTTTGGTCACATCAAAGTACTGTTTTGAAGGGTTTGTGTTTTTCTCATAGACTGTCATTAAAGCATTTTGTTTTTTCTTTTATGCCTGAGATAAGAGAAGGAAAGTTATACTTTCTAAGTTCATCTTTGAACTCAGTTTGTGAATTTAAAAGTGTCTGATTAAAACTTCTATCTAAAGTTTAAGCTTTTTAATTTCTATGTAACCTGGGTTGATAGCACAGTTGGTAGCGTGCCGGGATTTTGAATCTTGTGTCCCAAAGGTGAAACGGGTTTGAATCCCACCCACTCCATATCATACCCTTCCATGAAAATTTGACAACAATGTCAATTTTCCTCCATTGATTAGATAATATGGAGAAGTTTCCAGCCTTGTGGAAGGGTAGGTGAGTTCTGGTTATAGACAATGTTCCAGGAAAGCTAGGTTAGGTGCGCTGGATGCAGTAAAAATATTCTAAATTGTGTTTACATGGCGTTAAACCCAATAAAAAAAAAGAAATTTCTATGCTAATGTTTAGTTATACTAGCAGGGTTTTAGTTGCTAAATGGTTCTCCAGTCAACCAGACAGATATCCTTATTTCACAAACATGTGTTAACTATACAAGTTAGTTTTTCTTCTCTTATCAAACAGCATTGATAGGTCAGTACAAAACTAATCTTAACTATTTGTGAATAAAGAATAACATAGATTTGTTTTGTAGTGGACCTATCAAGTATATTTTGTGACGTGCCTAGTGCTTTGTTTTGTTATGGTTATTTATCTCCCCTGTTTCTTGCATGTTTTAGAACCGAACTTCAATTATTGGCGGAATCAAAAGACAAGCTCCAGCAGTGCCTCAACAACAAAATCATAATAATATTGTAAGTTAAATGCATGTCAAACATTTTTGTGACAAAAATATTTGAGTAAAATTTTGTGTACCATTAACCTGTAGAATTTTAATGAGATAGTTTTTGTTACTAACATTTAAGGTTTGGTTGACCTCATGATTTAAGATGAAAAATGTCACTGTTAATGTATAAGTCTATATCTAATGATATCGTATTAGACAAGTTAATTGTCGGTGTAATGATGAAAATCATTCATAAGGCCAAAATTGAGACATAAATAATCATATGCACACTTTGTACTTTGACTTTACTACACATTCTAATATAGTTATTTAGTTTGGAAATGAAAAATTATTTTATAGTTATAACATTCATAGAGAAAATCTTACACTCAAGATGAAAATTATTGCTTTGAGAAAATATTTGTAGCTATAATTATAGAAGTATATGAATATGGCAGACAAATGAATTACACTTAACTATAAGTTAGATAAAAATATTTTGTTCAAAATGGCCGGCAAACATTTTAGGTGCTACTGTTAGTTACAATAAAGCAATTAGATGATAGTACAAGCTATGTTGCTATGGTGTTGGTTTTATTTGTAGGATTTTACATTTCCTTTGTTAGTTTTAAATGATGATATATGTAATTATTGTCACCATTATATAATCTTTGTGAATGAATGTAGTTTGAGTTTTATGAACTTCCAAAAGTTAGGGCTTGCTTATGACACGTTGGGAATTTTTATTTCAAACTTTTTGCTGGGCTTTTCTTCTTTCATTAGTGCATTTTGATAACAGGATGTTACGGAGACTTGCCATATGATAGTTGAGGTTGATAAAATAATGTTTTGACTTCTATGAGAGAAACATAGAAAACCAGAATTTAAGCCCTTTTCTAACATGAAAAAGCTTTTATTTTTAAATCAATTGGGTCATTAATTGAGAACTTAATTAACAATGTATAGTTTATGAATTTAGTAATATTTACTTTGTAGTGTTGTCTGATTTAAAAAAAAAGATATTTGATTAACTTTATAATAATTTATTTGCTGGGATGTTTGATTTAAAAAGAAAATACTAACACAGTCTTAGCCTTACTACACTAGCCTGATGCATGAACTTAGTAAATAATTGATTCCGAGTCAAGTGAAAATACCTTTCTTTGTAATGTCAGGCTAGTTGATGAATTTGTCATTAGAACAAAAAAGTAAAGTGGGTTAGTGCTTTCAATGATGAAGGGGTTATGACTGCTAATATTGTGAAATTGCTTCATTTTAACCCAAAACAAGAGAATGTTGTTTTGTGATATTCCCCAGTAATATTGTGCATATTTGTTTCGGCTATATGTAATATGCTTCGATTTCCAATAACTGATTTTTTCTCTGTCGTTTGTATTTCTAACCCATGTGTTTTTTTATACGTGTCTCCTACAGCATGCTCCTCCCTCGGTACAGCCTCCTCAACAACGACCAGCCCCTATTGAACAATCTCAACCTCCGAGGCATGTCTCCAACAGCATGCAAAATATTCAGCAACAATATAACCCTGTAAGTCAAGCTTTATTTATTTATCTCGTTTTAACTTTGTTATCTCCCTTTAGTGAATTTTTGAAATCTTTTGTTTATGAATCACTACTATTGTACAACATTTTTTTGTAGTTAGCTTACCATATGGGATAAAACAATGATAATTTTTTATATTAGTGTGGATTTTAAATATATACAATTCTAATTAATACTTGTTTTAGAGCTTGGGTTTTTCTGTGAAGATTTGGCAATTATTTACAGAGGGTTAAGGGATAGAATTAATTACTATGTATTTTATTTTAAATTCTGAAATTTGGGCTTGGTATTTTTGACCATGCACTCCTGTCTTTCACCTTAACCTTGCTAGTCTGAATTGGACTAGATCTTGTAAAATTTCAAGGCAAAGACTGCCTTGGATAAGTCTTATAGATTTTAACACAAAAGGGATTTTCATATCTGTCGTATTTATGTAGAATTTGAAATTGTTTTATCCCTGGTAGGTCACCCCTATTAAAATACTATGAGAACAAGTTCTGTTGTCATAATACTTTTACTAGCTTAGACTGCACATCATCCTCTTAAGACTTTAAAGTCTGGTTAGAATGTTTGGTTATTTTGAAGAAATTTTAGCCAGCAATCTCAAAGAGATCTCAAAAGCAGAAATTTTGATTTGGAAATAAGCATTTCCTCCTGTTTTGTTATTGTTTTCATTTTTTTTCTGAAATAATTTTGAAATGTGATTGATATGGTTTCATAACATTTGTTTGTTCTTTGAAAAAACAAACAAACAAACAAACAGAGCTTGTTCTCTAAAAAACAAACTAATGTACCAATTTTTTCGTAGAGTGTTGAAAACCTGCATCCATTTTTTAATGATAACAATCTGGTACTGGGTGCAACCTTGTTTGATTAACAGGATTGTTGATATGATGTAAAATGTAGTGTAGATTATGGCAAGGTGTCACTTAATCTAATAACTTCATTTTTTCAGCAAGGATTGATATTGACCTGCTTGTGTTTCTAACTGTAACAGACTTGCTTTTGTTCTCCTATGTTTTTTTCCAGACTTTTGAGTCATTGTTTTGTCTTCGTGAAATTAATATCATTGACTTGAATATAAAACCTTGGGAAATGCTAATGGAAGGCTTTTTAGCTATCCTCTGTGCTATGCAAAACTTTGTTCTTGGAATATGTACTGATTCTGAAAATATTGAATTTTAAATTTTTTATAGTATTGAAAATTCTTTTTTTCCCTCATTCTGCAATTCATATTCTTACATGTTTGTAATGGAATAAAATTAAAAAACAACAACACTGTATATTGATGATTGATAATCAGAAGTTTTTCTCTTGTTGCCTAGTTAGGCTTTTTCCAAGTTCTGCCCTCCATTTGAAAAATTTCTTGAATGATATCATATCTACATTTTCTCATACTTCAATCATTACTTGTCATTACATCATATCACATTCTTCTGTAAATAGAGTTCTTGTTAGAAGTACCAGAGAACAGAGAAAATAAAAATTTAAAATTTGGGAGCTTTGCAAAAAAGAGTCATTATCCATCTTTATTTATGTCAAATAATTTAGTTTGATAAACTTAGCACTCCATACTCTACAAATAGTCATGGAGGATAGGAAATTATTTTTGTGTATAGCCTCGTTAAATTATATTCATATAAACCTTTAAAATCTTTTAAATTTAATAAATAGACGATGTAATTATGCTTGGGCTAAAGTCTGCTAAATGGATCCTGAAGTTCAGAAGTTCACTCATGTGTTAGTCTAACTACATAACATTGTGATAACAAAAGGATCAAAATGTTTTTTTTCGCAGACCTATTGAGATGATAGGAAGGGTTCAAATCAAATTAAATTATCTACTGATAAATAAAGATGGATTCTGCTAGTTGTTTTCTATGCTATTGATACATATGAATGGGTAAGTGCAAGACTGGTCTAACTTGTTGTAAATAAAGAACAATATAGATTAGTTTTGCACTATATATATGCTAAAGCTATGGTCTGTTCTAGCTTGGGTTAAACAATCAATGAGCGTGAGATATTATATGATGTAATATTTATTATGTCTATTTTTTGTGTATTTAAATAGCTACATTTATAATTGTACACTCGCCATAGTATATTAGAAACTATTGTATTTCTTTCTGCATGTTTGAAGGCTGCACGTCACGCAGGACCCCAGATCGGTCCTATCATACACTCGCGGTCTGACTCCGCCCCATCACTCGGTGACTCCAGGCATGATCCAGTAAGTTTAAGGCATATAAATTACTTAACTAACCCAGAGCTGCTTAAAAATTGCTACTTACCCCACCCACTCTCTTCTAGGCTTACCACTAGGGGGAGCTTTTTAGAAATTTCCTGTCATCATTTAAAATGTAGAATTTAGAATGTAGTCATGCTTTTTTCCCTTTGTTGTTGTTGTTTATGTCACACTCTGCTGAAAACTACTTGCTTAATGTATCTCTGTTATTGTTCCCTTTTTTCTTAACTGTCAAAGCTTGAATAATTTCATGGTAACTGAATACATTATTTTTGTACAGGCGGCCTAATTATTATTAAGTATATCTTGACTAAAATATATCATACGACATAAGCAGCTTTACTCGATCATTACACACACTTTCGGAAACTCATGAATGTATCACAACGATAATTTCAACTAATGCATTCACCATGAAATTAATCATGTTTTGACAGTTGGGAAAAAAAGAACGATAATCATGGGCAACAAATAAATGTATGATGTTAATTGCACTTGTAAAAAATATATTTAATTGAAGGGAGATTCTTCCGGCACAAAATTAGATCATAAATACATGTGCTTTGTGTCAATGTTTGCCAAGCCCTTTTGCCGAGGGGAAAAAATGCCCAAGGGCGAAACATTGGCCTAATACACTGGGTTATAGTTTTTCTTGCACATTTCTTGCCAAGTTTTGCCTTTGTTAGGGACTATAGAAAATAGCTTGATACTAACTGTGTCATTGCTTTATAAAAATGAGGGATGAGGGAGGTTGTGTAGAAATGAATGGATTGGTCAGCAAAGAACTAGTCTAGCTACATGTTATCTAAAGAAGATGTTGATTAGTGTTGGATTGACCCATCAGAATGTGTGTCAACTATTAGTTTGTTTATGTTTTAACACAGGGTGTATGTCTTGGTTAGTTATCATTAATATACTGTATGGTACCCTGTATGTCTTGATTAGTTATCATTAATATACAGTATGGTACCCTGTATGTCTTGGTTAGTTATCATTATTATACAGTATGGTACCCTGTATGTCTTGGTTAGTTATCATTAATATACAGTATGGTACCCTGTATGTCTTGGTTAGTTATCATTAATATACAGTATGGTACCCTGTATGTCTTGGTTAGTTATCATTAATATACAGTATGGTACCCTGTATGTCTTGGTTAGTTATCATTAATATACAGTATGGTACCCTGTATGTCTTGGTTAGTTATCATTTATATACAGTATGGTACCCTGTATGTCTTGGTTAGTTATCATTAATATACAGTATGGTACCCTGTATGTCTTGGTTAGTTATCATTATTATACAGTATGGTACCCTGTATGTCTTGGTTAGTTATCATTTATATACAGTATGGTACCCTCATTATTATCACACTAGGTTTAACAACGAGTGTTTGCTCAGAATTTATCAAATTATATGAAGGGATAAGTAAGGGATAGTGTCAGTTCGACTATTTTAAAAATAGCAAGTGCTATTTCTGCTTATGTTGAACAATAATTTTATTGATTTTAAATAAATGATGGGATGGGAGTTTGAGATTGTATATTAATGAACATTATAGCAGGGAACTACCATACTGAAAATACATGTGCTTTTAATGCCTAATGCTTTTTATATGTTTTAACAAATTTTACATCAAATCTCAATTCACCACTAGCTATCATAAACATCATCATAAATAAACCATCATGCACTGTATCATATTGTGAAACTTTTCCAACATATTCATTTCTTGATTGATAAAGCTTTGTTACAATATGGAGAAAAACCTGGGGTAGGAAGCCACACTGGATTTCCAGCAATCCAGGTTGAATTCCTGACTGTGGAAGGTTGAACTATTGGACAAAACTTTATGATAATTTTCTAGCAAGTACTGGTTGAACATGGGTCCAGGAAAACTGGTAAAAACTGTAAAAAGTGATGATTGATAGTATCTAACACCACTTCAACCAGTACTTTGAGGGTTGCATACAAGAGTGTTGTAAGTACATTGTGTAAAAGAGCGTGTTACTACAGTCTTGCGGGCAATCCTCGTCAGACATGTTTGACTGTAGTATATTTTAAAGGGGTGTAAAACATATTAAAATCCAGTTAAAATCCACTATAAATGCTTTCACATTATTGTACCCTTACACAAAACATCGAGTGAAACTATGAAAATATTTTATAACTCGTTAACATTCATATCATAGCATAACATCATACATATTTATTTGACATAATCTTTCTATGGGTTAGCTTGAGACCAGTGTAATGCATTGTAAAAAAGAAAGATGTAGAATAGATTTGTACTCACCCATCAATATACAGTATTTCGAAAATTAAGTGACATTTTAACCCATCAAAATTATCCTTCATTTGTCAGATTATTCAATGCTGATTCTATTTTAAACCATCTGATACAATCATGTCTTTAAGCTTTACTATATGTGCACAAATCATATTCACATCCCATATACGTTATCATCCTTTGTTCACCTTGCCTTAGATTGCTAGTTTTTTTCTCAACAATTTCCTCAATTTTTTTATTTTATATAATATTTCTGACTGTCTTCTTAATTAGTCATTTGTTTTATGGTAAATGGAAATAGATGATAGGTTTTGAGAGAAATTTCAGCTAAGAACCCTGATTTCCTGTGTATATTGATGAAAGAAAACATTTAAGTCAGTTATTGTTAGATTTTATTCAACTGTCCGTGGCATATACGTTAACCATGCCGATTTAAATACTCTCTACAATACTTTCTGTAATCACTATTGATTAGGACTGTGGGGAGTATACGAGTACTCAGATATTCACAATCTCGACTGGAAAATTGAATACAAATATTCGTCCGAAATCGTCAGATCGCAATCTAGTTTTGGAAGGAATAATAAAGAAATTTTCAGCTTAAATACCACTGAAAAGAGTCGCACTACTATTGAAAACTTTAATTTTTGTAGGGATTGAATTATCTTGTGTCAAAATTTCGATTGATGCACATTTGAACAAAAATGTTATCACTGAAAATGCCTATTAAAAACTTATGTTAGTAATGTTTGGAGTACATAGATTACCATATATTAAAAGCTTCCATAATTTTTCACTTATTTTGTTATTTCATGAATTCATGTATGCTTTTCCATTAACATGTAATTCGTGGATTGATTGGTGAATCGTTACACATGAATCGTGGTTCATTTGCTCAACGATCCGTAGCCCTACTATTGATAGAAATAGTTCTCTCCAACTATGAACAGGGAATATCCAGCATATATTGTAGATTTAAATCATCGGGGTTAACTTAATGTATACACCACAGACAGTTGAATAAACTTTTACTATATTTACATTAAATAGGCTGTTGGAAGTCATACTAACTAAAAAACCTATTGCAAGCCACTGGTTAGGCGGACAATCTCTGGTGCGTCCACTCTCATATACAAAATCAACATGAAAGCTCAATTAGTTAATCATACAGCTTCTGAGTTGTGCCTCATAAATTGTGTAATAGACATACATTTCAGAAATTCATACTCCCATTATGTTAACTACATGCAGGCTAAATGACCTAAGCTGTCAAAGGGCCTTAAATTATAAGATTATAATAATGATAGACATTCTAACATTGTTATGATAAGGCCACAACAAGTTGATCATATGTTCTATGGATTTTTCTGGAAAAAAAATGGGGCGAGCAAGCGAAGAAAATTTTTTAAAAAAAGTCTATTCACTTGCTTTATATAGCAGTTTGACCAAATTTTTATGAGCGAGCGAGGAAATAAAAATATTTTTTTTTTGTAAAAACAGTAAAAATTAAGGTGCAAGCGAATCCATAGAACATATGATCAATTCATGAGGCCTAATGGTCTATTTCTCTTTACTTAATAAACAAATGACTTTATTTTTTAATCTACTTGTATTTTTAATTTATTAGTAAATATAATTAGTGGCTTACTAGATAGAAATGTCCCATCATTTAATCATACTGCTATTCTGTATGTTTTAGTTTGACTTCACATTTCTTTAAAATCACCTCAAGTTAGAGAGGTGAAGCTTTTATATCATTCTGTATTTTTTATTTTATTTTCTTTGATCATATTTATTGTAATATTGTTTCTCTGTGTATGTACGTTGCAGAGGTCAGAGTATATTAACCATGCACGGAGTAGGTCTGATATAGCCCGCGGACCGGTGGTCTCACCGAAACCATCGTTCCGTACCAATCAACAATCTAATGCAGTGTATATCAGTCCTGCATATGAAAACATTCCAGTAAGTTATCAAACTCCTATACTCATATTTATATTGCATGTTGCAGACAATCAATTCAAGCAGAGATTATAAATATGTTTTTGCATGCCTTTGCCAAAATCTGTAAAGAAACTATACCCTTTACCATAACCCATAAATTGTACCTTACTCTTTCATATACAAGATATTTCTATACTTAGATATATGAATATTATATGGATCTTCTCTATGTTTCAATTTTTTACCCTTATCATTTTGACCCTGCTACCTTCCCCAATCTTGACCCCCTTTAACTTCCGTCTTCTTCTTGACCCCTCAATCTTCCTTTATATGAACCCCTCCACTTCTCTTCTTCATCTTGACCACTTCCTCTTACTTCATCTGACCTTGTAATCATTTCATTTCTCCAAATTATCTTCTGACTGGCAAATTGTCTACACTTATTATAAGTGATTATACTATTTCTTTGAAACTTGCATGTTCTTGCTATAAAATACACTAAGCACAGTTTTTGCTACCTTTAATTGCTCCATTTGCTCTATTACTTTTAATGACCCTTTTCCATTTTATCTGACTGTTAAATGGTCACAGTCTTTGCTACCTTTATCGACTCCTCTCTTGAATTTTATCTAAGCATATATGGCCACAGTCTTGCCTATCTTTACAGACGCTGACTCCATTTTTCTGATCATATTTGGCCACTGACTTTGCTACTTCTCCTCCATTTCAACTCCTCCCCCATTTTATCTAAACATATATTGTCACTACCCCCCCCCCCCTTGAATGGGTAATACCAGGTTTAGTTGCCTTTATTGACCATGTTCCAAAGTTTCCATCCTAAGAATATGTGTTAATTGCTTTATATGTGGGTACCAGTAAATGTTTGTTTGGGAGAAATATAAATAAAAGTCATAGAGGTTTGGGTGAATTATGGTGTTTTTAATCAGATATCAATGTATAGGCTGTGTTGTCTAAATGTAAATGTTTAAATGTTTTAAAAATCTTAATTGCTCATTAAAGTAAATTCCATTTGTTATATTGTTATGCCTACAGTGACCATAGACGATTTCAAATTTATTGCTTTTCTAAGTAATAATTTAGTTAGATCTTTAGCAACCCGGGTCGATAGCACAGTTGGTAGTGCTGGGATTTGGAATCTCGTGCCCGAGGGGGTGCGGGTTCGAATCCCACCCGGGGAGGTTATACCCTTCCATGAAAATTTGACAATAATGTCGATTTTCCTCCATTGATTAGATAATATGGAGAAGTTTCCGGCCTTATGGAAGGGTAGGTGAGTACTGGTTATAGACAATGGTCCAGGAAAGCTAGGTTAGGTGCGCAGGATGCCGTAAAATGACCTAAATTGTGTTGACACGGCGTTAAATCTAGTAAAAAAAAGATCGTTAGTGTCTTTTTGTTTGTAAGTAGCATTACTAGGTGTGACTGTATGTTTACTGTTTGAAATCTAGTTAGAGGTTGTCTAGTCATTCTGATGACAGTTTGTAATACTTTGTACAGAACTGTATTTGTGTTAAAAAAATAGTTAAACAAATTTTGTCTCTAGATTGTTATAATTAAAGCTAGCTGTTACATACGCTGAATTTAAATAAAATAAAGATGTCATAGAATGAAATTACATCATGTTTGATTATTGCATTATTTTTTTACTTACACATTAGCTTACTCTTGCACCATCTAGTTGAAAATTTTTGCTTGAATGGTTCAAAGCTTTATGCCTTCAATATTTTTTATTAAGCTATGCAGCAGTCTTTACAATCACACCAAAAGCACTTTGACAGCAAATGTTTATGAACAATTTTGAACACATGGGGTTAGGTTGTATTTAATTCTCATGCAGAGTATTTCTAGATTTCTTTGAACATACTGGGTTGAGAGGGGGGGGATGGGGAATAATCTTGTTTGTATTTGTAAGTTAACACTGTCTCTAATCTATATCACTTCTGTATACCAGTCTGTGAAAATAAGAAACTGTCTAGTTGCCTGAGACAATCAGTTTTTCTACTAAACATTCTAACTAAAATCATGCTTATTAATCAATGAGCACGGGACTCAACATTTATTTTTCAAGTAGGTTGCCGGGTTGGACAACCAGCTATATACTTTTCTTACCTGACCTAATGTTTAATTAGCAGTTACAAGTTGCCTGAACACAGGTGTAGATTGTCAGTGCAATAGGACAACCTTAAATGTTGAGTCCTGGAGCAGATAGCTTACAATGCAGTTTCAGACAACTACTGATGAAAATCTTAGTTTCAAAGACTGGTATATAATGTAAATATAAAATTAAGCACACACTGGGGAGAAGGGTATCTGAATATCCTACTATACATGTATTATAAAATATTCTCTAAATATATTCATCTTAATACATATATATATAATTAACCAGTGTTCTTTGTACAGTTCCCATTAAATGTTTGGAGACACAAGTACACTTACTAAAATTTCAGAATTTCAATGATTGCTTTTGTTCAACTATTACTATATATTTAGCACTTTTTGTGCAAAAATGAAAAAAAAATCATGACAGGTGAATCTTTTTTTGAAAATGTCTCCAAACTTTGATGGGTTCCATATACAGGGTCTAAGATTAACTTCTTAAAATTTTTATCAACTTGGATAAAAGTTAATTAAGGACCCAGTATATGTATAAAATATATCCATGTTAACCATTTATGTTTTGTAACATAGTTAAGTCTTTTAATTATTTCACAATATTTTCGTCTAGCTGAACAACCCCATTGCTGGTTAAAAATATTGTGATGATATTACATACATGTTTGTATTCATGGCTATGAACTTATTTGTATACGCTAATAAATTATCTATCTATCTGTATTCACAGGCTGATGGCATGATAGAGTACCCCCCCCCCCACCAATTTTTATTATATACACATGTATAATATGTGGATATAATTTTTTTTAGGGTGGAGGGAGACTCTTTCATGCTGACAGCCTGTGTTGGTATTCAGAGACAAACTGAAGGATCAGCACATATCTAGTCTAACTTTATGTAAAATATAGATGGATGTATAGTTCTGTTATATTACCCTGTCACAACTTAAATAATTACACGGTCACTGAATTTGTTATTTTCGAACATGTTATTTCAACGATATTCAAAATCGCTGCATATATAGTTAGATCATCAATAATTAATATGGATCGGTGGCTCAATGGTTTAAAAGAAGATAAATACTAACAAATTCAGTGACTGTGTAATTATTCAAGTTATGACAGGTTAATATAACAGAACTATAAACTAGTATTGGGCTAATCCATTGATGTTTCTGTTATGCTTATATATGATAACACTTGTTAAATGTCTTCAGTTTACCGTTTTAAGTCTTCATTGAAGCTGATTGGCAGTTTGTTAATCTTAATTGTAACTAACCAAACTTTAATATGTATGATACTCTACTAAGTTACCATAGTTATAAGTTGTTTACAGGAGATTATCATTTATAAACTTTAAATTCTGGTTATTCCCTTTTTTGTTGATCAAACTTGTGGTATGGAGGGAATTCACTTCCTAACACTTTTAAAATGTGCCTTTTGAGTGTACGCCAAGTACATACATTCTTTTAATGTAGAAGGAGGACCTTGAACAGAGTCCACCCTTACTGATGTCCGTCCAGTGTTTTTTTGAGTGTGAGTGGTCCAAGGGTCCATGACCTTTTAACGGCCACCGTTTTTTATTGTTGTTGTAATGTTAATTTTGTTTTAGGATATTTCTATATTTTTTACCATTATTTTTATGTATATAAATACTGTTTTCATATCCTTTGTGAAGTGTTAGAGTGTTAAAGATGAGCTTGTGGTTTTATTTTAATCTTCCCCCTTACCTTACCATGTGTGAGTTGTCCCCTTTTGTACTTTATATAACTAACTGAATGTGGCTTTAATTCCCGCGTTGTTGTGTATTTTTGTAGCACTTTGCCAGACCTAAGTCTCAGTATGATTTACCCAATCATCAACCTACACATGTAGTATCCAGTCCGGGCTACCTCGTACGTAGTGGTCACGAGGGCTCGCCTCACCGCCGGTCATATGGCGGTCAAGTAAGTCGGAGTTATAACCAATGATCTAATTGCACTTTGTTAATTTTTTATGCATCCAGTTTAATTATTGCAATATTTTGTAACTTTTGTTTATGGAAATGCTATGTAATGGCTGTATATAATTGCATGATATTTAAATATTAATCTATAAAATGCAGATGATGCATGAAGCATGATGTTTGGAATAAATTCTAACGATATTTTGTGGATTATCTAGAGCATGTTTATTTAGACATTTTTTTTGTTACTTCATTAAAATATAAGTATCGTGTTTGCATGTGCATGTGTCGGAACAAAACCTTTAATGTTTCTTTTGCATGATAATTTATAAAATAATCGCAGTACTAGTCAGTCGTACCTTAAGAATAGATATATTTTGGACCAAAGTGCATTGGACATATTCTTGGTCAACTAAGTCTCAACTTTGTATTAAAATGCATTAGATTCTGCTTGGTCTTACATTTATATAACAGATATAAAAGATGAGCTTCAATTTGTAGGGAACACCTTTTATTTTGTTTATGTTCAGTGTTTATTTTCTGAGCTATATAAACATGGGTGATAGTTTGCAGAACTGTGGTGCTTTGCACAAAAACTCGAATGAAAAAAATCTTCGTGAGTCAGTTTCATATAATAAGCACTTTAAAGTCAGATGGATAATAAGCATCACTATGATTTGAAATTCAAAAGGTTAACACAATTCTACACAATTTGTATAATATTTAGAATTGATAAGCCAAAAAATGAGCATATTATTAATGTTTCTTGCTTTTGACTTACGAAGATTTTTTCGTAATAATTTTTATGAAAAACACCTCTGGTTCTGTTGTGACTGTTAATCCATCTAGAAAAAGTGCATAAAATGTGTGTTTAATGTGTATTAAACTCAGCAGTATCGGCCTTGTATATTAAGTATAGTACTATGTTTAAGTGTATTTTTTAGCTTGACTTTTTAAAGAAAATGAGAGCTAATACTGTCACCCGGGCATTGGCGTTGCATATCAAAGTTAAAGTTTTTACAAATTTAAATAACTTCAATACTGTCGAAGATTTTCAACTCAAACTTGGAATACTTATTCATCATTACTACTTCCTCCTTACTATTAAAACCCATTCACTGATTAACTGAGAAAAGTCAAGCATGCTGTCTCCTCTGACAGCTCTTGTTTTTAGAAAGAAAGAGTATTAAATACAGAAAAAATAGACTTACCGTAAACATTTTAATACACTTAGAAGTATTAATATGCTTAAAATGCAGAAAAAAACACAATGTCAATATCGCTGGATTTAGAGCTCTTTACAAGAAGAGAAACTACTTGAATCATATTCAAGAAAATGAGCATTATATATATATATATTTTGAACATTCACACTATCACTCATGTATATATGAGTAAATGTTCATGATTTCAGTATATGTATATAATATATGTATTATAATGTAATCCCAACTTTATAAGTTATATAAATTATATTTTGCATGCTACCATCTATGTTGTTATATTTATATTGTAATGTATAATTTGTATTGTATATTATACATGTTAATAGACAATATCCAGAATTCTAATATTTGGGTTTTCCCCTCCAGTACAAACAAACTTTTACCTTTACAATTAAAACATGTGTACAAAGAACAATAGGATTTAATCAATAGTTCATGATATTCGTAATGTGTAGGAAACTTTGTTTGTACCGCCTGTGCACGGACGGAAAACCCATAAATTTGAATTCCGGATTAGGTCTATTGATAATTGGGCGCAAAACTAGTCTATCAACTTGTAAATAAAGAAAGTTGTAGACTAGTTTTGTACTTACCTATTAGCTAAGTATGAGTATATGTCTCTTTGTATTTAGTATATAATGCTTTTATATGAAGGGATGTTTATTTGTTTGTTTATAATTATAAGGTTTAAATCTGCTTTTCATGTTTTATATACTTGTAAATGTACAAATATGGGGATGGCTGGTCAGTTCATATTAGATTGCTTATAAATGTTCATGTTGAAACTTTTTTAAAAATCTCAAGTTGGTTTAAACGATTAAGTGATAAAGTAATTAAATTGCGGCACTTATCAATTTAAAATATTTGTATAAACTGGAAAATTTGTTCATTAATTTAAAGAAAATCAATAATTAGAAGAAATTTTTGTTCAATATTTTACATTAAATCTAGTGTTGAAAGTTGATTTTACATCTGTTAATTATTTGATCTATATTTATTTGCTATATAGTTTGTGTGGAATGAAATACTATGATGATGTTACTGTTTAGCTATGCCAATGTTGGATTTGATTTATTATGATACCCAGGGATTTCATCTGTCACTTGAAACATTCTTTCTTATTTACAGACATTTTTCAGTGTCATCTGACAAACAATCGTTTAGTGATTATTCAGTCCTGTTAAAATTGTGCTTGCAGAACATAATATTTCTAAAGAATGTCTACCATAAGGCTGCTTAAAAGGCAATTTTGGAATAATGCTTTCAATCAGATCACTAAAATGATATATTTTGTTTAGGCAACCAAAATTTTGCCAAGTGAGTCATATTTATCGAATAGCCTTAAAAGGCAGTTTTTTGGCAAAAAACATTAAATTCACAAATTTTCGCATGAAATCTCTTATAAATGTAATAAATCCACACTATTATAATTATTGTATTGTAGAAATATTAAAGTTTACTCACAGAAGACATGATATATGGTATATATAATATTTATTTTCTTCTATTTTACAGCCTCCTGTTCAACCAAAACCAACACGTCCAGTATCAATGGGAGATGCTCCTCAACTATCTGTTAGTCTAACTACTGCTATATTACCATTACTTGTTCAGGTACTTTTGTTATACTTATATAGTTTTTATATTGTTTATACTTGTCTGTGTTTTTGTCATTAAGTGTAATAAGGTCATTAGGCTGTAGATAAAAATGTATTATTATGAATATGATTTTATTTGTAAATTATTTTCAATTGTCAGTGACTCATGCAGTATCCATACTGATTTAATTACTTGATATTTGTCTGATTATCCCAAACATAAATACACACTACAATCACAGCATGTGAATTACATGTCAAAATACAGTCCAACCTGTGAACAACGGCCGGCCAAGGGAAAAGAGAAAAGTGGCCTTTGTTCACAGGTGGCCTTTGTTCGGAGGGAGGAACAAACGGGCCATGTTTCGTTAGACTTGAGAGACAAAGTTCATAATTAACATGAATTAATCATTAAAATTGTTTTTATTTTCAACCTTAATTCATTATTCACATTATCATTATTGAAGTTGTGACAATAAATGAATAAAACAAAATTTTGAACAAAGAATGACTAAAACAAAGAAATCAGTGATTTTTTGTTTGCAGCTACATTTCATGCTATGCCCTCAACATTAACAATTGCACTCTACAAATTCTCACTACTCTGACCTTTTGTATAATATTTCTATCTTATCCCAGTTGCCAAATTACCTGTATACAGCGGTCACAGTTGAACGAATTTAGCATGAATTGATAATTAAAATTGTTTTTATTTTCAACCTTAATTCATTATTCACATTATCATATTGAAGTTGTGACTATAAATGAATAAAACAAAACTTTGAACAAAGAATGACTAATACAAAGAAATCAGTGATTTTTTGTTTGCAGCTACATTTCATGCTATGCCCTCAACATTAACAAATGCACTCAACAAATTCTCACTACTCTGACCTTTTGTATAGTATTTCTATCTTATCCCAGTTGTCAAATTACCTGTATACAGCGGTCACAGTTGAACGAATTTAGGAATTAAGAGCGTGTCACAAACATTTATCTAACTGCCGGACGTGTGAAAAACAAACCTAGTGGAGTCTCCAAACATTCAAAACTAATTAACAAAGTGTCATCACATGATGTAATTTACTCCCGATTTACAAATAAATTTAACAATAAAAGGATACATTAACATATTTTTATAATAAGGTGACGAGAAAATTGTCTACAGCTTGATAATAACTAATAAAATCGTACTCGAGATGGTCTGTTTACGAAAATCAGGAAAAAAATCGGATTACGGGTTTTTAGCTTAACTTTAACAAAAATGGCGGCCTGCTTTCGAAATCGCCTTGATACGAAATACTGTCTTCAAACAATCGTCTGGCCGTTGTTCACAGTTATAAACTGGCCGCGGGGATGGTTTTGACTGGCCGCTGGTCGCAGACGACAGGTGGCCGTTATTCACGGCCTTTTTAAGAGCGTTTTTGGTCGGGGGGAAATCGAAATGGCCGCTGTCGGCAGGTGCCCGCTATTCGGAGGTGGCCGTTAGCACAAGTTGGACTGTAGCTATAAAAAAAACTTGTAAAATAAATATTTTGAAATGCTGATGCCATTAATAGGCTATTTGAATGTGACCGCCTGTTCTATGTTGGGAGCTCATATGACTAGTCTATAGGATATCTGTTTACAGATATATTTGATTAACATTACTAATTTACCAACTAACGCCTTGATTTTCTTTATCTATCAGCTAAAGGATGAGTACAGAGAGGAATATCGTAGAAATGGTCGACCTGTACAGAGAACAGAGGCAGCAGAAGAATTAAAGAATGCATTTGACCTTGCTGAGAGGTCATGTCCCGGTATAGCGGATGAATTAGTTACTGGTATTATAGACAAGTTAAGTAGTATAACAATGAGTGATAGTGATGTTAGAAGGGCTGTTGATAGAATAAAAAGGTTAGTATAGAATAATGTTGATTGAATAACAATAAGGTTAGTATAGGAACAGTGGTCCAGTGGTTGGACACATGCTGAAGGATTGAGAAGTTTGTGGTTTAAACCTCACTGCTAATTTCCTTGCGCAAGAAATTAACCTGCCTTTGCTTCACTCCACCCAAGTGTAAATGGTTAGGGTGTTATTATTCCACTGTGCTAATATAAGCTTTATTAATTAGAGTAAAAGATTCTCCAGGGAGATTGATAGATAAATAGATACCAGTAGCCTGATGACCAGGGGCAATAGCTGTAAAGTAAGTGAATGTGTATAAGCCTTAAACCTGGACTGTAAAATGCAATTAGTTTTACTTTACTTTTAGTTTATAGTAATGTTGAAGATGGAGTCTTGGAACCAGTTGTGTAAAACAACTTCCTAGCTTTTTAAGATAAAATTTTTGTAAGCCTGGTACCATACTATGCAATGAGGCTTTGCTTTAATGGTATCAAAACTAATATTGCCGACTCCAAAAATTTCCAGTGTTCTGAATGTATTCAGCTAGCAAAAAAATGTCTGCTTTTCATTCAAAGTTTACTGTCTGTATTTATAAAAGTGATTTATGTTGGAATTATTATTCACACTGTGACTGTGATGTTATAAAATATGATACGTCAAAATTTCTGTATTCTATATTACCTTACAGTAATTTATCAAAACCTTAATACCAATACATTATTTTCTGTTGCAATGTGCTGACTGTATGTATAAATTATTTATATATTTTTTGTTCTATTTTCAGACCAGTTTAGTGTCTACTAAGATGTTTTGGTATTTCATCTTTCAACTTACTTCATTCCATTGATTACCACTGTACATTCATAGAAAAAACAAAACACTTTAAACAATATTATTATTATATATATATCAAAGAATCAGTTGACATACTGACTGACTGACGGACAGAACAATTTCCAAAATGTGATTCTAAACATTACAAGGAAAAAGTGTGTTTTATGTTTTGTGTGTTTATGGTACTTAGATGTTATATGGAGTTTATACCATTATATGACTAGACTTGGTTGCCATGGCAACTCAAGAACGACGGTGGAATGAGTTTATTCCCTTGTCAACTTGTGAGTTTTATAGTACAATGTAGCAATTTTGCGACCGGATTGAATTTGACAAGATTGTACCAGCTCATTGTTTGAAGATCGAATTTTAAACCTGAAGAAAATTGCCTCCTATTGCAATTTTGATCTGCACAGACTTTATTGTCAGTACATAGGTCTTGACGTAAAGGAGTGGTACTGAACTCCTGCTGATTGAAGACCATGTACTGTTGTAATGTAATGGTTAAATTGGTATAGTGTGTTGAATGTGTGAGACATAGTATATGATAAATACCGGTATATACTGAATAGAAAAGATGAAATGATGTAGCTATGCAGAAGTTTATTTATAAGACTCAAGTTTATTGTTGGTTTTTGATCAAATGAAATATATCCTCTTGTAGGTGTTTTGGACTTGTTCTGGTCCCCATCTTAAGGTACCTTAATGAGGTACAGTGTACATGTGCTTTGACTAGACTTCATTCAAGATTTTTTTTTCATTAAATATTTTTTGTTTTTATTATAAATCTTATCAGAAGCTAACACACCCAACACTTATATATAATAATTACTTACAATCTGTATATGACGTCTGAATTAAAATTAACATAATATAAAGTGTATAAATCTATATCTAATGATATTTTTCATAATTTGTTAGTTTTGGATTTATACACTTGAAGTAAATTAAGTGGTTCTAGAAAACTTTCTGATTATTTTCGAAATTTCTAATTATATAATTTTGTTATAAAATTATATATTTATGTGAGAATAGCATTATTTCATTGAATAAATGAAAAGTAAATCAGTTTTCCTTGATATGTATATGGTATGAAGAAAATTATGTTCTGCAGAAAAAATATGGAGGCATTTTATTGTTTTGATGATTGGATATGTTACATAATATAATAAAGTTTATATTATGATTGTTTAGAAAATTGCCTGGTCCTTTTTTTGTGAAGTCATATTACTTGACTTTGAGGACATAACAGGTTGAAACTTGTACAATGTGTTTAACTGTTAAAAAAATAAATGTTCATTATGTGAACATAGAAAAGAATTGAAGACAAACACTTATTATAAGAGGGTTGAATATAGAATGTTGATACAGTGTTATTAGGGTGAATACTTTTTTTGTTTATTTTTTTATGTTTCTGTGTAGTAGACAATGGCTGGAAAAAATAATGTGCCAAAGCTGTGGATGTGTGTTGATCACTTTACTGCTTTGTTTCTTGTAACATATTTCACGGTCCGTACATAGTTAGCTTGTTATGTTTATTTTTCTGATAAAAAATGGCGTTGTTGCAGTTTGTACATTAGAGTTTATTAAGTTATGTACTATAACATTTATTACTATGTATTATTTTATTATATGTTTTCTTAAGCTAACAATCATGCAGACTTACTGTCTGCTTTATTGAATTTATTTATCTATTTGCCATTTCATGAAAAATCTTAAATTGCCTTGCTAGCTCAATAAGTGGAGCATCTTACTATGAACACAGGGGTTTGTGAGTTCAATTTCTGGTCAGGACTTACTTACCTTAGTGGGCTTTGGTCAAGAAATATATTCTATGGCTGTTCACCTGCCTTTCTCTATCTGCAGGACAGTTATCAGCTTTGGGTTTGCTTTGGAAATTTGTGGGTGATTGATTTTTGCTGCAAATGATAGAAGAAATGTACCCATGAAAATTTGTTGTCATCGCACTAATGATAAATATAATGTTAAATAAAAATATGATTCTTTAAATAAAAACATAAAAATAATAGGCTTTATTAATAGCAGTTTATTTAACTGTACGGTGAACTAACATATTAAGGGTAGTGTATGCTTTGTCTATTTGATTTTCCATAGATACACTTAATCTATTCCATACACGTATGACTTTAATGACCACATTTCCTAAATTATATTATTTTTGTGTTTTCTTTAGTGTTCTGTATCACTAGATTATATATACTTTGTAGGTTAATTACGTATAAAAGGACCAGGGTACAACTATTGTATTGTTAAATTTCATTCGACGGTCAGTGGCGCATACATTAACCCCACTGATTTAAATATTTACTATAATACTCTGTACTTATGTTCAATTTAAATTAGCTTTTAATTTTGCACTTATTAAATGGTTTTTATTTTCACCCCTAAAAGTTTGTGTTAGCTTGTAAAAAGTAGTCAAGTGTTCCAAGTAAAATAATTGTGATGGAGACCCTGGCCTGAAGAAAGTTTTGTGTGTTCACTCAATCAAAGTCATCATTCCATATTTTATGTTTTTATTTTATTTATATATAGAATAATCAGACCCTGTTTTTTTGTATTTATTAGCTTAATTGTTTCGTATCGATGAAAGGAATCAGTGTAGTTGTTTTGTTTGTATACACAATCAATGATTGTACTCTGCTGACAATGTATAAGGGTGAAGGTTCTCAGGACTGGTTCTGAAGTTCATGATTATTTCAGGACCCGAAATAGGTTTCTTTACTATTGTTAAAACTGAATAAATTATGAAATTCAGGATGTTGAGGCTTTTGAACATTCACCAATGCATTATTTAACTAATACAGTATTTATATGTTGTTCCAACTAGTAGAATTTGCACTTACAGCCACCTCCTTAACCATGCTTGCTCTAAGCCTTGGGCTAGTGAAAACTACCTAGTCTGGCTAGTTGCTAAGTTTTGCCCTTTACTTTATAGTGTACGGGTCAGAGACGTTGGTAGTGCTTAAGAGATGACTTTCTTATAATTTTGACTTTTGTTTCTAACTGGTTGTAGAATTTTCATTATACCCCCGCTTCGAAGAAGAGGGGGGTATACTGTTTTACCCTTGTCCGTGCGTGCGTCTGTCCGTTACAAAATTTCCGTCGCAGTTTTCTCGGCAACTATAACATGCAGCAGCCTAATACTTTGCATATTGCTTCATCCCATAGTCCCATCTGGTGTAAAGCGATTTCATGCTCCTTGCTCATCTACTTCCTGTTTGTCGCATATTTTTAGATTTTTGCGGGGGTATCACTTGTGAGCATTAGCTCACAGATTTACTTGTTTTATTTGTTTCTCTGTTGTCTTAGTTTTTATACTGTTATTGATAAAGCCAAAGTATCCTGTAAGTTTGTGAAGTAGGTTTTAAACTTTGCTATTGTGCATTGCAATATTTTTTGCTTTCATCATGATAGTAAACATCTGTTTATATAATCAGTGCAAGAACTTTTTTCTTGTGTAATAAAAAAGTATATTCAGAAGTCATGAATGATATTACTGTGTAGAGTTGAAGTAAAAGCTTTATTTAATGAGGCAACACTGTTTGGCAGGCCCAATCTTCCCTGAGAGCCTCTTTGAAACATTATTCACATATTACATACAGTAGACGCGATAAAAGTTTGACATTTGATTTGACATGTACATATATATTCTTAAATAGTTGATGAAAGTAGTAATAATGATTTAAGATGATATTGTATTATTATATTTCCACCACATGTTATATGTCTGTTTGATTGAATTTACACCTGGCTGTTTGTCCCTCGTTTGGTTAAACATTCCTTAATGTTAATCCATTCTGTTAATATTATGTTGGAACAGATAGATCTTAGAAAACTTGACCTTTTAACTATGAATAATGATGTGTTGACCTTTTACCTATGAATGATATTAACAATTAATGATATGAATATTTTATAGTTTAAACACAGATTACATATTATGAATTGATGTCAAGTGGAAGGTTCAATTTGTACATTGATAAAACGCTATCAGAAGGGTGCATTGATAAAATGATAATATGCTCTGAGTTCATGTTGATATTTAACCAAAAATTTCACCATTATGTTATTCTTTTGTATAATAGTTTTTCCTTCTTTTAACATCCATCCATTATGCTATGCAAAATATATTGTGATTGTTTTATAAATTGTGAAATCATCAAATCAAGATTGTACATTTTGTCAGTATGTATGAACTTGAATGCGAATTCCACAAACATTATATTAAACGGCTTAGATTTTTTGAAACTTGGTACACTATGCTATTGGAATTACTAATGCTTATCTGTCAATATTTTAGGGATTCTTTAAACTTCTTGAGGGTGATATAAACTGTTGTAAAGTGTTTCTGTTATTGAGGGTGATTGATATAAGCTGTTTGAAAAAATGCTATACATAAAGTTGATATATTAAATTAACATTATTCTAGATTATCTAGAGGGTGATTAAAATCTATTGTAAATTGTGAAGTGATAATATGAAATGCTATATGTGTACTTTCTGTCTTAATATATTATTTTTCTGGATCTTGTTTTATTTCAGTTTTACATAAGTTATGATGATAATGTGTGAAGAAATGCTTTAAAATTACAAAGTTAACCAACAAACTCATATACAGTGATGTTCCGCTATTAAGACCAGCAAAATCAATGGTCTCATTAAAGAGACCATTTTCGTTCACAAATTGAGCATTTGGGTCTTAATAATTGTCAAAAATCACATGATTTTGAAATTACAAAAGTGGTCTTAATAGCGTAACTGTACTGTACATATTAACTAGATTTCATATCCAAGTTTTCCACATGAAAGCTTTTGTCAAGGGGACAGTCACCTTAGAATATTGCTATCTAGTGATTAGCCCCACCCCCCTTGGGTACCTTTGATATGATATCACATACTTACTCCTTTTGGTGTAAAAAGGGTACCAGAGGACAAAGCGCTATGTGGTGATTTCCTTATGGAACTGGCTCAAGGAATATAATATAATGATAAACAGCAACGAAGGTGATGTCACAATACAATTATTTCTATTGTTATTAATAAAAGAACATAAATGGGAAATTAAAGATAAATTAAGTCATGTTTTTGGTATACAATTAATTTCCAATATTATTTTACATTGTGTTTGTCTGTCTGTCCGTCTGTCTGTATTATTGTTTACATTCCATACAATACTATCTCTCTATTACAATCTGTATGCATTGATTTATATAGTACCCTTCTATTGAATTTATTCTTTTTCTAGATAATTATTATTAGTATTATCACTTGCCGTAATTTAAACACTTTAACAAATTTGAGTATCAGTGGTATGATAGAAGTGGATGGTTCAATAAATCAGTAAAAATAAAGGTAGTTATCTTAAAGAGTGTCTGTCAATATTTTAGGGATTCTTTAAACTTCTCAAGAGTGCTTGGTCTAGCCTATGGCTTGCTTAAAGAGATTTACCTATTTATACAGTTTGTGAAGAAATATTTTCTTGTACTTTATTTTGGATATAAGTTTTCTATTGTGTTGCCTATATTTAAGAACACCATATCTCTGCCTTAACTTCTGAAGGAAATGTTGGTTTTAAATATTTACCCTGAAAGGTCTTGTTCATGGGCTGTTCTGGGACTATCTAAAAAATTCAAAGCATAATATTGAACTATTAAGATTATATTCTTTATTTGAAATCCAATATTATTGTCCATTTTATAAAGATAGAAGCTCTTATACCTTGAATATATAGAATTTACTAGATAAGACTGTTGATTTTAAAATCTATTTAGGTAACTTCGACATGTTAATCAGATCCATATTTCTGACTATAAATATCGAGTACTGCTAGTGGTAATATCAACATTTGTCATTATTTCATAACACCAGTAACTGAACATTAGTATATGGCATATAACACTTCACTTAAACATTATGTAGTTATTAACTGGCCTGTTTTTTTATACTAACTTCATTTTTTAGCTCAACTTTTCAAAGAAAATGAGAGCTTTTTGCTGTCAGCTATGGGTTAGCGTTGCTTGCAAGGTTAGTTTTTAGAAGTCGTATTCAATGCTAAAGCAGAATATTCAATTTTTTTTAAGTTGGTATGTTGATCTATTGGGACTACATCAACTATACCTTAAATGGACCAAACTATGAATCAGATGTATTTCTTGAGTTATGCCCCTTGTATACTTAGAAAAGCAATAGTGAAATATCTTTAGTACTAGTCTAGATTTTTAAATGGAAGTTGGTATGCTTATTCATCACGGCTACATCTACACTGATATATAATGGGCCAACATCCTGGATCAATATATTTAATACGGTACACTGTTGTTTAAACTTATGCCTTGCTATAAACGAAACGCCTCAAAAAGTCGAGCGTTAGGTCTGTGGATTGCTTATGTTGACTTTATTACTGATTTTCATTATTTTTTTTTGTTTTTTCATACAATGTCTGTGTGATAATATTTGTGTAGAAAGTGAGAGTCTATTTTGTTACTAAAATAAAAACAATGTACAGAATTTCTTATGAAAGTATAAAGTTTATTATAATGTGTATAAAGGTTTAACATTTCATACTTGTAAGGAATGGATCTGTTTATTTTTACAATATATCTGTTGTTACAATGTATAAAAAAACGATTATCAATGATAATAAAATGTATAAGATTCTGCTGTTTTGTTTATTATTACATTTGTTACTTGTCACTAAATCCTGTGCAAGCCCATCATAAGTTCCAGGGCAAATGAAATTTTGAGAGAAAATGGTCAAGTATAGAAATACCTCTTGTAAAATAATTTGTATCACTTATGATTTTAAATAAGGGACCTTAGTCAGTTATTTCCCCTTGTATACTCTTCAAATAAGTAGGTCCAATTAGTTGGATTACTCGGATTTTACACATACTTTTCATTGTCAGTTTGCCAAAATTAATCTTGGATAACTTTTTTGAAAATCATTTAATTTGTTTGAAATTCAAGCTAAGTATTGTTAGGGTTAAAAAACTATCTAAATTTCACCACTTCTGTTAATATCTTCATTAACAAGAATGATATTAGATGAAATACTTTGTTATTCTTACATAGGACTTCAATGATAAAATCCGAGGATTCCAACTGTAAGGACCTACTTACCAATTGGATTGCTTCAGATTTTATCAGGGAAAGATAACTGACTAAAGTCCCTAGTTGTTTCTTTTTTCTTGGGTAAATGTAAATATCCAAAGCAGGTTTTTGTCCATGGACATTTAGAGGGCATTGTATAGTAACACAAATTAGAGCATTTTTCTTGGCGTTTATCATAGTTACAAAAGAAAACTTATTAGTTGAATGTTGGCAGGAAATCAGGTGTAAACAATTCTTTCAAGTGATGTCCGTCTGGTGAATTTCTCAACAGATTTTAACTTGACTGCCACAGGAGTATAGTGCCCTAGCGCATAAATTTGGCTTTTTCGATTCTGTTGTTTTTGACAGAATTATGCCCCTTTATGCAATATGTATAGGAAAACTCTGGGCAACTTCTTCATGGGCGAGTTGTCTAAGTATATCGCTATGTATCGCTTTGTGTCGGTACCCAAAATTTGATGTCACACTCATTCCATTTGTTATTAGAAGGGTACCAGGACACAAAGCGATACGTAGCGATTTGCTTAAGCAACACACCCCATTTCTCAATGGAATTCAACCAAACTTACACAATATTGTCATCAGGTGCCTAGGTACAAAATTATTGCAGTTTTGTGAGTCAGATTTTTATGGAATTATCTCCCTTGATGTAATACTAGGAGGAAATCTTCAGTGTAAACTCCTCTGTTCCTCCTTGTTTTCTTCCTAACCTAAAGATGATAATCAATAATTTTCCACTAAATGTACGTGCAAAAATGAAACAACTTAGTTTATGCTGTTGATGAATAATCGAAACTAATACTCTCTTTGAGTTTGATTCAAAGTAAGCCAATTAGATGCAGAGTGATTAAGAAAATGCAAACCCATACTTTCATGTTTTGTTTAGAAATAAAAGGCAAAGCTTTCATTATTCATACTATCAGATAATGAAACATCCTGTACATAGCCTCTGCCTAGTATCATCTTCTAATATATTTATACATCATAGGTAGAACAGTCTTTATACAAACTGAACTTTGAAGCAGTCAAGTAAAAACAACATAGCTATCAGATAATGTATCACAATTTATTAATTAATATTAATCATTATTTACAAATCAAGATAGATATATGTACAAATTACTTATGAACAAAAATCATAAAAGGAATCACTTCTATCACAAAAATTACTTTTAAGTTGTAATTTTATGAGTCCTTGTTCAATGTATTAGAACGCAATGTATCATGTAAAGTTACAATTGTATACTCGATATGTCCTAAGCTTGTATGTAAATTACAGCTTTACATTCTAGTAAAATGACAAAATGATAACGCAAAAATTACCAAAGCTATAAAGAATGTCACTGCAAAGAAAAATGAAATACATAAATTATCACTGTTCTAATATTCTTCTGTTGACCCGATTGTGATAGGCACAATTCTTCTTCTGATTATCAGTAAGATTGCATTTTAAACATAATTACTTCTTATACTTATTGTTTCACCAGACCCACAAGAAAAATATGTTTAACATGAATGACGATCACATGAAAGTATCATGGGAAATATACATTTATTATAATAATAAAAGATATTTTTATGTCAGTACGTTGACCACTTTTATATAGAACCGTATTTCATTCAAGTGAAATACGAAGCAGTAATCACAATTATTAGTTCCTGATCATAAGCAATATTTTCCATCAGTCCATAATTTTAATACTGACTTATTCACTGACTTGTGTATTGTTTCTCTACATAAATTCAACAATTCAATCTGTAATTCATCAATAGATTTGTCAGCATCTACGGTCTGAAAAAAAACATTGAAAATACATATTACATGTTAGACATCGGGACATAGTATAGAAAATACAAATTAAAAATTTTCAGCTTGACTTTTCTTCAGGGGGCACAATTGTGGTGTGTCAAGATGTATTGATCATCAGAATAAAATGTCCTCAAGTTAAACCCTGATGAAGGCAATTATAGCCGAAAGATTGGGCTAATAAACTTAAATAAACTAATTTGTAGTTAGACTACTATTTTTCAATATTCAAGTCAAATTTAGAATTCAAATTTTATTATATGAGTGCAAATTTTATTGAATAGTTTTTTTCTCAAGATTGAACTCATCAGTCATCCAATGACCTCTAATCGTATGATATTTTACAGTACTTGGCAAAATTATCAACTAGCCAAACTATATATAAATTTATAAGTAATTATCACAAGCTTGACCAATCTGATTAAAACCCGATCTAAAATTTTCCGCTCGCCTACTCGCTAATTTAGATCTGGCCTTTTTTAAACGAAGTTCACGTTCAGGTGACCTTTTCTCATCATAATATTCATGACGAAATTGTTATGATACGAAACTTGTTTACATCGTCTACGTCACGCAATTTGAAATGAGCCATCCAATTGCAGACTGTGAATGATACCGCTGTTAAATTAGCTTGCAAACCTTGGTCTAAAAATAGAAATGACGAAATCAAAATGTTAATAATAGTTAATAATTTCGTCTTGATGAAAGTTATGCATTGATTGGTCGACACAAAGTTCATCTCGACATGACCTTCCACGGAGACAGTAGAGATCCTGTACGACAATGCTCTACAGGATATCTGTTTACGAAGATTGACTGAATTTTCACTAGTTTTGGGCCTCAGGCAAGTGGGTTTAGACAACAACTGAGATATTACTGTTCAATTTGAATATTTATTTTAGCACAAACATTCAAGTTTTTTTGCCACTACAATAACCAAATTAGCATAATGATTTATGATATAGGTAACATACCACCCAGTCATCATCTTTCAACAGTTCAAAGTTTTCAGCAACTCTATTCTGAAATTCTGTTTTCTCATATCTCTCCTCACCAAAGCCTCCTCTCTTTGCAGCGGCCTCACTACTCAATGTTAAATATATCACTTTGTCAGGGCGTGGTAAACCTATGTCAGGCTGTTTACACCAATCTATATCAAAACCCTGAAAAAGAGAGAAGGATAGGATAGTTATACAGTTATACTCAACATAAACCAGACTGTAAAATAAAAAAAACTTAGAAGTTGCTATTCAAAATGCTTGTTATTACTTTGATCTTGTTTTAAGCCATTTTTAATCAAACCTGTGACAGTTTCAAAGTTCAACAGTTCTATCATCTTTCTCAAGTAAAAAGCTATGGTTAATAATTCATGAAAATAAAGGGTCATAACTCTGGTGTCCTCTAGTAAGACAGACATAGTTGTAGAACTTATCTATGCCATCTTGCAGCAGAGGTATAATACAACACTTGTACAACCTTGTCTTTAAGTTATGTTGTAAAGTGTCAATTTATAATTTGGAAGGGCTTGGGCTTGATCACATGGATTTTTAGCAGGTGCTTAGCCATGAATCAATCGTTGGTGTTCACAAATATGACGAGTTGTTGATGAAAATGAAATCAAAAGACAGTTGCATCATTATTCATCACAGATATAAAGTACAAAATTGTTAAATACCGGCTTAGCTCCTGTAAATGCGACTCCAGAGTATGCGTATCTATCAATAATTAATGTAGTTCCATTATTCAATAACTCCAACATCTTTGGTCTGAAATCATAAATTAGACGAAGTAATATAATAAAAAATATTGAAACAAATACAAAATTGCATAGATATGTTCATGACTGAAAAACACAACATAAATTTAACAAATTCTTAAAAAATCATGATTTACCATCAGCTATGTGCACCAATAGTTAGGGCAAATGACACCATGGCTGGAATTCCAATCGACTTCTTAGAACATGCCTGTTGTCCAAGACGAAAATAGAAGAGAACTCTTCGAGGCACACATAAGGTCTATCAGCCAGATTTTGGCCCAAAATCTGGTATCACCAAATATAATATATACATACTTTGATTCCCATCTGTTGGCAGAGAACAATAAATGGACGGAATGATCTTCAACTTCTTTTTTACAGCTTAAATAATCATTTATCATCTTTCCAATTACAGTAGTTCTATCTGAAAAAGGAAAAAAACATTTTACTGACTCTGTGCCAAGTCTTGATTATCAGTCTCTGTTCATTTCATACAAGGACAAAACAGTTTTGTACTGTAACAGTCATTAGTCAAAATGAAAGCACTGGGCTTGTGATTGGCCGACAATTATAATCTTCTATAAAGTAGAGCACCTTACTTGTCTTAGAAACCTGTAGTAAACAACAACCTGCTCCAAGATCAAACTTCTCTTTCTCCTTCTTCCGATATAAGAGCCGGGATCCAAAGGAACGTACTGAGGCTCTGCGAAACTATGTACATGGTGAGATGGAACACTCTTCCGCAAATCGATAAAAAAAAATTTAAAAGCTGATAAAAAAGAACATATTTACAGCAATGTGGTGTGGTGGATTTAGATGCAGGTGCGCGCGGAAAGCATCCAATGATTCCGCAGCGGTTACTGATGATGCCAGGCTGTTCCAGTCGACAATTGTCCTCGGGAAGAAGGTATTGGTGTACATCCTGCCAGTGGTACGTTCTTGATAGAAACGTATACGTGTTCTACTGTCACTGGTGTTCTTCCTGGACTGGTTACTCAATGGTAGGTACTTGTCCTTGGGGATGTCTATTAGGTCATGCTGAATGCGGTAGAGCATGCCTAACCTTGCTTCCTTCCTTCTCTGTTGGAGGGTGTTCCAATCGAGGCTCCTCAGCATTTCTGTCATACATCCGGGTGTTCTGGATTTATAGTCATTCATGACAAATCTGGCGGCCCTTTTCTGGATCTGCTCCAGTGAGTCAATGTGTCTGCAGATGAGGATCCCAAACCGTTGCTGCATATTCAAGTCCCGGGCGTACAAAGGTGCAGTAACTTGCTGCTTTCAGTTGTGGTGTACAATCTTTCAAGTTTCTCTTCACACATCCTTTCAAGTTTCTCTTCAGAAATCCTAGTGTTCTGTTTCCTTTGGCAGCTACATTCTGTATGTGCTTGTCCCATGAGAGGTTGTTGGAGACAGTAACACCCAGGTATTTGCTGTGATCCACTGATTGCAGGACTTGACCATAAAGCATATACTGGTGTTGGTTATCCATTCTGTCAATTATTGAATTAAATTAAGTTAGTTTTGGCAGTGCCTAGGATTATGGATTGCATTCAAACAGTTTATAGCTACCTGGAAATTTCATCAGTTCAACATTCTCCCCTTTAATCGTGAGATTTTTAGCCAGCAAGTTACATTGTGTTGTCTTCCCACTACGATCACAGCCTTCAAAAACAATCAGAGCACCTCGTTGGCCTGTCATAGTTGATTTGTATACTTGAAATTTGCGCCAAATAGGTAAACCTAAGCGTCTAGTGACTTTGATCACTGTCAATGTAAACATCACTCGAAACTTCAACTTCCAGTAAGTTAATCTTCAGTTTTACGATCGTTGTGAGAGTAATTCCGTTCATTCGTTTTTAATACATAATTAAACACTATGTAAAAATTGAGATTCATAATAATGTACTGTTTTGAAATGATAATATTTGTTGTTAAGACATAAAAATTCACGAGCAAAGGAACGCTTGCATTTTACGTAAAGTACGTAAAGTGGCGAAATGAAGCGTAAAATATTGAAGAGAGTATCATCAAAATGGTCTTATGAGACATTCTTTTCAAATTGAATAGCCAAGTATTAGATTCGTGGAAGATTGTATTGTTTTATAAGAAAATAATTGACACGAACATGTCGGTGTTTGTTACCGATAATTGAAAAAAAATTGTGATTCTACTTAACCTCAAAATAAAGATACCCGGCCCACAGTTTGAAAATACTACTTATATTAGACCTTCCGAATTTCATATATATGGCTGGTTGGGTTATTATCCATATCACTGTAACATTTTTATACATATTTGTATAAAAATGTCACTATTATGATATTTTATCTTTCTATAATATGAAGTATACATAGTTCTAAAAAGAAAATATTTATATTTTAAAAATATTCATTAAAACTCAAACTAAATACTGACATAAATATTACACCTCATTCAGATGGGTTTATTGCATATACATCTTAATATAATCATGAAGATGAATTGGATTAAATCAAAATATTCAGTTTATTTTTAGTAACAAATTGGTACATTCATTGTTATCAACCATAATGCAACCTTGACCTCAAAATATCATGTAATAGGCCATAGATGAGACAGATAAAATGAGTTTGTAAACAACAATTATCAGTTAAGAATATTATGTGCATTCAGACAATTTCTTGATCTATAAAAATATGTGAAAATAAGCTGAGTTAATGTATGCACCGATGACAGTTGAAAAGGATTAAAAAAACTTATTTGTCAAAATGTGTTTATTTGTCATGGCTATGATTGGTTGTTTGACTTATTTTCTAGTAGCTTATTCAACACTATAAAGTTGGAGACTTCCTAATATGATTAATGGTCTTTTTTACTCTCAACAGTTGATGAGTGCTAAGGTCATTTGCTTGAATACCGAAGTTACATTTGTATTTGTTTTGGATAAATGAAAGTAATAAGATGCGAAGTACTTTTAAATAATTGCATGCACTTCAGTTGCTGCTGTTAATCTTAAAGTTATATTAATACTCATGTGTAACTTTCTAAAATATTTATACCAAATGATGCATTATATACCTTTTTGTTTTGTACAATAAATTGTTTTATGTAGTGATAAACTATTTGATATGTGTGAACTTTAATTAAATGGTTGCATGATAATTTGTTTTCAGTATGGATATGCATTATGACGTTGCTATAATTGGAGGAGGGGTTGTAGGTTGTGCTGTAACCTTTGAACTCACCAGACATGGATTTTCTTGTTTGTTATTGGAGAAAAATGGCACACTTGTGTCTGAGGCCAGTGCAGGAAATAGGTTTGTAATTCACTGCTTTATATATGTTAGTTTGTTGGCCATATTAAATTGTATATTTATAGTATTTTACTTCCATGGGCATGGAAAGTAAACACAGTCAGATTATAAATTACCCCCAAGCTAAGTTTAAGTCCTCAATGTGACTAATAGTCATTTTGTGATTAAAAATCAGTGCAAGGAGGGAATCCACAAGCCTCATCTAAAATTCATTCAAGGCATTTAAGAAGAAAGACTGATGTGATTAAACTTTATTTCAGTGGTATGTTACACTGTGGATTTGATATAAAAGAACCAATTGAACTTGAGTGTATTCAGAGAAGTCAAGCCAGAGTTTACAATATACTAGAAACACTAAATGTACCTATACAGAGGATTGGGGCTACTATGGTAGCATGGAATAATGAACAAGTAGGCTATACACATATTGTTTCATCTGCTTGACTAATTGGTCACCTACGCAAATCTTTGTAAAAAGATAATATATATATATATACTGTTATCATGGGGAGTGTCATAAGATCTCCCAAAACATACATTCTGTTTATATGTCTACCAAAATTATAAATGCATAACGTTCATCTACAAAAAAGAACTATTTATTTACTTCAGGATTTTTGAATTTTTATTTCACACTGAACTGTCCTATATATTAATACGTTATTGGTGTACTAAAGACACTTTTACTTTTCAAATCTGAAAAAGGTCAGTGCCTTCAGCGCATTGATTATCATATTCCTTTTCCCAGAAAACGACCGGACGACTCGACTTTAACCTTTTCCAGTTTGTCAGAGTTGTTTCCCTTAGACAATTTAATTGTCATTTGGGAGAACGCGCACCTGCTTGTTGTCTGCTTTAATTGAAACTTGTGTGTCCTGTAATATTGTTTGAGCTTTCTTACTGGAGACAGTCGAACTGTACAATTAATATAAATAATCAATTGTTAATATTTTAGATATTTTCCGTGCATTTTGGGCTTGATTTTGGGGCTAGATATATGTCTAAATATTTTGCATTTTCGTACTCAAATCAATTCGCATTAATTTTGTTTAATGTTTATATCGTGAAAATTACTCCACTTAGCTCCTATTTTTAGTCCTTAAAGTGTCAAGTATGTTACAAACCTGTCAAGCCATACTCGTTGCACATGTGTCACGTGCATTTTAGTATTGAGTCTCGCTTACAAGGAGTAACAGATCACTTGCATTTTAATTTGGCCTCTATAAAGTAGCAGCTTGTCGGGGCCTCTGTACCCTGGGTTTGTCATTGCCCGGACCCATGAGGGACACTAGTGACCTCCATGTTTCAAACTCTCATACCTGAAGCCGTTGATCCCTGGACCTTGATGTTTTAAACGTTTTTACCAAAGATTTGATTTAAAAAATATTTTAGTTGTATTTATGGTTCTTATAGCTGAGATACACTGTTTTTGTTTTAATCTATTTTTTTAGTTACAAATTGTCAAGCATGCTTATGTTGGTGTTGAGGATTTACAAATATTGAGCTTATCTGAGTTATACAAGAGGGAACCAAATTTAAATAGAAACGCCTTAGGAGGGATATATATACCTAGAGAATGTGTTATAGATCCATGGTTGTTTCCTATGTTGTTGATGAATGATGCTAAAAATAAGGGGGCTAAGGTAAGGCTTTTTGTAAGAAAACTTGGAGCAGCAAACTGTACACAGTGGCAGATCTGAATCATGTTAGAATTTTTTTGTAGTAACAGGTGATATCAACTTGGTCAGTCAACTAACTCACCATTCCTAGAAAGGCTTAATCTCTAGATTTAGACTGTTTCTAGGCACATACTTCCCTCAGTGACTGACAACTGCCCAACATGACTTAGAGTCAGTGGTATAAGGGAGAATAGCTGTAGAAATTATTTCATGACCAAGCTTCAGAGAAGTATGTCATGCTTGGAAACGAACCTACAACTCCTCAATCAGTAGACTAATGCCTGTTATCAACTGAGCTAGCCAGGTTGCTATGTTAGAATTCATTAATATTTTTCTATTCTACAGGTATATACTAACAATCTATTGGAGGCCTGTGACTGGGATGGCCGACAATGGTTGTTATATACAACACAGGGACTAGCTAAATCTAAATGTGTTGTTAATGCTGCCGGTCTCTATGGTGATATTGTTGATAAATTAGCTGGTAAAAATAATTTCAGGTAATATTGAAATCAAGGGAGTTAACTATATAAATTGTACATTAGTTTTTATTTAAATTATCCCCCTTTGATTTGCAAGTAAAGTTATGATATTTTTATCTTTTGTCTATCGTCAGTCTCATTGTTTGCCCAAAAATTCTGTATGTACATGTGCTTTTATATTTAAATATTGTTATTACTATTGTTTTATATCTTTGTTTGTAAATATTTATGAAAATAAGGACAATGAAACCCATTTTAACATATAAAAATCATATGGCTAAAACTTTCTCTACCATAACTAGGAAGTGTGGTTGTGTCATTTTTCAGATCTTGCAGATCAGTGATGTTATTCAATATAGAATGGCTGATTAAAGTTTAGAGGATATTTGTCAACTTTGGTGTAAGATCGATTTTTATTTCACCGAGTGAGCTCAGAAAACATATTTAAATGTCATTTTCTGAGTTCACGAGTTGAAATAAAAAAGATCTTACACCAAAATTGACGAATATTCTGTTTCTTTCATGCTTAGTTTTGTGTTTTAATTGATGTATTTTACACAAATTACAACATGACTTCATTTCTTCTCCAAGATGACGTCATTTATCTTCTAATATGACATCATGAACGATGAAAATATTAGGTTATATTTTCTCTACGATGAAAATATAAAATTTATATTTTCATCGTTTATTTTCATTGAATAACGCGACATTTCACCGTAAAGCATTAAAGAAAATGATGTAACCACTCAGTCACACCAACTTATTTGATCACATGTTATACATGGTTATTTTGTTACAGAATACTTCCAAGGAGAGGACAATATACTGTATATGATAAATCATCAAGTCATCTTATAAACTCTAGTATACTTCCTGTACCTTCAGAAGTTGGTAAAGGTGTCATAGTATTTAGATCAGGTACATTCAGGTGTCATTTCTTCTTTTTTTTGGTTGAATTTAACACTATGGCTACACATTTTATAGGTTATATCAGGGCAGTCAGTCAACCTACTCACTATTCCAGGAAAGGCTAAATCTCTGGATTAAGCTGGTATCCAGTTAATAGGCGCATACTTTCGGTCAGTGAATGACAACTGCCCTACATAATTTAGAATCAGAGAGAAACTATTTCATGAACAAACTTAAGAAAGTATGCCCCCCAGGAGATGAAACCCACAACCCAACAATTTGTAGACTTGTGTGCTATTGACTGGGAGATGTCCAGGTTATAGGTTATTACAAGATAAAAGTTTTGCCTGTTTTTTCTTAACTGTCAAAGATAGAATAATTTTACTGTGACTATATTTTGACACCTATCCTCGGCTTGACTGTGATATCTTGACTGAAAACATAAGTATTAGGAGTTCTTTCAACTAAAATTTATATCTCAAGTTTGCCCTATAGTCCCCCAAGTGCTCAGCCAGTAGAGTAAGGTTCTTGCTGCTGTTGGTAGGTTTTATTTGTGGTTTGAATCAATGTGAAGCTTGATATTCTCTAATTCCAAGTGTAGCGTAATAACCACATCTGATAGATCTGAAATAGTGATTATGATTCAAGAACAACATGGTTTCAAATCGATGGTAGTTTTTTTCTTAATCGTTTATTTCAGTGTACGACAATGTAGTAGTTGGACCCACAGCTGATCAAGTTGAAGGACGTCTAATACCTCCCATAGATGATGGTATCTCTCATCGTTTATCTACTGTTGCCATGGAAACAGTACCATTACTATCACAGTACAAATTGACTACTAAGTACACAGGACTACGACCAGCCACTGAGATAAAGGACTACGTTATAAAGTCTGACACAGATAGGTATGTTTAAGTGTTAGCCGGATTTTTCAACGAAAAAATTCTGCTAATAGTTTAGCGAAACACGGACAGGCGGGTGGGCGGTCGGGCGTCCGGTGTTGTAACAATTGCGTTTAAGTTTTTAATTTAGCGTCTATTTCTGCCATTTATCGTCAGATCTTTACGAAACTTCATACAATGATAACATACCATGTGATAAACAGAATTAGACAATAACCACAACTCTACCTGGCTTAATTATGGATTACTTTCCTTTGAAATTGTTGCGTTATTGTTGGAAAGCTCTGCCATTTGTGGTTTTATTTTGGTTTGGTTTAACACCACAACAACACATTTTATAGGTTATATTTCAGCAGTCTATCAACTTACTTATTGCTCCTGAAAAGGTTATATCTTTGGATTTAGATGTAAATCTGTTACTTGACCCATACTTCAAACCATGATTAAGAATCAGCAGAAGGAGGAAGAATATTTATATATTTTGATGATTATTAACATTATATTTCAGAAACTGGATCACTGTAGGTGGAATAAGGTCAACTGGGCTGTCAGGCAGTATTGGTATAGCAGAAATGGTGAAAGATCTTATACAAGATGATGTAAGGATTGAACCAAGTCGTGGATCAAGTTTTATGATAGACAAACCAGATGTTAGGCCTACAGGCAATGGAACCGTTGTTATCGATGGGTCAGAGTATATTGTAACACATCCATTATCAAAGATTGGACTCGCTGGACAACAGTCTAAACTATGAGCAGACTTCATTTAGGATTCTAATTTATGAATGTTTTATAAGCTGTTATTGTAAATGTTGCTTATGCCTTGTCAGTCATGTTTGGAACTATTCAAAAAGGAAAGTTATAGGTAATCAAAATAAAGAGGTTAAAATTGAATAAATTTATGATAGTTATTCAATTTTTTTTGTCTAAAGAGATAAAAGTATTGACTTATTTGTGAAAAAATTGTACCTTGTTTGCTGATCAATTTAATCAGTCAGGCTAGTTGATAATTTCAGGCTATGACATATGCTACAATTATTATACTGTTGCCACGTAAGCATTTATCTTGTATATAGTTTATTTTCTATCATAGAATGACACAATCTGATTAAAACCTGATCTAAAACTTTTCCACTCGCTAATTTAGATCTGGCCTTTTCAAATGAGGGTCACGTTCAGGTGACCTTTTCTCATCATAATATTCATGACGAAATTGTTATGATACGTAAACTTGTTTACATCATCCACGTCACGCAATTTGAAATGAGCCGACCAATCGCAGACTGTGAATAATATCGCTGTTAAATTAGCATGCAAAACTTGGTCTAAAAATAGAAATTACGAAATCAAAATGTGATTAATAGTGTTTTCATCTAGATGAAAGCTACGCATTGATTGGTCGAAACAAAGTTCATCTCGACGTGACCTTTCACTGAGAAAGTAGAGATCCTGTACGACAACGCTCTACAGGATATCTGTTTACAGAGATTGGTATATAGTTGATTTCAAATCATAGAATGACAATATTTTTTTAATGGGCTTAACCCAAGAAACAACAAAACTAAGTGTATGAAATATTTTTTTACTTACAATCATTTTAATGTCAAAGCAAGTACACAATGCATTAGCGTCGTAGGGTAACAATGACACATATAAAAAGTTATTCTTATAAACACAAAATACTTAAACAAACATGGATTTCATCCTTATACATTTAAATGTAAATTACATAACAAGCATTTTAAAATATGGTAAAAATGTTAAAAACAATGTAAATAAAAATGCCACAAAATACACCCACTGAAAGACCAAGGGCCAAAACATTTTGAGTTCTTGGTAGATGTTGAGGCAACAAGTACATTTCCTATCCATGCAGTGTCTAAGGTGGATTGAAACTGTGCCGGCCACCTTTGGGCAGAATGGCCTTGTTGATAACCTTGGCAGTAAATGAAGAAAAAACTTTAGAGCAGACATGCCAGATGCCTTCAGGAATCAAGGATAAAGAAGTTGCTACCTTGCCCTTAAAAAGCGCTTTTTCTTGTATTAACAAAGTACTATGCAAGGGTTTTATTTCATAGTAAGAAAACCAAGATGGCAGCATCTGGAAATGTCAAAGTTTTCATAGTATATTCAGCTAGTTCACAAAATTGCCAGCTAGCACTACAATGAAGCAAATCAATGCTTAAGAAATTGTTAGGTAACTTTACACTTAACCAACTGGATGTTCAAATAATACAAATGGTCTTTGACATACAACACATTTAGTGAGTTAATATGTTCATATTGGCACCACATGATATTAATATTCAAATCACATAGCCACTCCACATACATACATATTTATCCTATTAGGTTTCCAAATTAAAGTTTCTAGGCTTTTATTGTTTGGCATTTTAACAATAAATATCCTCATACTGTATAATTGAAGGCCCAATAAACATGAATTTCCAATCATCTTTTCACTTAGTTACTAAAGCATGGATGAAAATTTCAAGATTTCAAAAATTTTGAAATTTTGCCCATGTGTAACATACATGTATATATAAAATTAAATATTTGCATTTTGATGGACGAACAAATTTGTTCAAAGAAATTAATTTCTAACATACATTTGTGTTTTAAATTCTTTGTATTTTGCATTTTTTAAGTAGTCCATCAAATATTAAGAAATTAAGCTGTTCAAGCATATTTCCACTGCGGTCTTTAACAAAAAAAACAAATCAAGAGAAAAATATTAAGCAAATTATAACAAAAATAGCATCTGGCAAAATATTTAAATAAGCATCAAGCACACACTTAAATAATAATTATAATACATAACAAAAATACAAACACAAGTCATAAACTGGCCAAACATTACAATAAAAACATAATACCAAATCCTAGCAATGCAAAAGCCCAGTTGGGCAAAATAAAATCACGAAGGAAGATCAGTTATTTCTGAAAGTTTTAACTGATCAGAATTGACACACATTTTGGATAAAACTCATTTCGGTTAATATTTAAAACAGGTATTCATTTTAACATCATATACTTATAAGTAAACAATATTTACTTCAAAACAATGTATGGCACAAATATGAATTCGTTTTGAAACACATAGAAATGATTTACACATAATTATCACAAAATTCTAACAAAATAACACCGGCCTACTAAAAAACATTCCATAATGCAGTGTTTTCATTTTAATAAAATTCCAGACAGGGGTCCCATCTGATGACTCCCTTTGAAATGCAAACATCTTAATATTTAATGCAACAATAAAATGTTGTTTTTAATGAAGGAATATATAATTTTAACTGGCAACTTCAATAATGCAGTAATAATTATAGCAAAATTTCATAAAAAATAAAAGCTGATATGTACTCCAGTTATATCTGAAAATGAAAACTATTTTATCTTTCAATATTATACAATAAAGACAATTGTTATAACAGTATAATGACATTTGAGTATCTGCTATCATAATTCAATATAATGTGTTTAACACATCTACATGGGTGAAAGCCTAAGTGTAAACTTCCTGAAAACTTGCACATTTCACATCTATAAGTGAAATGCACCAAACGTAGACCTTTGTCGCTAATATTCAGCACATAATTATCATATTTTTACATTCAATCATCACAAAGTTGACACTTCAATCAAGAAAAACGACTAGATGGGATTTTATATTACACAGCGATTGAAATTAAACATTAAAATATATAAAGCTGTATCTGACAGATGATGCTACAAAAAATTTAAAAAATGTATGAACTTAATCAGACTGACATACTTATGATCATAGCATAAGATATGTTGCTGTGATTGAATTCACACTGTTGATTATGATATTAAAAATAAAATAATGCTCAATTTAGACTTAATTATGTACAGAATGAGAAAAAACCATCAGAGTACTCTGTACAGTACCCACCAAAAGTTTGGAGACAAAAGAAATTTACTATAATTCTTGAGTTTGATGATTAATTTTGTAGAAACATTATTTTTAACATATTTAAGTATGGTTTGTGATAAAATGAAAACAAATCCTATAAATGCAGCACATCTTTAACATTCAGCATCCAAAACCATATTTATTGTATTTATTTTCCATAACTTAACTTTTATGCTATTTTTGTAGTCTTAGTTATAATTATAATAAGCAAAGATGAAGCAAAACTTCAAAGCATTGTAAAAAAAAAGTCATCAAATTTTACATAAAAGCTATTCTGTAGGCCTACAAAGTGAAAATGTCTCCAAACTTTTGGTGGGTACTGTATGTACAGAATGAGAAAAAAATCATCAGAGTACTCTGTATGTATTCAATTGTGTTAAACTCTATTAAGTGTTAGTTTTTTTTTAAATTTATTTTGTGTTATTAGTCAAATAATCATATTGTCAAATGACATACCATCAGATATAGCCTTATACACTTTAATTAAATTAACAAAATTCTTATAAAATAAGATGATACATAGACTAGGATATTGAAATGTATACCTATATCTGAACTGCACGGCCCTTGTGTAACAGACATTTTCAAGAATTCAAATTTATGGGATTTTGAGTTTTGAATAACATCTATTAAACCCTTATTATAGAATCTCCTGTTTGCATGTTGAGTAACCTCATTGCCTGAACCTGTTTTAAGCTAATTAATAGAATTTAAAACTTTTGCTATCCAAATGAAGAAAAAACCTACTGACCAACTCTAGCAAATCAAGATAATGAGACATGTTTAATTTTTTCATGAATAGCCTTACTTGTAAGCATATGATATGTTATTTTTGTAATAATAATATGCGTACCTATAATACAGGACTTCCAAATCTTATTCAAAATTAAATAAGTTATTCAAATAAACAAAAACAAATCCTAAAAAGCTTACAGCGTTCAATCATACAGTTAAAATAAAAAAGGCTCACTTCCTACAAATAAAAAAAATCTGACAATACAAATTTACAACATGCAACAGAATGAAAGAGCAAAAAACATGAAATGGAGCATGCTGATAGATGCATGATGATATATCAATTGAGATTAAAGATAAGAACAGAAAGTAAAGGTAAAATCAATACCGACTCATTTTATGGAGTTAATTTTCTTCAAGTCAGAATGTCATCTTCAAAGGCTGAATGATTAATTTTTGCACCGAGTAGAAAAAAATTAACTCCAAGAACAAACCAGATCAGAAAAACATCTGGTTGCCATCTATTGATTTTTATAAATTCAATAGTGAATAGTTAGCTTGTACAAATATAAATATTAATTTAGCAATATTATTATATATCAGTATAATACTAATTGAAATATTTCATTAAATTGTTCTAACTATTCTACTGTCCACTAATTAGTATTAAATACCACAGAACTACACATTCATCACTATAACCGTACTTAGTACTTTCAGGACTATAACAAGTCAAACAAAATTTCTGGATATTTTTTTGCCAAGATGCCAATTACAAAGTAGAAAATAAAAGCACTACATATGCAAGAAACAATCAACATGTTTGTTATGGTATTCACGTGACCATACATAAAATTGATTCTAATTTATTTATACTGATAGTTAATTAAAATTGACCAGAGAAACAATACTACATCAGTATCATTCACAATACAATAAAAACAAGAGCTGTCAGAGGAGACAGCATGCTCGACTAAGTAAGTATTTGTCACAGGAGATGTGGTAGATAAGGAACATACATATTTTTTTAAAGAAATTTCTAAGTTCAAGGGGAGATAATTCTGAAATTTTTTTATTTGGAGTTAGAACCTTGTCACATGAGATGTGGTTGATAATAAGGAACATACATTTAAAGTTTGAAGTCGATACCTAAAGAACTAAAACAGTTGCAGTAAAAATAAACAGTTTTTAAAGAAAAATTTTAAGTTCAAGGGGGAAATGTATTTGGAGTTATGAACCTTGTCACATGAGATGTGGTTGACAATAAGGAACATATATTTAAAGTTGATACCTTAAGAAAAAAAGTTATAGTTAAAAATATTTTACTGCACAAAAACTTTAATCAGAAATGTGGACGCCGACGTTGACACTAGGGCGAGTAGGAGAGCTCTCCATTTACTTCGTAAAGTCGAGCTAACAATTGACCACAGTGCAAGTAAAAGTAATGGCTAGTGTAATGTAAACAATTCATAAAAAGGGTCATTGTGAACAAGCTATGGGTGACACATAAAAACTTGACAGTTTATGTGTGTGAAAGCTAAGCAAGTATGGTAGCACTATGCAAAGTGTGACATTCAAATGAAACAATGAAAATCTGTTCAGGCTTTTTTGAAACAATACCACAAATATGTAAAACAATATCTGGCCTGAGATTTATCTAGCATGCGAGTTAAAATAAAATTTCCCTTATGTAATATGTGTACTAACTATGTATGCATGGTTGTCATCAGGGCCTCAGTTGTTCAAATTTTGATTGCCCAGGTAAAGACTGATATCAACCATTTGCCAGTTTCCAAAGCATCTCACTAGCTAGCATTTTGCCCCCTGGAACCCTTGATTTGATATCACATACTTATTACTCTAGTCTAGGTGTAAGAAGGGTAACAGAGAACAAAGTGCTAGGTAGCGATTTCCTCGGGCAACTGACTCAATAAAGAGTCAATATATATTATTTAACACTGATTAATTGTATCAATAACTAAGTACTTTATGCATGCAGTTTATAAAATGATTGTTGATATTGTTTTTGAACACAGAAAACCTAGAGACCAATGAGTATTGGGCATGGACAAGAGAATTTAAAATATCATTTGTCTATAAGCCAGTAGACACTAATTAGATTTCCATACACCCATGTACAGTTTTAACAGCTTGTACAATTTAGAAAATGAGAATTCTTGCCCCTACCCTGACAATTTGCTAACAAATACTTAATATCATTACATCAAATATATCTTGTCTTCATTCAGCCTAGCATTTTAGTAAAGCTTAAAATAATATCTTAAAAATATATATTATATTCCAATTCGGATGTGAATTTTTTAAACTAAATATACATAGCCACATGAGATGTAATCTTTATAAACACATGAGAGAACTATTAATAGTTCCATAATAATGTGATATATAATATAGCAAGTCACATAAGCAATAACCTTCATAACCACTTAAGATAAATTGATTTTAGTCATACATGTACATGAGAAATAAGCTTTTGTGTCACATAAGATATAATGGCCATCCTCACATAAGATGACATAATCATGTAAGCTTCTTTGTCACATTTATAAGCTATAGTATATGATTTTCATTACTCCATGATCATGTAAGATATATATTTTTCATTACTCATTTTACTGCATGATCACATAAGATGTAAGCTTCTTTGTCACATAAGATTTACATTTTTCATTACTGCAAGATATTTATTATTATAACTAGGGTAGGGCAAATCACCAACTTTTTTTTGAAATGGGTGTTTTTTATGGCCTAATGATGCACTGAATACAAATATGACCTTTAAAATTGTCTCCGGTGACGTTTTAGGTTCACTTTTTGCGAAAATTCAAAATGGCCACCAAAATGGCCGATTTTGGTTATGTAGAACTATTTTATATTTTCTCATAGCTTGTAATATATCATTTTGTAGGTTTTTAAGGATGATAAACGCGTTTTTGAGGTTAAAAATAACAAAATGTGTATGGGAAGCTATATTTATTGATAATTTATACAATATTTCAGCCAAAATCACACTATTTCGCAGAATAATATCTACTTTTGCATTAAATCAATTTCCTAAAAATCTTTTCATAGGCTTTTCAGCTTGCATATTACTATTGTCATACTTATTTCTGCTTTTGATTATATTAATACTACTAAGAATGATTTTTTATCACCTTTATTAAGTATACACATACTAGCTTTAATAGCATTAACCAAATTGCATTCATTGAGCTATGCAGCTCTTTCTGTTTTATTGTATAATGACATTAAACTGTTATTAATAACTATAAAACAAACCATCTACTGGTTTTAAATGCTTTACTGTTTATAGATTTTGATGCATTGCAGATTTTGTAAATGTTTTCCATAATCAAAAAATTTAATATTGAAATTATTCTATTAATTTGAAGATTATAACTCGGACAAACTTGTACTAGCTGTATCTGTACATTTATACATGTATATGAAGTCTTGATTTCATAGTTGTGTAAAAAGTTATGAACCTTTAGACAAATATATTCCTTTTCCATGAATGGATATGTTAGAAATTAATAATGACGGAGGCGATAATAGCATAGTTAGCATATGTAACTTTGATATCGAAGTCAAAATTGACCTTAAGTTCTCACTTGGACGAAAAGGTTCTAAAGAGACATGATGCAAGGTCATTAGAAGGACTTCAGACATGATTCTAACTTAAATTGATAGTCAATGGAGAAGTTAGGTGCACAGAACTGGTTGCTCTAATGGAGTTATCAAGACCGCATTGTTCACCTTCATTCATGCTAAATAAGGTCCATTTAGACATTGTTGTGTAGTTTTATACACAACTTTTCCTTCTAAATAGGTTCATTTCCATCTTTAAAGTTGTCATTCAATTTAAAATATCATTAAGCATCTATCAAGAGGTTGAGATTTGTTTTAGTTTGATGGATTCGCCTGTATAATGAAGATTATCCTGTTGTTGTCCATGGACTTATAGATATGTTTGTTTCTGTTGAGTTGATTGAGAGCTGATAGGAAACATGTGATGGTCCATCACAGGAGACTTCAGAGATAAAATGTTTTACAATGATATACTTACTGACCTTGCAAAGAGAGGCAATCACTATGAAAGCTTACATAATTAAGATATGTTATATGCTCACATACTTGATAGAGTGATAAAAACAAAAGAAAGATATCTATCTGCTGTATTACATTTTTAACAAACTAATATTGGTCCATTCAGACTGAAATCAGTTGATTTGCTAAGGATTCAAAAATAAAAAAACGATTGTTATGTAAAATAAGATATCTCAGAGCCACAAGTGTGTCGCATTTACACCAAATGCGACACATAAAAAAGAGATAGAAAACTCAAAATGGAAATATTACCTGAAAACAAATTAAACAAGAAACATCAAACCAGAAAATGATGTTTTGCTTAATATAAACAGTGTTTTAGAGCAAACTCTTTGATCAAGTAGCATATTTGTAATTGTCTTACAGAATAATTGAAAATATGTATTGCCTGGTTGAAATATAGTATAAATTATCAATAAATAAAGCTTCCACTACTTATTTTTGGTATTTTGATCTCAAAAACGTGTTTATCAACCATAAAAACCTTCAAAATGATATATTGCAAGCTATAGTGACAACATTATATTGTCCCACATAACCAAAATCGGCCATTTTGGCGGCCATTCTGAATTTTCGCAAAAAGTGAACCTAAAACGTCATCGTAGAAAATTTTAATTGTGATATTCAGACTCAGCACATAATTTGGCCATAAAAAACACCCGTTTGGTTTGCACCTTTTAAAAAAAGTTAATATTTGCCCAACCCTATTATAACTGTACTAGCCACATTATCACATCAGATATAATCTTCCTCATTATCATCTTCATCATCTTCTATATCAACTGAATCATCAAATATGTCTTTACTATCGGCATAGTCACCTACTATAGTATGATCTCCCTCAGACACCTTCATTTTACGTACACGCTGTAAAAATAAGTCCTTAGCATATTGATACAAACCAATATCTAATTTATTCTGATCAAGAATCTTTGCTTTCTGAGCCTCTGTTATGTGTGTACGATCACTATGAGTTACAGGAAGCTGAGAGAATTCATCAACAAATTTTAGATTAAAAGTATATTCAAAGAGTCTCTGGGTATAACTCTGGAATTCAGTGAGACCAAAATAATCCATGTTTAATAAATTTTCTTTGGCACTTTCAAGTATTATTTGGTCACGCTTCTCTAAGTCAATTCCAGTGGTATTATAACAATTCACTTTAGTTAAGTTTGCTAACATTCTAGTTTGTCTATTTCTGGCCAGATTGTCTTCACAATCGAGGAATTCATCTAAAGAAACATCAGACCAATCGGAACCATTGTAGCATGGAGCAATTTCATCTTTGGTAGCACTTCTGCCATTACAAAACAATCGAGCAGTTTTCCATGTAGCCCCACGCTGCACATGTTTCCATTCACTTAGATATCTTTTTACTGGATCTCTCAGGATAGTTATATAATGGTACCTGCAAAACAAAATTAAATATGCCTAATTGTAAAACAACGTTTTCATGGAAGAAAGTCAACATAACTCCAAACTGGTGTAGGATACAACAATTACAAATGAAATAAGACCTTTTTCTTGTTGACCAGTCCTGATTACACTTAGCTTTCATGACAACATACTACAGCAGGCTGCAGGGTTACCACAGAAGGATTAAATTAGCAGGTTGTTGGTTAAAATCCAGCTTGGCTAGACTTATTATTACCTTATGCTTTTACAATAACTCACACTGTAAAAACGGAGAGGGTTTGCATTGGATTACCTATTATCCAATAAAAATGTTGTGGACAAATTCTGGTGGGGTTTGTAGGAAGAACAAGATAATAGAGATAGTAAAGTAATTTATAGTCTAAGTTTCATGCTTATGCATTTCACCAACTTTACAGCTATTACCACTGGTCATCGGGCTACTAGTATCTATCTATCAATCTCTCTGGAGAGTCTTTTACTCCACTTAGTGCAGCCAACACTTTAGCGCAACAGAATTATACCACCCTCGCAAGTACCCATTTACACCAAACAACTGGGTGAAGTGAAGCAATCATGGGTACGTTTCTTCCTCAAGGAAATTAGCAGTGCCCCTAGTGGGATTCGAGCATGGGACCCCTTGATCCCTAAGTGCGCGTCATACCACTGGACTACTGCTCCTACAATAGATAAATTCTGATAATGCTAGATATAGCAAAGCACTTGTACTCCCAGGTTCCTATATTTGCCAGATAAAAAGTATTCCTTAGTTTCATCAAAATATTATAAGACAAGGAAACATGTCTTACTTTCTAGATCGAACACTTTTCTCTTTCTTATTCATAGCCTGTTCTACACATGTGGTTAATTCTGTCCAATCAGCATGCAGACCACATATCCAACCAGTGGAATAACGACTAAATAACCAAATTGTTTTCTTCTTAGAATAGCAATCACAGCGTTTCTTTTTTCTATAGCATTTACATGGAGATTCAAGATCCATATTTCTAACTAAATGACGACCGAATGTAGTTCCTCCCGTTTTCTGAATGTGTAAAAAGACTATGACGTCTTCCTTGTCCAAGTTGACACTGTAGTTACGATCAATATCCTCCTCCTCAAATACATTGAATGGTAATCTGCCACTTTTATAAGCAGTCATGGATTCATGTGGAATGACAGTATGTGGAATAATAGTCGTGATGTCTTGATGTAATGAACAGAAATTGGACCCACAGAAATAAACAAAGAGAATAGTACCCATCGCACAAATTAAAAAGAACAGAGAGAGCGTTTTCTTCCAACCCATTTTCTTTCTTTTTGATCTAATTATAAGTAAATACTTTTGTACAGTTCGTCTTGCGAAGTTTTCCACTTTCACCATATATAATAATGAAGTAATTAACTAAATAATAAAGTTAATTGGTCACTTTGCGACATTGTCAACCATCTTGGGTCGGGTGTAAACATCTCCCTACTGGTACATCGTTGTCGTCTAGTCTGGGATAATAATTTTAAAGAAATGGTTATTTTCATCCATTACTTTCTTTAAATAAAAAGTTTATTATAAAACAGTTATCGATCAATATACACGGTCTCTTTTACGATTATTTCCAGTGGGTATTCATGTGGAACGAAGCATAATTTAAGGATGCACGATTTTCAGGTGCCCTAATATATACTCATAATCGGGAACCCGCGGTACTCATATACTATGAACATTATCGTTGACGAATAATGATACCATGGGTTACTGAGAATGTAATATACTACGTATATATAGACTTTGTGTTGATGCATTCAGCCTCTCATGATAGTTCATGTCACTACCTGATATTTAGTATGTGTTTCAGGGGCGGATCCATGATTTTTTTCTAGGGGAGGGGGTTCGGACTTTTCTAGGGGGGGGGTCCGAACCTCGAACCACAACCACATTATATACACATTTTGCAGAAAAAATGCAACATATTGATAATAAAAACTACATAACCATTAAGTCTTTGTTAAGCACCGAAAAAAAATGCTTCATGCTACTTAAAAATGACTTACAGGCAAGAAATGCACTAATGGACAGGTACATTTTCCAAATTCTAGGGGAGGGGGTCCGGACCCCCGCTGGATCCGCCTATGTGTTCGTTTATTGTACGTGTGTCTGGCCTCTATAGTAAGTGTTGTATGATGTCTGACACCTCTATATTGTGTGTTTATTGTGTTAATGTCCGACATCTACCTATAGTGTATTATGTAAACGTCTGACATCTATAGTATTTACTGTAATGGTGCCTGGCATCTAAAGTGTTTACTGTGTTGACATCTGGCACCTTGAGTGTTTACTGTGTTGATGCCTGTCGCCTTTATTGTTTCTGTGTTGATATCTGACATATATAGCGTTTGCTGTGATAATATCTGACATAAATAGCTTTTGCTGTGTTGATATCTGACATATATGGCGTTTGCTGTGTTGATATCTGACATATATGGCGTTTGCTGTGTTGATATCTGACATATATAGCGTTTGCTGTGTTGATATCTGACATATATGGTGTTTACTATGTTGATATCTGACATATATAGCGTTTGCTGTGTTGATATCTGACATATATAGCGTTTGCTGTGTTGATATCTGACATATATAGCGTTTGCTGTGTTGATATCTGACATATATAGCACTTGCTGTGTTGATACCTGACATATATGGTGTTTACTATGTTGATGTCTGACACCTATATAGTGCTTACTTCGATAACATTTGACACCTAATGTGTTTATTGTGTTGATGTCTGACATTTATAGTGTTTACTGTATTAAAATCTTACACCTTGAGTGTTAATTGTGTTGATGACTGACATCAAAAGTGTTTATTGTGTTGATGTCTGACATCTATAGTGTTTATTGAGTTGATGTCTGACATCTATATATAGAGTTTATTGTTTGTATGCCTGACATCAAAAGTGTTTATTGTGTTGACGTCTGACATCTAAAGTGTTTATTGTGTTGATTTCTGACATCTATAGTGTTTATTGTGTTGATTTCTGACACCTATAGTGTTTATTGTGTTGATGTCTGACATCTATGGGGTTTATTGTGTTGATGTTTGATGTCTATAGTGTTTATTGTGTTGATTTATGACATCTAAAGTGTTTATTGTGTTGATTTATGACATCTATAGTGTTTATTGTGTTGAGGTCTGACATCTATGGGGTTTATTGTTTTGATGTCTGACACATATAGTGTTTATTGTGTTGAGGTCTTACATCAAAAGTGTTTATTGTGTTGATGTCTGACATCTATAGTATTTATTGTGTTGATGTCTGACATCTATAGCGTTTATTGTGTTGATGTCTGACATCTATAGCGTTTATTGTGTTGATGTCTGACATCTATAGTGTTTACTTTTTAATGTTTGACATCTTAATTGTTCACTGTGTTGATGTCTGACATCTGTATGTTTACTGTGATTTTATACCTGACATCCACAGTGTTTAATTTGTTAATGCCAGTGTCATTTGATACGTAATTTTGGGGAATTATTGGTATGATTCCAGTGAGAACTTTTTTCTCGACCCTCCTTTGTGGACAGGTTTCAAATAAAACAAGGGAGATTACCTGTTCATCTTTTTTTTTCTATCGTCCCGCATATTGTAGACCGTTGTCGCGTTTTATTCACGCAAGCTACTCATTGGATTTCTATATTTAGCAACAGAGTGCCGAGTGAAAATGTCCGAAAGAGGTAAGGCTATTTTCCAGTTGAAACTGCTTTTTAAAAACGTTTGCAATGCTTTTTCGTATAGAAGTTAATCGCAAATATAATTTTCTATGTCATTGTTTTACTTCATACTTAATAGAACCAATGACACCGTGAAAAAAGGGAACAAAATGTGTCCATAAATTGCAGGTATTTTCAGTGAGTGGGCCGACCCAACGTTTTCCAGTAATAATGACCCTGACCCCTTTCTATTTATAAAGTCGAAAACGAAACTACAATGACAGGTTAAGGTCATTCATTACATGTACAATAGAACCCTTTTTACTGAGTGAGTTAAGATGGTCTCGTTTTCTAGAGTTTGGACTCATGTGTCTGTTCACCATTATGATGTTCTGGGTCATGTACTGTAGAAGTTAGGGTCTTTCCTTAAAAGTTGGAGGGTGGTAAACAAATTTTTGCATCACACAATTAATAGACTTACATGTACAAGTTTGCTCTCTATTAAATTTAAATATTGGTGACTTGTATCTTTGAGCTCGACATTAATTAATCGAAAAGGTTGGTCGGTTGGACAGCCAGCTACATTTTTACTTGTCCGAACCCGGGCGGGTCCAAATCTTATGTTTACTAGCACTGCCAGTGAACTACCAAGTTTTCCGAAAACCCAAATGTAGGTCGTCTGGGGCAATAAGAGTCGAGCTCTGTAACTTACTTGCCAGCTGTCTATTGTTAATTTCCCTTGGACTTTGGACTCGACTGGAGTTCATTCTTAACTATGCCTATAAAAACCACATTGTTTCTTAAGTCATAATACTTAAATATATTACAGTCCAATCATTAAATATGCTATTGTTGCAAATTGTTACACGATACAATGTTAACTCACTTAAGCTTTAATGATTAAAAATGATCTACATGTAGCTAACATTGTATTCATTTGATCGTTCACCATATTTTCACTAGCCCAAATTAATTTTCATTAGACACGTTTTAGGCTGTTGGAGTTCAGAAAAATTAAAGAGTTTTAAACAGTTCCATTATTTTTGCTTTATAGATTTTATTTCTTTTCATAAATATTTTAATATGATGTGATACTTGTTTTCCCATCAGATTATTGGATGCTTATCTTGCACCTTTTAGTCAGCTTAGAGTCTATATGTAGTCTTTGCTAGGGCTTGACATTAAAGGTCATCCAAGTTCCCGGATGCCCTATATAGAACAAGAAGTCCCAGGTCTGATTCTGCTTATCTTGTAAAGACGTCCAGCAGTCATTGTCTTAACCTACTTATATGGCATCAAGGCTATGACTAGCATGAATTGAAAATAAATAAGTGCTTGTAATAATTTAAGGTGAAGACTGGGGCCTCCTGGGTTTGATTCCTCAGTCGATAGCTGAGACTCTTTTTTACTGCCTCTCAAGATAGATTGAAGGCAAGGAAGTAAGACTAAGAGTGTTGCATATTGCCCTCCCTTCAAGTATTAAAATTTCAGATTTTTTGCTCAAATAAAACTTTTCATATGAGATACATGTACTTGAATCAAAATATACTTAACTCTATTACTTTCTGTTTATAAGTAAATGTGTATCTGATTATCTGAAAAACAGAAGTTTGTCCAAAGACTTTTAAGGGCTCTGTGTACCGGTCCTCTCATACATGTTTACCCAGTATTGTATTTAGCATAAGAAAAAACATACATGATTATACCACATGGCCACAGTATGTGATGTACCTGTACGATATATTTGTAGATAAAGATGGTGTAGTGAGATAAGAAAATACTAACTGGTTCTAGTTTATTATATCTCTGATTATGTTTAGTCTGCCTATTCTAGTACTATTGTGTATCATATGGATACAGATTCCCCATTCTCAGTCATGGGCCACTTGTACCCCTGACAGGTAGATTTTAGTGGCTCAGCTTTACAGTTAGCAAGCCACCTTGAACTTTGTCACTAACTACAAAACAAACCACCTACAAATTTCTACTAAGGTAGCTGATTTTAATAGTATATTATCCTAAGATTTTCGGTATTATGATGCCCATTTTTCTACTAATTTGAAAGACCATATCAGTCACCGATGGACAAATCCTGTACAAAATAGAAGGTCCATCTAGAGGTTTACAGGATAGACTGTCCAGCAAAAACTTTGATCTTATCCACACAATATTCAATTCATCAAAATATGTAAAATGTCTATGGTCTTGTAAGACTTGGTTTTGTCTTGTACCATTTTGATTTTTTATAGGACCTACTGTCCAGTAATAAACTGTTGAGTTTCACAGTGACTGTCATTTAACTTCCTGGTTGCCACGTGTACACTCCTACTATGCAGTAGTTAACTGTTTTAAGTATTTTATCTAAGTGGTATTAATATGTGTATACATGTATCAGCTGATGTGAATATTTCACAATTATAATGTTATTATCATACTATGCTACAGTGAGTGTGTCTATACTAGAGTGACTTTGATCATTGCATTTCTTGATGATTTTAACATGGTTAGTATGTGATACAGGAATGATGAGAGTTTAACTTTCTCTTGTGTAAAATGAGGCTTGTACTAAAGGCAAATAACTCGGCCCTGAGCCCAAAATATTATTTACACCTAGTGGGTTTTTTGCCCTTAATTGGGGCTTGTATTCTGCTTTTTCACTATTGAACAAAAAAGAAAATTCCAAAACTATAAACAACATGATCATTCAAGCGGTTTACATACCAAGTTAGGCCACTACAAGTTGATCATGTGTTCTACGGATTTTTCTAGAAAAAAAATCGGTCGAGCGAGCGAAGAAAAAAAAAGTCTTTATTCACTTGCTTTTTATAGCGGTTTGACCAAATTTTTATGGGCGAGCGAGGAAATAAAAATTTTTTTTTTGAAAAAAATGTCAAAATTAAGGTGCGACAAATCCATAGAACATATGATCAATTTGTTGTGGCCTTATGTGTAAATTAAAAAAAAAAATTTTTTTTTGGGGGGGGGGAAGGAGCTCTTTCATGGTGGCAGTCTGTGATATTAACTTCTTGTAAATAAAGAAGAATGTAGACCCTAAGCTATGTACTGACCCATCAATATGATTTATAGTCAAGTGTATTAATACATTTGACAGTAAGATATTGTAGACCGGCTTATATTCTCTCCATGATATTTTACATGGGATTTATAATGTTACCACTTGCCTCTCGGTGATAGAGAAAGAAAAAATACCTTCCTACCTACATCCTTAGTATCTAGAACCTATTTATGTATTTTGTGTAGGTAGTTCAACTATGTAAGTTTGTAGCTTAACTTGGCATTGGTGTTGATGGATTATATAGGAGAAATGTTATAAAACAATGGTATTTTCTGTTGTTTTCGTATGCTAGTTATACTTATAGTGGTGTTTAGGTGAAAGGATTTATGTGAATTTTTACATTGTTGTAGTGTATAATGGTTATTGAGGACTGATAATTGATGGTGGGATTTAAAGTTATCAGTTTTGACATTTAATGATAAAATACTGTTTGGTTTTATATTGTTAAGACTTTAATTTGATTCATTATATACATTATTTCAAGATAATTGTGATTTATAAGGTTAACCATTGAGGTATATTTAAGTGTTTGTTTCGTAGTTGAGCATATACTGTAAAACGTATAGTGAGGGTATTTTTAGACATTTTAGATTGCTAACTTTATATTGTTTAGTGTTTCTCTCTTATTGATTTAAGAGTTTAGTGAGACTATTTTAAGACTAGTGGAAAACATGACAGGTAGGTACAACTGTGAAGACTCTGAGTTATTTTTGTATTTTCTTACTTGTTGTGTATGTTATAGTTATACTGCAACTCTGTATGTTATAGGTATTATTTGATGCAGCACTATGTAAATTGATTTCTATAACCTTTATATGATCAGTGCTTGAGTAAGCTAAATTCTAAATATGAAATTTGTCTCTATTGCAATATGTAGCAAGAAAAAAGCTTGTATTTACTGATTTAAGTATAAAAAGATTAAAGCCCCCCCTGGAATCTAAGTCAACAAAGTTATCAACTGGCCTAACAATATGAATAAGTCATTTTCACTTTTGTCTGTATCAATTCCCATCCTTGGGTAAAGATGCCAACCAGTCTGCAAGGGCTCATAGACATAGACATCAATATCTTATATCTTGAGAACAATCTTATTTTAAGATTTTAAACTAAACTCTGGAGATTATCTTTGTAGATCTGAGTAGATTCTTTGTTGTATCGGCAGTACAGGTGTCCAGGGTGTATCAAGTCTATTCTACAGGGGGTAGGGGTGAATCTTTTTCGAATCCATTATAATATATTACTAGTGATTATTTCATTTTTTATTTATTTTATTTTATTTATTTATTGGAGTTAACGCCGTATCAACACAATTTAGGTCATTTCACGGCGTCCAGCGCACCTAACCTAGCTTTCCTGGACCATTGTCTATAACCAGTACTCACCTACCCTTCCACAAGGCCGGAAACTTCTCCATATTATCTAATCAATGGAGGAAAATCGACATTATTGTCAAATTTTCATGGAAGGGTATAACCTCCCTGGGTGGGATTCGAACCCGCACCCCCTCAGGCACGAGTATCCAAGTGATTATTTCAAAGCAGAATAGCAGGGCACTGCACCCTGCCCTTTTTCTCTCCTCCCCTGCCCTTTTTCTCTCCTCCCCTGCCCTTTTTAGCCTGTTTCTATGCAGTAACAGTACATTTACACATGCCCTGTCCCTTTTTTCTTACTCCCTGCCCTTTTTCAGAGTTCTGGAATAACCACTAATATTACAATGTTAGACCTATATTTTGGCTCATCATATAGGTATTTTCATGTATTGATTGTTATCTATATTCTAGAAGATGATTGATGTTGATGCTTAACAATCATGGTTTCTGCAACTTGTTACTGGAAATTTAATGCAGTAATGGTTATAAAATAATTATAGTTTATTGAATGCAGAATATTATTAACATATGTTTCAAATTAATACTACATGTAGTAAGTGTGAAATGAATATTCTTTGCTTGCAGTTGTAGACTGGGCGATTTTAGGAGAGGATGGAATCTGGCCTTCAAAAGATCAATTTAATAGAATTTATTATCATGACTGTAGATATGTTTTCAAATTATGTAAAATTAGAGCGTTACTATATGGCCAAGGTAGTAACTATGTGTGCTAAGATAGTCTTTGGCCTTGATCTAAATTCCCCATGTCATTCAATGTTTTCTCTGCATGATCTTACAAAGTTAGTATTACAGTATAGCAAACAATGATAGTTATTACAAAAAACCTGAACATTGTGAGTATAGCTGATGTTGCAGTCTCCAGTTAATTGACTGAACAGATGTTGTAGTGTATAATACTGCCATGTTATACAGTATTTAGTACATGTGTACAATTCTGTTTTGCCGTGGCCGTGGTGTAGTGGTTAGCATGTCTGATTTTGAATCCGATGATCGGGGTTCGAAACCCGGTCGCGGCAGGTCATACCCTATACATAAGTTGTCGGCCTCATGGTAGGGTAAGTTAGTACTGGTGATAGAAAAAGTGTCCAGGAAACCTATAGTAGGAAGAGCTGGCCGTTGTGTATATGACCCATATATGTGTTGAATGCGATGTTAAAAAAAACAAAAAAACAATTCTGTTTTAAAGTGGTGGTAACTGTTAACCTTGGACTGTAGCACTCTGGGATTTGGAATCTACTTTCCCAGATGGGTGCGAGTTTAAATACCCTTCCATGAAAATTTGATTTTCCTCCATTAGTAGGGTATATGGAGTAGTTCCCTGCTTTATGGAAGGGTAGGTGTGTACTGATTGTAGACAAGAGTCTAGGTAAGCTAGGTTATGTGCCCTGGCCGCCAAAAAAAATAGCCTAAAATTGTGTTGACATGGCAATAAACCCAGTATGAAAAAAGGTTAGTTAATGGGTCTGTTGCCTGAGCATATCGCTAAGTATCGCTTTGTGCCCTGGTACCCTTCTTACATCAAAAGGAATAAGTGTGTGATATCAAATAGAGGGTACCAGGGGTCGAAGCGATACTATTAGTTACACAGTCAGTTACTGACCGGATACAGTGTGATACCGGGTCAGTAAATTAATATTGGGTGAGAGCGTAGCTCAAGCCCAATATTTATTCACTGACCCGGTATCACACCGTATCCGGTCAGTAACTGACTGTGTAACGAATTTATCTTACCCGAATTAATTTTGGAGTAGAAAAATAAGGTTTCGTCAGCGCTATCATTTATAAATTTTGTTACTGACTGGATATTAGAATCTACTGACCTAATATGGGATAATACATGGTCAGCACGTGACCGCTCTCGGCCAATGAAAAACGAGTATTCTGTACAAGGTATTGTAAGATAAATAGCGATATGCTTAGGCAACAGGCACTGGGGTGCATATTATTCATTATTGCAGCAAGCAGTTTACTGCAAATCTTTAAATACAATTAATCTTTCATATTGATTCTTGTGGGAGTTGTTATATCTTATATACCTTATAATCTTAGTTTGCTCATTGACGTAAGAGCTGTTTTATTTGGTTTCTTATTAAATGATATACAGAATTCTCTTTGTGTATATTTTTATCTGGTAATAAAATATATGAACAGCTGTTGTCTAAATGCATGTAGTTTTGTTCTGTTTCTTATGAGAGTGGTTGTAATGTGTTGGTCTTTGTTGGGGTTTATATTTTGGTTTCAGTAACTTAGACCATGTGAACTTTGACCTTTCTTTAATTTGGGTCTTTGGTAGTACTTAGTATTAAAAATTGATGCAGATTCAATATTGTAAATCAGTTTAAACTAGGGCTGCCTTTGTTTGGTATTTACTGGTATATAGGGCTGTGGATCGTTAAGCAAATGGCGATCCGATCCGAACCACGATTCACAAATCAAACCACGATTCACTTGTTATTGGAGAAGCAAACAGAATTTCACGAAATAACAAAAATAAGTGATGAATTACATATGTTTAATGGGCATTTTCATTTAAAACACTTTTGTTTAATTGTGAATCAATTGAATGTTTGAGTTTTCATTAGTAATGAGGCTCGTTTTCAGTGGAAGTAAGCTAGAAATCTTTTCCAAAAAAATAGATCGTGATTCGACGATTTTGGAATATTCGTACTCGATTTTCTGGTCTGGATCGTGAGCATCCGAATACTCAGATACTCACAGCAGCCCTACTAGTATTGTACCCTTGTACTGTATACCATAGCAGTTCTTGTTTTAACTCCATAAATGATTTAGTTAAGCAGTTAAGAACAATTAATTTCAATGTTGACTTCAGTTCAGACTGATCTAAAAAATTTAAGGATTTGATAACTGGATACTAGTTTGACTTAAGTCATTTGGTTTGACGTCCATATTACAGTGAACAAGGTTATCTTGATGTCTGAGTTTTATTTACCATGTATGATAACCTACTACCAAGACAAGTTGTAAAATTACATTTATAAATCATTCTAGGTTACTTTACTTGTGAATACACATTACTGTAGTTTTTTAGGTCAAAACTTTACTTTAATATTAAATAATTGTCCTGGTCAAACTGAGGTTTGTGATACCTTTAATAGATTAAGTATGGTGGTTTCATGGTAAATATTGTTATTTGCAGTAATTGCCTGGAATTTTTCATGTGCACTAGCCTGATTTATTTTCCATGTTTTTATAGTAATGCCCATAACTATCAACTAGCCAGACTATATGAAATTAAGTTAAAAGTTATTTTCCCAGCCCAAATTAATTGCCAATAGTCTCAGACTTTGGGCTAGTGGGTTAAGGCAATGACTGTATTACATTGTATCAGTATTGTATCAGTGTAACTGAAGTTTTGCTGGATTTCTGTGGTCATTAATCTACCTGGATAAAATAAATCTTTGAAAGTATCTTTCTGTTTGATGTAATTTGAAAAACTTGTGTAAAGCTAAAGTTAAAGCAAGGGTTTTTGGAGTCTACCATTTTTATCACTATTCAGTTGACTCTTGACATTAACTTCCCTGATCATCGAGTCATACACCAACTGTTAACACACGGAGCATATTGCAGCCACAGCACACAGAGCATGACCCTAACAGGTACCCATTTACACCTGGGTGGAGTGAAGCAATCATAGGTAAATTTCTTACTCAAGGAAATTAGCAGTGCCCCTTGTGGGATACGAACCCAGGACCTCTTGATCCCTAAGCCCATTTCCTACCACTGGACTACTGCTCCTATTAAGTACTGACAATTATGTCCAACTTTGTTGTTGCCAGCATATTTGCATGATTGTGACAGATTAAATGTGTGAAGTTACTATTGAACTTTCAAGATAACAATTCTTGTTTTTTTTCTATTTTCAGGGAAAGTGGCTTTTGTGACTTTGGCGACGAATGATACATATTCGTTAGGATGTCTAGTATTAGGGAATTCATTACGACGTGTCAACACGTCAGCGGAACTTGTAGTTATGGTGACAACAGGAGTCTCAAATTCTATGAGGTATGTATATGGATGATAATTAGTATACAATATGTCTGGTGTATATATTGTATACTTAGAAATAATGTCTTCAGTTTTTACTGTTAAGACGATCATTTTTGTTGTTTTGATGGAAATTCATTCTGTAAGCTTCTGAGTTTAAGGACTCCTTAATTCTGTTAGCATAAAAGTTAAAGTGGAATTCAGACCTAATCTCTGTGGAGGAAAGTCTGTTCTAACTCTCCCCTATCTAGTTTGGGAAACCCAGAGATTCGACTTTTGATTTGCCAGACCAGAATATTTTGCAATGATGTGACACATGTTTGAAAATGTCTAAAAAATTGTTTCTGACTGAACTAGTGTGTTGTGCCTAGGCTGAGCAGTTTAGTTGTCATATTCATATATAGAGGTCAAATTTTCTATATTTTTGATTGCCTGGCAACATCTAAAAAATTGTTCAAGTCAAGTTGATTCAGGTATAAGTTTGGGATAGAGTTTGAATTTCAAAAGAATACAGCAAAAAGTTTAAACATATGACAGTACTAGTTATGATATGTATAATTAAAGGTGAAAGTTTTAACTTATTCATATGATTGTACATGTACTTGTAGTCTTGTATGTGATATGTATGATAGTAAAAGATAGTATAGTAAAGATAGTTAAATCTGGTAATGATTACAATATGTTATATTTTACTAATATTATAGTGTAGTATATTAAGTATTATACTTTTATATCTGCCTACATATTACAGTGGTGTAGCTTGAATCTTGTATAAGTTAGGCTCAGTTTTTACTTTTATATAAGGATACAGGAGTTCTTACCCTGAAAACTTTGAAAAGTTCAGACATACCTCCTGTAAAACACAAATAAGGACACAGATTTGCAGTTAAAAATTATGATAAATGATCGTAGGAACTCAAATTCTTAGAACAGAGCAATATTCAGGGATGCTGTTTGAATCCTCAGCTAAGAATCATTGAGGTTTTTCCCAAGTCCTTGAATTCCCAGGACACTGTTAGCGTTGAACCATGGGTATGGGTGTATGAGTACTTGAGTATGCCAAGCTCTGCCACTGTGCTAATATATCTCTAAGTATTATATCAGGCTTGTAGAGATCACAATGAGAATTCCTCACATTTTATCGACATATTTACTATATTAATGTATCAATGAGATTTGTCTTTTATCAGTTAGTTACATTATCTTATTAATTAATACTTGTTACAAAATAATCCATACTTTACTTTATTTACTGTGGAGTCCCAAAAGAGACATTTGGCGTTAACTTAAAGAATATTTCCTTATTCTGAAAATGCTATTTTAAAAAAAGATTTTATTTTATTTATTTTGTTCATTTTACATATATTTCTTTATGATACAGTAACTGGCAATACAAGCTGGTCAAAATTTTTATTTTTAAGGTTGACCCTGTGAATTACTTTTATCCAAAAACAGACTTACCACAAAATCAAAATTAATGTGAAAATACAATTAAGCACTAAACACCTTTAAAGCATCATTAACTTTTGCTGGATGCTGATGGTCTCATATGCTTAACAGATTAATATTGTATAAACATTTTGTTACCTGTAGATAATCTGATAAAAATATTATATGTAAATATTATTATGATATTGTGTAGACATTTTGTTACAAAGGTTGAACATATCAAAGGTTAATGTTTCGTCAATGTGTGGTTGTGTATCTATTTGTCTGTCCATCTGTCTGTTAGTCCATATGTCTGCCTGTATATATAATCCAGTTTAAAGCCGTATTATTTCTTAATGTTTCATCAATGTGTGGTTATGTATCCATTTGTCCGGATGTCTGCCTGAACATTTAATCCAGTTTGAAGCAGTATAATTTTATCCCGGGTCGATAGCGCAGTTGGTAGTGTGCCGGAATTTGGAATCTCATGCCCAAGGGGGTGCGGGTTCTAATCCCACCCGGGGAGGTTATACCCTTCCATGAAAATTTGACAATAATGTCAATTTTCCTCGATTGATTAGATAATATGGAGAAGTTTCCAGCCTTGTGGAAGGGTAGGTGAGTACTGGTTATAGACAATGATCCAGGAAAGATAGGTTAGGTGCTCTCGACATCGTAAAATGACCTAAATTGTGTTGACACAGCGTTAACTCCAGTAAATAAATAAATGAGCATCATTATTTTTAATCTATAGGCCCCCATTAACAATGGGTTTATTTAAAGTAATCTGTCTAGATGTAGAACAGATAAATGTTTATCATTCAATGCTACATGTGTGCTGTACGATTGTAACATGCATTGAGATAGTGTTACCATTTTGACATGCACCTGATATATTTATTTATGGTATTTGATTACTCGGAGTCAATTTGAGTCGAGTATGGATAAACAATGTAAAATAAGATAAAAATAAGTTGTAAGTTATCTCGTTGCAAGGATTGCTGGAGTTCAATCTGGTTAAAACTTGATCTAAATTTCTCCACTTACATACAATAAGAAATAATAAAAAGATATTAAAATTTTTCATTGTTGAACATGGTTGAAACATTGAGACATAGTTGTATTATATTATGAAGTATTGCTATGTTAGTATATCTACAGCTGAACATTGTATCATGTCCGTGGACAAATTGGATGAAAATGTTCCCCCCCCCCCAAGGCATAAATCAGGAATTCCACACCTCTGCTAATGACTTAAGATGAGCTACAGTATTAAAGTCATAAGCTACTATCTAATGCCTTGAATGTATCAGAGAGTAGACAGTTATGATCTGACAACAGTAGTTGATATCCTGCTACAAAATGTTAAGGTTACATAAAATAAATTGTTAGTTTTTTGTGAGGGAGTGTTTTGATTATTTTCTCTTTCTCTGCATGTAAACAGGTTGTTTGGCATTCCATGTTTTCCTTGAATTACTTGATATTGATTTATTGACCTTGAAATTTTAGTATGAGAGATTTCCTTATGTTTTGTCTGAAGACAGTCTACTTATTACATGTAAGAAAGAGATTCAAATATTTCTCCCCCTCCCACACCAGATGACAAGGGGTCATATCATTATTTTATTTGTAAATCCTTCTATAATGTTACACTATTCTTGTAAGAATTTTGATAAAACTTGGCTAAGCTTTTTGATGTTTAGTTAGAGGGTGGGGGAAGGTATTGACATCAGAAATGAACTTTTTTGCTGATATTTAGTCTTAGCCTTTGAAAATGAACCCATCGCCTGGGAATGGGCCCCGTAAAATTTGATTTGGGCTAGTGAAAATTATTTAAGTGTACTTCACAATTCCTAGATAGCCGCCTGGCTAGCTCAGTTGGAAGCATTCAAGTCTACTCATTGAGGAGTCGTGGGTTGGATATACTGATGAAAGTATGCGGAACATACTTTCATGGAGCTTGGTCATAAAATTATTTCTACAGCCATTCTCCCTCCTACCAATGATTTTTAATAATGTAGGGCAGTTGTTAGTCACTGACGAAAGTATGCGCTTAGTAGTTGGTTAACAGCTCAATTCAGAGATTTAGCCTTTTCAGTAGGAGTGAGTAGGTTGACTGACGGCTGTTATATGACCTTTATAATGTGTTGCTACCGCGTTAAACCCAACAAACAAAACAAACAAACAATCCCTAGATTCGTAGTCAGACATGCTACAGACAAAGTTAATTGGGCTAGTTAGATGTAATCTGAACTTTCCTCACTGTCTCTTTTGTACAGTTATCTATTGTTGAAAACTGGTTGCTCTGAATGTTTTAGTGTCAATGTATCACTGAATTGTCTTAATATAATGACATTGTCACTGTCTGTTGACTACTTGTTACTTTAGAGGTCACCAAAGGTGAACAAAGGTCAAATAAGATGTTTATTGTCTGTTTCTATTGTGTAAAAAACAACTTTTTAAAAAATGGACTTGTCCACTCGTTAGGTAATTAAAGTGATACACAAACAATATATTTACCGATTTAAACACGCTTCGACATTTATTCAACATGTTTTGTAAATAGAGTTTATGTACATTGTAAATATTTTATGTTGATTTGCCAATAAAATATATTTAAACTAATATAAATATTAACATGTTAGGTTTCACCCCCCCCCCTCCCTCACTCCACAGGAAAAAAAACATTTGTTATTAATGGAACCGACCATGTTTATAGCGGTATTGTTTACATAAAATAAGCTGATGTGTACAATTTTATTAGATAATTCTCAAAGAGCAAATATTTACATTATACTATAAACTCCATGGAATACCACAAGAATAAGTGTTATATTTTATATTCAATTCAAAAATATGTTTTATATACAGTGTAACCTCTCTTGAACAACACCCACTGGGAGAGACTGAAATGTGCCGCTGTTCAGAGGTTGTTGCTCTGCATAGGTAAAATTCAGTTAAAATTATGCAGAAAGGGAAATATTGAAAGCTGTTGTTGTGCAGAGGATTTGTTCTGTAGATGGCCGCTCTGCAGAGGTCATACAGTAGTTTGCTATCTAGGTCATGTATTATTACTACAATATCAGTTAAAATATTTAACTTTAACCTACATTTTACAATACCAGCTATAATGTATATTGACATAATATTTCATTGATAAAAATATGTTGGGTATACATTTTATAGGCTTAAGAACTTTGTACTGTAAGTTTATATGTGTACAGAGGGGAGACTATGTCAGTCAGGAATAGCTTCATCTAACACGCACATTTTTTATGTTTGAATTAAAAAAAACAATGTCTATCAAATTAACACAAGTCTTAGCTTGTGTTTGTGAAAGTTTAAGGCACTGACTACCGTGTTGATTATTCATGAATAACTTAAACTACTCCATATACTCTACCCCATACACTGAGATAACTCATGACGACCTGTAATTTAATATGGGAAGGCTTGAATTCATTATATTATGACACAGTCTATTATCACTTTCTTAAATGTAAAATACATTTTATCAAACATGTAGTATGAATGTGATATCATTTATCATTTTAATGAAATACATTTTTTTGCACACTTGAATTTTTTTCCGTGTTTTGGATTTACTTTTGAATGTTATATAAAGTAATATACCGTTGGATTGTCCTCTCAGAGTTATTAATATTGTGACAGACTTACTTTGTTACATCAAGTAATTACTGTCTCTGTCTGAATAGACAATGATAGAACATCATCCAAAGTCATTTTAATCAACAATAAATATCCTGTTTATGTTTTAATCTACAGGGTAGGTGCAATAATAGTCAACATCTCTCTTTAGAAAACATGGATAGACTTATATTGCAGTAACTCATTACATATTTTCTTCTCATACTCACTATTGACAAACTAGTAGTAGGAGTGTTCAGAAATATCTTTAGTTGCTTTTATGCTGCACCTTTTACAATAACATCTAATTTAGCTTGAAAATAACAGAATGTAAATGTTGTCTTAATGTAAGTTCATACTCGTATAACAATGATATTGTCATGTTGCAGAAATATATTCTAATGTATTATTTTTACTATCATTATCATCATCATCACCATAATCAACATCGTCATTATATAAGTCATCATCATCATCAATATTATTATCAAGATTTGTTTTACTATGTTTTAATTGTTTCTCAAGTTGTTCTCACTTATTAAACCATGTACCATTTTTTTTAGACATAAAAAAACCAATTACTTTCAATTTGCATGATTTCATTGAAAGTTGTTCTAAGAAAATCAATTAAACCGTCCTTTTTTTCTCGGAAGATAAATAGTATAGAACAATCTTGGGACCACTTGTAAACCTGTGAAGTTTTTCTTGTGTTAGGCTGAAGATAAAAAATAGATTTATAAATCTGTCATTTACTTGTCAAGACAGTATATAATTGTCTCCAGTGGTTTGGTATTGTCTTATATTGGTCATAACAAGCTTGAAATATGAAAAATACGACAACAACAACATCTCTGAAAATTGTCTGTTTCTCTCTTTATAATATGTTTGTGTGTAGAAAATAAACTAAGGGTGTAGCTGATTAGGTGGATAGAATTACTTCCCCTTGTCTACTTTTCAGTGTAATAATATAAATAGTAATAATAAGAACAATAATTATTGAAGCATTGTATCATACTGAAAAAAACAGTCCCTGTAGACAATTCATTGAGCAGGTATTATTATAGAAAAAGAAAATAGTTATTATATTGGTTTCCTTGAAGGTTATTTAACTCTTTCTCTGTCTCTTGGTATCCCCCTCTATCAGTCTCCCTCTATATGTCTCCCCTCTGTCTGTCTGCCTGTCCGTTTGTTTGCCTGTACGTTCATCAGTTTATCTGTCTGTCTATTGGTTTGCTGGTTTGTCCATCTACCTGTCAGTCCCACTATCTTACCCACAATCATTCTCTCTGTCTGCCTGTCCATCTGTCTGTCTGTCTATCTGTACGTTCATCAGTTTATCTATATGTCTGTTTATTAGTTAGCTAGTTTGTCTGTCCGTCTGTAAGTCTGACTATCTCCCCCTCTATCATTCTTTCTGTCTGCCTGTCCGTCTGTTTGCCTATACGTTCATCAGTTTATCTGTTTGTCAGTCTATTGGTTGGCAGGTTTTCTCTGTCCGTCTGTAAGTCTGACTATCTCCCCTCTAATATTTTCTCTGTCTCTTACTCTCTCACTGTTTAGTGTGTGTGCATTAATGCATTTTATTGGAAATAATTATTGACTGTGTCTGTATTCTGGAACAGTTAGAATATATTGTCTCCTTCATAATGTCAGAGAATATAAAATCTATCTTCTAATGTCAGATTGTATTTTGATCTTAGATCTTCTCTTGATGACTTAATAATATCAATTATTTTTACATCAATAATCACTTACTGTATATCACATTTTGAGTGAACAAATTAATTGACAGAGCTTTATAGTATTACAACAAAGGTGAATCTAGATTTTTTTTTGAGAGGGGGGGGGGAGGGTATTTCCATATTTTGGTATTTTTATGCAGTGAGGAGAGGGTTCCTATTTTGATCTCTTGAATCAGTGTAGTTCTTTTACCTGTAAAAAAGTCCATATCATTTCATGACTGATCACACAATGAATAAGTAGTCACATGATTCTGTAGTCCAGAGATTCTGAGGATTCTAAAACCTTGGGAGGAATCCCAGTGTTGCTAAAGCTACAGTCCCATAAACATAAAAATAGCCGTGAGGGCACCGTACAGGCGCCGTGCGATCAGACTCTGCAAGGACTCGTACGAACTTTTGCGTACCCGTACAGACTGTTACATTTTTGCCAGAGTCCGTGAGATGAGCCCATGATACACGTATCCGTTTCAAAGTCAAATAGTGAACAAAATCATGACCAAGTATGAATTACACTTGCATATCTTCCAGCTACGTCTCTGTATGGGTGTGTTGTTTTGTGCCATGTGCGTACCATCATCTTTATACGCAAGGCTTCCCACGATCTACGGCTGTCTGCACTTACAGGTCCGCAACAAGCCACGATTTTATGGGACTGAGGCATTAGACAGGCATTCTGTCAGATTGAGTTTCCATGAATTGTTAATCACAATTTGTGACTGCAAGTCTTGAGGAATCCCTAACAGTTAAGAAAGAATCTTGAAATAACTGACTAGGGATTCTTTCTGGATTCCTGGTTAAATTGTTGAACTATGACATTGTATATTTTTCTACTTCAGGACACAGTTAGCCCAAGTATTTAATTTAATACAAGAAGTAAATGTACTAGATAGTAATGATCCTATAAATTTATCATTACTTGGACGTCCTGACCTCAACGTGACCTTCACTAAGTTACATTGCTGGAGACTTACACAGTATGACAAAGCTGTCTTCTTAGATGCTGATACTTTAGTAAGTTCTTTTTTATTTATATGTAAAGCTCTGCTATAAGGACTATGGCTGCTGCTAGTATCGGAGTACTCAGATATTCGCAATGTCGTCCAGAAAATCGAGTATGAATATTCGTCGCGTCCGAAATCATCGGATCGCGATCTAGTTTTGGAAAAAAATGAAACAATATTTTCAGCTTAATTGTTACTGAAAACGAGTCCCACTACTAATGAAAACTTTATTTTACGTAGTGACCAAATTATCATGTGTCAAAATTTTGATTATACATATTTGAACAAAAAATAATGTTATCACTGAAAATGCCCTTAAAACATCTGAAAATGTTTGGAGTACGTTTTTTCCTATATAGTGAAAGCTTCTGTATTTTTCACTGATTTTTGTTATTGCATGAATTTCTGTATGCTTTTCCATCAACATGTGATTCGAGATTCTATAAATGAATTGCTACACATGACTCGTTGTTTCGGGTCAGATCGCCACTTGCTCAACGATCCACAGCCCTAATAAAGACCACCTTGGTTTTAGCAAGTTAATCCAATTATTAAGTCTCAAATGCTTTACCAAAAAGTTTATTATATTAAGACTGTTCTGCTTTAAGTCCTAAAGGTAGAAAGTGCTGCACTGTAACTTCTTTACAACTTCCAGTCGGGGTCAATACTTAGAAGACTAGCTTCCATATTTGACTTGTAGCATTAGCCAAAGGCCTTGGTTAAAGAAGGCTTAGACCTCTACAAAGAGGGTTTAGGTCTCTTCAAAGTTTGATTAGGTCTTCACAAAGAAGGGTTTTAATGGCAAAATTGACCGTACCACTGAGGTTACAAGTTATACACCGAGTTAAGAGTTGGCTGTGTACGAAGTTGTCCTGTATTAGTTACTTGTGAAGTCATATAATTGCTTAGCTATTACAAATATTTTGTTGGCAAGGTTTAGTATGTTGGTGTAAATCTAAAATATACATGTTGTATTGCCATGGTGACATGAAACATTATATTTCCTTGCCAACAGTTGTAAGATTCATCAAATGTTTATATCATATTGTTTTATAAAGGTAGTGATTATTCTAGAACTAAGAAAAGGGTAGAGAGACAGGAGCAGTCATAGAAATTCAGATTAAAATTAGCAAGCAAGTCGGGCTAGTAATTAATGAATTTTTACAAGCCCAAAAATATTTTTACAAGCCCTCAACATATTTTAGTTTTGACACCATAACTGTTTGTTAGGTTCCTGAAAGACAAACTTGTTGGTAATTGAAATACACAAGAGAACATCCCTGATTATTTACGCAGTAAGTGCATACTGGACAGTGAACTTATTGCACATGAAGCTTGCTCCAAAAAGCCAAATAACATAAGCAGTCTATTCAATGAATAGAGCTGCATAGTATTTTATCAACAAAACAGTAAAGAATGTTTTTTGCAATGTTGATGTGCACAAGCATGTCGGGCTAGTAAAAATGGATTTTTACAAGCCCCACGAAAAAACTACTAGTTTTTTTCTATTGGGCTAGTGCAAATTTCGATCACTGGGCAGGAGAAAGAGGTGGGGGCTCAACAGAGGGTTGGCACAATGAGAGGGGGGGGGGGCGTATGTCATTCTTCACCTTTAATTTTGTGAGTGTGAGATTGGAACCAACATGGAGTTGGCCATCCAATGATAACCAGTCCAACGTTGTAACGTTGTCACGCTCGCTCCTTAATTTTCACCAGCCCAAATACGTTTTCTCTGGTCCCAGGCTTCAGTATAGTGGATAAAGGCTATGACTGGTATATATAGAGATGGTTATTTATTAGAGAATATACAATATATATATTCAGCGCGATATGACCTTTCTGTGTTGGTGCGCCGTAAAACCAAAACCAACAAACAAATACACTATATATATATGTATATTTTAGGTATTACAGAATGTAGATGAATTATTTGATAGAGAGGAATTATCAGCAGCCCCTGATGCTGGTTGGCCTGACTGTTTTAATTCTGGAGTGTTTGTATATAAACCGTCCATAGAAACATACCAATCACTCTTAGAATGTGCTACAACTTCAGGCAGCTTTGATGGTAAGTCTTATAATATGTCCGGTTTTGTTTTGTTTGGTTGTTTTTGTTCAACAACTCATCATTTGCAGGCAACAGTTCACCTAAAGTTAAGAAAAGGTGAAGTTTGGTTTAAAGTCAGATTCCCTATACATGTTTAACTGACTTTACAATTCTGTATGATAACCCCTGATAATTGAAATCACTTTCAGGCAGTTGTCCCCTTACAGTTTCCATTTACAACTGGCTAGAGTGGAACAACTGTAGGTAAATTTCTTTCTCAAGGAAATTATCAGGGCCCCTTTTTGGGGTTTGAACCCTGAACATCTAGATCCTCAAGTGCACATTCTTCCACTTGTCCACTGCATAGCTGTATATGTGGCAAAGTGGTTGTGTGCATGGTTTTATATCCAGAGGTTCCAAGTTTTATTTCTAGCCTAGGCAGGTTATACTCTTTCTTGCAAAATGGATACTGTTTGCTGTTTGTGGAAGGATAAGTGAAAACAATCCAATCCTGTAAAATTACCAACTTCTTAAGTGAAACTAGTTGGATGCTTTCAGCACTTTGATTATTGATCAACTTGAAAGCTTGATTATTTGACTGTAGAACCCTGTAGGGTCGATAGTGCAGTTGGTAGCGTATCGGGATTTGGAATCCCGTTCCCGAGGGGGTGCGGGTTCGAATCCCACCCGGGGAGGTTAAACCCTGCCATGAAAATTTGACAATAATGTCGATTTTCCTCCATTGATTAGATAATATGGAGAAGTTTCCTGCCTTGTGGAAGGGTGGGTGAGTACTGGTTATAGACATTGGTCCAGGAAAGCTAGGTTAGGTGTGCTGGACGCCATAAAATGACCTAAAATTGTGTTGACACGGCGTTAACTCCAATAAATAAATAAATTGACTGTATGTACATACATGTATATTTCAGGTGGTGATCAAGGATTGTTAAATATGTATTTTAATACTTGGTCTACTGATGATATATCCAAACATTTACCATTTACATACAATGTTGTATCACAAGCTTTCTATAGCTATCTTCCAGCTTTTACTCAGTAAGTATATCACAGTCGATTAATTTAGGAAATATAAGTGGTTGTCCCAACAGATCATTTTGAGAGCAAGCACTCTATATTATTTGCAGAATTTTGGTTGCCCAATAGAAATTGTTGGTGGCCTGAACTGATAAGTGGTTGTCTCAGGCAAGTGGACACCCACTAATTTCGTAGACTGGAGTAAGATGTATTAGTTTGTGTTCTAAATAAAAAGTAGTTGTCCTGGGCAACCGGAGACTCACTAATTTCATAGATATCATTTTCACTTTTAATAGTAACATTTAAAATAATAAATTTTCTTTTACGCTTTACTGTCAAATTTGGATTTATTCAATGAAAATGTAAGGTGAAAATATAAGACCTTATACTGGCATTGTAGTGGAAATATATAGACAAAATGATGTCCTCTTAGAAGTTAAATGATGTTGCTGCACCACTCGTGAAAATATGTTTTTTGAGCTCATGCAGTGAAATAAAAAACTGATCTTTCACCAAAATCAATGACTATCCTCTATTTATGCTTTCACTCAATTATATTAAATGATAATAATTATAGTTAAAATCCAGCATCATTAATTTGATAGTTAATTAATTATTTATTTATTCATATTTTTTTTCTTGTTTTTAACCTCATAAACATATCAGTACCGCACTAGATCTAGATCTAACCCAAAAATTGCTGCAAAAAAACCCAAACCCATATCTCACACAAAAGCTGACACACATTCTGTGTATGTTCTTTTCAGATTTAAAGATAAAGTTAAAATAGTACATTTTATTGGTGCTGTAAAACCATGGCATCATACTTATGATACAAATACTGGTACAGTAAAACCTTTACCTGGTACTGGACATAGTCAGGAGTTCCTGCAAGTCTGGTGGAACATTTTTATGCAGACTGTTCAACCATCTCTTGATCCCTCTTTGGTAAGAGTTTTATACCTGTCCTTTGATTTGATGTGTGATTAGCTTGTATTGAAGTTCATTTTGTGTCTTGTTGCTAGGGAAACCTTTATGTTACTAGGGAACAAAATCATGTTGCTAAGAAATGCAATCTTGTTGCTAGGAAACCTTGTTGCTAAGGACCACAATCTTGTTGCTAAGGGAAGCATTAAGCTAAAATGATTCCACACTTAATGATGACTGTTATGTGGAGGAATTTCAGTGTACAGTATGGCATAGGATTTTGTCTAAATGGATAGCTGGTTGACCTTAGCAACCAAATTGTTGCAGTTGTCTGAGACTGCTTAAGGTTACTACTTTTAAGTGTGTTGAGTGTGTTTTTGCTTAAAAGTGAACATGCAAAACTTCAAAATGTATTCACTGGTAAAACTGTGGTCTGGTATTGTTTATAGTTCATCAATAGTCAGACTTACAGTATGAAGAGCATTGTTTTGTTGAGATGTGAAGTTTGAAATGTCTCCCTTATACTAAAAAAGTACAATTAATATGTATATGTGCTTTTATTGGTTTACTCTGCAACATCCCTGTTACTAACATACATTGTCTTGACAATTTTTAGTTAAATGCCATTAATGTCAAAAAAATATGTATATAAAAAGGAACTTATCTTTACTATGACATCAAATTAGTCTTCAAGACAATTTGCTTGATTCTTTTTATTAATTCTATTAAAATGTGACATTTTAATATTAGTTGAATATTTTCATATTATTTTTTTGTTCTTCTCGTTCTCTTACATTTTGAAAGTGCAAATGTAGAAATTATGACCACCTAATTTTTGATAGTTTTTTTAAGTTTTGTTTCTTCTATTTTTTTCATTTCAATTGTGTTTAATTTTCACATCTAATGTGACTTTAAATTTGGTTATAGCAAGTATTATGTGCTATGTTAAAGGTCTCAGGAAAATCACAACATTTGCTTAGCTTGCTTTCTATTTACAGTTGAATTACAATTTTTCGAAGTAGCATCGAATTTAAAAAACAACAACATAATTTAGGGAATTGTTAAATAGCAATTAAGTTAGTAGTACATATGAATGTGGACTTATATTACTCAGTTTCAATAAATAAATTAAAATTTTTAATTAAATTTATATTTGGCAGACTTTGAAAAGGGTTCAAATTTCTCTGAACTTGATATAAATGATTAAAAAAAACACATAATTTTATCATTAAATGTATAGAAGAAAATTTCAGGACTGCAGATCTGCTTTAAAATTACTTAAGTTTTGAAATATTGTGTTTCAAAAAAAAATGTAATTCAACTGTGTATTCATATACTTGATGTTAATTCTATTTTTAGCTCAACTGAGTAATGCTCATGTTGAGCTTATGTGAACCCCTCTTTGTCCATAGAGGACTGCATTGTATGTTGTCCACACTGAAGCATTCTTCCTTGATGAAATAATGTAAACTAAATGATAGTTAATTCTTGTCTGAAACATGTGTCCCGTAATTGACTTTTTGCCTATTCCCGTGGTCTGTTAAAGATTTGTTAAATAAATGCCTCTTGGCTTAAACTTTCTGCCCCATTGGTTTCCTGAGGATAACTTTGCCTCTTATTGAGAATGTTTCTTATATTGAATTTGGGTGAGCAAAATTGGGCTATAATGGCCTTCTGATTGTTTATTATTGAGGTTAACTATGTATCACTTTGAATCACAGCCAATGTTATTATAAAACAGTCTTAACCAAATGATTTTAAAGATTTTAATGCCAATATGCTTGTATCTAGCTGTTTAGTTAAGGTTTACTTTAATGCTGTTGATAGAATATGCCGGGAACTCAGTTGCAGTCAAGCCAAGTTCGATATCATAAAATTTTTTTTAGTTTTATACCTTATTTTGAATACTTAACTATATGAAAAAGTGACAACAAAATGCACTGGCTAATAATTCTTTTATTCCTTGTTTTCCTTGCTGCTTTAAAGAGGAAGGAGAAACAATTGTTACCAACTGTGGTAGTCTCACATCCCTGTTCTAACACCAGAACCTATGTATATGTACCAAAGTCTAACATGAAAATGAACCCAGTTGAAAAAGAGGCTCCTTGGACGTGGTCCAATGGACCTTGGTACTCCTTTATACAGTCACCTGTACACTATTGTAAATTGGCTTATCAGAGAATTTCTAGATGTTGGAATAGTAAACCTAATCAAAATTACAAGGTATTCAATATCAATGACCTGATGAGTTAGTGCAAAATTAGTCTATTTACATGCAAGTAGCCGCCCGGCTAGCTCGGTAGCTCGCAAGTCTATTGATTGAGGGTCGTGGGTTCGATTCCCTGGCGGGGCATACTTTCGTGGAGCTTGGTCATGAAATTATTTCTACGGCCATTCTCCTTCCTACCAATGATTTTTAATTATGTAGGGCAGTTGTCGGTCACTGACGAAAGTATGCACTTAGTAGTTTGTTAACAGCTAAATCCAGAGATTTAGCCTTTCCAGGGGAGTGAGTAGGTTGACTGACCGCCGTTATATGACCTATAAAATGTGTTGCTACGGCGTTAAACTCAACAAAAACAAACATAAAAAAACAAACATGCAAGTAAAGAAGGTTGTAGACTATTTTTGGGCTGACCCATCAATATATTGTCATTCTATGTTTAAAACTTAGTTCTATTTTTTCATTATTCTATCTGAAAAGCTTTGATCGTTGTTGTTTATTTTTTGTATAAATTTTTTGTAACTTTGGATTGTTGTTTTTTCTTGGTGCAGTATTCTTAAATTTTTCAAATATTAGGGACTTGCTGAAATATTATTAAGTAGAGATCTAGTAATAAATCCATATAAATATATTCTATGGACTTCTCTCCCCGATCTTTGTTTTAAGTTAGAGGCTGTCCTCTGGGAAGGGTATGTGCTTTGCACCAGGTAAAAAGCTGTCTATAACAAACATGAAATCTCATCGCTGAATTGTCAGTTGAAGTTTTATTAGATTCATACATTTAGATATTGCTTTACATATATGAAGATATTTCCTATGAAAAATAGATGATCCTTGAAAAAAATGATGATCCCTGCACAATATTTTTAAATTGTAATATTTTAGTTGTTTTTGTATTTGATAATTTTTAAAAGCACATATTAGTTGAGCCATGTCATGAAATATTAACAAAACAGTTGATTACTTCCACATTTTTTTATTGTCAACTTGTCATCTTTTTGTTTTTGTACCTCTGTCTTTCAAATATATTAGTTAGGCTTCTAGAATAGACAGCATTGGTTCCCAGCTAGATATGAACGTTTAACATATATGTCAGTGTGTACTGGTTCCCAGCTAGTTATAAATGTTAATCCGTCTGCTGCATTGTGTAAACCTGTTGTCAGCCATTGGCAAAGGTAATATGCTTAGCTTTTGTTTAAATGTTAGGCCTGGTCATCATAGCCTTTCTAGGTACAGTTAGTTGGTGAGTAGGCTCACTGAAAACTGCAATATGAATGAAAACTTATCGGAAAAGCAGTGCAAAAAACATTGATTAAAATCAAACTTTGAAAACTTATCGGAAAAGCAGTGCAAAAAATACTGATTAAATTCAAACTTTTTTTAAAACTTATCGGAAAAGCAGTGCAAAAAACCCTGATTAAATTCAAACTTTGTACATTGATTAATTTAGAATTGACAAAACAGGATAGGAGTTTGGAATCTCAGCCAGGAAATTATGGTACATGTATGAATAGTGACATGTACTTAAAAGTTAATATATTGATGTGATGATGCATTAAAAATATTAAATCAGGTCCCATAGTTAAAGATAAAGACAACAGACTCAATGCTTTCTGTTCGTATTAAAGCTAATTTTAATAAAAAAAATATCAGGGACAACAACAGTAAAATTACAGAAAAGCAAAATGGGAGATGTTTTAAGATTTTTTAAACTGTTTCATAAAAGGAGTGCCACAAACATAATGGAAACAAGAAACTAAGGATTTCTGCTTTGGAATGAAAAGTGGCAAAATAATTGTAAGAAAACACTTTACTGAAGAATTAAAATAAGAACACTGCTTTTTCAAATATACTAGGTTTCTCAGTTACTCCAAAATCCTTTGAGATCAAAACCAACAATTTTAGCATTGAGTCTGTTCTTAATCAGATTTTAAAATTTCAAAAAAATTGTCTGAATAACAGTCTATGAAATTAGGATATGAAAGTGGTTGTTAGAACAGATCATTTTAGAGCAAGCACTTTGTCTCATTTGCTGAATTTTGGTTGCCCAATAGAAATTGTTGGTGGCCTGAACTGATAAGTGGTTGTCTTGGGGAACTGGACACCCACTAATTTCGTAGACTGGAGTAAGATATATTCTTTTTGTGTTCTTATTTACAGTGAAATTGTATATCACAAACACTGTGGCTTTCCTGTATACCTTATGGCACTTTAATGTTCCACTGAATCTTTATTTTTTGTCTTTCATGTTATTTTTTATACCTTTCTTTAAGTGTTACAATATATTTTTGTAAGATATTGTAAAATGAATGTGATAAAACCATACTTGTGTTAGCTTCAATGTATCTTTGGTCTTTATTGCTTCTAAAAATGATAAAATTTCCATTTTGGTCGATATGGTTTTTTTATGATGTTCTCCATGTACAAATCATTAATGAAATACATGTTCTGTTCTGTTCTGTTCTGTTCTGTTCTGTTTATGTTAACAATGGTATATATTCATTATTTTGTTTGTGATTCTGGCAAAGTTATATGTTAAAGGTCCAGGCCATTCTAGGGACAGAAAGTAGGTCAACTTAAGGACAATTTAATAATTCTTAAATATACATTCATTTTTTTTGCAGAATTAAAAATATTGTTATAATTGTTGATTTACTAACTGCATGTTTGAATTGTATTAATCAATTATTAATTTATTAATTAGCCAGTGCATCATGTAAGTTTAGGGACATGTTTTCACTGCATTTTTGATTTGTGATGATTGCAGTGTGAATGCTATAAAGCAGCAGTCTGCAAAATTCATAAAGTTCCACAATTAGCGCCATCGACTAGGGATCTTTTTTGTCTCAAATATTTTGAACCTAAAATCACATCACATTGCTTTAATTTAGAGGGTCTCCATCGGTTAACTGCAGTTAAAAGCAAAATTTAATGTTATTTATTTGAGTGACCAAAATAAAATACAGCAATGGACGACTACTGCTAGAGTCCATTTTTCCTCAACTGTCAAAGTTTGAATAATTTCACAGTGATTGAACACATGCTATCATATTAATATCATGAGTGTTAGACAAAGCACACAAAGTCACTGAAATTATTCATGTTTTGACAGTTAAGAAAAAACGAACTACAATGTATACTATAGACACCCATTTTGTCAGCCTTAAAATTTTGCAGACTGCTGCTGAGATAGATGGATTAACATAAGTTTGATTAATTTTGACTTTCTCACAATTTCATTACTCAGCAATTTTACAATCTATGGGATTGCTTTAAAACTTCATCAACCAGACTAATGTTAGTTAAATCTAAGACAAAGATCCATCATCATTTTGATACAAACTTGCCATGCTTTTGAGCCATAGACAAAAATTAACGCATCAAATTGTTGTTTTAAAAATTGTGAGAAAGTTAACAGTTTTGTTATTGTTTTTATGCCCTAGCAGTTACTTTACACTGTCATGATAATTTGTGCCAAGTTTTGTTTGTTTCTGATTTGTTGTTTTTTGTTTATTCTTTTCATTTCTGCATGCTTACACAGGCTGAGGAACTCACTATGGTAAGACATTTTATATTCCTTCTTGTTTTTTCACTCTGTGGGTATACAAGTAGTTAATACTACCTCTCTGGGCAGCTAGAGGCCAACTCCCCATCAGTGCATCCCATTCAGGCTGCGAACATTAAAATCATTCTCGATAGGAAAGTTTTTGTTTGGCCTTTTTTGACATACATACTGAAAAAATGGCCACCGCATTAAAATATTCTACTTTCACAAAATTTGAATATGACAAGTCTTTAGGCCTCAACAAATTGATCATATGTTCTATGGATTCGCTCGCACCTAAATTTTGACGGTTTTTACAAATCAAATATTTTTATTTCCTCGCTCGCCCATGAAAATTTGGTCAAAAAGCTATATAAAGCAAGTGAATAAAGACTTTTTAAATTTTTTTTCTTAGCTCGCTCGTCCCATTTTTTCCCAGAAAAATCCATAGAACATATGATCAACTTGTTGTGACAAGAATTAAATAATTGAAAACAGTTTAAGTATTTTTTTGTGATTTCTGAGAATGAAGCTTTTTCTTGGCATAGGATACATTGCTTCCAGATCTGGAAGTAAATCACATGTATTCTATTTGTTGTACAGTTTGGTATATAAGTCTAATTGTTAACAATAGTCTTGTCTATTTATTGAATGGTCAGGGTTTTGACATTTGCTGCCTGAACAGGAAACACTGAAGGAGTTTACTCCTACTGGTTATCATAGGTATCACATGTTCCTGGTTTCTGGGAATCTAGCTTCTTGCACTTTAATGGAGACTGGGAGATGATGGTAAAATGTTATAGTTTAATTTCTGTTCATAGTCTTAACTTTAATGTTTTGTAATGTGTCCCTGGTGAAGAGGAAATTTCAAGAGCTTTTGATCAATTTGATTTCTAAGTTTGAAATATTAGTGGAATAATAGAGTTTTCTTAAATATTGCATGACATTGAAAGGCTTCTTGTCCGGTAAAGTCAGAGAATATTATTGATTAAAAATGAATTGTTGGCTGCAACATCTTTGTCTTAGACTTTGTTTACTTGACAGTAAATTCAAAATTAATGTCTGTATTGCTTTGTAAAGACTTGCTTATTATTTTAGTAGAATTGATTTTAATAGAATTGCTGTATATGTTTTGTTTTATTTGTGTTTTGTCAAAATAATTAAATGTCTCATTTCTTTAGTTTACTTTAATCCTAAATATTGAATGCCTAGAAAATTCAGATATAACTATGGGAATGTTTGGCCTTGGTGTGCCTATATTTGACTACAGGAAAATTATCATCAATTTCTTGCTAGGTGTTAATTTTTATTTTAATAATAATCAAATAGACATTGATTGTACAAATTTATGATGAACCAAAGAGATATGCTATTGTTTCTAAAGTCAACATTCACAATCTTATATAATATTAATGTTGTGCCTTTCATATTTTATATTTATTTTTGTCTGAATTTTTCTTTTATTTTTACTCATTTTCAAAGTTTATTTTCTTGTATCTTTGGTTAGTTGATTTAAAGTTTCTTATTTATACTGTTTTAACTAATGTATTGATAAGTTTTAATATGCCAGAATTTATTTATTGATGAAATGAACTTATTTTGTATGACTACATTAGGGAAATATTTAATAGTTTAGATATATTTAATTCAATTCTAAAGTTTTGTAAAACATTTGCTTAAAAAAAATTAAAAGAGGGATTGATGAAAATCTGCTAGATTCTATATTTCTGATTGATTTTAAATCAAAGCAGAATTGAATTTTGCCTGAAATTATACTGGGTGCTTTGGGCACCAAAAGTCTATTACTTATTTTGCAAATTACGTTATAAATACTGTAAATTATAATATACAAGATATAGCATTTTATGGTAAAGTCGGAAGCTTAATAATTCAATATATATCAACATTTATTTTTGAACTTTTCTTGAATTTTCTCTTGGGCCAGTTTGACTTTGATTTAGATAAAATTTCATGGTTCTTACAGTTTAGATACGAAATATTTCTGGCATGTTAGACAAGATATCCTGAAGTATTGTCACCTAAAAATTAGGTTTTATACTCTAAGTTATGTAGCTGCTAGCAATATGTTCAATCAACTGACAACAAAATTTCTAAGACTGTTCTAATGGACTAAAAGCATTTTTTATGGTTTTGAAATATAGAAGCATGGAAAATTGATTTCATTTTAATATTTAACTGGATCTATAATATCTGTCGTTCTTTTAACCATAATCAGGATGTCTTATACATGTATTAAATTGCTATATTTACATTGTTACATATATTTACATTTAAATCTCTCTGAAACAGCCTCCTCTCAATAAAGGCCTCTAAATTCATCCCTACTGTGAATTGTTGCTCAGTGGTTGGCTTTCCATGTGATGTGGGTTCAATAATTAAGGTTCAGTCCTAAATAATTTTGTACAGGCATTCTCTATTTTTGATGTCTATAATAGTTCAGTTGTTACCTACAGACAAATGTATGTGCTAAGTACTGGTGAAAAGTTTGGGTCTTGAGACCCAGGCGTGTACAGGGACAGTGATTACATGAATGACTCCCTTAATATGACTGAAAAATTGTTGTAGAGCTGTAACAAGCTGCTGGCTGTTGTAGAGAGATTTGACTGTATTTTGTTTACTTGTTTATTCATGTTGTTGTTACTGTTTATGTTTTGCTACTAATAATTCTCAGACTTGATGCCCAGTATTACTGACATGTCACATGATGCCCAGTATGTAGCCTCTTTTCCACATGTCTCATGATGCCCACATGTCACATGATGCCCAGTATGTAGCCTCTTGTCCACATGTCACATGATGCCCAGTATGTAGCCTCTTGTCCACATGTCACATGATGCCCAGTATGTAGCCTCTTGTCCACATGTCACATGATGCCCAGTATGTAGCCTCTTCCGCACATGCCGTATGACTTATCACATTTGTCTGTACTTGTCCTGTTTGTTAGTTACATGCTGTACACTAAGTCATGTGACATGCTTGTGAGTCATGTGACATGCCTGTGAGTCATGTGACAAAATCAAAAAAGTCATGTGACATGCCCATGGGTCATATGACAAAAGCAATAGGTCATGTGGCATGCCTTTGAGTCATGTGGCAAAAGCAATATGTCATGTGGCATACCTTCGACATGTTTTAATTAAATATCTAAGTTAGATATATTTTCTATTATTTGCTTTTTATAACCCTACAAATCACTGCTACCTGTTATATATGTTCACTTCAGTTGTAGTCTACATTTGTAGCCATGTGGTTTCTGTTTTTTTATTTTTTTTATCATTTCATTTAATTACCCCTCCCACCAAATTTACTTATTGGATTTTTTTTCAGAAGTTTGAGGTGATATATTTACAATATATCTTTTTGTATTCTACTGACTTAAATTTCCTATTCTTTTTGCCATAGCAACTGAACTCTACCATGTTTCCTCAGTTTGTCAAAAGATCTTTTAAATAGTTGATACATTGTTCTCACCTTGTTGTCATGACTACGATATTCCTTCTTTTCCCTCAATTTGATTAAAATTACTCTGTCTTATTACCTAAAGAATGTTTTCACCTTATTGCCATGACAACACACGACCTTTTATGTCCTTTGTGATCATCCTTCATGTCTGATTGCTAGACGTTATAATGAAGCATGTTGAATGAAGCCTTAGACTTGATGCCAATCTTTGTTTGATGTCTCTTAATGAATATTTGTTGTGAAGTTCAATTTTCACAGTCTGTTCCGGTGAAAGTTTTTTTCAGCTGTGTGGATGTTATTCTATGTATGTTGTGTACAAAAAATCTTATGAGTTCTTCTCAACGTCTCTAACAAATTGTCACTGTAGTGTGGAGTAATTCATAAATGTGTCAATTGGAATTGGTCATATTGTCATGTGTTTCGATCTTACAACAGTTTCTGGTAATGAGCCTCTCTCTTTACTATTTCATTAAACTAACACCGAGTGGGTCACATATCATTGCAACAGCTAGGCCTGTGAGAGTTTGATTTGTGGACTTGATTTGTGCATTTGATTTGTGAATATTAATAAGGTTCAGTTGTTTGAAGGTGAATTCTTGTCTGAAACTTGTTTGTCTGTAGATTTTGTGGCACATCTTGGTCTATCCTTTTCCATTAGGATTTGATGTTATTTGTCATCTGCTGGCTGTACATAGTTTTGTTGTTTGAAATAAATTACATCTTGAATTGTCTTTTACGTTTGATCAAGAATTTTGCATGTGCTCATTAGTGATTGATTTTTTTGTATGCATGAGATAGTCAGCCGTTCTTTTAGTTTGAATAGTAGAGAGAATGAGATGAATACAATATGTACCTTTTAGAAGCAACCATCCTTACAGTCATTCTGCATAATGCAATGTAATTTTGGATGCATCTCAAGTGACTGATAGCTGATTTCCAAGGAACACCAAACAAGACATGAAGGTAGCTGATAAGAAAAGTATGCATCAACTGTGGGTTGCAACTTAACTAATGCTGAACACTTGATCTGTTATTATCAGAATTGGTGATGGGGGAAAAGAGGAAGGCAGAGGATGAAAACAGCCGCAAGAACAAGATATTGATCAGTTTTCAAACTAGAATTGATAAAATGATTAATACTGTCCTAGTACATTTCAAGTTCAGTTTAAAACAGATTTATAACTAATGTCTTTTGTGACATGAATTTGAAGTATTTAACTTTTAACCCCCTATATTCTTATAATGGACTTGTGTCTTGTTTTAAACTTGGAACAGTCCATTGTCAATTCATGGGAGATAAAAATTCAAAATGCAAAGTTTGGCAGCCACAAACATAGAACAAGCCAAACTGCTCTGGCATACAGGTTGGCCTCACTGTACATTGCAAGCAAAGGCTTTACTATTGTTTCTCCAGCATGGTAAAGGTGAAAGTAGCATTTTTAAGTAAAGACAATAGAAGGACCAATGTCATGAAAACAATAAATATATAAAGAGACAGAATGACCTGACACTGAGAAAGACTTTCATCCTTCAGATCACATAGCCAACATGAGGTTAAATCTGTGAAATGGAAAAAGCAATAAAGGGTACCAGAGACTGACAACTGCTTAATACAGGTACAAGTTTGAAGATTTTCATCATGAATGCTTCAATCAAAACATTGTTTGCCATTGGTACTGGTGACTACTACTTTAGGTTAAAGAGTACAGTAGAGGGTCAGAGCAAAACTAAGTCAAACAAACTCAATCTATTTAGGGTATTTTGCCATTGGCCCTTGCTCATTTGTCTCAACTTCATGTAAATGAAGAAAATGTAAACTAGTTATGTGCTGGCCTGTCAGTATGATTTGTTTTATGTTTAATCTACATGAGAACTACATCAACTGTTGTCCTGCCCTCTACAAGAACAATAAGAACAATGTGAGAAATGCTTCTGATTTGTTGTAAGATGAATGGAGTGAAGTTATGGTGTTTACCATGTATGGAGTTTCAATCCTTAGAATCCAGTTGCACATACTTATTGTTTAAAGTACACATACTTTGTTGTTTAAAGTACACATACTTTGTTGTTTAAAGTACACATACTTTGTTGTTTAAAGTACACATACTTTGTTGTTTAAAGTACACATACTTTGTTGTTTAAAGTACACATACTTTGTTGTTTAAAGTACACATACTTTGTTGTTTAAAGTACACATACTTTGTTGTTTGAAGTGCACATAATTTGTTGTTTAAAGTACACATACTTTGTTGTTTAAAGTACACATACTTTGTTGTTTAAAGTACACATACTTTGTTGTTTAAAGTACACACACTTTGTTGTTTAAAGTACACATACTTTGTTTAAAGTACACATACTTTGTTGTTTAAAGTACACATACTTTGTTGTTTAAAGTACACACACTTTGTTGTTTAAAGTACACATACTTTGTTTAAAGTACACATACTTTGTTTAAAGTACACATACTTTGTTGTTTAAAGTTCACATACTTTGTTGTTTAAAGTACACATACTTTGTTGTTTAAAGTACACATACTTTGTTTAAAGTACACATACTTTGTTTAAAGTACACATACTTTGTTTAAAGTACACATACTTTTTTTAAAGTACACATACTTGTTGTTTAAAGTACACATACTTTGTTTAAAGTACACATACTTGTTGTTTAAAGTACACATACTTTGTTTAAAGTACTCATACTTAGTTGTTTAAAGTACACATACTTTGTTGTTTAAAGTACACATACTTTGTTGTTTAAAGTACACATACTTAGTTGTTTAAAGTTCACATACTTTGTTGTTTAAAGTACACATACTTTGTTGTTTAAAGTACACATACTTTGTTGTTTAAAGTACACATACTTTGTTTAAAGTACACATACTTGTTGTTTAAAGTACACATACTTTGTTTAAAGTACTCATACTTAGTTGTTTAAAGTACACATACTTTGTTGTTTAAAGTACACATACTTTGTTGTTTAAAGTACACATACTTTGTTGTTTAAAGTACACATACTTTGTTGTTTAAAGTACACATACTTTGTTGTTTAAAGTACACATACTTTGTTGTTTAAAGTACACATACTTTGTTGTTTAAAGTACACATACTTTGTTGTTTAAAGTACACATACTTTGTTGTTTAAAGTACACATACTTTGTTGTTTACACATTATTTGTTGTGATACTTTTAGTTTGCACCACACTTTATCTCTTGTCACGTTTGTTTAGCACTTTATATTGCAGTGTGTAGATACACAAGGGTTTAGCAGTCTTGTCTTAATAGCGCAGTTGGTAGCGCGCCGGGTTTTGGAATCTTGTGTCCAAAGGGGTGTGGGTTCGAATCCCACATGGGGAGGTTATACCCTTCCATGAAAATTTGACGGTAATGTTGATTTTCCTCCATTGATTAGAGAATATGGAGAGGTTTCCGGCCTTGTGGAAGGGTAGGTGAGTAATGGTTTTAGACAATGGTCCAGGAAAGTTAGGTTAGGTGTGCTGGATGCCGTATAATGACCTAAATTGTGTTGACACGGCGTTAAATCTAGTAAAAAAATTGTCTTGTCTTAATCATTAAGCTGGAAAATCCTACATGCAGTGAAATATCGAAATTAGCAGCTAATTGATGATCGGGTTCATTTGTAAATGAAGTCTTTGCTTGAAAAATTCGGACAAGGACTGGAAAAGATACCCATCTCTTGATTTCATCGATTGTAAAGTCTTTCTCCAACAGCTGGTATAAGGACTATGCTAAATTTGCTATAATGAAAAGGTACCTGATGTGGCTTTAGAAATTTGTACAATAGATGGTACATGAGGGGCTGACATTGTTGTGACCTGTTAAGAGTTTGCTATTGGAAAAAATGAGGCTTTTCAATTTTGTTCTGACATGTTGATACAAGGATTCAGAATGCATTGTACAGAACTCTATATTGTTACAGTCTGTTTCCTGTGTTATCTTTCGGTCTATTTTATGTTTTGTTATTTAATGAGAAAATCCATTCAGCCATCTCTATTTGCTAACAAAATGTCAACATTTGCTGAAATCAAATGGAAGCCTATTAAACCTGACCATATGGAATTAATTTCTTTAAATGAATATCTGTATGGGATAGACCAATCCTGTTTTGATAATGATCAAACTAAATTTTTTTGGGAAGCACTGATGTGAAGCTTTTTCATATGCCTAATTTAGGACTTCAAAATATACTGGTGAAGCAGTCTTATTTTTCCGGTTACACTGGTATAACAGTTTTAATTGGCTAAGACTGTAACTGAATGAAAATCATTTATAAAATTGGAATGTGAACATTACTGGAATGAGTCTGAGAATTATATGGCAGCATTTTCTGTCTTGTCTGTATTGCTTTGTGCTTTGTGTTTGTGGTGTCTCGTTTCTTGACTTGTCTTATCTTTCTTCTAATTTTCTGTCTTTGTGTTCTTTACTTGTCTTTTTGCTTTTCTGTACATGTCTGCCATATGTTCTTTGATTCATTTTTTCAGAATTTATTTAAACAACAAACTAACATAGAAACAGGACACCCTGAAGCTAAACTTGATGTTCGTGTTCCCCCTTGTGAAACTATTCATACTGTTTATCCTTTCAAACCACCAAAAGTTGACGAAGTGTTCTATAAAGTCGTTGATGATGAAAAGGAAAAAAGTGACTCTGGTGAAACAAAGACAGAATCTGATGAATCCATTGTTGCTATGACTGTGATACCTAGAAGTTATTCTGAACTAGAATCACATTATCCTGAAGAGCCTCTGTCAACTGTAGACCCTGAGGTGCCTCCTGTTGGGACATATAGTGCACCATGGATTACTGAAGGTTGGGAGAAAGCCTCAAAGGATCCTAGTTCTTGTCCTCCTGAGTTTAAAACTGTTAGTGTAAATATTGAACCTAGTGTAGAAACAGGTAAAACTGAACCTGAAGATTTAAGTACTGGAACTAAAGAAACTGTAGTTAATGAATCTTCTGAAACTAACGGAAGCGAGTTAGAGAAGGTAACTATGTATTATTGTATAGAGGTACCTCTATGCAGGGCTGCCAATTTCCAGCTGACATCAGCATGTTTTAATCTTCGGTGATCATTAGAATATTTCACCCCTATGTAGATTAGATATGATCAACTTTTGACTTTAAGTAAAATATGCTGAGGCTATGAAATTTAAAATATTTGGGCTTTCTAACAACAGAACTTGTGACTTCATTCTAAGAGTAAAAAATGGACACAACTTAAACAGTTTTCAGAAGTTGTTTGAGCCCTTTTAGCTTAGATATTAAAAATTACCCTGTTGGCAGCCCTGTCAATAATAATACATAGAAATAAATGGGTGCAATGGCCAATGATTATTTTTATTACATCCTAAATATGGGAACAACTTGCTTATTGAATAAACTTGATGTTTTCCATGTCCAGTCTCAAAATTATTTGTTCAGAGGTTCCCTATTTCATTTATTTGGAAGAAAGTATTGCATGTGTTCTATTGTTGTTGGAGTTGGCAACAATTGCGTGTATAAAACATTCCAGTTATTGAATAAACAAAAAAGGGACCTTGATTTTCTCTGTTATGCATGGGAATTAAATGACTGTGCAGTTGTCTGCTGTTGTTTGGTGCATAGATTTTTTTCTTTATCTTGAATGAGATTGCACTGCTGTTAATTTACTGTTTGTTCATCGCCAGTGTCACATGCAGAATATACTTGATTATGTTACTGTAGCTCAGTTGACAGAGCTATTGAATGCTATCTATTTATTGGTTTTTGTTGATCCTCTGTTAAGGCTTGTGTTCTGTTCAAGGTTAAGGATGTTGTCTTTTTATAAACACTTTAAAGTCTAGTCTGTCTCAAGGACAATCCTCTCATCAACTACTTTATGTCTTATTTGATTTATGTTGTCTGTTAATGCTATTACATTTCATGGTCATATAAAAATTGTTTTGTCATTATCTCAATTTCCTTTCTATAATTTTTTTCAGTAAGTTTTTTCTTGTTTTTTCTCTTTTGCTTCTTTTGAGATGTTATGGTTCAATGCATTGACATTTTCATCACATTCAGAACTGCTCGGCCATTTGCTACGAATAACCTTGGACATATTTCGGAACCATTTTGAAACTAAGTAAACAAATACACGATCGTTTATGGGATGAGTGATGTTTCTTTTTTAGTCCGTAAATTTAAATAACACAGATAAAGGACATCGCTAAACAATATTTAATTCAATATAGGACATAGAAATATCTGTGTATACTACAAGAACTATTTTGCATAACTGTTACGTGCTTCGCCTCGCGTAGGTAGTAAAATCCCAAGCTGCCAGGGTAGACCCCCCACAAATCCTTCCAAGATTATTCATTCATGAAAGGTCGAGGTTTTCCGAAGGATTTTCATCAGTTGACTGGCTATAATTTTTTGTCTATGTAATTACATAGAAATTCATGCTTTGGTTATCAAAAACAATCTGTTATAAAGTTCCACCATTAGGACCATCATAATTGGTGGACTTAATGGTCAAATAATCCTTCTATGAGAAGTTTTTCTTGAGTCTTTAAAATTGTCAAAAATTACTTGGTTTTGCAATAACCAAAGTAGGTCTATTTCTTGAAATGCTTGAAGGATGGTGCTTTAACTTTCATTTAGCATCATCAACATTTTGTTTTCATTATTATCATGTCTTCTACTATGACAATCTCAATATTGTAATTCTCAACCTAGTATGTGATATGATTCATTTTGTATTTTTGTCAAATTTAAGTTTTAACAGTTAATTTTGTTGTGTTTTGTATACTCTATATTAGCCTTGTGACTTTGGTATAGTTTGCTAGAATTTTATTATTGCCTTCATTCCTATTTCATTTTATCCTTTTTATTTTGATAATCAAGTTATTAAACATTAATATACTTAATGATTATTCACTTAAATTAGTTTTGATGTTAGCTCATATAATTATATTTAGTAAAGAATATAACAAGAAAAATATCCATGACTTTACTAATAATTTAACACTTAAGGCTAAGGTAGTGCTACATTACTGAGAATGCTCTTGAATATATGACTTGAAGCCTACCCTAGAACAATGTGTGTGTAGTCCCTGATTGCATTACCCCTTATTCTAGAGTTATTTGTGTCAATCAAACTTGATCTATTCTGGCAATCAGTTGATGTGTTATCTACCCTTCTAAACCTAGTCTTTGAAAGTAGTAGCATCATGTGATGATTCCAACATTCCATCCTTGGATGTTCTGTTCCCCATTTCTGAAACACCTGTTGGTATAGTGGGTAAATATTGACCCGACCTGACCTTTCACATTTGCATCTAATAATTATCTACACATATCAAGACGAAAGCCAGTACCACGCCTATTCTACACCTTGGCAGCGATCGTAAAATTATCGAAGTATGTTTGTGTGTTAAGTTTTAACTCATAATCTCAAGGTCATGGTGTAATCGAGAATTAATACTACATTCGTATTGTAATGAATATTCTTGCATAAAGGTCAGGCCGGGTCAACATTTACGCACAATAAACTAATTAATCTGTGCTAAACTTGTCCACATCATTCCATTTGTTCATGAATCTATTCTAGTTTTATGTTGATACATTGATACAGTTAATCAACTGTATGTTAGATATTATTGTATATTAATATATATTATTCTTGTATATTTAGGTTGGATTGGTCGGTGAATTAGCCTCTATGTCCATTAAACCACAAAGGAATGCTTCGGGTGAGTTTGTTCCGGATGCACAAAGGAAACTTAACTGGGAAAGAGGTTTGTTTTATGTTTTATTTACTCCTCAAAAAAGGCAAAAGAACAACAATAAAATTCTAGGCTAAAATTGTGCTTAACCAACATAAAAGCAACAACAATAAAATAGTTTTTCAACTTTTTTTCTTGAATTGTAGATTGAAATTGATATGGCCTAGTGTTAGTTAACTTATGCTGAAGCATTTAAACATCTGGCCCTATATGTCGGCAAATTGTACCAAGTTTACAGACCAAGTTAATTAGCAAAATGTGTGCTAAAAGACAATTTTTAGCTAAGAGACAAAAACTGCAGGGTTTAATTCACTTTTAGAATAAAGCAAAACAGCATGTTCATTTCTAAGAGTTAGTACATGTGGTCTTTTATTTTTCTTCTATTTATATTGATAGATAATCTAAAGAGGCTTAATCTTCCCCAAGAATGTCAAAAATACATAATTTTTATTTACAATGACAACATATTCTAACAAATACTTTTTTGTTCATTCACAGGTCAGATAGATTATCTAGGTCAAGATTCATTTGAGAACATACAGAAGAAGATAGATGCTACCATGAGTTTAGAGACTAGTGCACCTGTGTCTACTTCAAGCCCTTTTACTCCTAGTACAGACACCACGACTGCTGTTGTTAAACCTAAGCAACCCGAGGCTGCACCTGCTAAGAAAGAAACTAAGGTTTCTTCTGGAATTTCTATATCTCTTTCCAGCACTAAAAAGTGATCAGAATATTTGTTTGTTAATGCATAAAAGCTTTAAAGTTTAAATTATCATTATTTTGTTATGGAGAAACTTTTTTGAAAATGGCTTATTGGCAACTTGCTGTTTATAAAGTGTACAAAGCTATATCTAGTGTTCCTAAATTTCATACTGTAAAACAATCTTTATTGTTCTGAGATTCTATTAATCAGAGCATAAAGAAGTATAGTTAAATATTATGTCTCTTTGAGTCAATACTTACAATTGATGATGCTATAATAATGAAACACTGCTGATCAAAATAAACTTGATAAAGTATAGAATGACTTAAAATGTATCAGATAGATTTATTTAGGTATTGGCAAAATACAACATGGCATATGTAATTTAACAGTATAAATATGATACTATAGTAATAAATAAATAAATATTAAAAGTTACATATACATACATATTTATATTAAAACCATGTCATAAAATACAAGCACCAGGGTTAGTGCAAAAAAGAGTGAACTCTTGTTTCCATTGTGGACCCTCATGTGGTAGTATGACACAGAGAGGCAAAATTCATGTTTACAATAAAATCATGTTCACAGTAATCCTAAGATATCATATCACAGAAAATTAAAAGTATTTAATATAGCGTTGCATGTAACATAGTAAAGTTAATCACACATTTAAAAAAAAAAAAGAGATATTAATGTTAGTATACTTGTAGTAAAGTTCTATTTACGCAGTGAGTTTTAAACTACATGTATGTATGCCTCTATTTAGGCCTTATTGAAATTGTAAATTTTTTCATTTTACAAATAATTTGTCATGGAATATATCATTAGATATAGCTTTATAGACTTCAGATTTCATTATAAGATATTTAGAAAATACTATTTCTGAAGAGATATGTAATATATATTGTTAAAGTCAGTTTGTTTTCTTGTTTTTGAAGAAATTGTTGCTTATAGTAAATACTGTCACTTCTATAAAAAATTGAAATAGATTAGTACCGCCGGGATCTCCAACTAACCCTTAGCCCAGGTGTAGTTATAGCTTTAGAGTGAGCGAACATGCATTAGCATGAAACTTTGACTATTATTAAAACAAATTACAAGTAAAATTTGATATTTAACTTATTTTATATTGTCGGGCTGTTTGATAATTAGCAATTTACTATTTAACACAATTAATTGGGCTTGTGCTCAACAGAACAGTATGTTATACAAACATGACTTAAGAGTTATATTTGTTGTAGCATCAATGGTTTTCTATGGTGTATTTTTTATTACAAGTTGATATCAAGTTTTTTTGTAGAAGATTTTGATACAAAGTTCTTTTAAGCTTTTTTGTTGTATTTTATACTTGGATTCTATCAATAATGCTGGCATGCAAAAACTATGATATTATCCTAATTTTCGTCACCTTACTTGCGATTAGTAGATGTTTTAATTGACTTTATATGAATTTATTTAGAGAAAACAGTAAATCATGGTTTAATATAAATTACATTAGGAAAACTAGCACTTGTTTTGATTTCATTTTCTGAATTAAATTATATTAATCTAACTTTAAATAATACACTCAAGTACAAATGTAAAAAAGTCCATATCTTTTCACAGTTGGTTGCATAATTGGTGAGTAAACAGACTTGCGATGCTGCTAATTCGTTGTGAGGCCAACTATAAAATGATATAGACTTTTTGACTGGTCAAAAATACTACACTATGCCATATTTGATCATTGAACATGTTGAGTATAAATATTTACTATCTTTGTATTGGTGCTGATGGTTTTTCATGTAAGATCTCAGACTGTGTTACAAATGATTGTTTTATACAAAAATACTGTCCTGATTATAATTGTTTTTGTATTGGTAAAATTTATTCAACTGGCAGTGGTGCATTTATTAACACCCCTGATTTAAATACTCTTTAATTATATACAGTACCCACCAAAAGTTTGGAGACATTTTCACTTTTTAGGCCAAATGAATAGAGTTCATCTAAAATTTGATAACTGTTCATTTTGAAATACTTTTTAGTTTTGCTTTAATTTTTGGTTATCATTATAATTATAACTGAGACTACAAAAATAGCACTAAAGCTATGTTATGGAAAAAATTACTATGAGCACGATTTTGGTGGCTATATAATGTCAGATGCTGAATTTTCTTATGTGTTGCATTCATGAACTTTGTTTCCATTTTATCACAAACCATACTTGAACATATTAAAAGTAATTATTCTACAAAATAATCATCAAAATTCAAGAATTGTAGTGGATTTCTTTTGTCTCCAAACTTTTGGTGGGTACTGTATATGTTTGATATTCCCGATTTATAAATATGGTTATCTATTTTTGGAGCAAGAGTACAGAATTACTACAGTGAGTGTTTAAATCAGCTGGGTTAATGTAATACTATGTGCCACTGACGGTTGAATAAAATTTAACATGACCTGAATACATGTGTAATCACTAATCAAAGACATATTTAAATTATTCAACTATAACTTCTCTAACAAATTAATACTACTTTCACTCTGTAGTTGATGTTTACACCAAATAAAATGGGTAATGTAATGAGCTAATTGTTGTATAATTTTTCTATGATATCATAGTATATGATTATAAAAGCCATAAAAATATAACCTGATAATTCAAAGTTAGATAGTTGTCATATGTTAGTATAAGCCATCAGAAATTGAAGCTTTAAAAGTTTAAAGTTAGGTAGTAGGCATAATGTTGGTGCAAAATATAGTCAAATTCTAGTTAATTACTATTTAATATATAAAAATTGGCCATAATGATAAACTAAGTGCTATACATGTATATGTCTGTATGAGTTGTATTTTAGTGTTAATTTTTCTCGTTTTCTCTTGTCCTGTGTTATATGGTGTGTCTTGTCCCATAACCCCCATGTACATAGGCGGATCTAGCAGGGCGGGGGGGGGGGGGGGGGTCAGGGGGGTCTGGACCCTACCTAGAATTTCCAAAATGTACATTTCCATTACTGTATTTAATTTATTGACAGTAAGTCATTTATAAGTAGCATAAAGCAATTTTTCTTGGTGCTTAACATAGATTTAATGGTTTGTAGTTTTTACTATCAATATGTTGCATTATTCTGCAAAATGTGTATGTGGTTCGAAACTTTGGACCCCACTAGAAAAAGTTCAGACCCACACCCCCCCACCCCCCCCCCCCCCTAGAAAAAAATTCTGGATCTGCCCTTGCATGTGTATTTGATGTTCATGTATTTATGTACCTATGTAATATGTATGTAGTTGTTACGTTTCAAACCAAAGGTATTGAGAGAGCAAATGTAGCTTTAATTACATTGTTGATTTTCTATCTTAATTTTAAAGTTTATTTGTCTGTTCATCCAGTTTTAATACATTGTCAGTCTTAAGAAATATGCTGTTGTCTGGGGCATTAGGTTTTTCATTACGACTATCACAAAATCAGCTTGGGCAGTCAAAGTTAAGCAGTGAAAGCTAAGAAATCATACTTTTAAAGGCAATTAGCTATGAACAGTCTTCACCTTAATCCGATATTTCTAAGCCCAGGGCTAGTAGAAATTTATTCAGGCTAGCTCAAATATGTCAATTTATGTAATTGGGCTGGTTGATAATTTGTCAAACTACTATATAACATATTATTTTTTGACTATTGTGTTGACTACAGAATACATGATGTATTGTCCTAGACCCTATATAAACCTGTATATAGGGTCCATGTTCCAGCTGGACTGAGATTGCCTCCGAGTTATTATTGTTAGGATAAACTTTTTCCATTGGATGTTGCTTTAACATACATGTTGTTGATTTGCCCTATTTCAGTTTGCTTAGACTTATATGAGATAGGTATGTATGATACAGCTGTAAACATTTCATTGTACAAAAGCCATTATTATAATTATTAAGGGCATTTGTTGATCTATGAGTTCTCTTAGCTTGCTATATTTCAAAGCTTTTTCATCATTTAATCCATCATGTTGAAATCTAACCAAGGCCAGTATAAATATCAGGGGATTGAAGTTTCCACCATTAAAACTGTTTAATCTAGAGGCCTATGCATATATCCAGAAATAATCATTTCTGAATCTACATTTCTTTCTCTGTATCAATTATGACATTTGTTGACCACTGGTGAAGTTTAGTTCTTAGTATTAGGTACTGGTACTTATGTCTATACTTAAAGATCTAAGCCTTTCTGTGGATTGTGAATTGTTCGACTGACCACTGCAATATGAATAAAATATTGTATAAGACTAAGCACCATATAAAACAAACCAAGTTTGTGTCAAGTGTTTTTTCTTACTTCACTATCACAATCTACGTGTAGGTTGTCTATCCAGTCAATATTTAACAGGGACACTTTTCATTATATTGTTCTCATGTCTTAGTACTGCTGTGTTTTTGTTAGCATAGTGCAGGGATGGGGTACTCGTACTTGTACTCGAGTATTATGAGTACAAGTACCACTTTTTCCAGTACTCGCCTGTACTCAGTACTCAGGAAAATAAATTGTACTCGTACTCGTACTTACTCAAGTACTGAACTAGCAGTACTCGATACTCGTGAGTATTTCTGAGTACTGGCCATCTTATTTCTATCAAGTTACATTCTTGATTGATTTTTCTTTAAACAGAACAGAACAGAACAGAACAGAACAGAACAGAACAGATACTTTATTAAAAACTACTTTAGAAATGATAATGCATAGTAATTGGTTATCTGATAACAAGTATGTTAGGTAGCTATTGTTATGCATATCAATGGGATGTCTGACACCTTTTTGCAGTTTATACCTCTTCATAAATTGTGAAAACAATGTTTGTCACAGTTTGTTCCTCATGTAGCTTATAAATTATTAAAATCATCAGCTAGTTATATGCATCAGTCATAAGAATTTTTTAAGTGAATGACGAGACATTACATTCTCTGAAACAGTCCTTTTGTGGTGAAAAAAACCTGCATGATGTTTTGATATAAATTGAGATGAAATGTCATGCAAATTTGTAACAATAGCTAATTCAACAAAGCTTTTAGTTTTGTTTTTCATTAAGTTAGTTAGTTAACTAAAAAAAGATAACTCAATTATTTCAAGCTGAAACATACTATCAGCTGTCTTTTTTTCAAAAATTTTTTGTTTAAGTTTAATTTGGATTTAAACTTAATCTTAAACTTGTTCATTTGATTAAACGCCTATTTCTATATTACATATTCAATGGCGTTATACAAAAGATAAATTATAAAATCTAAGTAAGTAAAAACCCTCCAGTATAAATATATAAAATAACACAGAATAAAATAAAATTCATTCGCATGATTTTATATAGTGTGATTATGCATTCAGTTTTCATATATCAAGTTTATAAGACATATATTAATCTTAGTTCATGATTTGACTTTATTCTTACAATTGTTTTTACTAATTTGATAAGTTGTTGTCCTGAAACTGAAATGTGGGAAAAAGATTCGATTTTAGAATGAGAATATAGCCCTTAGACGGCAATAAAACTGACCAAAAATAAACACTGTTGCATAGAATATTTGCAGCAACATTTTGACTGTCTTGTTTAAAATTGAATTTGAAGCTTGATTTGATGTTTAATTGAATAGATAAATAAAATTTGTCTCTCTTATTTCTACTAAAAATCTTTTATATGCTCATGCAAAACAATCTGGTACTCAAAAATACTCATGAGTACTTAAGTACTACTCGAGTACTACTCAAGTACTGAAGAAAAACCAGTACTCATTACTCATAAGTACGAGTACAAAATTTGAAATACTCAAGTACTACTCGAGTACTGGAATCCAGTACTCGACCCATCCCTGGCATAGTGCGTAAAAATTGACCCCGATCTGACCTTTCACATTTGCATCTGATAATTATCTACACATAACCTGACGAAAATAGGTACCACGCCTATTCTACACTTCGGCAGCGATTGTAAAATTGTAGAAGTATGTGAGTGTTAAATTTTAACTCATAATCCTCACGGCCATGGTGTAATCGAGCATCAATACTACATTTATATTCAATGAATGAATATTCTTGCATAAAGGTCAGGTCGGGGTCAAACTTTACGCACAATAATATGTGTATGTCCTTTCTTACTGGGATATCCAATGATAGTGAGAATTTTCTAAATAATAAAAATCAATGTGAAAGTTTTCAAGAAATTTTGTGACCCGAGTTAGACGTCTTTTCCTATGTAAAAACTGCTAAAATAATATAAAATTTGAACTTTGGCCCATGTGTTTCTACATTACTATAGAATCACATACATGCTGTTAGTTGATTATTATAAAATAATGTTTAGTTGTGTAGTACACATGTATACACAAACATATTTATTTAGTTAAAATTATTATACAATCTATGCCAAGTTGCATGTTTTATACAAATATAGTTGTTTTGTTCTAACAAGAGTAATTGATAGTTTGGAAAGTAACCAGCCATAGAACAAGTTAGTTTTTTTCTGTTGTTTTTGTACATAGTGGAAGTGAGGGTTTCTAGATGATGTTTTATATAATGCCATGCCATAGCGGAATTTTGTTAAGCGTCCGCGTGCGCCTAGGTTTTAGAGTCCTCAACCCAATAAAAAATGAAATTGTGGGTGGCATTTCTGAAATAATTCTGTTGTTCCAGGATTCGATTATAACTGATTTTTCTTAGCAAAAACTGATAGTTCCTTGTTTCTGTGTATCTGATTAATGAAAATGTACATGTGTATGTAGTATATACTTTTTTACAGAATTACTTTAATCTCACATTAATGTCATAAACATTCATGTGCTACCAAGTACTTATTTGTGTGAATACTAGCTAAAATGGACATGTGTTTTCGTTTACCGTTTGTGTGTTTTCATGAATAGGTAGCTAGGTTTGACAAACTTGAGTTGCCGCTTAACAAAATTCCAATTTTGCATGGCCTAATGTGTTTTGTTAGTCTTTTGACCTCCTAGTCCAACTGGACTTAAACAGGCAGGTTTATGCACAACTAGTGTTGACTGTAGTTGGTGTTTATTTTAATAACAAATGTATATTAATACAGTATTAAGCATAATAACCATGTTTATATTACTTATATATCTTTTTTTGTTTATGTATTTTGTTGTAGATATGTGTTAAGATGTAAACAGAGCTTAGGACCCACAATTTCACCAAGACTACACAAAATGAGATTTTTTTCTCAAATTCAAATTTTTAACCTAAATTTTGACATTAGTGAAATCCGTTGATTAATGAAATCGGGTATTATTTATCTTACTGATACTAAGTAATTTTGGTCTAATGTCATCTTTGTTCTGGTATACTTGATCAATACTAGAGTTATCACAGTAGGCTTGTTTCTTTGTTGAAAGTAGGAGTAGCGTGTATGCTGTGTTTATGCTAAAACTTGTGATTTATAAGTACACATGAAATGTTGACTCTTCATTTGAAGGGGAAAATGTACATAAACTATGAACTCTTCATTGGAAGGAGAAAAAAGTGTCTCTCCTGTCATCAGACTTTTGTCTTCAATGGAAATTGAGAGTAATTTTATTTTCTCTAATCTGAGCTTATACATTTACCATTTTAATAAGTTCATAAGTCTATGCTAGCTGCTTTGTTTCCAATGTGTGTTATAAGCTTTTGTCTGGCCATTCTTATTTGATATGTTAACTAAAGTCATTTGTTTTAAAATGTTCCAATCATGATTCAAGCAATAGACAAAGTTGTATTTGGAGTGATGCCATTTATTGTCAACTTAGTATCAGAGATCATCAGATGTGGTCTTTTTAATTATCACTGAATTATGAACCCAGAAAATCAATTACTTAAATTAAGCTAGAAACTAGGCCCTTGTGAGCTCAGAGCTGACTCTACCTTGTTGCCAGATAGGCTAGCTAGAAGTCTAAGGTCTACAAATATATCTGGTACCAATTGTTCATTGAAGCAATAATACTTAGTTCAAACTGTTGACTAAAAGCTACTTTGAAAGGCAAAGGAGTATAAGTGCTGTAACTTATCTCGGCTAAATGACTCAGTAGTAAAGCATTGAATACAAACATGTATCTCATTTAAAAACTTACAAAGTTTAGAAAGATTGATTGCTTGTATATTGACACAAATTTTACTGCCAATGGGAGATTGAAAGGTAATCTTTTTGTTCTTTGTTTCTTTCTCAGATTCTATCTTTTAATTTATCCAAATTTCTTTCTAGTACTATGCTTGAACCATCATGTATTGTTCTTAGGATAAAATTCAAATGGTACAAATGAGTAAGTTACTATAGTGTAAAAATAAATACTTCAACACCATTAAGCAATGTTCTAGCTTCACTGTAAGTGCATAATTGTTGTGCATTATTTAAAAAAATTGTGAATTCTTGAAATTTTAAGAATGAACATAAATAAATTATTTACTTACCCAAGTATTATAGCCTTGACCTTATAGATTGGTGTGTGGAGTCTGGGTTTTATAACATTCAATAGTTTGTGTGTATATTTAGGCTATATCTTGAAAACTAATATATCATGTTGTTAGATAAAGGGAGTTAACTAGAAATATACTATTATATACTATTCATTCTTAGGAAATAAATTGCCACCCATTTCGATTAAATGGTAAAACAGATCACACTTGTAGCAAGTTCGATATGTAGTACAGTACATGCATTCTAATCATGAAGGTCATATTGATAGCGCAGTTGGTAGCACGCCGGAATTTGGAATCTCCTGCCCGAGGTGGTGCGGGTTCGAATCCCACCCAGGGAGGTTGTACCCTTCCATGAAAATTTGACAATAATGTCAATTTTCTTCCATTGACTAGATAATATAGAGAAGTTTCCGGCCTTGTGGAAGGGTAGGTGAGTACTGGTTATAGACAAGGGTCCAGGAAAGCTAGGTTAGGAAAGCTGGACGCTGTAAAATGACCTAAATTGTGTTGACACGGCTTTAAATCCAATAAAATAAATAAGCTTAGGGAGGAGTTAAAAAAAAGAAATGTGCAGTGCCCTGTTACTCCTCTTTAGAATAATACCTAATGATAGAATATATTGAGATTGTATGTAATTAATTTAAAGTATTTTTCAAGTTAGCTCCCTTGAGTATTAGAGAAATAATCATATTGTAATTACTTTATATTTAAATTGCTTTACATGGATTGTTATACATTATATAATACAAGAATTCTGTTTATTCTTCATATTTAGCAGTACTTTCCAAGTATGACAAAAATATAATTGTTATCCACATTCTTCTGTGTTGTTGGTTTTATTATTTTCATTGAAATTGGACCTCTGGATATCCCAATGTATTTCCACCTTACCAAGTCAGACAATTCCTTCTAAAGGTCCAGTTATGTTGAAACTTTGTTTGCACGTGTTAATGTCACTTATTAACGTCCTTTAAAGGATAAACTTTCAAAGTGAAGTGTTGTCATGTATAAATACCATTGCAGTGTATGTGATTTGACGTCAGAAGTGACATTCAACATATGTCATGGCACTTGCCTGTTCATATTATGGGAAGGATATGTAAGTGGCCGAATAGCTCAGTCAGGAGAGCACTCACCTTGTAAGCGACAGGTCCAGGGTTCAAGTCCTGGTCAGGCTGCATATTTTTCTTACCCTGTGACATATATTCCATGATCTCCTTGCTTGCTACATTGTAGCGCTAACAAACAAGATTTGTTTTGCTACTTGAATACATTTGCTACCCTGACGTTTTTGGGAGACTTCATTCTTGGTTTTGCTACCTTGATGTAAAAATTTTGCTTAACACAGAAAATGCTATTTAAAAGTGCTAGGCAGCAACTTACTTATGAAACTGGCTGCAGATGTACTCTCAAGTGGAAAATAGCAACTGAGACCAGACCAATCTCAAATGAGGTATTTTGTGAAACCAGTCCCAGTAGTTTGGTTGATTAATAATGGCCCCGTGTTCAGTAACTACTGTTAGCTAACGTTACGGGTACAGGAGAACTCAACCCGAAGACAACTCAACCCGTGCAATACTTAACTCAAAGTTGGGACTACTCAATCCGTTAGTAGGAGGTTGAGTTGTCTATGAGTTAAGTTGTTCCGACACTTCCATAATGGAATGTTTTTGAACGTTCAAGGTAACTGAACATGCTGCTGGTCAAACTTGAAGAAATATGATAGAAACAAAGACTATATTACTTTATTTTCATCATTTATTAAATGACAAAATGTGTGGAGGGATTTGTTTACAAAGTAAGACAAATAAATGATGACAACATGATTTTATATTATACATACACTTAACTTATAAAACTAAAAAATTATATCTAAAAACTTGTGTAGAGTTGAAGAGAAGGAAATACAAAATACAGTACAGTATCTCACACAATAACAACCTTACATAACACAGCCCACCTGATATTTATACTTAGCAAGCAGATCAAAACAAATGTTAACCAAAGGTAGCCCAGTACAGTCCCAATCTATCGGACACTATTTGCACATACAGTGTCCATATGTACATATACAGTGTCTTTGATAAATTGTTTATTCACCAGAAAAATAATGCCATGAGTTACATTATTGTTTATTTTAGAGATTTTGTTATTTATAAGATGCCTAAATCTATAGCGAATGAACTGTCATTGATAAAAAATATATTCAGGTTCAATGTAGAAAATTTATAGAGTGATATAGAAAATGTGGCTTTCACAGCCGAAGACTGACAACAGTTTCCAGATGATTGATTCTGACTGATTCAATATGAACAAGTAATAACAAGACAACAGATATTAAAATGAAATATAATACATGTACATAAAAAATGATTTATTTGTACAAATGACATGATTTGAACACAAAACTCTGATGATGAACATGATTTATAATGATTTATGATAAGTAGCCAATCATTGATCAGTATTGTCCATTCCCCATGTGACCTGTTTATTTGAATATCAATAGATTTACCCACAAACACCAGTAGGGAATACTTCCCGTTCGGGAAACAAGGGGATTCCCCTTCAGTGCTTCCCGATCGGGCAGCAAATGTCAAAATATTTCCCGTTCGGGAAGCATTTTGGCCTTTTTTGACGTACCTTACTAAAATAGACCGCTGCATAAAAGTATTAAACCTACAAAAATATGAAAACCACCATCTGATACAGGAATGATGTATCTAAAATCCTACCGAGTCGTTTTCTTTTAAAATGCCAACAATTAAAATAATCTGAAATTGAAATTCAGAAAAAAATATGGCTCAAAAGAAAAAAGTTGTTTCCCGTTCTGGAAACATTGCTTCCCGATCAGGAAGCAAGTTATACTATTTTTAATACAGCTAGATTGTATGTTATCCAAATAAAACTTCAGCTATAGACATTTTTTTTGTTAATGGAAATATTGCATTGATTCCAACGCGTATGTAAGAAACACCTTTCACATGTACCATTCATAGTAATTAAGGTGTCCCTTAAAGGGAATTGTATAGAAATTTAATCACGTTTTTCAATTTTTATATGTATAATCATAACATCCCAAAAGATATTCCTATAAGTATACTTATAATCAATTTAAAGGTTTGACAAGTGTATAAATGTAAATTATCATTCATTGGGTTTAACACCGTAGCAGCACATTGCTTATGTCATGTGTCATAATACAGCTCTAAGTCAACATACTCACTGTTTTTGGAAAGACTAATCTCTGAACTGAGCAGTTCACTAGTTACTAAGCACATAATTGGTCAGTTACTGAAAGCTGCTCTACATGATTTAATATAAGTGGTGAGAGGGAGATTAGTCGTAGAAAATATTTCATGACCAAGCTCCTTGAACCCTAAATCAGTAGATTAGTATGCTACCAGCCTAACAACTAATCTAGACCAGCGGTATACTAAACGATTTTTACAAATATAAACTGATAAAAACTTATCAATAAACACTAACATAAAATTTCAAATGTGGTTCAATTCATTTGTTTTACATATAGTTTCCTATTGCTATAAATTTACTTGAATTATTTCATTTTCAGTAAAAATAGAATACATTGTATTAAGGAGTATGCAATGACACCTGGCGGCCATAGGTATATCTTTTGCTATAAAAATTAAGTTTGAGCAGTATTGTGAAACTATTTTAACAAGTTAACTAAGTGAAGAAAGGGTTATCTTATTTCCATCTTGTTTGCTGTTAAAATGGGCAAAGGCCAAATGACTTACATAAATACCGCACATCTAACAGTCTAAGGATATGTGAAATGTTTTCAATTTTTAAGGAAAATAATGAGAATGCTTAAAGCACAGTCACATCGTAATTTCTATCAGTATTTCACAAGAAATAGACTACAAGAGGTCCACTAACCTTTTAACAGTATGTAATCCCATTTAAAGCATTTATTTGTTCCCAATTCATAAATGCTCGTTGATTTTATTTACATATTCTTTACATATTCTTTTAAAAAATCATGCAAAACACTTGCTTTTCTAATTGTTAGCTATGTATTTTTCAAAACTAGCAAACAATATTAAATTGAACCCAATATTCATGATTATTTTTTCTGTTGAAACATTAATGAAAATCTCGATAGTTTGTATTTATCTTATATGTAGAGTAATGAAAAAACCTAGTAAGTCCAGCCATCTACAACTGATTAAGAACCAACATTTGACAACCAAGAATACCAGACTTTCCAGCCTTGGCTCATTTAAATTTTCTCATAAAATTATCATAAAATTACAGATTTAGGAAATGAATCAAATATTATGATATTTAAATGTGATATATAGTTCATATTACTAAATATATAACTATATACATAAATTAAAGTTTAATTGTACAATTAATTTTGTTTTGATCAGATTATTCTGGTAGAAAATCAGAATGTTTATACTGGACTATGTAGCCTTAAATTCTTTACAAGTAAGTAGACAGGTCTCTCGGTGAAATTAGTTTTGCATTACATACTAACTACATTAGAAATAATATAACTTGCTTCCTGATCGGGAAGCAATGTTTCCAGAACGGGAAACAACTTTTTTCTTTGAAGTCGTATTTCTTTTCTGAATTTCAATTTCAGATTATTTTAATTGTAGGCATTTTAAAAGAAAACGACTCGGTAGGATTTTAGATACATCTTTCTTGTATCAGATGGTGCTTTTCATATTTTTGTAGGTTTTATACTTTTATGCAGCGGTCACTTTTAGTAAGGTACGTCAAAAAAGGCCAAAATGCTTCCCGATCGGGAAATATTTTGACATTTGCTGCCCGATCGGGCAGCACTGAAGGGAAACCCCCTTGTTTCCCGAACGGGAAGTATTCCCTACTGAACACAGTATTCAAATTTTTCCATACATACATTCAAACAACTAATAAGCCTATTTCCTATACAATTTTTAGGAAACCATGAATTCAAAATGTCTACTGACAAGTTTTCTTGCTTGAGTAGTTGAAGAAGAGCCAAATCAAATAAAGATCAATGTAGCAAATATGAATTTAAAGACATAATTTTGTTGCCATTGTAAATAGTCAATCTTAGGCCACAACAAGTTGATCATATGTTCTATGGATTCGCTTGCACCTTAATTTTGACGGTTTTTACAAAAAATGTTTTTATTTCCTCGCTCGCTCATAAAAGTTTGGTCAAACCGCTATATCAAGCAACTGAATTAAGATTGTTAAATTTTTTTTCTTTGCTTGCTCGCCCCATTTTTTCCCAGAAAAATCTGTAGAACACATGTTCAACTTGTTGTGGCCTTACAAAAAGTGTCAAATTTACAAAATCAAAACTATTCCACCTCAGTCACTGATTTGTCAAAAAGCACTAATAAATGTCAAATGATGCTTAATATTTCCCTAATATTCAATATTGACTAAATATTCAAATCAGTAATAATTTCTATACTTCAATTAACCAAAGTTACACTAATGTCTTAAAACACAGCTGTTGCTTCAAGATTTCTTTAGGTGCATGGTTGACTTGAGATGAAAACCAAGTTTATATTCAGATCAGTAATAGTTAAGAGAAACAAATCTCTGACAACAGCAATAGTACAGGATCTGTTCACTTCAGTATTGTGTGATGTGAAAAGTAAAATGTTCATTCAGATATGATGACTTGTTAGAATCTGATCATCTTCAATGTTTTCATAATAAACTTGAATCTAAATCTGAAATATAGGAAATATAATAACTTAATAAGTTCCACACTTGGAAATAAAATATTTTATTTAACTTAGTCTTTACTTTTGTAGAACACCTAAAAGTCAGAGAGTCATAAGTGCAGTGCCTTGCCCAGTTCTTAAACAAAATTCTGTTTTTAAGATAAACAGATTCAGTTTAGTAATTTCCAAAGTGAGAGTTAAATATTCATAATGATTAAAACTGATAAATAAGTTTTAATAATAGTAAAACGATGTCATCTTGCTATGTCGAAGCAAAACCATTCCTTAAATCTTGCATGTTACTAAATAGCACATTCAGAAACATTATGTTGTGATTTCCTAGCAAAACAGGCCCTTGATGCATCTCCAATAAAAATGGTTAGTTGAAGTAGTCTGCCTAATTTCACTCTGACTGCTAAAATTAATATATAACTACACTACCATACCTGAATCAAAGTCTAGTTTCTTCCCGCCACCTGTATCTCCAAGACCTTCTATGTCAACATCACTTTCTGGAGCATTTAATGCACTTAGTGTTACCTCTGAAAAAATATATATCATTTAAGATAGCTGTGAGTCACTGACCTATACCCCTTGTTACTGGTTTACAGCTTTATCCAGAGATTTAGCCTTTCCAGGAACAGTGAGAAGGTTAACTTACTGCCAAGGTATAATACCAATACTTTACATTATTTTTATTTCAATTAAGTGATACTTCATGGGAGAAAGACTGTAAACAATGTGTCTCTTACAACTTTATCACAATTTATTTCAAGGACTTATCACAATGATGTTATACAATAAACAATGCATGTTCTTGTACTTATGAAATTAACTTGATTAAGTTTTAAGTAACTCATTCATATAACTAAATGGTTTAACATCATAAAAATGTTCTCCTAAATCAATGTTATGGAGCATGCTTCCGAATTGTCAACCCAATATTTAATAAAATTAACTTTACCTCTTCTTTCTTGTTTTTTGGCTGAGTGTTGTTCAACAACAACTTGTTGTTTCTGAGAACTTTGTTTCTTAGGTGATGGCTCAGAAGGGGGAGGCAATCCAGCATCTTCATAAGCTTTCCTCTTTAATTGTGTGCGTATTTGTGTTCTACAATGAAAAGATAATTTGGATTTATGAATACTATTCAACTGTCAACAGGGTTGGCAAAAAGGTGGTCAATATGAGTATTGACTGGGCCAGTGGTCAATACTGGTTTTAACCGGACAATACTGGACAATACTGGCTAATGCTGGTCAATTTGTTTTTACAAGTCTGTCGATGGCGCATACATTAGCTCAGCTGATTTAAATGCCCACTACAGTATATATGTACTCATGATTGAGAGAATAGATCTGTTTTTAAGTACAGAAAATACCGAACATATAACAAGTATTTAAATCAGCAGGGTAATTAATATAACCAGTCATAACTATAATGATATTCAACAGTTCTATAAAATTATTGAAATCCTTACGTAGTTCTATTTTTTATTACATCACTGATTTTATTCAAATCATCACCAAATCTTTTTACACTGGTTCTCAAAGCTTCTACTTCTTGGTCAGTCCATTTTCCACTGAAAATAAGTACAGAAATTTATCATATTGAGAAGATGAGAAATAACAAGCACTTGAAGTTGGAACTCTGAGGAACCATCTACTGACAGGAAATACAAATTAAAGAAGCAATATTATTACAATCCGTAGTTGTAAAATAACTTAACTTACTACAGCATGTATTAAAAATATTATATGTTAACTCTACAACAATAAAGTCATAGGTTCTGTGTGTATATTCACATGGGTGCAAGGTGAAAATTTTGTAATTTGAAACAATTTTTATACCCCCGCTTCGAAGAAGGGGGGTATACTGTTTTACCCTTGTCCTTGCGTGTGTGTGCGTGCGTCCGTCCGTTACGAAATTTCCGTCGCAGTTTTCTCAGCAACTATATCATGCAGCAGTCTAATACTATGCATATTGCTTCATCCCATAGTCCCATGGAGTGTGTAGAGCTATTTCATGCTCCTTGCTCATCTACTTCCTGTTTGTCGCATATTTTTAGATTTTGGCGGGGTTATCACTAGTGAGCATTAGCTCACAGATTTACTTGTTCTTCATAATTTAATAGCAAAACATTGTCTAATTTGTAGTGAAAAACCTGAACTTCAGGCATATGCCTGAAAACTTGCACCCATGGATTCAAGTTAATTCTTCAAAGTCTGATAAAAACATGTGGCCCACTCTAGTCTAGGTAACAAAGCATTCAATGACTGCACAAGGAGAAAACACATAATTACAAATAGTACTGACAGAAACACATCACTACTAACCTTGCAGGGTTAGGTTCAGCTGATGGATGAAGCTGCATTGTTAATTCTCCAAGTTTACTAAAAGCTGAGCCTGCAGCTGTAAATATTTCACCAACCTGAAATGTTGATCAATTTAATTCATTAAATCAAATTACATACAACTACATGAATGAGTAAATGACTAAATAACATCTCATAACAAGACAGCGAGCAAAACCAAAGGCATTACACATGATCTATCTCAGCACAGATTATTGCTATAATTGATAGGGCAGTCTATGAATTTAGCCAAACTCTTTTATTTTCCCAAGATATAAATTTAATTAAAATGACTGAAAATGAATACATCTTCATGTAGTTTTTATCGTGGTACCTTTTTTGACAATTAAGCACAACTTTACAATACCATATTCAATTTAACATCATCATACAGTAACTAAAACTATAGAGCACTAAATAAACCATCATGGACTCGATTTAAATCGACATTAACATAATACAATGATTATACAATTTGTCCGAAAAAAGCCAATATCCGAACAAGCAAACACTCATGAAAACAACAAAGGACTGATTTAGACACGCCTTACCTTACTTGCTGAACTCATTTTGTTTCTTTTATTATTAAATTTGATTAAAAACAATCAAATGTCGAGCTTATACCATTTCGTTGCATTAAAATTCGATAAAAGAATGTCCCGCTGAAGAAAATAAATAAAATAGGAAGCATTAAATTATATTCAGAGCGTGGGTTGGGCGTGGCTTGGTTTTAAATCCCGCCTACCTAGTAGACTCTTTTTGGTTTGCTATCACAAGAAAAATAACTTTAATAAATATAGAGGAATTAGGAGTAACAAGCCGCTGTCTTATCATAAGGTTTAGACTTACTAAAACAACTGAAGTACAATAAAATATATAATATGATGGTGGACACACGTACATAGATGTAACACAAACATTGGTGATATCAGTGACCAAGATAACATGTTAGAAGGAATGTATTGCATTATCTCTTTATTTATCAACAAATAGTAAAAGTTAAGCATGTTCTATACACATATATTAAATATAAAACAAAAAAATCACTGATCAAAACAGTGTCCCCTTAATTTCGCAGCTCTAACACAGTCGGGTTACCAAACATTTTCATAAAGGCTTGTATATTTTTTTAATGGAGAGAATGTTAGTACTTTCACTTTATATTTCATTTTTTAAATAACCCGGTGTTCTATATAAGTGTAGTCCAAGACTGGTTCTTACATAACTAAAAACATGGTAAACATGTGATAAGTGTTTTCCCGAATTTGTGACTTAAACAAATTTTTCCCTTCAAAACAAGCCAAATGTTATCATAAAAACAGAAACAACAATTTTTGTATCATTTCGAGATATTATTAATATTTGAAATTATTTTATTTGTGTAAAAATAGGATATAAATTATTAGGCCCCTAGCTGGTTTGTCACTGTCGAAATATCCTGTTGATAGGGGAGGTAACGCTGTATAAAGTGTTACTGAATAGTCTGTCGTAGTTACTTCCCTTGGCGCAAAAATCGAGACGCCATGTTTTTTAAATAGTTAATTATAAATAAACAATTTTGCTTTTATTTTGAAAAATAGACTTGCGGTTTCTAAAATAATGCATCGGAAATTTCACTTACGCATGAATATATTCATGCATTGCATTTTTAATATTTTGAAAATAATCATGATTGATAGTACTTATTCGGACATGAAATAATTTCGGATAATTTTAGACTCATTGCACCTGGCTCACATGTATAGATCTCTAGCTCTGGCCCTATAACCTAATCACGCAAAGTAAGGTATTTTTTGTCAAATGAATATATTGAATGTAAAGAATCACAGTTTCCTGTATCTATTTAGTTTATGCAGTCTTTAGTTACCCCTAAGTGTTGGGAAACTTGTGATAAGTGAGGTTCAAGTGTGGGGAATACTTGGGAGGCTGAGAAAAGAGAAAGTTTTTACCTTTCGGCTTCCTCGCACTGCAGGGGTAATGTTAATGCCATTGTTTTCCCCCCAAAATGATGGGATCTATAACTTGAGTAAGGCAGACAATATTTTGCCTAGGACACGCATTGCTCTTTGTGCTTGCAAAATCGAAATGGCATGTGGGAACTAATGATTTTGTGCCAAGAGACACATCCTCATCCAATTTCCTTCAACAGTGATATTGGAATAAACTAGAGGTTTACTCATTTTCTGATGTTATATGAAGGTATTGTCTTGGAGAATGTCTCAGTAAGATCAGAATTTTAGAGAGCACAGTATTCAAATTTAAAAATAAGAATATCAATTGCACCAGAGGCAGAGGCAAAACATCTGTTTACTATGGAACCCCATAAGGTTTAAATGCCCCCAACAATTTGGACATATGGGGCCACCAGGCCTTTCATTTTAAGTCCTTGGGAAAACACCAAGTGTTTGCTGGACTCATAAGCCCAAGTCCACACTATTTACAGGATTGTTGGAGTGTGGCTTACTGGTGCATTCCATCTTAAAACTTAAGTTATTTTGTAACTTCAAGTTAACTCCCATGTGATCAGACTTAGTTCTATCTAAGTTCACTGAATTTAAAATATTGTACAAGTATATTAACTCAGTTTATATCTTTTAAGTGAAAGAATAGTTTCAGATGTGAAGAAAAAAGAATTAGAAATGATACAGCAATATTTGATCTAAGATAGTTATTTCTGGCTCACAACTGGAGAAAAGTACATGGTAAGTAAGATTTTGCTGAAGTATTTTCATTTACTTTCATTTTAAATTGATAAAATATGTTAGTGTGGAATAGGAGAAGATATTGAAGTACCCAATGTGGGGCTAGGCCTCATTGTGAACCACAGTTTTCAGGGCATTTTTTCAATATGTGGGGAAGGGGTCTGAGGCCTTATTTTATATAAAATCATCACAATTTCATTGATAGGGGAATGAAAAATCAAATGTAACCTCCAAATTTGGGGAAAACTGCATGATTTTAAAGAAATTCAAAAGGGGAAGGCGCCTGTAAACGGCCTGGTTTTGATTTGATTTTAAGAAGTGATGTAAAAACTTTCATTTCTATAATTTAAACTTAAGATAATGGCTTACTAAATGCAAGCTATTTATTTTTAGTAGTTTTGATGAAGATCTGCCTCAATGGTAGAGTTGTTACAATCACATTTCTTCAAATCAGTGCAACACTTTTATCTGTTTATTCATATCCTTCTACTTACCTAATCATGTGTCACGGACTTTTTCTTTTATAAGCTTCAAACAACATCTTTATACATTGAGAAAAGATTTTCATAGAAGGGTATGACCTGGTCAAACCTAGACGCATTGCAAAGTTTGATTGCAAAGGATTGCAAAATTCATTCTAAAATACTTACCTAATGTGAAGGGTTTTAATCCCAACCAAGGCCTAGGAAAACACAATTTTAGGTCATTTAACATTAAGCAGCGCACCTAATCTACTTTTCCTGGTCTCTTGTCCATAAAATGTATTCATTTACCCTTCCACAAGACTTGCAACTTCTCCATGCACCTTGTTGATGGAAGACAATTTTCAAATATATTGTAGAAGGGTTTAACCACCTTAGGTGAGATTCAAACCTGTACCAACATCTGGAAACTAGATTTGATATCCCAGTGCATTATGTACCGCCCTATGTACTGGGGTTCCTGAAGGCTGGATTGTTATGTAAAAACCTTGTACTAGTCTTACCTAGGAAAGGTATTAACAGTATATGACTGACTGTTGGATCCACCTATGGTGAAAGTATCTTGTATCCTTGAGGCTGTATCGTGACTTGTATTGTATTGTAACTTGCTTGAAGATTTGTCACTCTAGTAAATGCAACCATTATTATAGTAATATTTTAAGTCTCATGGAGAGTTTGGGGTTGTATTAAATCCAAATCTTGAAGAAAATTCATCACAGTCTTCTAATATATTGTTTCAGATGTGGCCATAGTTCATTACATAATGAATGATGTAAAACCGGACAAAGTTACCTACACTGAAATCTGATACCTACACTGAAATCTGACACCTACAGTGAAATCTGACACCTACACTGAAATCTGACACCTACACTGAAATCTGATACCTACAATAAATCTGACTCCATCTCGGCTAACTTTTGTTATTAGTAATGATGAAAGTTAAAATCAGAGGTAAATCATTTTTAATATTTGTGACTACTAATATTTTGTCACCCAATTTTTTCTTATCTGACTACATTGTCATTTTAAGAGCAATCCATGTGCATTCTGTAGTGTTTATACTGATTAATTGCCTTATAACGTCTGTTTTCCAAAAGCTGCAAGATTAGTTGTTTTTTATAATTAATATTTTCATATATATATTAAATAATCAGCTTAATATAAAATTTATCTCCAATTGTGTTTTAACTGCAATACAATGAAATTCATTTACAGCTTAGTATTAAAGTTCACTAATAACTGTAGTTTTCTCTTTACAGCATGGTATTTAAGTTCATTAATAACTCTTTTTTTCTCTCTTTCTAGCTTATTTTCTAAGTTGTTTTATAAATCTACTTTTTCTCTCTTAACAGCTTATTATTTAATTTCACTAATGACTTAAGTTTTTCTATTTACAGCTTAGTATTTTAATTTGCTAATAACTATATTTTTTATTTCTTTACAGCTTTGTATTTAAGTTCACTATCGACTATAGTTTTCTCACTTTACAGCTTAGTATTTAAGTTCGCTAATGACTTTAGTTTTCTCTTTACAGCTTAGTTTTTAAGTTCACTAATGACTTTAGTTTTCTCTTTACAGCTTAGTTTTTAAGTTCACTAATGACTTTAGTTTTCTCTTTACAGCTTAGTTTTTAAGTTCATTTATGACATATATTTTTCTCTTTACAGCTTAGTATTTAAGTTCACTAATGACTCTTTTTTTCTCTTTTTACAGCTTAGTATTTAAAATAACTAATGACTCTTGTTTTCTCTTTTTACAGCTTAGTATTAAAAGTAACTAATGTCTATAGTTATCTCTTTTAACAGCTTAGTATTTAAAATAACTAATGACTATAGTTTTCTCTTTTTACAGCTTAGTATTTAAAATCTTTAATAACTATAGTTTTCTCTTTTTACAGCTTAGTATTAAAAATAACTAATGACTATAGTTTTCTCTTTTTACAGCTTAGTATTTAAAATAACTAATGACTATAGTTTTCTCTTTTTACAGCTTAGTATTTAAAATCTTTAATAACTATAGTTTTCTCGTTTTACAGCTTAGTATTAAAAATAACTAATGACTATAGTTTTCTCTTTTTACAGCTTAGTATTTAAAATAACTAATGACTTTAGTTTTTCTCTTTACAGCTTAGTATTTAAAATAACTAATGACTTTAGTTTTCTCTTTTTACAGCTTAGTATTAAAAATAACTAATGACTATAGTTTTCTCTTTTTACAGCTTAGTATTTAAAATAACTAATGACTTTAGTTTTTCTCTTTACAGCTTAGTATTTAAAATAACTAATGACTATAGTTTTCTCTTTTTACAGCTTAGTATTTAAAATCTTTAATAACTATAGTTTTCTCTTTTTACAGCTTAGTATTTAAAAAAACTAATGACTTTAGTTTTTCTCTTTACAGCTTAGTATTTAAAATAACTAATGACTATAGTTTTCTCTTTTTACAGCTTAGTATTTAAAATCTTTAATAACTATAGTTTTCTCTTTTTACAGCTTAGTATTAAAAATAACTAATGACTCTTGTTTTCTCTTTTTACAGCTTAGTATTAAAAATAACTAATGACTCTTGTTTTCTCTTTTTACAGCTTAGTATTAAAAATAACTAATGACTATAGTTTTCTCTTTTTACAGCTTAGTATTTAAAATAACTAATGACTTTAGTTTTTCTCTTTACAGCTTAGTATTTAAGTTCACTAATGACTTTAGTTTTCTCTTTACAGCTTAGTATTTAAGTTCACTAATGACTTTAGTTTTCTCTTTACAGCTTAGTATTTAAGTTCTCTAATGTCTTTAGTTTTTTTCTTTACAGCTTAGTATTTAAGTTCTCAATGTCTTTAGTTTTTCTTTTTACAGCTTAGTTTTTAAGTTCACTAATGACTTTAGTTTTCTCTTAACAGCTTAGTTTTTAAGTTCACTAATGATATTATTTTTTCTCTTTACAGCTTAGTATTTAAGTTCACTAATGTCTCTAGTTTTACTCTTTACAGCTTAGTATTTAAGTTCTCTAATGTCTTTAGTTTTTTTTCTCTTTACAGCTTAGTATTAAATTCTCTAATTACTCTAGTTTTCTCTTTACAGCTTAGTATTTATGTTCACTAATGACTTTAGTTTTCTCTTTGCAGCTTAGTATTTATGTTCACTAATGACTTTAGTTTTCTCTTTACAGCTTAGTATTTAAGTTCTCTAATGTCTTTAGTTTTCTCTTTACAGCTTAGTGTTTAAGTTCACTAATGTCTCTTGTTTTCTCTTTACAGCTTAGTATTTATGTTCACTAATGTCTCTTGTTTTTCTCTTTACAGCTTTGTATTTAAGTTCACTAATGACTTTAGTTTTCTCTTTACAGCTTAGTACTTAAGTTCACTAATGTCTCTAGTTTTTCTCTTTACAGCTTAGTATTCAAGTTCACTAATGTTTTTAGTTTTTCTCTTTACAGCTTAGTATTTAAGTTCACTAATGTCTCTAGTTTTTCTCTTTACAGCTTAGTATTTAAGTTCTCTAATGTCTAGTTTATCTCGTTACAGCTTAGTATTTAAGTTCTCTAATGTCTTTAGTTTTTCTTTTACAGCTTAGTATTTAAGTTCACTAATGTCTCTAGTTTTTCTCTTTACAGCTTAGTATTTAAGTTCTCTAATGTCTTAAGTTTTTCTCTTTACAGCTTAGTATTTATGTTCACTAATGATTTTAGTTTTCTCTTTACAGCTTAGTATTTATGTTCACTAATGACTTTAGTTTTCTCTTTGCAGCTTAGTATTTATGTTCACTAATGACTTTAGTTTTCTCTTTACAGCTTAGTATTTAAGTTCTCTAATGTCTTTAGTTTTCTCTTTACAGCTTAGTATTTAAGTTCACTAATGTCTCTTGTTTTCTCTTTACAGCTTAGTATTTATGTTCACTAATGTCTCTTGTTTTTCTCTTTACAGCTTTGTATTTAAGTTCACTAATGACTTTAGTTTTCTCTTTACAGCTTAGTACTTAAGTTCACTAATGTCTCTAGTTTTTCTCTTTACAGCTTAGTATTCAAGTTCACTAATGTTTTTAGTTTTTCTCTTTACAGCTTAGTATTTAAGTTCACTAATGTCTCTAGTTTTTCTCTTTACAGCTTAGTATTTAAGTTCTCTAATGTCTAGTTTATCTCGTTACAGCTTAGTATTTAAGTTCTCTAATGTCTTTAGTTTTTCTTTTACAGCTTAGTATTTAAGTTCACTAATGTCTCTAGTTTTTCTCTTTACAGCTTAGTATTTAAGTTCTCTAATGTCTTTAGTTTTTCTCTTTACAGCTTAGTATTTATGTTCACTAATGATTTTAGTTTTCTCTTTACAGCTTAGTATTTATGTCTACTAATGACTTTAGTTTTCTCTTTACAGCTTAGTATTTAAGTTCACTAATGACTCTTGTTTTTCTCTTTACAGCTTAGTATTTAAGTTCACTAATGACTTTAGTTTTCTCTTTACAGCTTAGTATTTAAGTTCACTAATGACTCTTGTTTTTCTCTTTACAGCTTAGTATTTAAGTTCACTAATGACTTTAATTTTCTCTTTTCAGCTTTGTATTTAAGTTCACTAATGACTTTAGTTTTCTCTTTACAGCTTAGTATTTAAGTTCTTTAATGTCTTTAGTTTTCTCTTTACAGCTTAGTATTGAATTCACTAATGACTATAGTTTTCTCTTTACAGCTTAGTATTTAAGTTCACTAATGTCTCTAGTTTTTCTCTTTACAGCTTAGTATTTAAGTTCACTAATGTTTTTAGTTTTTCTCTTTACAGCTTTGTATTTAAGTTCACTAATGTCTCTAGTTTTCTCTTTACAGCTTAGTATTTAAGTTCACTAATGTCTCTAGTTTTTCTCTTTACGGCTTAGTATTTAAGTTCTCTAATGTCTTTAGTTTTTCTCTTTACAGCTTAGTATTAAATTCTTTAATTACTCTAGTTTTCTCTTTGCAGCTTAGTATTTAAGTTCACTAATGACTTTAGTTTTCTCTTTACAGCTTAGTATTTATGTTCACTAATGACTTTAGTTTTCTCTTTACAGCTTAGTATTTAAGTTCTCTAATGTCTTTAGTTTTCTCTTTACAGCTTAGTATTAATTTCATTTATTACTCTAGTTTTCTCTTTACAGCTTAGTTTTAAATTCACGAATGACTTTTGTTTTCTCTTTACAGCTTAGTATTTATGTTCACAAATGACTTTAGTTTTCTCTTTACAGCTTAGTATTTAAGTTCACTAATGTCTCTTGTTTTCTCTTTACAGCTTAGTATTTATGTTCACTAATGTCTCTTGTTTTTCTCTTTACGGCTTAGTATTTTAGTTCTCTAATGTCTTTAGTTTTTCTCATTACAGCTTAGTATTAAATTCTTTAATTACTCTAGTTTTCTCTTTACAGCTTAGTATTTATGTTCACTAATGACTTTAGTTTTCTCTTTACAGCTTAGTATTTAAGTTCACTTATGACTATAGTTTTTCTCTTTACTGCTAAGTATTTATGTTCACTAATGTCTCTTGTTTTTCTTTTTACAGCTTAGTATTTATGTTCACTAATGTCTCTTGTTTTTCTCTTTACAGTGTAGTATTTAAGTTCACCAATGTCTCTAGTTTTTCTCTTTACGGCTTAGTATTTTAGTTCTCTAATGTCTTTAGTTTTTTCTCTTTACAGCTTAGTATTAAATTCTTTAACTACTCTAGTTTTCTCTTTACAACTTAGTATTTATGTTCACTAATGACTTTAGTTTTCTCTTTACAGCTTAGTATTTATGTTCACTAATGTCTCTAGTTTTTCTCTTTACGGCTTAGTATTTTAGTTCTCTAATGTCTTTAGTTTTTCTCTTTACAGCTTAGTATTAAATTCACTAATTACTCTAGTTTTCTCTTTACAGCTTAGTATTTATGTTCACTAATTACTCTAGTTTTCTCTTTACAGCTTAGTATTAAATTTACTAATGACTTTAGTTTTCTCTTTACAGCTTAGTATTTAAGTTCACTAATGATTCTAGTTTTCTCTTTACAGCTAAGTAATAAATTCACTAATTACTCTAGTTTTCTCTTTACAGCTTAGTATTAAAGTCACTTATGACTTTAGTTTTCTCTTTACAGCTTAGTATTTAAGTTCACTAATGATTCTAGTTTTCTCTTTACAGCTTAGTAATAAATTCACTAATTACTCTAGTTTTCTCTTTACAGCTTAGTATTAAATTCACTAATGACTTTAGTTTTCTCTTTACAGCTTAGTATTTAAGTTCACTAATGACTTTCTTTTTTCTTTTTACAGCTTAGTATCTAAGTTCACTAATGATTCAAGTTTTCCCTTCACAGCTTAGTACTTTAGTTCACTAATAACTCTAGTTTTCTTTTTTACAGCTTAGTATTTTAGTTCTGTTATCTATCATCTATCTAGTTTTATCATTTTACTGCTTTTTTCCTAACACTTTTTTAGAATCTAAATTTGCTCTTAATATCTATAATACTTTTTCCAGTGCAGGTTCAATTGATACATAAAATGTATTTACCTTTATTAGTGTAACATTATCATTATGATTCTGATGAATTTTGGTATTGTATAATGAAAGGGCTTTAATATATAACAGGGGCTGTTTACAGTACCCTTTACTTTTTGAAATTATACATGTATTTTAAATCATGTATTTTATAAATTTTGAGTTTTCCTTTTTTTAGCCAACAATGAAGTTGTTCTAAATTTTCCCAATCGTTTCCCAATTACTGAAAAAACCTTGATTCCAATGTCTCGCGTGTGTTCATATCATCATTTTATGCTTCAATGTACCAAATGATTTAACTATCAAGTAAATTTTTGACCAAGTTAAAGCCTGTCAAAAGCATTTTGGCCTTGAAAACATGATCTTATTAGTAAACAACCAAGGTGAACTTTGACCCTCTTGTCTTCTACTGGGAATTTAGGAAACCAGGAAATGAACTTATGAATGATTTATGTTGGTTGTAAATTTCATATAAAAGTCTTAAACCTGCCTGGGTAGTCAAGGTTGCTGACTTTATTTTATACATGTAGTTAACTTTCACTGATTGAGGGCTCTAGGTTCAAGACTTACTACAGACTATAACGTTGACAGAGAGAAAGTAGGAATTTGCCTACTGAGGAATGGAATCTAGTACTGGTGTATCCCAGGATTGATTGTAAGGTGAACTGTCTTCTTCAGTATGACTCTGGCTGATATAAAATAATAGTTAGTACTGATTTATTTAAGCTTGATTGTGAAACAAGTTCTTGCTATGAGGATTAATCACTTTCATGTCCACTTCCTGGTCCCCCATTACTGTGCTAGTAAAATAAAGTTTCTTACTCAAGAAAACAACAGGGTTAGGTTTTGGATGGGATTCAAACCAACGTGGTGCTGGCTATCCAATGATTACCAGTCCAATGTTGTAACCACTTGGCCACACCTGCTCCAGGAAAAGAAATGTAAAACAAAACCATATAATCAAACAAATGTGTGAACATTGTGATATAACATATATGCATATTAATTTTTATTTGTAAGTTGATCAATTGATATATTACATTATTATAGATGTTGAATGACAACAGAAATTTATATTTTAAGTACCTATAAAAGAAAAGGAAATGGCTTAAACAAATTGGTCAGAACTAAAATGGTCTCAACAGGTCTTGAATCTTGTGGTATCTTTTCTAGAGGTAAGATTTAGAACAATCTAAATATATCAATCTGACATTACATTAAAATCTTTCTAGACCCAATTAAGCATCTCTATAGTCAGTTAGTAGGTAAACTGACCTCATCTATAGTACTAAATATTTGCTGAAAGAGCAAATAAAACACTGACTGAAATCTTCTTTATCACATTTAGATCATGGTTACCACATCTTTAGATTCAAACTCACACCCCTTCCAAAAAATAGATGTTCTTCACCATTTACTTTAACTGTATGACTTTTTAGCCACATGAGATTTTGACACAAAACTAACCTACTCATTGTATTTTATACCCCCACCACATAGTGGCGGGGCCTACATAGGAGTCAATTTGTCCATCAGTCTGTCCGTCCCAAATCTTGACCAGGCAATAACTCCACCATTTTCTCTAGTGCCACGTTTTTACACGTATTTAACGCTTGTGTCAAATATACATAGTTGCAATGGTGGCATGAAGATAAAAATGAAAATCATTGCCATTGTGACTCTACATGTACACCGACTCATGAAGTTTGATAGACATCAGATTTTAACAAAACATTGTATCCACCTACCTTAAGTAGTGCCAATAGTAGGCACTTCTTTATGGCCTAAAAAGTAAATACAATGAACAAATTACCTTTTACCATCCCTTTAACCTATATTCTCCTCATGTAAGTACTTAAACTGTTCAACACCTGTCAATAGCTCAGTTTGTAGTGCGTCGGGATTCGGAATCTAGTGTCCTGAAGGGGGTACGGGTTTGAATCCCATCCAGGGAGGTTATTCCCTTCCATGAAAATTTGACAATAATGTTGATTTTCCTCCATTGATTAGATAATATGGAGAAGTTTCCGGCCTTGCGGAAGGGTAGGTAAGTACTAGTTGTAGACAAGGGTCCTGGAAAGCTAGGTTAGGTGTGCTAGACGCCGTAAAATGACCTAAAATATGTTAAAACTGCGTTAAATCCAATTTAAAAAAACTGTTTGGTCAAAGTTAGAAAATAAACTGCTTTCTTAAGTATGCTGTAACATTTGCCGACTGTTTCGGCAGCCATGTTGGATCTACTTTCCCTCCTTATGATGTCTATGTCTTATCTGTGTAGGAGATTGCGGAGGAATTCTGAATAACAAAACTTCATGCTTTTTTTCCAGGTATGTTATTACATTTCAGCAAAGATCTAATGTGCTTAAATTCATACGTCTTTAAAAGAGAAGATATAATACGATGACAGAAGACTGTTAGTCTATCAAAGATGTCCAAAGTGGTTAGGTAGTTGTGTCATCTTAACAGTTTCCATCTGATCTTCAGCTAAACATGTCTGAATGTTTGTCTTCAGGACAGCTAAGGAGAATTCCTCATCGAAACCAATCTACTGAGGAATATCATACGAGAGTTTTAGCTCTATCCATATTTTGTAGCAGTTTAACAACTTGTTTAATGTTTACATCGAATCATATCTAGTTCAGGAGATTATATTTAAAACCAACGTATGACAAAAATCTTGATAAAAAAATACACTAAAAAAATCATAAATTGCTAGAAAATACTTATTAGTATTCATTCCAAATACATGTGTATGTGGAAATCACATAGAACGGCATTTTGTTTTTATTATATTATCATAAATTTTTATTTTCATCGTCTTATACACCAGTCATTTGTAACCCTTACCTTCACTCCTGGGATATAGAGGCAGGGGTGTGGAATTTCTATGCAAGCCTTGTCCGACTCATACATTTATGTCTGTGGACTAGTAAATATTGCCACTCAACTTTTCTGTGGACAAGTTATATTTTTACTTGTAGACATACAGTATTGCACTTCTGGACTAGGACATTTTGATCTAGGACAAGTTGATTTTTAGAGCTCGCTTGTCTGTGGACAAGCAGAAAAAACTTTGAAATTTCACAACCTTGAGTGGAACTCTGACAAAGAACCACTGTTAAAATTTCTAGCCCGGGAGGACATCCCACAATCTAATGGTAAAATGCCTGGTAAGGTAAGTTCTCCACTTCAAGGATGATTCAACCAATGTCTGTTTTTAAGGACTGACCACATCAATATTTTACATTTGATCTACATTTGATCTACATTTGATTTTAAACATTAACCTTTGTGTTGGATACATTGTACTTCTGAATAGCTTGTTAAAAAAATAGTGTACACAAAACTTGAGTTGTATTTTTACCCTGCGTATTATGACACTCTGTCTAATGTGACTTTTTTGGCTAACTCCGAGTGAAGGTCACAATACACAGGTTTGACTGTATTTCTATACAGTGCATCCACAATTACCTTTACACTTTGTGAATGTATGATTTGATATAACTAGAGAAATGAAAAACATATCTTTAGATACATTAATGATAATGATTGTATTAAGTATCATTACTCCACTTTTAAATGTTACAATCAATAAAACTATCTAAATGTGCAAATTCATCAGATAAAAAATTTAATTGAATTAATGAAAACCAGCTATCTTACAGTGTAAGTGTAATTGCTGTTAGCTCTGCATATATACATGTACATTGGAAAGAGTTATATCATTACATGTTTACATTTCTTCAACCAAATTTACCATGTATTGTTTTAATATACTCCTTTCTATTTAAATTTATACTCAAACACATTTCTAATTTGTATTATAAGCTGGTCTAATTTAAGGATGGCTCATCCTTTCGGCATATAATGCTCCAACTTGCAGAGCTCTAGTTCGCTATAGTTCTTAGAGTGACCAGTTGCTGTATAGATTACTATATTTCATAGATATATTCATGTGTATGTGTATATATGTTTGATGGATTTTAAATGCAAAAGCTGTCTATTAACATGCCCTGGCCACAAATTTAATATTTAATGTAAATTCTCTTATATACATACATGTACAAGTGTTTAAGGGATGTTACAAAAAGAGTTACCCAAGTTTAATTAGGGACCAGTTCCTCCATTATAACTTATTGTATTTCACAGATTTAAACATGCATACATAGTTAAGGGTTTGCTCTTTCAAATGTCTCCATCATCTTTTGCATATGTTAAAGCATAAATTCATAAACCAATTTCAAACGCCACAAGCTATGCAGATTTTGCTGGTACCAAACAAAATTTGCAAAATCATTTTACAGTTATCATACACTGATAATGGAAACTAAATTAACTTTCATCAGTGTGTATTGATTTTTTACAATTGTGGCTACTAAGCATCAGTGAACTTGGGTTAAAAATCCATTGTCCATAAAATGTCTTGATATTATTTTGATATAAACCTATATACATCAGGAATGAGCTGCTTTAAATGACTTGAACATTTTACCTCTAGTTTTGTAAGCTATATCAAGGTTTCAAACATAAGGTTATTACATAATAGATATATCCTGACCAACTTCTACTTAGAATTCAAAAAAATGTTTTGTTCTTTATGATTCAGAAAAGTTTTGTAATCGAAGAAATAAAAGTTGTTAAAAGAAGTGATTGTTACACTTGTATTTATTTGATAGTGATGATGATAATGATGATGATGATGGTGGTGGTGGTGATGATGATAATGATGATGTTTATATATTATGATGAAAGAAGTGACTGTTAGTTACACTTTACTTGTATATAATTGATACCCTTGCAGTCAGTTTTGGTTTGAAACCCAATCAAAACTCCCATCAATCTGTTTTTATAACGTTCTTCATCAAACTTACACTGTAGTGAGACTTTGTTTGTCATCAGAAAAGATTTAGTTTGCAGCTGTATAATACAGCACACATATTACCTTACCTTCAAGCTAGCTTTTATGGCAACATGGTAAAATGTTTGCTTATGAGTCAGAAGGATATTGGTTTAATTCCAAGTTTTGATCATGAGTTTTTATAAGGCTACACTTGGACATGTATTTAACATCCAGGCTAATCTACATTGAAACATGAACCTTGATTTCTCAACAGACTTTGGAATTTTACTGCTCGTGTGCTGAAACTTGGTTCCTTTAAGATAGGTAAGTTTTGTGTAGGTTAGTGACAGTCCAAGACATAATAAAAGAATATTGGACACTCCACTCAGGAATAATAAAGATAGTGGCAATGTAGACAGGCCAAGCTGTGCCCAAGTAATTATGTGAATACGATTTGACAACAAGGTAAGTAATGCTATAAAAACCTACCTAAAATGCATTGTAGGCCTATGTGTATAAGGTCCTTAACAAGTAAAAAGGTTTGTTCCCTCCCTGGCCCCTCAATTGTTTATAGAGGGTGCTCAGGATACAACCTCTCACCAGAAACTATATCCGTCTTTTTAAAACCTATGTTTAGTCTTCATCCATCCCTGCCTTCTTGCAAAAAAGCATTTATTAAAATAGTCTAAGGGAAGCAACTAGGTATGGTGATTTTTATAAAGTTGTTTAATTAACTCCCTTGGTTTCTATATAAAAATGAAATATTGAGTTGAAACAATGAGTTTTTATGTCTACAGACAAAAAGAAATGTGATCTCATGATGCTTTTAAATATATAACATTTGTCAACTTTTTAGTTTCTAGAAATAGACCATGTTGACACCACGTGGTATAAGTCTGATCACATGATTGTCACATGACCTAATGTATGTACATGTGATCAGTTTGTTTACATTTTGACTGGATTTTTAAATGCATATATGTGTTTTAAAATAAATTGAAATCATTTCATTATTCTGGAACTTAAAATGTGTTTCAAGTGTTTGTTTATTCGCCAAATTAGGATTTTACTGTATAAATTTGTGTTTTGAAAGCAACTTGGGTGAGTGTATTGCAATGTATGTTTCTGTAGTCATAGTTGAGATTTCTTTTCATCGGTTGTTTATAAATTATAGTTAAATGTATCTAAGATGTTGTGACTAGAAAGCCCAGTGCTAACATGGTCTCTGGTAGGGGAGACCGGGGCAAAATGTTACACGGGGCAAAGTGTTACGTTTGAATTTTGAACGCCATGACGTCATTTACGTTGTCATAAAACATGTGACGTAAACACAATTTCCATCCGCCATTTCTTTCTATAGCTTCAAAACGCATCATTCCATGCGTAACAATTTTATCAAATGTTGGACATTTTTTGGTCATGAAAGTAAATTTTCAATTTTTTTTCTAGTGTCAATTTGTATAGTGTGTACTGCTTCGCTGGTATTTTGGTTTATATAACAAGTTTAACAAGTTTAACAAGTTTATTTATTTACAAACCGGGAGGTCATAGACCCATGCGGTCAACATGTACATAAATGTGACATATATAAGGAAATAAGTTACATATCATACCATATCAACATAAACTTAATAGAGTATAAATATATTGATAATGTATGGACATGGATATTCATCGTAGATGACTTGACCAAGATTTAGTATTCTAGTCCGAAAACGAAATACTAGAATACAGATGGTCAACTCATTTACAACACTATAAACAGTAGAAGATTAATTACATATTTACATAGAATAAGTAAAGTTTAAATGATTATATTGGTAGTACATGAATCTTGATAGTACATGACTTGACCAACATTTAGTATTCTAGTCCGAAAGCGAAATACTAGAATACAGGTGGACAGTTCATTTACTATTCACTAAGCACTATGAATAAAGGGCGACTACTTTACATAATTTACTAAACACCGGACCGTTGCCGAAAACTGGGCCGAAAACAATTCATTTTACTCATCGTCTATGAGCGTTTGAAGTAACAATTCAAGCGTCTTGTGATCTAGACTACAAATGAAAACGTGAGGTTTATTGACAGCATTTAGTCATTATAGATTCAACATTTTTAATTATATACAAGAGGAAAATGTTTCATTAGATTATACAAATAACCTGTAAATACGTGGATAAACAATGGATGTACATAGAACGTGAAATTCTCAGCTATAAGGATGACTGACACTAGATATCAAGGGGTCTTGATTGATGGATTAACCCAGTCCAATATTTACTTATTTACCTGTGCTTGGCTGTGATATTTAAACCAGTCAAACTTGGTATTTGATACATATTGGATGGGAAAACAACATTGTGTATAGTGCATGATAACAATTAAGTGTTTACAAATGGATTTATCCAATCATGTGACAGAACAAGACAACTATGTTTTACATCACAGGCTGACAGGTATGTCTCTACAAAGAATTACCAGTATATATATATATCAACATGAAGTAACAATTTTATAATACAATGTTGGTATGTAAGAGCATCAACTCATAAACACCATAGAAACTTACAGTGTGTAATACATAGACATTACAAATATAACTAATTCCTAAATAGATACTAATCAATATCTTCAATATACAAACATGTACCTATTGAGTATAAATATATATAAAGGTTATTTAAGATAAAGTATAATAAAGATAAAAAGATCATAATAGAACCTTACAATTGCGTGTTTGTATCAATCGGGTAATGTACACTATTTCTAATGTCAAAGGCCTTCTTGATATAAACACTTAACTTTGTAATCAGAGATTTATTGTCGCTATTCATTAATTCAACAAATTTTAACATACTAGGATTCCTACAGAAATAAATTGGTATATAACTTTTCCTAATGTCTGTATATAGTTTGCACTCTAAAATAAAATGAAATTCATCTTCTAAGATTTGACAGATACTACAAATTCTTTCATTTATTAAGGTAGGTCTTGGTTTATTCCATCTGCCTGTTTCAATATGCAATCTATGAGAAGACATTCTAAGTTTTGACATCCCAAACCTAAATTTTTTAATATTAAGAATATTCAGATAAGGCTGAAATTTAAAATCTGCAACATTTCTATAAAATAAAGCCCTGCTAGAATCATTTAATCTACTGTTCCAATTTTGGATAAAGTTATCACTAATTCTTTGCTTAAATTGGTAGAGGAAAGATTTTACATCACCTAATTGCTGAAAATACCATGCATCATAGAAACCTAATCTACTTAATAAATCTCTTAATAAAGAACACCAATTTTGTTTGTGAGGATATATATCTATATCTGATTTTAACATGTTATAAACTTTTTTATTATACTTGTTATCATCAGTCTGTAATAACTTAATCCAGTATTTAATAATATTGATAAACCGCATAGACTGAAAACTTAATCTCCCCAATTCCCCATAGACAAAATCATTTTGAGTTGTTTTCTTAACCCCAAGTAATCTCTTGCAAAATTGTAGGTGAATTCGTTCAACTGAGTTACCTTGTATAAAGCCCCAAGCTTGACTAGCATAATTTAAGATTGGAGAAATAAGTTTATCAAATAAATCTAACTTGTGTTTTACTGTAATATCAGTAAACTTGTATAAGTATTTATTCAATTTAAAAATAGCTTTTAGAGCTTGGCCAGATAAAACATTTTGTGCATAGGAGAAGGACCCACCAGAAGTAAATACAACACCTAGATATGTAAATTTATCAACAATATCTAGCAGTTCATCATTATAATAAAAACATGTGCTAGATGAAATCCTACCCCCTTTTCTAAAAATCATAACTTTTGTTTTACTTGTGTTAACTACTAATTTCCATGTCTGACAATATTTAAAAAGTATATCCAAGCTTAATTGTAACTCTTCTTTACTATTTGCAAAAATGACAATATCATCTGCATATAAAATTAAAAACATTTTAAATGTATCAACATCGATTCCAGGGAGACCTTTATTGATAAAAACATCTTCTATATCATTTAGAAACATGGCAAAGAGAAAAGGGGACAAACTCTCTCCTTGCCGAACACCTAAAATGCAATCAAATCCCTCACTTAATTTATTATTTAATTTGACTCTAGATTTCACAGAAGAGTACATGGATTTCATTACATTTAGAATATTACCTCTGATACCCAATTTAATAAGTTTTGCCCATAGGTTATCCCTTGTAATATAATCGAAGGCTTTGGTGAAATCTATAAAAGCACAAAATAATTGTTTACCAGAATTTAAAATATGGTTGATGATACCATGCAGTACAAAAATATTATCCACTGTCCCTAAACCTGCCCTAAAACCAGCCTGTGCCTCTATATAAACTTGATATTTTTCAGCCCAACCAGTTAATCTGTTATTTAAAATTCTTGTGAAAAGTTTACCAAGACAACTTAATAAAGTAATGCCGCGAAAATTATTAACATCATTTAAACTATTCTTTTTATGTAATGGAATCACAAACCCTTCTGACCAGGTTGAGGGAAAATAACCAATTTCAAAAATTTTGTTAAAAAGAGTCAAAATATGATTAGACAATATGTCTTTGCCATGAATGAAAAATTCATTTAACATCATATCTGGACCTCCAGATTTATTTGTATTTAATTGCTTTATAGCGTTTAATAATTCTTTGTGTTCAAAAGGAACATTTAATTCGCTAAACATAATATCAAATTCATGGTTTTCATATCGTTCTATGAAGTACAAGATATCTTCATCTGGAGTAAAAAATGAACTATCAGGATTGTTTACACTTTTAAAGTATCTTTCAAAATCACTCATAGGTACATTTGTTTGTTTAACTAGAGCATTTTGTTTTAACATATTCCAATAAACTTTTGCATTTTTAAAACGTGCAGCTTCTAGTTTATTAGTTTGTAATTTATCGTATTCAAACTTTGAATGACGTAAACAAGATTTGTAATTGGAACGGGCATTCACCATATTTGCCCTATTAAAATCACTTTTATCTGTTCTATACATGTTAAGCATACAATGAAAATATTGACGTTTAATTGCACAATCTTCTGTATACCACGGTTGGCTGCAATCATTATTCTTATCATTTGACATACATGATTTATTGACAATATTTCTTTTAAAAGGCATAGCTACATTATTTACAATATGTGAAAACTCAGAAATACAGCTATCTATATCAATGGTAGATTGTGCATTGGATACATGCTCATTAAAACCTAATAACTTACAGATTGTTTCCTCACTGGACAAATCCGTAATATAAGAACTTTTTAATTCATTGTTCCAAACATATTTTTCATGTAAACATTCATAATTATCATCACTAGAAACATGAGACAATATTGGTGATATATCAAATTCAAATGAAAAATCAATAATACAGTGATCAGAAAAAATGTTTGGTTCATGTACTTTAAAAGATGACACATTATTAATCAGATTAGGTGTAGAAATAACATAATCTATTACACTACTACCCCTACTACCAACATGTGTAAAATTGCCTTCTTTGTCTCTATCTACACGACCATTTAATATTCTTAAACCAGTCTGTTTACACAGATCTAAAAGCATCATACCATGTGAATCTACTTTGCCTATATCACGTGAGCAACGATTAATATATGTGTCAGTACAATAATCAGGTGGTAATAAATCATCATTACATAAATTATCATCTTGTACAAAATCAGGCAAATTGGAAGTATGTGCGTTCATATCGCCGCATAAAACCAAATAAAAATTATTCTCATTGTTAACATTTAACTCTGTTATATGATTTAAAACCCTATCAAATGTATGTGTATCTAACATGGTTTGTCTAGAGCTACCCTCCGGAACAACGTAACAAAGGCAGAAAAATAAATCGCTATCAAGTGATAAAACTGACCCTTTAATTTTTATACAAATTATATCATCTTGACTGGTGAAAACCAAAGTATCACTTGTGACATATTCATTTCTTATATAAATTATAAGGCCACCGGACGATCTTTTACTAGACACTTTATTTTCGGTCCTATTCAAGACAAAATGATCAAAATCATTGACATGTAAATCACTCATATGATTTGTCCAAGTTTCAGTCATTAAAACAATATCATGATTGTGGAAAACTGATTTTAGTTCCTCTGTCAATAACTTATTAGTTCGTCTGCTAATTAAACCTTGAACGTTTATCAGCGCACACCGAAGCGTGACCTTCCCGTCGCGACTCTAAGCGATGTTAGTATTTGAATCATTATTTATAACTTGTACATTGGGGGAAATATACATATATATATACATAATAAAGTAGACATTTGGCAATCTGTATAGAAATGAATTGTGAATCGGTATTCCTCGGATTTTTGTATACAACTATTAATGTACGTGACGGTTGAGTGGAGAAATGTGTTACAGGCCAGCTGGGGCAGTGTTACAATGAAATGATGGGGTTTATTACGTAATATAAGTGTACATGTAGATTTATTAGTGGGGTAAATTACGTCATGTATAAGTGTACATGTAGATTTATTAGTGGGGTAAATTACGTCATGTATAAGTGTACATGTAGATTTATTAGTGGGGTAAATTACGTCATGTATAAGTGTACATGTAGATTTATTAGTGGGGTAAATTACGTAATATAAGTGTACATGTAGATTTATTAGCAGGGTAAATTACGTAATATAAGTGTACATGTAGATTTATTAGTGGGGTAAATTACCTAATATATATGTACATGTAGATTTATTAGTGGGGTAAATTACGTAATATAAGTGTACATGTAGATTTATAAGTGGGGTAAATCACGTAATAAAAGTGTACATGTAGATTTATTAGTGGGGTAAATTACGTAATAAAAGTGTACATGTAGATTTATTACTGGGGTAAATCACGTAATAAAAGTGTACATGTAGGTTTATTATTGGGGTAAATTACGTAATATAAGTGTACATGTAAGTTTATTAGTAAGGTAAATTGCGTAATATAAGTGTGCATGTAGGTTTATTAGTGGGGTAAATTACGTAATATAAGTGTACATGTAGATTCATTAGTGGGGTAAATTACGTAATATAAGTGTAATCGTTGATTTATTAGTGGGGTAAATTACCTTGTAACACTTTGCCCCGGGTAGTGTAACATTTTGCCCCAAAGTCTGGGGCAAAGTGTTACATTTACAAACCATTTTGTTAACCATCTCGATATCATATCCATGCTTAAATTGTTTTATTTTAGACTTAATATGTTGAGGAAAATGTCGGGCTTTATTTTAAATATATTACTTGCACTGAATATACGTTTACTATGTTATTAATGAAAAATGTTTAAAAAATGTAACACTTTGCCCCGGTCTCCCCTACATGCAGCTCTTGACTGGTTCGAGTTTCGATCATGGGCGAAACATAGTGAGGACGAAACGCATATTTTGTTTTTATTAAATTACAGATAAACAAGTTTATATTTAATTTGCATGTAATTGATTATATTAAAAATATCAGTTGTAGTTGTAAAATTAATAACATTGTGGTCCTGGGTGATTTAATTTCTTTAAAGGGAATTAACTCAGATTGTTAAAAAAATATTTTAGAAACTTGAGTTGTCTCCCTTGCTAGTCGTATCCATTGGTCGCAATTACGATCCGAGTTCAGTTTTTCTGTGTGCTTGGGAATCAGCTAGACGGACTCAGGGTCCGGTCTACGAATATCCTTGGGTCTTGGACTTACAACTTTTAATTTTATTCAATTTCAACGCTTTTGAATGTTAATAGATATGCCTGTTCCGAAATTTAAGCCATAATTTATAAATTGTGTTAAACATGGTATATAGTAAATTATAGATTACTAAATTAAATACTATTTATCTGTTGATTCGATCTTTACTTGCGGCAGCATGTTATTTGTTTATCATCAATCTTTCAACCGTGTATGCAGTCAGAAGTCTGTAGATATAAATATTTCTATAATTGCGATCAAGGTTCCTGACTGACTCGCCTCTGAATTTATCCTTGCAATGTTAGTAAAGATGATAAAAATGGCTTTAACGTGTATAATATTAGAATACAGACACATGAGGGTATCCCCAGGCTGTTTAATTCAAATGTGGTTAAGTTTTTTTTTTGAAAAGTCGGCTCCCTCAAACGCCCGCTCTATTTTTTCCGTTTGCAAGTTTTCATGGTAGTTTTTGTATTCATTGTGTTAACAATGAATACTCTGTTACCAATAGATTAATAGTGGTATTCCGATCGGAGTCCTATATTTAATCAACGAGACCTAACAGCATCCATAACCGGATAATTCCGCTACAATAAAATAGTTCATACTGAAACTGGTACTTTATGTATTTCTGCGCGAGAAAATGACCAGACGCTCAATATGACGTTACAGAATATACTTGAAGCGATTAACTTGTAACAGAGATAAGACTGTCCATAATACTCGTGAGAGGTGTGTGGCAGTACTATTAGATAGATGTACACTCGACGGCCTTCGCGGTCTATTTATAGAAAGTCACAGTCTAAACCACTGACGAAGACACTGTGGCTGACACCATAAACAGAGAAGAATTATCAGACCATCACTGATAATGATCGTTTTATATATTGTACATTTATATATTAAATTATCAAACATGGTTGGTTTAATTAACGGTTAATAAACATTTTTAAAGAATTTTAATGCCTCACTTATAGAGATCACAGACGTAAGCAGTACTTTCGTGCTATTAATTGTTTGGGGACCTTTGATGCTTTGCCTCAATATTTTCTTGTAAAGAAATATAATCTTCGTTCGATTAGCCGTCGAAATATGGGACAGAACATGTTCTTGAATCGAATAATCTGGATTGGTTATCAATAAATATAATTTCTTGCCAAATGGACGGGTGAATTATAAAGTATACCATAAAAATGAGTTTGTATGTGCTCGGTCGGAACATGACGAAATTGTTAAACTCTGACACATATATTGCTTGAATGCTTTACTAAAGGAGATGTCATACATGGCTAATCGACGATTCAAGCATTTTTGGAATGCTAATACTTGTACTGTATACATTACTGTAAGTGCTGATTCCCGCGTATTGGGTTTGTTTTAAAGATAATTATTTCCGGACTGTATCTGTTCGGGTCGTATGCAATTAAACCCGAGGTGTGTTCAACAATGCGAGCGCTCGAGCGAGCGCCCGCCTCGCGAATTGTTAGGCTATTGAACGACTGCGCTCATTCCATAAATAGGTGAAGATATCGGTCAGTCAGACCGTTTGTGTACAGAATGTCGAGCGCTCGCTATAAAATCCTAGATGATGTCAAACAGCACATCATTGAAAAAGCGGGTGGGGGAAACAATTATTTCTGTTGATACACGAGATCTTTCATAATTTTTTACCATACATAAATCATAGAGACAATTTACTGTACCAAATAAAGGGTACATTTAGTATATTTTATGCATATATGCGTGGATATTTTATGTGGAACAAGTAACACACAAGTTTGCGTCCCACTTTTCAGAAAAATTCTTTGATATAAAAAAATAATTTTTCCTGCCACCATCTTTGGTACCTGTTATAATATATATTTCCAATGATATATTAATACAGTACCCACAAAAAAAACTACAACTCATTAATTTTGATGATTTTTTTTGTAGAATTACTAGTTTTTTATATTTAAATATGGCTGTGATAAAATGAAAACAAATTTCAATAATGCGGCACATGAATAATATTCAGCATCTGACACCCTAGCTTAAGCCTATTTATTGTAATCATTTTCTATAATGTATTTTGTTTGGTATTTTTGTAGACTCAGTTATAAGTAAAGTGATAAACTTTTTTAAGTAAGCAGTTTTCAAAATTTTGGACAAAAGCTATTTAGTAGGCCTGCAAAGTGAAAATGTCTCCGCACTTTTGGTGGGTATTGTATATAAAATCTAAAACAACATTATCTTTAATAGACAAGTTATGACCAATGAACCGTATGGCTAAATATGTTTGAATTAGTAAAGAAAATAAAATTAATTGGCATGTGAAGTCACATTTGCTTAATTTTTGTAATATATAATATATGTATATATATAAGTAGAATAAAACAATCAAGATAGCCTCAATAAATTGAGGCTATCTTGATTATAATGAGGAAAATAAGCTAAAATCAATTATCTAGGTATTATTTCTTGCATAAAGGTCAAGCTCAGGTTAATTCTGTTGGACTATATCAATGTTTATATGAAAAAAATCAGGGGGTCGATCGTGAACTAATTGTCGAAATTTTAAGTTGAAAATCAGGTAATTGATTTTTTCTTACGTCGACGTCAGTTTGAAATGTTATAATTTACAAAGTCTAACAGCGTAATCATTATGGTAAAGCATTGTTTTGGAATACATCTGATGTAATGATGACACTAAGACACACATATCATGGTACTGGACTAATACAGAATATTGAACATTTTTACAAAAACGTTTGATGAGATTATTGAGAATTCCAGCCATGATAACAGCATAAGGGTCAGAATAAAAAATCACAAACTAATCAGTATCTGGTATGTCCACCTCTAGATTGAATGACAGCCAAACAACGTCGTCTCAATGAAATTATGAGTCGCCGGGTGAAGTGAGCAGGTGTCTGTGCCCATTCCTCGTGCAATGCACGCCCCAAATCACGTACGCTATTGACGTCATTCAAGCTAGAGGTGGACATACCAGATACTGATTAGTTTGTGATTTTTTATTCTGACCCTTATGCTGTTATCATGACTGGAATTCTCAATAATCTCATCAAACTTTTTTGTAAAAATGTTCAATATTCTGTCGATTGATTAAATTTTGTTACAAATCAATTTTTTGTCAATAGAATGGGGTTTATTATAAAATATTAAATGAAACATTCTTACTGACTAAACTTTTTCCTCTCAGCACATATCTCAATATGTCAATGTTACCTCTTAATACGTAACTATCATGATATCCGAGATTTATCTGCATAGAAGATCGCCGAGGTAAGTCCGGTGGTAAAGTTATACATTCCTCGATCGACCTCTCTCAAAATGCCAATATTTTTTCGACAAAACTATTTTAATGGTTTCATATTGTTTGCATATTTTTGAATATGAGAGGCAATGCATTAAACTGACGTGACCCGGGTGCGTAGAAATTCATTTTATGTTTTGTTTAAATATATTTTAGTTTATCATAATACATGTACTGCATTTTGACCATGGCACTCTTCCTGTCTTCGATTATAGGAGGTTGGATTTAAAACAATATGAATTTAACGAAGGGGTAGTAAGTACAGAAATGTATGAAATGGACATAGCAAATTTACCACTTAATCCATTTTAAAGTGTACATGTATTCATTAATATTTTTTTCAAATTTCTCTCAAGATGAAAGAAATATTAAATCATTTTCAATATAGTTATTTAATTAAATATAGGGAGGCGAGACAGGATAGAGCGCCATGATCGTGCGACCACATGCACGACTCATGCAGGTTGTTTCGTCATCTCACGATGACGAACGCAGAAACAAAGCGTTTGACCAAGTCCTGGCAAAACATCAACAGCTCTGGTAACCATGCCATATTTCCCTTCCCTAAGAAAAAGGAATGACTTGGTATTTGGGAACGACCAGAGCCAGTAAAATGCTTCGTCAGAAAAAGGCAAACGCTTGACAAAGTGAACAGACGCAGCTTGTCTGTTTGTTACAAGAACGTCTATAGATCTATATACAATATATTAATTACAAGGTTTTTAGTTAAATCATACCGCTGTACATACTTTATTAATATGTCAAATAAATCGTACATGGGATTATTTTACTTGAAATTTCATAACTATCATTAATACGTTTAATTACAAATCAGAATTTAATTGCTTTTTTAATTTGATAGTGCAGTTTATTTGTATTTGATAACAACTCACAAAATTTAGGATTCATCTTCCAAAATTATCTTCCCCATATTAAATGTCCTTTTTACTGTATTTAACTATTGTTACATGCTCTGCCCTTTAGGACCCGAATAGCTCAGTCGGCTAAAAGGAAGGAACGGAAATATTTATTGAAATGAAAAGTTCAAGAGGTCGCTGGTTCGAAACCTAGCAAAAGCATAAATTTTTATTTTTATATTTTATTTTTTATTATATTTCTATATTTTATATTATACATATTTACGTATTAAGAGGTAACATTGACATATTGAGATATATAATCTTATGAATATTTTAAAACGACTAGTGTTGTGTTTACGTTTTATTATAGTTTCTTTAAGCTGTACATGTATTAGACTTATACAATAACACAATCATGTATCTTTATTTGAATTATTGAAATACAAAATATATATTTCAAAATTTATAATATTAGTCCAGTACCATGATATGTGTGTCTTAGTGTCATCATTACATCAGTAGATGTATTCCAAAACAATGCTTTACCATAATGATTACGCTGTTAGACATTGTAAATTATAACATTTCAAACTGACGTCGACGTAAGAAAAAATCAATCACTTGATTTTCAACTTAAATCTTTGAATCAGAATTTTATGAAACTATTGAACCATACCTAAAAATATTGATCATAAATTAGCCTCATATGAAACTGTATGATATTAATTATTGAACAGACCCTTCAGGGACTCAAAATATTGATTACTGAAAACAAAAGACCCTTAAGGGGCCTAGATTATTGATTTAAACTCATTATCCTCATTAGCCTTAATAAATTGAGGCTATCTTGATTATTTTATCCTACTTCTATTCAATAAAGAATAAAGGCTTATGATGGAAAAGTTTCATTTCACCAAAGTGTAATCTGACAAGATCTGGAGAGATTAAGGAAAAATTCCTGAATAAAAAATGTTAATAAAACATACTCATTTAAAAATACAATAACTGCATTTAACTTAAATATATTAATAATATGAATGATAATTATTATACTATCAATTAATGTATTGAATATATTATTTGTACTTGTTAAAGTCATCAACATAATTAATGTTTGGAACATATATCACTTTTTCTTCAAAATAACTAGTTTGTGTGTAATAATGAACTCGGGTATTAAATCTTAGTATAACACTTTGCATCTTAACATTTGTTTATTTTCTTACAAGATATAGATAATTTGTGCATATAAAACACTTTCAACTATTTTCCAAAAAATAATCCCATTCACTTGACTACATTAACCTCGTTGTTAAATCAGGTAACCGAATGAAAAAAAGAAATATAATTTATCAAACAATTAATTCTTAATTATATCTGTAAATTTTAACCTTCGTCATTAAACACCATCAGTGCAGGTAAAATTAATTTCTAAGACATTTATGATAAGCAGAAATGGGGTTTAAATACATTATTTTCTGTTCAGTTACTATATAAATCATAGAATAGCAGCAGGGTGTTAGTCCAACTTTACTCAAAAATGTGTACTACGTAGCACACATAACAGATAACAATGACATAGTTTTAAATCTCTCCTATATTAGAGATTTTTTTGACACACAGGCTAATTAAACAATGTGATAGTCATATTGTAACAGTTATAGCTTTGACTAATTACAGCAGTAGTCATAGACAACAGCTAAATCCAGAGATAAAGCCTCTTCAGGAACAGTGAGTAGGTGGACTGACCGCTGTGATATAACCTTTATAAGGTGTTTCTACAGCATAAAACCCAACAAAAATTGAATAAATCTAAACACAATGAATACCCCAGTACTTTCAGTGCTTTGATTTAAATTGTCCCGCAATGCTGATTCTCATAACAAAAATCTTTATGTTTTAATATTATCACGACCTCATTGTATTGAAACGAACGATTTAAACCGTTAACGCCTCTTTGACACTCTGTGTTCTTGGTAACCGTGACTTTTGGCAGCAAGTCCCAGACCTCGTAAAAATCTGTCACTAAAAAAATTCAAGCTTCGCGAAAGTCTAAAATGCGAGTTTAGATCCATTCATTTAAATGTATTTATCACAATCAAACATAATCAGTTCGTCGTTCTGACACTCATAAGAAATGGTTTTCGTTATTTTGAGATGGTAGATCAAGATATATATGTCTTTTTCGAAGTTCTGGAAATACTAGTATACCTAGGTTACATGTCACATTATTAAAGTTGATGATGAACGGAAGTCATTGTTTTATGTCAGGGACCTTGTAACCTCGCTAGATCATTTCAAACTGTTAGATCTGTGGGGTTCCGATGCAACTGATATTGATAGTTGGCTACGGCACTGTATACATGTATAATTATCATGTTCTAAAAATAGAAACAAAACACGTGATTCCCGTGTTTTAAATATTGAAGGAATGTGGCTATAGTCTGTAAACAGGTGCGGATCTAGGTTTGGGAGAACGGTGGAGTGTGCTGTTTCAAAATGAAGGATTCTGTAGTTTTCATTTCACTGTTAATGTATACTTGGTTTAAAGTTATTTTGTTTCACTGGCTTTCGTTTCTTACGGGGAACGGGAATCTGATTATGACGAATTTACAGAACGATAATACACTTGACACTTTCATTTATTGACATCAGCTCAAAACAGCGCCACTGTTGTAAAAAGCTTTTTACAAATAAACATACATGCACGTGAAAATAAGTTAATGAACGAAGTATTATACCAGCATATACGTAATCTAATAAATATAAATTACTTTTAATTAAGAAAAGTAAACGCATATACATATTTTCCAGTTTCCGACTTACAATACAGTCTAAGTTAAAACTATACTACATGCACATTAAAATCAAAGATTTGACTTTTCTAAAATCATATGAAGGTAGAAAGCTGGCAATTAAGGAAGAATACGACAAGCTTATTTATTTAGAGTACAGACATGCGTGTAAGATAGTCTTGGAAAGAGACGAGTTGTAACAGTCAAATACAACTGTATCTGCATATTTTTTCCAACAAATTTGGGAATATGACCCATTCCCCTAGAATTGGGAATTTTCTCGGCATTTTGGTTTAAATTGGGATAAAATGTCATGCAAATTTAAAAAACAAAAGCAGATTAAACAAAGTCTTTAGCATCATTCTTCATTAATTAAGTTACGGTTAATTGAAAAGAAAGATTACAGCTGTCTTTTCCAAAAGATTTTTTTCAAGTTAAATTGAGAATTTGGATCGAAATTTGGGAAAAAAATGATATGATTTTTGATTGGGAATATAGCCCATAAACGGCTATAAAATTGACCAAAAATAAACACAGGAATCTGTATTTTCGTTTATACGCGTATGAAGGATGGTGGGGGTCTGATGAATCTCAGGATCGATAGTTAGGTGATCTATTAGCGATATTTGACTTTGATTGATCAAAGGGGCTTTAAAACAAAACAAAGAAGTCATTGTTTCTTCCAGAGAGGACACACATGTAGGAATGTCTAAGAGATAGATCCATTTATTTTAATAATGGCAAATATGAGCCTTTAAATTTATAGATATTACATTCTCGTTTACTGAATGTTTTCATAATTTCTAATATGATCTTGTTAACCTCGAATCCAGCAAACCAGGATGTTGGAGTTGGCGTCCCCTGATATTTTACATTAATTATGTCGTTAATTTATGGGTTTAGTTTTACATCTGGGTTCGTCCGCCCCGGACACGTCATGTGCAGATCCAAGCCAAAACTTTAGCATAATTAATTGTCTAGAAAGACATTCCGTTTGAAGAACATACATCCTCTGTTGGGCTTCTTGAGTTCTCAGCAGTGTATAGATCGCCTTCATTTTTTTTTGTGTGTGGGGGGGATTCTATTAAATTACGATCTAAGGAGAGAGGGGGGTATCAAATCTTACAAACCTTTTGTTATTGGTATTACTTGAAATACAATTCAGTCAGGGGTGTAGAATTCCTATGCTCGACTTGTCCGACTCGTACGTTTGTGACTGCGGACAAGTTTTTAATATCTTTCTGAGTTTTGAACTTTTGGACAAGTTACCTAGCTATGTTGAGTTAATTTCTCCATTACTTTAAATATTACAATCCGTTGTTTGGAACGTTCGTGTATAAATGAATAAAACAATATGTTAATTAGGCGGGTGTATTGTCTTATGACAATCTATGAAGGATTCGATACTTTGATCTATTTTTACCAGGAATCCCGAAGGAATCTCTATTCAGATATTTAAAGACTTATCCTAAACTTTTGGGGCATTATATCTGGAATCCTGTCGCCTATCGGAATACCCAGCTAAGAATTTATGGGATTTCTCAAAACAGATTTGGGGGTCTTCGAAATCCCGGGACACTGTTGGTGTCCAACCCTGCTGTTGTTGAATAAATAATTAGAATCCCGTTAGGATGAATTCGTATGTTGACGATCACAGAACATTTATTTTCTAGAGAGTTGGTCGAGAATCTTTATAACTTCTGGGTATGAGAATAAGAAACTATCTGTGATATAATGTTATGACATGTAATGGCTTTCTAGGAATGGCGGTTGAGGTCAAGTGGTAGAATGCTCGATTTCGGCTTGATTCAAACAATTCATTGTACATTCCTTGATATGGGGACGTTGTCGGATTCTTGTGGAGGGATAATTACCTGTATAATGGTTTATATATCAAGTCTTACCCCGCCATGAAAGACACGCTGTAACATTTCTCGCGGGGGTTGGTTTCGGGGAGTTATCCAGAGGATTTATTTTCTCAGTTAATGAAACTTAAACATTCCTCAAAAGACGAGGAGAAAAGACCGGTTTTGAGTGAATCTATAGAGTTGGCGAGGATGGGAACGCCACTTAAAAAAATCCTCAAACTTATTGAAATGTTGGTCTATTCTGAGGAAAATATATTAATTTGAGGAGAATTTTATCCTCGAGGAAAGATCAGAATACGGACCCAGGTTTTTTAGTTTTCCAGCATGGTAAAAATACAAGTTTACCCTCATGCTCGTGTCTTGGTGCACCTCAGCGTAGATAAACTAGTCTGTCCTGTGTTTTTTACGTAATTTCGGGACCGAAATTGGAGCTTCCGTTCTGTGTGTGTGTCTTTGTCCTTCAGTTGCAGCCTTATTTTCAATTACGTAGTTTTAATGCGGATGCAGGCAGTTGATAATTTGTGGGTGAAACAAAGGAACCATAAACCATTCTGACGCATTAGTTTGTGCGTGAATGCGGGAATATAGGTTCTCATTTAGCTAGCAGAGTGGTTCTGCATTTTTATCGCGTATAGTGTTTTATTCTTTTATATTACAAGATATATTTGTATGTAAGAGATATGTATATATTGTCCCATTGTGTATTCATATTTATTATACATGTATATCATTGTGTGCAATTATTTGAATCGTAAAACCGCTTGTTTTGCTCTTCAGATTTTTAGGTGGCGTGTATTAATGATTTAAGAAAAATGTTCATATTTACCTCGAAGTTCATGTCTTCATGGTGGAAGGTCCACCTCTCTGACTTTGTATGTCGTACTTTCGTCCTTTTGCTAATTTAGGAACTGTTAGAATTTAAAACACTTGATGTGTGCATGGCTTGAATGTGGCATTTGTAATTTAACTCAGAAGACTCTCCAATGTCTTGATGGTTTTACGGCATCAATATTGTAAATGATCACTGTGTTTCTTTGTAGTTTACGGTTTTGGGTTGAGAGTATGCAAGCAAGGAGGTCATCTAACACGCTTGTTTGTAAAATTCTAGATCGGGATGTTCTCATTAAGCTATAAAAGACAGCTAAGACATTTCTTAGATGTTTTCTAGAGCTGTAGGAATAGCAGTGACCAAATGGTTAGACCTTTATTTGTCTTAATCACGGGCCTTTGTTTAGACCCTAAAGAGGTTCGATCTAATAATGTATGAGGGGTGATAACATACCATGATCCCCTCATGTATAAATGGTTCATACGAGCCTGAAATCAATACTTTTAAACTGTACACTACAAATTGTTGTGATGGTCATGTACACTTTTGATACAATCGGGGCGTGTCGTATAGATGGCGGAATTTGTCGGAGTGTTCGGATTAGTATTACTATTGAATCATCGTTTAACTTCGGCAATTTTCGTAACTATTTAGATAAGATTGGTTATATTTGTATCTCGTAAAATTTTCCTTTTACTGATATTTAAAATTTGAAATTATAAATATATATTTTTAATATTGACATATTTAAACTATTTTTGTTAAAAAGAAGTATTCTAAGCTTCTTTTTAATAAAAATTAAATAAAAAATATGTCTGAAGCGGGTGGGATTTGAACCAGGGACCTTTCATTCCACATCTAAAATGTCACGTGATCAAGGATGTCATAAATAATGACTTATTTTGTTGGATTTATTTACATTTGTGGACACGAAAATATGTGATTTTTGTTTAATTGGAGTGTTTTAAATTCATTTCAGTGATAATTTAATGTTTATTGGAACTGGATATTTATCTTGGAAGCATTGTGTTAGCTCATGAAAGCTGGAGTAACTTAGAATTGGATGTTTGAAGTTTGACAGTTCCTCATATGGTCAAGGTAAGTTAACTTTCGTTTTATGTTTACTAGTTTTTAAAACGTGTTTTGTTCTTTTTAAACTTAAATTTACTCGAACTGATCATTGATATTCATAATTTGATAATATTTAGGTCGATAGAATAAAGAAATTCAGGTTGTTGTCAAAATTCTTAACACATGTTCTTTGTTCAACTGTTTACTGTACCGAATATTTTCTTTAATTTTGATCTTGTTGTACGTTTGATCCACTTTTCTACATTGTAAAGGCTAAATTTAATTACACACGCTTGAATACTTACTTTTTGATCGATTTGAAGCCGCTACTGCCCATTTTTCTAAAATTCTGATGTTTTCTGGCTTAAAATTAGTGAAATTTTGTCATTTTATTAGAAATAGCTTGTTTTTTGTGTAGAATGGCTCGTTTTAACTAGAAATGCTCTCAGGAAACGTCTGGCGTGCTTATTTTGCCGTTTAAAGCAGCGAAAAGCGTAAAAATATCGTTTTTTGAAATTTTGTTCTTTGTTTACATTCAAAGGGAGGTAATTTTTGCGAATTTTCATTGAAATCCTATACAATAGTTACCTCCCTTTGACTAGTAGAAATGAATTTTACGTATTTTCACGTATTTAAGCTGTATTTAATTCATTTATTGGTATAAAATGATTTTATAGAATGTTTTCAGGGTTTTTGTGAATAAAAAAAAAATAAAAATTTTTTTTTGGAAAATGAAATTTTGAACTCCCTCCCCTCTCCTCTCTCTCTCTCTCTCTCCCTCTCCCTCTCTCTCTCTCTCTCTCTCTCTCCCCCCTACTTCCGGTCCCTCTGCTTGCATCTCTGGGTTCATCAGGCACCTGCGGACATATAACATATATATTAGTACATACATAATTATCTAACTAACTAATTAACTCTGTTTTCTGCCATCGTCAGCTGTGAGTCTTCACCATTGAGCCATCCACGCGCTGATATCTATAATGTTCTCGGTTTTGACCACTTGAATAACTTCTATTTTTAGTAACAAATTGGGTGACCGGAAGTGACGTCACTTCCGGTCACGTGGTACATAAAAATGATCACATGACTATCACGTGACGTATGGGGGTTTCCGTTTTATATCACGTGATCTATCACATGACCTATCACGTGATTGATTTTGCCGGAAATTCCGGTTGTTGTTGTAGCAATGATTTTGTATTTATTTTTTTTCAAATTTAATACAATCTTGAATTTATAATATAGTTTATTTCTTCTTAATTTACTTCTGTTTCAATTCTTTATTGACTGGTTTTAAAGTCACTGTGTAGTTTGTTTTAATCCAGGTTATTACACAACCACTGACCAATGTCAAGGTCAAGATGTCTTTGTGTAGAATGGAGTTTGTGTAGTTGAAAATCCAGTTCAAACAAATCAAACAAAGAAACAAAGAAACAACATTTTGATATTCATATCATTTTATTTAGAAATTATTTTATACATCGTCTTAATATTTTTGTATCAATAGGAATATAGAAATAAAATAGACAATGCAGAGGGGGCTCCTGGGGGAACCTAACCCCCTAAACATTTTAAATACATGTACTAACAAAATATTGTATACAATGCAGTGGTGCATCAAAAGAAGGGCAAAGGGGCCTGATCCTTAGACATTTTGAAATAAGTGCATTGAAGCTTTTGGGGTAATCCATGGGTCAAGTCCTGCCAAATCTTTAAATAGGTATCCAGGGGGGGGGGGTCTCGTGGGTATGACCCCCCAGAAAAAAACATGCACTTGTTCTTGGAAAAATGTCTGAGATGAAGTTCTTTTCAATTTAAATAGCTACATTGAAGAAAATACTTGGGTTTGACATTAAAATCATGCCTTGTTGTGTCATTGCTTTGTAAGCAGACGACACAAATGGAAAACGACAGTTATCAGGTTTTAATGGAGAGTTGTTTTATTATTTCAGATTGTGAACACACAGAAGTTTTGAAGAAAGATTATTAACCTATGGAATGGCTTACAGAACGTAGGGTAGAAAATGATGTTATAACATATCATACTATGTAACAGTGGGCAGTTCATTTAACCATTGTTTCTTGGATTCACCAGTACTACATTACTCCATAGTGGGGTAAAGTTTGGTATGTTACAACAATTAGTAGAATTAAAATTGCCCTAAAGGAATTGGTTTGTTTTTTATTTATGCTCCTTTCAACAGTCTGGGTCAAAGGTAGTGGACAGTTCACCAAACCAGTGTTTCTTGGATGCACCAGTATTACACTGCCCCATTACTGTACGCTGTTGTTTCTACTTTTTCATGTCAGTATAATTTTACCACAGGACCCTGTATAAAGAGTTTAAGTCATAAGTGGTGGACAGTTTACCTTACCAGTGTTTTGTGGATGCACCAGTACTACATTACTCAATAAGCTACAGTCTTTCTACTTTGTCAAGAGAATAAGAATCTTGGCTTGACCAGAGGACCAAAAACTAATAGTCAAAGTCATATGACGTGAGCAGTTCACCTCACTGCAATGTAAGCAACTGTCAAAAAGCAAGGTCACAAAAACATCTAACTGGATTTTAAGTCAGGTTGACGACAGAGGTGAGAGGGGCTTATCTCAGGAAACATTTCAACAGTTGGGTGGTTAATGTTTGGGGACATCAAAACAGAAAAGTGGGGTAAATTATTGGTAAAAATATTTGTCAGGGGTTGATAACATGTATAACGGAGGATGGTCTAAAACCCGAACCTCACTTCAAATGTTTGAATCTTGCGAGAGAAATACAAATACAAAATAATTTTGCTTAGCCCAAGTGGTAAAAGGATGTAACTTAATGTCACTTGGAGTGAAAGAAAAATCAGGGTTGGCAATAAATTTTAAAGCTGCACTTACAAGAGGGGAATTTTTACAGATTGTATATTAAATGCATATCTCATACAAAAAAAAACAAACAAAAAAACAAACAAAAAATTACATGGGTGCAAGTTTTCAGGCATAGGCCTGAAGTTCAGGTTATTTACAACAAATTAGACAATGTTTTGCTATTAAATTATGAAGAAAAATGGTTTCAAATTACGGTTTAAGGTTTTTCATTTTCATCTTGCACCCATGTAATTAAAAATACAAAAACAATATAAAACTGATACAATGCAATACAATACAAATGTGTTAAGTGCAACAATCTTACAAATAGTGTGTTTTATAATTGAGGTAATTTTACCAAATCAATGTCTCTGGCAAGCTCTCTAGATTTTAAATTTGAGCCAGTACTAAGAACAGAGTAATAAAACCCTTGCGGTACATGACACATGGCAGGAAAGAGTACAAGAAATGGTCCAGCTGCAAGAAGTGTATGTTAACATATAAACTATAAGTGAGCAGTGATGTTTTTGTAAGAGTCAGAGTCACAGAGACGGACAGTTCACCTAACTATTGTTCCTATGATTCACCAGTACAAGACCTCATTCTCCGTAATAAAATGTTTACATTCGTATGTAAAAATTCCTAACTGATATTGTTCATTTGTTCTCAACTGTCAAAACATGAATAATTTTACGGTGAATGCGTTTGTTGCAATTATTGTCGTAATGCACCCATGAGTTTTCCGAAAGTGTGTATTATGATTGAGTAAAGCTTCTTATGCGGTATGATATGTTTTAGTCAAGATATTTTTAATAACAATTAAGCCACCAGTACAAAAACAATGCATACAGTCACTGTGAAATCATTCAAGCTTTGACAGTGGAAAAAAAACGAACTTTAGCTGGTCTTGGATGTACAACTATCTTACAGTAAAACTAAGTGAGTAACATGAATAACTTGATCACATATGATTAAACAAAGTTGAAATTGCCCTCCATGCATTGCTGTTTACAATTGTATACTATGCTTTATTTTAAACTTAGTTCATGTTTTACGAAGGTAAAACTTTATAATTCTAACCAAATAAATATATACTAAGATTTGTTTGTTTGATGAGTTTATCCAAACCGATATGAAAGTTATAAGAGGGCAAGTTCAATATTGTTTACTAATACATGTAGATGTTTTCTACAAAAACAAAAAATCTAACTAAACTAATGTGATAAAAATTTAACACAAGATCATATACACTGCCCTCCAAAAGTTCCTTCACACATTCACAATTTATATTGAACTAAATAGAATTTCAAAAAGTTGTAAAAGCACTTACATGATTTTCAATTTTGCTTTGAAAAATATACCTATAGAAGTTCCATTTCAATTGTATGAATAATGAATGAAATAAGCAATAATATAATGATTCTTTAAAGTTGAACTTAGAAAAATGTAGCATTTTTATTTATTGTACTGTGAAGAAACTTTTGGAGGGCAGTGTACATTTATATAGTACCCACCAAATGTTTGGAAAAAAAACATTAAAAAGGTCATCAAATTTAGGCTTACAAAGTGAAAATGTCTCCAAACTTTTAATTGGTACTGTGAGTAAAATAATGTTAGCAATTTCGAGGATCTGTATGATTCTAGGTGGTTTAAAATTGCAAAAGAGTAAAAGAATATTTTCTAATTTAAGTACTTTGGAAATCATTGAGTGACATCATTTCACTGAAAAACTTTTTTCACTCCAGTTATTTGCTTCCCCGTCTGATAAGTAGGTTTGAAAATTTTGACTAGTTGCAAAATATAGAATCAATTTAGTAAGGCATAAACGTTGATAATAATTTCTATGTTAAAAAGAAAGCCAAAAATAATACACAATATACCATAAAGCTTTTTTTCCAACAAAACAGTAAATAAACACACATTCATTATCATAAAGCCATAACAAACTGATTATATGTCTAATGTTCTTAAATAAGCTGGTGATCAAAATTTCCAACAAAAAATCAAACAAAACTAAAACCTTAAAGATTCAAATAAGAGCATATACATTTATAAGTAAAATAATGTTAACAATTTTGAGTGAATGTAAATCCATAAAGATTCAAATAAGAGCATATATAATTTATATGTAAAATAATGTTAACAATTTTGAGTGAATGTAAAACCATAAAGATTCAAATAAGAGCATATATAATTTATATGTAAAATAATGTTAACAATTTTGAGTGAATGTAAAACCATAAAGATTCAAATAAGAGCATATATAATTTATATGTAAAATAATGTTAACAATTTTGAGTGAATGTAAAACCATAAAGATTCAAATAAGAGCATATATAATTTATATGTAAAATAATGTTAACAATTTTGAGTGAATGTAAAACCATAAAGATTCAAATAAGAGCATATATAATTTATATGTAGAATAATGTTAACAATTTTGAGTGAATGTAAATCCATAAAGATTCAAATAAGAGCATATATAATTTATATGTAGAATAATGTTAACAATTTTGAGTGAATGTAAATCCATAAAGATTCAAATAAGAGCATATACATTTACATGTAAAAAAAATTCTTTTGAGTGAATGTATGATTCAAGGAGAACTAAAATAGCAGAAGAGTAAAATAAAATATGGAAATGTAAGTGATTTTGAAAAAGGTAAGTCCTTTATAATGACTTAACTAATTAATTAAACTTTAAAAAAAATTCATTCAAGTTGTTTGTTACTCAGTCTGGTAAGTAGTTTTAACCTTTTCAACTAGACACAAAACATAGAATCAATTTAGTATGGCCGAAATGAAAAAAATAATTTCCCCATCAAAGTTGAACAAAAAATATAATACACAATGTACTTTACATACAATAAGTTTAAACAATGAACATGTGTATCGAATAATCAAAAAGTATAACAGTATAGTTTGTTTATAATGACAAGAGACAAAGAACTCAATTTAATATAAGGGAAGTAATTGCGTCATAATTGTTATAATTTATTACCACAAATTAACTCCCTTGTGAAAAATAACCAGAAACGAGATTTACCAATCCTCTATGAGTTTGTTTTTTAATCATTGAATCATTTTGCTTAAGTGTAAATTCATGCTAAATGTATAAAGCTAAAAATGACAGATTATTTAGGTTATAAAACACTTGAAGTTACCTGTATAAATAAAAAAAAGGAATATGCCACAAAATTTGTCTTGATTTAAACTTTTTGAAATGGTTATTATAGTCCAACAGAATTGACCTGAGATTGAACTACCTAATTAAAAAAATTACACTCTTCACTTACATTAAATCTTGAGTTTCCGTATGCGTGTATACGGTTATACATGTTTATAACAACCGATGTAACTATAAATTAATCTATTAAAAGTGGCATGTTATTGTACGTTTAATTTTGGACACATTAGTTTTTGGGGAAACAAGTAAGTCAGTAATATTATGGCACAGTACCAAAGTATTTATTGTTATGAAAATAACATTAATTGTTCAGTACCTGAATTTTGCTGAGAGCTTCCGATAAAGAGCGATTTACAAACGAAGACAAAAATAGACTGTAAATACCGACTTTAATATATTCTTGCATAAAGGTCAAGCTCAGGTTAATTCTGTTGGACTATATCATCAAATGAAAAACTATTTTGACTAATATTTACATCACTTGATACAACCATATACACTTAAACATTTAAACTCAAATTTCAGGTCAACATTAACAAGTTATAATTATATAATAATAATAATATGTATTTATCATAAAAGGGTAGTAAATTCTTTAGTTAAAACTGAAATACACATGTACTTTTGTTGAAAAAAATGTGTCACACAATGTTATAAACATATCTACAAAACAAACAATTTGACTTTTTGAGTTTTATAACCTGATTAAAAACACCCTTACTTCATAGTAGGTGAAAGAATGGCTGTAGAAAATATTTCAAGACTAAACTCACTTTAAAATATGTCAGTCTGGAATCAACTTGTAACTACAGTAAAGTTCCACTACTAAGAGCACCAAAATTGATAGTCTTAATATCTACACCATCTAAAAACAAGTAAATCTGTGAGCTAATGCTCACTAGTGATACCCCCGCCAAAATCTAAAAATTTGCGACAAACAGGAAGTAGATGAGCAAGGAGCATGAAATCGCTTTACACCACATGGGACTATGGGATGAAGCAATATGCAAAGTATTAGGCTGCTGCATGTTATAGTTGCTGAGAAAACTGCGACGGAAATTTCGTAACGGACGGACGCACGCACGAACACACGCACAGACAAGGGTAAAACAGTATACCCCCCTCTTCTTCGAAGCGGGGGTATAATAACCTTTTCCTCTCAAATCAAGTATTTGGGACTTAAAAATTGTCAAAACTTGTAATGGTTTTTGTTTTAACCAAGGAGGTCTTTAAAGCCAAACTTTACTGAAATTTTAATCAAAGCTTAATTAACCTTTTTAAGATATCTACACAATACACTAACAATAGAAATATTAAGTCTTCAGATGATGAATTGATTGATTATTATAATCATGTTAAATATTAACAGAAAAGGTTGCTAAACCATTCTAGTGAAATTGTTTCATTTTGTAAGAGGTTAAATAACATGGAGTTAATTTTCTTAAACTCAAAGTGAAGAATAATCAACCTAGACATATTTGGTGATATCAATCAACTTCTTCAGCTGACATATTTTGATCACATGATTGGTGAATGGTCACATGATACAAGGAGATTGTTGTAAACCATGTGAATGTAATACTAACTAAGGACATAAAATCAATCTGTTGTAAACCAGTGATAGCTCCAGTTTCTTGTCCTTGTGCAGAGATGGTCTGTGTTGTTGAATTCTGATGACTTCTTCTACTTTTCTTTCCCATAATCTTCTCTGATGCTATCACTATAGTATTACTAGGATTCATCTAATGTCCGTAGTACGTACATTGGATCACAACAGTCTCCTTGTATCATGTGACCCTTTACTGATCATGTGATCAAAATCAGTTGGCTGAAAAGTGACTAAATGTCACCCAAAATTCCAGGGCTTTTAAATTTTCACCCTGCGTAGAAGAAAATGATCCAGAGCAGAGAAACTGCTTTGGACAGTTAAAAAATGTTTTAATTGTTATTTAACATAAGTATATTAACATCATTCAACTATCATCTGTGAACTATAATTTATCTCATAAAATATAATATCAATAAAAAGTCAAGTTAAATTAAATATTTTTGGTTTTTTTTGCAACAAGTTAATTCATAAAGCATTGATGTCAGTAACTATGAAACATAAAAATGTGACCCAGGAAAACATCATTTAGAAACATCATGTACAAACAAATGTTAAAACTTATTCAGCTAGCAACAAAATATTAAAATAATACAAAAGAAAGGAGTTGCAGTTAACATTTATATTGTTGACATGTATATACATATCATTTACACTAAAACACCGGAAGACACTTTAAATTCCTTCACAAAGTTGATAAATCTAACTCAAACTCTTTGTCTTTCCCTACCATAGGTAGATCTGAAGTCAACTCACATGAATCATAAATTCTAGATTTTTTGTTTTCTGAAAAACACTTTGCATTATCGCCAATCAGAAATCCTGTTTCACCAGGTATTAGGTTCAGTGTTATGAGAGTATGTAGTCATTTTGTCTCTTTTAAATGCATGTACATGTAGACAGGTTTTGATTAGTCAACAGAAAAATCATTCAGAAAATGATCTAAACTAGTTTGTCTTCAGATCTAGACATGGTAGAGAAGATCAGGTATTTTAGTTAGATTGTAAGTCAAGTTATTTCTGTCTTCATGTTTCATGAGTTATACAGTTTATCCACCATGTTGTTGTTGTTGTTGTTAAAATTTGAATACGCAGTTAGTCTTCAATTATCCCTGATTTCATCAAACGTTTATTCTAATCACAATTTCTTGACCCTAAAAATATTAAAATATGATGTATAAGATAAGCTACAATGTATATATATATTTATTCTCAATGACACATTGAAACTTGGTTTTAGTCTCCGATTTATGAATTCTTAGGGTTTTAGAATCATAGAACCATTTTGAAAGTTGAGCATATATTGCCTCGCTGTATGAATCATTGTCAATAACCAGAACTCACATACCCTTCCACAAGGGGGGAAACTTCTCCATACACCTTATGATATCAATGGTAAAAAAATTGACATTATTGTCATATTGTCAAACTGGCTCAAGTGGGATTCAAACCCATACAAACATATAACTGCATCACATGAGTTAGAATCTGAGAGAGTAGCAATAGAAATTATTTTGAGCTCCATGAAAAAATGCCTCAATCAGTTCACATGTGTGCTACCAACTGAGCTAGCCAGGCAAGTTACTATCTTGTAACATAAAAGACTGAATGAAAAGCTAAAGTGGCAGAAGTGGCAACAAAAGCATTAGTTTTATAACATAGATTTGTTTTAGAAGTCAGATAAATTCAAGAGGCAACCACAAGGACAGCTTGCATCAGATGAAGTTTCCATGTAATTAAGAATGCAGGTAAGTGTTTCTAGTTTAAGGAGAATAATACTAAAACATACATCATTCAATACAGTTGACTGCAGATGAATGCTTAGGCAGCCAGCATGGTTCTGCGTTGGTTCCAATCCCATCCAAAACCGACCCTGTGTTTCCTTGAGCAGGATACTGTATTTTACCAGCTCAGTACTGGGGGATCAGGAAACAGACTCGAAAGTGATAAATCTAAATTGTAAGAACCTGTTTCACAAACTAGCTAAAAAGAATTGGATTGAGTATCCGAGAAAAAACACTTTATACATAATATACATATGAAGTACATATATCCAGTTTTAGCCAGTGGAAAGAAACACCCTAATTTTTGCCAGCATACACCCAACGCTGATAGACATAGACCCTGTAAGTACTATATCAAATACTCTTATATACCTGTAATTACTTGTTTTCCATGACCTTTACCAATCTTTGTCATCTTCTATAATACCAGATAAATCAAGTAACTAAAATATAGAAATCAAAACAATAATGTTAACTGTTATAAATGAACAAATGCAGACATAAACTATGTGATTTCAGTCGTGATAATCACAAGAAAAAAAATAAAGGGAATTTACAAAATCCTCACTTTTTTTCATTAAAAGAGAACGATCACAATGTTGGGATAGAAGCGGTAGCAATACATCGAATAGTTCAACCTAACAAAGTTCCTGGAAAGGTTAAATGATATATCTCTGAATTTAGCAGTTCACCAGGTACTAGGTACATACAACGTACTTCCGGCAGTGACTGACAACTGCCTTACCTGATTATGAATCTGTGGTTAGGAAAAGGGATGTCTGTTGAAATTATTTCATAATTAAACTTCATGAAAGTATACCCTGAATGGATATTGAACCCATGACCCCTCTATCAGTAGACTTAGTCACTACTAACTGAGTTAGCCAGTTGGGCTAGATAGTAAATCACCATACCTGAATTTTAGCTTCTTTATATTTGATAACACCAATCCCTGTAGTTAATATTGTAAACTAATAGTCAGCTACTTCAGAATATATACCAGCAAGATAACTTAGTATTAAAGATTGATCTACTAACTGAAACCCTGAAATGATATTATAGAGAACATGTTACAAAATATGAGTATGACGAGAAGGTTTATTGTAAGTTTATTGTCTCTAAGGGGGTACAGGTTAAATCCCACCAGGGATGTTATACCCTTCTATGACAATTTGATAATAATCAGTTTTCCTCCATTTATAAGGTATATGCAGAAGTTTTCAGCCTTGTGAAAGGGTAGGTGAGTACAAGTTATAGACAAGGGTGCTGGAAAGTTAGGTTAGGTGAGCTGGATGTCATCAGTGTTTTCTCCAGAGCGCGTTTTTGCGTTTTTGACACACTTTTTTCGGCTCTGACGCGCTATAACACGGCCAGTGCGTATTTTGTGACGCAGTCAAAAATCGTCGTCAAATTATAGTCACGTCCGTCAGATCTGCACATTCATCAGCGGATTATACTTGCCCAATTTCAATCGCGTCATACAGGCGCTTGTCAGACTCTATGTAATCACGTAGTTAAGCGCCTAAATGATTCTGATTACATGTCGTCATTTTCCGCGATGTCTGCACCAAAACAGCGTCGATTAACAGCGTTTTTTACGCAAACATCTAAGACAGATGATAGACCTATATCACCTGACGATGATCAAGAACCATCCACGTCGTCTACGGGCGTTAGATCCGCTGAAATTTCGCCTACGGCCGCAGCAAAATTGAACAAATCTAACGACGAAAAGTCCGAGAAAAAATCCCGTTTAAACTTTAATTAAAGAGCGTTCCGTCAGAATTGGTTGAAGGAAAACCCTTGGTTGAACTTTGATAACGATAAAATGACTTGCTCAATTTGTTCATCTGAGAATAAGGCATCCATCTACGCATGGTTGTACAAATTTTCGCCATTTCACCTTGTTGAGACATATCTCCTCATCTCAACACAAGGCTGCTTTGGAAGCTCAGTCAATACGACGCAACATGGCTAAACAAACAGAAACTATTCTGTCAAGTTAAGGACAAGCTGCTGTGTGTGTGATCAGATCTGTGTACTGGCTAGCTAAAGAACATCTCCCAACATCTAAGCACAAGTGTGTAATTTTAATGTTGACCCCTTAAATTCCCATTTGACCCCCTATTTCTGAAGATGGGGGTCATTTGTGACCCCCTAATTTTTGATCCTGGAGAAAACACTGTGTCATAATATAACCTAATATTGTGTTGAAACAATGTTGAACCCAGTATAAAATACAGAATTGGGTCCAATAAATAAAAGTATTTTTTTCTTGGGGGAAGATGCTGTAGCAAAACATTGTTTGGGTTATATCACAGCGGCCAGTCAACCTACTCACAGTTTCCTGAAAAGCAAAATCTCCAGATTAAATATCTGGGTTTAGCTTTTAACTGCCCTAGGTCGAGTCATTATTTCATAACCAAACTCATCAAAGCTATGCCCCACCTGGAATCGAGCCTATGACCCCTGAATCAGTAGACTTGTAAGCTACCAACTGAGTTAGCTGGGTAGGCTTTCTAATCTTTACTTAAATGTTTACTAAAATCAAATTAAAATAAAGAACAACTCTTCAAGATTGTCTAACCTACTAATCTGATTATTGCATCACCATTTTTGCGCCATCAATTTATCAAACCATTTTCCCTCTCCTCCATCACCATTTTAGACTTTATCAATTCTCTTCAAGCTTTCATCTGACCATAATGACTCACAGTAACCCTGTTCTTCGGGTCACAGCCCTCTTAAATGAAAAAATTAACAAATAGATAGAATACATATTCTTTATTATGCGATTAGGAATGCCTAACCAAGAAAAAACTACCTAGGAGTCACCATATACCAAGACCTCTCTTGGAGACAACATGTTGACATTACTGCTGCCAAGGCTTCAAGACGCTGGGATTTCTTAGGAGGACCTATACAGTGGTACCAAGATTGTTTACAAATTTCCCTAGACTTGCCAGCCCTCAACTATGCATCCACTGGCTAGGACCCTTATCTAGCAAGTGACATCAATCTTCAAGAAAAAGTCCAGAGAAGAGCAAGGTTCATCTGCAACATAAACTGGGGCAGAATTCCAGGCTGTGTGTCACATATGCTCAAGGATTTTGCTTTAAGACTGCTTAATAGAAAGCCATGGCCCAGTATATTGTTTTAACCCTGTACATAATTAATACAAGATCCATACATTAGTAACCTGATGACTGACTTACCTTCCAGTTAGGTAAACATAAGTCTATGAAGACTTCTTACCTTACATGAAAGAAAATTTTTTGGAATAGTAATAATAATAAAGACTTTAAGAGGCTACACATAATTTCATAAATCAATTTGGATTCAGATAATAAAACCATTAATTGTGTCAGCCAATACTATTACGAGTTTTAGTACAACAGGTCATTCAAGAAACAGGGAGAATCAAGGAAAAACAGGCAATTGTACACAGATTTTCTATTTTGAATAGAATAAAACTTCTGCAGTTTAGGTGAGAAGTACGAAAAGTTTGGGGACGAAAGTTAAAATCGTGAGTATAAAATTGACTTCTGTCATTTTACTTACGATTTTCATACTGGCATATCTCGGTCTCGATATCAGATATCTTTTCGAATCCATTCATCTTTACTTTACCATCGTATCTTCCTTGAAATTATGGCTAATTTGTAAAAGGCAATAATTGTCGCAATATTGACCGTAAGTCGGTGCGTTCCGTCTGGTTCCCAAGCTAATGAATTATCTCCCTTTTCACAATCTCTCATACAGAGTTGTCGATCCTTACAGTGATCTTTATCTCTGTTAACGTCTCGAAAGTAGTCCCAAACACGTGATCGTTTAAAACTATCATGTGACAATTTTTGAATTTTTTCCAAACGTAACAGACAAACTAACTAACATATCACCTTTCTTGTCTTGTAGATGTTCAAAGGCTTGTCATTGACAGTCCCTTAGCACTAAATTTTTGTCATAATTTTTAGCAATATCATCTTTTGTTGACATTTTTAGCGGATGAGTAAGAAAGCCAAATTACTCAAAATAGGAAAACGTTTCACAAGAAAATAGTTCTTGTAAATATAACTCTTTTAAAATTGGATTTCGCCTATAATCAAATTCTATTTCACGTAAAACTTTAAGATAATATATATAAAAGACGAATTACGCTTTTGATACAAAATCTAAATTATATTACTATTTTACAAGAATCTTGTAAAACCCGAGACGTTTACAGAGATATAGATCACTGTAAGGATCGACAACTCTGTATGAGAGATTGCCCTTTTCATTAAAATATGCAAATACTTGGAACCAGTGTAAATTTAGTTATACAGCGGCATAATTCTTTAATTTGTGTCCCTATTATTAGATTATAGATGGTGGAAATTATACTAATCTATATCTACTGGATACTTCCAATCAGAACACAATGATTCTCTTTTAAAATTAATTTTAAAATGGTTACGAAACGCACTGTGTACGAACTGACTTTTTAACATTTTGCTATTTAATGAGATTAAAATTCCGGGTTTTGGTAATTAAACAATATATTATCAAATAAAAAGACCACGTGATCACAAAATAACCAAACCAAGCACAGAGCATAAATAAAATCGGTAAAATTTACTCCTAACCTAGTTTTGATTTGTCGCAAGTGCGCGTGCTTATTTAATTAGACAAATAAAATCATTGCGCGGTGCGTCACTCAAGAAAAAGTAACATAACTTAATCAACTATCACTTATCCTTAGTTTTTATTCATTCTATATTCCGCATTTTTGCGATGTATTGAAGTATTTTTGAAAAAAAGACCCTCAATCGAAATGCAGACGAAACAATGTCCGTCATCAAAATAATGGCCTTAGTAGTCAAAGGGAAATAACTGTGCATGGATTGTTGAGTAAACTGTAACGAACATAACAAAGGTATTCCGACTGAGACTGTTTTCCTGCTTCTCACTAGGCAGAGAACCAGACACTGTGTATTCGGAATATCTTTGACTTTTTGCATGGATTGTTGAGTAAATTGTAACGAACATAACAAAGGTATTCCGACTGAGACTGTTTTCCTGCTTCTCACTAGGCAGAGAACCAGACACTGTTTATTCGGAATATCTTTGACTTTTCCCATTGACATATGTCTAAGATATGGACGGAAGTATATTCGGAATATGTCTTTCTTTTTCCCTTTCAAAAATGTCCGAGATTTTGACGGAAGTATACTCGGAATATGTTTTACCTTTTCCCTTTCTTAAATGTCCGAGATTTGGACGGAAGTATATGCGGAATATCTTTGACTTTTCCCTTATCGACTGAAAAGGAATAACGCAGTTATTTCCCTTTGACCATTAACTGCACAAATAGGCGGAGTCAAGCTTATCACAGTTACCTCCCTTTGACCCCTTATAAGGAAAATGGGCGGAGTCAAATTCTCGGACGCATGCGTATGTTGTACAAATAGGAGGAGCCAAATTTCTATTGATAATAGATCTGGAACTTTCAACGGTTGACATTTGAGCTTGATTTTACTGAGTTAGTTATTCCCCTTTTAATCAATTAATTTTCAATTAAAAAGCCGTAAGTGCCCGTTTTAACACTTTCAGAGCTTAAATTGTCATGATGCGGCAACGACTTCTAGATGTTTAGTCTGTTTAAACATCTTTTAAACGGTTTGAGATGCTTCTTTATCAGATGATCGCCATTTTTCTTGCAGACGACGCTTTCATATTCATTTCAACTTTTCAAAGTTCCCTATAAAACGTAATTTCCTTCAACGTCGTTATCGTTTATGGTCTGTCAGATAATAAGGAAATGATTTTCATATATTTCCACAATTGTTAAGGATCTGATGGCTTCAGGTGTGAGATTTGTAAAAGGGGGGTGCTAGAAAAGCTACATACAGTATCATGAGTATGTCTTATTTGAGTAATGCCATTTAACAGCCATCCTTCCATTTATCTATATTGTTTTGAAAATTTAACACTTGTGAACAAATACATGTCCTCATAATTTAAATTACTTAAAAAGAATTCGTTTTTTTAGGGAGGGGGGGGGGTCGCCCAACTTGTTTCTGCACAATTACTTCAATTAGATCCAGAAGTTTTGGGGTTAATTCCCTGCCACAACAGCTTTTTTTTACCACGAAAAATTCCTATTTAATTGTATAATAATTTTTCCTCCTAAGATGGAGTTGTTAGCTCCTAGAGGAATAATGAGTCAGGTCTGGTAAAATAAGTCTCCTGGACAGTGGGTTAGGTGTGCTGATCACCGTTCAAAAACAATGTTTACATTAAAATAAAAAATATGTCAATTAGTTTTAGGTTTGCCTCTTTGTTGACACTTGAATATAACCCTTCTCATAGTGTAATGATAGCACACATTTTCTCTAAGAAAATGTAGTCTGGGTTCAAGTCCCAGTGAGAAGTTTACTTTTTAGTGTTGACCTGTCTGTGATAGCTGTAAATTAAATTCTTGAAGACCAAACTCCAATTAAACATTAAGTAGAAGATAATACGGCTCTTGTACTCCCTTGTCTTAAAGCTAGCTTTTATGGTCACATGGTCGAGTGTCCACCTGCATGAAAAATACCCAAAATATGACACAGAATGACAATCTCCTTTGCCTTAAATTACTATCCTGAAGCCCTGGACATGCCAAAACTGCATCGTGCCTGTAAAACAAATTTCATACAGTCAGGCTGATAAGTAATTTTGCCCTTTACTACATGTACTATAATATAAAATTGGGCTTGTGCTTAAGAAAATAAGAAGTTACCTGGCTAGCTTGAACAGTGGAGAGCTTCCAAGTGTACTAATCATGAGGTTGATTAATATGTTGCGATTTCCAGCCCGGCATGCTTTCATTTGGTCATAAAATAATTTCTATGGCCATTTACCCCTACTTTCACTGATTCACATGTAGGGCAGACTGTCAGTTGTCAGTCACTGATAAGGAAGTAAATGCCTTGTAAATAGTACATGTAAACAGCTAAATCCAGAAATTTAGCCTTTCCAGGAACGGTAAGTACATGTAGTTTGATTGACTGAGTTAATACAGCATATCAAAGAGCCACTGAATTTATAGTATAAGAGCAGTCCACTGACAGGGTGTTCTACCATTCGGGGTGCTTATGTTAACAAAGTCAATCATTGTATAAGAGTCACAATCCAATCAAATGTCGTACTATAGTTAGGTATATAACTTGGTTTTTGACCTCCAATTGTAACCCTAAAGACAAGTGAAGTTTAAAATGAATTCTTTTTTTGGATTTAGCTGTTAACCAACTTCTAAGAACATACGTTCGTCAGTGACTGACAACTGCCCTTCATAATTAAGAATCATTGGTAGGAGGAAGAATGGCGGTAGAAATAATTTCATGACCAAGCTCCACAAAAGTATGCCCTGCCCGGGAATCGAACCCACAACTCCTTGATCAGTATACTTGCATGCTACCAACTGAGCTAGCTGGGCGGCTTTAACTAAGAAGTGTAATGCCGATGTCGACACACAACTGAGTAGTATAGCCTCACTATTCTTAGAATAGTCAAGCTAAAAACTGTCACAATGTAAGGTGAAAGAAACATAAAAAACTTATAATCATTTTTTTCTTTTTTTATTTATTGTTATTTACATTTCATCCCTTCCGGGGTCACATAAATGTAGTGAAAACTTTATTTTTTGAGATCTTTAGACATTTCAAGCCTTTTTATTACGTCTTGCAAAACTTTGCATAAACATTATACTGATCTATTTGAATTTCAGAACCACATTTGATTTTCAACAGTTAACGAAGGATGCATATAATGTAGTAAAAACATATATGATATGAATGTTGAATGAAAAATCTATGAAATCAGAGTGAATACAGTTATAAAATACACAAACAGAATGGAAGCAAAGTATTTAAAGTGATATATAATATATAAAAAAGAAAAATTATAAAGGTTTTCATCAGCATAATTTTATCACAAATTTCTGCATATAAAAATCACATTAATAGCACTTTCCTTGTGAAGTAATTTAAAAATTCACAATGGTTAGAATAGGTCAATGTTACAACAACCAGGGTCATAAATTAGAAAATATTAATTCAAAAAAGAAACAACATATCATAGGTTAATTAATTTACTTGCGTGTAGTCAATTAGCAAAAATATCTGAATGACACGCTGAAGAAACTGACAAGAGAAATGCCAGTAGTGGCTCATCAAAGGTTAAAAAAGCAACAGAAAAAATTGACATAAAGACATACAGGGGTGAAAACTACAAAAACATAAAAAACCTTTAAAATTTCTCCAAACTACTATTGCAAAAACTCATATTTTATTTTTACTAGTAACATATTTACACATAGATATGTATCTAAATATAATATTAAAATTCAAAAAGCTAACATTAGATATAAATGTACTTAATTAAAATTCTGCAATTAATTACCTGCTACAATTATCTTACACAACAGATCCTATACTTTGATCTTAGCTAAAAGGCCAAGAAAAGTCACAACTGACCAGCCTTGTTTGTAGGTAGAGGCATAAATATACATAGATACTTAATAACCATGTTAATACTAGACCAACACTTTGTGGTCAACATTGCCACTTTCAGACACAAGTATATTGATCCCTACTGGAGGGAAGTTTGTAATTGGTACTAGGTAGATTCAATATTTCCTAGTCACCTAAGAGCCATGCTTCAGTGCCATCCAGTCACTCCATGTCAAAACAATGTGTTTAGCATTAGTATCACATCAATCTAACACAGTAAGGCTACATTGTGCCTGGTTCAAACGATAAATGAATTAAGGATGTTTAAGAAATTTTTTTTTAACCAAGATGGTGTCCGAACAATTTTTAAGTATTTATCAATGCAGTTTTTTCTTTAAATGCAGAATTTCATCAAGTATCTTTGCTATGAGTAATACGTGATACAATAAATTTCTATTTGAAAAAAATATTACAAAATACTTTCATAACATAAATAAAGCAGAAATTTAAACATAATACTCCTATCATGAAAGATAATATGACAAGATAACTATCCCTCTTGTATAAAAAGTAACTTTCTAGATAAATATCGAAAAAAAAATCAAATTTACTGCACTACATAAAAAATGCTTACACAACACATTTTTTATTGGTTTTTCGTGCAATTTTTGTATTTTTTTTTCTCCACTAATAGGGGGCTCCCATTTTTTATTTTCTACCAGAAAAAGATAAAAAACATGGGTGAGAGAAGTTTTTACAATAAATATAATGTACAGGAAACATCAACAGGTATGAAGCAAAACATTATGAAATTAAAGGAGAAAAAAAACCCATGACTTTTCAAGAAAAAATTTTCACAGCAGAATTAAAAACTGAACTGTACATAAATAGTGATATAAAATCTTGGTTTTGAATTTATTAAGTATAATGGCCACATTATGACACATGGACACAAAAAAATGTCTCAAAATTTCCATGCCATCTGCCAAAATGTAGTGTTTCCACAAAACAGTCGAAATTTTAGAAATACTACACTATTGAGCCATCAGATTTGTTTGATAAAAACAATAGCAAACACATTTACAGTAAGTGATATATTATCAATGGACCTGTGTCCATTTTTCCCCAGATATATCAGATTTCAAATCATTACCAATGTTTGAGGTAATCCAACACCATGGACATGGAATGTCGATGCTTTTGGTTTTCCTTTTTCAGAGATTTTTTTCCCGCCAAAAATCTCTTAAAAGAAGAGCTTACTATCTCTTAGTTACTGACCTCCACAATGGAGAGTATCTCTTCTTTTCTAAATCTTCACTTTTAACATTAACTCCTCATAACTTATCGCAGAACACTCATGTACTTAAACATCGAAAATGTTACAATGATTTCACCAACGATTACTGTCAGGGAAATTATTGAAATTAAAAAACACACACAAAAAGACAAACAGATAAACAAAATGACAGTGCCGTGTAATAAAATATAAAATTATCTCTATCTCCTGAAATCCCGTGATAACGGAAAAAAACCTCATAAAATATGAACATCAATCTTATATTTATAAGTTAAAACAAAAAAAACTTGAAGCATTTCTCAATCTCCATTCATATTAAAATTGATGGAAAAAATCACCAATGAAAGCTCATACTTTTTTAACTTCCCTTAATACAATTATAAAGAATCTTTGAAATGAAGATAAAAAATTATTCATGTTCATATTTTACAAGTACACTTTTGGAATGATACGTCTACTCATTAGCTGAGATGTGATTTAAAAAATATCGGTTGTAATACAAAAATAGACTCTCTCTCTTTATGTTTGTCACAACATCTAAAATAGGAGCAGGGTAAACAACATTTAAAAATAAATTTGCTTATTGTGCATAGACAAGTACATGGAAATCAAATTTCAGTTCAGCCTGATGTATAGTACTATAAAATCATCAGTGAAAAATCAAAAGTTTCAACACTCAAGTTCAGCACCTTTTGCATATATATGAACTCTTCTAGATCTACAAAAATCGTTTTTATAACTTTCACTGATGTGTATTATATAAATTCAGGCATTCCTATTCTTGAAATTATTATTTCATTTTTTTTATTAATAACTCATTCCAAATTTCCAAAATATTATTTGGATATTTTTACTAATTCTAAAAAAAAGTAAACAATTCATGTATATATTAATGTATTAAATCTGTATAAAGCTTATCAAAGTTTAAACTGAAATTTGATATCCACACGACTTCAATATCAGCAAAGAAAATATGCGTATAAATTATGGCAACACTTGAATATTGGACGTTTTGGTTTTAAAAAAGGCATTTCGTTCAGATTCGGACATAATCAATTAACTACCTCTAATTTATAATCGAACAAAGGCACCTAATTGGACATAGAACAGTTTTGTAAATATATTAACATCCAAAAAATTAATTCTTAGAAGGGAAAGAAGAGGGTGGGGGGTAAAACATAGGAGTACTCTAAATTAGGGATACATACATTTAGACTTGAATAGTAGATAATTATGTATACTCTCATAATCTAACTGCTATAAAAAATATGGTTTATATATTTATATGTATATTACATACTTAAAAACTGACAAAGTAACTATACCAATGAATAAATTTTACATTCTACCTCAATACTTTTCCATCAATATAGCAAAAGCACAATAGCATTTAGGTATATATTATATTACACACTAAGAGTTGCTTGCGCAATAAGGTACAAGTATAAAAAGGTTTGCAAACAGTAAATCTTTCTAAACCAGAAAGATGGTCAAGAATAAACTCTAAAATATATATAATCAAGTTACATAGGCATGGATGAAAAGTTCAAAATTCCTGAAATTTATTTTTCCAACAGTTTTTACTTAGGAAACCTTTTTCAGTTTCAAAATTCTTGAAACTTGACCACCAGTACTGAAACTTTCATCCATGCATAGGTAAAGGTAATAGGTAGAGCTATAAATACAATGTCATCCAAACAGAATGTGTATAAACCTTTAAATTAAAGCCCTCATACTCACAGCCAGATAATATTTTTCATTACAGTATACATGCATCAAACATTAATACTAAATATTTTGAAATTTCTTCTAAGTATGTTAAGCATTTTTCAACACAATACGTGATTCAAATTCATTCAATAATATTGACCAAAGCTTCTATAATGCCGAGGTTTAAGAGTCCAATAAACTCTATTTCCTTTAATTTGCCATAGTGTATCAAAATCACCTCAACATTTGTTCCATGCTTATGTGATAAAACTTCTAATGGAATACATGAAAACTAAATAGAAGCCCGACTTAACATTTCAAAGAAAATTATAATTAATATTCAATGCATTATACATATGTATGAACAATTTACCTCACTAGGAAATACAGAGTGCATTTAAGTAAGTGAAGTGAACTTGTGTTAGAAAACGGACTAGTTATAGTGTTAGTGTTTCAGGTTACAATAAAATTACCAGACATTAAGCACTTATTATTTCAAAATTTCAAAAACAATGCCATGTTCATTAAGTTCACATATTTAGCTTATTCAAAATAAAGCTTGAAATAGGTCAAAGTGACCGCAAGAAATACAATTAAAGTTTGTTAATAGTTTCTATTAAGATTTAACATAATATAAAAAGTAATTTCTATGCAAAGAATTATAGATAAAGAAGAAAAACAATTGATAATTTAGTAATAATAATTATAATAATAATAATAATCAACATCAAACAATCTAAGTCAATGATATGCAGAGGTCAAACCTTACGAATGTTACATACTTTAATTTGTCATTTTTTTCATTCCATTATTTCAGTATTGTTTTGTAATGGGTGAAAGTTCAAAAATTTTATAATCCTTAAACTCATTAATTTGTAACAACCTGGACCAGTCCTGAAATTTGCTCATTTAAGCATTCAGATAATGAAAACTGTCCATATAAGTGGCAAAAACCCATCTATTATCTTTCTTCAGGTTTATTCGAAACAGACTTTGAAATTCATCTTTTGCAAAATTGACTTTTGTTTAAAAAGCACCATTCACTGACTAAACACTTGAATAAAAGCGATCAAAACAGTAACCAAGTTGTCCCAGTTTTGTGACATACAATAAACTATTATGCTATGAAAGCAATTTACACAAACTCAAGTCATTTAGTTCACTTAGCATTAATAAGCTATTAATGTTCCAAAAAATAAATTCATAATTTAGTAATCTATCACAACATTACCAAGTTACTAGCATCCATTATTAAAACTGCGTGCCTAGGTAATTTAACTAAATGTCACATAAGGTGGATCTGTAAAAAGACGGAAGTTAAAATGTATATATAAATAATTCATCTTAATTTCAAATAAAAATCTTTCCATATGTCAGTCATCAACTTCAGTTAGTATTAATTATACATAAATACATTAAGTATAAATCTCATGAATACTAATTCATAGGTAATAACACTATTAACCTAGTGCTCCAATTATAATCTAATTAAATATTCATTGATGATAAGATGATCATGTCATTTATAATTTCAACACAAGTTTCATTTCAAAAATCTAAAAAATATTTATGGAGTTTAATTTTCTGTCGTCCCAGTGAAATTTGTTTACCTAGAAATGTTTGGATGATACCTCATCAGTTTTTTTTCCAACTGACTTACCATGAAATTTTTTTCAATATCAAACCAACTTTTTAGCTGACTGATTCAGGACAAAAGGTCATGCTTGGCTTAAGGATAAATTAAGTTCAGAGTGTCGCATCTATTTAATAATGGATATAATCTTGTTTGAAATAACAAATCAAGATTTGACCTCTGTATTCACATATAAATGAATTCATATAAAAATAGTGATAATAAAAAATGGAAAAATATATAATTATGTTACTCGATAATAAATCACATTGAATATATGAACAAAATGTATGGGAATACAAAATTATTTATCAATTTAAAATGAAAAAACGAAAAACAAAGAACTTTTTTATGAATAATAAACATAAATGATATATAAAATGGTTCAACAAAAAACAAATGAATGAATATTTGTCTCATAATTATGAAATATTTCACAAATTGTATTTTTTTTGGTAATTTTACAATTTTCAAATACAAAATATACTCTGATTCACACATAAATATGGACAAACCATTACTATCTCTTCCCTGAAACATGTAATAAAATATTAGAGAAAAATATATATATTCAAAGTCTCACCTCTCCATGGTGAGCACTATATTTCATAGAAATTAGTCTAAAACTTGAGGAGTATATGGATAGATTATGATTTCGGATACAGAGTAATGTTAAGGAAATCGCTTACAAGGGAGTCATTTGTATCCTGAACATATCTGATCCTTGAATCATGTTTGTTAGCCATATAATGACGAAAATGAAAATGGCCCAATCTTGATATTCTACGTACCTAGCTTATATTACAACCTGTCTGATATTACAACTTCAAACAATGATAATATCTATCAAGTAATTCCTTACACAGATATTAAAACAGTTCTACAGATAAAATATTTTCCACAAATGTATGAAAACAACCATTTTTAAAGATATATATACTGAACTTTGAACTGATGTACAATGCATGCATCAAAGTTGATGGAGTTCCTGAACAATCCAGTTTCTATTCACAATGTAATTCTTAACACCTTTCATAGCTTGAATCTGATTTTATAATAAAACATTCCAAATTTTAAACTGAACAAATCTTCCGTTGCTGTGAAAAGAATCGTCGGTAACTATGATACACATCTTCAGTTGCTATGATACAAATCTTCGGTTGCTATGAAACAAATCTTCGGTTGCTATGATACAAATCTTCGGTTGCTATGAAACAAATCTTCGGTTGCTATGATACAATGTTTATGTATACTACACTAAAGCTGTAGCATACAGTATATACTCAGCAAGATGGCAAGTTAAATTGTAGATATTATAATAATAAAATCATAACCAAGTCAGTAAACTATCATCCATCTTGTTGTTCAGCACTGTTTCTACATCATTCAATAATTCATTACTAATATCATCAGCCTGAAATACAAGAAACATAGTTACAATATAACTGTACATCATTACAAGGTTTGGCATCCTGCCTGAATGGTCATCCAACTAAAGATTTTACTTTTCTGAATCAAATGCCTACTAGCAGTAACAAATTGCTTGTACCCAAATATGGGTTGTCAGTGGCAATAGGACACCATTTAATGTCCAGCCCTGCATTACAAGACAACACATATATATAGCATCAGTTATTTCTTTAAAATACTGGAACATCTCATATCTTACAAATAATGATTTCAAACATGATAATTTAAACAAATAATGAATACAAACATGATAATTTAAACAAATAATGAATACAAACATGATAATTTAAATAAGATTTGCAGGACAAAATTTTCACCAACTCTGTATCAAGTAGCAATTGTCTTTCACTGGCAAGGGTATGAGCTTAGTACTAGGTTGAACTCTTAGCTCCTAAGATCTAGACCTAAACAATGAAGTATGAAGACTTATTTCCACAATATAAATATGACAGAAAAATGTTGAAATACTGCATGAAGAGCTATATCTTTATTACATGTTGGTTTGTACTTCCATAACAATATTTGTCTCACAACCTACCAAATCAGTTAAAACAAAACAAACAAGTTGCTTAAGTTAGCAGAATTGATGAACTGTTAGGTCGAAATTATCACCAAGGAACTGCATATATATTTGTTTTTATATGTATAATCATCAATCAAACCCTGGTTTTATTTTTCATCTGCTGCATGCATCCTACAAATTGAGATAGGCACCAGACAGCTAGATTGTCAGATATGTACTATACATAAGACTCTGTTTAGAGAATCAGTGTCTCTGAGATAGTATACTTTAGTTTTGTTTTTGTTTTTTTTTAACATCGTATTCAACACATATTTAGGTCATATATACGATGGCCAGCTCTTCCTACTGTAGGTTTCCTGGACACTTTTCTATCACCAGTACTAACTTACCCTACCACAAGGCCAACAACTCATGTAAAGGGTATGACCTACCGCGACCGGGTTCCAACCCCCGATCTCCGGATTGGAAGTCAGACATGCTAACCACTACGCCACAGCCGCGGCTTCTTTTATACTTTAAGATCAGCCTTTACATACTACCACCATGTCGTTCTTAGACATCCATATTTTCATTGGCATGAGCCCATTATAATAAACAAATATTAATTACCTGTAAGCTAGGTACTAGATCATCACTATCCATGTTCGAGTGTTCTGCATCTATATTTCCCATATCCATGTTATTGAAATCACCTTGACGATGACCTATTTAAAACATTATAAACAATCTTTAGTAAATGACCTTGATGATGACCTATTTAAAACATTATAAACAATCTTTAGTAAATGACCTTGACGATGACCTATTTAAAACATTATAAACAATCTTTAGTAAATGACCTTGACGATGACCTATTTAAAACATCATAAACAATCTTTAGTAAATCACCTTGACGATGACCTATTTAAAACATTATAAACAATCTTAAGTAAATCACCTTGACGATGACCTATTTAAAACATTATATACAATCTTTAGTAAATGACCTAGACGATTACCTATTTAAAACATTATAAACAATTTTAGTAAATGACCTTGACAATGACCTATTTAAAACATTATAAACAATTTTAGTAAATGACCTGACAATGACCTATGAAATATTTCTCAGGGGCGGCGAAATCAAACGTCTGTATTGTCCGTGTTGTCCCAAGGCAAGTACGGACAAGTGGATTTTTTGATAATCTTATTCAATAATGTTTATACGGACAAGTAACTTTTACCAGTTGGCAATAATGGACAAGTAAACAATTTTAAGATTTCGCCAGCCCTGTTTCTATGGAATATTAAGTAAATAAATGGTGACCTATCTACATTACTGTTAGCAGTTATGAACAAATCACCTTGAAAATGACCTTTAAAACATTATAAATAAATCCCTAGCCAATGATCTATTCAACCTATTTTAATCAATTTATAATTTGAATTACATTCATAACTATTAAGAAATCACATTCAGAAAGTCAATTATTGTAAATATTTCTTAATCAAAAATCTATTAAAACGAAAAAAAAACTGTATTCCTCTGAAACCTTCAAGAAATGTTGTATGAATAAATATAAGGAAAACAGGTATATAACATGCAGCATGCAAAAACAATATAAGTAAATGGGTTGGTGCAAAGCTAGTCTACAATCTTCTGTATTTTACTTAAGTTAGACTAATTTTGCACAGACCCATCTAACTAGTGCTTGAGAAAATTTAAGGTGACTGGTTTGATTACAGTGCATCATACAGAAATAACAAAATACAGTTCAAAACATGAATATCTGAAGGTAATATAAGTCAATAGAAGGTGCAAAACATAAATATAAACATCAAAACAAATATTTGCTTTAATGACAAGTCAGTTTTTTCACACACAAAAAATCAATGACAAAAACCATAAACAATAAACTTGAAACCGTTTGCACACTAATTTTGACTTATGCATCATTATATAACATAATAATCTCAGTAACTTTTTTCAACAAATTTATGAAATCAGTAATGACTTATTACATTTTTTTTGTCATGAAAATACCAACAGTGTTGTAAATAACAGGGCTCAACATTAACTATTGAAGTAGGTTTCCCAGTTGGACGTTCTACTGAAATAAATTGTACTTCCACTTCCATACGTTATGTTGCATGGTACATGATGTATGAAACAGTACTTAAAATTTTGAGGGTTATAGATATATTCTGGTTGCCCAATCAGACTCCATGCGGAACTATATGTTAGTTAGTCACAGGCAATCGGTCAACTCTTAATGTTGAGCCCTAAATGAAAACAAACCAAAAACAAACACAAAATCACGCGAGGGACTAAAGAAGTTCCCTGAGAGCAAGACAAAACTGTCATACAGCAAGCTATTACTATACATGTATATAGACAGTAATGAATACGTAGAGAAAAAGACTAACAAGACATGGCGTTTACATACCTCCGTCTTGCGCATCCATTTCGCTTACGTTACTCAGGAATTCTTCTGGAGTTCTCGACATGAAGTTGGTCCCACTTCCCATTCCTCCTAGAAATATACAATACTTTACTATTAAAACTGTAGTGTACCTTCAACTTTGATTTCAATATCAGAATAGATTAAATATGGAACTCAAGTTGATGAGGGGGGGGGGGGGAGTTTCCTCCTGAGTTTAAAGTTTGATTTGTGATGGGTGCTCTTTTACAAAACAAGCATGTTATATTGAGTTATACATGTTTAGTGTTTAAACAGCATGCATTTAATAAGTTATATAAAATTTATATACAGTAACATTTAGATGGGTCAGTGCATTATTACATGTGAATACTGACAAATTTATGCAAGTTTTGCATGGGCCCATCAAAATGTCTGTGAATGGTTGATTAATTAATTTAACAATGAGGAATATAGGTCAGTTATTCTCCCTTATAGTCTTGGGTGATGAAATTTGCAAGTAGATAAGTGGATTTTATCTCTGAATTTCTTATGTAAGGATAATTAAATATTTCATCGAATATCTTTCTTGTTAATTACGATAAAAGCCAATGTAAAGAAATACAGATGAATCATTACCAAAACAACACTTTCAGTTAAATTAAAGCTCTGTTACATTAACCTGTTACAACTTGAATAATTACACGGTCACTGAATTTGTTATTTTTAACTTCTTTGGAACTTGTTATTTCCCCGATATTCAAAATCGCTGCATAATTATTAAGTTAGATCATCAATAATTGATATGGATCAGTGGCTCAATGGTAAATTCAGTGACCGTGTAATTATTCAAGTTGTTACAGGTTAATATACTAGAACTATAAATGATTAACAAAATCAATGTGACTCTTTTAGTAATAAGAAGTGAGGGTAAAATTTGAATAATCTTACTTAAAGACCAACCTATCTAAAGAGATTACAAGAGGCAATAACTGACTTATGTCCCTTATTAAAGAGTGATATAAGTTTTAAAGTATTTAACAAGATTTTTTTAATATCATGATTTTATAACAGGATTGCAGAAACATATAATATTAACAGACTCAATACCAAACATAAAATTATATTGTGAGACAGTGACAAACAAGATCTAAGAATGATCACTGAATAATTCACACAAATTTTGAATGAGTTATATGTCTGTTTTTTCTCAACTGTCAAAGTTTGAATAATTTCACAGTGACTGAATGCATTGTTTTTGTACTGGTGGCCAAATTTTTATTAAAAATATCTTGACTAAAACTTGTCAGAAGGCATAAGAAGCTTTACTCAATCATAATACACACTTTCGGAAAATTCATGGGTGTATTACGACAATAATTTTAACAAACGCATGCACCGTGAAATTATTCATGTTTTGACAGATGAGAAAAAATGAACAATACTGCAATCCTATCACTTTACAAAGTACTGTTTATAACTAGTTGATTTAAGTAATTCTGGGTTAATATGAGTACATAGGTGAAAGTTTAAAATTTTCAAAATCCTGATTTTAGCAACTTTAACATATATGTTGAGAACTTCAGGACTGTTTCTGAAAACTATCACCCATGTATGAAGAAACCTGGAAACTATGTCAGCCCTACACACCTGACCTATGAAAACCCATTTTGACTGAAAAAATCTAGTCCATTAGTCCCAGAGGCTGCAGAGAATTGTTGATGCTACTCCCTACTTAGTATTTTTGGAAGGGTCAGAATTTCAACATGGTTTCAATATTTAAGATTATGCAACTATGTAATTCATAAATAAGGTCTTTCTTCCAAAAAAATCACATTTTAAACAAAGAAATGTTGAAATTTATGCATAAACACAACTCAGACTCAGTAACAAGCTTAGAGCCAAGTCATAATATCTAGTCAATATTGACTGATTAAATATATCCATGAAAATCTTCCTGTAGAGAACACAGCATCAACGGAGGTCATGTTTCCAGATGGCTCATCAGATATTAGTATAAAACAACATAAATAAATTACTAAGAGTTACCTAGACCTGAGTCTGTGCTGCCTTGTCTAGCATGTAAATCATTAGCAGTAGACTGTCCCAGGAATGGGTCTGTTATCGTAGTTAACTCATTATTAGAATTTCTCAACGCCAACTCCTGGAATAAGAAAATATTATATATGAAACTGAAATATGAAATATAAATTAGAGCAGCAAGCTGTATTTCTCTTTCAAAATTGATACAACCAACAGTCACAGCTTTAAATTTTCTAGAGCAGTAGCTGGATTTATTTTGTTAAATAGTGAGGTGCAAACTTATCAACTGATCTGAGTAGAAAAAAAGCTAAAAAAAATCACAACAATTATAAACACAAGGCCGGGCATATTTCTAACTCATGTGATCAACTGTTGCAAGCTCAATATTTTCACTTCAACTAGAGCTATTCTATATCAGAAATGCACACTTGTTAGTCATAGCAGAAATATTGAAGTAAAAATGTCAAACTTTAAAACAAAACTGAGAGAGTGTGAACTTCAAACAAAGCATAATGTTCGTAGCTAAACAATAGGAACAATGTTTACAGAGATATATGAATGTTGACTTTGTTCTATATATAAATATAACTTGCACATGTAACAATGTATAGGATTGTATGCATAGTGACTGTACACATCTATTGGCAATATTTCAAATGCTAAAAATTAAAACAGTGTCAACTCAGATTTTAACAATTTTTTTAGGAGAAACTATAAACAGTTCAATTTTTTTTCAATTTTAAAATGTGAGAATACTTAAATAATTATGCAATATGTCTTTCGCATTGAGGAGATCTTCATTTAAAAGGATAATATATCACTACGTATAATTTGGTAGGTTCAGCATTAATAGATTAACCACTTTCAAGTCTGCTATCTGGTCTCCCAGTACTGAGCTAGTAGGATAAAGTTTCTTGCTAAAAAAACCCAAATAGGTATGTTTTGAATGGGATTCAAACTGGCTATCCAATGATTACCAGGTCAGTGTGTATCACAGAGTCCATGAACACTTCATTGGAACCTATTCCTGAACACATTTTGGCTAAATGAGTTTGGCAAATTTTTGGTCCCTAGTAACTACCTGTATTTGGTAAATTTAAAACCAAACATAACATGAAGTCATAAAGTTAGAGAAATTTGAAATAAGCAAGCTAGGCTAGTTTTTCTCTATACACAATGTTTTCTATATGTTGTGTGTAATTTGATACCTAATATTCACATTGTATTTAAATTGTTATCATGAAGAGTCAATGAAATTCAATACATGTTACTTTGTATTTGTTACAAACTAGCTATTTTAGTACTACCGCAGTCATTGCCTTAAACTGAAACAAAAAATATCAATACTCATGAGAAAATGCAGTAGTTATTTTTAAATAAAATGTGACAAACGGGGCAGGTTTAGGATATTTCTAATAAAAAAGAATGCATAACTAGCAAATGTTGAGGGCATTGTTCACAGAAAAACACACAATCTTTAGTATGTAGGCTAAATACATGTGAACTGCCTTTTATAATATCTGATATGTATTCAGCTAAAATGGGACTATTTTGAGTCGTAGTGGACCTCAACCTTAACTTAGGCTCAAAAGGAAGCTATTATTTTGTACATAATTTTATTTTAAGTAAAATTAAATGTGATATTCAGCTTTAGTAAAGCTAGTCACCTAATAACTACAGTCAAAGTGTATACATAAACATTAGTCATATAAAAATAGACACAAATATTTCAGATTTCCTGACAAGACCAACTATCCGGTTGGTAATGAGAAGTAAGTCTGACTCACAATAAACCTTTCAATAAAAGGAAGAAAATCAGAGTAAAAAAACATCAAAGCCATTTTTTGCATATGTTAATCTTTATATGAAAACTTTCATCCCTATTAAGTTAAACTATATACCTGTCTATTCAACTCTTCCTGTCTTTTTCTAAGCTGTTCCTTCTCTTCCTGGAGTTTTTGAAGAGCAGTCTGTTGAGGGGCCACAGATACTGGTGGCATTCCTCGAGGTTGCGGGCCACTTAATTGTTGCGGTGAGTGATTTGGCATTGGGCCAATTTGAGGACCAGGCTGCCCTCCTCTCACGTTTAATCTTTGCATATGCATAGCTGTAACAGAATTAAGTTGTATGTTATAAACTCAGTCCATGCAAATTGACTTGAAAAAGATCAATACATTACATGCTTATGCAAATGATATTAAAATTGTTTTTCTTTGTCCATAGTCAATTATAACAAGCAATACTATAGTTTCATTTTTTGTATATTTTTCTTATTGGAATATCAAACTGTTTAGTAACACTATCAGGTTTTGTGTGGTGGTCAAGTCACATAACCAAGCTTCCTGGACATTTCTTTACCAGTACTTCCTAACCCTATCACAAGTAGTCCACAGCTTGTCACTCTATGGAATACAACAAATAATGAGGTCTAAATACAGAATTTTCATGTAAGAGTAAAACCCACTGCATGGCCGCAGGCAGGGATCATACCTGAGACCTCCAAATTTGAAATTAAGTTCTCTCCCCTGCCTACAGACTGTCTTTCATTTCCTTGATTACAATATAATTTCATTACAATTTAAATTCAACCAGGAGCAAGTATCCAGACTTATAAGGCAACGAGTAAGTTCTCACTCCAGATAATAAACAGGAATTAGGATGGTGGACTGGTTTCAAACTTATACTAGATTGACTGGTTGATAACAAAGAGAATATTCATTAAACAAGATTATCGACTACTTCTGATACATCCAACATTAACACTTATAAACTTTCAATTATCATACTTTTGAGTCCAATAAAGACATAAGAAAGGAAGGGTGTTTTCACTTGCAGTAACTAAATCAAAATGATAGCAACCATTCAGTTTCTAAGTAATTTGCAAGTATTTTTATATAACAAAAAAAAATAATTAGTTCAATGTGCAATTTACAATGGCTCCTTATGTTTAAAGATAATTAATTAACTTGATTAAGTCATGATAAAATACATATAGCTCACAAAAACTGCATACTTCAAATTCCACACCATACAAGGAAATGATTAATGTTTTATTCATATACCTATCTTGGCACATGTGTGGCTATGTGCAATTTTTTATCACCAATGTGCATGGTGCATTCAAGTTGATTTAATGGTAGTGTTTTAGCATGATTTAATCTCACATCAAGTGTACATGTTTAGAAAGTATGCACATTTTATGTTGACTATTAACCACAAATATTATAGGACTTTCACCGAAGGGGTGATAAAATACGTTAAGTGATCGTAAAATAGTCATTCTTATTTTTCTCATATTGATGTACATCCCAAGGTAAATAAAACCATTACATCAATGGTTCATCCCTAGTGGTTTCAATTACGTCATGAGATAGAGTCAAATAATAGATAGCATGCATATTACATGGGACAGACAATCCACTATTCATTAAGTGTTTCGAATGAATAAGTAATTATTTCTTAAAATTTACGTAGAATACTTAATTGGCTTTCAGTAATCTTCTTAACCTACTAGTCTAAAGCCTGAGTCTAGTGAAAATTAATAAACAACAGACTGTTTTATAAGCAAAACGCTTAACTTCATTTAACATCACTTTCGTTTTGAAGTATGGAGTTTGAATTTCTGACAGTTAAGTTATTAAATACTTACGTAATCTTGGATCGAACCAACTGGTAGTTCGCTCATTGTGATTTATAAAGTACACTTCGCCCTCCGGTGTTACAGCTTGCTCCCAACCCTCAGGTAGGGGCAGATTCTGTAGGTTTTGTAATTGATGGAGATTCTGTAGGGAGACATTAGGAGACACCTGAGACTGTGGCGGTGTCTGCTGATCAAGGGGCATATTACTCTGTTTAAAATTTGGCTTTCGTGGATCGTGCCACGTGGTCTGTTGAGTCACATGACTGTAAGATAGTAATAGAAATAATTAAGCTGAATGATAACTTATGTTGTGAGACACAAACTGGGATTAGTCTTTATCTAACTAGAAGCATGTACCATGTTAGGAGTAATGAATATTTGACAAGTAAGACTCTAAGTCTAGAAATTGTTGAATCATCATTTTTACAAGTCATAAATTATCTATTTTTCATATCAGATTCATAATCAAACAACATAGATTTTTCATGATACAATAAGATAAATATAAATAATTCAAACTGTAGCCTGTTCAATTACCCTAAACATTCCAAAACATTCCATAATGTTACATTCGGAACTACTTGGCCATTCGCTGCCAATACTCTAATCTTATAAACAAATATACGATCTTTAAGGCAATGATGGAGTGATGTTTCAAAATGTATGGACTAAAAACAAAACATCACTCATTGCCTAAATGATCGTATATTTGTTTACTTCAACACTGGTAGTTTCAAAATAGCGTCTAAATATGTCGGAGATTATTTGTAGCGAATGGCTGAGGACTACCGAATGTAACGTTACAGAACATTTTGGAATGTTAGGGGTAAATGAACAGGCTACTGCAGTTAATTAAGTCATCACAACTATATTTTTGTTGTTGGGTGTAATCCCTTAGCAACACAGGTTTTATAATTATAACTGAGGTCAGTCAACTAACTCATCATTCCTGGAAAGGCTTTATCTCTGGATTTAGCTATTAACCAGTTACTAAGTGCATACTTCTGTCAGTGACTGCCCTTGATCAGTAGACTTACGCACTTTCGACTGAGCTAGCAGGCAGCTTGTCAGCACATATGCATTAAGTATTCATAAATTGTTTGAGGGTCAAAAACAGTAAAATAACAGACTTCATTCAGGAAGTCACAAAAAATATTTCATGAAAAAAAATAAATACATGTATAGATCTTTGTCAGAAGGAAATTGTTCAACAAATTCAAATCAAACTATAGTTTTACTCTAATCTTAAGCAATGCTCTGAAAGTTGGCATAGAAGCCTAACACACATGTTTGATCCCTTGCATTCCTAACGCGAGAAATGTCTTTTTATTCCAATTTTACATTATTCATCGACACTTGTTTTACCGCCAACATGCTTGACCTGCCTTCCTGGACAATTTTCTATGCTACCGATTTTATAAGGCAAAGCACATCTGACAACTTCTCCTGACAAATTTTCAGGAAATGGTGTCATTTGCAGAAGTCCAGATTGAACCTGGATCCCCACTGCACCCAGGCTCTTAGTCAATTAAAGTCTAATAGAATGACTAGAAGTTCCTAAAATAAAAAAGTTTTGTTTACTAATAGCTCGAAGAAGAAAGTGAGCAAAGGGTCATGACTCATGAGATATCTAAATTACATGAGTAAATACCGACTTTGTCCAGTACAACTTATATCGACCCCAAATTGAAAGAGTTGAGCTACTACGGGCTTTAGGATTGAGCTACTTAGGGCTTTAGGGTTGAGCTTCGGACATCAGGGTTGAGCTTAGTCCTAAATATAAGACCCTACGTAACTTTTTTATCATTTTGACATTTCTCTGTTACGTAGGGTCTTAACGGATAGCTTCAAAAACGCATAGCAAAAATTTTAGTGTACAGACATCGAATCAGGTCTGAACGTTCTACTCGTTTTAATTCGAAAAATTTGCAATAAAACGATACACCAATAGAAAGATAAACGAAAAATACACATGATGAAAGTAAAATAATTTCAAATGCTAACCTTAGACAGTCGAAAAATCCATTTAAAATCCTTTATTAACGAGTACTTTCAGTTTGTCACAATAATCGTGCAATAATAGCCAAAGCAATCCGAATTTAAATTTGGTCACGCCATTTGTAAGAAATGATTTTGAACGAATATATTAGGTACAGTATAAAAGCCAGTATCCGGACCGTTCCGTGCATACTTGTGACTGTTGACAGTAAGAACGACTACTCTTGAGAGATTAAAATTCGTTTAAGTAAACTGTAAGCGATTCGGTAAACTTTATTTACCGACACGAATTCAGTTCAAAATGGAGGCAAGCGGCGACAATCATGGATAGCTGGAAAAGTAATTGGTGTTTTCATATGGGAAAAAACTGATTTTTATCTTTTGCTTTATGGAAAGAATAAAAGTAAACTTTTATCTATCGATTGGTGCTAATTTGACCCACATTCATTTACTTTTTGAAAAAAATATTTTGCTATGCGTTTTTGAAGCAATCCGTTAAGACCCTGCATAACAGAAGAACGTCCGTATGATAAAATAGTTATGAAGGGTCTTATATTTAGGACTAGGTTGAGCTACTTCGGACATCAGGGTTAAGCTACCTCAGACATCAGGGTTGAGCTACTTTGGACATTAGGGTTTAGCTACTTCGGACACAAGGGTTGTCATTTTTTGTTTAAATGGTTTAACAAATCGAACCAATTAATGGACATTGAAATAAATTGTTCTTTTATAAACATTTTAAGACAAAACAAGAATCCTAATAAATCCAATCTGCAAATCACAAGTACATCGAATGATACAAACTTTAAAAAGTATATTTGCCCTTGTGGAGTTTTGGCCATTTCCCATCCTGGAGGCAAAGGTTGTTCTTCTAAAAGTACATCACAAGAGCGCTGGCGCGTGTGTTGTGGTGGGGGTAAAGTACTGAACTGAGTCTGTTGTAACATGGCTGGCGACGATTGAGTCCGTCCATGAATCACAGCTGGCCCTCCGCTCTGAACACTAAGCGCTGGGTTCGAGTACCCAGTTGAGTCAGTACTCCCTTCCCGACTATGATTAATCTGTTTACTAGGATCGGGAGGAGTGAAAAATGATCGGGGTAAGTTTCTTTGACGTAGTGGAATGCCTGTAACTGCTGATTTTGCGTTTAATACACTGAACATAGCTTCTAACTCCGTGTCACTGTTCTCGCGAACATGCACAACTTGCGAACCCGACATCTCGGTTCTGTCGCCCATTTTGACACTCGAGTTCACGTAAATCACTAATTCGAAAACACTAACAACTTGTGGCTTATTTTACCCCCACCTTTGATAACGAATCACATGAAAAATCCCGAAAAAATCCTGAATAACTTGCTCATTTTGTAGGACACCATTGCTTCTTGTACGAAAATTAGTAATTAGTGGGCTAAGTACACAGCAAGGTGCTTGATTCATACGCAAAGAAAATAGTGCGGACTTTAACCGGAAATATGTTCGGTTAGATGACACGAATGCTTATTGTATTGAAAGGTTTCTTAATTAATATGTTTATTTAAATTGTTTTAATAGTTTTAAAGTAACTTTCACGTCGCACAAAAATATGTAAATACCGAAATGGTGTATTGAATTGATGCGCATGCGTGACGTACAGATTGACCTTTCGTTTCGTCCCTTATAGGTCCGATCCGGTCTATAAACATGACCGACATATCTTAACTTTAGCCATACCCATATCAATGGACTTATTCTAAAACGAATTATAAGTATTGGTTCGAACAATTTGATATATATTTTGTTTTAGGAATATTCCGATACATTTAGCTGCAAAGTTTCATCTCACTGAGGCCCCCAGCAGCGACTTACATACTGGTATAGATATTGCATTTATACCAACAAACTGCACGTGCACACCTGTGGGCCTTAACAGTTATATTATTTTTATCTGTTATCTTGTTGAAGGCTCGACAATTTATTCAGACTTCAGTTATTTAGATGAATACATACAATATAGTCAATATTATTTATAAATGCAACTGTACCCAACTGACCTATACACTTCGTGGGAACTATTTTCAAATGAAAAGTACGTAGTGTTCAACAACTGACACGCCCATTTGCACGTGCCACTCCTTATACGGCAAAACGCTTCATTCAATTTTTAGAGAATGAGTAAAATGTAGCATGCGTTTTTTATGATCAACAAACATAATAGCTCACTATATATAATAAAAAACTTCCCATTTAAACAACTTTACGACGAATATGATTTACAAGTATTTTCTTTGGAGGAAAACGTTTTATTTTATTATTATCAAAATGTTGTAAAAATATAAAATCAACATTCACGCCACGTTTAATTCAAATATATAGATCTGTAACCTCTATTCAGATATAGTTTATCAATACGTTCTTTTATTACTTTTTATAATCTTTTGAACATTTGACCTATGACATGCAATAGATCTACGAAATATCAGAGACACTATATATGTCTCGCCAGGGATTTTATATAATTTAGGGATTTGTAACTAAGTGTTTTTTTTTTATTTTTTTCGGTCGTCACTCTCAGCTAAAGCAGGCTGCACAAATTATTCCAGAGTTTATTAAAGTGATTTATGTTTTTGTACATGTCTTCCATGCAACTTGTGAATGTTTCTGAAGTTTTTGACAAAAAATGTTGCAATTATGACCGAAAATATGACTTTGGGTATGTAAAATGGGGCTAAAAATGGCAGATCGGCGGGAAAATGCATTATTTTGTGAAACAGTCTGTAAGCGTAATTTACCTCAAAATCATCTAGAAACACATTTTTCCTAAGATTTATGTCAATTTGAATGGTACTGGTACAAAATTTCACGCGAATATCTTTATTTAAACTTGTTATACTTGTTTTCCGTATTGGCCGAAATAATAGCGACGACAGTGAAATTTGATGAAAATCTATTACATTTACTTATCGTTACAAATCCCTGTTATATAAAATCCCTGGTCTCGCCTAATATACAATATGTAAGTAATATATCCTTAATTAAATGATACATTAAAAATATTCACGTCATGATAAAATATATATTTCTATCATTAACTAGTTCAACAGTTAATACTAATCTGCGACTAATTAGTTCTTCGTTATTTGGAGGTATGCAAACAAACCATTCAGAGCATGGGAATAGAATGACAATAACATCTGAATATATAAGGGTACTGCGATTATTTTAACGAAACAAACAAAATTCTAATTAACAAGGAATAAACCATTCTCGTTCCCAGAGTCTAGTAGGATACTCAACACTATATAGTATTGAGAATCCTACTAGACTCTGGGAACGAGAATGGTAATAAACGCTCTTACGTCTGTTTTCTGAGGGCGACCAAAATATTAACCTTTAGTGGCTTGATCAGGTTGATACCTTGTGTATGTAGTAAATAGGGATTCAATCATGTCAATGTTTCCCAACCGATTTTGGTCGATTTTAATCCCAACCGATTTTTGATAGTCTTTGACCCTGATGGCGACAATCTCCAAAATTTATACATGTATAGCTGATATATCTGTGATCACATGTGATAGATATCGTAGATGATTGTTTACAAGGATTAATTGATCAGATAAGATTATAAGTTATTGAATATATACATGTACATATATAGCTGTATATCACACTATTTTACTACTGGGATAATAATACATCAGTTCACCAGCTCAAACTAACTTACCATACTCCAGCATACAACATACTACATCAATTAATTAACGACAAAACATTTATTTATTGGATTTAACGCCGTATCAACACATTTTAGGTCATTTTACGGCGTCCAGCGCACTTAACCTAGCTTTCCTGGAACTTTGTCTATAACCAGTACTCACCTACCCTTCTAAAAGGCCGGAAACTTCTCCATATTATATAATCAATGGAGGAAAATTGACACAGTCAAATTTTCATGGAAGGGTATAACATCCCCGGGTGGGATTCGAAACCTACCCCCCTCGGAACACGAGATTCCAAATCCCGGCGCGCTACCAATTGCGCTATCGACAAAACATGCCAGAACCTAAAGAATATCAAGATCTCACGCACGTCTTATGCCAGTAAACATATAAATAATGTACCAAAATATTTTCTTGATAAGTTGAGTTCACGGAAGTCTGCGTTTGATTATATTGCGTACGCCGTTTTCACCTTCCGCTTTTCTTTTGTGTTTTTTGTTTTCAACATCACACGTCATGGGTATGTTTATGATATTTGAAAACCAATTTCCGCATATTAATATGCATATAAGTTTTACAATCATGTACAATAAGAATTAGTACTGTTCTGTTCTCGCGTACATGTTGTGCATTGGTAATGTGCATGAATGTATATAGTTTCTAACATCCTTAATGAAACAGGTTTAAAGCACGTACTGTGCTTACAGACTGTTTTCATCGTCTGTGAATAGAATAATTCTGAAGTTAGGAACAATAGACTAAACTATCAAGTGCGGTAATAAAACGATTGATTGAAAGCTTATACATATGTATAACCAGTTTTAAAACACATGTAGCTTATCTCCCAGCATCTGGGATACATGTTTCCGATATAAATTAACACACCGCTTCTGTATATAAAACTAATCACTTAAAACATAAGTTGTTAAATATGACAGCTAATTCTGTTTTGCTCGTTTTATGTAATACTACTGTCTCACCAGCTTGAAGCACTTTAGAGATTACAATTATTTATTAAGTTTTACTCTAATTCATCTAAGCACTCACTTAACTAATATAATCCGCTTTCGACCAATCAAATCAGCCGAGAGAACAATAATTATCAATATTGTCTACTCATTGGCTAGTAGCTCGTTTCCTTGAAGATTTTTGTTTATTGTTTTTCATAATCTGCGGTTTTAGAGGCTTCAGCTGGTTTACTATTCTTTAAAATCGTTATTTTGTTTATTTCAATTTTCAATGCATGTACATTTAGTAGTCTGGATTACCTGCCCTTACCACTATCGTTAACGGGTCAGGTAAGCCGTGTTCATGGCGGCCTCCTCAGTTATTATTCAGGTAGTACGTTTTCATGATCTTGCATGATCATTTGCTGACGATAGATGCTTTAGTAGGAGCTCGATACTATATAGGTAATTCGATTTCGATTTGTTTGATTACACGTACATAAATTTTAGCGTACGATTTACACAAACGTGTCTCACTAGAACACAATTCAGACGTGGATTAGTCTCATTAGAATTTCGAATACTTTATTTAGCATAAATGTAACCAAACAACTAAATAAGATATCCACAGTAATTTTTGTACAATGATCCTTTGATTTAAGCTTGTGTAGTGAGAAATGCTCGTTGAAAACATGTTTATCTAATACCTAATTCACTACATAGGGCGCGGCCATTATCATGCTTTGCCTGACATACTTTTACCTGACAAAGTACGACTGGGAACCAGACAAAGTACATTTAGAACAAAAACGAAATGGTCCATAAACGATAAGTCAGTATAATTTGAGCCAATTGGTTTATCGATTTGATTACTAAATTTTATTCATTCAAGCACCCAGACACACACATTTCTCAATTACTCAAAATGAATAACAATATTGAATGGAATAAAAGCTTCTGTATATTTCACACATTTCAATCAGCGAATGAACAAGGGAGATAACTACGCTTATACTTTAAACTGTACATACAATAATTGCCTCCCTTGGATATTTTGAGACCGAGAGGAATGATAACTGATAAGACATTGACGGAATATATTCTCTTCACAAATTTGGCACAAAACAAGGTAAGTTAATAAGCTTTATAGAATATATATATATTCATCATTCAAGCTTATCATAATACAGTAGACTTCCAACAGAGGCCCGTTTTGAGCACAGTTTAGTGCCCCCCTCAATGCTCTGTTATTGAGACACAACCTTCAAAAAGCGGATTGGAACATAATCTAATCTTAATTTAATTGTAATCAAAATGTATCAGAATTCAGTATAAAGTTTGTTAATTATTGAGTTGAATTTATTCAAAGGGCTTAGAATAAAATCATTGTGTACGACTGTACGTGAGACTAACCCCACAGGCGTCAGCAATGAAATACCTTCGTCATTTTAAAATTTGTTTTAAAAGTCGGAAAACATTTTGTTGTCAATAATTTCAGACAAAATAACAAGTCTCTAAACAGTCGAGATTTATAAAACTTGAACTTAGTGAAAAGTGTGTACGATGACCGTCCAAATTAAAGCTTGAAGTGTCTATTACAAGACTAGGGCCTTTAAACAGAATCGAAAAAACATCAAACAATTTCAAGGACATTGAAATAGATTTTTTAAACATAAATCGTATCTGTGAACTGATTGATTAGTTAAACATAACTTTACATTCATGTGACTAATAGTCTTGGTTTTACTCAATGACAAACGGAAAACACTGTAGCTGTCAGTATTTTAAAGTAACATCAGTTACCTCTGACAAAAATAGATTCAAGATAGTTACAATTAATGAGTAAGCAATGTAAATTGAAACTGGATTATGTCATTTCGACAGAAATTCAGATTTGTTATGAAGTGTGCATATTCAATAAATTATATCATGACAGCCACCGACTGAATTGAAAATAAATAACATTTGAAAAATATAAAAAAGAAAAGAAACCGAAGATAATGCTTCTTGCATATATGCGCGTAGAATATTATTCTTAACAAGTATTCAATACTGTGAGGTTAAGATACCGTAGAGATGAACCTGTTGGCAAATTATGTGCTCGTTTGAATCAGGGATTTTATATAACATTCCTGTTTGAATGAATAATGCTCCGAGAGTTACAGCTCCTTCCGAAAGAATTTGAATAAGTAAAACTTGTATGAATCTATAATGAACAAGTGTCATATGACAAGCCTGTAAGTCGACAAATATCTACGCACATACACGCGTTTAGACTAAAGTAAACTTAGTAAAACTTACATATGAATATATCCGTTTCCCGTTCCTGGTAGCAAGTAAAGGGCCTAAACGCGCTTATCAGCTTTCAATGAATAACTATTTCTAGCTGCAGATCTTTTTGACATTATTCATTCAATCGAACCGATAACAGCCACCAGACCTTCCTCTGCCGTGTATTAACCTCTTAATAACCACTGGATTGAGTCTGACCTTCAACTTGCGATACTTAGAGGTTGTCGCGACATTTTAAACGTTGTAACAATCACAGCAGCTTGACATTTATATCATTCTTTGAAAAATGTACATTTTCCTTATGATTAAAACACGTTTTATTGTAAGGAGGGATCGATGATTTTATATGATTTTTATGTAGAATGTCGAGGTCTTGTGTCACAAATATCCTTTTCATTGAGGGAAAGTTACTTGAAAGCAATTTGAAAGTTTGTGCTTCCAAACACAGATCGTTGAATCATGTCACATCTACTTTATATACGCTAAATAATTATCTATTTTATTAAAAATAGCATTAAAGTCTTTAGAAGTTTTATACGACATAAAAGTCGTTACTGAAATCTTTCATTCACATTTGACAACATATATATCTTGTGTTCGATGTCTGACATCGTTCGTCATGAAAACATGAGGAAATAGATAGCAGTACAAATGTTTCTTGACAATGCTTTTAGAATTCCATTCATTCACTTTCGGTGGGTTAAATTTATTTTATCATAGTGTGTACATAGACTATATTTGTGTCACTGTTCTGTAAATGTTTGAACAGTGGACAGATTTGATTTTTCTCGCTGAGTATTTCCGTATATACATATACTTGAGTTTGGAAGCTTCCATAACGTAATTACATAATGCAATTTTCAATTTTATGCTATCAACCTAGCATAATGTTTGATGACAAAACCAAGATGGAAGATGAGGTTTAATTAAATGTAACCATTTGTTGACATACTCCAAACATTGAATCAGCCGTACTGTTAGAACTTAATACATGCACTCTGTCTATCATAAAACTATTTAAACAATCATAAAAACAGAATCTGACAATTACAATAATTATATACAATAGCTCAGTTTACAAACAAGATGCAAGTAACTTGGGGCCTCATTACATAAACATTTTATCATTATCTGTTTTCTTTATTAAGGAATATTTTTCACCAATATACATAGAAAAATCTTACATTGGTAGGATAAGTTGTATTAAAGAACTTTGTTTTGTTAAAGTTTTTTTTTGAAATTAGTTTTTTATAAGAAAATGTTAAGGCGTATTACAAAACTTCCTTTATTAAGATTTTCTTATCACTTTCCTTTACTAAGGAAAACAATAAGATTAGGAACAAAATAAGACATATCTTGAGATGTTTCTGAAATACGGATCCAGATCACTCACGGGCGGATCCAGCGGGGGGGGGGGGTCAAGGGGTCCGGACCCCCCCAGAATTTGGAAAATGTACATGTCTATTAGTGTATTTCTTGCTTGTAATTCATTTTTAAGTAGTATGAAGCAAGTTTTCTCTGTGCTTAACACAGATTTAATGATTATGTAGTTTTTACTATCAATATGTTGCATTTTTTCTGCAAAATGTGTATAATGTGGTTGTGGTTCGAGGTGTGGACCCCCCCTAGAAAAGTTCGGATCCCCATACACAAGTTCTCAACCCCCCCAGAAAAATTCTGGATCCGCCCATGAAAGTTGATATTGTTGTTTAGTGGATGTTTCATTCGGAACACCCTCGACCTTTCATGAATGAATTCGTAGCGAATGGCCGAGGATGTTCCGAATGGTGGATGTTTGTTATGCCGAATTTCTTGTTTCGTACATCTCATCGTTCGCCGATCGATAAATTGTCCGACGCTTCACGGAATGATACCGACGCATGCAAATCACTCAGCCAATCTGTCTTTTGATCAAACACATTTTCATGAGTACAAATCGTGACTTATTACACCAAAAAGACTAGTACATGTAGTTGTACCAATATATTCTGATGATATTGCATATCTCTTATGTCTGGAAGTTGTGATTGAATGGCATCATGCCATAAAGTACAGTCTCTCTCAGCTGCACTAAAATGGGATTTTTGGTTTGGATTAGTCTGTCAATCAGAAAATATTAAAGTTCTTTAATCAGATTACCATGTGATCAGCAGACAGTAATTACTGTAATTATATCTAGCTTTTACTATTAAGGTAGAAACCCCTAATGCAGGTTACGTCAATAAAGGGAAGTAATTGCTACCAGGAGGTGTAACTAACTATGAGATTTGTATATTCGTGCTTCAGCTTATTCCCTATGCATGGATTAATAGTAAATTACACTGTTCTTCTAGATCTCACAAAATGTGGGTGTTCACAGAATAACAAAATTTTAAACACAATTCCACCCTACCATGATAAGAGATTTAAATAAAAGTCGAGGTTTTTCATGTACTAATTGACGAGAAACAGTTGAAAATAATGCATGAGTATACACTACCTAAATCTTCTAAGTTGTCACCTAACATATCTGATTGAAATTATATTTAAAGCGAAGTAGATTGTTATTGTTTTTGATAATTTAGTTAGTAAAATTCATTTCAAATTTGATTCAGTTAAAATAGTTAAAATGTGTCACAACAATAACAAAAACAACAACAAAAATAACAACAACAATGAGGCTACCCTCAGCGTGAGAAGTCACATAAAATCATCAAGAAGTGTGACCTCCTTTAGCATTAATTACTTGATGCCATCGACATGCATAATGTATGGTGCTTTACACCACGTTACAATGTTCTATGAATAGCAGGTGATAGTATCAACGCCATACTAAGACGCACAACCACTCCCAGTATTCGGCGATTTGGTATGCAACAGAATGTAGTGCGGCGCATGAAGATAAAATCGTTGGATATTTTTGTTTTTTGATACTATCATTATTAAATTGTAAACTTAATGATTACTAATAACTACAGGAATATCAATCCATAAATAAAAAGTACTTTTAAACCTCATTAGGCACAGATGCATAGTTAAACCGTGTATTCTACTTTCGATTTCAAATTACTGTGTAAAGAATGACAGATAAAAACACGTTAGGATGGCAGCTTAAATGCCGGTTAAAAAGTTTAATTTAATGTGCATAGTTGGTTGGATAGTTAAATTTTACTTGAGTAGACACAAAAAACATACTGTAATTGTTCAGTACAGTTGAACGGGGAAATTATTAGAATGTAAACATTGCCACGTGTTTTCAGGAAAATAAATAGTTTTACCCATGATGCTCAGCGTACCCGTACAAAGGCCAGTTAGACCGTTTGTGTACAGAATGGTCATTTTGACGGTCTCGGGATACGTCTAACGATCTGGACTAAGCACATACCATGCATGACAGACACATTCTGCTTTACACAGAGATTAGAGAAAGAATGGCCATAGTTTATGTCCAAACTCCACAAAGGTATGTACAACCAACAAAACCCAAGTTCAATCCACAGAAAATTGTGCTTACTTTTTGAAAATGGATTACATACACAATATTAGAGATACAATTACCTACAAAGCATGCTACTTCAAAGAACTCTAGTTACTCCGTCCATTGAAAATGAGTGGGATTGGTTGATGAAGGACGCAGCCTCAACAACAGCAAACTTTGTCATAATGTAGTAACACGTGCATGGCAGTTTCTATCCCCTACGTTTCATGTTAATGATGGAATAAAGTATTAATTATGATAGATTTTTATACATGTAGAAGGTATATATAGATAGTGACCTTTTAGAAGTTATGCGTTGTGTATAGTGATGAAACATTATTCCTTTTCAAAGACACCCAGTGACAGTAAAGAATGAATGATTGAAGAAAGATCAGTGGGCATTTCGGCAATTCTAACAATACCCACATGGGTAGAAATGATAATAAAACACGTCGCAGAAACAGGTGACTCTTTTTGAAAATGTATTGAATTATGAGACAAAACATCGACACAACTTGCTTCATAAATAAATAGATGTAATGTGATACATGATGCTTTACACCACAATGTTTCCAGCCATATCGCGGGACCAGTCATTCTGACGGTCTCAGGATACGTCTAACGATCTGGACTAAGCACGTACCCTGCATGACATACACATTCTGCTTTACACAGAGACCAGAGAAAGAATACCCATAGTTCATGACCAAACTCCACAAAGGTATTTACAACCTACAAACCCAAGTTCAATCCACAGAAAATTGTGCTTACTTTTCGAAAATGGATTACATAAACAATGTTAGAAAGAAAGTTACCCACAAAGCATGCTACTTCAAAGGACTCTCGGTTTTACTTTTATCGCGCAATTGTCTTATTAGAAGGAAATGAAATTCTACATCAAAGCAATAATAATGACAAATTATAAAAAAATTGTTGCAGTAAGAAACAACGATATCGTAATCATCTATGAAATTGATACGATACATTAACTACATGAAGTGATTAGTTCTTAAGAACCTGACACCAATAATAATTATCTTCTTAGCTAATATGTAATGTAGATCGTCCGAGTAAAAAAAGTCAAGGTAAAATTAACAAATACAATGTAATAGTTATCAGAGAAACGACGAGAAAATCGGCTCGTAATTATACATCACCTTATATTCATGTTATCTGAATTCATAGATATTCATTTCTAGATTCATAAGGTACCGTCTCACATAAAGTCCTTATTATCTTATTATTCTAGATTCACCGTAGCACTATATTTGAAAAGTCAGGCATTCTTTTATTTTTTATATAATCTGCTTTTGTTACAATAGTTGCTATTAAGTTTAACAACAGACAGATTGAAAACATTAACCGATATAAAGACAGATTTGTTTTTGATAATGATGTTTATTAATGGTCAGGTTGTAATGGAACATGTGATATATATAATCCATTAGTGAGTGCTTAATTACGTATGGCTTAAAAACCATTAAACGATTATATTTCTCTAGAACTAAACCATTCCAAATTATCTCGCAGTCTGAATAAAAAATGCTATATAAGGAACACACATTTTTTGTCCTTTTCATCAAATCAGAATTCTGAACGTAACCTATACTATGCCACAGCCGCGGCCGTGGTGTAGTGGTTAGCATGTCTGACTTCGAATCCGGTGATCGCGGGTTCGAAACCCGGTCGCGGCTGGTCATACCCTATACATGAGTTGTCGGCCTCGTGGTAGGGTAAGTTAGTACTGGGGATAGAAAAGAGTCCAGGAAACCTATAGTAGGAAGATCTGGCCGTCGTATATATGACCTATATTTGTGTTGAATACGACGTTAAAAAAACTGAGTCACGAAATCTGGTTAAGAACTATTAATGATGTGTACTTAAACAGCACATGTGGAAGGTATGTTATATACTCGTTTCTACTTTCTACCACTATGCTACGTTAATATACTTTGTATTCACACTGATATAATTGTTAATTGATGTAACTTCTGTCTGTCTACTAAAGGATAACAATACCAGGCATTATGCTAGGAGTTTATTAACTTGTAGAAATAAGTAAGACCTTATTAAAATAAAAGAACCCTTACATGATCTGTGGGTGTAAATGTACATGACCTGTCTGCAAGATTGGTTCCTTTTCACAAACCCATACAAACAAGAGATCAAACATATACACATGAAGCAAAATTACATGTGTCTGTAGTAGCAGAACTAGTTGTATACACATAATAACTATAACCACTGTATGACAACAGCGTATGTAGAATAAAGAAGACCTCTTCAAGATGGCGGAATGTCAAAATACTAAAGGTAAAAAATGTATTCAATTATTAATTTCTATATCTATGTCCTATATTACACGGCATACATAGTATCTTCTAAAAGGGTTAGACAATCTCTATATTTATAATTATGTCCTGATATCCTTTAAGCTGTTCCGTTAATGACCGGTTTCAGGCTTTGTATTGCCACTTTTTAATTTATCAATGCATTACACAATTTGATGAATGCTATACGAGTAACCACAGTAGCCAAAATTCAAATTTGCGTGGTCTGTTTATAGTGATGGAACATACATGCTGTTAAAAGCATAGTTGAAGAAATCCATAAAACTACATAACAAGATTAATGCAAAAGAACTCGATTCAAAGTTATAAATATTTTACCCAAAAGCAATTTTATTTATTGAATTTAAATACTTTCACGAGGGTATACTTCAATTCAAATTAAGTATTACCAGAAGAATTTCCAAGAAATCATTACATGGTTTATGGTTACAATGGCTTTTATAGAGTAAGTCAATGTGGCGGCATGTTCCAGGAGGAATATATTTAGTTGCAAAAGAATTTTATATATGATAATAAGTATTATACAAGAAAGAAAGCGAATAAAGACTGTATTTTACTGAAATTCAATTCCTCATAACTTTTGAACCAGTTGTCCAATTGTTATGGTTGATACCTAATTTTAAAGCTATTTCAATTGTCTACACAAGTACTATAAAACAATTTCAGTTTGTTAACTAACTGAAAATGACCTAAACACTAGATATATACTTAAACATATTTTTTTTAAAAATTGCACACGCAGAAGCAAAGTTTACAAATGCACACGGCAATTATCTGTCCTTTGTCCACTCGTTGATATAATGTAATTCTTAAATATATTATTGAAGGAAATTGTATACTCTACTAAAAGTCTTTGAGAATATAATGTACAAATACCCTCAAGAAGTTGCTGAACAAAGTATTGCTCCTAGGTTAAATCAGTAACAATTTTTCTATGAAAAAATGAATCCACGAGTTATCTAAACAATTTCAAAATCAGCATTGATTAGTTTAACTACATATGATTCTTTATTTATTTATCTATTGGAGTTAACGCCGTGTCAACACAATTAAGGTCATTTTACGACGTCAAGCGCACCTAATCTAGCTTTCCTGGACCATTGTCAATAACCAGTACTCACCTACCCTTCCACAAGGCCGAAAACTTCTCCATATTATCTAATCAATGGAGAAAAATCGACATTATTGTCAAATTTTCATGGAAGGGTATAACCTTCCCGGGTGAGATTCGAACTCGCACCCCCTCGGGCACGAGATTTCAAATCCCGGCGCGCTACCAACTGCGCTATCGACCCGGGTTAAACATATGATTCAAACTTTGTTTTTTTTTAATTATAACAATGTAACAACATGTAGTGTCTAAGAAAGAACGATTGTAAAATTTTTTAACCTTGTATAGATGTTAGACTCTCCATGATAATAGTTAAACATCGAAGTCAAAATCTCAGCATGTCAAAGTAAGCTTCCTAAAAGAGATTAACTACAACTGTTTTTTGAATCCCAGTGTTATGACATTTATAGTGACAATTGTTATACCAATGCTGTACTAAATGCCTTCATTAATTTGTCTGTTCATTTCATGGCCATTGTTTTGTTCACGGGCCAAATTCAATTTAGATAACCACACATAATTTCTTTTAGTCAAGGTTGCAGGTTATCATAGTTAATAAATTTGTCAGTAAACAGACAATCGTTCAATATATCCCAATATTTTCAATTTTAATCTTCTCAGTATCTGTACATTAGACTGGTAAATGATTCTTTGTTACAATAGACACTCGTCTGCAGACACTTGGTTTAAAAACTTGATATGACTACATGATTGATTTCCATAGATATATTTGTATATCAGAACGATTCCAAATGTACAGACATCTATTGGAAGTTTGGAACATTTAATAAAGAAAACAAGGATGTTATATACAGTACGATCGCCTAATCTTTTGATAGAATTTCACATCTTGTCCAATATACTTTTCTTCTCTTTATTGAACAATATCCTGTTAAAGGTAATGCAATATCTGGGACGATAGAAGATTTTTACTGTTGGAGCATTGCCCTTCTCAATTATCTTGTTAAATCATTTTGGTTCACTAATTAATTTTATTAAAAATAAAAACGAAATCCACGTTCTTCTAAGAAGAAAATTCCAATATTAAATTTCTCCTACTAACGTGTGGATTTTCTGCAACCTTCCTAAGGGGATTTCACTCTTGTTTAATTATACAGCTTCTTTAATCAACATACAAACTGATTTAAGATCGACAGAATTACATTACAACTTTTAATTTTGCAGTGACATGTACAATATGCATGTATGATGTGTCCGGATAGAAAGACCCATAATCAATATTTATTAAAATGTATACAATAGATGTTCCAAAGATCGTACGTAATTGGTGTACAGTACTTGCATAAAGAAGTTCTTATACATCAAAATGTCAGTTAAAATCATTTTATGATAAGAAATAATATATCACTGAAGCTCAACTTAAACACATCTACAAATATTTTGATCACTTGAATCACCGACGGGAACAACCTTCAATAGTATATAATAAAATTCGACAAGGTAACATGTCTAATATATACAAACAATTGAGTGGCTGGCTTGAAGCAGTACACCAGGTTGCTTTGACTTTAAGAACATAACTTATAAAATACGTAAGAAATATTTTGTATAGAGGATAACCTTAGGCAACGCAAAGATAGCAATTTAGCGAATACTAAAAATTAGAAATGTCTTGCCAGACTTCTACTCCTTGCATCACATTGTAATTTATTGTCTTTACTTGATGTCAGTTAGTTGAACTTAATTATTTTCAGGAAAATTCGTGTATCATATTGAATTTCAGCCTCAATAAATCATAGCCAAATATTTATTAAGTTTCCAGTGCAACGTGAAATAAGGCACTGAAAAACCTAATAAAACTGCATCAGATTACAAAACTTAGGTAATCAGTTTTGTAGGGAGTGTATGGAATGAACTATCCAACAATTTTTAATACCAATGCATCGCGAAACAATATACATAATATCTTTTTTTCCATGAATATCTCGAAATTGTATTCTGCAATAGAAGACTAGAATGATATACTTGAATAGCAGAATATTGTTTTTAAAAAAATACCTAATCAATAATGTAAGTCTTTATTACTTGAATATCTTTGCATCATATAGAAATAAGGAATCAAGTGCAGAACTATAAGTGAATATAAAAATAACAAAACAAATTACCGAATTAATGAACGTTATCTTTGAATAAATCGTTGTTTCGTTAATTATCCATCTAATGAATTTGAGTATTCATTAATGTTTCAAGATAACATTTATTCATTTCTGTGACCCAGCAATGTTTTGCAAGTATAGCTGTGATAAAGCTACCAAACCTGAATATAGACGTCCTTCCGACTGAGCTCACCGGGCGGGCATATAATGTAATGTTGAGTCTTTCTTTTCTCTAAAACTCCACTTTGATAGTTTTTGTAATGATCGGAATATCAGTTTGTCAATGACATGAAACTTTGTCAAATCTTTTTTTATCATTCGCAAATAAAAAGAAAATATATGCAGTTTAATTGAAGTTTTAATCCTATGGTGTACCTTTGTATAGTGGTTCTTGTATTTAGATGAAAATGTTGCTTACATACATCACTAAAATATGTCATCAAGGAATATATTCCTGTTCCAATAACCTTGCAGCAGACAAGTCATATCAATTTACACTTATAGATCATTTAAGGATTCATTTAATGAAATATTACGAAGATCTATAAGTGAATTAACTCCTAAAGTAATGCCTGGTTTTGTTTAGTAGACAGGCAGATGTAACATTAATTATATCAATCAGTGGATAAAGGGCATCATTGAAGTATAAACGAGTACAACGGTACAAATTACATTTTCTGTTAGCGCAGATTAATAAAACCACTCTTTAATTACTAGAGACTTTAAACATTACGTCGTTATAAAATTGACTCACCTGTTTTAATAGACGACTTTTCTACTACATTCAACAGCTTGCCATATTACCATTGAACTATTGAAACGCTGTACCAAAACAGGTTTTCGTCTTGTTGTCTGATCACTGATGCCTTAAATGTACAAAATGATATTTCTGTACATGCTTTAGATATCTTAAAGTGACGTACATGTTAATAATTTACTTCATGTGTAAGTATTTCACAATATTGGCAACAAATTTGTGTTTGGTAATTTTTGGTGGTTGACCTATTTCTTGTTTGATTGCAGATTATTCAAAAACTTTAATTATGCGAATATTATTATTTATATTTGTAAGACAAACTTAGTTTTCGTCAAGAATGCAAGTAAAATGAGAACATTAATAAAACTCTTGTTTATTATATAGGTTGTCAATGTTTTAAATCACTTATCTGTGCCATATTGCAATCATTACGACGAGCGTTTGACATTATACATTCATTTAACTTGTTGCTTTTGTAATGGTCTAGTGGCTTGATGCAAAAAGAGCACGTTTTTAGGTATTCAAGTAATGAGATTATTTCAGTACAATGAACAACAAAATTGATTAGATAAAATTCAGTGATGTTTATACTTTAGTATGATCTACCAAACTTCAATTGTCACAAACGTCAGTGACATTGATCTGAAAGTATGTTTCTTCTGTGTTTGATGGTTTTATCACCTCACCAGTATCAATAATTAGGTTTATTGCGACTCTACTCTGTCCGAATATTTCATTACGTACTACAACTAAGGAAACACACCAGCCTTTTCTTGTTACAAGAGATGAAGATTTAATGCCAGGCGAACAGACTTGTCTTCGTATGACTTTCTAGTCATCGATTATTTTCCATCAAATTACCTATTATATTTACACAAAATGAAAAAAATTATTTGCTGTTTAAACCACCAAAGAGGGTAAATCTTGACAAAAGATTATAATTCCTTATCATATAGATGGTCTCGTCTTTACTTCGTCCTTAATAATCTAATTTCTGAACCAGAACCACATTACTATCAAAAGTCATTTCCTTTTCTTGCACTTCTGCTTTCTTTTTGAAATGGTAATAATATCATACAACAATTTTCATGAACAGAATTATTAGAACAATTACACTTCATTTTATAGCAAATTATGCCAAGCATAAATATTCGAAATTGTTGAAATACAGAACTATAGTTCTTATTAAAGCTCTAAACAATTGATTTCGTATCAAATGAGCAATCTTGGTGGGTTTTAGCTAGAAAGATATTCATGCAAGTTCCTACAGTGAGGATCTATATAATGCTGATAAATACAGACTAAGATGCACATTATCCAAAATAATATTTTGGTAATCAATGAATCGTCGCCCCATTTGAGAGTTATACAATTGTGCAATATATCAGACGTATTTTCACCGACTTATTTAAGACAGTAATGTTCTTGCCTTCTTTCAAAATTGTTTAACAAACACTATTTCCTTAGACATGCTTTCTTAGCCTTCTGATTCAATTAATCAATGCCATTTTTTAAGAAATAACGCGTAAAACTATAATAGTAGATGTATTGTCTCAAAGGTTTATAGTCTGCAAATGGAATAGTGGCAGAAGAAATTAAACACATACACTAAAGTTGTTTAAATATGTGTCACTTACAACAGCAATGTCTAGACTAGTTTGAGCGTTATGTTTGTAAATACCATTTAGACACAGTTGGATCTTTATGACTTAATGTATAAGAGGAGCGGACGTGGCGGCTAAGTGGTTACAACGTTGAACTTGTAATACATTTATATCAAGATCCGCATTGGCACAAACGTCATCGTTGCTTCCTCAAGCAAGACACTTTATCTTTCTAAGTCATTACTTGGCAAAGGAAGCATACTCATAGTGAATAATCTAAGTTTAAAAAAACACTAAAATAAAATAAATAAATCAAAAGAATAAAATAACCGTACTTATGTTGTGTATAAAATAATCAAACTGTTCAAAACATACGGTGACATGTGCGGGCTTCTAGATTTTTGTCACTTGCAATATTTATGACATGTTGTACTGACTATTTCACTAAATTCGTATTTATGAATCAGGACTATTCCCTCATGAATGTTTAACTTAAATAAATGGAATATGCCTCTCAGTTAAAAATTTATCACTATAAAACTTGACTTTAAATACATTCATGCGTATTTTAGAATTCAGTGAGTTCTTCAACTTTGTTTTTTTTGTCAACAACATTGACGTTCAAGTTTTAAATATTTTATGATTTGGGTGAAAGCCAGTCGTAACAAATCGGATTAGACACTGTTCATGAACTCATAAAAAGCGTGATAAAAAGACATTCATCGTTACGAATTACTAAATTAATGTAAATAAAATCATACTACTGTTCTGTTTTTTCATGTACAACAAAATTAAAGCATAGTTGTTTGTCAAGCCTATGGTTCATCAGCAACTCCCTCATTGGTAAATGAAGTTTTAATGCTAACGCAGATTCGAAGTCGAATTAATATTGCACTTTTTAATCTTATATTTATATTCAAATCTAATACAGCATTTTAAAAACCACAATAAGTAATGTCTGTAAATCATTTTCTTTCTTATTGATTGGACACATTATATAGTTTATATACAATCACCATCAGTTTACACCATTGAAACATCAAATTCATTTATTTATTTATTAGAAACCGAGGGCGATGTTTGGTTAATTACTTGACATATATGTGACTGACAAATTTAATCAGAATCTTAATGCAGCTGACAGAAAACTGCATGTAAGACAAAGAGAACATATAATCTTTGTCTCCAAAAAAGGTAAAACAGTGCTTTAAAAATTATTTATTTATGTAACATGCCATTGTCACAATGTATTTCTTGATTTTAAAACATATATGCCCTTGGGATTGCTAGCCAGTGTTTATAAACCAGCTTTCCCTGAGAAAATATCGAGCAATTTGTCACAAAAAATACTGTGTGACGCAGACGCGCTACTTTTAATCTTATTTAGGAATGTAACCCCCAGAATAGCAATTCATACGACAAACTATATTACTGTATTTTCTCTGGATACACCAATGTTCTGAACTCTATGAAGCAATAAATCATGTGGTAAATGCTTTAAATGCTATCATTGAGAGGCATAAAATCTTACAACGAACAAATTGTCAGTAGAAAATGATAATAGTAAACTGTAACACCTGGGATGGCTATTAATACGATGCCATTTACCCGTAAGATAAATATATAAGTTATTTTTAAGCTCGATTTTAGTATTGCAAAATTGTCTGACGTTTTATTGTTCAGCATGTGCTTCGTTTTAAATAATTCTAACAACATCACACGTCGATTGAAACATAATGTTTAACAATATAATTATTTTACTTGATAAAAAAACAAAACTAAGTTAATGTCGACAAGTTAATGCAAGACGAAGGTGGAACACTTTAGGAACTGTATGTATGTACTTAGCCACCAGTACTGACGAAATTTGAAAATGTGGCTACAAGTGAAAATTACGGAAAGAAAATACAGTCCATATATTGGATATTTACTATAGTATCAATGTCTTTAAAGACGCATCCTCAATATTTTTAAATGTACACACGCCTACTTATACTGGCATATTGTTTGTTCGATGTAGCATAATAGTTGAATGAAATATAAATTTAAAATCGGTTATAATTTCCTAAATGACCATGCAAATTCAGAGACTCTTTAACTTAAGTGTGTTGCACAGTGCCATTAAAGCTAAAGGTTTTTTCTGGACCGATATTTCACTTCAGTTAACCTTATCGTTTACAATGACTCCGGGTGTTAGATGATGACATTTGCGCGAGATGTTAATTACATTTTATGTTAGATAAACTTCCACGCGTTATCTGAGATAGTTTACCTTTTTCCTTTTTTTCTTTAGATCTTGATGATAATTAAACAAACTTCAAATATATGGTTTGTATCCAATTAATATTTATAACATCTTCTCGGCAACTTTGGAATATTGGAAAAAGCTTAGTGTAATTTGATAGTTTTATTTGATTCCATTATGTGGTAGAACAATATTTAAAACAAGAAGAACAGAAATTTTATCCATTGGGAATTAGACGCAATAAATAACTATTGTTCTCCCAATCAGGAATATTTATAGTTCATTAGGGGTTATGCAAAAAAAACCAAACAAAGCTGAAAGAAACCCATACTAGTTGAATTATGAGAAAACCAAATCTCATAGTCAAATGTTTATTAAACCTATATTAAATTTTGTGAGATGATACTTTTCTATTGTTAACGAATGAAATTATCTGAATTAAACGAGATACGGATGCAACTCTAAACGTTTCTTTTGTAAGACTTGAAGGTAATTATAACAACGAACAGAGTGCATATATGTTAACCAAGACAAAATGACCTCTATCTGTTTAGTGCTTATTTTCCTCAATTGTTTTCGACAGGCATGTCACCATATCTACCTAACATGGCCTCAAGAGCTCTTGGAAAATTAAATTTTAGGTTAAAAAGGGATCGGCACTTTTCTACCTAACTTTGATATGAATACCACTATTAATCTATTTGCAATTTCTCTGTTGTCATTAGATAATGTCAGAGCATTTTAATTCTTTAAACGTTTTGATATGAATTACAGTATATACGGACACACTATTGTTTTTGCGACATGTTATTCCAAGTGTTATTATTTATCAAAGTTTCAACAAAGTTAAACATGAATCTACTTAAAAAACTGTATGGTATTTCAGGTTAAAGTTATGAAAAGTAAATATGGAAATAACTTAGTGAAAAATAGTAATGGCCCAATCAAAATTGTTTTAATAATCGAAAAATAAAATGGGTCACTTTACTTTGGTGTTTATGTTGAAAAATTATTCACGATAGTTTTTGATACAGACAATGTTTGACCTATACGTGCCTCATACACTTTTGTAAATTATAGATACAAAGCACACTTATATCTGAAATGTTGGTTGTAAGTCGAAATTGCAACACTAATTTGGAATAAGTAACCAACTTTACATGAACTCGAAATGCCCCTGCTTTATTTTTTTGGAAATGTTAAACATAATAAGTCCACCTAATCGGTTCCAACAAAAATAACTTTTGATATTAAAAAGCAGTTTCATGTTTGGATAATTTTATTCATGATTCATGGTTTTGATTATATGTATATATTATGTATATATTTGTTTGATGTCATTTAATGAAAATGACCATTTTCAATTCAAATCCATGTTGTTCGTTGATTCTATTCCTTTTTTTACAAACGGAGAAAACTTCTTGTCGAGAAAGATATACATAAATAACTTTTATAGCAATAAATTTGGAAAGTGTAATGAGGTACCCACACCTAATACTACAAATACAAACAAATGGCATTTGTCTGAACGTATACTTATCCTTATCAGTGTTAGACTCTCTTTTAAGCTGATTTATGTACTGTTAAGGACATGTACGTTTGTTGTTTACATTCAATCAAAAGTAATGATTGACTTAATTTATACATTTTCCCATCGAAAACAAAAAAGCCATACCCTCGTTTTTTAATCTGACTATGAGGTTGATTGTTTTCGCTCTCAATTAATTTCAACACCTTTAGCAATAAATGAACTATATAGTTAGTTAGATTGTTTTTAGAATTCTACAACTATTACAACGTAACTTGCAGCTATTACTATTCTAAGATAAACTGGGACGAAAAAATCGTATTTAAAGAAGAAAGCTTTATTCACCCATTTTAATTTGAATTCAAAGAAATATTTCCAAGTTTACACGTAACCTTTAGCCAATATTTTAATTTTGGTTTGAAAAACCTTTAATAATTAGTTTGTTGACTGCATGAATGGTGAAAAATGCCCGTCGTGTCTAATTGATTGTACGACCAGTTGTTTCAAGCACTTTTTGGCAAAATGTATAAACTATTAATGAACATATAGGCAGTTCATTTGTTAGTTTGACTTGTTTTGTGTTACATTGAGCACTGTTGTATCCCAGTTATGATCGTAACTGGGATACAACAGTGCTTGACTCCTTTGCAGAGAGAATAGGTAAACACCAACGTAGGGACATAAGAAGTGCAATCTTTAACAGTTCTGTATGATATTTCAACACATGGAAATAAGAGAGCGATATCAACTGCCTAATACAAAATGGCGATAATTAAACGTTATTTATGTCGCAAATGGTCCATACTTCGGATTTAATAAACAAGTAAACTTTTTTGTCCATCTGCATTAATATCGAGAAACCCTTGGCGATAAAATAACTATAATTTAAAGGTTTCATTGCCATTCAATTGACTTAACAATATGGTTATATATTAAGACCTAGATATTTTTAACTAGAACATCTATCTATATCTGAACATGCAGGAAATACTATTGACAAAACTTCTAAATAATCCTTACAACTCTATTTATTTGATGTGTAAATTATAGCCACGACCTATGTAATTTATTCCTGATAATGACTCCGGCAATAAACATATCATTAGTGAATCAATTCCACTGAATCGGGGCGAGTATTGCTAAAATAAAAAGTTACTTGTTGTTGTTTGTATATCCAGAAATTCATTGTGGTCTAAAAATGTATCAAATTATAAGAAATTATGCATGAGAAAAAGTGAAGAAATGTAAGGTGTTTTACGTCGTTTTCAACATTTTTTTCAGTCAAATTGCTGTGGCCAAGTTTTCCTACGCACGGTCCTTGGATATGCCTAGATGTCTGAATCTTAACCTTAAGTCTATGACAATGCACATACCATGACTAGTGTCTGATAACTGCCTCACTTGATATAGAGGTTAGCGAAGATTGGCTAAATTAAAAGGGTATGTAGGTCTTGCCCCCGAATCGGACCAAACATTTCTTGATTTATAGATAGACTAGCTATTGGCTGACTTTACTGGCCTAGTTCTTGCACATTTACAGCTATTTTGTTTTAATGATATATCGTTGCTGTGTGTCTTTATTGGTCAAATTACTTACGATATTTGATGATACTGACACAAGTTTTAATTGAACAAATAATTCTGTCTGCCAGAAGTATTTTTAGATAACATTTTGATGGACTGGTTTTTTTGCATAAGTATAAATTCCTCTATATTTAGTTACTTGACAAAGTGTATACAATTATATGCAATGCCTTTGGGAGAATCTTACAGATATTTCTGTCGTCAAAATACATGGACAACTTGGTGTAGTGGTAAAATACTGATAGTTAACGCGATATTAGAAGAATTGTTATCATAGACAGTCTAAGATGAAGACAGCATTAAAAGTTGTGCGGGTAGACTTATTACTTTGTCTATGTTGGTACGGTAATATACTAATCAAAAGTTCTAACGCATCACATGATCAAAATTCATTATAACGAATAACACATTACAAAAAGAACAAGAAATATCGAGCAAATCATAATACAAATGTATAGGGTTTTCATCACATGGTTTAAACTAAACGACAGCATTACATTGAACGTGATCAGAGTCAATTGGTAAGGTAGAGGTCAAAGTACAAATTACTAAGTCAATATCATGTATGTCCACCATTTGCAGCCAGAACCGCAGCACATCTCCTACGCATAGAATGAATAAGATTTGAAACGGTTTATATAGGGATGATATTCCATTCCTAAATTAGGGCTGCTTCCAACTATTGTAGGTCCTTTGGTTGTATAAGACGATTTAAGACACGCCTAGCAGGTTCGTCCCAGAGGTGCTCGATCTGGCTATACTGGAGATGACTCTCGGCCACTGATTTCGAGTTCTATTCTGATGTTTTGGCGCCATTGCTGTCTCACAAGCCTGTGTCTGAGTGATAGGACGTGTCCACCAAACTGCCGTCGTGCTTTGATACCATTTTCGAGCAGACGATTCCGTACTCTCTTGCCAGAAATGGGACGTTGGTGTGTACCGATCGTTAAGGGTGTGGTTCTTTCTGCGGCCCTTGTCCGGTCTCGCTGGTGCTGAATGCGGATGAGAATATCATGGACAGCGTTTGTTAACATACATGCATGTACTTTTCCTAGATACTATTTTATTTAGTAGTAATACTATTACAAAAAATGTAGTTTTTTTATATTGCTACTAACAGCATTGTATAAACAAGACAAAATCTTCACATTTCATGTCTCTTGCAGAAATTTAAAGTTCTGGATATTTTTGTTTTAAAAATATCTTAGTATTTTATGGAAAACAATACGTTTTGTATTGAACAATATTTCAAACTATACATTTACGAAATTTGCACGCAGACTGCGTTCCATTGAATACACGAAGTAAAATTTCACGTGGGCAGGTCGTTCTTTTTCTCATGACCGGGTTGATATCTAAATATAAACTCGCCCACGTGAAAAAGAACAACTCGCTCACGTGAACTCTTTTGTTTTAATCGGTCGTTCCGAAATATACCAACCCGTATTAAACAAAGGAAGCGGTGTGTAAAAAATTGTTACAGTCATATGAAATGTTAGTCTGATAATTTCAAATGATATATTATACCGTTTTAGAGCAACAGCATAGTGCTATTAAAACGTTCATTGAAACATGTAGTTTTAAAACATTTGACCATGCGTGACGCCAAAAGTATTTTGTACAATAAATCGCAATGACTTAACATGCACGAGAGCCGCCCGGCTAGCTCAGTTTGTAGCACGAAAGTCTACTGATCGAGGGGTCGTGGGTTCGATTCCCGGGCGGGGCATACTTTCGTGGAGCTTGGTCATGAAATTATTTCTACGGCCGTTCTCTCTCCTACCAATGATTTTTAATTATGTAGGACAGTTGTCAGTCACTGACGAAAGTATGTGCTTAGTAGTTGGTTAACAGCTAAATCCAGAGATTTAGACTTTCCGGATGGAGTGAGTAGGTTGACTGACCGCCGTTATATGACCTATACAATGTGTTGCTATGGCGTTAAATCCAAAAAAATCAAAAACAAAAAAATACATGCACGAGAGTTGGAATCGCATGTTAATATACTAATAAATGCAGATTTTGGGCTTTGCTTATTTCATTATTAGTTTTGGTGCTTTAAGCCGACTACACCATATTTTCAGTCAATCTGCGGCGGTCAGTCGTCCTATAGATATACCTAGATCTCTTAACCCAAGGTTTTAACTTAGACCAAAACACATACTTTAATTGCCTGTGGCTTCCTACTGTTTACAGCGATAGGCGGTGTAGAAAAAATAACTTTAATGTGTCTAGTCGATGTCATGAAGCAAACTAACCTACTACCATATATGATGTCACAGTATACAGTTATTTATCAATTTATGAAGGACATTCGTCTATAATGTCAATGCATTTTTATTAAAAACATATCATTTTATAGTTAATAATCTTGATATATGTACGACATAAAACATACATAACAGTACCACCTTATTACCAAGGAAACAATTATAAAGTGAACGAACCTCACCTGATCTTATCATTAAATCCTATAATTTATGTTTCTTGGTTTTAGTTAAAAAAAAACCTTCACGGTGGAAGTTGATCATATTACTCTCATACTGTGCATTTTAGACTTAAAACACGAGAACAAATAAAAACATAACAAAAACATTTCCAATGACCTTACATAGGCCACAGCACATTAAAATAATCAACAAGAAAACGACAACAGGAATAAAAGAAGTAGGATAAAGGTTAAATCGCATAGAGAAATAGACTTAATTCGGAACTCAAATTTGTGGGTTTTTCTGTCCGTGTGATGTAGGTACAAACAAAGTTTGTTACACATTATTGATGAAAATCACGAAATATGGATTTAATTCTATTGTTCTTTGTACACGTGTTTTCATTGTAACAGTGAAAGTTTGTTTGTACCGGAGAGGAAAACCCAAATATTTGAATTCTGAAAACACAGAAAGGTCATATCGCGCCGGAGAAATTAGTCAAAAACATTCTGAATTATATAGCAGTTCTTTGCAACAAAAATCAAAGTAAAACTATGATTTTCTTTGAACTATTGATAGAGATAAGATTGATTACCTTTGTGGAGTTGGGTCATGAAATATTTTTCTTCAGTCATACCCACGTCTACCTATGTATCAAATATGGCTGTTGTCAATGACTAGTGAGTGTATGTGATTTGCACATAGTTTATGTTTACTGTTTATGTTTGTTGGGTTTAACGCCGTGTTAACACAATTTAGGTCATTTTACAGCGTCATGGAGAGCTCATAACCTAGCTTTCCTGGACCCTTGTCTATAACCAGTACTCACCTACCCTTCCACAAGGTCGGAAACTTCTCCATATTATCTAATCAATGGAGGAAAATCGACATTATTGTCAAATTTTCATGAAAGGGTATAAACTCCCCGGGTGGGATTCGAACCCGTACCTCCTTCGGGACACGAGATTCTAAATCCTGGCGCCCTACCAACTGCGCTACCGACCCGTTTGCACAAGGTAAAGGTTTGGGAGCGGTGACATAGGCTTAAAACGGACCTTAAGTACGATAGCTTTCTGCCGAGATGTGATTAAATTATATAGGTCGTATATAAAATGGACCGCCTATTACATAACTATAACGAGATAAGAAAACATAATAGAAATAATATGAGCTTCATTTTTATGTCAGGATAGGCAAGGCTTGCCCTTAACTTAATTTACGGATACATTTTTGTTATAGTAGTACGTGGCATTTCATTCACACTTGGGCAGATTACTTTCGAAAGTAATGAAGAAAAAATTAAAGCAACATATACTGATTAAGCTTGCTTTGTAAAGATTTGTTTTTCTGTTATCAGCATAATTAAATTTGCAACTCTATACTCTTCTTCGTAAATAAGTTTTATAGAATTAATGAACAATGTGTATATTATTGCAAAAAAATTGTAATTAAAATAAAAAAGAGAAAATAACTCACATTTGCAACATAAATAATGCAAAAATGTAACAAAAGATATCAAAATTAAAACAAATACTCACAAGGGATGTACCACAGTTTGCTTTTTATGTTGATTGGTTCACGCCGCTTTAGGAATACTTATTTTCTTTGATTAATGCAACTTCAACAAGCCCGAGGGCTTTAATTTGATCAGGAGTTAAACTATATACTAACCAATATATATAACGACCTTCTTCTACAAGTTTTAATAAATGTAATCTGTTTTTAAAATGCTAAAAACTTTATAATTATCTACTTTAAAACTCTGAAAAATACCAGTTAAAGTTTAAATGTTAAGAAGATTTATCTCTTATAATCGCAGGAACCATTTCCACTTTGACAGCATCCTACATAAGATTATAGTTAATTAACCTCATTGCATTTCTTTACATTTGATCAGTACAGTGCAATGCTTATCCGAAAATATATTGTAAAATGTACAGCAGAATCAAAGCTCTGAAGAAATTTATAACAGGTCTTCCAAACATGCTAAAATGTTACGTGGATTCCTTTAATACCTGATGGAATTCTTTACAAGCACATATACTTCACTTATAACCTCAAAATTAATTGTAAAAGTTTACATGAACTTAAACACAATGCAGGCGCCTAGGAAGGATCTGAATATTGGGGCCGCAGTTGTCGTGGGTACGGGAGGGGTGTCCCCTCCCGCCGGTCCAAATGTTTTTGAATGTAAGCCTCTGAAACTCAATTTCCAGCACTTTCAGTACCCTGTGTTTAAGAACAAATATTTTTATTATAACGATACCTCAAGAAGTTCAATATGTGTAATGAAAACTTAACTCGCGGCCCCATTGCCGCTGCATGCCAGAATATTGGGGCCGCGGTCGCTGCCCCTGCGGCTCCTGCGGCCCCTGCTCCTACGCGCCTGTAATACAAGGAAAACTAGTAATATCACATCCGTACCAGACTGAAAAATCTTACACATCTAACGTGAACTTAAAAGAATACATGCACAACGCCTACAAAAAGATCTTGGACTAGAGCAATTATGAGGAATATTCGTACATGTATTTAAAGCTTCTTTGTTAAATGCTTTTTTAATCTTGTGTTTATAAAATATCAAATGCAGATTATGGAATTTACTTAGATGATTCTAGTTTTTTATCATTGGTAAAAAGTGAATCTGTTTATTGAAAAAACCCAGGATTTTGTCCATTTTGTACTGAATTTTAGAAAGCACTTTAGATCTCACACATGTGCCACCCTGAATGTCTCCAAAGGCACCCAAGACAAATGTATTTGGCACATACAACCAATATAACCTAGTGATATATGACACTGAACAATATTCAAACAATATTCACACATACTGTCTGTACATTCAAAATGTTAAAGGAACATCGGTGATAATCACCCTAAGACGTGTTATCTCTAATGTTTTTCATGATGTCGATGGTTAATATATCAGTTTGAAGGCCAGTCTAAAGTCATTTCTTTCAGTTCAACATTTAACACCTATACGATATGTAGGTCTCGTCCTCGACCTCAAGATTGAACCAGCAAGACCTTGAAGGGAATCATTTTAAAATGTCAATTCTTACGATAGACAGATATTGTTTTTATCAGTATCAGGCGATACTAAAGTGGCAACAGAACTTGCTTAACTTCATACAATTCTCAATTTTCTTTTACTTGGTTTAACGCCGTGTCAACACAAATAAGGTCATATTACGGTGGAAAGTTGATACTAAACATCAAATTTTTATAGACGGGTATAGCCTGTAGGGGCCAAGAATCGAACCCTGGACATTAGTATTCGAAATTAGTCGATATACCACTGTGTCACACCCGTGCCAATCCTAGCTCTTGGACTATGCCGAATGACAATCATTGGGCCGACTTGATTTGCCGCCCTGGCTTACGAACCGGCGTTAACCGATCGCCGATCGGCTCGCCCCGGTGTGAAATATGAATCAAGCGTTCCGGCTAACTAAAATGCCGTCAATAGCTACAGCTGTGTTATAAATAATTAGCAAAGAAATGATGAGTGATGACGTGGATGACGATAAATCACTGTTGCAGACGGTCGCATTTCAAGCAGTGTGTGTAAAAAAATCCACTTCAGTTGTCAAAATTTTAAATTCGTGCCTGGCGAGTAAAATGTGTACTTGTAATATTACTTTTACACAAATGGTGCATAAGAGAGTTAAACACAACATCAATTAGTATTTTGTTCATAAACTAAGTAAATTTTTGTAATAATGATTTCCCTTGTCCTCATTTTTAGTCATATTTGTCACACGCTCGCCGCTCAATTGTAACCGGCTCATTCGGCGGGCGCCGGTTGGTTGATCCGGCTCAATCTCGGAGCAAATAAAGCGAATCGCCGGTGCCCGTTTCGGAAACGGCGTACGCCGGTATAAGCCGCTCGGGCAAATCAAGTCGGCCCAATGTCTAGAATGCTTGTTTTAAAATGTAATGTAATGCATGATACTGTACCGCATTTCAACTACCGACTAGGCGTTCTCTTACCCAGAAGTTACCACGGTTCTCCCTGGGTATGAGAATACGGACTGAATGCTGACTGAGCTACAAGAGGGCTCATTGTACACTTTAATATATCATACATACAAACAACGAAATATTTGACAGTTAAAATCACTTACCGCATGTAAAAATACATATATTTTTCTTATAGAATTCCGTTCATGTCATTGAATTAACACTGCACGCTGATGCTCACTTTAACACAACCTCTTATCTATGACGATTATTATTAATAATTCCTTAAAATTTATAAGGATATAAGCTATATATTATTAACCAATAATTACTACGCAAGAAAAAAACCGTACGTGATTCAGGGTGTATCTTTATAAAGTTACGTGCAGTAAAACATTTTCACGTGCTCTGTCAAAATACACATTACATTTCTCCTTAGTTATACGCAAACCATCTACATAATGATAAATACGTATTTCTACAATTAATTTTTTTTAAAAGTACTCATTCACAGATTTCAACTTGAATATTAACTTTTTCTAAAACTATCAAAATTGTATGGAATTATTTTTGGAAGCAGGAAAGTAGTGTTTTGATAATGACAATTTTAGTGCAAATTGATATACAATTACAAATGGTGGTATTTTATGCAGTAAATATCTAACCCCGTATGTCACCGTATAGACACTTTTAGTGCATTTGTGTGACTTTTATTGTATATTGCTTGTAACTTATAGGTCAGTTTGTCTTAAAATAATAAGAGTTATTTTTTTGACACAATTTCAGACACTGAATGGTATTTTGAAATTTTCGAAAAAAATAACCACACTCTGTGAACTAGTACCTTTAATTTCAGTTTTAGATACGGATTTTAACAGAGAGCAAGTGTTTTAATTTAAGACGATCTAACATGACTTCGTTGCGTTTGTGAATGAGCAATTTTCTACGACCATACTCCTGCTTATGTCTATATAAACAAGCAAAGGTGTCATGAACTAGCAAAAGTATTGGCTTAGAATAGGTAGAAAGCTTTAATATAGATATCTTATCCTCTCCGGAAATAGTGAGTTTGGCGAACGGCTCCATGCAACTAAAATTGCCAAAACAAGCGGCGAAAATATTTCTATCATAAAACAGGAAAACAATTTGAATTTGTTGACAAAGCAATAACCGATGAATTAAATGTTTCTCACTTTATAACTGCAGCGTGTTCAGTTACCCTAAACGTTTCAAAACGTTCCGTAACTCTTCGGCCATTCGCTACGAATAATCTTATCTAATAAACAGATTGTTAAGGCAATGAGTGATGTTTCAAAATGTATGGACTAAAAACAAACATCACTCATTGCCTAAACGATCGTATATTTGTTAACTTCAACACCAGTAGTTTCAAAATAGCGTCAAAATATGTCCGAGATTATTCGCAGCGAATGACCGAGGAGTTCCAAATGTATCGTTACAGAACGTTTTGGAACGTTAGGGGTAATTGAACAGGCTACAGGTCAACTTAATTTGATTAGTACAAACGATTAAACACATTTTGTTTTGCTAGCATATTATTTTTTTTGCGACTGAATTACAGGGATGCCACAAAAAGGAGTTTTCCCTCTAAATTCTGGCATATGATCACCATAAACTGGTTCACAGCATCGTCATTTTGATCGATATTCACTTTACCAACAAACTGAGATAATTTTATATATTTACACATAACTTGTTTACGAAGAACTAATGGTTGCCATATCAACTGTATCATGTTTGTGAAATACCCGTATGTCATTGGTCTAGTTTAAATACAACGAAACAAACATGTATAATTAAAAATTATAAAACTCGTGTTTTCTGTTGTTTTTTCTCCATAAATATTATGACTTGACTTTCGCTATATATCTACGTGTGTATGAACAAAGTTCACTTAACTTGAGTATTCCGAACTATTCGTGCATCTTAAAGCTACAGTCCCATAAACATAAAAATGGCCGTGAGGGCACCGTACGGGCGCCGTCCGATCAAGCTTCTCAAAGACCCGTACGAACTCTTGCGAACCCGTACGGACTGTTACGTTTTTACCAGGGTCCGTGAGATGGGCCGTGATTACACGTATCAGTTCCAAAGTCAAATCGTGAACAAACTCGTGCCCGATTATGGAATAAACTCGCATATCTTCCAACTACGTCTCCGTGCGGTCGTGTTGTTTTGTGCCATGTGCGTACCGTCACCTTAACTACGACTGTCTGTACGTACGGGTCCGCATTAAGCCACGATTTTATGGGACTGAGGCATAAGAATATGAACAGTCCATTCCAACAGTAATTATTTAAACATTTTATTTCATATCGACACAATTCTCCTTTGTGAACATTTTTCATGAAGTATCATTAAACTTATCTCAAGTGGTTTCATAATCAATCTATATTTCACTTGCAATTCAGAATCAAACCAAAAACTTCATTTACTGATCTGACATAGGTATATATGTCATAAATTTAGACCACATTAGCAACAATTAATATAAAATATTATCAGCAACCATTATAATTTATCACAGTCTAAAATATTACGTAGATCATGATCTAGAATGAGACTAGTTATGTATGCGTCTTGATTTGGACCTCTTAGACGCTTCATGTCAATTTATGATTTTCTTTTCATATTATGGTGGACACACCGGTTCTCAAACCTCTAAGGACTCAATGAGCCATTTCTAATAAATCATTTTAATGCAACATTTTTTTTTTAGAAAAATACATTAAAAACACACCTTTTAACCTATATTCCACTTTTCTATCATATATTTGTTGATATTTTATATTTGCAACAAATCCAAATTCTTCCAGAAAAAAACACGACCATTTTCCGAAAACTGTCATGGCGGCTAAAAATAGATGACCTAATTTCGAATTTCTACCGAATTTGGCTATTTGTGAGGTTATAATTAGCTGTCACATGACTTTATGAGCAGAAGACAGAAATGGCTACCTGCCATGTGCTTGTTTTGCAATAACATATTTTTAAACAATATTTGATGGATTGTACTGACAGAGCGGAAAAAGGTAATAAGGATTAACTGAAAAATATTCACCATCACAAAATATTAATTCAAATTACCTGTTTCTTGCGCATTATTCTCGTTTGGCAGTTGTAGTTGCGTCGATTGTTTACTTAACATTGTGCACACGAATTGATGACGTCATACGCAAAAATGAAGCAACGTAAACAACTTTTTTATGAAAGGTTCGAGATCAGATGAGGTTCGAGAACAGGTGTTTGTACGATATATTTAATCAGATGTAGCATCAATAGCTTTAACAAAATCATTTATCAGATAAGGAAAGTACGTTTCTCTGAAATGATTATAAATACCATACTATCATAAAAGTGTTTTCCTTTCCCAGAAACAAACTAGTTACAAGACTATTATTAGTTGTACTTTATGCTAGGCTCTTTATAGGAATTGATTAATTCGTCTCTTCCATAGACTTATCACAGGAGTTTAACATTGTATTATCATATTAAGTTAAATGATAAATAAACGTGTCTTGCGTTTAGATAACTTATCCATACATCAACACAGTTTGAAATTGTCATCTTAACATTTTATTCCCCACCTATAGATTTCATAGAACATGCTTACATATTGTAAACGAACTCTCTAAAACAATGGACAATGTATTCATAGGACAAATGACGCGGTGAAATTACGCTTATTTTTAAAAGTTGATGTACAGAACAATCTGTAGTATCATTTCTTGCTCAAGGAAATGTTAAAACAAAATAGTGGATGGTGGACCTCGTGAAGATTGCTCATACGAATGAAGAATTTAATAGAATACAAAATACCGTAACGATTAGGACAATCACTCCAATAGCAAATACATGTATATACCATTAAATATACTATTTTCCATACACTATATCATGTTCCATATATGGTCACAGTTTCATTATGTGCAATTATTTACCTACATGTATACTGCTCTACCTCATTGGTCACTTAGTACACTCCAGTACATAATATGTTTGAAATGTCATGTTCTAATTTCTTTGTCTGCAAGAAAATGTTGCGTGCGAGCTGTATATAAAATGAAGCCACAGTTTAGCTTCAGGGACACAACATATTATTTATGTCTACGAAATAAATGGAGCAAGAAGCTGTTAAGTAACATTATGTCACTACCATATAATCTTACAAAAAGCAACCCCAATTAAACTCAAAAGCACACAGGCTTGATCAGCATAACTCCAGGAACGACCTGCCGTATAGCAAAATGGTTTTCATGTAAATAAAAAAGCGCATCGTATTTAACTTTGATTAAACTGTATTCAAAAGATAATATTCCTGTCGCCGAGGTACTTGATAACTCGGTATAGTCTGCGTACACTTGCATTGTTTGCTTTAGTACGCTGTATCTCCACGACTCTCAATGTAGTTTCTACTGCTATTGTGCTTCACATCACCATATCTCAGTGGTAAGTTACTTCTTCCACATTCATATTTTAATCATTACACGGCTACTACTTCCTACGACTTAAGGATCTATCATTTGTTGAAATTGAAAAAAATCTATCAAGTGGGTGGGGTAACTAATTATATCAAAATATCCATAAATTCTAAATAATTTTAATTTATTTTGTAAGTGATGCATTAAGTGTATAGATGAGACAGTGAAAATATAAAGAACTCAACAAATAAGACATTTAGAAAGAAACGAAAACATTTATCCTAACCTGGAAATGGCCTTACGAACGTCGGTCCAAACACATATTTAAAGTTCTTTTTTCATAATTTCAAAAGATGTAATAGAATGTCCATATAACATTTTACAATGTCCTAGGGTGAATCACACAATAAGTGTTTCCAAAATGTAAATTTGATAATTGATCACAACACTCTTCACACATGATTTTATTTTCAATTTCACACAGGAACCCGATAAATTTTTCCTTCTTATTACACACATAGAACATACAATATGAGTAGAAAATTGCACTGGAAACTTGTGTGTAAACTGTAATTTAAAACGTGTAATGTTTGGTAATGTTTGTGTTGAGATGAATTATCAAATTTACATTTGGGAAATACTTTTTGTGTAATTTACCCTAAGACATTGTAACATATTACATAGACAACCTATATCAACATTTGGATTTATGAAAAAAGAACTTTAAATATGTGTTTGGATTGACGTTCGGAAGGCTATTCTAAGGTGAGGTTAAATGTTTTCATTTCCTTCTAAATATCTTATTTGTTGATTTTTTTATTTTCGCTATCACATCTATACATTTAATGCATCACTTACAAAATATATAAAAATTATTTAAGAATTAATGGATATTTTAATAGTTTAGTCACCACACCCACTTCATAGATTTTTTTCAATTTCAAATCCCGATACACCCTTAATTTTATCGCCATAGAATACGTTTAATTTATGCGTGGTTCGTATTTAGATTTGCACCTCTTTGAAGAAGTTTTTTATTTCCCAGCAGCGATAAATGGTAAACTTTTTATTTATACTTACCTTAATTCAAATCTACATATTAAGTGGATGTGCCAAAAACCTATCGTGAAATGTTTCATGTAAATTCATTCTTGTCATCACAGGTTAGTGACCTATTTGTTCAATGTGAAAAACTCGAATCAGTTATTTTGTATAATTAGTTTTAAAGTGTAAAATCCCACTCAGTTCTAACTCATGGGAATACTGTGTTAACACATTCTTTTTTCTTCCGTAGAAAATTCTCAGTTTTTAACATTATAAGTGGTTCCAATTCAATTAGCTGATCTACGATTTACTTCTTGTTTTGGAATGTACCCTTGGTATATTCACTAAAACCTAAGTGTAGATTAGCAAAAGTACGTCGTTAGGTTCCGTATAAAAAAAGAAATCAGAAAAGCAAGAATAATGTTTTGTTGTTTTAATAGAGAAAATAATAATGAAATAAATGTACGAGTAAGTCATTTGAAAAACTATTTTTGTCGCCGTTTATGTTATGTTGTTTACCAGATATTAGGAATAGTTCACATGTTTGTATAAATAAACAAATAATCGGTGGAATTGAATTTTTCTCAAACAGCTTCTTCATTATTTTGTAATTTAATTTCGCCGTCGATTTCTTTTCTCAAGATAATATTCCAATATCACTTCTTTAAAGATCTAGCCATTGATGATATATATTTTTTGTTCATGTATAATTTAACGCTTTTTACTACAGTTAAGTTTTGCTACAAAGAATACAATGGTCATTGCAAAATTATGCAATTTTTGACGATTTTAAGTCCAAAATGCTTAATTTTTGAGAACAAGTATCCAATATTAAGTTAATTCCCTTACCATGTTATAAAGACTATGCCATCGAAACAGCCTATGTAAAAAATACAAAACCTCCGATCATTCACTTTTGTTTGGAAGTAGAAGTTGAAATACTTGAGCCTCTTTCTAAACAAATCTGTTTTAACATCTTTAACAAGATTATCACATTAATAACAAATGGAATCAATTACTTTATCTTTATCCACCATTCACAATTGTACATCTTGTTGTGCTATTGTTTCATCGACCTCTATCGAAGTTCTAACAATCAATTTACATGCTGAAGAAGAAGAATCACTTTGAATACTTCGATTACAACACATTGAGTTTGAATCAATGCTTTGTGTTTGCAAAACCATTGTAGGAGCACTTACGTTTCGTTCTACATTTCGTTGACTTCGAGTTTTAAAAATATGTAGATTCAAAGATCGAATCATCATAGGACGGAATTTATTATTGAGTAGAAAATATATCACAGGATTCACTACAGTAGAAGTTTTAGCTAACAGAACCGCTATTACTGTCAAACGTATAGGCAGTTTAGTTATATCACCATAAGCTGTCCACATTGAAACAACAGCATATGGCATCCATGAAAAAAGAAATCCCCAGCACATAGCAAATGTTATCTGAAAATAAAAATAAAAGTGAAATAAGAGAAACATATAAATAATTTTTTAATTGAAATGCATTGGTCATCTAAAATATGGTTTAAATGTAATTGCATGGGGCTTAACGTTACATTTCAATATTTTTCAGTCATATTACGGCGGTCGGTCCTCCGACCCTCGTTCTCTGGAGAGACATTGATTTCTTGACCTAGTTTAACTTTGTGAGTGTTATCCAAACTAACGCTGCACCTGCTATTTAATTATTACCAACCAGATGTCGTAATTTAAATGTGCTTCTTTAAATTTCCTTATCGCAATAGGAATAGTCTCATGTTTGAATATCATTCACTAAAATCAGTATTAAGTGTTTGATTTAATAATAAAAACCTACCTTGATTAGATATGCTTCACTTCGTGGCATTTTTGATTGTTGGCCATGCCATGTTCGTACATTCCTATTACTTTTCCGGCACTTGTATAGAATTAATGTATATGAGAAAAACATAATCACTGACGGTGCTAATATACAAAATAATGACATTAAAGTTATAAACACTTTGTTTTCATTCCACTGTAGTGTACATGATGTTCCGTATGACTCAACAACATATGAACCCCAGCCGCTTAATGGAATACAAGCCCAGGTAAAGGCATAAATATATGGGAATATAATAGAATATCGAGTGAATACTGCGCCAGATAATGCTGAAACATAAGAAAAAATGATTATTTGGATTTTATGCCGAGAATTAACATCTGTTTAAAATATATTTACACATAACTGCTAAATCAACTCAATTACAAGACAGAAGTTTATACTGATGACATTAACTCAATTTTTGAGCAAGTTGTAACAACTTATTAATCTATCTTGAGTCCGCTTCCTGGTCCCTCAGTACTTAACTAGAATGTTAAAGTGTCTTGCTTATGGAAACAACGAGGTTTGTTTTGGATCTGAATTGAACCGACACGGAAATGGTTAGGCCTATTAGTCCAACGTATCCAGTTAGTCTCGGTATCATTAGCTACTTAAAAGATGGTGACAAAAATGTCACCAAATATGTCGTTCTAAGCAAAAATATCGCAATCGTCTCTAAACAACAAAGACATCATAATTCTAGGGAGAAGGATGAGTGTAGTTTGACATATTTTTGCGTTTTATGTTGTATGTGAAGATCGTGTTTCATTTATTATTATCATTAGTACATTGTGATGCCAACAACTCTTATGGATGAAGGATGTGATAATAACTTTCAGTTTTTTTTCTTTTTTAGCAGTAGAAGTTAAATCCATCTTATAATTTAACATATATTTCCCTACAATTATAGCTTCAACGTAACGTCCCTAAATGTCTTGTAGAAAAACAAAGTCGAGCAAAGAAGATTTCAGGTAAAGTGCTATATCACGAGGCTTATAAGATATCAAAATGTTTGTAAGCGGATAAAGCAATTCAAAACAGTGATACATTTAGATATTTATGAAATGTAGACATTTTAATGCCTGGTAGAAATAACGCCAACGCGTGTTGCATGATCTGAATTCCACAAGGCTGTTTCCTAGTCCAGTAAAGAAGTATAATTGGTATATATCTACCAATCTCCTCGGAAAGCCTTTTATTCCGTATTTTCGTGCAGCCAACAGATGACACATCGGAATTACACAACCATCGCTGTTACTCATTTTCTCTTGGGTAAAGTGATGCAATCGAAGAAATGACTTGCTCAAAGAAATTAGCAATGCTCCTGATATGGTTCTAACCAGGGCACTCTAGATCCATCGCCACTACACTACTGCTCTGATGATTAAACAGTGCAAGGGATTTATACTTACATACGTGTGGATGACATACACTGATATATCGTGTAATACCCATCATTGTTAATGTAGTAATACTGACTAAACCAAAAAAGAATCCAAGAAACCCGTATATAACACATCCTGAAATGACATGTATTCTTTTTAAAAAATAATGCCCTCTAAATCTCTTAATAAAATGAAGTTTTGAAACAAGTCATTGTCATTTCAATCAATCATTGATAGGTATGTTGGAAAATATTTGGAATGTTTGAATTGCATGCATCACCTTCATTCTTGGTATTGCAGGTGACATAATCAACGTACACGTCCAAATGCATGAAACAAATAATCCAAAATAACAAACATATTTTAATTCAAATATCAGAAACAAATTTCAACAAAGTTTTAATATCAAGGATCTATTGTTTATCAAAAACTACAAATTTAGTTGTAGTATTTTCGTTTTATTCCTTAACCAGTGTCTCTAAATCGGCGTATGCACCGTCCATCATATGTGTAATGAATGGCAATAAGGTGTCCGCACAAGCACCAGCTTGTTTAAACCGGCGTAATGAATTATTCTAATATTGTCACGTAAATTGAATATATAATGTATTAATTTTCAATTTGTAAGCCAATAAATAGGCAATTTAATTGAATGAACAACGCAATTTATTATTTCAGTTTTTACCAATTTAATCATGCGTCATTAATTGTTTTCTTGTGCAAAATTAGACTTACGAATATTCAGACAACAATTTAATATATAATATAATGTCGTTACGAATATTAATTTTCTTTGACATTATATACAACATACATAAAAGCACCATAATTGTTTGAAATGTCATTTTAATCATTATTTGTTTGAATTACGATGCCAAATAGAAAGCAATACACATAGCAAGAAATTAAATTCTAATTACTAGGCAGTTCTAGTGGATTTGAATTAAAACACATTACGCAATTACCAGTTAAGTAATTTCAAAAACATAATAAAAAATAGTTGCTGATATTTTTTTCAAGGAAATCCGAATGTAGTCTATGCCTTATGGAAGCTTTCATAGAACTTTCAAAGAAAATTATTGTTTTAATACCATCTTAAATCTTTTATTTACATAAGGGATTTGGTAAATACTAATTCATTTCTCATTGGGGTTCATTTTAAATGATATTTATTCATAAAATGATTATATTGTTTAAAAAAGGGTAATAAAGACTTATTTGTTTTCATTTGGTAAAATCCTAGAAGAAAATAACACGGTTTATTTTCAGATTAGTTTTTAAGCTTTTATTAAAATGAAATAAATATTACAAACATTTTATCTATTTTCACTCTCAGCACATTATTAACTTAAATGGAGTGAAATATTCGTAAACTAATTGTCAGTTAATCATATATTTTGTTTTCATGGAATACTGAAATCAAATATTGTATGCTCCAATTTAGACTCTATTATCTCAGCTTAGATAAATGAACTCTCGCTACATGAGTATTATAATCGTTGTTGCATTCTATATCGTCATATACAGATACGTTCCACTATGAAGACCACTTTTATAATTGCAAACTTATGCAATTAGGACAATTTTAAGTCCCAAATGCCTAATTGAGAAGAAGAAAAAAGAGAAGAAATGGTCACTTTATTATGACCATTTCTCTACAGTACCATCAATTTTGATGATCCCTATAATGGAACTTTACTTAATAAACATTATAACAAAAACTTACCAATATCTGCAAACATCCATTTATGGAAGTATGCCGATGAGATAGGTAAAGGAAAAGCTGCCATTGGTAGAATAATGTCACTAACAGCAAGATTTAATATATAATAATCTGAAGTTAATAATGATTTCCAATTTTTTATACAAGTATAGATAACAACTGTGTTGAGAGACAAGGCAAGTATATCTGAAATAGAAGAAGAAACATTTATTTATTTATTTATTCATTCTAATTAGAGTTAACGCCGTGTCAACACAACTTTATGTCATTTTACGGCGCCCAGCCACCTTACCTAGCTTTCTTGGACCATTGTCTATAACCAGGACTCACCTACCCTTCCACAAGGTCGGAAACTTCTCCATCTCCATATTATCTAATCAATGGAGGAAAATCGACATTATTGTCAAATTTTCATGGAAGGGTAAAACCTCCCTGGGTGGGATTCGAACCCGCACCCCCTCGGGCACGAGTATCCAAATCCTGGCGCGCTACCACCTGCGCTATCGACCCGGGTTAAAGAAGAAACAACTATGGCGTTTCATGCAATGATCTGCCAGGCTTGAATTCCAAAGACTTAAGCCAAAATTGCCCTCAAAAAAGTTATTAAACAAATTGATATTAACATTATTGCATGATAATTTCTAAAATGTACAAACGCATACTTCTGTGATAACTATACATACAGACAATTTATAAAGATCTGTGGGGTTTGATACTCACGATAAAATGCACTATCAAAACAACAGTATCGCATATTAAAACTAAGCCTAGTCAAATGCAATTATGCTTTAGCAAACTTTTTGTGGTAAGTCAATCAATAATTTCCCTCATACGTAAAAACCGTGTGAGAAGATGTTACAGCTGCTCATTTATAGAATTAAACTTGAATATCAGCTTTTCTAAAAGTACCAAATCATTTTAGAAACAAAGTAGTAAAGCAATGTTCCAATAATAACAATTTTAGCAATAGATGTTGACCTGTATGTGTAAAAATCTATCCCGTTTGCAACGGAATAAACGATTTTAGTGCGTTGTTTGGGACTTTTTTTATATTGCTAACAATATAAATGTCAGGGTGCTTTACAATATTAAGTACATGTACTTATTCTCTTAAACACAATTACAGACTCTGACGTGTAATCTATAAATATAAAACACAACCGAATGTGTGGGCTTGTACTTTTTATCTTCATAAATTCGAAATAAATATTACTAAACCATACTTACAAACAATGAGCAAAAAGGAACCAACAACGTTGTCTTCCCAAGACATGAGCTTTGAAATATATTTTGAATCATAAGGCTGAGCAATATAAGTTCCCGAGTTGCTTTGATTTGTCGACAATTCACTGTCTGATAAGTTTAATACTTCTTTTGAGGATTCCGCCTCCACGGCGTTCATGCTTTTTTACTAAAAATAGAAAAAAAGTTCATAAATACAAAGCGCACATATTTCTGTATATGAAACCTCAAGAGTTGTAAAATGGAAACATAATAGCAAAACTTGTTGATTAAGCTTCCTCACTTCAATAAAAAAACATTGTTTTAAAATCCTTAAACACAATGGAAAAATTCCATTACATGGATGTAAATTACCTAAGAGTTCTACCTATAACAAGACGTTCGAGTTACTTGTTATCGAGCAAACAAAGAGTGATACAAATCGTGACAGTTTCATCTATCTTTATATACAAGTTTTCGTTGACTCAGCCTACATTGATTTAAATGTTCGCTAATTATTCTCGATAAACGGTTTGCTAATATGTAGCCTCAAATTATATTCTTAAGATACACTTATATAACCTAAAAAAAATAGAAATATGAAGTTGGTCACAAGACGTATACTTTATGTTATCATTTTTTTTTAAATTTAGAAATATTTAGCATAGTCACAAGGCATTTACTTTAGGGAAACTTCTTTTAATTAAAAAAAATACGTGGCTGATCACAAGGCATATACGTGCTGTTAACATTTTTTAAATTTAGAAATACTCAACGTTGTTACAAGACATTTTCTTTAGATAAACTTTGAATTTAGAAATTAAGATCGAAATAAGCTTAGACATATGTAGCATAGTTACGACACATACACTTAGCATATTTCTTTTAAATTTAGAATACGTAGCCTGGTAACAAGATTGATTTTTAATAAAGCCTCTATGCTTTCTGTTTTTGGACTTAGCTTTGTACTCGAAAAAGGTTCGACTATATGAACTAGTTGACATGCTTACAGTTGTCAAGTTGTGTACATAGTATTCCCACACTAAAATAATCCAAGGTTATGTGGTCGGCCTTTTTGTCAACCAGCAGTATTTAGTTATTTTTCCTATCAACGTTTCTTACTTAAACTTGCATTAAGAAAGTATTCGGGGCATGCCGGTTTCTCGTAAATGTATTCTTTATAATGTTCCAAATGCGAAACATCATCCCTTCTTCGTTACGATGCACACATTTATAACTCGTGCTAAAGCACTAATTATTTAGTTTTGGCGCACCAAAGCTGGTGCCTAAATGCTTTTATTCTGCAATATTTCCTCTTAAATATACAAAAGGCAAGCAAAATGACAACATAGAGGCTGTCGACAAATGTCGCTTTTAAACTAAAATGGTATTGTTCGTAAAACCTGCTTCACTCAGAATTGTGCTCAAATTCTCTTTAATATTAGATAGCGAGCTTATTAATTTTGCGACTGCTAAGGTAACTTAAAGGTTACAGTTAAGTGTTTCATGGTGTGTAATTTATTTCAACTAATTAATTTAAAACTATTTTGCATAGGAGTTTAGCGGCTATCTCATCATTATTGCTCATATTATAAATAAAATTAATGCAAACAAAAAATGGGAAGAGTAAAGGGATCAAGCTGATTTCTCGGCACGGTATGCTAAGAGGTATGAAGTTATGGCCGTCGGATTATAACGCAACCATTTCTAACTGAAGAAATCGTATAAGCACATTCTTTTCACTTTGATCATCAAATGGTTTTAAAACATTGTCTTCTTGAATTAATAGATACCATTGACTTAAACATAAAAAACATTGACCCATCAATGATTTTAAGATACGAAATTTAGAAATTGCAATACTAGTCAAATATCGATTTCAAACTCTTAAACATTGCAATATTAAAATTTGCACTACCTGTTAGAAATAATGATTTCAAAATTCGAAAACTTAAAATTGCAATACCTGTCATATAGTGAATCTCAGAATAAAAAAAAAACTTTCAAATTGCAATACCTATCTAATATATATTTAATCCGAAAAAAATATTCCAAAAGAATGATGTTCAACATCACACTTTCATATACACTTTTACAATAATCAGAGATATATGTTTTGTCGGTGTTGTTTAATTGATTTTGTGATGTGATTCATTCTCACTTTATATAGCCTTGGAAACACGTATACTGTTTACTGGTTGACAACATTTATGCGTTCCAAAAAGGGTTTAGACAAATGAAACTAACTTTGAATTGGCCATAATTAAATGTTATCAATGCATTGCATCAAAGTTAGAATCATATGTTGATCGAACTTCTTCGGTGGTCTTTACAATCTATTGGTTTATTGAACTAGAATATTGACTGCTAGCATACAAACAAGACAAAAACATTACCAACATAGCTGTTATAATATAATGATTTACAACTTATCACCAAACATTAGCATAGTAAGTTAACGTGTGATAGCATGTCGTTAAGATATTGATGTGAGAATCAGACTCACAAAGACCTGTCTTAAAGCGTGTAGAGTTCATCATCCAGACAACATTAGAGAAGATAATTATGTTCTGACCCACCCTTTACAGTTGATTATCCCGTATAGCCACGAGTTCAACTCGGCAGCATTCGTAGATATATCCGTTAAAATAGTAGTTAGAGCGTAATAATCTATGATTGAAGGTTCATTTCGTACTGCTTTTATAATCATGCGGAAAAAAGATCACTGGAGTACGTTTTGATTGATATCTTCGAAGACAAAGTTGAACAAAAGCAACAGACACAAATTAGTCAATAAAACATGTTCAATCATGGTCTATCATACACTTGTAAGTTTAGTACATTGTTCATATCTTAAACACGAAAGACGACCACACACACGACCCTATACAACGCGAACATATTGATCATGTCTAATAAAATACATTAATTACAGCCGCTATACTCAAACCTTTGCATTAAATAAATAATTGATACATGTCACTGCTGATTAAAGACAATGAAAAGTACACCTGTATAACACCACAAACACAATCTTTTAAACTATGTTGTCATTTTTGTCCATAATTTACATACAAAAATATAAAAATGTTACTGAATTATTTAAGTTCAAATGCTGGTTGAACAATTTCAATATCACTTAAATAATCATCACGTATCTTTTGTATACTCAAAATCGACGGGTTAAATCACTAGGTTCTAAAACAACATGAAATACTGTTCTTAGTAAAGTATACGTAATTAAATCACCAGTTTTAAAGCAACATGGAACAAACATACCAGATAACACAATATTCTTTATGTTGAAATACTGCAATCTGCAATAATATTGATAATGCAACGTTGTTTCAAGGCAAACTGCAAATTGGCAAGTAATAACTTTCATAAAGTCTAAGTATCTAAGTTTTCCAAATATTCAGTTGTCACAATGGATTAAACTTATGTTAAAACACATTTTGTTTTACAGGAACCATATATGGACAAGATCAAGTATGACTTCATTTTGTTTAATTTTTATCAATAATTTTAATTTTATACCAAATTGTATTTAGACTGCTCACGTAATACATTAAATTAATCCTAACACACCAAAGAGAACTGGTATCTTTTATGGTGCTTTCGTGTTCTCGTTCATTGCCAAGAGCATACAAAAACAATCCAAGGACAAAAAAAGTATTTAGAAATTCATTTCTGTACGTTTTGCTTGCGATTCTTGTTTTTTGTAAAATCGAAGGAAAAACGCAAACGTGCTTTAAAGTTTTACTCTATCTTCAACTTATGTTAAGATACAAAACTAAAATTAAATCACAATTATTTAAATTTCTCACGAAACAAAACTTCATTTAAAATGAGGATATCCAACTAAAGGGATGCTAACTGCTTTTGTCAGCATTTATTAAAGCATGTTTTCACCACATCAGAATTAATGAAATGTAAATATGTGAGTACAACCCTACAATGAGAGACAAATTAATTGCAATGAATTGTCTAAACAATGGTGATGTCTTTATTAGTCCGAATGGTATGTGAAATGTTTTCAAACTAGGATCAAATGAAAATAATTCCCAACAAAATAAAAATAAGTTATACATGTATTGTCATAATGCAACATGTTTTGAAGCCCCAAAGCCTACGGACAGTAAAAGGTACATACAATAAAAGTTCTAACAGATAGTGCAAAAAGTTAACTTATGTTACCATTTTATACAATATAATAAAACTTAGCCATATGTTACTCAAAATACGGTTTTAAAAATCAAAAGAATTAATAAGTTTAAAACGAACCTAATAATGATTGTACATCGTAAAATACGTAATTTGCATAAATCTACATATTTAAATCATCTGATAAAGCGATAAATAGTATTATATCATACATAGGTTCAGCAAACATGGGAATATATACATATTTTCTAATTTCTATAATTGTTTGTTATGTGTTATTAATGAAGCAAGAACTATCGGTAATGTAAAAAAAAGCAAACATCATACTATAAAAGACAAGATAAAGACAAAATTTTATTCAAGATAAATCAAAGCAAACGGCCTACAATACAAAATATATATGATGTGAGACTGGACAACTAATGGATGGAATAAATTATTATTTTTCTCTACAATAATGATAAGATATCTAAGAAAAAATACTTTTAATGCATGAGGTTATCGTTGTTAAACGGAGTACTTACTTACTTTGTGCGCTGTTCCTGATTGTATTACTGGTGTATTTGTGATTTAAAGTTGTGGTTACACACATATATAAAAAATAATACACATCATGTTATAGGTTTTCAACAACATCTGTCAATTGGTATTGTATTCATTTTGTCGTTTTAGTATTGACTATTTGGTTAATATGGTGACAGAATATGAAGCGAGAATCATTGGTTTGGAGTAATGATACACGTTGCGTGTTCAAGATCAATAATCATTACATTCAACTAATGAATATCACAATTCTTTGAGAAATTAGTCAATACCATTTTTGTTGAATAATCATAATTTCACACTTTGGTAATCGGTGATATCGGCTAAATACGGGGCGTATTCTATGTTAATTTGCACATTAAACTATATTAGCAACAATTAAATTTAGCTATTATCGAATGCGTTTAACAAAAAAATATCAAACAAAGTTGTCACAGTTCGACTATTCCTTAAAAGCCAATTCTAACATCGTTTAATCGTGAATCACATTGAGAAATAACGTCAATATCACCATGTTGTATGTTTAGATGCAACGAAATAGTCCCTAATGATTGCATTTCAATAAAAATATATTGTGACTGTTCGCCAGTGTGGCTACATGTATCGGCATCAAAGGAAATATAAATATATGATCATTTCAACAGCAACTCAAAACTCAATCCAGGAATATTTTGTAAATAACGTCGTTGGTCTTATAATTATATGATATATTATATATCGATGTTGCATCCAGAAATGTTTAAATGGCGTAAGTGTCACCTTAAATATTCGATGAAGTAGTATTTGACATGGTAAAAATGTGTCACAACAAATTAATCGATATAACGATCAACACATGCACACAAAGTAAGTAATTACCCTACTAGTATATCTAACATCAAACCCTTTCATAAATAGAAATAATCCTTATTTATCTTATCGTCAAGAAAAAAAATTACTATCCCCCATTGAGTTGACTATTCTCTATAGAAACCTTATCGCATTATTTACTGAACAATCGACTAAGACTGTTGAAACTAACAATGTTTTTACTGTTCTCGGGAATGCAAAAAATCACGTGACCAAGTCACGTTGTTTCCTGATTTATTGGTACCTGATTCACATGTGATCCCATATTTATATACGTCATTGCGTATTACGTGAGCTTTTACTATGCTCATTCATAACATGATTATGACTTAGGGGATACAAGCAGATTACTGGAGACGTTATACATCTGAGGCTTAAATAATCCACGACAAACAAAATATGAATTTACATCTTACGATCCTCATTTATAGACTGCTCTTACAATGGATACATACATCTAAGACATCTATAATACATACATTAAAGAAAGAATGATTCCATCTATTACATCTTACTAGAAGATAAAAGCTTTGAGGTTCACATTGTAGTAATACATATATACACTGTGAATTCTAATGTTGCCATTTATCAAAACCAATTCTTCGCAAGGTGACTTAAACAAGCATTAGAAAATATGGTTTGTTTACGTAATGCGTGGTGTTTCGGAGTATTTCGATGCATTTAGAAAATAACTAAAGTATAAAAACTGTGTTATGATGTGGCAACATAGAGTAAGAATATCACTTAATCGACAAAAATATCATGGCGCTGTAACACCATGACAATAAGGGGTCTATACCTCCTACAAAATTTTGGAAAGTTAAAAGCTGAATACATCCATCGAGTGACCTACATGTTAATGTACAGAGCGCTTCAAAACGAAAACCGCTCATAACATTTTGATTAAAAACTTAAAAGGTAAATGGCTGCATTCATCTAAATTATTTAGAAAACACAGCCAGTCCAAGGGTTTTTGTCAAAAGTAAAATTATAAAATAACATTTTTCGTAAAAATATTAAGTGAAAGGAATCCTATTTGTAATTTTGTATTGTATAAGTAAATCCTTTTGGGACAAATAAATATATTTTTTAAAATTCGCATTTAAAAACTTCCATCAATAACAACATATCCATTATTCTATAGGATATTTTATCCAATAATATTCTTTGCATATTGAATTAGTGTACGTTTGCAAATCCCAGAGCTATGTTAACTGTAACACTATTACCAAGTCTTCCTATGTCATGTGGCAAATATTAGATTATTTCGGACAAATGTATAGTTTGTGCCCATTAACCCGATTCAGTTTCATATAAAAAAAACTACACGCTAGGATATCTACACTACTTTTTGACTGATTTAATACATGCAAATAATACTAAATTTGTATTTTTGTCTCAGGACAAGTTTTACAATCTATGAATTCAAAAGTTCAACATAGAGTTGTTTTTTGGTGATATCTTGCGTCAACCAGAATAAGAAAAACGGTATCGCATAAAATATCAATGTTTCAAAAACATTGCCAACATTAGCCTGAAAATTATTATTTAATACTTAATCATTCGCACAAAATATTTTTGCTTATGACCTAGTTTATTTCTCTTTTTTATGCAGAGTATTTAGAACTAAGGACAAAAGTTCACTGATATAATTGGGATTTTTCTTGTTTATTTATTTATATTTATTTATTTATTGGAGTTAACGCCGTATCAACACAATTTAGGTCATTTCACGGCGTCCAGCACACCTAACCTAGCTTTCCTGGACCATTGTCTATAACCAGTACTCACCTACCCTTCCACAAGGCTGGAAACTTCTCCATATTATCTAATCAAAGGAGGAAAATCGACATTATTGTCAAATTTTCATGGAAGGGTATAACCTTCCCGGGTGGGATTCGAACCCCACCCCTCGGGCACGAGTATCTAAATCCCGGCGCGCTACCAACTGCGCTATCGACCCGGGTTGGGAATTTTCTTGGAAAAGTTATTAATGCACTATAATATGTCATTCTTTTATTTGACTATAAAGAGCAATCGGCAAAAGTTAGTTAACCTTTATTAGCTGTTGTTGTATTTATATATCCTGGATATACTGACTCGGTAAGCTCAGTTTATAGACAGTCAGATTGCAAATCTAAATGTCATAAGTTCCATTGCCGGACATGACCTACATATCTTAGTGGAGTTTGACCATTAAATGTTTTCTACGCTCCATCTCATTGAAACAGGACAGTTGTCAGAGCCACTGACCTATGAGGGTAAGTTTTTTGTACTAGATTAAACCTAATGTCAAGAGATCTAGCATCAGTAGGACAACTGACCACCGCAATGATGTACAAATGTTGAACTGTGACTTGAAGCTTTTAACATGCATTGTATTAAATTCAATTTATCTATTTTTATAATTAAGCCGCCCAGCTAGCTCAGTTGGTAGCACGCAAGTCTACTGATCGAGGGGTCGTGGGTTCGATTCCTGGGCGCTTTGTCATGAAATTGTTTTTACGGTCATTCTCCCTCCTACCAATGATTTTCTAATTATGTAGGAAAGTTGTCAGTCACTGACCAAAGTATGTGCTTAGTAGTTGGTTAACAGCTAAAATCCAGAGATCTAGCCTTTCCAGGAGGAGTGAGTAGGTTGACTAACCGCCGTTATATGACCAATGTGTCGCTATGGCGTTAAACCCAACAAAATCATAATTTAATAATTATGTCGCAATTTTTTTTAAGATGTATTAAATCCTTCGACCTATCTGGAAGAATGTCGTGATTCTGTTCCACAACATTGAATTAATTCTTTGCCTTGTACACGACCAATTTTCTTCATCACGCAATAATACGTGACAGAAAATTCCATTCAAGGCACCAGGGCTAGCCTGGGAATAGTCACGCAAGACATCTGAATGAACTAGTCTATTAACTAAAATTCGCATATCCACTTCACAAGTATTGAAATCGACTCGACGACAAAATATTATGTTTACTTCGTCCGGTTGCTGAAAAAAATCATTCTCAAGAATTTATATGACTTAATGATCATTACTTATGTCTCACTGAGATGGAAATTTACATTTTTGCAATAATCATATAACACTTTTGTCACTTTATAAACAATTTTGGCGCAGCGAAAGGTCTGAGTTGAAAAGACATTTATCTCACATCAATAGACCAAATTCTAAGCAACAAATATTAGACATTTCCAGATAATTATTAATTTCTGCAAAACTGCACATTACAGAACGATATTGCCGTTCAATGATAGTTCTTAAATGACAGACATTTTTTATTATGTCTCTACATTTGTTTTCAACAGCTCTATTCCATACGTTATAACAGATACATATTTTCTGTAATTTTCTGTATTAATTGAATACTTTGTTTTCAAAATAGTTTCTGGAAGACAAAAACAGTTAACAATTAGATCATTGCAATGTCATATTTAATTTTAACGTTTAATTGATCAGTTTTACACAGATCAAAGCAGTTAACTATTGTGAAAACACCAATAAAGGGTTAGATTTTAATACAACAATGATAATACGATTGCTCAATTATAAATACTATAATCGTTCTCATAGAAACTATTTAATCAATCACGTCGAAGAAACATAACTGATACAAAATGATTTATAAAAAAAAATATACATAAATTTTGATACGCATTGGAATCACTCGTACTAGATTTGACAACCAATAACCAAAAACAAAGCTAGATCTTGTGCGTCAACACTTTCAAATAACCTAAGCATGAAAAGATGTAAAAATGTCTCTGAGATCAAACAAACAGACATCCATGCATATATTTTCGGCAAATAATATATCACCAGGTTTATATTTATACATGTGATCGCAATTCTGATACTGGTGTTTGCTGATCTTGTTAGAAAGCCTTTGTAAAAAATTTGAACGGACGAACGACACAAAATGGTCATAAAGGGCACATTTACATGACATAACATGTATAATGATATGTTGCGGATAACAGCTACAAAATCCCACATAATATGATGTTTGTAACATTACAGTTACCATAGTAACGAATAATAAAATTATACGTAGACATAGTTCAAAGACATATTAATAAATTGTATACATGAACTGGTATTCCCTAAGGACCTCAACAAATGTTACAGTCTACCTAAACCATGTATAGTCATCTACTAAATACATTGTTACGATATCTACACGTCTTAATGATGCTCTTAATCATATTTCAATTTTAGTCTTAACTTTTAAAGCACTCTCGAAGTGGTATTAAAATATTCTTAATATAGTAAAGATATTTAGACTTAATATTATAGTTTTAGAGCAAATTGACATACGACCTTATAAGATTGTATGCATAACAGTAAAGATGTTTTAGTGATTTTATTTGATTGAGTTAAAGTCAGATTGACTTAATAAAATATAAACAATTCGTTTTCTAAAGCATTTGATAAACAATTTTAAAATTCAAAAAATGTGTATATTAGAAATAGAGTTCTTTTTACAATTCAAACACAATTATACATTGGATTGTATGGTACATTCATAATAAACTAGTGAATGAACCGAATATACCACTTTACACAAGGCAGATTTCAAACTGGAACCAATTATTAAGTGTTATACCCTTTAAAACTTGTACGACACAATGAGACAATTCTAACTTTTTATAGTGTTATTACGTTTAAATGTATTATTTTTAAAACAAAAAATCAAATTTTAACTACAAACACTGACTGGTTATTTGAATATCATAACAATAACCAATTCTGAGAGGAAGCAGTTTCAGGTAATATTTTATTATTATGAAGAATATATTTTTTATAGATCATTTCAGTCAATATACAAAATGTACAATCAAAAGTAACAACATATTGACAGTTCCTCTCGCCTTGAAGATTTTATCACGTGTCAATAGTAATAACAAAAACCAGATACCATATCAATTCTTTACTGTTCCTGGATTTCCTTTTCCGAATAATGATGACATATTAACACGAATACATCAAACTTGGTAGGAATTAAGTCAAGTGGTTTTTTTCTCAAATTCTATGATCCGAAGAATCGCGAACGTCATACCGTCTAATAAATGTAGTAACTTTATCTATTTAAGTATAAAGGTCTTGGTCTGTTATACTTTTCGTTGATTAAAGTTTGTCTCTGTCTTAAAGACAAATAATTGCATTTTTACAGAAAAATAATTTTTCTAAGAACAAAAGAGTATATATCCAAATGGAAAACCGCACTCGTAATGTACTTATTCTAATTCTAAAATCGTTGTATTGTTAGTTTTAATGCAATTAGGCTAATGGAATTACGTGATTCATCATGAATGTTACAAGGGAATTTGATTGCATATATTGCATTGCTTGTTACGATAACATTATGTGTAGTGTTGTTGTTAACAGCGGCCTACTTCTCTCATCAATTCAGGCACACGTTTCACGTTGTATAAGAAGCATATGACATACTCTGTCCTACATGGATTAAGTATAATACGTTTAGTTATTCTGAGTAAGCCAATGGTATTGAATAAGATATGAGGCGAACGTTGACCTCTTGTTACCTAACTTAAACTTAAAACAACCTGTTATACAATAGTCTACGTTGACCCATAAACTAGTGACTTAATTCCATGACAAAAGGGAAGCATTAGAAATAATCAACCAATTTACATACAAATGTCTATTCATTGATAAGTGTTACCAATAATAATTCGAGCTTCAACTAATGCCTTTATGTCTTTAAAGATAATTTACTTTGTTGTTGAACTTAAAACTATCTTCGAATAATGTCATTGAACTGAACTATGTCCTTGAATTATGTCATAAAACTGCCGTAGTAACTATGTCTTAAAACAATGCCTTTGAGCAATGAACAAGAGCAGTGTAACATGTCCCGTTATTAAATGCATTATTATCCAATAATTTCTAACATACTGATCTTTTTAAATTAAAAAGTCCTCATATAATCTATTTATCTCATCTCGTAGGTGTGCTGATGGTGACTCTTATATAATAACTAACTTTGAAAATGAGTAACATGACATAATAGTTGGTTTGTTTTTAGAGCCAATGATGTTTTTGAAAGTGTCAAACTTAAAAAATGCTTGCATAATGTGTGGTATTATTATTAGAATGCCCACTAAACGCATACTCAGATTGATTGAGTAAAGAGTTCGATTTTATCGGGTAACAACAATAAAACAAACCTTTGAATTTAATATATAGATTCGCTTTTCTGAGACTGATTTAGTTTAATCAACGAAAACGTCTGATGAAAAAAAACAACGTTGCATTGTAATTATCATATTAAACAGTAATACTTCTGCGAATACTGTTACAAACGATTTCAACTATGAAAAATACGTTATTAAAGCAAATGTCAATTTGTTATGCACAGATAAAATAAATGTCAACTAAATGCAAAAATGAAATACCAACAAACCTTTTACAGATGATTTCCTCAGTTGAAATTCATCATTAAATTATTAACCCTCATTTTACATTAAATTAACAACTCTTTCAATCTTAATTGGCGAGCATGTTGTGTCAATTACCTCATCTTGCTCTGTTAATGTTAGATTAACGCAATTCTAATGCAATATCAGAACACATAGTGGTAATGCACTTGCTGTATTTAAAACTAGTGTCGTCATAAACATTGAAGACAGAAATATCTGTAAGATGAAAAAGAAAAAAAACTGATCTCAGCCTCTGAACATTCGTTCCTATCAAATTGTTTTATTTAGAATTAGTTCAGACATGCATTAATCATGTAAGTCGGACATAATACGACACCGTTAATTCGCAAGATGATGTTGTGAAAACGCAAGAACATAATTTTGGAAATGAATGGATACAAATGAATATTAAGATTCTTTATACGCAGTAAACTAATACCTTTATTTCACAAAAAATGAAATACAAAAAAGGCAAGTGTGTTCTCAACAAAGCCAATTAGACTGGAAATACCACGTCATAAAAGTTTACGAGAACTGACAAAGTTGCGTATGAAACATAATGTCTTTGTCATCCATAATTATATCAATTTATATGTATTCATTCCCTGAAGGAATTTCCACTATATAAGAACATTAGATGCAGTCATAATAACATATTTTTCTGTAGTACCTTTAATTTAATGTATGATAATAAAGTTTTCTAGAAAGTACGATATGACATTCAAAAAAAGTGTTGCACCAATCACATGTGCCATAAAAATAACAATATAAATTTTATTTAGAATAATACGGAAGCATGGAAGTGAATGGTGGATATTTTTTCTGACTCGTTTCCACAAGTTAGAAGAGTTAGTAATTGTTTTCTAACTCGTTCCCACAATTTACGAGAGGTGATAAAAAATTCTAACTCGTTCCCACAAGTTAGGAGAGTAGGTAAAATTACCTACTCTCCTAACTTGAAGGTACGAGTTAGAAAAAAAATAACACCTCTCGTACGTTGTTAGAAAATAACTTACCTACTCTTCTAAGTTGTGGGAACGAGTTAGAAAAACAATATCGTCCATGTCACCTCCATGCTTCCGTAGAATAATGTACTGGTCTAGAAATATTGTTTGGGTTAGTCAGTTCCACATTTGTTAATATACTAATCAATTATTCACATGACAAAACAACACTTATATTATATATATAGACAAAACTCTTAAGTGAGATATAATTGAATATTATGTATAATCAAGCACCATTATGACCGATTGAAATATTACGAGTTTAGAAATGGTAATTGACCATAATTTTATTGAATCGGCAATATTGCATCTCAAGTAATAGGAGCAATCAACAGTACAGTAGGTCGAGAATGTCACCAATAGAACAGTCTGGTTGTCCATTAACCTGGTACAGAATTATTTATTTATTGGAGTTAACGCCGTATCAACACAATTTAGGTCATTTCACGGTGTCCAGCGAACCTAACCTAGCTTTCCTGGACCATTGTCTATAACCAGTACTCACCTACCCTTCCACAAGGCCGGAAACTTCTCCATATTATCTAATCAATGGAGGAAAATCGACATTATTGTCAAATGGTACAGAATCAAAAATGAATAAAATATACATTTTTTTATTACAAATAATTCCCGTAGAAATTTGATAGAGGCTTCCTTATCATATATTTTGTCCTGTTATGCATAAGAATGGTTTTATTTTCTAAAATCATAACACTTACAGTTTTCCTAAGATGAGGCCAGACGTTATATATATTTATACCAAAAATTCCTAATATAAATCAGATGTGCAGTGGGAATCAATCCAGAAGATATTGTATTATTGCATGTTTTGCCTATATGACTGGCATTCAAGACTAGACATTGATTTTGCGAAGGAGTTATCTGCTATATTTCAATAATAAATATCTCTCAGCCAACATTTCTCTTAAAAATTTGGTGATTACTTATATGTGACCAAATAATAACACTCGGATTTGCCAGCTCAGTAGAAATACATTATTATAAAACATTGGCAAACATTTGATCTTCTAATCCATTCTGTAGGATGCAAAATGTCGGCTCTATTACTTTTTAAAAATAACTGATACATTGCATCGACATACGAATTTGTTTGAATTCGATGGAATCAAAAGGATACTCTCAACGCACAAAATGTATAAATAATACGCAACAATGCTTTTATAAAGCACCTACTCTTTAAAGACATGGATCTGGTTCAGAGTTTTATAACGATTCAAACGAAGAACAAACTTTGAGAATTGACTAGTTATGCATTTCTAAATAAATCTAAAAGTGCTTTCTATAATAATAATAAAAGCAACTATATTTAAAGTTATTTGCCACCAAATGAAGGAGTGTTAATTTATTTCCGAATTATTCAGAATTATTATCAAAACTACGAGCGTATGTCTCACAATATTTGTCAAAGATATGATTATTGCTGATTTCTTCCTCACGAAAAGCAGAATTGTTGTCATTTAATTTCGGAAAAACTATCGCTTTATTACGTACTGAGTAGCAATAACAAAACCATTTATGCAAACACACATACCCATTAGAGAAATCATTACCATTCATGACATAAAGAAATAGTAATACTAGCGTGTTTAATTCACTCAGCATGAGGCACAATTTTAAGTGCATGAATTTAAAAAAACAAAATGTTTCATTTTCTCATAGTCAAAATGTACATACAGAATCTAGTGATTAAGTTAGATGTATAACCATGAACAACGATGTACAAGAGAGATATTCTTGACGTAGAGTAGAAAAATCAAAATATGACAACTAATTAAGATTCTATACCGGAATAGACGAATACTTGTCATTCTTATTCAAAATTGTTTTCATGGTAATCACCGGTTACATAGAACTAGAATGTGGACAAGACGTGATTCTGATTTAAACAATACTTGCGTAATTGAATTGTGCAATGCCAAACAAATGATAGCTCATAATGAATGTGAACTCTGCGTGACCCATCAAAATGTATTTCGCATTGTTGGTATAGTTAAGAAAAAGTCATCAAACGTAAAGCAGTATTAGATCTAATATTAATGATATATTTACAAAATCAAAACACCCTAAACTAGAGATAGCTATTATTAGTTACGCTTAAACAACATAGTTGTTTATTGTATATCACGAAACAAGAAAATTTCTGATAATGTATATTTGCACTGCAATGGCAAATCGTATCACATAGAATAATATAAATTGAAATAGTGTCCGTTAGAGTCAAATACACTGAAATAGCATTTAATTCTCTTTTAACAGAGGATAATGTCAACGTCTGGAAATATATCAGACAAAGTATTGTTTATTTGACATAAATCTACAGTTTCTGCTTCTATCAAAATATTTAGAAAGCAAATACAAAAATAATGTGAAATACATTAAATAAATGTCAGAATTAAGTGACAGTTCTAAAATAGCACAAAGGTAAAAAAAAACATATTTATAAGGACAAAATTTGACTTACATAAATATAATGCCTAATGACTTTTTTGTTCTTTTTACAGGTACAAACAAGATTAAGGTTTTTTATTTGTTTTGAAGAGAGCTTTATATACTAATTTTGTTTGGCAGTATCGCGTGACTAATATTCTGTATTCTCAATACAAAAATTATGATTGTTTAAGTCAAATTTTGTCCTAATAAATATGTATATTATCATTGTTCTATATGTTTGAAAACGTAAATGGAAACAAACACCGACGTACTGTATTACCTTTCTCAGAAATATATCAAGAAGAAGGTTATAATTTATATTTTCTGTCACATCTTTGTTTACTCACTCGTTTTATTTACAACATACTGCACGAACAGACACGCCTAGTTAGAAAGTGTGATTTCAGTTTCAATTCCTGTTAAATAACGTATGAATCCCCACACCGCATTTTAATACTATCCTAAATGACACAGAGCTAGGGAATAGAAAATAAAATCACAAACCGAAAAGGGCATGCAGGTCAAATCTATGATACCCTAGTTATTACTTTGAAACGCTTCCGGCTGAGCTAATTAATTAAGTTTCTGTTAAGAAACTTTTACTTAAAGTAAATGTAGATATCCATACATGCCGTTCATAAAACTCAGACGTAATGCTCTTTGATCCTCAAGAGTAAAATCCTATTTTTGATATGCACATTTATTACGAAACAGGTATACGTAATCAAAAAGACAAATGCTTATTGTATATGTATCAGCGGTAATAACAAAGAAGCATCTTAAAGAGTTTTACAAATACGATTCATTTTGTATTTACCCATAGTTGAATATAGTCTCCAGACTCGAACCAGATATATTTTTATTTAAGACTACAGAATACATGTATTCTGCTAGTGTCTTACATCGCAGTATACATTTATGTATTGCTTCCAATTATTTCTATAGTTGCAAATGTCGTCAAGTAATTCTATCTCTTTGAACGTAGGTTTTCTTGAAAATATGATTTTGTTGTTCATTTAGTTCTTGTGACTGATTTTCCTGTCTCAACAGTTTCCTAAAAAATCACATCATTTAATAATATGGATGCTTTTTAAGACTGCTAAAGTGACACGCTTTTTGAAAATTAAATGCACTGTTAGAGCTGGATAGACAATCGCCTTTGTATATCTTGCAAAATACCTGCTGTACTTGTGATTGCGTACAAATAGATAATAAAGTAAGATTTAAACCTACCAGGATAAATTTACCTTCCAAAATGAATCCAAAGACAAATAAACTATCACAAACTTTCACAAAAGAAATTGTATATCTATTTACAATACTCCAAAACCTTATACAAGTATACTATTTTACATTTTCCATATAAGAATTTAGTTTTATAGTCAATTTCAAAAGTTTTGAAGCTTTTAAAGCTTTTACAAGGCTCGTACCTAGTTGAAACAACGCCTTTGTTCGATAGCGTCAACGTTCAACGCTTGGGTATTATTTTTTTTAAACATTAAGCATCCTCCAAGACATGCTGTCAATGATGAAAATTAAGTCCTAAACACAGAAATATTTCAAAGATAAAATCTGTGTCAAAGCATATTGAGCATTCAAAAAAAAAAACTTTCAGAAAAAAACTCTAATTTAATGCTTCGCCCGGAAGCCAGTTAGTTATCAGAGACATTATTCAATCAACCAGTGTGCTTTCTACAACTTTCAACTATGATCGAAATAAAATTACACATTATTCTATTGCTAACTTTTTAAAATTCGCAACGCCTGCTTTTATCTTCGGTTAAATTATGCCAGTCATTCTTCCATCACTTTAAACTATTATTTATTTGCTAAACTCAACGTCATTTACATAAGTTTTCTCGAAAGCGCAACAACCATTAACTGTTTAAGATCATCCATTTATTTTAAGTTTTTAGGTATACCCATTAAATACATAAAGCCGCGGGTAATCTGACCATATTTTGACACAAGTATGACAGAAAATACTTTATTGTCAGGTCATTTCATATCATATGTCGTGAAACTGTACGTACTCGTGTGATAACATTTTGTGTCATATTGTGTCAATGAATATGATCACCTGACTTCTCTCTATATTCAATTTTTCCGTCTAGAAAAATATGACGTTTTAAAAACTTTTTACTTATGACTTTAATTTATTATTTTGACAATTAGTAAAATCAAATCAGACAAGTGAAGGTAATGGAAATTAGGCTTTGTTGAAAACAAATATGTTATTATTCTTGGTAACAAATTGTTTAACAATCAGTGGAAACTATTTCAATTTAATGGTTGTTTTTTATTTCTGTTTTTCTCGAAAAGCAATTAATAAAATTGTTAATTGCTTTAAAATACTATTAAAATAAACTGTTAAATAAGCATTAGAGGATTACATATATTTGTATGTCAATTTGTGTCTCCTAAGAGAAGTAATTATACTAATCAATAGGTTGTTAAAGTTAACAAGTAATTAGCTAATTTCATGACGTTTTTAAAGTCATTGAAAATACCGGTTAAGTACTAATAAAAAACAAAAACATGAATATATTAAAAGATCCGCGGGATTTTCTTTTTTTTAATTTTTGTTATATACGTACGGATGTTACGAAAATATGTTAACAATGCAATTAGGTAGGTACAAGTAAATACGTATCTACAAGTTGTAAAGACAGGAACTGATGAAATGGTTGTCCATATTATTACTTTAAGATATTTAATAAATATGCTGGAATTATGGACAAACAATAAAAAATTGTAACACTATTATTTTGGATAGGTTCGGAAAGATTTTGTTCTTACACCTAAGCAATATCCCGTATCTGCGATTACCTACTTGTGTTTTAAATCCTTCTCATTATATTCAAAGTGTTTTCCTATTCACTGTCATTTTCCTAGCAGTACGGTTGGAACTACTGTTGAATTATATTAACAAATCCGATTATTTAAGGATGCACTCTGATCCATTTTTGCGAAGAAATTCTAATCTCCAATATTTTATTTAAACGTTTGAATGTTAACCAATTTAATGTGATTTTAAAATTACCGTATCTCGTGCAGTTAACGATATTTTTAGAAATACATTGCGTGCTGACTGCTGAGAATTTACACAAGGCACTCACAAGAAAACGTGCATTTGTTGGTAATTATATAAATTACAAATATCAAATGACAATCAAGAATTAATAATGTAAAAAGAGTTAAATGGCTTAGAATGAATGCACTTAAGTGTCTTTAGTTTAAATCTATATCAGCTTGTATTGTGTGACTATAGTTGTCACATTCTATTAGTCTTTGCCAAAAATAACTTAGAGTTTTGTTAAAAAGTAGGTAGAGCCACTTTGCAAGTTTGCAGCAGCTCGAAGGCAACTTAGCTGACATACTTCTGTGATAGTTGATAGGTAACTTTGATGCCAATTTTGAATGACAAATTGTATCCAAAATAATTTATTAAAAAGTAAGATAATTTGTTATCACAATCATGTGGTAACTCAATACCAAACTAAAATGAAATAAGATGAATACAAGACTTGATATGAACGTTCTATAGTACAAAGCGAGATTAATCTAAATGCACATAATGACATTGATCTATTTACGGACTTTTTCAGAGAGTGACATGTTGTTTATTATGAAATAATACGTTTGAAATGTCACGTATATTTAATGTTTTCAATGATACCAGTATTCTCTCTATTTTTATATGAACTCTTTCCGATGTGGTTGACACAATTGATATTACATTATGAGACAATTAAATCAAATCTATGTTTAAACTATTTCCAAGGTGGTTGACATAGGTTATATTTCATTATATGACAATAAAGATAAATCGGCTTACGTGATAAATCTCCGTAGGGCATTTCTCTGCTTCCGTATGCTAACAAAATTCGTGAAACGGAGAAGATAATGGTTAAATGAAACGTAATGAGATGTTTGTAATGAGATTTAACAGATATATCTGGTCAAATAGACACACTAGGATCATATTTGTGCGTGTTTTTTATTTGTATATCATTTGGTCGCTTTTCTGTGTTACAAACATTTTTCACCCCAATTCTCTCTTTATTGTCAGTTTACATTAATTCGTGTTTATTTCTGTCTCATAGGATGAAAGTATTATCTATCCCTAAATATAACGGTATTATATTTCCGTAAAACCAATCATTACATATATTGGATGTTTTAGCTGTCTCAGCAGGTTCCTAGAATTTTACAGACACTAAATGTTCATGAGGTGTTTACAGTTGGTTAATGCGATTGCAAACTATATTACTCAGATAAAGGCTACAGAAATACGATTGGAAAACTTAAAATTTAGTTAGATGTAAAATTAACCTTGATGCTTTCTAAGGTCGAAACAGAAACAGCTGATGATGAAATCTAGTTCAACAAATAAGTTTTATTGGCAGTTCTATAGTTCAATTAACGACACGATTAAATGTCACGTTGAAGCAGCTTGTTTATAAGACGTGCGATTACAATTTATTCCAAATAAAATGACATAGATAAACTTGTAAGATCTTACGGCCTCGAGCATACATTGCCTCAAAAATGTAAATAATGTAAATAATTATTAATCGAATGAGACACAATTTTCCAAATATTTCGATATATAAATGATTCCATACAGTTGCAAATGGGTATTAACCCATGTCAACGACAAAAAGTAAGCAAAATTGAGTTTCATGATAATAATTTTACAAGACGCATGTATGTATGTGTAGCTGAAATCTTTCGATTAGTGTACATAACAGTATATAAGTATCATTCGTTTGGCGCCAACTGCATTTATACAAATGCAAAATATAAAGTTCATGGCTAAAGTTCGATGTGCATCTTTTAAAACGGACAGCAAACTTTTTGTTTTTCTGTTATGACTTTAACCGATTTTAACAAATATAGATTTTGTACCCACACGACAGCAATATTATCCTTTCAGACACACATCAACCAGATAATAACACATTAGAAATACTCTCGGTGTATGAATGTCTTGACACGTCTGTTAGTTTAGCTTGAAAAACTTTTATGATGTGTGAAAGCTCTTTGTTGAAACACAAGCCATGTCGAGAAGTATTCATTTTAATATCTCTGTTCGCTTTACACGCTATGCTTGTAAATTTTAAACAAGAACTATCTTTAAAAACTATTCGGCGCTATGCAGGGTTCATTTTGTTTGAAGAGTAGATGTTGGCCTTACACGACGTATATGTATTAATTGGGTCAAAAGTCGTAATAAGTAGTAACCATATTTAATATGTGTAATAAAAATAAATAAAGATAGTCCCATACATAAACAGTAACTTGAAAACACAAAGTCATATTGACACACTGAATGTCATATTCGTGAGTATGAGTTATATTCTTTCACCACCATCAGGTTTACATGATGTTTTCCTAGGAATACAAATTTCTAAAACAATCACTATCTAAATCAAAGTGACACTGAGTATTTTACTAAGGCAAAACAAATTGATATGCCTGATTTATGTGAAACTGAAGGACGATATTTTATCTAAGAGCGACAATGCCCATTGTTTATGACGCATCAATTATTTTTTATGACAGTCTGTTAATAGTTTTAGTGCAACTACAAATTGTCAGACAAAAGTGCCAATAAAGAGTATTAGTTTAAGACATATCAAGGTTATGATCGAGCTTAGAAGCACTGGAAACAATAAATGTTATGATACATTGTTAAAAGCAAACAAAGAAACAAAGATAGATGCAAATAACGCATAAAGTAATAGTTATTCTTGTGATCATTGACAGATCATCAAATTACCTGATTAATCTATCTATTGAAAGTAAAGAGGAAAAAACAAAATATATTGAGGCCATCGATCTACTACGTGATATCTTTTAGTTGTATCTAGGAAAAGTACCTACTTAGTACATCGAACAATAACATTAACATCTTTAAAGGGTAAAATGTTCTACTTAATTTGTAAAGTCTGTTACAGGTAAAAATTAAAATGACAAAAGGGTTAAACATACCTTTTTAACAATTTTGACATCAGATTACTAATAAAACACACAACAACATGACTTTGACAATTCCAGGTAACGTAGTTTATTCATCTAACAAATCATGTACTTTCGTAATAATATATAAGTCCGCATTTAAGCATATCTATCAAGTCAAATGTTAACAACTTGTTTTACATTTCTTTAACAGTGCCACCAGGGACGTTATGTAGTAGCAGTTCATACGTCATGAAAATGTCAACAGCTTCTTGAGTGGCCACAGTTTGTGAAAATACTGAAGGAGGGAGTGTCATCAGGTTTTAATACAGTATATTACTCAATTTGTCTGGCGGTAATTTTTCAAACTTTCAAAATGTCACATAGACGAAGGTCTGTCTAAATAGCGAGTTTACGTCTGGCTAAAGTTTGCTAAATCTCATTTAAGCTTAATCGTTTGTGTATCTGCATGTATTACAATAATGAAATGTTGTATTTATTATTAATAATTGTATTACTGAAAGTAAAATATCTGATGAACATGGTAACAATTACATATACGTTTCCGCCTCTTTCGTGGAAAGAGTTAAACTTGACGAATTTCCAGATGGAAATGCCATTGTGTTTTTCTACAGTAATTGCCATGAATTGTGAAGCTCTATTACGTGAAATTTAAACCAATACAATACTCATGTAATGTTTAAAAAGCAACGAAACATATGATAAAACGATATCAAACCAGATACATGTTTATAATGAAAAGTAAGCTTGGCTGTAATTCAAAGTAAATTCATAAACATTAACGGCATTGAAACTCCAAGAGATGATACCGTGCCTAAAGCAACTGAAGATGCCGAAGAAATAAACAAGGCTAAACATGTTAACCAGAACTAAATGTATTTAAAATTTCAACGTCTTACAAAATAATTGAAAATACTACAATTTTATCCAGTAATGATTTCGAAATATTTTAACTTTTATACAATTGTCGTTTATATGCAGATGGTAATGCAGTAGTGAATAAGCGATAAGTCATTGAAAAAGTTAATCATTGACGCGGTTACAAGTAAGCTGCGGGTTCTAATTGAAATGCTCGATTAATTAATTTGGTTGGGCCAAGTATGCATCATGATTAAACACTATTCAATCACACCGATGGTTTAATTTATTTAATACTTCTCTAGAAGAATCAGTAAATTGCGATTTCAATTCAAGTTTCATTAAAACTATGCGAGACACCTTCTGTTGAATGTGAATAATGTATTGTTAAAACAAATAGGTATGTAGGTCATTTCCGGTATAGGGATATGCAGGCAAATGATTGTGCCCAAAGTATAGAACCAAGATTAGTCTTTAAAACAGTATTAAGTACGTAAGAAATCACTTACTAATAACATTTGTTACTTATAACCTTCAACTGAACGAATTAAACATGTGGCATACACATTGTTAAAAACGAAAGTAGGATACTGAGGAAATCACCAAGCTATTCATAGATTAGTTATATGTCGTACTTGCTGATTAAACATTTTTATTGGTCGCTTCTTGCCTTTACACATTCTTAGGCGGTTAGGATAAATTTTTAATAGAATTATACTAATGTTGCACAATTACAAGCTCTAGTATCTTCTTAACAGAAAATGCATATTTAACACTAATCTATTTTTAGCTAACCTGACCCACGTGGGTCTAGTTAGGAAACATCCCAAATATAAAGAGAAAATATAGAAATAGTTTGCCAAGTAATATATCAGTTTGTCTGTTTCTATCACAATTTTATAAGAAAAATAATGCAGAACCAAGAAAATTGGAACTGAAAATTTAGCCTACTAATCCCTTTAATTCTCTTGTGAAGTCTATTGAGTTTTTGTTTTGTTTTCTTGTTTTGTCACACAGAAATAGATTGAAGTGAAACAGGTTGTTTCAAAGTAATCTCTGGTAATATTAAGATTTGTTTTTTTAATCCATTAGAAGTCAATGTTAAACAATTTGCTTTTCCAAAAGAAACATTATGGCAGAGCATTTCATAGCGCTTTATATGTGATTAAGTATAAAATGAAATGCAAGAACTTGAAAGTCATACAGCAATTCAGCTCTAGTTCAATTCTAGTATTCATCCTTTTTTGGTCTTGAGTCGTATTTTTTATTTTCCCAGTATCTGCCATGGCACATATTCAGTTATATGGTATCCCAATGATTAAACAGTCTATTTATATACCTCTAAACCCTTGAGGTTTTATTCGAGCTTAAATGGAAAGAGGTCACAGCTCGGTGTTTTTATAGTGAAATTTGTGATTATTCAATGCCATATTTAAACTAACCGATTGGAGTCTGTACCATCACATGCGATACTTAACTTTTTGAAGGAAATATATGTATATAATAAAATATAGGGCTTAAGATCATTAATATCGATTGCATTACTAGCATCATTAATTGCTTTCGGCGCGATATGACCTTTCTGTGTTAGTGTGCCGTAAAACCAAAACAAACAAACAAACAAACCGATTGAAGCATGTTTTATCTTTAAAATGTTGCTAATCCGTTCGATAGTAAACATAGGTTTGATATTAGAAGTATAATACTTGGAAGGTACCCATGAGATGCACACGAAAGCAAGGAAGCAAGTTGTTCATCATCATATACATACAACGGTACTTTAATAAACATTACATTTTGGATTATAAAATATTAAACTTCTCTAATGGGGGATACAAATCATGATTTACAAGACAACAGAAGATGTGAAATATTATTATCAAAAGTTACAAATCATGATATGAAAATGAAGTTTTACGTCTTACATTATGCCTCAGTCCCATAAAATTGTGGTATGTTACGGACCCGTACGTGCAGACAGCCGTAGATCGTGGGAAGCCTTGCGTATTAAGGTGAAGGTACGCACATGGCACAAAACAACACACCCGTACGAATCCGTAGCTGGAAGATATGCAAGTTTAATTTATACTCGGTCACGAATTTGTTAAAACCGATACGTGTATCCTGAACTCATCGCACGGACTCTGGCAAAAACGTAACAGTCCGTACGGGTACGCAAGAGTTTGTACGGGTCCTTGCGGACTTTGATTGCACGGCGCCCGTAAGGTGCCCTCACGGCTATTTTTATGTTTATGGGACTGTAGCTTTAGTCATACTATTGCATTTAAGATATCCCGTTTTTTATTGCCAATAAGTTAATATTAACAATGATTTATTGTCCTTTTCATTTCATTTCATGAAATACGTGTTGTCCTTATTCTTACAGTCTGCATCTACACTTGCAAAATGAAAAGCGCTTACAGGCATATGATTTTAAGTAAAATTCTATAATATGAACGTACAAAATGATATTAATATGGAATAGTGCCAAATCGACAGACAATGTTACCAAGCATACACATTCTATTTGCACCTGAATATATTGTATATTTGGTTTAGGCCATGTCGACGACCTAATACGACCTATACAATTTTGCCTTCCGGATAAAATTATGTTAACAATTTTTTTCAATTTCCCCACTAAAATATAGTCTAAACTGTTGTTTTACATTCAAGAGAAAACTAAGCAAATAGCTTTCTGGATATTTGTGCACCAAGTTTTATAATGGTACAAAATATTGATGTGAATTCTCGCACAATAAACTATTCTATAACACGGTTGTCTACATTTATATATCAAACCCTGATATCTAACAGGAAGATATAAAGACATTATAATATTGAGGAGATAATATAAAAGATATATAGACTCATTACATGACTTGTTTCGCGTGGAATAAATACATTATAGCTATGAGCATAGTTCTACGTCTTCTTCCTTTACGGTACATATTCGTTTTTGGAAATTGTCGCCCATTTATTCCAAACCTTTTTGTCGAATTTTATACAATGATGTACGGTTTTTTGTAAGCAAAGAGAATTTCAATATGAAAGAAATATTGTTAATTTTAAATGCAACGAATTAAACAATGATTTATCCTTACTCAGCAAGTACTTTGATTGAGTTCGATTGAATATACGCTTGTTCATGTATCAAGAGCTTTGTTTAACTCCACAAGTGGATTACTCTTAGTCATATTTTGCATTTATTTCGATAAAAATTATACTTGTCAGCGCATATAGTTTCGAGTAGGATCAATCTAAAAGGTGCCTATATTTTGGATCCGTAAGCATCAAAATAATTAAAATGAAACAGAGTTGACAAGAGTTGCCACGTTTGGTAATAGATGTTTAAATATGCACGTAACACATTTTACGGTGAATGTTTACTTGTCATCGGTATGTGACCCACTAATGTACGAGTATTTGAGATTATTCAGATCGTTATGTGATCGTAGACTAAAAATTGATTATGAAGATAATAAAAGTTCAAAGAATCTACCAAATGACGCTAAATATGTTGAACGTGTATCAGGTTTGTAATATGTAGTGGTTTATAAAAGTTCAAATTGGCTTAATTTATCGTACATGTTTTACCCCCTAAATTTAATACTTTGAAAATTATTGGTATCACAAATGCAAATACGCAATCTGTTTCGTGCAATTTGGTCAATTCATTTACTGAAAGAAAATTAAGGATTGTACATCAATTCTTTCATCATGTTTTGAACTGTGATTAAGAGTCTTTTAACGTATACATTTTTGTTATTTTAAATTGTCTGCTTGTGTCTTAAATTATTGTTAAGAAAACGATTACTTCTAAGGCACTAAGATTATGATCAATATAGAATTAAAGTATGGAGGTTATACCTCTTTAGTCAATTCGCATTTTCATTTTCAGAATACTACTAAACTGCATCCAAAATAGTTCTTTAATTTATAGATTTAGAATTTAGAAAATTTAATATATAATAAAATCTGAAAACGAGGATTTAATTGACTTGTCCAGCACCATTATGTTAAGTATGTATTTAATTTATAATGATAGTCCAGATAACTATAACAAAATGAACATTTCATGTGTCATTTAATTTTGAAATTGTCTACCAATATTCTGTATGCTCATAAAAGTATTAAAATAGTTATATCTTACCTGCTACAGCATCCAAATCAAATTTACCATTATAGCAAAGAATAACAACATAAGCAAATTTCAAAATAATCCCTCTCATTTCTTAGTTCACGTGACATGCTTTTATAGAAAGAATATAAGTCGAGAGTCATATAACATGTAAGACAAGTTCGCTAAACGAATTTTGAACACTCTGTAATAATACGTTATTGGTAAATGACATCTTGTCGAAGATGGTGAATGATTTTTCGATCGCTATAGTTACAAAGCAGTAGATGTTCCAGTCATAAACAATACCATGAACAGATTATTTCATAATCACAAGATACGCTATGTAACAGATATTTCCAATAGCAATTTGTGTTAACACTAAGATAAAAATGAGTGTTCACAGATTGTTCACTTTTAAAAGAATCTCAATATGTTATCAAGCTTATTCCGGCTATTACGGCTATTAAACAAGCCAAGAAATAGGTCAATGGTATTGATGCAGATTATCATCTCAGAGCTGAACATGACGAAATTCTGTCCCAGCAATACTTCGTATTGTATAGGAAACTGAAACCATCTAAATACAAAGACATCAAAATAATTTCATTTACGATTGTTGACATTTCTGTAATATTAACAAAAAATCACAATCAGTGTAAAAAGGTAGTTGAGACTTGTCAGATTTCGGACTGAATATGTGTTTTACAAACACTTATAAGAATCAATATTTTCGAATCTGTGCCATAATATTTGATTTTAACTTGCTACATGAATAAGGTTTAATTTTATCAAAATTCATATGATACGCATGCTCAGTTTTTCTGCAAATTTCACCGTCTATTGACTGTGAGGTCCCTGTATGACATATAACACTGGAAAGTAAGTAATAGTACATTGGCTCCGTCTATACATTAAAAAGCGATCAGTTGCGTGCTTCGAATTATCAAACGAATTAATAGTGAGAATCAAACGATACCATAAAAGGGAAATAGAACATAAGTGGTTATGCTCAAGACGGCCCCAAAAGACCGAAAATCATTTGAATATTGCACATCTTATGTCTGTTTTGATTAATCTACATTACAGCAGGAATGAGAATATTGCATGAGCACTGCTTCTGTTTAGAGATATCAGAAGCATGTACGAGCATTGTATAACGTACTGCTAACTGCAGAAACATATTATTAAAGAACAAAATTTAAAAAAAATACAATCTGTATAAGTGGAAATAACCATGTGGAAAAAGTCATTCAGTGTTTGGTTCCTCAATTATTAGTAACAGACTACCGACGATTCATGGACTACTTTTTCATATGAAAAACAAGCCTACTGCTGTGGGATGACGACGGATGATAGTATCTACACTTTTTGTGTGACTTTAATACTGATGAAATTGGAGGCACAGAAAAAACTGTATGTTTTTGATATACTCAAACAAATGAAACATAATCGGCTGGAAAATTGGTGAACATTAAACATCCTTTATCATGAATATTATCATTGACTACGCCAATATCCATTAACGCCCCCAAGTCATTTGTTATTTTTATAAAGTTTGAAAAACAACTCTTCGCATAGCGGTTCAATAACCACCTTGTTTAGTTCTATATATAAATATAATTATGTTTCATTTTTTTCATTATTATTTCTTAAATGTATATGAAAGCTTCATTAAGCTTCGAATACGGTCAATTATTCAGCATTTGTAAAATAGAATGGAATATTGCATAAGATCTTGTCTTTAGATACACTGTTGTAAACAAAAAGTAAAGTAAAACACTTAGGTCATTGTTCGTATATTCACTCCATTCTGTTATGTATGACTTGTCTAAAACTGATAAGTTATGTTGTTTCAACTTGTAAAAATACATCATTTGTCAGAACTTACTTACATTTTTATCAATGGGACAGCATTTCAACGTCATTATGGTTATGTATTTGCCGTGCTAAATGTGATACAATGGTCGTTGTGTCATTCAAGAAAGGTTTATATACCATTAACTTTAAACCAAACGTCACCCAATAATGCATATTTGCTCTAAGTTAAAACACTTTAAATAGTTCAAATACCTTTTATCACATTACTCAAACTTCAAGGCAGCAAAACATTTGAGACAATGAACTAGAACCCTGTAGGTTTTGCTGGGGCACTGAATCGTTAATTTATGCTTTCATTAACGTCAAGTATGTTATCGAAATTAAATCCTAATAAAAAGGTACTCTTTTAAATTCCGACACGGCACATGATATATAAGTATATATATATATACCTGATGTATTTATGAAATATTGTTCGACAAATTTTTCCAGATACTATAAATACCTTACCATGATAATTTTATCATTATAAATAAGCTACTGTAAAATACACGAAATATTTAGAGTTTTAATAAACACTTTCTCGTCTGTGTTTTATACCATTTTCTGATTCCACAAAAAATATCAAAACGGGTTGCAAAGACAAGTTTGACTTGAGTTTTAATGTAAGCTTCATGTCATAAAGTTAGTGAATTTTTCACTTGGGCTAGAAATGAACACAATTTTGTTAATCACTAATATACTTTTTATAAGTTTATTATAGTGGAAATGAGTTAATAAAATAAAGTTTTACCAATTCAAACGTAATTGTTCATACAAAAATGATAAAATACAAAATACTTTGGAAGTACCATTTTTTGCGATGAATTTCGTAATATGCCAATAACAAGAATTAAAAAGCCTCATTTGGACTAAAAAACGTGATATTTCACAGAATGTAATTTGTTCCTCGGCAAGTATAGCAAACCTGCCAATACTATTGGGAGTTGGCTGTATAACACATTGTCTAACTTTGTTATATCCGTCAGCATATGTATTCTCACTTAAGTCTCAGAAAAAATGACAAAATGCCTATGTCCGACTGGTTGTTTCCTCATTGATGAGATATATTTATTTCTAACACAACATGCGTCCTGAATATTAAGTTCTGAATGACTGTTAAAATAGTGTGTCTGTGTGGTACTTTTACATTAATTTCAAATTTGCAGCTAATCTGTTTTTGGATAACAACAACTTGTAGTGTCACATTTTTAATAATGAAAGCGAAATGCATTTATTGCCAGTTAATGTATCAACGAGAAATAAACGTAAAAATACACTGTCAACAATTTTGGGAATCGACAAGCCCAGTTTACTCATACAGAACATTTGACTTACAAGTAACTTCGAGAATTTTGTTTAGGATTAAAGCGTATTCATGTAACATAAGTTTGAATCATAGGGTAATGAATTTTTCTAATGATGATCATGAAATTTGCTCAAGAGGCTCTGAAAATATGGATCAGCTTTTCATAAAAGAAAAAGTTTACTCAATGACTTCTAAAGGGCATTGTCTTATATGAATACAAGTATGCGAGCATTCTCTATACAATGTACTACAAAAATTAGGTTAATTGATGTGACGATTAAAGCGTCTAAAATGTGGAAGTAATATTTTATAAAACAGCTATATTGTTGTTAATAAAATAGTTTACGATGTCCATGCGATTTGAACATTTAATAAAAATAATCGGACATTGTATGTATAAAGCTAATCTTTTGGCATCATGAAAATAACAACCACGGTGTCGAGATTACTGGAACAATTACAAAATGCATTACAAAATGCATTAAGGAATAAATAAGTTTTATAATAATATGGAATTTGAAATGTCACGTGATAACATGTTGTTTGTAATTGTATATTTTGTATATATACTAACAAACCACGCGATCCTTATAAACAAACTAGGGTTTCGAATCACTTCCAAGTTGTTACGTCGCTCCACGTCTTTTCCACTTACATGCAATAACTTTCAATAACACCTAAGGATTTATTTATTATACAGATGTGACAGTAGGCTTGCCTTTGCATCAATACGAATGGATTTTTTTTTCGTTTATTTCACTTTGATATAGTAACTGGCAATAAAACAATATCAATTTTGTTATTTGATAGGTGAAGCAGCAAGTTTTTGTTATCTCATAATAGATCAACCACGAAATTAAAATTAACCCCAACAGCCAGCAGACAATTTATATATGTTACCTTTATTGTCATTTTTTATATCAGCTTATCATGTTTTGCTAATAATAAGAGACATATTTATTTGAACTTTTTCAGTCAGAATAAAGAATGCTATATTCTGCTTAACTAATTTACATCAGTCTTAATGTGAAAATGAAAACGCTGGGCTTTTACTGCAGAACTTAAAATTTGATTTACAAATTTTAACAAAGAACAACATGAACAAAATGAAAATATTTGTCGTCGATTAAAATATCAATGCCTGAGATACTAAGAATCTTATTTACGAGGTTGTTTACAGTTATAAATAATAACGCAAGATTCGTCGTCTGAGAAAAATACAGCTAACTATTCTCCTTGCCATTAGTGTTCATTTGATATAAGATTGCCGATAAAGGCTGAGGAAATGTCGGATGTTATAGAAGGCGATAATTTAATCCAAGGAGCAGACGACTTTTAAATAAAGTTTCAAGTTCAAGTGCAAGACGATTATTAGACGTATGATAAATGGTTTGCACTTAAAGCTGCTTTAAGCTACTTGTTCACAGATTTCATCTTTAATATCAGCTTCTCTTAAACTCTAAAATTGTAATGACACATTTAGGAAGCAGTTTAACAGTGCTATGATATCTTGATATCAGCAATTCACATGTAGTCTATTCACTATTCCAGCCAACTACACTGTCTCTTTTATGTTCAATCGTACGTATATTATTCTTATTTTGCTTTGATTCTATGTTTGACATAACTTAAATGTATATGACATAATTGTAATGTGCATGTAATGCATTATGGGCCGGAGGCCTTGAAATATTCAATTAATAAAGTATTGTATTGTATTGTATTGATAATGCCAATAGACACATAACTGTAAAAGGAAGTGGATTTTATGAATAAAAATCTACCGAGTATGATTCTGTAAAAATGATATGATAAACGTTGTTTGTGACTTTAATTCAAGTTTGTCACAATCTGTAGGTCAGTTTGCCTCAACATCAAGTATTATTCTTCTAAACACATTCATAGATATTGATAGGCAATTAGTAACTAACCGAATATGTGAGTGAAAAGCTTTAAACTAATTTGTCAAGTCCGATTTGGCATTAAACGAGTTGGTTGGTATTTTGTTCTTACCATGTAGAGAGATGTGATCAAATTTATGTTTCACAAAATGTCAAACGTCTACAAAGGAAATGAATAAATCAATGATATTATTTCATTTAAACTAAAACACATTGTCATTTCGGTGCTTTATGTTTGGCACACGTACCGACTTAACAATTATCACAGTCACTATTGGTAAATATCTGCCAATTGGTGATCATTTTTAAATTATATTACTAGACAGATGTATCAAACAGCAACGAATGTTTATTAGAAGCTAGTCTGAAAAGTTTAAAATAAATGTCTAAGAATTTTGGCTATTAGATTAGTAGTAAATAGGAACACTTTCTAATCTGAATTAATCGACTTCTAATAAATATGCATTAAATCAATTCCCGAGAGCGACGGATTCATACCCTGACTATATATTTGCTTAAAGATAATTATGTTGCCTACAAAGGTTATGGGAGATCAGATAAATATCACCGAAGCAGAAGGACCAGATTGACCTTATAAAATGCGAACGCGATTTCCAAATGAAAAAGATACTTATGATAACTATACAGAAATATGATTGCTTAATGTGTGAAGTTTTTACTGTTATAATGACAATTACGGTGATTTGTTGTTTCAAAAGTGCCCTTAAAATGGATTCTCTTGTACGTCAATTAGAAAAAATGATTTTGTATCGTAAAAGGCACTTTTAAATCTTGTCATACGCTACTTGCATTAACATAACACGCTACTAGTGATACGCGTTTTTGTCTATTCTTTGTCGTCCTATTAACAAATAATGAGACTTTGTTTATCCAAGCATTCCAAGTTAACAAGAACATTTTTTTCTGTCCAAAATTTATAACAGAAAGAATAAGTGTAATAAAGTCATGTGTATATGATTTTTAGTCATTATTGTATTTTTTTTAATTTGAGCTATGGATTCTTTATTATTATCTTTTAGCGTTAATGGGTTCATAACCAAAAAATAAATTAAATTACAAAACATTGCCCAATGTATGCTTTAATTACATCTTGTTAACATATATCTAATATCAAATGGAGATTCTTGTGTTAATAATAAAATTACATTTTTGGACGTGCGTATTTTTACGTTCTGGTTACAAGTAATTAAAACGATGGACGATGTCTATAAATAAAAACCCAATTTCAAATGCTGTTTTAATAATTTTGGTCCTATTTTATAGAGTTTCACTTAATTGCTGGTTTTCTAATGCATTTAATGAAAAATTGGCTTTACTCTCTTTTAAATAAAAAAGAAATCTGTTCTTAACTTAAGTTCATCTTATCTGAAACACAGAACTAAACTTCGAATAAGGCGAGTTTTGGTTCAATTGTAATGGAACGTCATATATGTCAATAAAAATTAGTCAATGATATCGATTTGCAATCCATTTTTGTAGGAGTTCGTAATGAAGTGATAAGACTACAAGCTAATGAAATTGATTAGCGTGTTTAAACAGTCATGCGCTAGTTTGTCTTTTTAAAGAAGATTTGCTGCACTATCACAATCTGATTTAGTTTTAAATTTTGTGATATAGATCATACCGTTTTATGAAAATCCAACAGAGATGTCGATTTGCCTTCCTATTTGGATGAATTGTAGGTGTAGGTGTGTTAGACTGTTGTCATTTTGCTACGCTTCAATCTTCTTAATTTGCCTATTGGTATGAGTATGAGTATTATTTTAACAAATGCTAGGAGCCTTAAGCATATGTTTTCTCACATTAATATATCTTAGCCAAAGCATGAAATGTAGAAGTTGCGTAAGAACAATTTTTAATGCGTGGGCATGTGTCTGACATAGATAATAGTTGATGTGGTGAAGTTATATAATATATATAACGTTATTGGTATCGTTATTGATTTACAATCATGTCACATTATGCATTCTTAAAACACGTGCTCCATTGCGAAGGTTTTAAGATAAACATTTTTCATCAGTTAAATTTAGGTATATAAATGTATGTACATACGTTTAGTCATAGTTAAAAAATTAATAATTTCAAATTTCGTTCCTCGCCATACAAATCCCAAGAAAAACTTTGAGCAAAGTTGAATTAAAATAGGACATTATTTTAAAACATTTAATACTGATGTACTGGGTCAACAATATGTTCCTTTATACCCTATAACATTATTTGATACGTATTATATGGAGCAAAGATATAACATGAAGCAAAAGTGTAATGTGGTATTACGGTCATTAACTATTTGTTTAAAGTTTGTTTTGTTTGTTTGTTTTTTTGTTGAGTTTAACGCCATAGCAACACATTTTATAGGTCATATAACGGTGGTCAGTCAACCTACTCACCTCTCCTGGAAAGGCTAAATCACTGGTTTTAGCTGTTAACCAACTACTAAGCACATACTTTCGTCAGTGACTGACAACTGCCCTACATAATTAAAAATCATTGTAAGGAGGGAGAATGGCCGTAGAAATAATTTCATGACCAAGCTCCACGAATGTATGCCTAGAAAGTATGCCGGGAATCAAACTCACGACCCCTCGATCAGTAGACTTGCGTGCTACCAACTGAGCTAGCCGGGCGGCTATTCTTTAAAGTAAACGACAAATGCATCATCTTAGAATGATGTTAAAAAGTATAACAAAACAATTAGAATGTTTGAGAAAAACCTGATATCGCACAAACATGAGTTAATTCATCAAGTAGGTCAAGCAAGACTGACAATACTCTGGTAAATGACAAATCTGGCGCTTTGATGTACTTTTCAATATCACTAAGCATTTGTGTTCTCACGAGAGTTCGAAGCAAAAGACACTTAACATCTATGATATTTTTGTTTCTATCACCAAGCTGAAAAAACGTGACAGTTGGGATTATCCTCTTAGAAAATATAAGTGTCATTTTGGCAAGTATTTTACAATCGGCAAAATTGATCAAGATATAAATAATTTATTCCTTAACGTACTTTTTGAAAGAGACTAATGACTTTGTCTATAATATAGTGGCGCATGCTTTAAAAACAATTCTTGCATTTTATAGGTATCAAAACGGAAATTTAATGGGGCAATTTTGTAGTTAATATATAGCATAAAATGATTAAGACTTTGAAAGTTAAAAGGATAACAGTGGTTCAAACAGAACAAAACATGAAATAGCTTATATTGATCAGCTAATATTTAGTTTAGTAAATTATCAATTCCTGAACGTAAATCATAACTAAATAATTTGTTTGATATATTATAAGGTTTATAAAATGCGGATATAAAATTTTGTAACATATTAATTTGACCTCGACATATTATAAGGCCTGGATATTTGATCTTTTGATTTCAAGATAGATTCGTGATTGAAATTCTAATTCATGATTTCAAAGTAAAAATATGTTTACGTTTTTTATGACATTAAAGGTATTAATAACTGTCTCCGCCTACGTGTTGTTAAATTTATAAAGTTATTAATGTTTTTTAAGAAAGTACATTAAAAAATCAAATATCATCAAAGCGTCTCAGTGAATATAGTTAAAACGCCAAGTATAGATATTTCCAGGAAACGTCTCTACGTATATGAATCTCTTTTAATTGAACTTTTCCCAGAAACATGAAAAACAATGCTTCCGTGACAATAGTATTACAAAAGTTATGGCCACTTTTAGTCAGTAAAACGTGAATGCCTTATTACAGTACTGTATCTAATCAATGGTCGACATTTCAGTTTGCTTAAAACTTTAACTCGGACTTCAGTGACTGATGCGTGTATGGTCGCAGTCGGCAGCAATTTTATCAGACGCATTTTCTCTAAACTTATAAACATCTATTAGCATTTACATCGTATTCACTTTCAACAATAATGAAAACAATGAAAAATAAAATATTTAATAAAGCAACTGGGGGTAAAACTGTATGCATATTCCATAATTCAATATACAATTTCAAATTAGCAATAGTGTTAGAAATATCATACCATCGCCGCAACAAATTCATAAATGATAAATTCAAGCCGATCTTTACAAAGTTAATTCTGCAATGTAGGCGAGTGAGACTGAAATAGGTAGGCGTATTGTTTGTTGAAGTTACGAAACCATCTAACGCGTGACTGACCTACGGAGTTGTTTTATAACTTGGCGTTGGCTTCTAAATTCTAATCATGTCTCATGAATTGTTCCTCGCTGACAAATTTTATCAAGATGATTAAATATTTATTTATAAGTTATTAATTTAGACACAAACATGACTGAAAACCAAATACTTTACACGCATGTGTGGAATCCCTAAATTGAAATATGTTATATTTGTCAAAGTTTTCTTTTTACGTACGAATGAGTTATTTCGTTGAAACTAAATACCGTTCAATAAACGTATTATAAATGCTACTTTAGGGACTCCATACGTGTGTTAATATTTGAGTGACTTTAAAAAGTATTTGAAATATGACTTTACAAATAGATATACATGTATTATGGTCATACTTATGTTGATTTGTATGTAGAGTTGATACTTTTAGCAACATTTTTAATTTGCTGTAATAGGAGATAGTTCTAATCATGATCGGCGGTTTGTTATATTTCATTTTTATTGTGACAAATAAATTGTAACTTTGCACGATTGAAATTTCATTTTCATCATTGCTGGATTAAAAAAAGATGTCATGTAAAATGTTTTAATTAGCAAAAAAATATACAACTTTCAACCTAACTGACAAAACTAAACGATTCAATTAAAGCGCTGGGATTTCTTAGAGCTAATTATTTTAGAAACGTGTGGAAAACATCACTGTAAAATATTGTCTTCTTGACAGAAAAGATCTAAATAGAATTTTCAAGATAATGTAGCACTGTTTCTGTAAATTATATACTAATGGACAAAAGTCTTGTCCGGTCTACAAAAACCATAATATCTTTTTTGTTTGTTATTGCATACTCATACATTTGGTATCGTTAGAAAGAGAATGTTATTATGCATTACATAACAAAATAATTGTGAAATTCAGCCAGTTTTGTCGGTACAGTATTGTGTTGAAAATTGACATTGAGGATTTGCAAGTTACAAATGATTGCGTTGAGTCAGTTTTAAATGAAACAGTTTTTCAATAGTGTGTGTGACCCCCCATTAACCCGAATGAGTTCGGTGCTCCTTTTACGCATCGATGCTACAAGTTTGCGAAGGAATCTAGCCGGAAGACCAGAAAACTCTTTCGGATTAATGGGGGGTCACACACACTATTGAAAAAAATGTTTTATTTAAAACTGACTCAATGCAATCATTTGTAACTTGCAAATCCTCAATGTCAATTTTCAACATATTACTGTACCGACAGAACTGGCTCAAATTTCACAATTCTTTTTTTATTCAATGCATAATAACATTCTCTTTCTAACGATTCAAATGTATGAGAGCGCAATAACAAACAAAAAAGATATTATGGTTTTTGTAGACCGGACAAGACTTTTGTCCATTAGTATATGTTTAAACTTTATGTTGGCATTGTTTTATCCATTAATTGCGTCACCATATACCATAGACACAGAACGCACCTTTGTATGATTAAAATTGTAACCTCAAGAAGTGATGTAATATAGTGATTCTTCAGTTTTGTATAACATTAACATGCATACCGCTAGCAATTTCACTAAAGATAAAGCTAGTAATTCTAGTAAACGAACATCATGCTGAGTTTAGAATATACTTAAAGGAATCTATGGCTCAATGTTTGATTGTTAAAAATTAATCCTTTCATCGCAAAATCGGCGGGCACTGTTCAATGTTATTTTACAACACGTTTGTATATCATACAAGGACACGTTAAACAATTTTGTAATAACATACATGTACTTTAAAGACAAGTTCAAAGAAAACCACAAACAGTCGGTGGAAAATAAAACCCAATGCACCCACGTTATAATTATTTACAATACAAAGTAAAAAGAAGAGATTTACATAATGATAATACTTGATGTAAAAAATGGTTCATAGACAGTTTATATAAATATAAAATTATTTCAGAGGTGTGTACCTTATTTAGAAACAGACATGTTATATTAAGATATGTCAAGTTCAAGATTAAATAATTCCCCTGAGAAATCAACGTATTATATTACCAACACGATAGTGCAAACATATATTTTTTTACTTTAAAGAGAAAGTGGGCGATTTCTTATAACAGTGAGCGCACAAAGAATTCAACGATAAATCTAATGAAGAAAATTTCATGATTGTCAATATAAAGAACTAGCTAAACACGTGTGTAAAATGGCACGTATAGTCTCTATAGAGTACACGATTAAAATACGGTAAGAACAACCGACATCATAAATAATTAACTACCTTTCAAAGTAATTCAACACAAATGCAGAAAGGCAGTACTCTACAATATGTCTTATTTTAGAAATGATTAACCAAGAACAAAGCGATTTCATAGTTTTATTCTAGCAATGCTAACTTCATTTGACGTTGACACAGTTTTCCTCTCAAGAAAAGTATGACAGTGACCTTAACATTTGACCATCATACATTACATTGACATTGAGGTTAGATGTATAAAAGCATTGAACATACGAACTGTACCACAAGGCAAGGAAAAGATATACTATATATATATATTTATCATTTGTATCGAAATAAATATACAAGTTTAACCCAGAAATCATCACAATAAGTCCAACATAATATAAAGTTTAAAGTCTGCTTAAAGCCACTAAACGAAGACAAAATCTTTATCATCTATTTAAAAACAAGCAAAACCATCAAAAAGACAATAGAATATAACTGCCTTTGCATTATAATAACTCTCTCTAGCGGGTTCCCTTTTAGGGGTCAAGTTATTCAAAATATCAATTTCTTATAAAAGTAGGGTACTTTTATAACATGCAAATTAGATTACGGAGATATCCTCTCAGCCAATCAAGTTGCTTAAAAGGTGTTTGATAAAACTTACACAAAATTGTAAAGTGTTGGATATGTCATATCGTTTTTCCAGTGATTTACTCGGGAAATCAGTGCGTGCAAATTTTGAGTACGCAAACATCTAAACTGATGCTAAAAAGAAACGCCTCATTTCAACTAGGTACATAATTTTCGTGATTAAGAATAATATAAGGAAACATTAATGTTGTCACCCAGTAATAAGTCCTTGGTGACATGCGCAACGTGAGGTATGTCGTTACTATGCTGATAGACACAGTCATAACGTTGCCAGAATATAGAGACACTCACAGAGCATAAAAGCTAGTACATGTATATGTGATGTGTCCTCGAAATTACCTTAGCCAACAACAAGTTGTGGCCTAAACTCGTTTTGAAACATTGATAAATCTGAGGGCGTTACATAAGCCAAGACGCGAATCCTTACTGAGCTCTTCATTATTTCAACACCACGGCCGCGATGATACGAGCAGAGAGATAAACGTTGATGACGGTGGCATATCTTAAGAACTCTTTACGCTAAACAAGAAGATTTCCGTTGTGTGTCGACTTATTTGACAAACACGGTTATCTTTCACCACACATGACGTAGATACTGCCATGAAAATCTGTCACGCGAATGTCGTTGGCGTAAATATAAATTATCTAGTTGTCTTGGCTTACCGACATTACACTCATTCTACCTGAACGTGGCCTATCAGCAAACATTTTTGTATAACGAAAGACTTAATGGGTTCGTTTCTTTTTCCCGTCAATATATGTTCATGTATGAAACTATTTACATGATTTCGTGAGTTTTAATTGGCTTTCGCACGAAATTCACTATACAAAACGTGTATTTATCAAAACAGAAAATTTGTTGATTTAAGATTTAAAGTTGTGGTTATTTTTAGCCGCGACGGGATGTTCCGATCTAGTTCGTTGAGTTCCGTGATTTTCCATACAGTCATTACGTTGGGTTTTATCGCTAATTTCAAAATAATATTAGTATAAATTCTGGAGCAAATACTTGTGTTTTTTTGTATCTTAGATACGTTTTATATATTCATTGAATGTTTGCTTGAGTTTTAAGCAAAAGAATGATACTTGACAATTATCAGCGTTCTATTTAGTAAAGGGGCTTTAATGTTTTTTATGATAAATCGCAATATTTAGATAAGTTACATTAATCGTAGGACCATTGGTCAGTTTCCTACGCACATGGCTAGCTAGCACCCCCCCCCCCCCGTGGTATCCTCGATTAAATATCCCATTGTTATTAATTTTAAGTGTGAGAAGAGAGTTTTAGGAGACAAAGCGCTACGTACCGATAACCATAGAAAAATGGCCACATGATAACGTTTTAATATTGCGTCGTCCAGCATTGTTCATTGACGACCAGAAATAGAACTGCCCTAGATATACATGTATTCATCTCACAACTGACCGTATGTCATAATTATATGCGTGAACTTTAAGTCCGCTAATCCATGATTTATTACTACAAGTATTATGCTGCAATCGTCCAGCTTAGTAACAAGCCTAGATGCGATAGGCAAGCAGAGAACTCGCGTTCTTATAATTACTTTTGGAATTAAGCGGTAATCAATACCGTAGGTCAATGTACTGTTTGTCTTAAGTCTGCCATTTTAGTGAGGGTCATGTTTGTAACGATGTGACAGAGATGACATAATAAGACATATGTACTATACCTTACTTCAAGACAGGAATGAATGACAATGTGATTATGTCCGCTTACAATTCGGAAAGGCTTGGATTCAAACTGAATTCAGGCCATGGAGTTTTGTCGGGTTAAAACCACAAGTCGATGGCTTGATAATATTTGCATTAATAATTATACAAAAAGGTACACAACACAACTTTCAGCACAGTTAGTTTTACATTAGATCTTAGACTTGATGACAAAAAGCTAATCAAAACATTCTAATACATGTACTATTATTGGGAAGAATAATGGTGAATGATCAGAGAAATTAGGTCAACATCACGTGACTCAACATATTTTTTCGAGACGGCTAAATTCCCTTGGTAACTATAAAAAGTAACTTTCCCAACCTGAACTCGCATAGCATTTGATAATATATTTTTATACATGTTTTTTCTTGTATCAGTATTCGTTAAAAAAGATATTTGGCGCTGTGAAGGATTCATTTTGTTTGAAGTATAAATGTGTATGGTATTATCTTAATTAATTTTAATTCCCAAATAAGTAAAATAATATTTTCGAGACCCACATATTGAAATTTTGGGACCTGAAACTTTTTCTTGACCCGCATATTGAAATTTTTAACTGTATACTAAACGTTCTTTTCGGGTCTGCATATTGAAAGTTTGGATCCGTACACAAAACTTTCTTAATGGGGCCTGCATATATTACTAATTCGAAGAATAAATACATTGTAAAATTAATTTTATAATATAATTAATACGTAGCTTGAATTTTGGAAGAAATTTAAACAAAATCTGTATGTAGGAATCAAGTTGATTTTTGCCCTTGGTGACCCAAATGCCGGTCTCAGAGTGACATAAAACTGTACAAACACATTTCATATGGATTTGGACTATTAACATAAATATCATATCATTTGCAATGATAAGTATGTAAATTGAAGTCTTTACATGTTTTGCGACTTCAACGTCCCAAAGGGAAGTAATCGTGCAATAAACCAAACGTTTAATTCGAGACCGAACATTAAACATTTGGGATCCCTATTACTAAACTTTACTTCGGGACAACGAATAGTATCAAATATTTTATTCACTTCTCTCTACCGAAAAGAATTTCATTGGACAAACAGGAATAGTAGAGCAAATTGCATTGGTTAAAATATTGATCAAAAGTTGGCTTAGACAGCTGCGCCGAAAAATTGGACAATGACGTATCTATTGCAAGAAACCCGGGTCGATAGCGCAGTTGGTAGCGCGCCGGGATTTATAATATCGTGCCCGAGGGGGTGCGGATTCGAATCGCACCCGGGGAGGTTATACCTTTCCATGAAAATTTGACAATAATGTCGATTTTCCTCCATTGATTAGATAATATGGAGACGTTTCCGGCCTTGTGGAAAGGTATGTGAGTACTGGTTATAGACAATGGTCCAGGAAAGCTAGGTTAGGTGCGCTGGACGCCGTAAAATGACCTAAATTGTGTTGACACGGCGTTAAATCTAGTAAAAAAATCTATTGTTAGATGATACGTATGTGTGTTCTAGATTGTTATAAGTAATTTGTTGACTGTCATAGAATGATTTACTTTTTTTCTAAGATAAAAATAGGTTTTATAAATGGAAACCTTTGTGTACTTCAAAATCGATTTCATTTGAAGAACAGTTTAAACTAATGCCGACTGCTAGTATTCCTTGTCTCACAAACACGCCTCTTCTCCTTTGATGTTTTATAATAATTTATACAACACTCATTTTGAGAGAAGTTGCTATAAATTGAACACAATAACTATTAGACCTTCCGGCTTCGGCATGCTAGCCTTTTGTCTATTGTTATAGATACTAGTAAATAGGGGGAGAGTCACAAATAGAAAGAAAGCCTATCTAATGATTCTCAAAACTGTACAACACTGGTAGATCAATTTAACCAAGGCTGTATTTTTTAAGGGGGGGGGAGGTTAACGTCCTAGCATCACATTGTGTATGCCATATATCCCCGGAATATGGTGGCTGATTTATGCCATGTCGCCTTGTTGTCCCGCGGGGTGCCACACGAAAACACGAAAGTACGACAAAATGGTCTTTTTGTCGTATCATCGTCCCGCGAGGCGCCATGCAAAAACACAATCATACGACATTTTAATCATTTGTCGTGTTTTCGCCTGAGGAAGCACAAAGAAACAATGTATTTTTACGACAAAACTTTTACAAAGGTACGACACATTTTCGTGAAACAACAATGCGACGTGGCATAAATCAGCCACCATATCGGAAAGCAAAACCTAGATGTTAACATGTTACTAGGTCCATACTTCTGCGGTGACTGTCAACTTTCTAACATGATTTAGAATCAGTGATAGGAGGGAATATATATACGTGAAATTATTTCACGACCGAATTCCACAAACATCTGCACGGCCCGGGAATAGAGCCCATGACCACTCGATTAGTGGACTAGTTTGCTACCGACCGAGCAAGCTGGTGGGGTCTGGAATATTCAAATGGGAAGTTCGTCAATATGTCATCTTTATAATAATCCATTCATAAGAAATATAGAAATATCTAAATAAGATCTTACCACTTTTAAAACTTCATGTGTTCCAACTTGAGGCTCTAAATTAAAGTTGGTTGATGGAGATTTAATCATGCACCTCATAACTAAAGTTAATGAAAGTGCGATCTATTTCCACTAAATGCCGTTATATTTAACAAGAGATCACTTAAAGTAAAAGTAAATTAAGTTTTCCTCATATTAGTAACATTTTGTGTTATAATTTTCCGTAGCCTTGATGTATATTTATATCAGCATCTTATTAAATCAATTAAAACAAACTATAATTACACCAAAAATCCATGATTTGTTTTATCTGCACACTAATCTAGTCCAATCACACCAAAAACACAGTATAGTCGTGTCACTAACTCTACACGGTGATGAGCAACTTTACACCTGACTGAACAGCACGCTGCACGGACTACTCGATTTTCCCGTGCTCCACGTAGTAAAATAAACAAAACGGGTATAATAATTTTTGATTTTCTAAATATAAGGACACTAATATTAATACTGGATTCTCATGACCCTTATTATTTGTTGACGTTGTAAACATACATGTATAATAATATAATAGTTAATGCTTCATTGATTTATCGCTTAATTTTGCTGGATGTCGTGTATCTATATATCATCACATATTGTAACCTGTGAAAAATAAAATATATATTTTGTTCTGTTCTATTTAAGAAAATGATAAAAAAAAAGTATAGAGCCACTCGATTGTGCAAAGGGAATGACGATTTTTGTTGTTGGCAAGTTTTTACAATATTCCTGGACCTATTATTACGTGATTCATTGCTATGGTACTAAAGGGTACAGTGTAAACGGCTGACACCACGGAATCGCTGTCATCTTTACTACCTAAAAAATAAGAATGTTTCATCCAAGTCATTGTTCATGGTAAATGATGAAACTTTTATAAATATGATCTTATGTTATCAACCCACGCACAATGTAAGCAAATATCATATGTCGTAAAATAAAAATAAACATGTTCTTTTAATGTATCTACTTTGAAAGTACAAAAAGTACAATTTCACTTATCTTTAAAAGCCTTTGCGTAATTCTTCTCATACAAGAAAAATAACTTAAATATTTAATGTAGAATAACATGTATCTCCTACTTGGTGATTATTAGACTTGCTTTGTTTGTTTGTTTGTTGGGTTTAACGCCGTAGCAACACAATTATAGGTCATATAACGGCGGTCAGTCAACCTACTCATTCCTCCTGGAAAGGCTAAATCTCTGGATTTAGCTGTTAACCAACTACTAAGCACATACTTTCGTCAGTGACTGACAACTGCCCTACATAATTAAAAATCATTGGTAGGAGGGAGAATGGCCGTAGAAATAATTTAATGACCAAGCTCCACTAAAATATGCCCCGCCCGGAAATCGAACCCACGACCCCTCGATCAGTAGACTTGCGTGCCACCAACTGAGCTAGCCGGGCGGCTATTAGATTTGCAAAAGCACAACCAAATCCAATGGCCTCTCAGTGTACAATAAGATTACCTAAAATAGTTTATTAACAAAAGGAAATATGGTAACTATTTGGTTAGTACAGCTTCTAAGTAGATCTAGTTAAGCAATTTCCATAAAAAGATTTAGATATACGCACGAAATCACCAGAGACAATCTGCACTCGCTAGGAAGCGCACCTATCAATCAAAAGGTCGTGGAATCGATTCCTGAGTTGATCTATAACTATCTATAACTCAAATGTCTCTCTTTAGCATACGCATGTTTCAAGTAAGGTAAACGTCAGTTACTGCCATACATAGGTTTAGTACTGGTCAAGATAGCTATGTCTCGCCGGGTAAAGTAAGTCGGTCCACTGACCGCCGCAATAATTATGAGAAGAGTGATGTTAAGTACCATAATATCTACATAAAATAAATCATGCATGATTATTTCTGGCATTTTACAAATAGTCAACACGAGTTGTCTTTCTTTCATCACATTAACTGCTCTTCAAATATCAATGCGTTTAACATTACTCTTGTATCACCAATAAATGTTCAAGAAGCATGTCGCATGCTGTACAATATTATTTATTGACAGTCATCATAAAACAATTCCAACACAAAAGTTTTACAAACCTGTCCGGTTGACTAAATTAGTAGCTTGTCCGACTACATGTACTAACCAAGGTCCGCGGTGGGACCTACAAGCATTTGTGAAGTTTATTCATGAACTTTAAAGACCATTCTCTCACCTATCTCTGTAACAAATGGGACAAATGTCAGCCACTGGCGACGGTATTTGCTTGATACAAGATAAAACGTGTGTGTCAAGACATCCATACCTGTACAGGCATATAATAATGTTTTATAATCGAGTGGGAATTGAAATCAAACAAAGTATTTTATTAATCAATGGATTGGTTTGGAAATGAAAAAAATCTTAACTTCTCGGTCAAATATCTGACGTTCATAAACGTGTAATACATTATTGTCTCAACATGTTAAAAAAAGAAAACCAACAATTTCGTAAAATGCATTTATTTTGTTTTACATGACACTGTTTTGACGAATCATTAGAAGACAAGTCAAAAATAGTAAAAAGCACATACATGTACATATATAACAGAATACATATGTTAACACAAAGGACAATACGGAAAATGCCAAAAAATAAGCATATTTTGGCACAAAACATGTATATCAAACAAACGGTTTAATAAATAGTCGTTCATAAATGGCGAATTCTAAATAAATTATTTTAATTTTAAATATCCACTTAACTATCATTAAAATCTAAAAAAATGAAAAAAATATAAAACATGCAACAAAAATACATAATAAAATTCATACATTTACAGCAAATTGCTAATGCAAAAAGCATTACTTCTCAAATGATTGTGCATAACAGACATAAACGAATGAAATGTCTTAATAGTAGATCGTTGCCTTTTTGCCGGGGTTTGTAAGCCTAGTCACGTGGGAGAACTCTTTGATATCTCACATCAACTATCCTATATTCATAAACTTTATCAACTTTTCAAAAAAATCACCAACTCTATAAATAGATAGATAAAAATCACAAATAAAGTAAATGAATCAATAAATATTCATCAATTTTATCAATTCTTAAATGAATAATTATCATTTTTTTTTAATTCTTAAATGAACAATCAGCAATTTTATCAATTCTTAGATAAATAATCAGCAATTCTTTAAAGAACAATCATCAATTATATCAATTATTTAATGAATAATCATCAATTTCATCAATTCTTTAATAAATTTTCATCAATTTTATCAATGAATAATAAATATTCTTCAACAAAGACATTTATTTATCAATTAAGTTAATCAATGTTCATCAATTTGTCTATGGATAAGTGCATATTTATCAAGAATTTCATTTCAATAATGTATAGTAATCAATTATGTTAATTAAACTGCTGTATAAGAAATTACATTAACATTCATGGTTCACTCGAGGTTTCAAAACAAATCGTAGTAAGGGAGACTATTTTTTAAAAAGATGCAACACAAATACTTTATACTTTCAAACCCTTGCAGGAAAGAAGTAGAATTATAAATACATAAATTACGATGAACAGACTTTTCAAACTTTTTACATGTAATATATACACTTTGTACACATTCCTACTAATTTAGTAAAAAAAATCCTTTCGAGAATGAAACCTAATGTAACTTGAAAGCTTAATCCAAAATATATATTATTTAGCAAACATTTACCGAACTTTCAAAACCCTCATTATGTGATTTACAGCATCGAAGAAAGAAATCTTCTTTATTCCTGTTTTGATATTCGGACAAAGTGCAGTCTAAATCTCGTCAAGAAATTTAGCATAGATAAATTTGATGTTTTAAAAGAAGCCAGATAGACAGTAAGGGCATCAAAGAAGCTTATTATGGTCAATACTGAATGTAGAAAGGTAAATTATATAATACAAGTGTAATAGAATTTTCCCCTGTGTATTCCATCAAATAAAAGCACCTGATGAAAGAAATGACAATATATGTAAGAACACAATACGGCAGCATGGCAAGGTTATTCTAAATGTATCTGATAGGCTGACAAAATACATTTGTAGTCATTTAAACATCTCAGGTATAACAGTTCAAGCTTAAAAAACGGGAAATCCAAATCTCAAGACATGGATGATGTTTTAATACAACTCAAACATACGGACAAATCTTTACAAATCGCAAAAGTATAAGTCATTTCTTTCAATAGCACAATAAAAGCGAAATATGACTTGAAAGAAATGATAAGGCGTGCGATAAAAAGATTGACTCAAAATGCATTTAGACCAATCATATAATTGCTTATTTCATCGAAAAAAGAAAAGTTTAGAATGGTAATTAGGTCACGTATATATAGGTCCTTAAATAATTATTGCTCATTTGATTAATAATAGTTTACTACAAGAAACAAAAATAACGATGATTTACGCTCTTACGTGCCCTGTATCTTAATAAGCGATGTCAATATCAGCAGAATTTTATTAGGTCATAGTCTGATACTGGTGACAAGTGACGAAGAGTTAAGCCAACAGTTGTGACATTTCTTGCAAATTACATTAACTGGAGTTAAAAACGAAAATGCTTTATAACTAAATATCTTAACAATAGGTTCTTATAAGATTTCTATGAACTATTAACAAAACACCTTGCGACAAAATTAAATAATTATTAAATTCCATATCATTTAACAATTTTATTAGATAAAAATAGAACATTTAGGACATTATATTTCTAAAGCTAAACATCGTTAAGAGTACATGTTATTCCAGAATTTTAAAGTGATTGGAATTTGAAACAATTTGGAACTAAATGCTACTGTTTGCGATTAATTCTATCGCAAGAGTTTTGAAAAAAGAACTTATGTATTGTTAAGAAGATATTACAATTCCTTTGACCATGTCATATTAAAAATCAAACTAATATCAATGTTCCAAACACTAGTTTTATAGTTGGTATTAATTGTCTCAAACTATTGCTCCACGCCTTCTTCATTTTTATCTTCTCTTTCATCGCCCCAGTTTGTTGGTGCACCTCCTCTTTTCATCATAATTTCCCTTTTCCATAATGGCAAGGAATCCCATTCATCTTCTAACTTAGATTCATCAATATAGGCTGGCTTTGGAGTCTTCTTTGCCTCCGGTGGATCCTTGGGTAATTGGGGCTGTGAAAATAACAAATTTAGAATTAAAAATATGATAAGAAAAGATAAGTAAGTCAATAGTTTAGTTAATATACATGGAGCCTCGTGACCCAAATTTATGCAAATTTTAAATGGGCTCTGTATTCAATGATTGCTTCAACAAATTTTAATACACGGTTGTAACACTTTTAGAAAAAATTACGTGGGTTTCTAACAAATAAAAAAGTTATGGTCATACTCGTTACAATCATTAGAATATATTTATGTAAATAAATTCACTCAAGCAGGATTATAACCATAGTCAAAGTTAAACTACATGTACCTACATAACCGTTCATGACTCATTAGAAGCAACAAACATGAATAGTTATGACTAATTAAAAAACCTACGGAAATATGGTAAACCAATTACAGAATTCATACGTGATTTTCAGAATGGTAACGTAATGAACTGAGCGTACTTATATACCAACAAGAAAGAAAAGTTCAATAAACTTAAACTTGAACCAAAACCCATCAATGTTACAACATGCATTCCAAGTTTCTCATTTTGATAGATGTCACTAAAGCGCAAAAGCTGAAAACATTTGCATGACGTATGTTATACAAGATCGCATAGAATAGTAACAACTAAGTATAAACAGTATGATCACCGGAACGTCAATTATCTTGTCATTAAAACATCATCAATGATAACACGGAAGTCATTAACATTGAAGAAAAAACCTCTACAGAACTCAAAAAAGTATTCAACAAAACTTAACAGCAAAAAACGGTAAAGTACATGTTAAGTGATAGCATGGGCTAGTTCTTATTAGTCAATGTCAGAAAAATGCTGTACAAGGACGAGATTTAGATATAGCTTGATTGTACTAGTAAACGTCTGGTTGCACAGTCTACGTAAGTGTTTTGGCAGACTATGGTATTTAGTTATAATTCGAAGAATTATATCAGTCATTTCTGAATTTCGTCATTAACAGTTTCTATGACCCTTTGACACTGTAATGACTTAAACAATAGTTTCAGTAAACTGACATACACAAAGATATTCCAGTTGGTAGATCTATAGAGTGTGTCAGAATAAAAACGCATAGTCTCGAGAATAGGTTCAACTGGTTTACCATTTACACGGCAGACAAAATTGATGTTTTAATTGATTATACAGAAGTACCCAATGATGTAGTTACGCTAATTCATTAGGGAATACACATCAATATCTCAAAATATTCATATAATAATTATCAAACATGTAAATGGACTGCCTGATCTACAAAAACATATTGCAGTGATTTATGGATATATAGTATTATTGAGTGACTGAATCATACTGGTAAACATATTATGACAATTATTTGAGATTAATTGAATAATCTAACATCTCAAAAAGAGTTTATTAATTAATTGCAATCAGAAATACGCACTAAATGTGATGCTAATTATTGCATGTTTTATAACTTGATTTTAAAGAGAATACGATTTTGAATTAAAAACAATGTATACTAGTATAAAATCGGATATAATATTGAGCCGAAGTGCTTGATTTAAATAACAGCCAAAACATACATATCATATAACAGACGTAGTAAAATAACTGCAGCAATAACTGATGGACGTCTATATTGTTATATTCACATACCTGAAAAAGAAACAATGTTAACATGCAAATAAAAATGCAACAATCAAGCTATATTGACTCACTTTTAGCACCACAGAAGCTTTACTCTGTTGAGTTTGTTGTGTTTGTTGAGAAGGAGGAGGTTGTGTAGGTGTTGGGGTTGGTTCCTCTGCATTCGAAGTCTGCAATAGGTCATAGTGTAATACATATACAGAAACAACATGGTTAAAGAACAAACATTCCATGATACAGGCGAGATGTATATCAAATAATGTAAAGTACTATTCAACAAAGATAAGTGTCAGAAAAAGTGTAAAAATATTTCATTGTTTACCTGCTATCCTCTTAAATTTAAATTTAAGAGGATAGCAGATAAACAATGAAATATTTTAACAACCCCATACATGTCTTAGTTAGCGACTAAGATAAAATAGTGTCATACTTTTATCTATAGTGCGTAAATATTAACCCCGACCTGACCTTTCACATTTGCATCTAATAATTATCTACACATATCCCGACGAAAGTCAGTACCACGCCTATTTTACACTTCGACAGCGATCTTAAAATTATAGAAGTATGTTTGTGTGTTAAGTTTTAACTCATAATCCTCACAGTCACGGTGTAATCGAGCATTTATACTACATTCGAATTCAATGTTATGAATATTCTTGCATAAAGGTCAGGTCGGGGTCAATATTTACGCACAATATCTCAAACCATTGTCAAAATATCGTTGTTGAGTATTACTTAAAGCAATCAAATATTTTCTTGCATTACGGTCAATGCTCACTTGTGTTTTTTACAATATCCAATCATGTGATGAAGCACCAAGCAGAAAAAACCAATCAACATTTGATAAAAACACAGTGCATGTAATCTGTAATGACACATATTTCGAGGATAATAAGCACAATTAGCACACACAAAATGTGCACGTGCCTTTGATGCAAACACAGGACATGTATACGCAAAAAGAGTTTGTCAATCTCACATGGTAGACCATGCGACATTGAAGCATATTATTGCAAAACAATTAAATTTAATTAAATCAGACATAACAGTTATCGAAAGTGCAACATTACAGACACCATTTTGCAGCTATGATAGGGCCACATTATGTACAGTGTTTAGTACACGTATTACATCAGTACAATAAATGTACAACATACCTTTATTCAAAAAGAATTTACAAGTTTAATCCAAATTCAGTTTAATTTATAATACTACTTTCATGTTCATTATACAATAAGACAAATTAAATGAAAACATAAGAACAGTCTAAGACAACATAACGATCATTAATGCAATATATCGTGTTTTTAGAGGTGTTAATAATCTATCTACCATCTATGTTCCTACGTAAAAACATTTCAGAGCAATTCATATAACGTTCTATGTTCCTACAGATAATCGAACAGATATGGACAAAGAACATTTGTTTCTGAAAGGATCAACGGAAAAGTAAAACAGTGCAACAAGGAGAGACAGAAGTCTGGGACACTACAAGCCTAGACTAAATGACAGCGATAACAGTTCAACATAAAAGTAAGAAATTCTGAGCATGATTTAAAATAGTACTGCTCTTAATATCTGAACGAGAAAACAAAAGAGACATTATAACAGCTTGCATAATTGCAGAAACAAAAATAAGATACTATTGCATAATCAGAACTTGCTCAATCTTCGATTGATGGTAAATGAAAAGATCGATAATATTTACTACTAATTATACCGCACAAATAAAAGCAAAGCAAAACAAAGAAGGCTGATTTGTTTCTTCATACTAAGCCGTTTAAAGCCGATAACTTCATTTCGTAAAGCTAGTAAATGCATTGAACTGTTACACAACTGTAAGCTTTCTGTAAATGCTTGTCCACCCATAGATAATAACATAATATCACACCTATCATTTGTCTCAACGACAGAAGCCTTCCCTGTCGTTAAGTTAAATACACTTTATCTGTTATATAAACTGCACTATCAATTGTAAAATAATCGTAAAATTTTCCTAGATAATTATTATCATGTTTCTGTACAAATGTTTACTTTAAACTACGCTACCTGTATTAAATTTAACACAATAAAATAATTGTAACGTGAACGTCTGGAATAAATAGGAAAATACTAAGAGGACACGGCAGTCTTTGTAAAAACTCACACTCAAAGACTATGGGTGGACAAACATCGAGGATAGGCCGCAAAGCATGTTGAAAAAAAGGTTGGTCCAGATATAATCTGACATGTCGAAGCTTTTCTAGGAAAGATGTCACCTCTAAGAAACTTCTTATGGATAAGACTCACTTTTAGAATCAATGTTGCTTTTTGTGTATACACAGTATGTGCAGGATAATGTGAAACACTGTCTCCATTGTAGGCCTGTAAGAAGTCACAGTTTTGGGATGATACAGAGACATGCATAAATATAATGATTTAAAATAATAAGTAAAAGAATTATAATATTAGTGAGAATGTATACCATTGTTTTAAACAAACTTTTGTAAAAATCACATCTTACATGTTCGATATGGTGTCACAACATGAAAAGACACAAACTTTTTAGTAAATCTATTAAATCAGTAAATACATAATGAATAGAGTTGTCTGTAAGAAATGTTTTGACTGCACATTGGAAAGTCTTTTAAACTGTAAAAATACTTAACAAATAAATTGATAAAGGACACTAATGGTTAAATTGATTCAACATAAGTAGTTTCAATGTCAGGTTTCAAACAATGATAGCTATTTTCACCGACAGCTGCATGAAAGAAGAGCATATACAAGTTAATGAAGAAAGAATGAAACACACACATTTATCACTAATACGCAGATTTTGACTAAATCATTGGTTTCGTTGACAAAATGGAATACTAAATGCAAAGAGTACATCTGTATTGATTTTTTACAAATAAGCAAATAAGAGCAAGTAGTTAAGTTACAGAATCAATATTATTTCACCACAATTATAGACAATATCTGCATTTTAGAGAAAACTACCTGACACCAGTACAGATACATGGTAATTGTACACACACCATGGGGTAAATATACAATACATGTGGTAACATTTAGGATAATAAATAATGGGAATACACAACAAGACAACACGACACCTATGATATACGAAAACATCATCTACAAATGTACGAAACTTTTTTAGATAGAAGTCATACAAAGCAAATAAAAAGAGCTATTGTTATTACCAGTAAACTTATTCAGTATATTAAATACGATGTTAACTGCTTAACAAATGAACATATACGTTTCTTGCAAAGGCAAAAATAAATGCAGAGTAAAATTTAACATATGTTAAATTTAGCAACTATGCTACGAAAGCTGATACTACTGTTGCTTGTTAACTAGAATCAACACTCAGAAAATGATGTATGAATGCTGTATACCCCGTCTGTCATATAAATAAGAAAAGCACCACACAGGTGAGAGATTTTGCAGAACATTACAGACATACCAAAACGTTTAGCTACTGCATAGAAATTCCTACATGACATGATGTAGGATAGGAGTTACTCCCAAACATTTTACTGAACATGTTGTAAGGAAATATTTTATTACATATATAAATTATACCTTAGATATCTCAAGGAATTCGAGGATTACATATTACAATGAACACATAGTTTTACACAAACAACACGAACACTTTAGACACTATTGTAAAAGCTTTAATATTTCATATGAACCTGATAAAGCTGATAAAAAGTTACATGTAAATGTAATCGTATATGTACATCTCTAATAACTACTAACACCACTCTCTTAGTTTACGTGAACATTGTGGATCCGGTTACACGTATATTCACACCCGTACATCATAAATGCTCAAAATTGCTTCAAATGCACCCTAATTATGTTTACGCGTTTGAAAATAGCAGCATTAGCAAACATGCGACTGAATCAAATAAAGAAAATAAACAGTTTGATCTGTGAGACCAACAACTGTTGAATTAAAAGTAATTGACGTAAAGATAATGGCAACATAAGAAGCAATTAGATTGCTGATAATGTCAAAAGAAAGACATAAATATCTAGAGAAAAAGGCTCTAAACATAACAGAGAATAATAGCAAAGGTGTTGTACAAAAGATGTAATGATAAGCGATATTTTTTACTAGAATAATGCTGCTGTTCATATATATAAATGCTGCTGTAATAGTAATACAAAAGAGAAAGTACATGAGCGTGTTTATCTAATATTAAGCAGGATTATGTAGATATAATATATACAATACAAAAAATGTTAAGACAATCAATGAAGTTATACATGAAATACTTGTGGTTCTGGTTCCACATAATGATGAGGATGATGGTGATCAGGAGGTGGTGATGGTGGCGGTGGTGGCAATGATTCAATATCATACATTTCGTCCTGAAGGTAACAATGATCATAATAGACATAAAATATAATATTATTTCCCGATCCAAACCTTCTACTGACAATAGTCATTGCATTACGATGAGTCGGTACAAAAACGGACTACTTCATAAAGAGCAATATCGCTCGTCGCTCGGACCTGTTCTCATTTTTTTTGGTTAAGCCATTTACTTAGATAAACCTTAAACTTGTACAGCTTGATAATATAAAAAGACAGAATAGTTGGAATAACAACAAATCAAGATAACAATAGGTTATGTAAATAAAACATATATCCAAAAAAGACAAAACACACAACAACATTAAATAGTTGAATACAATATCTAAATTATAGATTTCTGACAAACTAAGCTAAGTCCAGTAATAAGTAGTATGCTACGTGTGCATTATATGCTTTCCGTAGACACACATATAAAATGTATGAGTGATTTAAAAAGTTGAGTTGACCTACAATCAAATATATTTACAATGCGACACAGATCACAAGTCTAAAAGTAGTATTTGAAAGCAAGGCTTCAATAACGAGTTGGGCACAAATATAAAACCATTGATAGTATAAGTATGTCTCGATTCAAAACATAATATAAAAAGGCCATGTATGTGTATAGGCCGGTGGTCTTGTAACACTATGAAATAAAGAGATTTAAATATTTCCATAATGCATTATAATTACATTACACACAACTAACATCTCAAATCGTATTTCATTGGAAAACTAATAAATTAAATTGTATTTAATTGGAATAATTTTATAACTGTGGTCGCCATGCCTTCAAAAATTTCCACTTAAGACTATTGATCTAAGTAGAATATGACTGACATGCAACGTGATAGATTATTAATGATAATAATACTACGAGGTTAATAAACAAAACATTACCGAGTTTTCTATTCTGTTTTCACCATCTAACTCCTACAAATACAAGAACCAAAAATCATAAATCACATACAAAGTATGAGGAAGGAATCAATAACATAGTATTATGAGAAAAGATGTTGAATTCATTCGCTACAATGGCTACAATGTAAGTTCTGAAGAATTCAAAAATCATGTATATTAAAAATTACACTAAAAGTATAACACAAAAACTTTATAAACCATTTTATAAAAATGCACGGAACTTGCTTTATCTATCGAACACAAATCATTGCGACTACTAATAATTGGGTTCAAAATCATTATTTTATCAAATAACCTGTTCATTAATGGTTTCTCTTTCATCAGCCCAGTTTTTGATAGCACCACCACGTTTCATCATTATTTCTTTTTTCCAAGCAGGAACGTCTTGAAGTTCTTCGTCCATTTGTTTCTCCATCTCCTTTTGTTCTTTTAGCTTTGCTTTACGTAATTCTTCTTCCTCTTTCATCTGTAAAATATTCAGAAACATGCTATGCTTCAGAACAACTTCTTATAATTACAATTTACTTGCTTTTCAGTTTGTGAACGTGAGTCACGGAATTAATGTCGATCACCGCATCAGATTGACACGATTAAAGACAATTACATACAAACCTTGTAGAAGTCCACGTTGAAGTCATTCACCTACTGAAACAAAATCCAAAATTAATTTGGAAAGGTAGAAACGTTAATAGATTAACAACACAAGCATAACAACTGGACACAACAAGAATACAAAAACAAATAAACAAAAAGCAACAACAAAATAACACTAAACAAAACATTAAGCAATTAACTACGCGCCTGTTACGGCTTTTATTGAAACAACTCTAATTGTAGAGGTAAATATTTACTATTGCGGCAACATGTTCACAATAGACTGTTTGTTTTACCTCGCTTCCAGTGCGGACATATATTGTAACACTAAGTACGAATATGTCGTGATATTGTGTGTCTCTTTTAAGCCCTAATTTGTCATCTATGATGACAATTTTTACAATCAAGTAGTAATATATTGACGATAAAACAGATATTGTCACCCTAAAGATTAAACAAGTAGATCATATTATACATATTCAAAAACATTTATTTCATCGTTGCGCAACATATCTATACAACGATAGACCGATAGATTAAATAATAATGACACATGCAACTGAGCCAGTATAAGTTTTGTCTTTTTATTTACATCAAAAGAATCACATATGATTAATATATTTATTCGCTGCGCAGATTCGCAATGCAAAAGCAGACATAAAAACAACATAAGATGAAAACTGATAACGCAAATTTGTTGATGGATGAAACTGAAACAGGTTAACAATTCATTGGAACATCTATTATCATTGGTTTGTCAAGCTTAATTTGCAAATGACATTGTATGCAAAAACTGTAGATGTAGATCACAGCTAAAGCTGGCCGGCAAGATTATTCGTTATTTTAGTAATGAATTGCTAAGGGATGAATTTCGGCGAGGTATGTAGTTTGTACAAAAGATAGGTAAAGACTTTAGTAAAATACAGAATATAGAAGAAGTATGTGATTGCAATTCAATTGAGAGTACAGATAAATTCTTATACATTGTATGTACTAAATGAAGTAAAATCAGAAAAGAATAGAATTTAAGACAGTTTTGACAATCAGCAGAAAGCCTGAATTATATTATTAGAAATTTGTTGTTCATTAATAGATAAAGTGGAAGAAAAAAGTTGAAGGGGACTTTTTTGTTTAAGAATTTCATGGTAACAGCAAGCTAAAAGTTTGGGTTTAAGAAAAAGAAGAAGAGTTGCATGTTGAAATAAAGAAATAGCTAATAAAACAGTGTTTCCTATATAGATATACTTACGGACGTCTTTGGTGGTGTAGGGGTTGTAGCTGGCTGTAATTGTAATCATTGGTCAGGTCAAGATTATGGTATACATAATATTTCATCGAATGCAGGACTAATTTTTGTTAATTCAACATATTACGTATGTTTAAAACTGTTTATGGCGGAAAAGGGTAAATAATACCAATTTTATTTAAGAATACAATAACAATCTTTTAAAGAATGCTTTATTAACCAGGTCATTATCATAACCACAAGATCTTCATAACTAAATATCGATTAAGGACATCTGTAAGTTTAAGATAGTAACATTTGTTCGCCGCGCAGAAATACAGTGCAAATGCAAAATTCAAGCAATGATTGATAAAACCAACTTCTGGATATCAAATATTTCGCACATGATTTCATTATTATAGCATCTTTACCAAGTTTGACCAGGCATTTATCCTTATTTAATAGCATGTCTAACAAAAAGTAGCTTATCATGTAAAACTACAAGTATTTTATTTTTTACAAGACATTTGGCAATGGTGTGACGAAAAGCACAGGCGATACACAGAGATTAAGACAATGTTATAAAACAGAGCATTGGTGAATATACAATTTTTCTATAACAAGTATAAAATTCTGACAACTTATGACATGACAAGATAATTTATCGGAATGATGTTTTACTTTAAATACTATCATAGCGCTTATATGTAAATTATCATAGGTCGCACAATCGATTTTATATCGGAGAATGAATAAATGATAAGAGTTTTGTCATATAAAACCAGCATTTATATGATTCAGGAAACCTGACTTAAAGTAAATATTAACACAGTAACTGCAAAATCTATCTAGGGGTCAAGAAAACTAGAAAAAGAAATTAAAGTTGTTGGTTAGTTTGAAGAAAAAGCTAATCAACTTTTCCTTTATAATCATACTTACAGGAGTCTTTGGTGGTGTAGGTGTGGGGGTACTTGTCTGTAATAATAATTATTTGTCAAATTAAGATTTGAATATGAGGTTTTTATACTAATATTATTCCGGCATTCAATACTAAAACGTATAAGTACATTTTGACAAATAAACCCAATTAAGCAACAATAGCGTTTTATTACATTGTTATATGTTTTTGTTAAATTGCAGATTAACTTAGACATTTCATGTCACGCTTAAGCAACGATATGCAAACAGCAGTTGTAAAAAATGTTCTTTCTGTACTTTTTAGTTTTGATAGAGAAAACAAATTAAGTAAATACAATTGCAATAAAGACATTGCCATCGGCAACATATCTCATCGTGATGGCATTTCAAATTACATAAAATCCTTACATTGCAACCAAACAAATAAGAAAATCCATACAAATAATCTTATTATTGAAAAAATGAAAATGTCACCGTAGGTATTTACATTGACGTAGCTTTTGACATATGACGGCAAAGTCAGTTTACAAAAACATAAATCTACGAGCGTTACCTGAGAGGAAGAATTTATTTTGTCATATACTTGATATATTTATATATATATACCAGAACTGCAATTAATCGTCAGCATGTCAAGTATAATAGAATATACCTATTGACAAATGCAACAGTACACTTATAAGTCTTATAAAATATATACATAGTAATATCAGGTATAAAACAGGTTAAACCAGTTGCTATGTTCGCTGCGCTGAGACGCACTGCAAAAGCACAAAACGACAAAAGATAAAGATTCTCGATTTTTTCTGGATAAGGTATTGCATTTTTATGGTTTGTATAATATCTTTGACTACTACCAACTGTATTGCCAAGGCAATAGCACATTGTACGACACGAATTTACACTTATCACAAATTCTTCTAAATTATATAATCAAGAAACCTGGTTCAATTAAGTAATACGAAATGCTTCTGTAAAAACTTTGAGGGTCTAGACCAAAGAATTGCATGTTAGTATAAAGTTAAGCATTTGAACTGTTTCAAACATAACCATACTTACAGCTGTTTTCTTAGGTGGCGCTGGAGCAACTCGCTGTAATCATAGTGATTTATCAAATTAGGATAATGATCGCATAGTGATACGGACAGAGATCATCGTGACATTCTAATTAGAGGTGACATAATGCTTTTATTATTATACATACAATAGTATTTATATAAATGCATAGGCAACAGTTACGATAATTTTGTTTTTATTGTCCGGTCATTGTCTGTTCATGGTATGGCATACAAACTCAGCAAAGCAATATTGCGTGTACTTCATATACATTCTTGAAATGCATTATACCTACAAGGTGATTTGTTGTTTTTCAAACCAATCAAGTAAGTGTAATATCAGTGAAGTCATTGCGCTTAGAAACGTTCTCGACAAAAAAATATCGTATGATCTTGTTAAACAATGTCATAATGTTAAAGTGCTACTAAACGAACAAGAAATTTCTTACAAATCATATGAAAGCATGTGAAAAAATCTGTAATGACATAAATTACGAAATTGTATTAGCGAAAACGGCTTACACTAATGATACATTTTCAAGACCTGATTAAATAAAGTAATAATACAGCAAAACTGATTCAGGGGTCAAAAACAAAAAAGTCGTTTATTAGTATTAAGTTTAGCTAATAAACTGTTTTCAACATAACTACGAGTATACTTACAGCTGCTTTCTTAGTTGCAGTAGGCGGTGTAGCTGGCTGTAATCATAATCATTTGTCAAGTTAAAACAATGATCAGGTATTCATTGAGACTAAGAATGAATTCGTATTATGCTTTAAAGTACGACAATATCACAATGTCGTTGTGAAAATGAACTAACGATAAAGTCTTTATAATTAAATACGATAACGTCTAAAAGTCAATGTATCGCAGTAAGTTGCATAAAATGCACGTAAGATTTATATAATTCCACTGGTTTACTAAAATAAGACGAACAACACAAAAACATATACATAAACAAAACTGCCAATAGTTTATATTAACAGATATATCAATATATCTAAATATTAGGACACAATTGTGGATACTACATAAATGTTGTTTTTATGATCTTCGCATTGGTGCATATAGTGTCATGCAACTTAAATCTCAATCTATACATGTCAGTGAGGACCTGAATTGTATAGACTATACCTAGAACATGAACAAGGTAATGATAAATGTAGAAAAAAATAGAGGAGAGAAAGATAGAAAAGAGGTTATTAAGGATTGGAACTACTGGTGTTGTTTTATAAGAAAAAAAACATTAAAATTTAACAAGTGGCTTTTTATATGAAACTGGGTGTGATAAATGCATCATAAGTGGTCCATTCGAATAATGGTCAATGCAAAATAAATTGAAATTAGATGTATATTGAATTTATAGTAATTGATAAGATGTCTAACAACTATACTATTTGGGGTAAAGAACGAATAAGTTGAATGTTAGTATGAAATAAAGCTCTTTCCAACATAACAATACTTACAGCTGCTTTCTTAGGCGGTGCTGGGGCAGCTCGCTGTAATCATATTGATTCATCAAATTAAGATAAAGTCATTTAAAATGTTAAGGCCTAGAATCACCTAACTATTTAGTTCAATGTAATTTACTCTTTTATTTGAGCATTATTATGTTTCATTCTAGTCTATATTGTACAAAGCTTTCATTATTATCAACTAAATTATTTTTATCTAACATTCCTGTTATAAAGTAATCTTTTAATTCTAAAGAAAGAAATGAAAACACATTGGCAACTAAAACTGTACCGTAGTACAAATTATCATCTTGAATTTGAACAAGAATATAACTATAAAACAGTTGTAGATAAACTTTTAACGAATATGAATGTAATCTGCAAAGAAATATAGTAAAGCAGAAAGAATAAGTAAATGAAAGAACATTTCCCATATTGTTTGAGCTAAAACTTGAAAGAAAGTCATAACAGGATAACAAGAAAGTGTCCATGAACAAAGAAATAATGCTGCAGAATAAAACTAAAGAGAAGCGAAGTAACTGTCTTGTATAACAATACTTACAGCTTTCTTAGGTTGTGTAGGGGTAGCTGGCTGTAATGATAATTATTTTACCAGTTAAAATGGTGGCCACATAAATTGTGAACAGATTCAATTAAAAAACTGATTAAAATGAGGCCAAATGTTCCTAAGTATGTGTAGATAGTTACGGTAGCATCCTAATTGAACAGTCAATACAATGGAAAAGATTTTCGTCAAAAGAAATTGATACCCACATGTATATAGCCACGCACCTGTTTCTTGACAGCTATACAAAAAGCGATAGAAAATAATGATTTCATTCCTTGTGACGAAGAATTGCAGTCAAAATGAAACAACGGAAGAAGGAAAAATATACATTTCGAAAAGATATCCAAGAGATATCTAAGAATTAGGAAAAGATGAGACAAATGCAAAAATTACACTGAAAGATAAACGAGTTGAATTGACATTATCAAGTGGATTGGAATTCGCTAAAAGTGAAACAAATTAAACGTCAAGTAACAAATTGAGAAAAAAGTTTAGCAGAAGAAGAATTCCGAGAGAGTCTGTCTAATATTGTTTAAGCTAAGTAATTGAAGACTTTTAATAAAAATATCAAGGCAACTATTGATAAATAAAATCATAGAAATAAAAACAAGCAATTCAACTGTTCCATTATATCATACTAATACTTACAGCTATCTTAGGCTGTGCAGGCGTAGATGGCTGCAATGACAATGATTTGTCAAGTTTAGAACACAGTTACATACATTTATAAACAATGTTAAGCAACTTAGTTCATTATAAAGGTGATATTATGTTTTATAAATAGGAAATATATGCATAATAGTAACAAATTGAACCACAGTTATAACTTCTATTAGATATGTAGATACCTTTCAAAGTTTTATGGTTGGTTTTGTAAGTTCCCAAGCAATCAGTAATCAATTTAAATGCATCCAGCACTATTTGTCTCGTTAAATGTTCAAATAATATACTACTGTTTTAACTTTTATCAGAATTGTATCAATTAGTAAAAACTTTCGTATAATGATAATAATCATAGAAACAAGCATAAATGAAAACATTATAATATAAGACAAGTGAAATATATACATTTTAAAATCAGGAGGCACGCTCCGTCAGTTTTTGCTTAAACAGTTCATCGACTGAGAGAGCCTCCGTAGGTATGTGTCTTTTCCCAAGAAATGACATTATTAGCAAACACTGCAAACTTAAACATTTATCTAAAATCTACGAGAGAATAAGTAATAAAAAGGTTGAACAAAATCATATTGTTTTCATATACACGCCATTAACTCAGGAGGTTCGGTTTCACCTGTAACACTGGATATGTTTAGTGTTGTGATAATGAACATCTTATAAACCTTTCATTATAAATGACCGACAACGTATACCTTTTATAAACGAGTTTGTTGTTTACTGTGCATCATCTGTTTTATAACCTTATTCTGGTATATTGGCAATTATAATGTCAAACACAACAGAAGAGTATCAGTCTTTCCAAGTCATTTTATTTACATACAATGAAACAAATCTCCACTGGAAAATATTATGTTCGCTGCGCAGTAATACAATGCAAAGTCAAAATTAAACAAAAGACAAATGGAAGCTGAAGTCAGTTTTCTGATTTATATGCGATACCTGTAAAGCAAAAAAAATGGTTCGCTAAACGTCTTTTTCAAGTTGTTTTACTCATAGAATCATAAGCATGATTCATTCGTTAATCAAATTGACGTTTTAATTACAAACAGAACTCTTTTGAACTTAAGCAATTTTTTTTTATAAAAAAGACTTTTATGCTGGGGTAAGGTTAATAGAAAATAGAGCAGAAAAGAGTTAGTAGGGACTGTGTATGTGAAGAGCTCATTGTGACAACTGTTCTGTAATACATATAACAGTCAATTTTAAATCACCTGTTGAAATTTAAGTATGTCATTTACTCACTATAGATTTTATGTATACAAAAATGACACTGTCAGAGATAAAGTAAAAGAAACAGAGGGTAAAGAAATTTGACCCAAATTGTTTGAGCATTTGAGGTCATCTAACTAAAGGAAGAAGCAGCAAGAAAGATTGCAACAAGTATTAGTGTTCAAAAACAAAGAAGTTAAAGTTGGAAATTGAAATAACTAATTAACTGTTTCCTGCAAAATCATACTTACAGCTGCTTTCTTAGGTGGCGTAGGGGGCGTAGCTGGCTGTAATAATAATTATTTGTCAAATCATGATATTGGTCATATACATTCATGAATCAAGATTATTGTGCCATGCAGTGCCAAGTCATGAAAATGTTTTGTTTTCAGCACATATAAACGTTATGTAAAATCACACAGTAGTCAGTGTTTTAATCAATTATTTTTTGAAAAGAAAAATATCAAAATCAGAAACGGTGTTTGTATTGAAAACACAAATGCAAATATAATAATCTATAATTAATCTATTTTGGGAGTATGTTTGATCATGATAGATTTTTTATAAATTATCTTGCTTTAGGTATGTTAAAATACGACATTGCGACTTAACCAATAAGAAAGTTCTCGTCAATAATTATATGGAGAATACAAAAGCCTTCGTAAACATACTGTTTGACATTTATAAGCTAAATGTGCTGCCAAAAATTTAAATCTACGAGGTATTGTAACTAATAAGTAGCAATTCGTGCTTTCATAATAATACAAGTCTACAGCTTGCTCTAGTGATTTGTCCTTTACATTACTATGCATTATTATGTTCAATTGTCTATGACATTCATTTTTTATCAATCAGCCAAGTGAATATAATGAATTTCTTAAACAACGTTTAATTATCAATGTACCATCACAAAAGAATGTTTATTGTAATACCATAATAATGGCTAATGCAAAATTGCGCTTATTAATCATGTCGAGGTTTTGTTTACTTATTTCAAGGCAACACATTAAATAGAGATGATATGATATGTTCGCTGCGCAGATATGTAGAACACAGACAAAGGAAATGTATTAAACATTTAGACAACTGTTTGATGGTAGGATTGTTAAATCATGATAATGGGAAGGTTAAATTCATTTGATCTGTGGATATTAATTCACTATCGTCATTCTATCACTGATAGTTGATAAATTGACTTTTACGTAACTATATGTTCATGTCAGAAAGTCGTATGCATTTTGTAACAAGTTTGCATAGTTTATCACATGAAGTAAAATTACAAAAAGTGTGCCTGGATATGGCAATTGAAATAGAAAACTGCACAATAACTTATATGATATTATGTAAGTATTTAATAATGAGTGTAAAAGCAAAGAGTATAATAAGACTAAACATCAAATAAAATATGTAACAAACATATACTAATCAGCAAAGAAATATAGAGTTACACGAAGAGGAAGACGAAGAAATAGAACAAATAGAAGAAAAATTGCAGATAATGTTCGAATAGTTTATATCTCCTAAACATTTTATCTGTAGAGAAATAACACCAAGAAAAGAACTGCAAAAACTATAAAGGGTTCAAGAAACAGAGAAGTAGAGTTGCAGATTGAAATAAAGATATAGCTAATAATAAACTGTTTCCTATATAATTATACTTACAGTCGTCTTAGGTGGTGTGGGGGACGTAGCTGGCTGTAATTATAATTATTTTTCAAATTGAGATAACAATCATATAACATAAGTGTATACACCAATAATAAGTCACCATTCATACCCTGGCATTGATATTCACTCGTATATTTTCAACACACATACGAACATGTGCATTACATAGTGGTTTATTGCCCGATTTATTTTAAAAAAATATATATATCACAAATATTACACCATGATTAAGATTATTTAGTAGAACAGATGCATTGCAACCACTTAAGAGTATCGTTAAACATGACACAGACTACACTGACGTTAGTACAGAAATACATTTTGTAGTTGCATTTTTACATATTGCATTAGAGCGTCGCTCGTACACATCACCTATACGTATGTGATGTTAAGCTGCTATACAATAAACAATTGCAATTTCTAGTGGATGACATAAACATGCATTGACAACATATAGGCTCGTACTTGTAATCTAGGGACTGGTAAACGATACACTATTGAGTAAACATTTGGGAAACATAGGAGGCATGGTGATCGATAATCATGCTCAAGTGGATAGTAAGAAACAGAAAACCACGATATCATTTTGCAAAAAATCTCAATACAAAAGTTATCGAAAGTCAAAAACAAATATATTTGTAATTCCAAACGATCGAAGTTTTATAACACAAATGTACATAAGGCCGGATTTTTTAATTATATCGACTTTAAATCTTGTGTATTCCCAAGCATTGACTTCCAATGTTTTTGTAGTAAGATGGTTTGCGAAAGATCCAAGAACACTTAAAAGTCGTCAAAAATATCCCTGGAATATCAGATTACATTTTTTAAAATCATTTATTTGATAATCCTTTAATTAGTTTATCTTAAGAGTTAAATACTCTTAGTTGATCTAATAATCTTTAAAACACCATATTAAACAAGATTGCGACTGCCATTGCGATAGCTATTGCGATCATTGCTCATGTTTTCATTATAATACCATTCGCAAATGATTCAGTTTTAAGTGCGATATGAATCACCATTAACTTATGTTTTATTACTTTTGTGACCTACTTGTTTTAATTCAGCTTCTGATTTCTTTTCTTTTTCTTTCTCTTTTTCCATCATTAATTTTCTTTTCCATGCTGGAACATGTTTCCATTTCTCTGCGTCTTCCTTTTCTTTTCGTTTCTTTGCCTAAGATAGAAAGCAAAGAAATTGATAAAACATCATATTCAACTTGTGTGGTATTTACTTGCCTTCTAAACTGGAGATTGCTACGCTTTCGCAATGCCAATGAATACTTATAAATAATGTTAAGGCAAAGGTGTTTAAACACCAAATGCTTTCATTGCATATGAATTACGTTTTGATTCAATATGTTTATGACTGTCGAAAACCAACATTTAAAAAACATATAAATCTATGTATAAAAAGGAACACCTACTATATATTCTTCTATTTTTTCTTGATTTTTCTTTTCTATCATATCTCTCTTCCATATTGGAGTACTTTTTGTAATTGGTGTATAACCAGGAACATCTCCAAGATCTTAAATACAAAAAGGAAGGTATGGTTAGTGATTTAAACATGATAGAAATTAAATTATATAGCTTCAAATACTTTTTTAAACGTTTTCAATAAGCAATTTTACAAAATCTTACAAAATTCCAGTCTTTACTTATCAAATTGAATCAATCTATTTGATAGATTGGTTTTGAAATAAGACTCTAATCTACAGGTGGGATATTTTTCGGTACCTCGCACTATCTCATAAATCTATACGTTAAATATATTCCACTCTCTATTTCTAATACAACAGAAATTTCCAGAAATAACTCTATGGCACGAATACTCATGGAATCTATGTTTTGTTGCCAAACATTTATTTGAGTATACAATATTTTGGAGAACTTGTACCGTGATTTTTATATGACATCTTTATACCTTTTCTATTTTTTATAGAAACCAAATCAAACCAAATGCTATTTTTCGACGTCCATCATCAGGGTCACTAGCGGACATTGTATCACGTCGTTATAAAAGCTCAGTTGAAGCAAGAGAGTTCAAGTGTCTTATTATACTGTTGCTAAATAAACATTTTTCATAGTTATAAGCATTGACAGCTCTATCACAACTGCTTAATCACCAAGAAATCATTTAAATGTTTTGTTTCGTACAAAGTTTAGTTGTAAACCTAGAACTTGTTAAACTTCAGCACTGAATGATATTTTTCTTTGTGACTGTGATCCTTGACCTATAAGCCTTTTCCTATTTAACAACTCAATTCGATGCCTTTAACGAGATAGGAGATAAAATAGATGTTTTCGTGTGTTTAAGTGAACTAACAACTTAAAACGATAATGATATAGTTCTGTTATTTACTATAAAATGAGTTAAAATATAACTAGGCCATTGACCTGTATGCAATGTTATTGTATGTATTGAACGTGTTGCGAGGCTAAAAATTTCAGGAATGTATGGCACTGCGTATTTCTAGTAACTGAAAATCAATTCAAGAAGGAAGAAAGCACTTGAGGGTAGATTGTTTTAAATACAGGTCATATGTTATTAGCAAAAATGACTTTACAAGAACACTGATAAACTTAACATTAGATATTTAGAATAAAATAAGCTCAAAATAAAAAATAAAACATTAGTTCTCTGACAAGAATTCAATTTATATCAGCATATTAAACAAACGTAAATTTGTAAGTTTTAGTCAAATGCATTGATATAATCGTCACATGCAATTATGGAATTGAATATTATTTGTATAATTTGATTATCAAATATTTTTAAAGAATGAATATTAAGGTTCACCTAAATTGTCTTAGACAGATCATTGTTATTAAGAAATTTAACTGAAATACCGACACGCATGTATAACTCTGCTCTTGTATATTTGTTTATACATTCCATACGTTGTAAATGTCAAAAATACATTTAATTTGCTCCTTGCATTAATTTAGTTATGCACGTATGACTTCGCATACCACATTAGTATTAGACCTTTCTGTACCACTATTAATGTTTGATAGTTTTTTTTTCAAACAAGTGATTCCACCTTGATATTTGGAATGCTGTCTCTCAGAAGTATTTCTTCTCTTGCTTACATGTTATGATTAATACAAAACAGACTGTTTTATTTGTTCTCTAAGTACGTGTATACCTGCTCTCACATGAAACATCTGAATTCCACAATTAACGAAGACAAGATATTACATGTTAATGTATTAGTAGAAGATTGTTGTTATACAGTATGATTATGTAAATATGAATTATGCAATTCAAGCTACAGTTGTTTTATGTTCATCCCTTTTATCAGTAACTACTTGACTAGCTCATAGAGAAATAGCACTAAAACCCCAAATTTCTACATTTGAATACAAATGGTATCACCAGATCAGGAATTTCACCTATACGATATGCATCTCGTACAAAAAGCACACCTAACGGTAAGGACAACGACCTATCAGATGAAAGTAGTATATTTTCACCGGTTAGAACAGAATATTTTCTGTTCAAGGTTGGTCAGACATTCTTATACGTAGAACGTGCTCATATAGCAAACAGATAACTGATTAACCAATAAATGTCAATTATCAGAAACAACAAAGTCTGGCATTACATCAGATATAATGTAGTCCGTACTTAAAACTTCGTTTTCAATGTAACAAACGTTGAACATCACATTGCTCCAACGTAAACATTAAATGTATTGCATTAAACACGTGACCTTTGCTCAGAGAATGACTTGTTCTAGTATGATGAGTGGTAATGTGCAAAGAATGCCTAGTTTAGTTTTATGTTTTAAAATTCCGTGTTCAACGAAACAGAGGCTTAACTTTGCATTATATAAGGATACAACGTCAAAGAGATTGCACTAAACACAAAAGCTTTGTTCTGCACAAAACTCTTTCTGCTTGAAGAAGAGATTATGTTAAAAAGGATATGCTTTATGTATTTTTGTTTGTTTTAAACTAAGAATCTTAATCAGAAATTCAATAAAGGTTTGATTCATTTACCTATATCATCTATGTTGAAATCCATGCCGGAATTCTTTGAAGTATCACCTGAAAATAGAAATGAAACTTGTTAATTACCTAGAATACATGCCATGTTTATGGCTCCTGTTTTCATTGGATGAGATTATTTTGGGAGGTCAAACAACAGCAACTGTACTCGACTTAAATTGAAAAGTAATGGCACCAATTTCAAAGTTTATTATCTCTTTTACATTTTGTCATGATTATACGTCAATTGCCTGGATAGAATCCAAGCAGCACTTTCACTAATTGCATGTTGCAACCGAATCAGTGAACGAAATGAGTGCTATTGAAAAATGACTGTATATTGCAAAACAACTTGCACCAAGTCTTTCTTTGGCAATCCTATGTCAATCTTCAGATTACTAATTGAACAAAAAAACCTTTGTACTAGTATTGACTAGTTGTAAACATCTTTCACGTACACTTTCTTTGATAACCACATCTTTCAACATATTCTTGCGTCAGAATTAATGAACTAAGGCAATACAGTATGATCCGTTTTTAACAACCGGAAAATGGAACCATGTAAATTATGTTGCCTTAAACCAATGTTTATTGAAATAAAATAAAAATAGTTAAATAAAATAAATATTATTAAAACAAAATCATGAATCGCACAAGAAATTAATACTATATTGTTTTAATGTGTTTTGCTTTTTGCTGTCAAAATATGGGACAAAGACAATAATTACAAATGCTGGGCACACTAGTTAATTTGTTCACTCGGGATTCAAAGTTCGAAGGTTATACTGTATAACCTGTAATTCTAAGCAATGTTATACAGATAATGATTTCAATTTTTATTGCTGGGGAATTACTTCACATGAGTAATCGTAAAACTATTTTCTCCAGGAGTGTTAGAAATTTACCATAACCATTGATGTTTAATTTTCAATACGGAAGGTAATGTATTTTAAGATACATTTATACCTGTTGCTTTCAAAATAGATACACTGAACACTGAACAGATTAATTTGCAGAGAAAAGTTTGAAATTCTTTGTTTCTTCAATGCCTACCTTATGAATCATTGCCTATACGTAACTGAATAGTAGGTGAATGTAAATTAACGACTTTATGTATAAGAATCATATTAGAATACTTTGTCATGACTAAATTGATGTTTCAATGTCTTAATATGATAATCGGATATAATCCATTTATCGCTTAATGTTTCTACGTACAAAATTCCTTTATATCTAAGCACATGTCTATCATCAACTATACAGTCCTACGTCTTACGCCAGTTTTAGAGAAAATCCTGCTTTTTCGAGGGGGTAATAAACATGTTGGTGTTAATTGCCGTTATCATTAGTTGATGATCCCCAGGTCAGCATGGTATAATTTATTGGTAGTATCAGATTACACCCAGCTGTAGTATTATTTTACCTCAAGAGAAGAAAGTTAACAATTTTAGAATTTTCTGTTTTGTAGTCTGATTTGAGGTTTGTGGTTTTGTTGAATGTACAAAAATTAACAAGATTAAATCATTTAGTACTGTATCAAGTTAGAATTTACTTTATTGATTTGTGAAAAACAACCTTTACTTGTCCTATGTAAGGTACATGTATTGTAGATATATACAATTACAGAGTGAATATCATCATCAAAACACAAAAGCAATTTACATTTATAACATAAATAAAATCAGAATTACATGAAATGTATCAACACTTTGTATTTAGTAATTCATATAATTATATCACTAACGTTATGGGTAAAAGATGAGATTTTGATTGAAATTGATTAATTATATATAATGTCCTATATATGTACTTATATAATTTCCATTAAGAAGCAATTCTATTACCTCGAAAGTGAATAAAAATTAAATCCTACACTCACATGTCAAACTATTGGATAGAACAAAATTATCTCTTTCATTATCATGATTATTTACTGTATGAAGTTTTGTAAAACCGATAAGTAACAAATAACAAACTTTGAAAATTAAAAGTGAGCTGTGCATGAATTTAAATAAACCTTAAGCAAATATTATAAGCTTCAACCGACCAAAATGTCCTATTCAGCAACAAAACAATACCTTTAGACAATCTGAGATTAGAGAAATTGGACATGCGAACCGTGGCACTTATCACATAGGTATAAAATATATACAGGTATATTTACATGATGGACAAAAACACATAATCCGAATTATTCTATAGAAAATACTCTGTTGGTATACAAACATTTAGCCACATCTATTATTCACAATGAGTGACAATAAGTAATCTGGCTTCCTTACCAATCAAAATTCATTTTAATACGAGTCTTTAATAATGTTATGTAATTACTAATATCTAGTGACGTTCCGATTATCGCCAACGAAGCTGAAAGCGGTTAGAAAAATTTGAGCGACAATAAATTGATACCGATTTCTGGGCTCAATTTGACCATCAGGCATTTTGACAAGGCACCCATGAAGTACAACAGCATCATAATCCCCAGATGTAACAATGTTGTTGCATGACTCTTCTGGCTTCAGCTCCTCTTGATACTCTAACAACCAATATATTTGTGCCATTTCAGCTTCACCGTTTCCTTGTTGTATATGAGTCAGTAATTTTATGACTGGTTCTTGTGAACTTGTACCAAAAGTGACAAAAAGAAGTGTAGTGAACTCAAAATGTTTTCCACTGACTGAATGAGGTTAGCATTAGTCTGCATAATGTATTCACTATCTACAGCAACAGTAAGATATTCACATACTGTCAATTTTTCTTAATATTTCTTGGCAAGAAAGTACTGATAAGTTGTTTTCCTTCAGAAGTAGTTATTATTGAAGCTTTGTCACATTTGTTGAACGACAGCATTTCTTCTTTAGTTTTCAAGTGAGTTATGGTCAAATCATTTGTTTTCTCTGTGATCGTGTTGCAGCTTTGAAGTCATCTGGTGTGAAATTATATTTTCTTCACAAATTATTATTCGCTGCAAGTGTGAGCCATTCTCTACAAAGTGTATCCATTCTTACCACATAACTTTTAAGCCAGACCAAACTTCTTTACAATGCTTAAATTTGTCTAGATGAAGCGCAAAAGTTCCAGTGTTTCTTCGTCCCTCTGACAGAAATTCTCGGAAATTTTCCAAATATTTGTCGATGATCATCCTGCTGTCTTAGTCCATCACTGATCTTCATCAGACAAACTTAGAAGAAATGCACAGAAAAAAGGCAATATTAAGAGCAATGGCTAATCAGCGAATATATCTAGTGGCCATTTCAATGTTTTCTGCTGATATCAACATCTCCCATTCTTGGAAATCTTCGTCCCGCATATATTTCAAGATGTGAAGAATGCCTGCATATTTATACGCACTACATACATACATACATACATATGCTGAGTTTATTTGTCATCTGCTGCAGGTGATCCAGATACTGAGGTAGGCAGCAGGCGACTTGAACGTCTAACACCAGCTCTCCATCCGTCCATGTTGAGTGGACTGGTATTGCCCATACCACATACACTTAAATCGGTCTTGATGCAATCAGACCAAGATTTTCTTGTTCTTCCACGCCCATGGGAGCTTGGAATATCCATGTTCATAATGGTGTTGGTATAATTGTTTCGAGAAGCATGACCAAACCACATCAGGCGTTTGGTAAGAAGAGCTATGGCTATCTCTTGAATTCCTAATTTGGTGTACAGAGAATCTGTTGTGACATTATCATTAGGCTTGACACCGCAGATCCAACGGACCATGGCTCTATCATTACGTTGTAATCGTTGTAGGTCTGAACTGGACGGCGCCCAGGATTCACTGCCATGAAAGAGTGTAGACCGGACGCAGGCAATGAAGACTTTTCCACGAGCACTAAGAGATATGTCTTGAGGTCATGATTGGTAGAAGCTTTCTGAATTTTCCCCAGGCCATACGACTTCTAGTGATTATGGCAAGCTTGCAGCCTCCACCAGCGCAAAGCATATCACCCAGGTTACAGAAACTTGGTTCAACATCAAGTACTGTTCCATCGACATCCACTAGTGTGCAAGGTCTACCATCAATGGGACGAGACAGCCGACAAAATCTTGGGCACACATAAATAGGGTTGGCATGAAGTGGACCTTTGTACCCATAGCCCTCACTGAGAACACTGGATAGCATTAAGATTGTAATTTTTATTTGCGAACATGTAAAAGGGGAAATTCTGAATGAAAACTTTGTACTTTTATTCCTGGCTTGAAACTTCATTAAATTTGATGCTGTCTCATGATCAGGACCAAACAAAATTTTGTGGGCGGATTTGTGGTTGTGATCAGATTTGACCAATATATCATCAAATACTTCTTGCAGTTTCTGAATATCATCATCTCTTTCTAATGCAGGAGGTGGGTGCCTAGTCAGGAGTGGTGGTGGTCTGTATTGCGCAAACCAAGGTACAGTAACAATGACTCAATATCTTCTCTGATTACACTGGCATCAGTAACTTCACAATTATCAAGGTTTTCATTAGTTGAATATGCACTGATATAAGATACATCATTATCATCAATCAGTTCATCCAAGTATAAAATGTCATGCATATCGCTGTTATCATCAGACAAACATTCAGCACAATCAATCTCAATGTCACTTAGCTGCAAACTTTCGATATCATCAACTGTCTCCAAACTGGGTTCAAAGTTTCCATCAATAATCACACTGCTGGTAAAAGGTTGTTCAGTTCATCGAAATTGACTACATCATCTTTCTTTAAAGAACAATTTATACGTAGTCAAACATGTATAATGTGGTTCTTAGTATAAGGTTTAATTTTGCAATTGTACTCGGGTATGAACAACGTTTTGATCCTAAGACACGTTTAGATTGTTTGTATGTTTGTTTTGATTTTACGGCGCACCAACACAGAAAGGTCATTATTGCGCCGAAAGCAATTAATGATACTATTAAATACACAAACGCACAGCCTTAAAATTATATTTTTTACTGGGTTAGGTGAATTGCACTGTAGGAAAGTTGCAGAAAACATGAATTTTTTTCGCACACCTCCCCATCAGGGGTTCCAATCGGGGTGTGCCCCTTTGTTGCTGGGATTTGAAGGGGGCTTAGCGCCCCTCATCACCATAAAAAATCAGGGTCATTCGGGAAAGCAAATTTTATAGAATCAAAATCATTAAATAAATACGATTTAAATCAAGTTGAAGAAAGTTTGCTAATCAAACGCAGAAATAATCGCATGAACAATTTAATTCTTGCATTGCCATAGAATGTGGTTAAAAACAAAACTAGCCGATTAATTCATCCCTTTACCATTAACTAATGCTCTTTTTAAAGTGAAATATTTTCATTAAACATGAACTATAAGTATTATAAATGCAACTTACAATATTAATAAATACACTACGGTGTTGTATTACTCTTCTTACAAAATAAAAATTAGGCTCAATATTATTAAATTTATATAATACAAGCAAACAAATACATTACAACAATAAAACACAGTGTTTTTATGTTTCTTTTGTCCTCATTTTAAGTAAATACCATCTGTTCTCATCTTCATGATAAATTACCACGAAACAAGCCAGCACAGCAAGTGTCAAATTAATGGAGATTTAAAACGGTGCTAATTGATAGTGGGCAATTAAACAATTAGTTTCTCTGATAAGCCCCAGCATCCATTGGATGCTCTCAACTGGCGTAAGACGTAGGACTGTATATGTATATCATAGTGCAATTAAACTAACATAACCACAACTGAAAAGCCACATGGCAGGTGAGCACTCACTCCCTGCTAAGGTATAGAATTTTCATTCATGCAAAGAGCTGTTGAACTATTTATCCTAGTACTCAATGTAACATAATGTAATGTACTCTATAGTGCTTTATGCTACATCTCAACAATGTTGCAGTAACTTTTTGACAGTCACTAGAACACTCAGTATCTAGTTTCAGAAAATCTAGTTTTTCTGCAGTTAAGACACATATTTCAGAAGGTCATAACGTCTGTCAGTCTGCAATAACTTTCTCATTATAACTTCAGAACCTTCATCATAACTCATCATACAGAAATATTTAGTCATAATAGATCATCATAGCTTTAAAGGTAGAACACAGACTTTCAAACAAACATTCCAACTTTCAAACATTATCGATAATTAGAGTGAATAAGCCAAGACATAGTTTGCTTTGACCCTTTACACAGAATTCATGGTAGGACTTAAAAATACCCTCCGAAAAAGTAGGCATGTTCAATCATACAAAGAAGCACAACAAAACGTAAACTACGCCGTAATGTTAAGACCCTTTCAGCGAAATTCAATTTCTATTATTTACATTAAAATTGCTACCAGTTCACTAGCGATGGGTAAATCAACATTGTGGACTATGCTGTCAAAAGTTTCTGATATGAATCCAATTTGAATACAATTAAACCGGATAATATTTCAGGCGTCGCACAGGAAGGAAGAAAATGCAAAATACGAAGGATGCATGACCACACCACTGCTCTAGACCATGCTTATATGTAACCAAAGCTTTTTGGTGCTTGACGTTTTAATTTCGAAAATTGATGCAATAAACTGTTTCATTTCGTCCAACCCATTAAACTCTACCTTAAAGTCTAATAAACTGGTATCTATCATAAATCTACGTTCTGACACAGTGGCATCATTTCAATGTTCCAGTTTCTGTTCAAATTCATAAATTTACTCAGCAGATAGCTAACACCTGGTTGTATGAACTCAGCTTTAAAAAGTCTTCCTGAATATATTTTAGTGCTCTTGGAATTATGGAAAATAAATCATTTTATCTTTATAGTTAGATAATCTTTGACAACGTAATCTAGATCTGTAATAAAATATCATAACGTAAAATAAAGAAACATGTCTACTAAGTTTACAATTTAGGTCCATAAAGTATGAGTTTTCTGGCTACAATGTTCTAGTATTTCAATCGTGCTTGGTTAATAAATGATAATTTATTTTTCATCATTGCTATTTATTTCATTCCCTTCGCTTAAATAAAAAGGTATGTCTAATAACGAAAAAGATCAATTTGAAATTACCATACATTATATTATGAAAAGTTAGAAACATTTTTATTATTGGATTTTAACGCCGTGTCAACACATCTTAGGTCATTTTACGGCGTCATGCGTACCTAACCTAGCTTTCCTGGACCATTGTCTATAACCAGTACTCACCTACCCTTCCACAAGGCCGGAAACTTCTCCATTTTACAATGTATTTAATAAATGGAGGAAAATTGACAAAATAGTCTAATTTTCATGGAAGGGTATAACCTCCCCGGTGGGATTCGAATCCGTACCCCCTTTGGGACACGAGATTCCGAATCCCAAAGCGCTACCGACTGCGCTTTCGATCCGGGTTTTATTTTTCATCATAGCTCTTCATTTCATTCCTTTCGCTTAAATAAAAAGGTATGACTAATAACGAAAAAGAAATTACCATACATTGTATTATGAAGAGTAAGAAACAAAGAGCCTGAAATTTATAATTTAAAGGCTTGCGCTCTCTAATAGCTGATAGCATATTAATTTAGAAGTGCCGAATGTTCAAATCAAACCACAAGTTGCTCATGTTTCCACTGAAAGGATGGTGAAATTGCAATTTCTGTAATAGCTTACTCATGCTCACTGGAAACAAAGACTCTTCAAAGAGTTCTTGCCTATCATAGAATCAGCACAGGAAATCAACGATCATTACTACATATATATTTACAAATGAAATACATGTAGTTGAAGATAAATTTAAAAGTAGAAACAGTGGGGGATAGTCTGATGATTAAAGATAACACAAAATATTCCATGCTGCATGTATATACATGTACCAAAGACGGGCGAACCTAGAGCTTTTTTTAAGGACGGGTCGAACCTGAAATTTAGTTCCTATGAATTGGGTACATAGTCCAAATAAATGTTGTCCAAATAAATGTTATCCAGAATTCCTTTTAAAGTTTCTTTTGCAAACATTTTGATTCCTTCAATGAGCTAAAACCCCAAGTATCACGGTGCCGCCATTTTACCATGTATACATGTATATAAGATATCCCGGTATTTCATCGTTTGTCAGCAAGCATGTTGATATTTCCGATTACCTTATCCTTTAAGTACCCCCATGTTTATCAAGAACCCGCTTCATATTTTCTAATTAAGCATATAGGTACTTCCAAAAGACTTGGCCCTCTGGTACCCCGAGAAAGCCGTTATTTTCCATATACATATACATGAAATTAAGATTCCCACACGATATAATTTAACGTAGACAAAAAATGCACCATTGACTAGAAATAAAAAAAGGTAAACAGATGTAAATGGTATACTCGTCTACCAAATATTTTAATTGATAAATCAGATTGTTTTACGATTTAACTGATAATTATAGGAACTCAGAAGTGCGTGAATAAATTTTGAAGATCTCTACATAGCTTGAGACAGATGTCATAGTTCTGTCAGTTGATACAGATCGTGCCTGATAATGATAATTTTTTTTGTAACTAGATTTAACGCCGTGCTAACACAATTTAGGTCATTTTACGGCGTCCAGCGCACCTAACCTAGCTTTCCTGGACCATTGTCTATAACCAGTACTCACCTACCCTTCTACAAGGCCGGAAACTTCTCCATATTATCTAATGAATGGAGAAAAATCGACATTATCGTCAAATTGTCTCATGGAAGGGTATAACCTTCCCGGGCGGGATTCGAACCCGCACCCCCTCGGGCACGAGATTCCAAATCCCGGAGCGCTTCTAACTGCGCTATCAACCCAGGTTCAGATGATACAGATAGGTATGTTGTATTTCAACAATGTTAGGTTATGCTTATCAGTAATTATATTTAGGTATGGCAAGTTCATTATTCCAATACATAGAAGTTCCATTGTTATATAGATTTGTATTGTAATTTTATATTGTATGCATTACATATGCACATATATGCCAAAATTGCAATTCAGCAATGTATGAGAGGTGCCATTTGAAAGGCAAGGGCATCTCAGTTTTAATGATGAATTTAAAGTTTGTGCAAATTTCGGTTTGTGCTTATGTTTATTTTCTGCACTGTACACGAATGAAATCATTGTATAATTATTCTTTAGCGAATACATAAGGTTTATTCTTTCTTGTGAATTTATTGCCAGCCCCCAATGTATACCATGCCGACATGTTAATGACCGAAATATATTTTGACCTGCATTACGAAGAGGAAAATGAATGCCTGTAAATATCCCAATTTTTCATGGAACATTTAACAAATGAGGAGAACATTTGATAAGTAGCTGTCAATTATCATTATTTAAACAGCAGCTTCATAGTTTATTAGGGATATACAAATATCATGAAGAGATAATTCAAAAATAATGATAGAAAAAATAAACAGTATCAGTAAATACGAGAAAACATGCTGACCGAAAGGATTTATAACTGTTGATCGAAAGGATTTCGGTAATGAAGCGGTAATTAGGTTGTTTATATGATATTAATACGCGGAACTTTATCTTCGGCAACCAAAGTGCAGCTAATAGTAATATAAACTGATAAGAATCACTATCAAGCGATCTTATCTTAATTAACTGATATGAGCTTTCTTCAAATGGTATCTCTTTTAGTTTAGCATGTCAAAATGGCGTCGAGTATCTCCCCTTATTTTGTATCTGTAAGCATTTTTAAATGGCAGCGTCAAATGTAAAAGAGAACGAAAGCTGTTTACTCAAGTGGTCAGAAAAAGCTTTCTTGTCGCTCTTAAGTCTGTAAACTGAAACACCAACTTGAAATAAAACCATTTAACTTTAAAGTTCAATTGAAATGTCATTGAACATAAGTAAACTATGATTTCATGGCCTCAGCAGTAACCATGTTGCCATAAACAACTGACATGGGAGAACTGTCATCAATCGTGATGGAAGAATAAGCATTTATAATGACTGCCACAATAGGCATTTATTACATGTATAGTGTAAAAGAATACATTTTATGCAGGCATTATGAATTTTACTTAGAAAACAACACATATTTGAATATTTATGTCTAATTGAACTTGCATATAATATATCGTATACCAAAATGACAGTCGAAATTAGCAGAAAGTTTTCACATCAGAACAAAGTACATGTAGCAACCATAAAATATACCAAAACCAATGCCATCAATTCATCACTTCTATTATCAAAGCGATCTTTAATTATCTTTCTACCTATGTAATCTAACAGTGGCATCAAAATGTCTGTAAGATAGCTTCATAACTAACACCTATAATTTCTGATAGATCAGTATCATCTATAAATATCTTGTCAGATGTTAACATTGTCTATAGATTATCTTATATTACATCAAAATATGATATCAACATATTACAGTACGACCTTTCTAAATGTATACCCCTCGATTACTGCCACCAGCTCAGAAACAACTCTCAGTTTCATTTGCTCCTATCATCAACAAATACCTGCTCATAACAGTTGACTTACAACAGCACACATCACCCAATCAAAGCCACTTCGAAATAGCAGACAACACCCAACTACAGTCATCTCTTAACAACAACTATCTTCAACTTTCAATCTAATCTCAACATCAATTTCCAACTTTATTTTTCACGAAATAACAGGCAACTCTTATTTAAAGGTTCTCTTAAAAGTTCACATTTAAAAGACGGCTTCGTTTACTATAATAATCATTGCTCTGGGACCAATACGTATCAAAAACCATTCTTCCACCCACCCCCGATACAAAATCAGTCGACAAGGTCGCGAAACTATAAAAAATTTAAAGAGCGTTGGTTCGGGACCTTGCCAGTCGGCTTTGCTCTTGTACTCAGAAATAAAACAATGAAACTTAAATACAACCATTTTCTCAATCTCCTTCTCGTCGGTGGTGGACATGTTCTACTGTATTATTCTAGAATATGTATATTTATATATGATATATTTATGATATATGCATTCTATCAACGTGACCAATTAATATCCCGGTCTATCATTTGATATAATCATATAAAAAACAGTTATATCACCCTGATTTTATTACAGACATCGTATATACATCTCCCGGTCTATCATTTCATATAATTATATCATTAAACAGTTATATCATCCTGATTTTATTACAGACATCTCTAATTTATTTCTATGAACATTTCTTAACTAGAGTAGCTCTAACAGTATTTAGTGGAAAAGGAACACAGTTCTTTTAATTCTTCGTGTATTTTCTTCCATTATGTTGGAACTTTCAGACCTACCGGGTACTTCAATGGCAGTGTAAACAAAGAAGACATTATAAAGTAGCTTGCAGTATGGATGTTCTCGTGTTATCTTAGACTTATCAGTTCCCTATCAAGTCAGACGCCAAATTAAAGTACGTACTTTGCGTGTAATTATCTATAGAAGAATACCTTTACTGTAGCTTTGATTGACTTTCTAGTCTTAGAAATGTCTTAATATAAGGTACAAGTTAGAGAACTTTCTTAGGGTCTTTAGGTTGATCCACACTATAACCTGGTTTTAACCCCAAGTTGCAATTTTGCCATTGTCCGTCCCAAGGCCGAAACCTCTTAGGTTATTGTTTTCGTTTTTTGTTTGTGGCTACCTATTTATACCAAAAAGCCAACTCTTTTTTAAACTCTCCTTTACTTTTACTGTAGCTGTTCCACATATGTTTGCTTACACATGCAAAATGGTCATTATCAGAACACTACTTTCCTGCTTCCAAAAATGTTTCCATACAATTTTGATAGTTTTAGAAAAAGTTGATATTAAAGTTGAAATCTGTGAATGAGTACCTTTAATTGAAATAAATTCTAACAAGTTCTTATTACGGTTACAGCATAACAACACGAGTTTCAACCACATTTAAATTCAAAGGTCTTCAACAAAGAAGACTAAAAAGATTGGCTACGTATACGTGTGTGTATATATTTATTCACTAACCACAAAGAAAGTAATGAATGCTGCCAAGAATGATTGTGAAGTATAGTAAGGTACAATATCAACACAAAGTTGGCATTATATAAATATTTATATACTTAGAGATCTCAATCCAGTAGAAATATGAAGTACATACACTCATAAAATACCTTGTTTAATAACCCTGTGATAAGTAAATATTGTTACCATGAAAACCTGAGTGAACAGAACAGAATAGAACAGACAATAAATATCTTAAGATAATTTCAATCTTAAGTCAAAATCGGTATTCATGAAGTGTGTGCACTTTTATTGGCTTGAAATACACGAAACGATGGTTTAAGTGGTAAGACACGTGTATTTCAAGGTCCCACCAAAAGATATTTTAATTTTTTTTGTATAAAGAGTAGTACTTGTATATTCGCTTCAATTAGAATGAAATTGCGAAGATACAAGACAAATGCTCGAGTACAATGCATACATAATAAATTGAGCTAATAATATCTTTGTTTAAAATATTATGAAAACGATCAATTGTAACGTAATAGCCCGTAGACTCTTAAGGTTCAAGTTAAAGGATTAGGACCATCAAAATTGGTGGTCTTACTAGCGAAATGTTAAAATATAGGGATATTTCTCTTCTCAAATTCAGTATTTGGGACTTACAAATCGTCAACAATGACATGGTTTAGCATAAACCAAGGTGGTCTTTATAAAGCCGAACCTCGCTGTACTGTTACTATTGATGTGCCCTTAGTACTCTGCCAGCTTCAACCGTAAATTCTGGTCTTGGTATTCAGTTTGGAATAATCTCAGACATACTTTGCCGATCAGCATCAAACTCATGGCACTAGAATAGCATTACCCTCCTAACCTTTACTATATAAAATTACATGTATGTAACATCAACCTTTGGCATCCCGGATTGTACAAAGAACAAGTATACATTTGTATTGATAAATAAATGATAATAGATCTTGTCTATATGTAATACACTAGGTCACACCCTGTGTGTTTGTGGGTGGAGTCCTTTATCTATTATCTTGATTGTTCGTTGTTACGTCATCGAATATTTCTAGTAGCTGGAAATGCTATATAAAATATCTGCCAAAATAATAAATAATAAAAATATGACGTCATAATGGTATGGAATAGTGAACCTTACAGATGGTATCAAAAATGTTTCATTCACTAAATTCTTAGAAAAGAAGGTATCAACCCTTTATACTCACCAGGCTACCTGTCGACGAAAGACTAAATACTCCAGAAAAATAACAATAGGTATAAATCGGTCACAAAATAATGGTTTCTAGCAAATTCACAGGTTATGTTTCCAGACACTTTCTCCTGTTTAATTCTATGAACAACAAACTCCTTGCTGTTTATACAAGAAGAAAATATAGATCTTTTAACACACGTATAAAAAATAAGAAACAAAACACTAGATCCTCATAATTAACACGTTGTAATCAGAAATATTTAGGACCCTTAATCCTCCCTCACTCTGAGGCTCATATGTTTAGCCCCAGTTTTCTAAAATTCGCGTAGAGAAACAACAAAACTTCAAAAACACTGGTCTCCTTAGTTTTTCAAACACTTCCACAAAAATAAGAGATTTTCAACGATCAAGGTTACTTTCTCCTAAGCACCCAAATATTTCATTACACGTATTTCTCACTGCTACCTATAGTAGTTTCGAAGAAAACGTTATCGGTTAATCTCGGTTTTCTTCGGCAAATTCCGTAAGCAGACAATACCGAAGATAAGAGAGGAATTCCGAATTATTTTCGTATGGTTGTATACATGTGTTGCAGGGGTATTAATAGATGCCAGCTTGTTGGCAGACTTTAGAGTGAGGTAACGTACTGATAAATTCCATCTGTTTCTAGAATACTCTAACAGATACACAAGTGAAGCAAGCTTACCTGTGGAATAATCGTTTCCATGCAACATATGCAGTTAATAATTACGATAGTAAATTTATAGAAGCTTTCTAAATGATTAATTGTACTTTTCATGCACACAGTTGCACCTCGCCGTCAAGGACGTGTTTTTGTCATCCCTGCTAAGTGTTATTGGTCGTTAATATATTCACAAAATAGGCAAAAACATGTTATACTTGATTGATGATGTTTTCTTACCTTGCTTTACTTAGTCTAAATGTTTGAATTTACAAACATATAAACAAATCAATTATTGCATAAGTAGTCATCATTTATAGCTTTGTACATTATTTGTGGATACCAGCATGGGTCAGATGATTGTATAAGAAGTAAATACTTTTGGCATATCATATGTATGCATAGAGCACCCATGAATAAGGGAAATAAGTCAGATATTTCCTTATGCATACTCTTCAAATTAGTACGCTGGTCAAACTAGCTGAAATCCACCTGAACTGACCCATAACGGCTAACCTAACGGCTGTATCCCTTCAGTTTTATCAGGTAGAGATACGTGATCATTATCTCAAATCAATAATAAGGGAGTTCAACCACATACTACATATATGCTATGAGGGTATTTATGCTAGGGCATAGCATCAATATTTTAAAAGCGAATGCATAGCAACATTGTAATCAAGAATCGTATAGTTAATTTTTAATCAACTGTCAGTGGTGCATACATTATACCCCCTGATTTAAATGCTCGATATTTGTTTGATACTCTTTTACAGAAATACATGAATGTCGATGTTACTTTTTATTACCGATAAGGAAGCGGTTAACTAACCTTCCGTGAATACAATAAAACATGAATTTATCCTAAATATCTATATGCTCTCCATATATAAATTTTCACTTTTTAAAACCGACATTTTGTCATATAGACTATTCATTGCGCATGCGCCACAGAACGTAGTATTACAATGCCACACCCAATATTGTCAATAGTAACTGTATTGGATTTCAACGATGATATTTTACTACTACTATGCACTGCTTAGAAATGGTGACAGCATGTTAAGGTAGCACTAATATATTTTATGCCATCATTACCAAAACAGGAAATTTCAAGTAAAGCAATAAAGTATTTGGTGATCTGCGCTAAGCTTGAACAACTTGAATTGATATTTTTCTACAAATCTTTATTTCAGAACCATAAATAACGAGCTAAAGAGTGAGCTTTAGTAATTTTAGTATTATCCTTTATAGCGGGTTAGTTGTTTTTAATTGAAATATCACAATATGATAAAGTAGTGTTCTGAATGACGTAGTTTACGGAATGACGTAAAAAAGAGAATAATTTTATTTAAGACCTAGTAATCTCGCGCTGTCAATGATAACATATTTGAGCAAGAAGCTGTGAAGGGGCGATACTCTGTAACTAGAGTTTAGTTATACTGTATAAGTTACTCCCCTTGATAAAAAAGTTTAGTATGCAGTCAATGTTTTTAAAAAAAACGCCCCTAAAATATAAGTATGCAGCTCGAAATTTTCAATAAGCGGGTACCAAAATTTAGTGGTGTTTGACTAGTTTACATATTTTACCGAAACCAAATCTGAGTTGTCAGATACCTGTAAACAAATCACAAAATGGTTCCGAGAATTTGAAAATAATTAGCGCAGCAGACGCATGACATATATTGTCTATACCTCTCATAAGAAAAATAAAACCAAACAGACGAAATGTATTGATTGCGAACTTGTGTTTGTATTGTATAAATCTCATTCACATGGTTTGAAACATGGTTGAGAAATTAAATGAGATACATACAACGGATGAAAGACGGCCATATTGGAAAGAGAATGCAAAGTCACCCACCTTTTCTTCTTAATCTGTTTTCTTCTTTTATAACAGATTCTACTTTCTTTTCAAACATATCAACAGCAGAGTTTACAGGTATAACTTCAGTTTCTTGTGTAGGAGACGAATCTTTAGATACTGGGAGACTCTGTGGGGATGTTTGGGGTGGGATTTGTTGAACTTCTTCGTGAACTGATCCTTCCTCCGAGGATTGTCGTCCTCCTGTGGATTAGAAATCATCATAATTTCTATTATGAAACAAACGAAATATATGTAGAATTTGTAAGTTTCATTGCTTTTGTCTAAAATAATTTTTGTTTGGGTTTGTTCCCATTATGGCAGGTTTAGAGTTAAAAATAGAATCGATTATCGATAAGTCTGCAATAGATATTGGGTAAAAGTTGCACTAAAATTGGTTTTCAGATTTGTAGCATATTATCTAGATTAGGAAACAAGTAGGGGTTATTAGGGTGCGTCTGAAAAGTTTAAGAATCAAAATTTCGTCTTTATGAAAATCTTTACGCCGTAATATTCTACTATATCACTGAGTGTACTTATAACGCTATTATTCATTGCCATGGTGATGTATAAACACACCAACTGTCAAAGTTGATAGGACATTCTGCCAGACAGGTCTCATGAGTCTAGGACTCTTATACTCTGAGTAGGGCGGAGCCTGGTTGAGTGGAAGGCGCGGTTCTGACTTGAATATGTTGTATTGATAAACCTAGAAATCAACTGGACCTGTTAGTAATGTTTAAGCGATTATTACAACTGTTTATCACAACAAGTCACTTATTTCTTACAACCATTCCAATACTGTAGGTGGATATTTTTTTCTTTACAGAATAGTAAAAGTAAGCTAACATCATGCTGAAGAAAGTATCTCATATCAACACAGACTATCATGTCTACAGGGTTAATGTTGCTAGCAACAAACTGATCTCTATGACATTTAGCTAGACTACATATATAACTGTCTAGTCGATATTGGTCTTATATATCTAACTTTAACTGTTGGACAGAAAATGTGTTCACTAAGGTTTGTCTAAGTAAACGTGTATTTGTTAAAACGTTTGGTAGCTCAGTGTGGCTACTAATCGAGGCAGGTCATACTTATGAATCAGCACAAAGTAATTCTTTATTAACATGCAGTTATATATTATAGTTTTGAGTAGACTTATTAAAAACTCGCCTATATTGTCGTCAAGTCTTGGGAACTGGAAAAAGTTGACAGCTTTACATACAGTGCCCTTAAAACGTCGAACAAAATTTTGTTGGTGTTTTTTTTTATAAAATACTTTTCATCTACCCACGAAAAAAGAAAGAAATTGTAATCTGAGCAAATGAAAATAATCATCATTCATTAGTGTATCAACATATGATTCAAATTATGTTTAATGGATAAAGTTTATTTATAGTAAAATAGATGTATTCATTAATTATTATAATAGTTATTCTTAAAATTTCATTTGCCTCCCGGCTAGCTTAGTTGGTAGCACGCATGTCTACTGATCGAGGGGTCGTGGATTCGATTCCCGGGCGCGACATACTTTCGTGGAGCATGGTCATGAAGTTATTTCTACAGCCATTCTCCCTCCTACCAATGATTCTCAATTATGTAGGGCAGTTGTCAGTCACTGACGAAAGTATGCGCTTAGTAGTCGGTTAACAGATAAATCCAGAGATTTAGCCTTTCCGGGAGGAGTGAGTAGGTTCGTTGACCGCCGTTATATGACCTTATATGTGTTGCTACGGCGTTAAACCCAACAAAAACAAACAAAATCAAAACATAAAATTCCATTTCTCCAAGACGATTGGGGGGATATTGAATATTCTACACTTTACTGATTGTATTCTTCCAGACTCTAAAATCAAGTCTTATTCAACATTCTATATACACACTAAATTACTTTGCAGCCAATATCGTTTCAACGTTGTTGCTATATGCTGCATTAAACAGACGTGTTAAACTTCGTTCAATATTTGTAACCTCAATAAAATCATGTCAGAAATCTGCCTTTCAAAAATGCATTAACTTAAACAGTCTCTACAAGAATGCTATCAATAAAAATGCTTGTAATACAAAATCGATTGGAAAGCTAGCTTCAGGCTTAGCGCATAGCTTTACAAATTTAATCTAGTTTTTTGCCAACTTGCAGAAATAGTTAGAATCTGTTTTCAATGACAGTCACTGTTGCTGTGACGTCATCAGAGATGCACTAAGTGGCTCGTGATTAATGTTTTTACTTCTGATTGTCTATATTTTGTCGTGGTAAAAGATTTGAGACAAATTTGGATGTGTAGGCATTAAATCATAAGTGTGTATCACGAGTGGTTTTAAAGAAGTTTCTATATTTTATGTACAACAAAATATTGACAAATGATAGTTTTTCAATATGAAAAGAGCGCTAAAAAGTATGGTATATAATAAAAGTTTGATTTTTGTAATTTACAAAGTGAAAATTACATTCTTTCTGGTCATAGAAAAAAACATTAGTAATTTTATATAGTGCTTAATATTAAGCAAATCTAAACTTGTATGCTCTGAGTAGGAGGGTTGGTATCATCCTATTTTAATGTTTGATAACAAAATTAAGATAAATTCAACTGGAAGATGATATTATGTGTAATTAAATGTAACTATTTATTAAAATATTCCAAACTTTGAGTAAACCATAGTGTAAGAACATAATACGCACACTATATCAATGGAAACTATCATAAAGACAGAATTGACAATTACACTAATTATATACATGAGCTCAGTTTACTCTTAGATAGTGATAGAACAATTATAGATTACCATCTGAGATCTGACCAAGTTGGGAATATAATTCAGCAGCAGGCGAGACCTTAAATCTAGAATAATGTTAGTATGACATGAGAAATGTCTTCTAAATAGAGTGGCTGACCGTAGTATGAATACGACTCACTAAATTATGGAGGATTCATAAAACCATTTACCAGAAAATGGAGGAAAACGAAATAGGCAGACGACAGTCAATGACAGAAATCAGACGGCAAGAATGAATATATAGAATATATCACGTAGACCATTGATGGTTTCTTAGATATTGAATATGTATCTTGATGATTTTTTTTAACTTTGCGAGTCAATCTAACCAATCTAATTAAAACCGATCTAAAATTTTCCGCTCGACTACTCGCTAATTTAGATCTGGCCTTTTTCAAACGAAGGTCACGTTCAGGTGACCTTTCGCATCATAATATTCATGACGAAATTGTTATGATACGTAACTTGTTTACATCGTCTACGTCACGCAATTTTAAATGAGCCGTCCAATGGCAGACTGTGAATAATACCACTGTTAAATTAGCTTGCAAACCTTGGTACAAAAATTAGAAATTACGAAATCAAAATGTTATTAATGTTTCGTCTAGATTAACGCTACGCATTGATTGGTCGACACAAATTTTAAAGTTCATCTCGACGTGACCTTCCACGGAGACAGTAGAGATCCTGTACGACAATGCTCTACAGGATATCTGTTAACGGAGATTGCAATCTAACTAAACACTAGTCAAAGTTTCTTCCCAAGAAAGAATAAATACAGTTAAATCGATATAAAAACAAGTAAGTAAGTAATATATACACTCTTATCTACAGAGCCACACAATTCATTTTTGTTTCATAAAAGTTAATACTTTTGAAATTGTACCACAAAATATACGGACTTACGTGTTTACCCCTTATACGGATGAGTCAAAAATTAAAAGTACAAAAAAGTCTGGATATCAACACAAGAACGGTAATAAATCCACATACAGATTTCAACCTTATTGCCAACTTCAATAAAACTCTGAAAAGAGTACGGAAGCAGTTGAAGCAGTAAATCAATGTTCTGATAATGCCAATTCTAGTACAGACTGACACTCAAAATATAAAAAATGTCAATCTGATCGCAATAAAGGACTTTAGTCAGTTATTTCCCCTTGTATACTCTTCAAATAGGTAGGTCCTTTTAGTTGGATTACAAAATGTACATGGATTTTACCCTTACTTTTTAATGTCAATTTGACAAAATTAATCTTAAATAATTTTTTTGTAAATCATTAAATTTGTTTGACATTCAAGCTAAGTATTTTTGGGGTAAACAACTGTCAGAAATTCATCACTTCTATTTTCCTTGAACCAGTTATGAGTCAAACCACATATATAAATAAAAGCATCTTGGTTATACTAGGTTTTCATAGAATGACCATATCAGCGTTACCATAATTGTATATTGTTTCCGATTAAATCGATTCAATAATTGTGTCCTTTAGCAACTACATATATAGCATCAAAAGTGTCAGATTTATCAAATATGCCCCAGCACCAAAACTAGATACCTCAAGTCATAAGCATCAATAAAATCACATTATATTTCAATTGCCAAACATATCTTGATATATCTTTTTCCTAATTGAAACAGGATCCTGTTCAAAAAATGACATACGTTGTAGTTGTATCAAGTATTACATGTCAGTATCACCGATCAACATCAAGGACTTCCTTATATACTTATAGTACATGTAATAAAAAATATATAATGAAGACTGGGAACCGACAAAATTTTATGCTCAGCATTCTTGTATCCTTAGGTTAAGACTAGAGAGAGAACCTCAATAGACCATAGTATGAATCTTTATTTTATTTTTTATTTATTTATCGGAGTTAACGCCGTGTCAACACAATTTAGGTCATATTACGGCGTCCAGCGCGCCTTACCTAGCTTTCCTGGACCATTGTCTGTAACCAGTACTCACCTACCCTTCCACAAGGCCGGAAACTTCTCCATATTATCTAATCAATGGAGGAAAATCGACATTATTGTCAAATTTTCTGGGAAGGGTATAACCTCCCCGGGTGGGATTCGAACCCGCACCCCCTCGGGCACGAGAATTCAAATCCCGGCGCGCTACTAACTGCGCTATCGACCCGGGTTTACAGCGGTTACATCACGCATTGTTAATAAAGGAAAATAACCGCTGTGTGGTGTTTGTCTTTGAATATCAGAAGGACATCAAAAGCACATTTCCTAAAACGTCAAAATCTTTAGATTCAACACCGATGCATTTAATAGTTTTCCAAGTAGACATTAATGCATCATTAGGATTGCTTTATACGTTTTAAAGTCAGATAATTCTTATAAGATTCATTTTTTCTATTGTTTTTATTCATTCGGAAGTGTTTTGTAGCTATCGTTAATGTAATCGTGTCTAACAAGATAAGATACTAAATATAAAATCAATGTTTTTGTCTAAGGGACAGACAGATATACCAAGACGTCAAAACACATTATTAAACAAGATATGTTTAGGTTTCTTGTTGAAAGAACTGCGAGACAGACACTACACCGTATAATGTGGTATCATTTTATCTTTTTAGTTTAGTCAGAGATACGTCTGACGATAGATCCAGCCAATGGTCCTTGGTTCTATTTCCAGTCAGAGCCTATACATATGCATATAATACATATATTCTGGCGTACAATAAAGATGGTTAAACGCCACTAAAATCTAGCAATGTTGATGTTGACTATAGGGTATGTTCATTGGTCATAGACATGGTTGTCATATAGTTTGTTTGTTTTCTTAGATCTTTTAAAATTCGATGCGCAAGAAAGTATTTTTTAGCTTTTAGTAATTTGATTTTATTACAAGAATTCACATACTTCAATGGGTTTACAACCTCTCCCGTTGCTTTATAATTAGAAGAAAAACAACTATGACATTGTAGACACAATACAAAAGTAAAAGTCCAAGATAAGAAGTTCTTAAGAAACTATTTGTTTATATCTCTACAATGTCAATAAGCCATGAATAAATCTTTGTTGTTATCTAGTTTTGTTGTTATGATTCATAGGCTGATCCAGCGGCTGGGGGGTCAGGGGGTCCAGAAAATGTACCTGTCCATTCTTGCCTGTAAGTCATTTTTAAGTGGTATGAAGCAATTTTTCTCGGTGCTTAACATTCATTTAATGGTTATGTAGTTTTTTTATTATCAATATGTTGCATTTTTTCTGCAACGTGTCTGTAATGTGGTTGTAGTTTGAGGTTCGGACCCCCCCCTTGAAAAGTTTGGACCCCCCCCCCTAGAAAAGTTCGGACCCCCCCCCCCCCTAGAAAAAGATCCTGGATCCTCCCCTGATGATTTATGATGTTGTTAGATTAGTATATATTTGACATATTGGTATAAAATATACTCATATAGTTACATCTAATACATGTTCTCGTATAAATAAATGTAATACAATTTATTGTCATGCCGGAGAAAACAATTTGGCATTCATTTGTCGTACATTCATACAGGTGTTAGACGAATGTGAACAATAGATTTATACATTGTATGTAAGGTACGTTGGTTAGCTGCTTTTTCCACAAATAAATAGTAGACTGTACACATGCATTTTGTTAATTACTAAAACCCTTTCTTTTTAATTAAATTGATTTTATGTGAGTTAGGTCATTTGATTTTATGTCGTAATCAACTGTGCATAAAAACTTTTACGCAAGCGTATTAGAATGCGAGACCAACTTACTTGTCATTTTAAAATCAGTGAGTTAAAATTGAGAGTAATAAACACTACAAATTAAAGAGACAAACATTAAAGTTATCGACGGTTTTTTTCCAACTTATATCTTACACAGTTGTCTCAGGATGAGTAGTAGAGTTTTCACATAATGATGATACCCCTGTCTTATTGAGAATCCTAACTCTAATCCTGACAGTCTAATAAAAACAACACATAAACAAAAGGGAAAGTCCCGGAGTGTTGCTACACTCATGGAACAACCAAGACTAGAAAATTATCTTAAGTATGTCTTCTCCACAAAAACTACACTTTAAGAGAATCAATTATTCATACACAGATCAGGACTGTGTTAGTACTTTCACCATTTTTTTAGGAACTATTCAATGAATGAGTGAATAATGCCATGTTTAAATTAAGAACCCCCTCTCCCAGAATATTGGAATTCCCATTGCAAGTATTTTTTCTGTCTTAAGATAGACTTTTTTACTCTTAAACAAAAGAAGGCAGAAAGGTCAGCAGTACTTTAAATCTTGTCACTCGTGGGAATATTGGTTAAAAGTCACTTTACAAACAGTGCCGTCTGTCGACTATTAATGTTTTTGGTGGCGAAAAGGGTTCACGGAGTAAAGTTCCTAATTTCTACTATAAGTGATTTTGAACCACACAATAGAGTTTAAATATTACGGCTGCTGCGAGTATCCGAGTATTCGGATACTCGCGATCCAGACCAGAAAATCGAGTACGAATATTTGTCACGTCTGAAATCGTCGGATCGCGATCTATTTTTTGGAAAATATTTCTAGCTTACTTCCACTGAAAACGAGCCGTATTACTAATGTTAACTCAAACATTCGATTGATTTACATTTAAACAAAAATGATTTTACTGAAAATGCCCATTAAACGTCTGGTAATAGAAATGTTTGGAGTGCATGGTTTTCCATTTAGTAAAAGCTTATGTAATTCATCACTTATTTTGCTATTTCGTGAAATTCTGTATGCTTCTCCAATAACAAGTGAATCGTGGTTAGATTTGTGAATCGTTATACATGAATCGTGGTTCGGATCGGATCGCCATTTGCTCAACGATCCACAGCCCTATTAAATACGTTAAGCAAGTTTTGTAATTTACTTAGACATACTATCCTGTTTTTGTTTGTTATGGAAAATGAATTTGTCATGTAAATGAATAATATGATTACAGACAAAACAAAAACAGCTAGATAGAAAGAGCCGCATCTACTTAGTGATAACATCACATGTGTAAAGTACAGTCATATTTTCCGACTTCATTAGTCTATTACTTTGCTAACTCTCATGCATGTTAAGTTTCTTACAACTTGTATTAATCACGTTCGAGTCCGCATCCTGGACCCAAGTACTGAGCATGTAGGATAAAGTTTCTTGCTCAAGGAAACAACGTGGTAGCTTTTGAACGATATTTGAACTAACGCGGAGCTGGCTTTTCATTGATTTCCACCTTAACGTTGTAACCACTCGGTCACCTCCGCTCGAATAATAATAATGATGAAACATGCAAATGAAGGAATAGTTTCAAAACTAAGGAAAACGCTCTAGAGAGTTGAAAATAATAACAATATAGACATAAAACAGAATATATATACAGGTCGTATTCTAGGTCATGCGTGTTTTTGTACTTTAAACAATGGACTTGCCCACTAAATAGGTGAATAAGCTGATGCTTGAACAGCAATTTACTGATTTGAACATACCACTGTGATATTTAACATTTATTTTGAATAGTTTATATGCACAAAGTAAACTTTATATAATGATATGCTTATGAATTAAGTGTAAACTAACTTAACTATGAAATTGTATAAATATTTCACCACTAAATATTGCTGTGAAATGAAACTGGCTATGTTTATATACGCAATGTTTACGTGGACGACCTGTACCAATATTTCAAAACAAACATCATGATTATGGAAATTGGATTCCCTAGGTTCTGAAAAGCTAGAACTTAATACTTCCTGATAATACAATAATAACAAACAGGAACATTCAGTTTAACACGATATAAAAACAATCTTAGCATTGTTGTTTGTATAGATTGTTATTGTATGATTCACAGCAGTTTATAAACAAGTGAATTAATTCACTGATAAGTAGGTATGAGAAATGCATGTAGAAAGGTATTGCATATGCTTACGGCGAGGAAGCAGGAATCTGCCAAACGTTTTATTACCATCACATTCGTTGCATCTACTATTGAAAGGAATCCTTACTCATAATGCTTGATTGTTTAGAAGTCAAGAACACATTTGGTAAATTGGTAAAGGTATGGAAGTTTGTTATCTTGTAATAATTAATGAATAATATTGCAAACAAAACATTATGTATAGTGCGTACAAAAAAACAAAACGTGTTTGGGTAAACATTAAAAATGAGACAATCCATTTCAGGGGTAGGCAGTAATGAAAATAAAATGTGTGTGATTTATTATAACAAAATTAGCATGAAGAATACCACCATTTGTTGGTAAATCATGCTTGTAATGGTAAAAATATTTTCCAGTACACCAACAACTGAGACAATCGTAAAACGTATCACATGTTTATGTTAATTTCATCCTGAAAATACCTCGTGGTGGATAAGTTCATTGTATTGTTATTATAAACAGTGTTTTTGTTTTTTTTGTTCGAACTATAGTAATGTTTTATTGTATCTTTCAATGTTACGTCATTGTTTTGTTGTTTTATGTTTGCCTAGTATTTATTGTGGCTTTTAATTTATATAGGCCTACATTCATTATAGAAATGAAAGTTCTGACGCCATGGGAGATCAGGTGAGTATTGCTTTGGGGTCCTACTTTAACCCAAAATAAAAGGCACAAGACCTTCTGTGGTCGGAAAAAGCAATGAACCAAGGGGCCCAACTCTCAAAACCGATATGTTCAACTGGAAATAAAATCATTATTATATTTACCCCGAGTTGAGAAGAGATTCAATTCTAGCTTTTTTATGATTGCTTCAGGGAAAAGTATTTACAAGTAAATTAAAGTCATTCAATCGTTCATAAAACGAGACCAAATATAGCGTCCCTCGTGGGACAAAATGTCTTGAAAATCTATGAATGTTGATATATGTAAAACTAATTTCATTGAATTTCCTGTGCATATAACTTGATTTATATCGTCTTATTTGGCTCTAGCAAAGATGTAAGAGGTTCTAATATGTAAACTTTAAAATTTATGAGCTGTGAGACGCAGACAAAACCTAGAACATGTTTGAATATAGGAAACTGCTACTGTCTTCAATGGAACGATCTTAGAAATACTACCGAACAATTATCTGATGTTACTGTAGGCGTATATCTAACTAGTGCACCTTAGAGGCTGGTTAAACCTTCCAGTGGCAAGCATTTTGCCAGTGGTTTATCCAAGGCGGAAACCGCTTGGGTTATTGTTTTCGTTATTTGTTCGTTAAGTCCCTTTTAAAGGAAAACAATACATGTACACAAATCTCTCACTTCGCTATTTGACTGTGTGAAAGAAGTACAATTCGAAGTTTTCGTTAAATTAATTCAACAGGATAAATTGTAACTATCTAATGGCACTCAATTTTTCAAATTTTAGTAACACTAGTTTGAAATCATAATAATGCTGAAACAATGTACCTAATTATGTGTTAAATCTTACCTGTTTTCTTCAATTGCACTTTACTTATTTGTTGTAATAACCCAGTGTGGTCTGCATTAGAATCAATAGAGCCTCTCATAGGTGACCCAGACGGCGAATGACTCTTTCCTCTGTGTGGTTGTTCCATCGGTGCATTACCATTGACATCTAGTGGATAGTTTCCTTTCATGCTTCTTTCTGTGGTAGCTTTGACATTTTGAGAACTAATATTCGTCGGCGCATTAGTCTGTTTTCTCGGTATTAAATTCAGCGGCGGTGGGGGCGGGGCCTGACTAGATCGACTTCCGGTTGGTTGTGAACTTCTTGGTGGCGATTGAGAATGAGTATTAGGAAGAGCTTGATTCCCAGCACCGTGTGGCATCTGACTGAGCATTTGCGTTGGTTGTAAAGGTTGATTGTGATGATATTGTTGTTGATGGGGCGTGGTTTGGTATGAATATTCATCCATTAGTTCAGGAGGGGGCGGGGGCAAAGGTGGAGAAGGTGTTCTATGAGCAGGGTGACCCATACCATTGTAGCCAAAACCTGCTGACATAACAGGCTGAGGTTTACCAATAGATTGTTGTACTCCATTGTTATTACATGGGACTGACATACTTCTTTGTGAGAGCTTAGGATTTGGTGGTCTTGGAGGTTCTTGTATTCGTGAGTTGTTCGGTATAGAGGTGACCGAGTGTCTAGGTAACACTGGACTCGATGGATATTTTGGACTTGGAGAGCCTTGTTGTGGTACAGGAGGTGGGGGCCCGTGAGGAGGAGGCCGGTGTGCTTGAGAGGGGAATGTTGACTCGTGTTTACCGTATGACATAACTGGGCTTTCTTCCCTTTGATAGTCACCACGTGTTGGACTCATTGGTGCCGTTTGTTGTATGTGGCCATTACCATTTTGTGAAGTGTGCTTCATTTCTGAAGATAATAGTCGATTTAATTTTGGAGACATTGTGATACCATAAGAGAAAGGTTTATCACCAGAATGGCTGGGACTCTGTGGTTCATGGCTAAACTTTGACCTAGATGTTGGGGAAACATGGGCTGTATGTCTAGGAGACTGTTGCTGTTGGTCATATTTCATATGCTGTTGTTGAATATGATGTTGTTGTGTTTGTTGTTGTGTTTGTTGACTATAATACTGTTGGTGGTGCTGTTGCATGTGTTGCATTTGCATGCTATGCTGTTGTTGACTGGAATACTGGTGTTGCTGACTACTGTGATGTTGCTGTTGCTGTTGTTGCATACTATATTTTAGTTGTTGTTGTTGTTGGCTGTGATGATCGCTGTATTGTTGTTGCTGGTAATATTGTTGCTGATGATGGTGTTGGCTTTCTTGTTGGTGATGGTGATGGCTTTGTTGTTGATGATGGTGATGACTTTGTTGTTGCTGATGATGTTGCTGATGATGACTACCGTGATACTGGGCATGAGAAGTTTCGTGCACCTCAATTTCTTGATAGTTATTCATTCCGGCCATTTGCTGAAAATATAAACAATATAAGACGTCAGTTGAGTCTATTACAAATATTGTATGTACATTTGATTTACTTGTTGCCAGATTACACCTCTGACTTCGAATTTACAGGTTGTGGGTTGGATTCCCGGACGATTCATTCATACCTTTCTGGATTTTAATTATGAAATTTTTTCTTCAGCAATTCTTGCTATTGCCTCTGTATCAAGTAGGGAAGTTGTTCGACACTGTCGAGGGAATGTGCTTATCAAAGGTTAAAAGCTTAGGTACCGAGTTCTAAGCCTAAGAAACGTGAGCAAGGCAACTAACCGCAGGAGAATGACAGAAAAATGTTCACAAGTGGCTTAAAGCAACAAACATAACCTTACATTATATATCAAAAATCAGAAAACAAGTTAAACTATTACGATTAGATGTTTTAGTATGGAGCATCTCATTCTATATAATCTACATCTATATCAAACTAAAAAGAAAAAAAGGGTATTAAACATTTTTATTATCTTTTTAGCTTTCGACGTACGATGCCTCGCGTCGTAAGAGCTTAATAAAAAGAATGACAAATCACCAACAATACTTGTATTACAAACGTGTTGCTTTATTGATTTATGACATTAGTTTGTAGACTAAATCTCCTACAAGACGTATTCTTTTCTTCACCAGACATGTAATTTACTGTATTGATATTATAAAATATTAGGCAGCATATCAAATGTGATAAATTGAACACTGCATGCTGAACACTAGAAATACATGCATATGTTGTATTTGCTAGCTCCCTGGTACCCTCGATTTGATATCACATACTAATTAATTTTGGTGTAAGAAGGGTACCATAGTACAAAGTGATAGGTAGCGATTTATTTAAAAAAAACTGGCCACAACTGTAGTGTATTCTATCGAACTTTCTAGTGTTTGTGCAATGTAAGACAAGAGAATACACCAGTAATACTTTCTCTCTCAGGGAAATTCAAATATTACATGGAAGAATTCTACAAGAGTTCTACATATGGAAACAAAACATGAGACAATGTGAACTATAATCATGTACGTATACTTAGTATCTTAATTGTCTTATAGTTTACAGGTGCCTGACACGCACAATACTGTCACACAGGAATGTACATCGAGTATGAAAAATGTCTATAATTTGAATGTGGTGTTTGCAGGAAATAATTTGTCTACTACTTATATACTATGTTGTTGAAATTCCTAGTAAGATTTGTGATGATATAATACCTGTTATTCAATGTTTACATAATTAAAAGTGATAATAAAACGGATGTTCAATGTACAATATACACACACTAGTTCGAACAAAAAAACCACTGTTTATAATAACTATACAATGAACTAACCACGAAGAGTGATGCCAAGATGATTTTAAAATAAACTATTGTGGTATGTTTTACTTGTGTCTTAGTTTTTGGTGTAATGGAAAGCGTTCTACCATAACAAGCATGATTTACCAAGTTGTGGTGGTTTATTAACCATGCTAATTTTGTTAAAATGAATTACACAAATTTTATTTTCATGACTGCCTACCCCTGAAATGAATTGTCTCATTTTTAATGTTTACCAAAACACGTTGGTTTTTTGTACGCACTATAATAGTATTATTACTAATGACCTGTAGATAGACTACAACGTAGAACATAATATTTGTACATTGAGTCAAGTAAATTCCATCATCATTTTTTCCATGTAATAATATATATTCTAATTACAAATGCGTTGTAATTATACTATTTACTAATGGTAAAAAACTGCTTATACACGAGGTAGTCAACATAACAGTCTACAAAATTACTTATCAAGTAATATACTGGTATTTGTATTGACATATTGCTGTCTGATATGTCAAACATAGTCACAATAGGTAACACAACTCAGACAGTATATTGACTTCAACACAAGTATACTGGATAAAACGTTGTAAGACTTTGTGAGTTCTGAACTATATAGATATTACTAAAAGAAACAAACAACAACGTAATAAAACCTATCTTATTCTTGCTAGCTTACATAGCACATAGTATTGCGTTTTGATTTTAGAAGAATGACTATTTTGAAATCTTGACAAACCTTGTTTAAACTCTTGAACACAGGTTTTGCGTAACACACATCAATAATTCATGGCTTTACGGTTCAGAGTTAATCAAGTTAAAAAGTCAGAACATGGAAAAAATATTGCTGCACACGATGAATTAAAGTTGTCACACCATACCACAAGCAAAATAAATCTCATTTTTGCAAGACATTTCATACAGTTAAAATTGAATACAATGAACATGCAAGTGCAATCGATTTTATTGTGGCAAATGTCCACTTGTATTTTCGTCAAAAAACATTAAGACTTGATGTGATCAGAGACGTTCAATGGCAAAATTAAGTGCTCTATATATCATTCCTAATGCAGATTTGATGTCATAGACGTATATAGTATTTTCCAGCGATGCTTGATTTTGCCTTTGATTCCATCATAACTTGAATAAAATCAATTGCTGCCATATAATTTCCATGAGTAAATGTTTGAAGTAAAACATATGGTTGCATTATCAGATCTTGAAATTTATAACAAATCATTCTAGAAAGATATGAATATAATCGGAAAAAATAAAAACATATCTAGAAACTAACATGTAGCGTGCTTCGAATATTCGCCTCAAGGACCTAGACTTTATTTAGGCTCAGATACGACACCTCACCCAATACAGGGCTATATGGAGTATAAATGTTGAGGTCTGATGTTCGAAAGAAACTAAGAAAATTATGAGTATATATAAAGATAATTTGCCTATGGTTATGGTACAAAAAATACATAAACATGTAGTTAGTCAGCTCATGACCTAACTACGAGTAACAACCATCCGATGTTGACTACTTCATGTTCATGCAGTTCTTCTGTACATACATGTATATACTATCAACTTATACCAAATAATTTTATTGAAAATGGTGTTTAAAAGGATGCTATCTAAAACATACCACTACGCTGTCTGATATGTCAAACATTGCATCAACATGTAACACAATACCGACCGTATATTGACTTTAACACAAGTAAACTAGATAAGACATTTCAAGACTTTAATTCCAAGAGTTCTGGACCAGTTAATTATTTAAAGAAACAAACACCATTTCAACATAGTTGATCTTTCAGTCTGAGGATTTGTTTTGTTTTGAGGCGATATACTTTTTTTGAATTTGGCAAGTGATAGAGATATATGTCTTCTTTAACATATGTTTTACATAACTTACATCAAATATTCATGTTTGTAGGGATTGAGGTTCAGTTATAATCGAATTAAAATGAAACAATAAGGATAGGTTGGCACACACATTGTACCAATATGCTACAAGCAAGGAAACTCACATTTTTGTTAGACAGTAACATACAGATAACATTGAATACAATATACAACTGAAATCGGTTTTTCGAAACAAGAAATGCTGACTTGCTGTTGCACAAAAACTTTAACTGGAATTTATTTGATTAGAAATGTTCAGTGACAATGTTAGCTTCACTATATATCATCATTAATGTGGTTTTATGTCAAAGACATAAATATTGTTTTAATTTTTGCAATTGTTTTATATCATAAATTGATTAACATTATTTATTTAGAACGTATAAAGTTTTAATTAGATTACAATACAATCCATAACAATAATTGAAACAGTGATGTAGCTTCTGCGCAAATTTGGGCTACAAGTTGAATACTCCGTTTGGAAAAAAATTAAAGATAATCTGGATAATGCATGGCTTATAGTCCTTTTTAGAGAATTGCCTCACTGTAATTTTATCTCTGACTTACAGCTATGTAGACTAACTTGCTCATAAATTAGGAAGCTATTGCCAGACAAGATTGTCTTCTCGATAGTATGAAATGCAGCTTGCAGTAACAGTTCACCAAATTGAATAACATCTGAGTAAAGAAGTAGTGTGTAAAAATATACAAGTAAAAATATCAATATCTGCTACAGCTCATGTCTTGAATGCAGTAGGACATATTTACACAGTCTCAGAAAATAATATAGGTGATCGAAATGCAAATAAACTTAATGTGTATTGGGATGAAATTTAATGGTGCTAGATGGTGACAGTGTTGCTTCTTATAGTGTAGTTCCAGTGAGGCATACACAAAAGAATATAGAAAATCGGTATACAAGTAAACTTTATAAATGATATCGGCAACAAATGCTTTTTCATTTCATATATATATAATATGTTGGAAAATTAATACCATGCAAAAAATATTATACGGCGAATGGTTGAAAACGCGTGAAAAAAGTCAACTATCGAACATTGTGCGCAACGTCTATTTGCATTTAGGTCTCATTTTGCTGGTGACATGGTTTGCATCATATGGTATGATTTCAGTGGAGAATGCTAAGACGTAAACGAATATAGAAAATCGGTATACAAGTAAGCTGACAGAAGATCTCAATCTTGCAGTTTGGCCACATTTTAGTGATGGCAGAGTTTGCTTCTTATACTGTGGGGACAGTATGACATACTTACAAAAAAGATTACAATACCTCGATATGCAAGACAACTAATTAAAGAATAACCAGTCTACGAAATTAGGATATGAAAGTGATTGCCCAAACAGGTCATTTTAGCAGCTAGCACTATATCTTGTTTGTAGAAATTTGGTTGCTCAAAAGAAATATTTGGTTGTCCGAACTAGAAATTGGTTGTCCCGGGCAACCAGACACCCAATAATTACGTAGACTGAATAATTACATATTGTATTTGAGTCATGTTTGGGGTAGCTGGTGCAAAGTTCTTTTTATAATGTGAATGCTTTAGTAAGAAAATGCTAAAATATTGAAACAAGATAGAGATTACTAAAATATAACTTACTGAAGAAGAACTTAATCTGGTGTTTGGGTCACGTTTTGGTGGTGGTGGTGCTTGTTTCTTATGATCATAATGACCCTGAAAAAATATCATATACCATATCAGTAAAACAGAAAGTTACTGAGAACAAAGCTATGTAAGTAGATCAACTGCAATAAGAGTCATTAACGTCAAATTGTAATGATAGTTCTTGAATACACTATTTGCACAAAGTGGTTATATATTTACATACAAATAGATGTTAAGAAAGAACCGAATGTTAGTTCGTATCTAATTTCAAATGTATACATACAATTAGGTGGCATTTATATATACATAAATATACCACCGGGCAAAAACAAAGAAAAGCAAATATAGAAAGCTTGTCGATTACTTAAATGGGCAACTTGTGGTATCACCCATATTAGTACAAATGAATGCAAAAATATGAAATTGTAGTCAGTTTTGGTAAATTACTTTTAAAATCCAATTACCTGTTCTTCAATACTGGCGTACATGCCTTCTGCATACATTTCTCTAGGTGTCGGTGGGGGTCGTGACCCATCAAAATGCATCATGTGACTCATTGTTGGTAGATAACTGTGTCCCCTTTTACATATGTGACCCCTTTATTATTTCATTAGTTCATTGGTTGTGTGTGTGCATGTGTCTGAAATGACAAAAACAAACATTATCCAAATGGTTTTACATTTATAAATGAAATGTGTCCGTTTCCCGTACGAGTTCCAACCGGGCGTTACTTTCAATTATGATTATTCTAAAGCGCACTAGCTGGGCGCTGCATCTTGTCATTTTTCACCTAACCTTTTCTGAGTTTCTGAGTTTCTAATCTCATGTTAGTTCAACTGATATATAAACGTACGTTTGCAAGTAAGTCCGCCTAAAGATATAGTTGAAAAGACTTAACAAAACTGCCGATAGGAAACTCAAATTAAAAAAATATATGTTTACTTGAAATATACTCATATGTTGATACAGACTGCCAAAGTGCAACCTGTGAAGTAGATTGGTGGTGTGCTAGCTTATAACTTAGTTAAGTGTTTATTACATATGAATATATAATGCACTTGATATACAACTCAAATAGCTCACGACCGTTTCATATTTCGCGACAACATATTCTGGTACTGCGTGTAATAAACAGTTTCCCAATGTGGCTGCAGTAATTAAAATAATTCCTGTGGTTATTCAACACTTATCAACAAGCCTCTAGTTAACTACTGTGGTTAATTTAATCATATATCTAGCACTTATATGGAGATATTTACATATATGGCAATCATACATAATATTGTACATACTGTGTTCCACATGCGTTCCATTCATAGTTTAATATAATTTGTTTAATTTGACATTTATAAGACATTGATTTTTGTTAACAAAATTTTAAGTGTGCACACATTGGCCAGAAACAATAATTGCTGATACTTCAACTGTATGATTAATATTCATTTGATATTGATCTGAGACAATGAATATGTTTATTTAGCATTCATAGCTTGTTCACATTGACCTTAGAAAAAAAAATGACAATGTACGTTCAGTAACCAAGACATCATACCCATTGAAGGTGCTATTTACCAACTGACATACACGCAAGTAATGTATATAAGTCCCTCTAGGGACATAGTGTTTTCGCTGTCTCGTCCCAAAGGTTGCTATGATTGTCACAATACAAGATAGTAACATGTATCATATTTTCGCTATATTCTAGAGTGATATCTCAACCTCGCATCGTTTTTCATGCTCTCGTATACCGTTTATTGTAATTGCACCCGGGGAGGTTATACCCTCCCATAGAAATTTGACAATAATGTCGATTATCCTCTATTGATTAGATAATATGGAGAAGTTTCCGGCCTTGTGGAAAGGTAGGTGAGTACTAGTTATAGACAATGGTCCAGGAAAGCTAGGTTAGGTAATCTGGACGCCGTAAAATGACCTAAATTGTGTTGACACGGCATTGAATCTAATAAAAAAATATTGAAATTGCGACTCTAGAGTGATTGTGAGGTCGTGACCTCGCGTCCTCGTATCGTGTCCTCGTATTTGCGACTCTATGGGGACAAGGCAAACACGATGACATCCAATGGAACACTGTCATACAATGTTCTGTCATAAAACCAAACTTTGACATTCTCCAGCTTTTATTTCTCGACACAATAGTGTAAATCACACAGAGTGGAATAAGAGAGCGTGAAAAACATTATTGTATTACCCACAATCCTCTGGTAACCAAAGCAACTTGTTTATTGATGACTATCGTAAAAATATAGTAGACTATTACATATAATAATTATTATTAATATTATCTACAGAAAAATATCAATTCCACTTCTGTAATTAGAAGAATTGTAAATACCAATAAGTATATGTCCATGATGAAACATAACTAACTCGTACATTTGTATATTAATTTTTTATGCATAATTACACAGTATTTTCAATGTAACCTTGTGGCCATTGAAGTATTCATTTCTGAGAGTTTGAGGCCCAGCTGTCCTGTCTAGTCTGCTAACAACATGCCAAGCTCAACCAAACGAAGACATATACACTACATAGTATATAGGTTCAGTCCAAGTCAGAGGTATGCACTGCTGTGTGTCCGAGGCCCAACTGTCCTGTAAGTCTGACCAATTCAAATTGGCTTCCCTATTACATTGACAGTTGTTAACATTCACATTTTAAATGGGTATAATAGGCAGGTTATAAAGTTTGGCACCATATGCGGCTGGCTCGGATCAAAGTCAAAACATTATATATAAACATACATTTAATATATGTAGTGTTTTGGCACAAAACCGTGCCGGCCACCTATGGTTTTGACAGTATTAGACTTTCAGAGAGAGAAGCTCGCAGATTAAGGTCACTTTATATCTATGTCAAACAGTCCAGACGAAAATACTTTCCTCGTCATGAGTAATGTTATTGTTTATATTGTAAAAAAGGGGAAAGAAGGAAAGTATGTTTTGGCAAAGAGGAAACTTCCTGAATCACAAGTACGGTGACATTATATATATTAAATATACAGTGACGTTCAAATGGCCTTGAACATCCTGTTCGTAGGATAAACCACAATCTGATTAGAACTCGATCTAAAATATTCCGCTCGCCTACTCGCTAATTTAGATCTTGCCTTTTTTAAACGAAGGTCACGTTCAGGTGACCTTTTCTCATCATAATATTCATGACGAAATTGTTATGATACGTAACTTGTTTACATCATCTACGTCACGTAATTTGAAATTAGACGTCCAATGCTGACTGTGAATAATACCGCTGTTAAATTAGCTTGCAAACCTTGGTCTTAAAATAGAAACAGCGAAATCAAAATGTTATTAATAGTGTTTTGTCTAGGTGAAAGCAACGCATTGATTCGTCGACGCAAAGTTCATCTCGACGTGACCTTCCACGGAGACAGTAGAGATCCTGTACGACAATGCTCTACAGGATATCTGTTTACGGAGATGGGATAAACCAAGTCATGAATTACCATAAAGAAACAACAAGAGCAAATGCTAGAATCAACGTTAATTAAAATATCAACATATGACTAGAACTATGTGAGAAAAATATGCAGACTCACCGGGACTCAAACCACGGACACCTCGCTTACAGGGCGAGTGCTCTCGTGGATGAGCTATAAGGCCGTTTACAAATACACACAGAAAAGGCAAGTTAATTAAATAACCTGTTAATATAGTGAAAGCACGTGCAGAATAGTTCTTACAAAAAACAAAACGTGTTTTGGTAAACATTAAAAATGAGACAATTCATTTCAGAGGTAGGCAGTATTGAAAATAAAATTAGTGTAATTCATTTTAACAAAGTTAGCATGGTTGATAAACCACCACCACTTGGTAAATCATGCTTGTTATGGTAGAAGGTTTTCCATTACACCAACAACTAAGACACAAATAAAACATATCACAATTGTTTATTTGAAAGTCATCGTGGGCATCCCTCATCGTGGGTTAGTTCATTGTATTGTTATTATAAACAGTGTTTTGTTTTTTTTTGTTCGAACTACATGTATATGCATAATTTGTTTTTCTAAACAAATTTGTTTGACCTATAACTTTTGCAAGGTACTGTATATTACATACAGTTAACGACACAAAGATGTTTTCTATATATCAACCACTTGATATTCTATTGTATATTGTTTGTCTTGCTTCATATATCATAAGAGGTTTCAAGTGTTCATAACGCATGTTTAAAGATGAAGGGGGAATATATCACAGCTAGAGTTATGAGAATAATTTTGAAATGTATCTATTGCGCATCAGAAGTGATGCTCCATCTTATCTGGCGTTAAGGAAAATTGTATGCAATTAGATACATGCAGCCATCATTGTATTCCCCGTATTCCAGATACCTTCAACTGTGGTGACTTAAGGTTTACAAGAATTGACTAGTCAAAAGTAATTATACTTTATTCAAATACTCATACAGTATGAACAATTTCAGTTTAAAATTATTAAAAGTACATTAAGTGGATTTTTCCAACAATGACATAAACTCTTGAAATCATTAAAAAAATCAGGAATAAAATTCACGCACCATGTTATGACAGAGCAAATGCTATTTTCTCACGAAGAAAAGTAAAGTCTTTCCGCTCGCCTACTCGCTAATTTAGATGTGGCCTTTTTCAAACAAAGGTCACGTTCAGGCGACCTTTTCTCATCATAATATTCATCACGAAATTGTTATGATACGTAATTTGTTTACATCGTCTACGTCACGCAATTTGAAATGAGCCGCCCAATCGCAGACTGTGAATAATACTGCTGTTGAATTAGCATGCAAAACTTGGTCTAAAGATAGAAATTACGAAATCAACATGTGATTAATAGTGTTTTCGTCTAGATGAAAGCTTTGCATTGATTGGTCAAAATAAAGTTCATCTCGACGTGACCTTCTACGGAGAAAGTAGAGATCCTGTACGACAACGCTCTACATGATATCTGGTTACGGAGATTGAGTAGACATCTACGTCTTAAAAATCGACATTAAAACTAGCATTCTAATACATTACTCACCCAATAAAAATATGAAGATTTCTGACTCACAATACAAAGAATAAAGTACAATATTAACTCATTGTTTCATTAATTTCCTATTCTTAAGATTTCTAAATGATTCATTATCAATTGATTTCCTTTGTAATTGTTTGTTGGACAAATATTTAACGTTTACTAATGACTGCTTTAATAACAAGTGCTTTGCTACAGTTAGCTGTTCACATTGTCTATTGATAATTATTGCAATGTATTTTATTCACATAGCTTGACTGGAGACAATAAATGATTCTCAAATTAATTTATAGCTAATAAGCATAGGTTTTTTTACTAGATTTAACGCCGTGTCAACACAATTTCCGTCATTTTACGGCGTCCAGCGCACCTAACCTAGCTTTCCTGGACCATTGTCTATAACTAGTACTCACCTACCCATCCACAAGGCCGGAAACTTCTACATATTATCTAATCAATGGAGGAAAATGGACATTATTGTCAAATTTTCATGGAAGGATATAACCTCATCGGGTGGGATTCGAACCCGCACCCCTCGGGCACGACATTCCAAATCCCGGCGCGCTACCAACTGCGCTATCGACCCGGGTTTCGCATATAGGTATGAGACAACAAATACCGATTCAATATCACATAAAAAGTATTCATATTGACCTGAAACATGGATATATTTCAAATATCAAGTGGAATTCGTCATGACTCGAGACCCTTTCAAAAGCATTTTAAGTACAGTGTATGTTCACAATTATCTGAGACAAAACAATATACAAATGTAATAGATGTTCAAATTGACAAGGTATGAGCCTGGAATATGATTATAATACCATTTACAGCTTGTTCACTAAGATATGAGACCAGGAATAGCGTTTTGATATCAATTATACGCATTTAATCGGTTAGTTGCTAAATTCTAAATCCAAGGGTGGGTAGGAAAAAGATCAGTAACATTATAGTTTCTTTACATTATAGCTTGAAATCTATTCGACATGGGTCAATTTACCACGCATCCAAATACTTGATTGACGCGTTTGAAAAGACTTAACCCTACAAAATGAATGTATGTGAACTTCTTGAAAGCTGTTCTATCTACCTTTGCTTTATGTCAGGTTATCTTCATACATGTTTAAGTGATTATATACATATCCTTGAAAATAAATAGATAATGACTAAAAACAAAAACAAACAAAAATGCACATTACTGCACATGGAGTCTATTTCTAATAATTATCTGTAAGGCATGTTCCGTGACAACGCGTCAGTCTGGGAATGTCTTAGACCGTTCCCCAAAAAATCTGAATTACTTGCAGGTATACAAAATATAATAATTACATATTACGTGAGTAGAAAGTTCAGTTTTTCCAATTTTTACACATCTGTTAAGCATTTATTCTAAAAGAGAGTGAAATAATAAAAGAGTAAGTATCTGCAACTCTACGAAATGAAATTAAGGCTTCTAGACCTTGAGCACGCGCATTTCTTACTTCATGAAGTTTTTTGATGGTTAAAAATTTACGCAACAAATTTCAAGAGTGGGTTAATTAAGTTTTCAATTTTTAATGAAAACTCTAGGGTTCATAAGTCAATAAAGTTAAGTTAGTAATCTCAAATAGACAGCTGCATTTAAAGTGGGTTCAACTATCTGGAGAGATTTCAATAGATTAGGGGCAATACTTCCTTTCTAATGGTCTAGACATCCGTGGGGATCATACTCATTGGAATAAGGGTTAAGTAATAATGCTAATACATGTACTTATATAACCCCACCCTTGCGATCTCCATAGAATTTAGTCATCTGACCTGAAACATCGTAACCTCTTACTGATTGTGGGTCATGGTTTCGAGCCTTGCTTAATCTATGGATCTTTTATGTGAGAAAGTTGTTTATGTAGGATAGCTGTTCTGAAGGATGGTAGTTGTATAAAGTTGTGTGTCTTTATAGTACCATGAGAATGGATGGACAACAGTGATATCTATTTAGTATTCGTTAGTGTTTTAGTATAAAAATTGTAGTGGAAGGTTGTCTGCCCTTAGAGCATTCTTGCAGTGTTGCATTCCTTGAACTATGGGCACGTCAATCTGATTAAAACCCAAACTAAAATTTTCCGCTCGCCTACTTGCTAATTTAGATCTGGCCGTTTTCTTACGAGGGTCACGTTCAGGTGACATTTCTCATTTTTATATTTATGACGAAATCTTTTTGTTTAGTAACTTGTTTACATTGTCTACGTCACGTAATTTGAAATGAGCCGTCCAATCACAGACTGTGAATAAAACCGCTGTCAAATAAGCTCGCAAACCTAGATATAAAAATAGTAATTACGAAATCAAGATGCTATTATTAGTGTTTCGTCTAGATGAAAGCTACAAATGTATGCATTGATTGGTTGACATAAAGGTCATCTCGACGTGACCCTTCATGGGAACTTAAGAGATCCTGCACGGCAACGCTCTACAGGATATCTGTTTACGGAGATTGTGGTCACGTGTGCTGTCCTCCTCAAGTGACTCTGCTAGTTGTAGATGAGAATTAAACAAAACTAAACAAGGCCAATTTTTTAATGGGACAAGAAGAATACACTTCGAATTTTTAATAGGACAAACAGAGAACAATTCAAATTCAATTTACTATTCAAGTGTTAGTTGCTTTGTAAAAAAAACATTACTTCATAAAATGTTGAAGAAAAGCAGTGTCTATTTATTCAATCGATATTAACTGTCTTCATTGTTAGGAGAATAGAATCCCAGTTTGAAAATGCAACAACGAAATTTGATTAAGCACTATCGCTATCATGTCTTGGGACCAAATTGAGAAAATAACTAGAAATATCACATTTAGTTTCAAAAAATCAAGAATTTTAAAAAATGTTTGACAGAAGATTCGTAGTTTTTGTTAAGTTCGTCATATAGAAACATGTAAATAATTAAAACTTGGAGTGTTGAAAACAACTGCACTGATATTACGGAACTAAAGCTTCGTAATTTGGTCAACAGTATTGTTTACTCTTCAAGACTATTCTTTCTAGCTAGTGTAACCAATTTTAGTACTGGAGTGAGTTAATATTCTGAATTAGCATGATTGCCATGCTCCAAAACAGAGGTCGATTTAAAATACTATGCACATGTCACATTACTGATGAGAAGGTTCTGACCCTAAACTTCTGGTGTAAGCACAAGGCAGACTGTGATAGTGGTAAGTCAGTTGATGACTCTGTGGCTGGGTCTATCAGAGACCAGCCATGATGTGCTGCAACTCTTAGAGCATAGGAATGTGGGCTAGGTATTGGTAAAGATACAAACTAGTTATATCTTTTTGCAAGTTCTGATTGAGGCGATTATTTTATTCAAGGTTGTAACATTTGGTCACATTGGATGTCCACCCTTAAAGTGATGCTAAGAATACAATCCTATATTAGCCATACTATGTTTCCACATTTTTATACACACACAAAAACACGAATATTTAATTCACCATCATAAAAAAAACAATCCCCACTGGGATTTCTTGTCTGAGATCGAGGTCGATAGCATCAATAGAATTAACTATCTGTTTTACTTTGACAACTGTACATGGGTGGATCCAGCGGGGGGGGGTCAGGGGGTCCGGACCCCCCCCCCCCCCCAGAATTTGGAAAATGTACATGTCCATTAGTGTATTTCTTGCTTGTAAGTCATTTTTAAGTAGTATGAAGCAATTTTTCTCGGTGCTTTACATAGATGTAATGGTTATGTAGTTTTTATTATCAATATGTTGCATTTTTCATCTGCAAAATGTGTATACTGTGGTTGTGGTTCGAGGTACGGACCCCCCCCCTAGAAAAGTCCGGACCCCCCCCCCTAAAAAATCCTGGATCCGCCCCTGCTGTATACTGCTTTACACGTTGTTCTTTTTGTGGCCTTTAAATCGTACATACGTCACTAGTTAACTTTCAACTTTAACTTTAAAGGGTTAGATAAAATATTTCATAAAAATGGGACATTAAGTTGATTTGTGCATTTAAATAGTCCAGTTAGCAACATTTGAGCATTTAAAACCGTCAAATCATTTTGAATAGCTAAAATTGAAGCAAAAACAATTCAATACACTCAGAGGTAATCAATTACGAGTTAATTGTATCTTTATAACAACTTAATTATCTTATTATATTACGACTGTATTATCTCATAAATACAGCATAACATTTTATCTTTATTTATTTTTATATGCCACTATTTGGATTTCGTAAATATAAAATGATCAACTGTGTCGATTAAATCACAGAGACACGCTTTTACAAAAAATCTTCATAATGTGGACAGCAGATAGAGAGACCAACAAGGAATGATAAATTTTGATTTCATGAAATTCATGTTACATTATCCATCAGTTATAGGTTTATACCTTTAACATGTTTCTTAATACTGTCAAACAAGCTAGACTGACATCTGTGATATAATGGTTATGTATAACAGTTGACGCTCGACAGACTTCATTACAAAAATATAAATTGGCAGCTGCGCAATGAATGAAACGTCTGATATAAAAACAGAGAGTGAATTCACAATGATTACAAAATCGTGCATCTTTCATCTGCGTCTTATTTACTATTAAAATCACCCACGCGTAGGAATGAGTGTGCATTTTATCGTGACTAAAATCTAGATATTTGTTCTGTTTATAAATAAGCAAGAGATAATCCCCGCCCAACTTATTTTTGGTTGTTTTTTTTTCTAAAATGTTCAATATCAAAACAAGGAGAGTGAAACAAGATTTCAATTTTCAAAACAACAATGCGAAACATAACTTCACTGTAAGATTATCGATAGCGTGGGTAAATTCCAACCTAGCACGGAATAAACCGATCAATACGGATTCTGAGTTAGAATTTAGTATTGACTGACTCATTTATAACTCGCGACATCAAGCAAATGATATGCGGGTATTGATCAATATTCCCTGACAAAAAATATGAATGCACTTACGAGTGAAATTATATATCCGAGTGAACACATAGAAAACCACGTTACTGTATAATTTTTACATCCTTAAACAGCACTATAACACAATGACACTCTCGTAGATCCAGTAAAACCTCTTTTCCTTTAACACTATTGTATTCAGAAATTATAATAGTGAGCTAGGCTCTACTGCAGAGGAATATACCACTTCAAATCAATAGGGATGTAAGACTCGTCTCTACAATTTCATCAATAAAGGGGTCTTCCCGTTTTTATAATGTAGCGGTCCGGGTTTTTCCAATTTTCACTGTAACAACATGTATAAAAACTTAGAATGCAAACTAATATGCATTATATGTATAAACTACACCATTGCCAACACTATACGTATTTTATTACTATTCATCTTAGAAATGAAAACAAAACATATTGTTAAGTACCATGGAACCGTATGTTTTATTAGCTAAGAAAAAGAACTTTATTAATCCATGGTTTTAAGACATGCTCATACTTAAGAGGTTTGTTGTTGATAATCGGCTTAACAAAACGTTCATTATGTTGAATACACTGTGAAAATCACTCAAATAGTAGACTACAGCAGCTGGCTTACAGACGATGCGTGGATAAAACCCGGTGTACGGAACAGGCGCGTGTTCGTAGAGCTAATAATAAAACGACTCAATCATGAAAACATACAAAAAGAATTAACACCTTCCACAAGCTTTTTCGTTTATATCATGGTTTCGTTTATATCTGTGCATAAATTTGATAAATAAAGAGAAGCATCCCTTCTACAAAATCATGATACTTAATTAAAAGTTAAGTTACAGTGCGGTAATTAAGTTGGCTTCCATATCGTGACATGCTCAGCAAACTTTACAATTTTGTACGACATCTCTCGTCATTGAAATCTCTTTCAGAAAGGTAATCCCTCAGAGTACCATGTTAAACCTGGGTCGAGTGGACCAACAGTTGGCATATTTCTTGTTCAATGAATTTAGCAGCGTACTTAGTGGGGTTTAAACACGGGACCTCTCGAGCTGCACTGAGAGTCTAAATCAGGGGTTTTCCGGATCATTCCACGTGTAATCTGATTGAAATCAGCCAAAGGCGGTATCTAAAATTTGTGATGTATAATTTATATACACTAATGATTCCAGCTATTTTTACATGACTGTATAACTCGCTACAAGATTGTTTTCAACAAGGGAGAGAACAACGACTAGTGTTTTTTATCGAGAGTTATCCTTCTTTGTTAGAAAAAAAATAGAATTGTGCTTAGTGAAATCAATTAGATTGTTGGCTGCGATGATCATGCAAGCTTGTATGTTACAGGCAATTAAGAGAGCAGCAAAAATCTATTAAATATCTAAGCGGATTTAATTACTGGAAACATCTGTTCTTCATTAGGGGACTAGAGATAATTACACTTCTCGCGAGACTATGTTATTTCTAGGGGCCACACGACAACATAATTGATGACCTACGTTTGTTTAAATAGGGGCAATGAAAATAATGAAGTATGTTTAATCCATTGTTCATTCATTAAGAAAAACTATTATGCATTGTATCCAGTAGCCATAGGGAAAATGTGTAACAGTTTAATTATTTATTGTGACCTTGGTAAGTTATACATAAAAGTTTGGTTATAAACTGTAAAGTATTTCCTTTATACACTTTTATTAAATAACTATGTGTTATTAGCCCTGTAAAGTGGCAAATTCACTGCACAATACAGCCAAATCTGGTCAATAAAACTGAAAACCGGGCCGAAATCTGTTATAGGGCCAATAACACTTATTGGCCCTAGGGCCAATAACAAATTTCTGTGCTCTGATTGGTTGACAAAACAGTGCCAGTATCAGTTATGATTATAGCATAAAATGAAGGACTTTTTTATGGAGGTCAAACCCAATTTATAATTAATTCTTCCCACAGAGACCGATACAGTCACATCTTTGACATAGTGGAGTCTCGTTCATAACGGTATGTTCCCGGCATAGGTCGTTTTTAGTCTGTCTTTTTTCTTCACAATTTGTAGAAGAAATGGTGCAAATAATAGTTTTTGTGAAGATTTGGATTCAGTCCAATGTCCGTATATCTTTCGGCAGTTATTTAATAAAATTGTCATTAAATAGATGATTTGATATAGGCCGTTATTTTTCCTCGGGACAGTCATATTAGCATTCGGCCTTCGGCCTCGGGCCAATATGACTGCCCTTGGAAAAATAACAGGTCCTATATCAAATCACTTATTTAATAACATATAATATTGCACTGTACATGTATTGTATTGTAAACTGCATTTTGTCGACAACTTAGCACAATTGAACGTAAAACTTTTAAACAAGTTTGCATTTATAAGTATGCTTAATATCAGATGTTAAAAATGCATATTGCAAAGGTCTCAAAATAAAAAATGAATGTTAAGGTAAAAAAACATAGAAAAATCACCTGTATTTTAAATTGGTACTCTCGGCGCATCTCAGTTCTTTCACCAGGTTGCGCATCGACTTTCAACATATGAGCATCGACTTTAGCATTCTGACTACAACGTCCTCTTTTTAAAATACTCCAATTAGGCATGTCTTGCATCAATTGATGTTTATATACACGTGAGCATCAAAGAGACTTAATCTGCGTAATTTTCATCATCCAATAGTACATGTGGCATATTTACGCACGAAACCCACGGGTTAGGAGTAGTCCACTGGTGTGTATTTAACCGTGACGGGAAAATATATGTACACAAAATGCCACGTGGTGTATGACACTCTATGACTTATATCGTCAGTCTTGCTACTTATATCGTCACAGTCGCAACATTTGACTTCGAAACAATGCTTAACCTTGCTTTACTGTTATACAATCTAGTGGTGACTGGCATACAATCTATATCGCAAAGAAAAATAACTTTCATAGCGATTGAATAAAAGCCGTCATGATTGTCTCCCTTTCCTTTCTGTAGCAAAGATTATTGAACGACTTATCTGTCATAATGTTTGTTTGTTTGTTGGGTTTAACGCCGTAGCAATACATTATATACGTCATATAACGGCGGTCAGTCAACCTACTCACTCCTCCTGGAAAGGCTAACCTGTTAACCAACTACTAAGCGCATACTTTCGTCAGTGACTGACAACTGCCCTACATAATTAAAAAATCATTGGTAGGAGGGAGAATGGCCGTAGAAAAAAAAAATCATTATCATAGCATTTCAATATCGCCCGGGAATCGAACCCACGACCCCTCCATCAGTAGACTTGCGTGCTACCAATTGAGCTAGCTGGGCAGCTTATCTGTCATAATGAATAGAGGCCGTTCTTATCCCAATACTCATTTTGTAATTAAAATTTACTGTATTCATGTAACAGTTAACTGTTATAATAATGCTAATTTAAGAATTTTATTCATAAGAGTCCACTGGAGTCTTTGTTTCTTTGTTCGTTGGTAAACGTGAATTGGTTTGGCATAGGCGGATCCAGCGGGGGGGATCAGGGGGGTCTGGACTCCCCCATAGAATTTGAAAAATGTACATGTCCATTAGTGCATTTCTTGACTATAAGACATTTTTAAGTAGCATGAAGCTATTTTTCTCGGTGATTAACATAGATTTAATGTTTATGTAGTTTTTATTATTAATATGTTGCATTTTTTCTTCAAAATGTGTATAATGTGGTTGTGGTTTGAAAGTTCGGACCCCCCAGAAAAACTCGGGACCCCCCCCCCCCCCTAGAAAAAAATCCTGGATCCGCCCCTGTTTGGTATTATAAATGTGAATCGCTTAATCCAACAACAGAATTTTCCAAGGAAATTTGGAGGGCACTATATATCTGGTGAAAAAAAAATGTTTTTGAAAGAAAAGTCACGAGCATATTTATTACTGATGCTAAAATAATCATAAAATATAGGTATGTCTTTGGTGACAGACTTCCAGACGCCATCTTACAACACTTACGTTACAGGACATTTGATAATATGTGATAGTTTTTATTTATGTATCAATTCATGATATCCAACATGAGTCGGCTGTTTTAATTCAACATATAAAGAACCCTTCACTTGACATAGTATCATTTTAGTACTACGAACGTGAAAATGCTGTGATACGATAAGTATGCCAGGATAAACAAGCCTTTTTATTAGGTGTTTTTTTTTCTGGGGTGTCTCTCAAAAGTCTTGTTCAATATATATTATTGTATATGCATTCTAAGAACAAGCTTCACAAAGCTGGTCACAATATGAATTTGTTCCGAATGTTGTTTAATCTAAGATAAAAAGTTCAAAATTCTAGTACAAAAACATACCATGTTCCCAAAATTGGTTAATACTTAATTTATGACATCGTACCTGGCATAATATAATAAACGTGCATTGTCATAATGATAATGATGTTGATATGGAACCGTAATATAAATAGAATATTTATACATGTAAATGCTATATGTGTGTGAAATGGTTACAGACTTTCATGTGATGTTTTACAATTATAATAAAATATGGCACCTTGATGAGCCTAATGACGTACACAAGTGAAGATAATTTTGCCAGTTATATCCATTCTAGTTTATATTATATAAAAATAGTCCTTGCTCTTTTTTATACTGACGTGTTGTTAAGGACTATATTGTCTTTCAATGACGATTGTCGTCACCTTTCGTAGCTGTTGTATAAAAAGTGATAGAACAAATGCATCAGATCATACTACTACGCCTTTTATCGCTCAAACACAATCCTTTAAAATCCTGTTTTAGTGCAACTCGACCCTATCTAGCAAATCTCACCGACACTAGAGTTTATTTTGTAAATTGCTTCATGCTACTTAAACAATGACTTATAGTCAAGAAATACACTAATGGACAAGTACGTTTTGGAAATTCTAGGGGGGTTCCGGACCCCCTGACCCCCCTGCTAGATCCGCCTATGAACATGTATGTGATATAAATGTTGTCTGAAGTATGAAAAAATTCACACTACATCCCTTGAGTATCAAAGAAAGTGTGTGCTGATGTGTACAGTAAATATAGATAATAGACAATCCTTGCTGGTATACTTGTCTTAAACTCGGTCACATGCATGCGACACTGATAAAAAAGTGCAAAATTTGTCATTGCAAGTATAAAACATGTAGGCTATGGCCTTGAGAAAGACCGTATTCAATTTTTAATGTATAAGTTTTGCTATTTATTCTGCATTTACAGTATGATTCACCAATAGACATATAAATAACTTTAATGGGAAGAGTATTTATACTGTGTCATAAACATGTAAGATATTAATTCATGGAGCCGCCGGGAATAACTTTTTTCTACGAATGACAGTTCAACTGTGTGTGCTCAAATAGCAGCTAGAAAACTCCGCCTGTCCCTAGCACAATTTATTGAGAATGGAAGTCACACCACAAGTTATTCATTAAAATCGTTGTGAACGACCGAGGAGTTCCGAATTACTACAAAGGAGCACAATAGAAAGATTCACAACCCTAAGTAAGAAAATGTTGGCACTATTGGCCATAGAAGCTAACTAACACTCTAGATCTTTCTACAATCAACACTTAGTGCACGTTTAGTACTATGAGTCGTGAGGACAATTTAAAGAAAGACACTTGACTTATTATAAACGTGATAAAGGCGTGACCTATCTCACGTTGTAGGTAATTCTGTCAATTCATTTGTTTAAAAACTGTTGTTCTCAATACAAAGTTGCACACCTTTTACGGTTATAAGATGATAAAACTACGTAGTGTGAATGATTCCTAAATGAGAACACTGATTGTTGTCAACAATGCCACAGTGGCACCTTTTGTCGACCAAACCCATTCGGTAACTCGTATAACTTTAATAGCAAGCAACACCCTTTAAACAGTGTGAAAGCTACGTGTAACTCATTCACGTTCGTACGACACCTTATACAAGGAAATGTGGAAACATTTATACCAATTGGGCATTTGGATAAAACTTTATTTATGCATAAGGTAGTTCAGTAACACAAATAGTGTAACCTTTTCTGGTAAAAACGTTTCTTCATACGACAGACAGATGGGTTTTTATAACGAAATTTACTTGTTTCTGTTACGTCTTACCGGCATATTTTCCGACGTTCAGTCGAAGTTACACTCGAATATTTTGACATTTGAATGTTAAATATACTACAAAATATAATTTTCTGAAAGTATAAATTGATTGATGTGAAGATTTATCAAAATGCGATAAAAATGGTAAAAGTAGTTGAATATTTTGAGTCTAAGGGCTTGGAATGTTCAAATTAACGCCATTATTGAAAGCAACGTCATATGTGAGTTCTCGTTAAGGATAAGGTTATTGTTTTCAAAAACCACATAATACTTGTGCAGTGCTTTCAAAAAGTCATAGTACTTACTTATGTCCATTAACGACGTGTATTACTGCATTTTAAGCGGAAATAAATGTTAAAAACACTTCTTAGAAACGTCAATGACATAAGAAAACATTTGACCATAAATAAGAAAAATAATATGTTGGGGATACATGCAATATATCCTAAATCTAACCACAGAAATAAAGAAGATACATTCAAAATTACAAAACGTAGACACATTAATCAAAATTGTTGAGACTTGTTTAAGATTTTAAGGTTTAAAATGGCACAGAAACCATTCACTTCACAGTAAATGCGTAGGAAAAGAGTCAATTCCGACCATTATGTTTGATGGTAATACAGAAACACTCAGCCAAAACCGAATTAGATATTGCCAAAGTATGCGAATTTTAACAAGTTTCAAGTCTAAAATGAGAATGACCCCAAGACCAAAACCATGCGATCCGCTTTTAATACCATTCGATCCGCTTTTAAGACCATCGATTTGTGTGGTCTTAAGAGCGGATCTTTACTGTACTACATTACATAGCCTGTTCACATTAAACAGTAAAATGGAAAGAATCTCATCATTATGTAGTCTGTATCAAATGTGTATGAGTATTACTATATGTCATATTTGTGAATGTATGACTCGCGTGTTGCGACACTAAATCAAGGGAAGTAATCGTGGATGGGATTTGAGAAACGGGATATTTTCAGCACGAATATTGTTTAAAGTACAAAAAGGAAAAGTTTACTGCACATATAGATCTACTAAATACAAAAAGACATGCACGATCAGAACGAAACCCAGTTAAAAACAATATACATATACTATATTGATATGAACTTGAATATATTTTGTTTTTGTCTTGGAACCGCGCGAACCTGTTGTAAAGAAAGGTATTGTCTAGTACTTTCTTTTTTCTTTTTTTAACGTCGTATTCAACACATATATAGGTAATATATATACGACGGCCAGCTCTTCCTACTATAGATTTCCTGGACACTTTTCTATCACCTGTACTAACTTACGCTACCACGAGGCCGACAACTCATGTATAGGATATGACCTGCCGCGACCGGGTTTCGAACCCGCGATCTCCTGATTCGAAGTCAGACATGATAACCACTACGCCACGGCCGCGGCTTTGTAAGCTCAACAAACGCTGGATAATTTGAACAATCTATATCACTCGACAATAGTACAAACCACGATATCGCATTCATACGCAAACACCATAACTAGCACGTTCTTCATATTGACAAAAAAATAATCATGAAATGTCCTTCATATTGGAAATGGATACATGTCAACCATCTTGTTTTCTATCAGCTGATCAACTCTCGCATCCTGTACTAGAGAAGTTATTTCCTTTATTCTTCAAGTAAGGTTTCGTCAACTACATCAAAATATCACTTTTTACCAGATATAGCAAACACTTGTACGGGAATGGAAGTTAACAAGACATGAAAAAGGGTCAATATGATGATGATGGGATGTACGGCCTTCGTTTTGCAGACTTATGGGTTCAAAAAATGGCTCGAACTGTTATAAGCCGTCTGAAAGATATTAATACGCAGTATTTCACGTCGCAGAAATTGTAATTTTTAATTGTGTATTATTATGTTCAGAAAATTCGTCACGCTTACTTTGTTATAATGTTTCCTACCAGCCAGGGGGCCCGTATTTCCAAAGGTCTTACGACCAATTTTTGATGTAAAACGCGCTGCATTGTATTTGTATATTATCGTAAGTTGTTTTTTAAGCATCATTATAACTGTTTCAAGGGTACTCGAACACTATTATAGTTGGACATACTAATGAGATAATCTTTGGGACAATCTCCAATCTGATTAAAACCCGATCTAAAAATTTTCGCTCGCCCACTCGCTAATTATGATCTGGCCTTTTTCAAACGAGGGTCAACATCATAATATTAATGTCGAAATTATTATGATACGTAACTTGTTTACATCGTCTACGTCACGCAATTTGAAATGAGCCGTCCAATCGCAGACTGTGAATAATACCGCTGTTAAATTAGCTTGCAAACCTTGGTCTAAAAATAGAAATTACGAAATCAAAATGTTATTAATAGTGTTTCGTCTAGATGAAAGCTATGCATTGATTAGTCGACATATATACAGGTAATCTCAACGTGACCCTCCATTGAGATAGTAGAGATCCTGTACGACAATGCTCTACAGGATATCTGTTTACGGAGATTGGACAATCTCTCAACAGCATTCCTCGTTTACCCATCCTTTACACTCCAGCTGTCTTGCGACTACTACGTTAATATAACGTTAGCTTAAACTCGGCATTATCGCCATTATCAGACACCAAGCGTTAAAAGCAACAGACAATAAGGCGAAACCTCTGTTACAGTAGTTGCGACTCTGCAAAAATTTGCCGATGATTGTCGCATAGTAAAAAATAACTGTAGGCCTAAATTTCTGTCAAGGTTTCTGACCATTTAAACACTGAAACAACACGATTGGTTCCGGCTTCACATATTTGTAACATGCTTCATGCCACACTAGACGCAAGCTAGTGTAAATTAACGTCATCGGTGAACTTTAAACTGTTTTAGAAGCGAACAACATAAGTGAAAGTAGGCATTATCTCCTTCCATCGATTTTTACATCCTTGTATATAAGGACCAGCACTACAAACTGCCAGTCTCTTGAGTCCATCTGTTGCATGAGGAGTAAACATCAACATAATATCAGTAAGTAGAAAATAGTACTTTTACTTTATTGTAAATATTTTATTGTTAATAACTATTTTTTTCAATAGGAATTATTTTTGTGAATTTAGAAATTACTTAAACAGATTTATAACATTGATGCAATATGTGTTGATTATTTGATAATATAATTATTGTTATTTGAATGAAACTACTATTATCATTTCTATTTAAGAAATAACAATAATTGTCGATAACTTTGTTGGCTTTGATGTGCCATAATCAAGTTATGTGTGGTTATGATCGAGTTATTTTTAAAATAATTGCAACAAAACGTATAGGATCAAATCTACGACAAAATGTAAAAAGAAATCTGGATTTCATTTCGATTCCAACAAAGAAAAATTAATAATTTGAGCGTCAAGTTTTATAAACAATGGGGTCAATACACAACCGTCTATTTGTTCAATATTAAATTTAGATGAATTAATGTTACATATAAAATAAAAACACTAGTGCACATGTTAAAATATTATTTAACAAAAATATTTTTATTGTCATTATACTAATATCTTACAATAAATATAGATATCATTGTATAAGTTTACCTAAGACATGCCATGCATGCTTTAATAATTTGATACAGCGATATGTATGGTTATGTATTTGTCCTACAAATTTTATGTTAGTTATTATTGTTATTCCATGATAAATTTCATTATTGTCCGTTTTTTTCTCAACTGTCTAAGCTTGAATAATTTCACGGTGACTGAATGCATTGTTTTTGTACTGGTGGCCTAATTGTTATTAAAAATATCTTGACTAAAACATATCATACGGCATAAACAGCTTTACTCGATCATAATTCACACTTTTGGAAACTCATGGATGTATTACAACAATGATTTTAATAAACGCATTCGCTGTGAAATTATTCATGTTTCGACAGTTAAGAAAAAACGAACAATATCATTATTATTTTACTTAAGACATGTTGTTTAGGAAATATGCTTAGCGGTTATTGGTTTAGCTTTATATGTTTCACATTCTCGTATATATACATCACCTACTTTATTTCGACCATACTCAAAGTCATAGCAGTGAAAAACCCTTGTACATGGAGGCTATGATAAATACAAAACAAATTTAGCATTTCCCTATCGTATTATCAGTGACTCAAGTGTCCATTCACATTACCCAATTATTCGCCAATTTTCATTCCTTTATCTAGCATGTTAAACAAATCATCATAGTATTATATAAGTTTATGTAAGCATATAATTCAAACTATGTTTGAATGCGGTATTGCAGAACGCGGAGGTGGCTAACCAAATGTCGTAACCGCTTGGGCACGCCCACTCCTACTTCGTACGTCCACTAAATGATATAACTTCTAATAAATGGAGTATAAATATAATTGTTATACTGTGATACTTTTTATTTAAGTGCTGAATTAGCAAAAAGGAGACCATCTTTGGCAAAACTCAAAATTAAAAACATTTTTGGTAATTTAAATACAGAACCTGATATGAATTATATTGGGTAAACTTTTCTAAATTTGACCTATTTTAGGCCTCAAATACGATCTTTCTAGGGGTGAAAGGTCACACTCCGGGGTCTGCACATAATGCATCTATATGGAGCGGACGGACCCTCATTAAAATCTTACAAAATAAAACATGATACTTTTTATTTTCAGATAGTCATGAACGTAACTTCAATTTGTTTATTCCTTGGAATTGCTATCATCAGTATACAGTTATCTAAAGGCTATCGTTTGCCGTCGGCAAATAGTGCGGATGGTAAGTGAAACTACTTTTATGCTACTTTTTACTACAGTCAACCAATGGTACATGTAATGCCAATTCATTACAAACGTTACCTTTGGACGCGACGGGCAGTTCATTCTCTATGTAAGATCTCAAGTGAACCCGTGTCTATACTGTTAAATTGTTAATGAGCGCAACAGACGAAGAACAAAGAGTTGAAAAGTCGGCTTGTAAGTTTTGGAAGCCATAACTAGTCGTACTCTATTTAAAGTAAATGCTTATTATATATATATATATTTAACAGAGCTTTTTTCAGAACTTTAGGAAGGGGCCTGGGGCCTTTTTATATCTAGAACATTAGGGGAAATTTTATCGCAATTTCATAGAAAGGGGAACAAAATATCCAAGGTAAACTCCTAATTTGGGGAAAACTGCATGATTTTAATGACATTTCAAGTGGGGAAGGCGCCTGTTAACGGCCCCTGTTATATAAGGAAAAAAGGTCTGCATAAGAACTCTCCGCTATTAAAATAACCTGTTTTGATGGTCCTAACAGAGACTCTTTACTGTATCATGGACAAAACTAAATCAAACAAACAAACAAAACGTTTTGCAGTCAAAGGAATACTTCCATCTATTAGGATTGTGCGCCATCCATGCAATTTGATGTACATTTTACGATGGTCTTGTCTGAAGAGAAACACAAAAGAATTTAACAAATTGACTTGATCGCAGAAATTAATTCTATCTCTACTCGCATCATTTTGTAAACCATAGATTATTGCAAACCATTTACCGATTCCTGTAAAAGCTTAGGTTGACAGGCGAAGAGCAGGGAGTCGATACTCAAGATTCAACCCCGCTGGCAATACCATAGACATGCGATATCATTACATGTAATGCAATAGATCAATTAAAATCGTCATATTTACGTCTAGAAATGCCAATAATTGTCATTCAGGGCCACTAATGAGACTACAATGATATCTAAGTCACGGTATTCGGACCAATACTTATTAACAATTTACAGTTTCTACCTCCCACGAGTCATAAAATGCAACATCTTTGGCAAGCTATGATGTCAATAATATTCTGAGTTTGTAAACAAAAGTATTCCCTGATTGGTCATGCTAATTATGAAATAAATTTCATATCGGTTAATTTCGATAAACTGTGAATATATTAAGGCCAAACCTATGCTATTTTATTCAATTCAATCGCTGCATTCGTTTCAATAAGGAATGTATTATAATATATTATGGAATTCACCATTCTTACTATACAATCTAAAATGTCCAATATGATCTATTTTATCGCCATCCCTATTTGTGCTCAATCAGAACGTAAAACAACGATAATGCGATGCGAGGTTGATATAACACGATACAAAAAGTGCCAAATCATATAGGGCGGATGCTGTATCATATTTTCGCACCATTCTATCATGTTATCGTCTCTTCGCATCGTATTTACTCGTTTTCGTATCGTTTAATCGCATTTTCGTAATAACCGTGAAAGAGCAAAAAGACCGACTAAAATGTTGAAATGCGACGTTAAACACCTAATATCACATTAAATCACATTGTTATATTTAGATGAAAGTTTCGGTTTTAAATTATGGTTTATTCATTAATGTATGGAATAAACTAGCATTATAAAAGCATCATCCTCAACGTTTAACGGTGGTTTAAAGACGTCCAGGGAACGTCATATTTACGTCCGTTTAGTTGACAAGTTTGTCATAGATTCATAATACAATACAGGGGTGGATTCAGGATTTTTTTCTCCTGGGGGGTCCGAACTTTTCTAAGGGGGATCCGAACTTTTTTTTTGGAGGGGGGTCCGAACCTCGAACCACAACCACATTATACACATTTTGCAGAAATAATGCAACATATTGATAATAAAAACTACATAACCATTAAATCTATGTTAAGCACCAAGAAAAATTGCTTCATACTACTTAAAAATTACTTACAGGCAAGAAATATACTAATGGACAGGTACATTTTCCAAATTCTAGGGGGGGTCCGGACCCCCCTGACCCCCCTCCCGCTGGATCCGTCTATGCAATACGCATTTCTTTCTTCAGAATAGAGAAACTCATTGTAAATCAAGCTTTCGTGTGCCTTCAAAAGCCACCTCCTTGGAAATATCATGTATAGAAAATCATGTTTTATGGCGGATTAAAAGTTGTTGTTGTTTCTTGACGTAAATAAAAACTCAACTTAGCCATAATATCATCCTATAGTATTTAAAGTACATAAACATTAAACGAGAAAAAGTGACATTTCTCCCCATCGGAGGATTGCTAAATAGTAAAAGAATACAACATTAACTAAAACCTTGACAAATAAAGTCTGAAAATAAATATTAATAATTCGAAGTTCTTGAAACTTCTAATGAGCGAATTGACATTTTCTACATGTTATCAATATATCATAAAATTGACATTGGTTGATATTAAAAGTTTAAGTTCCAGAATTATTCTATATTTTTATTATAATTATACAATATACCGACCACTCCATCATTTAAAGACGAAGACAAAAATGTAAATCAGATGATGTTGTTATTGTTTTTTTATTCCGTGTTGTCTATTTTAAGGATAAATTTGCATAAATGAAGTAAATGATACCAAAGTCTGGCATCCCTGGAACACTAAGACTGATGGTCGTCTAATATTTATTGTTTGTTTAGCCATCTTTGTGTGGTATGAAAAAGATCCCTTACACCAACGTAAACAAACACACACGTAGCATTGTATAATAAGTATTTGTACTTTTATCAATACATTTGCGTTGCGCCCTATTCATTGAACAAGACTCCTTGACTTTTCTCTGTTTTCATTGACACTTTAACAAAGATCCGCCAACGCGAAGAAAAATCAACATTATTATACCCCCGCTTCGAAGAAGATGAGGGTATACTGTTTTACCCTTGTCCGTCCGTGCGTCCGTCCGTCCGTCCGTTACAAAATTTCCGTCGCAGTTTTCTCAGCAACTACATCATGCAGCAGCCTAATACTTTGCATATCGCTTCATCCCATAGTCCCATGTGGTGTAAAGCGATTTCATGCTCCTTGCTCATCTACTTCCTGTTTGTCGCATATTTTTAGATTTTGGCGGGGGTATCACTAGTGAGCATAAGCTCACAGATTTACTTGTTGTTTGACCTGCCGCTGACGGGAATAGAATCCGGGTCTACAGATTGACTACGACCGCGGGCACCACGTAGTATAGAGATAAGGTTTTTTGCTCTAATGGTCATTGCTTGATTAGTTTTTAGACACTGTTTAATTGTTTCTTCACATGTCTCTTCAATATGACGCTTTTCCATTCAAGTATAGCCACAGCTAACACTGTTATAAAATAGGTTACCTTTGATTTGTTCTGCATTTAAATCGTCAAACATGTTAACAACACATTTACATGTACAAAAGAAAGCATTAGTAGGCTACAATTCCTTTTTCAATTGCTTCCATCACAATTATGATTAGTAAAGATTTCTGCTGCATTCAATGGGAAAGGTTAAAGTTCGTCGCTCACATAGAATGTTGAACGCGACATCTCATAAAGTAACAGACCGTGCAAATACGTTAATTGATACAGACCTGTAGCTAGGTTGATAATACATGTATTTTAATCAGTCTATGAGAACAAGGTGTGGCACTATATTGACGAAGAACAAATAGTGACATTATCAAAGTATTTATCTAACATGTATAATTGTTTTAGAGTTCATTGTCTCCATGACCTTTGACTGTTTGTTACTTTCGTTCACCTTTGAATGACGTCATCGATGATGTCACTAATTCCATAGAGCGACATAAAAATGAAACAATTCATTTGTTATATGGGACACAATAGATTTTACCTCTGATGACACATTAATATCCATGAAATATATCTTATCTTATTTCTATATTTTATGAGATAATATCCTTAATGTACCCATTAGTTTGATATCTCTCTTTCGTTTATAAATTTATCACCTGTGGTCTCATTTAGGGACCATGTTCACGATTAATCTATTGTTCCAGTTACAAAATATGCAATTATCAATTTAGTTCAGTCTCAAATCTAGGTTTACAGAACAGAACAGAACAGATACTTTATTTCTTTTTAATTGTACCCGTGTATTGTATGATAAATTTTGCCCTTACAATTTTGCGAAAGAAATTATACATCTCATTATTTGTATGAGCTTTTAGAATTTTCAATAATGATAAACCGTGTCATTATATTTTATTACAAAACTCATTCATGAACTACTATCATGGTTCATTAATATATCTGCCATGATTTTCTATTTGATAAATTAATATCTTCTACTTGGCACAGTGTCATGAATCTGTACATCCTTTCATCGAAAATTTGCATAAAAATCATTGTATAACATTTATTGTGGATAGTAGGCTACATAGGGTGATGTTTCAACCAGTACGTTTGAACTGCATGTCGTACGATAGGTTTTCCATATTCATGTACATTAAATAATGGACTTGTACATATACGAGATGTACAGTTTTTTTGCTCAACTGTCAAAACGGTGAATGTGTTTGTTAAAATTATCGCCATGATACATTCATGAGTTTCCAAAAGTGTGTACTATGATCGAGTAAATCTGCTTATGCGGAATGGTATGTTTTATGCCTAGGTCACATTTAACCCGGCGCCCGGCCGGGGTTCCCGATTTTTAGGAATCGGCCGGCATGGTGAGATCGGAATCAGATCGGCCGGCAAAATTAAATCCTTCATATTAGAAAGGTACCCGTCAGATGCCCGTACGGGATCCGGAAGATGGCCGCACGGCAATCGTCCGATTTCATGATTTTCTAACCCCGATTTTCTAACAGATGCCCGTCCGATATCCGCACGATGTTCTTACGACGCCCGTGCGATACTCGCCCGGGTATCGCCCGATTCTTCCGAGTCGCACGATGTCCGGACGGGCATCGAGGTAGCGCCGGTAGACTACATATCGAACATCGGCCGATGTCCGCCCGGCGTGTGTCGCTTTTGATGGCAAGAGTAGCTTTGCACGCTATAGATTCATCACTGTCCTTGTCGCTTGTGGAAGAAGGCTAACACTTGTGCAATTTTCTACGATAAAACAGCATCGCACCAGGGACGGCTGCAGGCGCGCAAATTACCCAATGCCGACACGGCGAGGTAGTGACGAAAATAACTATACGGGACCCTTTCGAGGCCTCGTAATTGGAATGAGTACACCCTAAATGCTTTAAGCAGGTTCTATTGGAGGGCAAGTCTGGTGCCAGCAGCTGCGATGATTCCAGCTCTAATAGTGTATATTAAAGTTTCTGCAATTAAAAAGCTCGTGGTTGTATCTCGGGTGCAGGCGGGCGGTACGCCTACAGCGGCGTTCGCTGCCCGTCCTGCCCTCCACGCTGGTACACCGTGCCCTGGTGCTCTTGACCGAGTCTCTCGTCCGGCCGGAATGTTTACATTGAAGAAATTTGAGTGCTCAAAGCAGGCCTAAACTACGCCTGGATAATGTTGCATGGTATACACGTAATGGAATAGGATATTTTGTTGGTTTCAGAAGCGCGAGGTAATGATCTGTAGAGACTGACGGGGGCATACGTATTGCGGCGCTAGAGGTGAAATTCTTGGACCGTCGCAAGACGCACTACAACGAAAGCATTTGCCAAGCATGTTTTCATTAATCAAGAACAAAAGTCAGAGGTTTGAAGGGGATCAGATACTGTTGTAGTTCTGATCCTAAACGATGCCAACTCTCAATCAGCGATAGTTGCTTCAACTATGACCTCGCCGTTAGACCCCGGGAAACCAAAATCTTTGGGTTCCGGGCGCAGTATGGTTGCAAAGCTGAAACTTAAAGGAATTGACGGAAGGGCACTTGTGCCTTAATTCGACTCAACACGGGAAACCTCACCCGGTCCGGACACCATTTGTGATAATTCAAGAAGTAAAGCGTTTTTCTTTGACTTATGTTTTAGTCAGCTAATGTTATGTTGTAGAACATAGGATGATCCTCGAAAAATTAGGCTATCTCCTCTACTTGGGGATCAGATAATTTTGATATTATTTAACTTCTTCCACATTGGCGCCTGGAACAACGCTCTCTTCTTCTTGAGCAGTCATATCTTACTCTTGTTGGGTGGTGCTCTGTTTTTCCCCTTTATAGACTTTTTTACATTTTACGTCTGCACGGCGCTTGGCCGGCGTCCGGTAAATATATGGATACACATAGCGGCCTATATAATTATTCGCACCCGGGCGATGTGTCCGATGCTCGGCCGATGCCCGGTCGGATATCGGCCGAACGTCAGCCGATTCGTTTCAGATGACTTTCCTATGCCCGACGTCGGGAGTGATTTTAACTGCGAGTTAAAATGAACCCGGCGCCCGGCCGACGTCTAAAAATGTCAAAATTTTCTCCGGAGCCCGGCAGATGTCCGGACGGTGCCCGGCCGATATTGTCTTCAAACACGTCGGAAACTAATCGGAAACACATCGGGGCTTAATTGTGACTGGGGTATTAGTCAAGATGTATTTAATGACAATAATGCCACCAGTAGAAAAACAATGCATTCAGTCACCGAGAAATTATTCAAGCTTTGACAATTGAGAAAAAACTGACAATATGTATAATTCATTAAGTATTGTGCGCAAAGTTTGACCCCGACCTGTCCTTTATGCAAGAATATTCATTACATTGAATACGAATGTAGTATTAATGTTCGATTACACCGTGTCCGTAAGGATTATAACCTAAACAATCGCTGCCAGGGTAGAATAGGCGTGGTACTGATTTTCGTCGGGATATGTGTAGACAATTATTAGATGCAAATGTGAAAGGTCAGATCGGGGTCAATATTTACGCACTATAGATCATTGACAAATTGTTCATGATCAGACACTCTATCACACTTTATCACTCTTACCTGTTCATGATCAAAATAGTGCTGCTTTCAGACTTAATTTTATGATCTGTGGGCATATTTAATCAAATCTAAGGCCCGTGACGGTTGGTAAACTTCTAAAATTGGTAAACAACTAGTATGTTTGGGGAATATATAATCACCTATTATTAATAAACTAATTAATAGCGTTACGGTTTCCTAATTAAGTATATTTTGTAACTTTAGAACTATTAAACAAGATATTTTAGAACGAAGAGTATACACGTATTTGACAGTTACAAAGTAGGTCGATAAAACAACAGTATCAGATTTGGAAACACGATATTTTAATTCTAAATGAGTAAATCATTAATCCACGCTTATTTGACACAACTAGATCAAATTATTAACTATGATAGCTCCTGTACATTTTTGGTGTATATTTGATTGTAATGAAAAGTCTCTCGATTAGAACCATCAAAATAGATGGTCTTAACAATAAAATGGTTTAATCTAAGCAATCATTTCATTCTTAAATTAAGCATTCCGGACCAAAAAAATCGACAAAAATAGCATAATTTTTTAATAACCAAAGCGGAACTTGGCTGTAGGCCCTATATATATTTAGCGGTAGTTTTCATCAGTTTTAATGACATTAAATTGCAAGAAAGATCAAAGAATCAATCTAGTAAAATAAACTTCATGAGTGTTCATAAGTTAATTGTAAGAAATTGTAAGAAAGCTCTAAGATTTACTTATCAAATTGTACTATATTTTTGTATTACAGGAGATGACACAATGACAAGTTCCTTGCAAGAAGAGAGAAGCGGGTTTGAAAAGAGACAAATGGAACCTCAACGATTAGCAAGACTTATGTACTGCCTTACTAATCCCAATTCTAGATTTGATATCAAATGTATGGGCGAAAGAAGACCACAATATATTACAGTTGTTGATCAATAAATACATTAAATTGTCCAGGGGTATGAACAACATAGAACAAGATCATTCAATAAAGCCTTAGGTTCCATTACTTTTTTCTAGTTTTAAATGTAGCTTGTGCAAACTGACCAGCGATTGATTAAAACCATATAAAATATATGTATGTACACATACAATGTTTCTGACTTGGAATCATGCAGGCCTTCTGTGATTAAAGTCACAGGTAACTGTATTAAATTTTAATGTTCATAAAAATGGCGCTTTATTTGTTATAAAGCATTATAGAGGTATTGTTTTAATAAGCTTGAAGCCGGGTAACATCGTTGTAACTCAGTCGCCTGTGATTCGAGTGTTATGTGCACAAGTTACGTGTGCTAACACAGGCTGACTCAAACTCTTCACAGCGGTTACGTCACACGTTGCTACTTTAATTAAAATTTAATTATTTTTACAACAAAGGGAAAAAACCGCTGCGAGGAGTTTGAGTCAGGCAAGATAGATATTTATCATATATAAAAAGTGTTCTCTTTCGTTTTGGTTCAATCGTTCTCGAACCCCGAGGTTATCAAGATTCTCGATCTAACAAGCTAGTATCTAGAATCTTCCTAGGCTCTGGGAACGAGAATGGGGTTCAATTTGCACAGGCTATAGTTTAAATTTGAATGCTGTAATATAAATTTGAGTTCTACTCGCAAAAACAACAATCGAACTTCAGTTGCAAATTGGGTCAACCAACAAGGCTAGTGTTCATACCCCTGGTATTTATTCTTCAGAGTCATATTTCGAGGACACTTCAATGACATTTGAAGAAGAAATGAAAACAGATATGAAAATCATCGTTTAAAGATATTTTAGGAAGTTATTTGACTTTTACATTTCACAAGTTTCGTTGTTTTAGTTCGGAGCGTAGTAACATAACAACTGTAATAAACCTCGAAACGTGAACATAATTCTAGCGGTTTTTATACATAAGATTGATATATTATTAAATATTTTGTACATGAATTTTTGACAACAATAAAATAAAATATGATCTGGAAAGTGTAGTTGTTGTTGGCTTTGAAATAGGTTCTCGTTGCTAGCAGTCCTAAGGATGTGCTCTTTATGGGAAGATTTAAAAGTTAAATGAAAAAACTTCAAATGATAGAACATTATCAAAACTACTCAGGTAATCCACTGGTAGATTCAGTGGTTCGATTCCGGTGTTTACAAAATGAACATACAGAGATATGGTACCTGGATGAAATTACGTAAGAAAAAGCCAGTTACCAATCATACTAATCACGAGAATATCCTTTCAGAGTTACGTATCTTGATTAGGGGTACAGGAAAACTTCAACGCATGAATTTATGGAGACAGAAAAGTGTCCTAGATGTATATAATAAATATATGTCATCAAATCAGAGACATTTGACATCCCTAAATATAGCCATGCTGCCCCCCCCCATATATATATATATGTATGACTCGGACACAAGTCAGACATAGAAAATTCCACATGCTTGTGTCGACTTGAATGAACGGGGTTTATATTCAGCTCAAAACAAAGGCTGTTGACGAAGTATTAGTTCATCAGAGAAACTAAATATATACCTGTATGTATGAATGTATAAATACATATGGTGTCTTTGGAGGTTCGGGGCCGGGTCATATTGGTCGTTCTGGTTCACATAACTATAACCTTTTTAAATAAAGAGTCACGTTTCAGAATGTCGGCTATTTCAGCTAATTCATAAGTTCGAGTTGATATAATCTAGGTCAGCGACAGAGCTATTTAGACCTTCATTAGTTTCGTATTAGACCTTGCTTGTTAGTAAACAACTTAGATTTATGGCTATTTAATGGTTTTAGAATGTCTCGTCAATTCTATATAACAATGCTATTTACATAAAACACACATTTATTTCCACAAAGTGGCCAGTTGATGCATCTATTGACTTTAATTATCGTAAAAACAACTCAATCATAAACTTTCAAAATATAGTCCTAATAACATAAATATCCTTTACCAAGAAAATGTTTGTACATGTAATTTAAAACTTACATACTATAGAATAAAATAATAATTTTGCAAGGACTAATATACATTTATTCTTTTCACTAAAGTTCTAAAAAAATAGTTCGCCACAAAGACGCACTCAGTCAGACACTGGATGCGTTGGACTAACAAAAGGAACAATGGAGAGGATAAATGGTCTCTCGATGCCAGAAGAAAAGCTATTGTTTTGTAAATCTACGCTATGTTGGAGTGATGGTTACAATTAATTAAGAATTCTGTTTCAGTACAAATAAAAATCGTTCAAATTAAATCGGCTAGCAGTTCTTATTATTTTACTAGAAACTTGGTCAAGCATGCGACACTGGTAACTAAAACACTCATTCGAACATTCGGATTTCTTGGTAAAGTGTTACCAATGACGGAGAGGTGCCATCATTTTACATGTCAGTGAATTCTACGAAAATTCTCATTGATTTCCGGTCATATCGCGACGGACAGTCTTTGAACGGGCCCAGATATCATCTGCAAAGGTAATTCATTAAGTTAAATGCCATACAAGTATACGCACCAGTGTGCAAATGCCTTTAAAGCTGCATGTTACATGTATTCATTAACAATTTTTCTACAAATAAAATTTTCATAAAATTTTTATTCCAACCTCATGCAAAGGTAATTTTAAAATAAAAACAGAAATAAGGTAATTGAAAACAAATTGTTTTGACAAGCTTGGTGAACAAACTATCATATTGCCGAATAGACATTAATAATTCAAAATGTATTAAATTTGTCATCAAAAACAGAGTGTTCTGTCTACAACTCGTCGACAGAAATAGACAACAAAGACTATAAACTCACTAATTAACATTTTTTTATAATTTCCGGTTATAATTATTATTATTATTGGATTTCCGGTTCTATTTTGAAACACATAAACAATGTTAAGTAGCTGTCTGGGGTGTGCAATGTGGGTAAACAATGCAAAACATCTTTACATGTGTTTGATTTTTATCTTGCATGCATTTGAGCTAGCTATTGTTATGAAAATATAGTTTATTTTAAATAATATAATTCGTTGACAGAAAAGGTTAGGTGCCATAAATAGTACAAATTTTCGTTAACTTACACTGCACGTAATTTCATGTTTTTAAAGTTTACTTTGACAATACATGTCAGTTTATCGTATCGTAACACTTCTAATAAGTAAGCTGATATAATAAATCATTTAAACATTTTGGTCACAGTGCGATTCAAAAGTTTTTGGACAAAATTTAATAAAATTGAGAGAAACACTTATCATGCATACCGAAAGTCAATCTGATTATAACTACGCATTGATTGGTCGACACACAGTCCATCTCGACGTGACCTTCAACGGAGAAAGTAGAGAGCCTGTACGACAACGCTCTACAGGATATCTGTTTACGGAGAGTGACCGAAAGTTATTTTACTTTGATTCAAGATTATTCGTGTAAAATAGTTTCGATCATTATGTGGATAAACTAACTAACGTTGATTTTAAAATTTGCTCAGATGATGCGCTCTAGATTTGAACTTACGTGCCGAACATCTTTTAAATTAATCATTCGTGCTTCAGTAACGTCGTTGATTGTTGGAATCGTATGATATTCTCGACGCAAATCTTGATTTGCTTAACCCTCAATGAATTAACCTAACAAACTGTCTACAATTGCAATTAAAACGTACCTATTTTTTACCATCGTCATTTCGCCTTATTTCGCATTGAAGCTCATTTACGCGTTTTACCGTAACGAGAGAACTATTTCCGTTCGCTAATTGACATCTCTAATTGGCTTAAAAAACTGCTAATAAATGTTTAACAAGGATGATTTTGTCCTTATATAAACTAAAAAATGAAATGAAACAGCATCCTACCTTATTATTACACACAAATAATCCTAAAAGTGTGAATACACAATGTTAACACGTTCGGCACTCAAGCAGACGAGTTGTTAAGCGTGCTACAGTCAAAAAGTAGTTCATTAGTTTTTTGCTGTAAAAGTTATATTGTGAGGTGATTCTTAAGGCTTCTTAAGGTTTCTTCGTCAAACATTTTAGTTTAGTGAAAATTTGGAATCTCTAACAAATTAAATTGTCAAAATTTGAACTATTAAAAAATCACTCATTGCTACGAATTCTTACGCGCACTAATTGTCAAAGGGAAATTAATGCAATAAAAGTTGTAAAGTACTCTGAAGAGTTATCTCCCTTATTTACTCGAGAAGCTAATGAAGAACCAAGGAATTTTAGGCCTATAAATTAATGATTTTATTTAGAAATTGTGATTGCGATTTTCTTTCAAAACCTAGCAAAAATAACTGATTTAATATTTTATAGTGAAAGTAAAAGGAGACTTCTACCCAGACTAAATCAACAATTGTTTTAATTGCATAACAACAAAGTCTGTATTCAAAGTTAACGTGTTGCCCTGTATGATGAATTTATGGATATGGGGGCTTAGTGCCCCTAAGTAAAGTATAGTAAAAAGTTAAATTACTAAAACTATTAAAATCCTATTGGTACAGGTATAGCTATCTGTAAAAAAATAGGCTCCGTCTAATATAAAAGTATTTCCTATAAACATAGACATAGATAACACGTACAATGTATCTAATTCTCTGCTACAAAGCTTTACTGAACAGAGCAACAAAAATCCTGGACAAAAGATTTTTAGTTTAATAAAAACTCATAGCTGACTTTAATTTAACCACATTCATGTTACATCGGTTTATACATTCTTTGAATGCTCTCACACGACTCTTTGTTTCTTTTTTATGGGTAAGTTGAATCGGTTTTTTTATTTGGTAATCAAAGTACTCATTTCTTCAAGGGATATTAATTGCGTCTAACAAAAACAAAACAAAATGCCTGATAACTGTCTTTCCTGTAGTACAACTTTGTATTGCAGTTATTTCCCCTATAAACTACATTTCGCGTAGGAAAAAGTTGAAATTACGCAAATTTTAAAAAGTCAATATTGTGACTGCTAAAAATATTTTTATTTTTAGATTAATGAAACATAGATATTTTACGACAGAAATCTGAAATAATACTTCTAAATAATGCTCATACATCAGTTCAGTTAAGAACTTTTTTCTAACCGCCGCACACCGGTAGACTCGTTTGCTACATTGGTTTACTAAATTGTAAAATATTGTGATTTTCACTAATTTAGGATAAATTGTGGATAGAAAAGGGTGGGATTCTGTTGTTTTTGTTTTTTGGGGTTTTTTTTACTTTTATTTAGGCTGCAATTAGCTTTTTTATACATTTAGTCGCCTTTTATTGCCAATTAGTGATATCAATTAGCGCTCTCCCAACCTTATGTAACTAAGTACAATTGACAAAATGGAATTTCACATTAATTAAAAGACAAAAGTAATTTCGAAGTGTTATGGAAATAATACAACTTTTAAGGGGAGTAACTGCTTAAGTTAAATCGTAAAATTTTATTGAGGTTGTCTCTCTTACTTCCTAAGGCTGGTCGAGCAAGTTACCTGTATGACGTCAGAAGGTGTTTCTCCAATTAGTGACCAGGTAATTCCGCGTGCTGCACGCTTATTAAACCTAGAACTGCCTTTTTCTTGTCTGATGCTTGATTATACGTTAATAAATTATCATTTGCACTTCAAAACAGATGTTTATATTTGGCGACATGCTATTTATTTGAGCAGGTGTATCGTTTAAAGAAAAGAATGACGTCACACGGTGAAATGTTGTACATACTCCTTGAAGCATAAACGCTTGACAATTGTGTATTGGGTGTGCCCGGTAAGGACAGTTATTCACCTGTGATATTTTGGAATAAATACAAGAACTTTTAAGAATGGAATAAGAATTTTGAGTACCAGGTGAGTTAAACGTGTTTTAGAAAAACAGATGAAAATTGTCATTAACGTTTATGTAGAAATTAACGTGTAAAATTTATCGAAAAAAGAAACGCCTACCCCATGTTACAACTAACTATGTGTCAGTACTAAATTCGGGTCATAGGATTAAAACCTGTTTTGAACGTATTTGTACAAGTCAGAATATTAAAATTCTATGTGTTATCTATATATGGCATTTTGGAAAATTTCTGGTAAAAGAATATTTTCTCTAGGTTTTAGCTGCCAATGGATGGCCTCCACGTATTAAATGTACTAAAAGGTTATTTTCTATTGATTATGTTGACATAAGTCCCAACCTATTCGCTGATATATCACTTTACCAGTTTTTTCTTATTCTTTTTATTTTATTCAAAACTGTTTGTTATGTTATGTATTGTGACCACTCGCCTAAACAGTTTTCCCAGACATTTGTTTACCAGTATTTGTCCACCCTTCTGAAATTCTACCTCTGTGGAGAAAAATCTCTACTAGAAATACCAAATTTACACGGAACATTTAACCTGCAGCCGATAGGAATGAAACCCGGCTTTCCAGCTTAGAAATCCCGCTACATGAATCTGCTGGTATACTATATACCAATGTGCCACAGCCGTAACTTGCTAAAGTTGCTATAATTAAATCTTATATAACCATTCAGATTGTCAGACATCTACATCCTGTCAATTTTTAGCTAGTTTCTTCTAATTTTAACAGAAATATAATTGTTCTGGTAGAAAATACGGTACAGTGTAGCTGTAGTTTCTAAAAGTTTTTGCTTCAATTAAACTCTGTCACCTGGTAGACACTCATAAAAACTGTCTGTAATGACAATACATACATACATACATACTTAACATGTCTGTATATTTGTTATAAGAACTTGCATGTATGTAGACATGTGTCACATGGATTGGAAAGCTTGCCATGGTAATAGATTTCTAAATTTATTGAAAATTTCTTCTGATTGGAAATAAACAACTTCACAGTGCAGAGTTACACTCAGTCTTTACAGGACTGATGAGTGAAACTGATATTTCAGGATTGAAACAAAAATCTTTGCTTATGCATATTAAATTGTTGATAGGCCCTTATTTCACTGATATATTATCCAAATCAACTGATAACAAACCCAACATGTAGACTATACTTAACTACACCCAAACACATCACCCATGAGTCATTGGGTACAATTTTTACCTTAAGGCACAAATAATTATAGTGATGGTGAACTTGTTTGAAATGGTCATTGCTATGATATTGTAAACCTATTACATTGGTTTTAAGTTCACACATACCTATTGCTTATCCTTAAAATAACCCTGCAAGAATTCTATGATACATACAAAAGTGTACTTGTACATCAATTAGAAAGTTTTCTGAAAGATATTTTGTTAACGCACCCAATGTATAATCTTAATTGTAATAATATTATTGTTTTCTTTTGAATGTATGATATGAAATGTTTATTATGAAATGAATCTTTTGAATAAATGAGAGAAAAAACCCGCAAGAATCTGTCACTAACCTTTCTCTGCAGAATGAATCTATTTATTGAACAAGTGCATTTAAACGCTAATGGATGCTTTCGTATAATATACATGTATAACATTTTGTAACGTTTAAAATAGAATAAGTATGGGCTTCAAAGAATACTTGAAATTATTTCTCTTTTGAATTCTTCCTCATTTTTTCATAACAGATCATTTCACTGTCATTTCACTAAAGTGCTTTGAAATACTTTAAAAAAAGCTTTGTAAATACAAGTGTATTGTTAATCAATCTTAGGTATTACATTGCATTATTTGTGCACAGCAAAAAAAGTCAATCGATCAGGAAGTTATGAGCTACTTTCGCTATGGACATTTATTTTTCCTGTCTGTGTCACAAATTATACCATCTGTTCAACTTCTTGTTTTCAATCCTAAGAAATCCAGTCTAGATAATACAGGAAGTTTTCACCTGGTTTTATTGATCTTAAAGTAACTTATCAATAACTCGTTAATTATTAAAGGTGGGACACTGATTGCTTTGCTACATGTGTTGGTATTGTAACACTCTACTCTATTGTCCACTGTGCTTGATAGAAACAAGGCTTTTATTACCATAAGTGGCAGGTTAATCAATTTGGGTGAAATAAAATAGACAAGACGGATGTCCTTACATTTGTTTATATTATTTAATGACTGTTTATGATTCATGACTGTATGCATCTTGTCACTTATTTTCATATCTTTGGTTTGTTTTGTTTACTCTTTGGGTTAATTATGAATATTTTGTTATTTTTATGCTGAAATGTGCATGTATCAGTTTATTGCATGGTTTATCATTCGGACTAACAAATAACAATTAGCTTAAACAATGTGTTTGACAAAAGCAAAGTTTATTGGTTTATACGTAATAATGTTTTAAATTCCCAGATATTTTAGCATGTTTGCATTTTCTGTTAGATCAATGTAATTCTGCCTCTGTGGCATTTAATAATAACAGCAATCTGATTAAAACCTGATCTGAAATTTTGCGCTTGCCTACTCGCTAATTTAGATCTGGCCTTTTTCAAACGAGTGTCATGTTCAGGTGACCTTTTCTCATCATAATATTAATGACGAAATTGTTATGATAAGTAACTTGTTTACATCGTCTACGTCATGCAATTTGAAATGAGCCGTCCAATCGCAGACTGTGAATAATACCGCTGTTAAATTATCTTGCCAGCCTTGGTCTAAAAATAGAAATTACGAAATCAAAATGTTATTCATAGTGTTTCGTCTAGATGAAAGCTACGCATTGATTAGTCAACATTAAAGGTCATCTCGCCGTGACCCTCCATTGAGAAAGTAGAGATCCTGTACGACAACTCTCTACAGGATATCTGTTTACGGATTATACTTTTTTCACAATTGTTATGTGACTTTAAATTGGTATAACAATCATACTATCTATTTCCTTACTGTATTTTTCAATACTAAGTATACAGTGTCCTGAGAAAATCCTTGGACAGAATCCTGTTTAAAGAATAAGCTGAATCTCAATTAAGATTGACCAAAAATACTTAATCTTAGCAGATTCCAAAATTAGCAATAGCGTATATCTACATATGATTTAAACTTAGTTCTATGAATCAACATTAATTATAAAAGAATTACTTGTGGTAGGATTGATTATAGTTTTTCTCAAAATTTCATTTGCCTCCAATAAATTTTGGAGAGCGCTGTATTTCAATGTGAATTAAACCATGTCTTTGTTGAGTATCTGCAGTTTGTTATAACATATAATTATTTGAAATCAAACGCAGATAAAGCTGTATCAATCTTTCAACTTTAAATACTTGATTATTCATGAAATGTCTAAAATAGGCCAATAAAATAAATTCCAAGATTACCTGAATATTAGTTCATGTACAGGTGGGTGAGCCAGCTCATGTTGTCATATAACTTTATTCTGAAACGTTTATCTCAGGTTGTATCATATGCAGGGGCAGGTAATCCAGGCTAATGTAGCGTGACGTAACCACTGTGAGGAGTTTGATCATATGCAGGGCTTGATATTAAATTTCTAGCAAGGTTGCCCGATTTGAAGTCAGCTATACATTTTAGTTGCCTGAAACCAAATGTATACTGGCAGTAACAAGTTCCCTGAGCCCAAATATAGGTTGCTAGGAACAACAGGACCACCTTTAATGTTAAGCCCTGATGTAATACCTTACCAGTGCTTGTAGTTTAGCATTGTACTTAAAAACTTGTGTAATTTCCACAAGTCCATTGGATTACAATATACACTGCCTTCCAAAAGTTCCTTCACACATTCACAATTTGTATTGTACTTAATAGAATTTCAAAATGTTGTAAAAGCAGTTTATTGTTAAATAATTTTTAATTTTGCTTTTACAAATCAGTACATTTGTTTTATGGATATAAAATAACAAAAATATTTCAAACTTGATATTAGTCCAGTAAGATACATTGACCATAGTTTCAGAGGCTGATAGATAAATTTAGCTGCAACTCAAAAAATAAAATGTTCCAATAGAAATTCTGTTTCCATAGCTTGAATAATGAATACAATTATTAACTGTATAATTATTCTTCAAATTTGAATTTAGAAATTTGGAGCAATTTTATTAACTGTACTGTGAAGAAACTTTTGTAGGGCAATGTATATAAAATTCAAGGTATAAGTTTACATGCCATCTTCAATGGAATGTAATGATGAGCACGTTGACTAGATAACTGACCTGACAGCACCTTGTTATATAACATTATCATTACATGGTATCTATCTGATTTTACCTTTTACTTGTTTAGACATGTTCGTAAAAGGTAGCCTTTTTTCCAGCATAATGTAAATATTAAAAACTTGTCAATTGTGATTTTTAGATCCACCTTTGTCCCTGGATGATATTTAGGCCCACCCCTGACCTTAGATCATGTTTGGATTAACCCCTTCACCTTAGACAATTTTTAGATCCACCCCTTCACCACAGAAATTTATTGGATCCACCCTTGGTTGATAAAAGTTTTATTTTAGGCTTCATGAATATTTGCACATAGAATTTTTTTCTTGTGGACATACTGATAACGATTATGTCACGATGTGATAACATGTAACGTAACTTCCTTCTTTCAAATGTAGTCGCCATAGAAGTATGGATTTTAACTGAGATAAGCTAGGACAGACATCATGTAGAAATATTTCATTTAGTAGTGTTCATTTATATAGTGATTTTTATTATTAAATAAAACATATGGACATAAATGTATGGATAATTTAATTACTTTTTGTTCATTTGTTTTGATAATTTTATTTATGTTATAAAAGTACCGTAAAGTTTCACTATGTAGACCATTTAAAATCAAAAGCAGAATAGTTTTAATGTGAAGTCATTTTTCTTCTCAAGTGAAGCATTTGGGACTGGAAATTGTAATAACCAAAGTAGTCTCTATAACAGAACTTTACTGTATAATGGATTATAATTGGACCATTTTTTTGGAGGATGCCAGATTGTTTTTTATTAAAGGATCAAGTTCATCCATTCTGGGCCAAGCTGTTGCTTCTAGTTAACTGAGAGTGTCTAATGGACTTCGTTATTATTTTGTTTTCTTGTGTGTTGGATAGTGGTCCATAGACATGAAATAAAGTTTAACTCGGGTCGATAGCGCAGTTGGTAGCGTGCCGGGATTTGGAATCTCGTGCCCGATGGGGTGCTGGTTCATATCCCACCCGGGGAGGTTATACACTTCCATAAAAATTTGTAAATAATGTCGATTTTCCTCCATTGATTAGATAATATGGAGAAGTTTCCGGCCTTGTGGAAGGGTAGGTGAGTACTGGTTGTAGACAAGGGTCCAGGAAAGCTAGGTTAGGAGCGCTGGACGCTGTAAAATGACCTAAATTGTGTTGACTCTGTTTCTGTCTCCCTGCACGTTACTTCTAGAATAATCACTTGTTAAATGTTTTGATATTATGTTAAATATATTTAAGTACTTGTAATTGGGTTATACGTCAGTTCTTCAAGTTGTTTGATGTTTGAAATCCATAGAGCCTTGCAAAATATATTTTATCTCAATATTTCAAAATGATGTATCTTACATGGTTCAATAATTATTACATGATCTTGGGAAATTAAAAGTTAAATTATACAGCAATTATATGGAGCTTCAATATTTAATTACGATAATAACAGTTGTCTGTGTTTGTACATTCTTGAAATTGTTAACTTGTATAATTTTTTATTGGACTAAAAACTGTTCATCAACACTTCTTATAAATCAGAAGTCCTAGGTTCAGCTCCTAACTGTGTCACCCTTCCTTGAAAAAATCCTTTATCTGATAGTGTCTGCTCCCAGTGGGATTAAGCTATTACAAACGTACGTAGTAAGGAAAGTTTCCATGCATGAATGTTTGTTAGGCAAGTTGCCTATGTACGGTACATAACCTCATAATAGTGTTAAGGCTTAAATTAAAATTAAGTTTGTTTGCCCTTTACCGACTGACCCGAAAATATGCTGCCTACTCAAACAATTTTATTCGAAAAAATATATGTGGTGTTTTTTTTATTGGTCATGACCGTTTATCGTATTACTTTCCGGTAATTTCTTTACACTTATAATTCTGCATTAGGAAGAAAAATAAAATATTTTTCCTACCTACCGACCCAACCCAAAAATTTAGGGACGGTAAAGGGCAAACAAAGTATTTTTTAGTTTAAGCCTAATGCATCCTTAAAAATCCATGGTTCAAACTGAATTTTGAACTCATGACCGCTAGCCGATAGCAGACACTCACATACCTCGCCTTAAAAGCTAAAATCTATGGGTTACTAGAGCCGTTTCATACCTCGGCTACATAAATATATGACATAAATTCAAATTTAAAAAAGAAAGCTTAAAAAACTTAACTTTATGATTGTATAAGAATTCACTGCATGAGGTAAAATTTACTGTGAGTCAATTAGAGAGCTTTTGTTATCTCATTGGGTGAATGTGTTATCTTGTTTATCAATCCGGAAGTTTAAAATACCAGAATTATAATCAATTTCAATTTAAATATTTGATCAGTCATTGGTTATCTCCCTTTGATATTGAACTTTATAATTTGAACGATTACCTTGAACAATTTCTCCTTTTTTTGTCTGAAGTATTTAATTTCCTGCAATTCTGTAATTAGCTAAGGGAATGTGCAATCTTCTTCTTCATAGCTTTAATTTCAGCAGCCATTGTCTTATGGAGCACTTGCCAGATTATTTTAATTAGAAACTGAAGGTTTAAACTAACCCTACTATATGATGAGTAACTTTCCCTAGCTCATATAAATTTACCCTTATCCTAGACTTGGACTAGCAGGCTTAGGCAATGGCTTGTGTCAGTCATGAATTCCTATTTTAAAATGATTGTAAACAAAGATATTCCGCCATTTGACCTTTATAAAGGTTTGCTATAACCATATAAATGTATAAATTGCTCCAGAGTATTCTTTTATGATTTCCTTTTATTGGTTATAAAACCAGAGTCTCCAGCTACCAAGTTGTTTAATTATTCATTTCAAGATGTTATCAATATAGCTCGAGCTGAGAAAGTTGTCTTTATTCTGTATAATGATTGTAAGATATCTGTATTTCTTGAAGATTGGTTTTCAGATACTTCATCACAAAATCGTGATTCTTAGCTTCTGATGTATGGCTTACTGTATGAAATATACATGTATTTTCTGTCACGGTTTGTATCTTTTTAGGTATAAATGGTGTCAGCACAAATTATGGACATTGAATTGGGATAGACTGACTTAGCCTAGCTTGCCTGGACTTTTGACTATAACTAGTACTTACCTACCCTTCTACAATGGTCGCATCTTCTCTGCGTACCATATTAATGGAATTAAATCAACATAGTTAAATTTTCATGGAAATGTATAAGCAGCCCAAGAGAAGCTCAAACCAGCCACCATTTGGGCGTAGACCCAGGTTTGCTGTAAGATGTGAACCAAGAACAAGCTAAATGTAATACTCTGATCCATTCTCTGTTGTGTCAAATGTTCATATAATGATATTTATCGTTTGTTATATTTTCAGGGCACAGTAACATCATAGAAAATAAGAAATTGTCATAGTTTAGTTCAAAGGATTTAAAGTTAACAACCAACATGGTTATTCTTGCAAAGGTAAGTTATTCTTGTTGTTTTCCGCATTTAGTTTAACTATGAAGGAATCTTACTGTACATAATAGACTATATCTGGAATTCAAATATTTGGGTTTTCCCCTCCGGTACAAACAAACTTTCTCCGTTACAACGAAAACATGTGTACAAAAAACAATAGGATTTAATACATAGTTTGTGCTATTTAGCAATAATGTATAGAAAACTTTTGTAGTGGTTTGTGGTTTGTACCGCTTGTGCACAGACAGAAAAACCCCAAAATTTGAATTCCGGATTAGGTCTATTGGGATTTAGTTCTCCTTTCTGTAGATAGATCTTATGTGATATGGACATAGCTATTATTTCATTGGCCATACTTGCCCTATGTTAATTTAACAGATTGTTTCCAATGGAAGACTTTGATAATACTAGCTTCAACCAAAACATAACAAAATTATATTGCATATGAATGAATGCAATATAGATTAAATTCTGTTCCTGGTACAATTGTTTTCAGTGAATTGACTGAAGTTTGTTTGTTTCTGATAGAATAAAAACCATAAATTGTATATTCTCTGCTGGGACAACTCAGGCTAGTATAAGATAACAGACAGAAGATTTGTGATCTTTGGCATTGATTGCCCCTATGTGATGGCTCTTTAACTAGCAAAAATATTTTTGAAAATACCCCATAAAAATCATTCAAGGGAGATAATAAGTGTTATGTATAAAGGGATAAATAGATGGTTGATAAACTTGCAGACTCATTGTACAGTAGTGTATACAGCTAAGACAAATGTATCGCCCTTACAAATTTATCATAATAAATTACAAATAATAAACACAAAAATGATTTATGATGGCTCATGTTAAAATGCAAGTTTGGTTATTTTACAAAGCTTTAGACTTTAAGAGTAACTTAATTATTACACAGTGCCCATGATAAGTTCTTTGACAAATGAAATTTTGGGAAAACCTGATCATGCACATCCCAATTAATTTCATTATAATTAAAGACAATTTTTGTAACATACAGGTCGTCCATGTAAACATTGAGTATATAAACATAGCCAGTTTCATTACACACCAATACTTAGGGGTGTATTTTTTTTCAGTTTTATAGTTTAGTTATTTGACACTTATCTTATAAACATACCATTATATAAAATTTAAAATGTGCAAATACAGTATTTAAAAAAATGTTAAATATCAAAGTTTTACGTTTTAATCCGTAAAATGCTGTTCATAGACAAGTCCAATGTTTAAGTACAAAAACACGCTAACCTAGAATATGACCGGTTGTTTGAATTATATGTTGTTAAACTAATATTAAATGCTAATTTAGAATTTTCTCAGCTGACTCTTTGTTGTTTTTTTCATGGGTAAATGTGAAATGGTTTGTCCTTAAAACAGGATTTTGTCCATAGACTTTTGATGGGCACTGTATATGCAGGGCTTGGCATTAACTTTTGAAGTACTGGACAATCTTCTTCAAATTTTACTCACCTGTATCAAATGTTTAGTTTCCTGAACAAAATGATACTTTAAAATTTGAGGGTTAGGCCTCAACAAGTTGATCATATGTTCTATGGATTTGCTCGCACCTTAATTTTGATGATTTTACAAAAAAATATTTTTATTTCCTCGCTCGCTCATAAAAGTTTGGTCAAACCGCTATATAAAGCAAATAAATAAAGACTTTTAAAAAAAAATTTCTTCGCTCGCTCACCCTATTTTTCCCCCAGAAAAATCCATAGAACACATGTTCAGCTTGTTGTGGCCTTATAGATACATTCTGGTTGCCAAATCAGACAACTTGCAGCGAAAACTTGTTGCCCAAACCTAAAGTTAAGTCATCGCAGACAATCAGACCACCATTAAAGCTAAGCTCTGTAGTAAACATGAGAGCTGTGAGACGATGTTGAAGATTTTTTAGAGGAAGTTGTCTCCCCTGATGACTTAGCTCTGTGTTTATTTCTTTGTCCTCTACATCAAACATTCCAATCTTAATCATGATCACTATGGTAGAATGAGATCAACTTTAAGTCTATGTAGGATGTTTACATACTGTTTGTTAGACATTTAACATAGGTGGGACTTCATTTTCATCATGTTTATCATGAATGTACATACCATATATGCTGATGGGAGATGTGTAACTCTTATTTGATATAAACCTATGTTTTGTGACCATTATTTCTTGCAATTTTTGAAATCCTTTAAAACTGCATTCCAATTTTAGCCTTTTTAAGCCTATTTTGAATAATTTTGCACATATTTTTAAATAGTACTCACAGTGGTTGATTGCTCCTTAAATTCCCTTAGGTGGAAATGCAAAATTGCTGTGGCTCGTGACAAGCACTCAGTCAATTCAAAACAAGGTGCATTGCAACTCAATGCCTCATTTTACCTCTTTATATATTCTATTCTAATATTGACTTAAATTACATGATAGCTTGATGATTTTACTCAAATTACTGTAACAGATGGTGCTAGAAGTCTATCAATATTTTGTCTGATATCATAAACAACATTGGCCACCTATACATTAACAGAAATATCAAGCATTTTAAGTATTCTTATCAAGGTATTCAGCTTATTCATTGTTTGTTTACTTTTCACTCGGCTTATCTGCTGTGTACTTGTCCCCAATTTGAATTTCTGCAAACAGTAATGTTACAGTGCTGTTGTACATAATCTTTTAGTAGTTAAACGTTTGTGACAGTTTGGACAGGGAAAGTCAAGTGTTTGTTAAATTGGTAGTCTTTTGGATGTAAATTATATAATTTTGTGCTAAAATGGCGCTGGAAAAACTTAAAATTTTTACATAATGAGTTTTGTGACATTTTATAATTGATTAATTGTTTACTTGATTGAAGCTAAATAATTGGATATACATGTTGAAAGTGATTTTTCTAATCAATTTTTGATGATTTGACATATGCATGTATATATGCTCCTTTGACATTTTCGAAGACCTTTGTTATAATCAATGAAAGTCAAAAGTTTTACTGTCACTATATTTTTACAAATTTGGAGTTTGTTAATTGACTCAGTGTTTAAGGTCATCAAAGAATATGGTGTGCTTTGTTTAATTTGAAATTTAAAAAAGTTTGAGGACTCAAAATATTTCAATTAGGGTAATACCAATCGTCTACCCATCATGACTTTAAGATCTATGAAACCGGGATATAAGGTTAGTTCAAATAAAATGCTTTTAAAGTATGTTTTATTTAGTCAGTGCTGCAATTTATGCTTTGAACATGTTTAGACTTGTTTTGTTACATTCTCAGGGTCGGCATATCAATATCCCTGATTATGCATTTCTAATAATAAATTGAAGTATTGAGGCAAGAACTGATGAGACTTGAGTGATTTAAGTGTGTGTTTGGGTCTAGATTGTTCCATATTTAACAGCAATAACTTCCATGGAGCAAAACCATGTTTAGTCTTTTTAGATTTTTCTTCTGCAGTAGCAAGAAAGGTTTATGGGACAAGTCTCCAAAAATTGTTAAATCTTATTCAAAGACTTTACCGCCAAAATATGTTTTCCTTCTATTTTTGAAATTATGTAATATTTCTGAGAATTCTATCAATTTTTCATTGTAAAAAGGCAAAATATTGGCTCCAATTTTGGGAAATAAAACAATGATATTTTTCTTTTGGCTTAAATCCCATAATATGATGTTTCTTTGTACATAATTACATACTGTTTATGACCATTCTCAAACATGTTTGTCAATTTCCAAGCATCTATACATGTAAGAAGTGTTTTAAGTATTTACGCTGCAAACTTGTTGTTTTCATATAAGACATTGTCCTGACTCTCATACATGCATGTTTTCATGTATTTTTGATGTTACAATAAGAAAACACCTTAAAGTAAATGTAGAACATAGGATGTGGTCAGTGAATGTTGTCTTTGTAATCAAGTGTAGGACACAGTTTTGTTTTAAACAGTACAATTTAGTTCATGTACAATCTCCGTAAACAGATATCCTGTAGAGCATTGTCGTACAGGATCTCTACTGTCTCCGTGGAAGGTCATGTCGAGATGAACTTTGTGTCGACCAATCAATGCGTAGCTTTCATCTAGACGAAAACACTATTAATCACTTTTGGATTTCGTAATTTCTATTTTTAGACCAAGGTTTGAATGCTAATTTAACAGCGGTATTATTCACAGTCTGCGATTGGGCGGCTCATTTCAAATTGCGTGACATAGACAATGTAAACAAGTTACATATCATAACAATTTCGTCATGAATATTATGATGAGAAAAGGTCACCTGAACGTGACCTTCGTCTGAAAAAGGCCAGATCTAAAATAGCGAGTAGGCGAGCAGAAAATTTTAGATCGGGTTTTAATCCGATTGGTTCATGTAATATTTGTGGTGTTTTATTTCACAAATTTCATCATTTATTCAGTCGTATCACAGCAATCAGTCTTCCTAATTACCATCCCTGGACCCAAGTTTTAAATCTAAATTTCCTGATTCCTGAAGACAGTAAGCTACTACATTATAATGATAAGAATTGTAGAAAGGTTAGAGCATTGTCGAAAAAATGGATTTGGCCCTCTGAAAAACATTTCAAATTTGATTGAGGTATGAACCTACAATTTCCCGCCCCTGAAATTGATTAACATAATTTTTCACTGCAAACAAATAGTGTTGTCTTATGGTTTATTTGTTCACTCTAAATTAGATTCTCAATAATTAAATACCTACATAAAATAATTGTGTTCAACTATCTAACCAATGTTTGCACTATTGATCAAAGGCACAACTATCAAGTTCATATATATCTCTATATACTTGTTTTTTATTGCTGAAAATTGAACAGCCCACTCAATCATATGTCGCTGAGGTGTTACTGTGAAATATTTTATATTTAAAAGATATTTCTTGTACTGTAAAGTAAAGTTCAGGGTCGGATCAAGAGATTTTTAGTTAGAGGCAATAGTCCAGCAGTTTTTGTCAAGGAAGGGCTTGCACAGGGATTGGCTATATAGCAGTCTGTAAAAATTTGCGTTATATCAAATAATGTGTCGTATTATAATTTTTTTCATGCAGGTTTTGAAAAATTACTTTAGAGGGGGGAGGGAGATTGCAGCATGCCACACTCTCTGATCTGTTCATGAATTTATAGAAAAATCCACATCATTTTATACATAATAAAATAGTACACTAATAAGAACAGCCTATAGTTTGTTCTGTATAATGTTTTTTATGAGTAATACGTTTGTTTGCCAATTAGAGATTTTTTATATAAATGAACTTTGTGGTATTTTCATTTGAACAATAATTATCTTTATTTATTGTTTACCAACCTCTGTATAAGACAAGTTTATAAATTAATGTTCCCTTGCATGCTGAAATGCATAACTTGATATAGACACACCTAATTAACTTTCATTTAAAAATTTAGACTATAATGAATTTACTGTCAATGATTTTAGGCTTTACAGTGAACTTAATGTATTCCCACAATAAGTGCAAAAGTGGACTACCCGTAAAAAAAAGAAATATGTAGACTCGTTCAGCATTGACCTGTTACATGCAATGTCACCTTGTAGGCCTTTTTTTCCTTATATAACAGGGGCCGTTTACAGGCGCCTTCCCCACAAGAAATTTCTTTAAAATCTTGCAGTTTTCCCAAATTTGGAGTTTAACTTGGCTTTTTTGATAAAATTTCCCCAAATGTTCTATATAAGAAAAGGCCCCAGGCTCCTTCCCCAAACATTGAAAAAAAGCCCTGCCTTGTAGCGACTGATTTCCTATGATTTCCTTTAATAGTAAACAGCAAAACTATCTACTAGACTGAAATATGTTATTTCAACTAGCCTTAATCAATTTTCACTTGTCCTCGACTTCAGGCTTGTGATTTTTGGCTATTACTGGTGTATGTCTTTTGACCTTTCTGTTCAGTTCTAAAGACTACCTATTAATACTGAAAAACCATCCCATTCTTGATGATTATTTAGTCTCAAATGCTTCATATGAGATTAAAAACATCCTTATGATTTAAGACCATTCCATTATTAAGATAATTAATTTTGATACAATTGGTTTTGATGCTTCTAATAGAGGAACTTTACTCTAGTATATTCTGTTGTATTACATTTATACAATTGAACTGAAATAAAATCTCAATTATAAACAAAATTCCATTGTACAAAAATTTTGAAAAATATTGATAGATTTAATTTTAAACTATTTACAAGTTTGTCAAGGTATGCTAATACTCAGGATAGAGTGATTTATCAGAAACTAAACTGTTTAAAGGTTACATACACTACTTAAGTGTAGTTGGGTTGGTACATTGATATATCAGATTAACAAATTATTGAAGTTGTCACTCCCTATACACTTTAAACTACTGATAAGCTTTTTTTGTTGTTTTTCTGCAAGGGAGGTAATCTCCTAAGGGAGGTAATCCCCTCTGTGTACATATCTCATTCTATTGGTTTTTCAATGGAATGAACTGAAATTTTTGACTGTTGAAATACTGATAATATATTCACAGTATGGAAATGAAATGTTATTTACATTTATAGATCATTTAATTCAATTACTCCAATACTTAAGTAACTTTAAACCAAAGTTCATGGCCTTTATATTGTTGATACAAGGTGCTTAGTTGGTTATTATGTTCATATGTGCTTTAAATGGGTTCATTTCTTTTTTTCTGTTTCTTTTGGTTTGGTTAAAAGTTGTGGCAACACATGTATAGGTCCTATCAGTCAATCTACTCCAGTTCCTGGAAAGGCTAAATCTCAGGTTTCAAATAAACACCAATAGTTGTATGTAAATCACAATAGAATTTATGTTTTTATGTCCATAGAATGGTTTCATGTTCAAATTTGTGCAAAATTCCTCTGAATCCTCTGTACAAAATATTTTTGCATATTGCCTGGTTTGCCACTAAACTCCATCCTCGATAACCCAGGGTATTACGTCAACGATAATAATCATAATATATGAGTACCGTGGGTTTCCGACGATGCTAAACTCAGTTTTTGTGGGAAGGATTTAGAATTAATGATTAAAATTGAAACTTATTGAAATAAGAAGAAACTAATAGTTATTTTTTACCAAAAATTTTGTCATTCTCCTATTTGGTTTGAAAGAGAAATCAGTGAAAATCATGTATTTATGCATCTAATTAGAATATGACAGGACTACAGACTGTGAGCTAGTATCGGTTCTAAGAAGGAAATAAATCATGCATGCAGTATTAAACAGTTGTACAGTTGTATATGATTTATTATATAATAAGATAATGCATAAATTTGACAGTTAAATATCTTAATTGCTGTTACAGCTGACCTTGTAACTGTAAGATTGGTCAACAGACAAGATGAGAATATTTCAAACTGATTATATAACTTATACAGTGAAACGCGAGTCCTTAGTTGTCTCCAAATAACAGTCACATCTCAATGAGAATAACATCTCAACAACATTTATAAATCATTGCCTTAATTTTTCACGAGCTCTTTCCAAATGTATTGTGCTGTATGGCGTTGGGCATATTGATGTAGTGTTACTGATGGTTGCTGTTGAGAGGTTACACTATATTATATATATGATAATTTAGATTCATTTAAACATGGTGAATGACATGTGATATTTAATTTGTATAGAACAAAAGATTGATTCATCATTGCAAGACAGTATTACATAATCAAATATACAAGTTTGTAAATTCCAACTGAGACCTTATCTGATTGTAAAACATAACCTAACTTTCCATACCAGAGAAACCTAGACCTACCTTTCTGTATCAATAGCTGAAGATAAGAAAAACTAATGATTCATAAACTCTACAATACATTTCAAGTGTAGCCTGCCTGGCGGGCTGGTACGGTAACATGCCAGTCTACTGTTCGAGGGGTCATTGGTTTCGATTCCCAAGTTGGGCAAAGATTATTTTTGTTGAATTTGGTCACCAAATAATTGCTGTAATCATTCTCTCTCCTACCACATATTCTTATCATGTAGGTCAGTTGTCAGTCACCGATTAAATATGTGCCTAGTAACTGGTTAACAGCCTAATCCAGTGATTTAGCCTCACCAAGAATGGTGAGTAGGTTGACTCACTGCCGTGATCTAACCTATACAATGTGTTCCTACAGTGTTAAACCCAACAAAAAAGATACATTTCAATTAATATATAATAGGGCTGTGGATCGTAGAGCAAGTGGCGATCCGATCCGAACCACGATTCATGTGTAGCGATTCACAAATTAAACCATGAATCACTTGTTAATGGGGAAGCATAATATATAATTCATGTAATAACAAAAATAAGTGAAAGATTACAGAAGATTCTACTGTAAGGAAAACCATGTACTCCAAACATTTCTATTACCAGACGTTTTACGGGCATTTTCAGTGATAAAATATTCGTTTTAATGCATCAATCAAGATTTTGACCCAAGATAATTCAGTCCCTACATAAATTAAAGTTTTCATTAGTAGAGCGACTCATTTTCAGTGTAATTAAACTGAAAATGTTCTTTAATTTTGTTCCAAAAATAGATAGCGATCTGATGATTTGGGACATGATGAATATTCGTACTCGATTTTCTGGTCGAGATCGCGAATACCCGAGTACTCGGATACTCGCCACAGCCCTAATATATAATCAGAGTGATATAAAACAGCAGGCAATAAAACTACCTTAGAAAACTGACTACAATCACTAAACCTGTGACTAAGTAGAAAAGAAGTTGATGTGAACGTTTCAAGGACATTTGATAACTTTGTTCAATCCAGTGAAAGTGAACAAAAATATTTTTGTCAAAGGTCAGCCAAGACAAAATCTATTGTGTGTATGAATTGAAACAAATGGATGTCCATTGAACAGGTCATTGGTCAGACACCATCAAACTATTGTTACAAAGTGTTTAAAAATATCCAGAGGTCAATGGGCAACCTAGACAAATGTATTAATCTATTGAAACTAATGGACAAAATATTTGATGGTCAGTGACCATTGGTTAGATGGAAGATGAAATGATTAGACAAAAGATATCGATATGATGACAAAATAATTGATAGGAAAATAATGTCCATATCATGTCCAGATAATTACCTATGTGAATGGTCATTATTAGTGGACATGTATAAAGGACAGTTAAGGTGACAGATAATAGACAAGATACAAGCAATAATCATATGATTATCATCTCTAATGATTGTTAAAGACTGGACATCAACATTAACAATGATATAGTATCAATAAACAAAGTGAAACTGCCCTTAATGAATATTTGTTTACAATAGTATGCTACACTTGGCTTACTTGGTAAACAATTTATAAGGCTAATTATATCAAAGTATTGAAATACGGAAAGACTTTCATGCACATTGAAACATAACAAATTCATCCTAAAGATTACTCATTACGTAAACAGTAGGTTCAAGTACAAATCTAGCGAATCATTTTATTGCTCTGAAATACTACATTATATACTTCTCAACATGGAATGTAAACGTTTCACCTGTCTGATGACAGAACTACTTTTATTGTTTAAAATTGACTGTGTAGTATTCCACTCCACAGGTTAAAATGGTCTGGCAATTGAATCGTTGATAGTTTTCGACTTGTAGTATAATTTAAGCCTTTCGGCAAAATCGCGAAAAAACAAATAAATAATTACTAAAATATTCTTTTAGCAAATTGATCTGGTAACCAATAGGAAAAGTAAATCAGTGAAGAGCAAGTTTGATTTTTTTTACTTTATATGCAGGGACTATAATTATAGTCACGTGATTCACAACTATGGCTTGAAAGTTTAACTAATATTGTTTTTTGCCTATGTCTCTTTGAAAGCAGATAATGACATCAAATAGTGCATAGAATGTCTAATACTTTGCTCTATTTCAACATTCCTAATTTGTCTGGTAAAATTTTGATAGTAAGATTTTAATCGGCTGCACAAATAATAAATCCAGCTATATACTTCATTTGCAAAGATACATTGTTTTATGTGCATAGGATTCAGAGTGAACAATTACAAGTCATCCCTTGTTCAACTTTGGTTAATTAAAGGGTTTAGGGTTCAGTTGTGCATGATTCTAAGGGCTCTTACCCTTTTGGTAGATTTGAAATTTGCAATAGATGTAAAAATGAATTCAAATGATATATATACTTTTATTACCTCCAAAATCGGAGAGCAAAGAACATGTCACTCAAATCATATACATTATATAAATTGACATAACATACAATGGCATATATACCAATTACAAAATGAAGAAAGTTAAAGGAAGTATTGTTGAATTCAACTGTCTGAATGTTAAAAAATACATAATTATCCTTGACAAACATTTTTTATGGTCTCAAATCTAGTGAAATTTATCATTGAAAACATGATATATTTCATTATATATTAGCTGTTGTAATAAGTCATCATTTATATCTCTCACACTGTTGTAAAACTACAATACGAAACTTGATCTACAATGATGGATAATGGCGTGGGGTTTAGATATTTGTTACTGCAGTCTCTACTTTAAGATGGAGGGCGTAGCTGTATGAGTGATTAAGATTATTATACCCCGCTTCGAAGAAGAGGGGGGTATACTGTTTTACCCTTGTCCGTGCGTGCGTGCATCCGTCTGTTACAAAATTTCCGTCGCAGTTTTCTCAGCAACTATAACATGCAGCAGCCTAATACTTTGCATATTGCTTCATCCCATAGTCCCATGTGGTGTAAAGCGATTTCATGCTCCTTGCTCATCTTCTTCCTGTTTGTAGTCATATTTCTCACAGCGGGGGTATCACTAGTGAGCATTAGCTCACAGATTTACTTGTTTTACTTGTAATCATTGCACTGCAACTTGATTTAACTTATGTTCGGCTGACCATGATTGTGCAAGATCTGATTATATGGTACCATTTAACGAAAACATTAAAATGTGCGTAAAAGTGATCAACTATGTCTCCTGAGCCATGGTAAACTATACATGTAGTTAAAGCATTGTTAACCAGGTCAAGGAAATAGGTTCCTTGACCGAGTCCAAGAGGTTTCTCCAATAATTATTTAATTCCAAATTATCCAATTCAATTTGTTGTTGTATAAGTAACTTTATCATAACAGCATTGTTAGTATTGGATTTCATAAATCCAGTAAAATATTAGTCACAATTTTGGTTCACAATCCATTCCCCGTCTCATAATAGTAATCGGGAACACTGTACATATTTTGTCATATAGTATTTAAAAAGCATTTATAGTCCGTTTTTTCTCAACTGTCAAAGCTTGAATAGTTACACGGTGACTGAATGCATTCTTCTTGTACTGGCTGCCTAATTGTTATTAAAAATATCTTGACTAGAACATATCATACGGCATAAGCAGCTTTACTCTATCATAATAAACACTTTCGGAAACTCATGGATGTATTACAACAGTAATTTTAACAAACACTTGAAATTATCTGTGTTTTGACAGTTGAAAAAAAAAAAACTTTACCAGTGAATGACTGAATGTAATATAAGTATAACAGTAAGCAAAAAATTGTCGTAAAATTCTAAATTCTCTGTATAGCTGATAGTATAGGATATTTTTACTCAAGATTTTTATCTACAAAAGTATTGTACCATCTTACTGGTATGAAGGCAAAATATTTACAGCTTAAGTGTCCTGACATAATATTACAATTTATCTGATATGCTAAACTAAGCCGGGACAATAGTGCTTATTTCTGGTCTAGTTATGTTCTAGTTTGAATGAATGAACGCATAACTTAATACATTGAATATTACCGACATAATATTGAGAGGTTATCGCAATATTGTTGTATCTACATTCATTTCTTGTATGTAAGTTACACTAGTTTTGCTTTGTACATTAGTTATTGTTATTGTTCGTGTATATGTTACAGTATAGTACCCACAGTCCCGGTTTAAATTTATTAAAAATACAAATAGTATTTTAAAATAGGGTTTAAGAATATTTTTGCTCCGCCACTATTCTAATGTTTATTTATCTACAAATGTATTGTTCATTGCCTCATTGTCCATTCAATAATATATTGGTCTTTCTGTATTGTACTTGAGCTAATTACAAAAAAGAGGTCATATGTTAATATTACGGATAGTTGAAGAGGGGGGAGTGGTCCAGACGGAGGAATTAGGGCGTTAACGTATTAACATAGTTTAACTCTCGGATTATATACCAAATTTTATTTTAACTGGCCCAGGCAGAAATCCACTCTCGTTGAATGACTGGGGGAGGGGGCTCAGATCTCTAGTAAGACAATTGTAGGTGTAGCAGGAAAAGTCTGCATGGTCAGTCCCTCATATGAAATGGCATAATTTATTGGAACGATGTTATTTAACATGGTTCCAATGGTAACAAGAAAGTATAAGATTACTCTTTTCACGCTTCAACAATTTTCAACATAGACAAAGAGGCGTAGTTCAAGCGTGAAACTCATTAACATCTCATTTAGATGTAATACAACGCTGGCTTGTGTTGTCGTTCTTGAAACTCTTCAGGAAAAGGGAGGTTACTCCCAGGACATACAAATCTTGCAATGGAGACGGGACAACTCAACCCGTAGACAACTCAACCCGTGACAACTGCAATGATTACTTGTTGGAGTAAAAAGGGCCTACGATGTTTTTGAAAATGCATGTTATATGCGTAGCTTAATTACATCATTCGATAGTAATAAACAATCAAAAAATAAGTTCAGGACATCGTTCCTCTAGCACTCCAGTGCTTTGATTTTACTGTAACATTCAGATGGAATGGTGTCCATTGTAAACCCCCCCAGCTACACTTTATAGAAATTTGGATTTTCCTCCTGTAACATCAAAAATAGGATTATAATGTCTAGTATACATTTTGCAAACTTCATCGTTACTATTTTTGTTACATCTCAATTGTTACATTGACCTTCAGGGGGGACTACATACAATAGTTAAACTAATTTATCAAAATAAGAAATGTTAATGTTACATTTCAATACACCAGATTTTTATCAAGTTTCATTAAGTTGGTTCAAAATTGATTTATCAACATGAAATGTTTAAAGACATCAATCCAGCTTTATTCGTAAAATAGAGTAGTGATGCTGCATAAGTATCTGTGTGTTATTTGACTGACCGCTGTGATATGACCCATACAATGTGTTGCTATGGCATTAAACTCAACCCCAAAAAAATACTTTTGTATTTGATAATCGTCTTCAATCACTGGACCGTACTGTTGTCTTTAAACGAAGATTTCAGTGATGGTGAGAGCCTTCTGTCTCAATGGATAATTAAATTTGTTTGATGATAAAATATTGTACGGTCTGTTACCTTACATGATTTGTGAGAGATTTATATCTTCCCTTCTCTCACTTAACATACACTCCTTGTCATTTTGTTAACATGTATGTAACCCACTTAGATAAATATTGTATTTCTATATATTTTAAATTATTTGACTGTGGGGAAGGGAGGATCTGTAAATTGAGATTTATTTCTTGTACGTTTTTGGACCTGGTCGGGATATTCTTATACTACACAAATATATTGTTGGGCTGGTTATATCCAGATAGGCCACTACAAGTTGATCATGTCTTCTACGGATTTTTACGGAAAAAAATGAGGCAGCAAGCGAAGAAAAAAAATAAGTGAAATCTTAATTTGGTTGCTTTATATGGCAGTTGGACCAAATTTTTATGAGCGAGTGAGGAAATTAAAATATTTTTTTTGTAAAAACCGTCAAAATTACAATGCGAGCGAATCCATAGAACATATGATCAACTTGTTGAGGCCATAGCCTGGGTTAAAAAAAATTGGTTTTTTCATCATTTATGGGTATTTATAGTTAACCGGACATTTGGCCATTAGCTGTTAACATTATCAAACCACGTTACAATACTGTGCATGTGATCTCTGATAAGTTGGTAATGTTTATAAACTTACATACATATTCATGAACTTGAATATTCATTAACATTTGTTCATGAACTCTCAATGTGATGAACAATTGAATGATACAAAATATTATCTATAGTTGGTATAACATATTTTAATTGTTTAATTATTATTATTATATACCGCATTTGTATAGCGCTCTTTTCATATTGAATATATGTTCAAAAGCGCTTGACATTAGCTATGAAAAGCTGTTGGTTGACAATAAAAATGTCTTAAATATGGTATTCATGAAATGTTCATAAACCTCATAAAGAGTCTCAGGAGAAGTGTTAACTCTTACCCAAGAAAATATAATACTTGACTAAAAAAGACTAAAACTTGTAGAGTGGTAAGGAAACAGTGCCTCCTTGGGTAATGTTCCATATAACTATATACGAGGTAAATTGAGTCATGCTGGTATTATTATCCTCCCAATATATCGTGATTAATTATGTATGTACGCCGCCTTTAAATTCTTGAGTCATGATTTTTTATCGAGTTTTCTCATTCTGTATACAAAAACATTAAAAGCCGACGTATCGGAGATTAAACCTGCCGATCTTTAAACTATTTACATTCATTTAATGTCCAAAACATTCCATGTATATAAAACTATTAATGTTTTTATGTCGGTGATTTTTCGCCCCATTATGCGCATAAAAATAGTTTTTATTGAACGGTAAACTTAATTAAAACTATTGGTATATTTAGATGTACATAAGTCAGTCTGTACATTACTGTGACTGTACTTTATAAATAAACCAGAATTGAATATAACATTGGTATGTTAAACATTGCAATTTTTACGGCCTTTGAAATTTTACAATTTTATTCTCCCCCCCCACACCTCCCCGTCAATACTTTGATATACCAGATAATACCATATATGGTGTGAAACCTACAGTGTACATTGTATGGCCTACCTACCTGTATATAGTTTTATCTATATTTCATTCAATCTATATCTATCGACATACTTCTACCATATATTTACTGATATACCCATGTAAAATTTGTTTAAACCAAGTTTTATGGTACTTGAATTGTATACTTCAAATTTGTAGCCCTACTACTGTTCATATTGTGTCCCAGTCTTTCCTTTTTACTTGCTCTAACTTTGCTACACTAGCTATCATCAAAGTGATACTAGATTGTCGTGTTACGAATGCATCTAACTTATAATTTAAACAGGGTGTCTTAAATGAAGATCAGAGGGTCGAAGGATTTTAACCCTGGATTCTTTTGCAAAAGTAGAGTTCAAAATCATATTATGGACATTAAGCCCTGAGAAAGGAAAGGGTAGTTTAATATTACCCAGAAATTGAAGACTGTTTCCCCGCCCTTTGAGATACAGTGTTACTTAGTACTTTGTCTCAACTGTTTGAATAGTTTCATGGTGGTTGAAATTGCTTTCCAATACAAATACAAAGATGATGTTGACTAAGCAAATAGGCATTAATAGATATAGCTGTTGATCTGTTTTGCCCAATCTAAAAATATGCTATCCAAATAGCAAATGTAAGTTGTTGAACATTTAAACTAACTAAGTCACTGTGAAATTATTCATGTTACGGTAGTCGAATAAAAACTAACAAAACAATGATATATATTAAAGCACTGCTCCATTGACCTTTTTTAGATATTTTCATTGTCTATAGGGTATATTGTATCAATGAATATTCATATATGAATTTATTTTATTAGTATTATAATATGATAAGCTCCTTGTTGTCAATGAATGCTCATGTAGGTGTGTCTTTAAATTAGAACAATATGTGGGATACATTGTCTGCCAAAATAAAATAATGAGTCAGCCTTTCAAGATTTTAATTTATGTTTAAATGTATCATGAAAAGTACAATATATACTGTACATTGTAATACATGGTACATGCTACCGTTAATGTGCTAGACTGTGTTACGTTACACTTGTCATTTCATTGTACATGTCTCATGGAAAAGTTTAAATTTAATAGTTAATTATGATTTAATTAGCTGAGTCTTTTCCCTATTTAACAATCATCACCTTAAAACTCAATAGCCCAAAACCCATGATATAATAACATTAAGTCAATTAAACAATAATAATATTAGAAGGGATTGAAAACTACATATTTCATATGCCAGACAAAAAAATGTAAAAGTACAAAAATATGTTTTTTTTTTCTGTTTATAACATGTATATAATTTATTAATGTTTTACTGTTCTATATTTGCAGGGTGACCATGTTTGGCTGGAGCCCAAGATCAAGACAGAATTCTCTACGGCCATCGGAGCCCAAGTACAATTCTCTGAGTCGGGTAGAATACGAGTGATAGATGATGATGGCAAGGAACATTGGGTGGACGGTAAACAACATATCAGACATATGAATGCTTCCTCTGTAGAGCATATAGAAGACATGATTCTACTTGGTGACCTACACGAGGCTGGCATTCTTAGAAACCTCTTTCTACGTTACCAAGACAACAGAATATATGTAAGTATAGTTGAATTAAGAAATAACTGGGTTGTCTATGTTTTATCTTGAAATAAAATAAAGGCACAAGCTTTAAGGTGCTAAGGAATCAAACCACTCATGCTTGTATACCAACTGTAATCATTTTGATTTTGAAATAGCAAAATATATTACTAAATAATATATTTACTAATATATATCTTGTATAACTACGAGTATTTTTACCTTTATGTCGGCTAAAAAATACGTAGGCTTTTCATCTAGAGGAAACACTATTAATAGCACCGTAATTTCTATTTTAGACTGACTTATTGTGAGCTTATTTTACGGATGTGTTATTCACTGGCTGTGGTTGGACAGTTCTTTGCAAATAACGTCACATAAACAATGTAAAAAGGTTACTGAGTACAATGATTTCGTCATGAATATTATCAGCTTAACGTTACCCGTAATACGAAGTAACCAGATCTTAAATAAGCGTGTGCTCGAGCAAAATCTTTTAGATCAAGTTTTGGTCGAATTGCTCCTGGAACCTACTTTATATTATTGGATTTTATTCAAATTATTTGTAGATACTGATACCTATTTTATTGGTAAGACAAAAGCACTATACTAAGTATTTAAATACACAGGGTTATTGTATGTACCACTGACAGTTGAATATCAATGAAATGAGATATATTGTTGAATTTTATTCAACTGTCAGTGGCACATGCATTAATCCGGTTGATTTAAATACTTATTAAGCAGCGGCCGTGACATAGTGTTAGCATGTCTGACTTCGAATATAGATTGGTCGCGGTAGGTCATACCCGAGTTGTCGGCCTCATGGTAGGGTAAGTTAGTACTGGTGATAGAAAAGTGTCCAGGAAACCTATAGTAGGAAGAGCTGGCCGTCGTATATATAACCTTAATATGTGTTGAATACCATGTTAAAAAACAATTAAAAAAAAAACTCATTACAGTACTTCTGTACTCAGGATCAACAAAAGTAGATACCCATATTTTATAAAGTCAGCTGAACATGTATATGGAAGCAGACTTAATCCTTCAATTCAACTTTTTTTAACATAAGACTGTCACATGAAATACATCAAGTACTTTTTGTATTTCACTTTGAATAAAAACACACAACATAATACAAACAGTTAGTTAGGCATAATTATATCACTGAGAGCATAGACTGATTATACTCATTGAAATGCATTAATTATTTTTTATATTCTTTTATTTTTTATGTAAAAATTAAATTTAGAATTTTCAATATTAAAATGTTTAATCTCTAAGCCATTGTTTGTAACATATGAAGGAAGTCAAAATCATTTATGTTATATTTTTTACACCTTTTCAAACAATACTATTATTTATGATTATGTCAATCAAGATTTCATTGTAAATGTTTGATAATTTCCTGACCAACATCTGATGGCTTCCTGGATTAAGTTGCTACTCGATATTTTACTTTTTATTAATGCAATTCTAATGTTAAAATTTTAATATTTCTCAATTCTGGCAGAAATAACTTTAGTATTCACTTATATTTTTGACTTCTTATTTTTATTGACTTTATGCCCCTACATGATTTCATTAGTCAATTATAATTGTCCCTCTTCTTTACAATACATTTCCTATATATACTAAGAAATATTATTTCAAAAAGATATCAAGAAATATATGAAAATTAAGAAGTAGGAATTATAACTATGCGTGCGTTCAAGAATATACTTTGTGTATAAAAAACTAGGAATAGACATTTGTTGTCAACTTACGTAGAAATTTTTGCTAAATAACGGTTAGTGAAAGTTAGCTATGTGTGACATTGTTATTAATTGTTGGAATTAGTGATTTTAAAACATTAAAAATGGAATAAATTTTACTATACAGTACTACACGATCTTTGTGATCTATTAACTTTTATTTATATACATTAACTGGAAGCTGTGAGCCATCGAGATTAATTGCGCTAAATAAAGCGAACAACAACAACAAACCTTAGGAGAAGTGAGACTCAGACATCAAATCAACTTATACATATACATATTAGTAAAGTCGCACCGGGTCGAGCTGCCAGCTAAAGATTAGGTACGCTGACCAGAAAAACATACTAAGGTGTGACACATATTTGTCAAGATGAAACCTAGAGCAGTATGATTCTATCTCAACAAAGTTTGGTAGCTGATCAAATGTGAAACAAAAACTAAACAGATGGTACCAGTGAGCCATTGATGAGACCGTTATCTCAATTATAAAATATCATTATAAAATTTGTGTGTTGTGTCAGGCAAACATAACCAAACATCTTACAAAACTTAAAAGCTTCATGGTATATAAGTATGTGATAGTGTCTATTTTCTGTGTCAATGTTTTGTCACTTTAACTTTTTTTGTATTCCATGGATAAATTGAAAAGCAGGGGTGTTGCTGAGTGGTTACAAGGTCAGACTGGTAATCATTGGGATAGCTAGCTTTCATTTGGTTTGAATCCTATCTAAAACCTGAATTGCTGTTACTTTGAACAAGAAACTTTATCCTACTAGCTCAGTACTGGAGGTTCAGGGTGCAAACTTAAAAGTAAATCTACTAGCTCAGTACTGGGAGACTTGGGTGGGAACTTAAAAGTAATTGATTCTAGTTGCAAGAACTTTTTTTACAATACAGTGAAAATGAATTAGTATATTAACTAGGGGCTGTAGTGATAAAAATGAAATCTCTGTTTGGATTTGAAAAGAGTCCTACTGATTCAGCTTTTTTTGGATTCAAAAAGAGCCCTATTGATTCACCCCATGTAAAAACCTTAGTGATCAACTCCTGAATACATTTGTTAACTCACAATCTGGAAATCTTATGTTCTACCTTTCTTGCTCAATGATGTAAAACTGAAAGCTTTTACACAATATTATATAAATTTATTGTTACTTTCTGTAGTTATATGTTTTTGCATGGTTGAATACTGTAGGCTGAACTACTGTCATTAAGAAAATTAGTTTTTTTCAAAGTATATTGTTGTTACAATGTAATGCACAGTGCTCGGCTAAATTGTGCTGTAATATGCTGGAAAACATTTATGGTTGATTTGACTTTAGCTCAGTTGGTAGCACATCTGACTACAAAGCCAGGGGTCATTGGTTTAATTCTTGAGCACTAACTATTTTACTTTGTGGAGTTTGATCTTTAAATATTTTTCAATACCAGTCTCCCACCTACCCCTGTATTAAGCAGGACTGATATCCTCCACTGTCATCATACCTCAAGTAGTGTTACTAAAATTAAAGCTTTTTTATGTTACATAGTTTGTATCATGTTTTAATTAATCTAAATTTTGCTGATTTTGAAATTGGCTCTGGTGACTTATGGTTTTTTTTCGTGGATCAATGTGTATCGGCTTATTCCAACAGCAAGGTTTAATATTAAAGATCTTCCTATGGCCCCTAACTACCTATAGTTAGGTTCTGGCAACTTGTTACTGCTTGTAAACATTTGGGTATGGCAAGTGAAACAAATAGCTGGTTGTCAAACTGGGCAACCTACTTTAAAAAAATTATATCGAGGCCTGAATGGGATTTTGTCAAAGGACTTTTGGAGGGATCTTCTTTGTGCACTTATTAACCCAGTTCGATAGCACACTTGGTAGTGCGCCAGGATTTGGATACTCGTGCCCAAGGGGTGCGGGTTCGAATCCGACCTGGGAAGGTTATACCCTTCTATGAAAATTTGACAATAATGTTGATTTACCTCCATTGATTAGATAATATGGAGAAGTTTTCTGGCTTTGTGGAAGGGTAGGTGAGTACTGGTTATAGACATTGGTCCAGTAAAGCTAGGTTAGGTGCGCTGGACGCCGTAAAATGACTTACATTGTGTTGACAGGGCGTTAACTCCAATAAATAAATAAAATAAATGTACACTTATTACATACTAGTGATATATTTTCTATTTCAGACATACACTGGATCTATTCTTATAGCAGTAAATCCATATCAAGTATTACCAATCTATACACCTGAATATATACAAGAATATAGGGATAAAAAGATTGGTGAAATGCCACCACATATATTTGCTATTGCTGATAATTCTTATCATAATATGCAACGTTATCAACATGATCAGTGTGTTATTATCAGGTATGATGTTTTTACATGGGGTTTCCCCATGTTTAGTAGTGGACTGTGGCAAATCCACATCAAAATTTGTGGCGGACGATTACATTCGGTTGTGCGCACGAAAATAAAGGGATAATTACCACTGCAATTAATATAGTCTGCATTAAGCGTTAACAAGCAGATGACAAGAAGCATGTGTATATCTTATCTAGTTTATGTAAGGTAAAGGTCCCTTGTATGGCTTCCATGAGTTGTTTACAGCCATATACTCTACCAAAACCCCATGTCTGACAGCGCTATCGGCGCTTTGATTATTATTATAACATGAAACTGGGTCCATGGTGGAGTGGACTATGCACACAATTTCAAGTGTCCAGCTGAGATAGTTCAATTCTTTTCCCTGGCTAGTTCTACCTTTCCATTAAAATTCAATAATAATGCTGACATCAATAAACTCCTGAACAATCATGGATTTGTTTACTTCAACAATGGTCAAAGCAATTTGTTTTGACATGTGACGCAAAGGTGATTCCCAAATGGAGTCTAAATATGTCCGAGATTATTCGAAGTGACTAGCTGAGGAGTTCTGAATGATTCCTTTTGATAACATAGTTGTCTTTTATCAATTTCAGTGGTGAATCTGGGGCTGGTAAAACAGAAAGTACAAAATTAATTCTACAGTTTCTTGCTGCTATAAGTGGACAACATTCATGGATTGAACAACAGATTCTAGAAGCTAATCCTATCATGGAAGGTTTGTTTCAATAGACTATATCAGGAATTCAAATATTTGGATTTTCCCTTCCGGTACTAACAAACTTTCACCGTTACAATGAAAACACATGTACAAAGAACAATAGGATTTAATCCATAGCTCAGGCTATTTAGCAATAATGTGTAATAAACCTTGTTTGTACCGCCTGTGCACGGACAGAAAAACCCATAAATTTGAATTCCGGATTAGGTCTATGTATTATAATCATTTTATTACAGCATTAATGTACATAACAGCTAAACCCAGGTCGATAGCGCAGTTTGTAGCACGCCCGGATTTGGAATCTCGTGCCTGAGGGGGTGCTGGTTTGAATCCCACCCAGGGAGGTTATACCCTTTCATGAAAATTTGACAATAATGTCAATTTTTCTTCATTGATTTGATAATATGGTGAAGTTTCCAGCCTTGTGGAATGGTAGGTGAGTACTGGTTATAGACAATGGTCCAGGAAAGCTAGGTTTGGTGCGCTGGACGCCGTAAAATGACCTAAAAATTGTGTTGACACAGCGTTAAATCCAATAAAAAAAAAACAATACAAAAAACATTACGGCTAATATCCTTGGTCAAGCTTCTGGTATCTATTGATCTTCCTTGTGAGTCTTTATACTTCCTTTAAGTCAGTGCAAATGAGACATGGTGCCACATAACTAAACCTCCCTCCCAGGTTCCTATTTACTTCTCCGTGTAAACCATATATGTATCGAACACCTTAAAATAGTAAGAATTTCATTACTTTCCCTTGTTTGGTGTAGGAAGTGTGAAGAGATTTAGGAACTAAGTTACTATAGTTAACAGTTCATTGATTCATATATGATGATATTGTTTTACTGTGGAGAGATTAGCTGTTTGTTATGTTGACAGGAAATTGTACAAACATGTTACGCTGAATGAAATCATTCCCAGGGTCATTTTTGGTACATGTATACATGTATATCATTTAGATGCATGATAGTAGGTCCCTTATGAGAAAACCCTTCCATTTTGTGTGGTTTCAATTGTCCACTTTAGTGTAATAATGTTTTCTTAAACAGTTTTATTTTATACACACTCTGCAGCATATGTACATAGTTATCAATTTGGTTTATTCTTAATAATTATGGTTCATAATTGAATTAAAATGTTACAGTAAAATGATAGCATATTGTCACAACTACTTATAAAGTTATGTAGCATTTATTGTCACAATTACAGTAGTTATTGACTAGTTTTGACCTCTTTAATTGCCAACTGAAATTATATTTTAGACTTCAAACATTATATTAAAAAGTGTAATGCATATTTTAAATGTTATTTTGAAAACATAAAAAAACTCTGTAAAGAATTCAGTGAAATATAAATTGTGGTGTTTTAAGATATTTTAAATGAGCATTGATGCAAATCCACCTTTATTTAATGTTTTAAATTGCCACACTTGAAACACATTGTTATGGTAATATGTCAGGAACAGCTTAGGCCACAACAAGTTGATCATATGTTCTATGGATTCGCTCGCACCTTAATTTTGACGGTTTTTACAAAAAAATATTTTTATTTCCTCGCTCGCCCATAAAAATTTAGTCAAACCGCTATATTAAGCAACTGAATTAAGATTTTTTTTTTTCGCTCGCTCGCCCCATTTTTTTTCCAGAAAAATCCGTAGAACACATGATCAACTTGTTGTGGCCTTAAGGTGTAAATTTATATCTAAGTATTTACATGTTGCACAAATATAACCTTTCATGCTGACCCACCCCCTTTTATACCAAATTTAAACAATAGATTTTATGTAAAATTTTTCTATTAGAACTGTCATTAGCTGAGTTTATTGAATTTAAAAGTCAAAGTGTGGTTTTAAGTACATGTTCAGTTGACTTTGAAATTTGTGTGTTAACCTCTGAATCATTGAAATCCATTCAGGCAGATGATTAGGCCATGTCGTACCCGAATTTTATTAAGCGTCCACATGCGCATAGGTTTTAGAGTCCTCAACCCAAAAATAAATAAAAAATGAGTGAAATTTTCTTAAATAATTCTGTTGTTCCCTGATCCGATAACTGATTTTTCTCTGGAAATTCTGAAAGTTCCTTGTTTCTGTGTATTTGATTAATGAAAATGTACATTTGTATGTTGTATATACTTTTTAATAAAGAATTACTTTAATCTCACATTAATGTCATAAACATTCATGTACTACCAAGTTCTTATTTGTGTAAATACTAGCTAGAATGTGTTTTCATTTTTGGTTTGTGTGTTTTTGTGAATAGGTACCTAGGTTTGTCAAACTTGAGTTGATGCTTAACAAAATTCCAATTTGGCAAGTCCTTACTCACTGTACCCATTTACACCTGGTCAGAGTAGAACAACTGTAGGTAAATTACCTACTCAAGGAAATTAGCAATGCCCCTAGTAGGGTTCCAACATGGGACCCCTTGATCATTAAGCATGTCACTTACCACTAGGCTTCTGCTCCTACAAACTGAAACTTGTATAACATTAATCAAAACACATCCATGTATTGTCCATTTTTTTCTCAACTGTCAAAGCTTGAATAATTTCACGGTGACTGAATGCATTGTTTTTGTACTGGCGGCCTAGTTTTCATTAAAAATATCTTGACTAAAACTTATAATATGGCATAAGAAGCTTTACTCAATCATAATTCACACTTTCGGACACTCGTGGGTGTATTACGACAATTATTTTAACAAACGCATTCACGGAGAAATTATTCATGTTTTGACAGTTGAGAAAAAAACAAACAAAAAGTGGAGAACATGTGTATTATCTTCATTACATTTCAAAAACAATAATCTTATCCATATTTTCATTTATATTTTTTCAGCTTTTGGAAATGCTAAAACAATAAGAAATGACAACTCAAGTAGATTTGGTAAATACATAGACATTCATTTTAATCAAAGAGGATCCATAGAGGGCGCTAAGATCTTACAATATCTTCTAGAAAAATCAAGGATCGTACACCAAGCTCATGATGAAAGAAATTATCATATATTTTATTGTATGTTAGCTGGTATGACCCCTGAAGAGAAGAAAAAACTGGATGTGGACAAACCGGAACATTATTGGTACTTGACTCAGGTATTAACATTTTTATTTTTTGACTGAATGCATTGTTTATATACTTGCGACCTAATTGTTATAAAAAATATCTTGACTAAAACATATCATACAGTATAAGCAGCTTTACTCAATCATAAAACACACTTTCGGAAACTCATGGGTGTATTACAACAATAATTTTAACAAACGCATTCACCGTAAAATTATTCATGTTTTGACAGTTGAGAAAAAAACGAACATTTCTGGTCATAGGTCCTGTGAAGATCAATATTTTACAGGACCAAACTAAATCTGTCAGGACCAAACACATTTTACATATTTGGATGAGTTGTGTGCATGAGATCAAAGTTTTGCCAGACAGTCAGTCCTGTAAACCTGCAACTCTAGACTGACCTTCTAATTTTTTTTACAGAATTTGTCAATTGGTCCACCATGATTTGCCTAGACCAGGGCTCGAATCTAAGCTCGCATACTTGCAAAATGCAAGTGGATTTTGGAAATTTCGAGTGAATTTTATTTTACTCGTAAATATTACCGTATAAAATAATGAGGCTAAAATCAGCTTTGAAACGACCAGATTGATCGATGTTGTAATGTAATCAAATATTCACTGTAAAACATGTCTGATATTCTTTGCCTATCCCTAAATAATGTCTTTAGTTAAGTATAGCACTAGGTTGTTTTTACATTGCATATACGAATAGTCACAATGTATGCTACTAAAATATGGAGAAAAAATGCAAGTGATGTCTTCTTTTTGAGAGTTAAAATAAAAACAACTCGCAAAAATTTGCAAGTCCAAGTTTCTGTTAAATTCAAGCCCTGGCCTAGACTGTAGTTCTATCTTTAATTATCATGTAAAATGTATATATTCAGGGAGGAGACACAAAATGTGAAGGAAGAGATGACAGGAAAGAATTTGCTGATATACGTTCTGCTATGAAAGTTCTTATGTTCTCTGATAAAGAAGTTTGGGAATTACTTAAAATATTAGCTTCGTTACTTCATCTTGGAAACCTTAAATATAATGGTAGTGTATTTATTCTAGTATTTATTTCTTTTTGATTTTCCATTTATTGCATTTGAAGCCAACATAATACAAAAAAATCTACTCTCCGTACACAGTAAGAATAATGTTTGATTAATGTGAAAAAAAGCATTTACTCAATGATTTTTATTGAGTTGAAGGTGTACGTTCTTTTCAAATTTCGCAGAGTGCTGACAAAGAAAGGATTTTTTTTTAAATTCCTTCCAAAAATGACAGACATGATGTAATGATAGGATTAGCTTTTGAGTTTAAGTGTAGCTTAATAAATGACTTATCATGATCATCAGACTTGTTAGTATCACAAAATTGCAAACAAGGTAATAGTTATTTACATTGTTCAAAACTGTAGGAAGCATAAATTTAAAAATTTATTTTAGTCTCCTATGTTACTGATATAGTTCCCATGGTTACTGATATATACTGTAATATTTCAGCTATTGAGATGGACAACATTGATGATGCCAGTGAAATCTCAGATATAACACATATAAATAAAGTCTGTACTTTGTTTGAGGTAAGTTTTGTGTAGAAATACTTCATAACATATCATAAATTAATACTCTGCTCAAAAATTCTCAGTTTGTTTTCAATTCAATTCAAATCAATTCAATTGACTTTCCATTCTCCCCACGAGGACTGCATGCAGCCATTAACTACTAAGGTCATTTGCAAAATACAGTTCAGAGATGTTTTAGAGTTGCAATTAAAAAATTCTCGGGCTTTATTTAAGTGTACATTTTCAGAAAAAGGAATATTGCAATTGTTACATTCCGTCTATAAACTTTTAATGTCTTTTCTAGTTTTGGCTGGTGCAAGAAATTGATGAAAAAGGAATGATTGTTGACCATCTGAAAAATCATGTGACTATATTCCCTGTAAACTAAGTTTATTATTTTTCACTTTCAGATCAATGCTCAAGATCTTATTGATGCTTTAACAACAAAGACAATAGTTACACGAGGTGAAAGTGTTACAAGTGCTATGGGTGTAGAACAATCAATGGATGTTCGAGATGCATTTGTTAAGGGTGTCTATGGTAGAATGTTTGTATGGATCGTAGAGAAGATTAACCTGGCTATTTATAAACCTAAAACTAATGCTAAACATTTTAGAAGTTCTATTGGTGTGCTTGATATCTTTGGTTTTGAAAGTTTTGACGTTAACAGGTAAATTTGTATTGGCTTGAAATTTTAGTCTAATTTCTATGTTCCTTAATCATAAAGTCTATATTTGAATAATTTGATTCTATATATATTGTTTATATAATGAAAAGAGTCATTTCAAAGGGTCGAAATTTAGTATAGGGAGTAGTTTCTTGCTATTCATGGAAAGGCTAGCAAGTATTTGTAAGAGAAAATTGACCAAGAAAGCCGATAAGCTATCTCCATTTGAAAAAAATATAAAAACAATGGTGATAGATGGCATATAATTTAAGGTTCAAAAATCTGATTGAATGTGATACTGCTACGATAATTTCATCATACCATTTATACATGTTTTCACATAGTTTCATACATACAATTAATTGGTTAAATAATATCAAGAACCCTATATATATTGGGTCCTTGATAATATTTAGTAACTTAACGTATAAAGGGTTGATCTGTTTCAAGCCAATTGGAAAAATAAATGTATATTTGCATTTCAATGTTTAAATATATTGTACTGCTAATTGCTGAATGTGTATGTACAGTCAATTCGCATTATCTCGACTACTCTTGTGTCGACATTTCGTTGTCTCGATTGAAAATCAAAAGTCCCGATTTTTTTCCTTCTTTATCTATATGAAAAAATCATGTTTGACTCGATCTTTTTGTCTCGACATTTTCGCTCTCTCGACTATAAATTTGAGTCCCAAAGTGTTATTTTACTATAAAATTATAATGTTTAAGTCGACTAGACAAAGATATTATCGGCGATCCGTTGAGGAGCGAAAAATAGCACACGTCCATTGTTTATCGATTAGCGACTGTATAGATAATCTGTTTAAAAGAACGTGTCAATATTGAATTAACATGTCATTTAAATAAACAAACTAATTGACATGAATGAAACCATCGTTGAATAAGTCGAGTGTTAATTGACAGATGTCAAAATTGAGTGTAAAGATATCAAAATGCGTGCTTACAATCATGTGCTTCATTACAAAAAACACTGCGATACTCGTTACTTTTTTGTGTTCATTAATTTTGTTTAATGAATATTTTGTCCAATAAAAATAAGAAACAAATATTTTTCGTTTATTTTTATTATTATATTTCGTCATTTAAGTTGATATAGATGTACGGCATCTTCTTTGCATGATAAATTAATCCCTCTACAGACCTGTTGGAAAAAAACGATGTTTACAACTGTTATGGATCGATAATAGAAAGATACGCATTTAAAAGATATGCCGACATTTTTGTAGTTCAAGTCTATATTTTTTCGTGACGTAATAGTCAACTACTCTTCACACACACAACTGGATATTATCAGCAACTACTCAAAATTATCAAAGAGAAGCCGACCTACACGATGACGGTGCTGTGGTTGTACGAAATAGTGTATGACGTCAAACATATACACACACAATTTATCTGACTGGCTACAAACATTCTGAATAATATACGCTTAGTTAGTCGTTCTTTCCAGATACAGTCAGTGAAATAGTAGAAACCGAAAGTAGATTTACGGAAAATACGCGATTTTGTTCTATAACTTGTCGAGAGGGAACTTTGCCAGCGGTAAATGTGTCACAAAACCTTTAGAGTACAAATTTATGGTAAAACCCTATTCACAGCTGCAGCAAAGCGATTATTCTAAACTACACTCTCTGAACAGGTAAAACTGCTACTGAAGACATCGGAATTACCACCCTTAGAAAATTTCGTTTATCTTGTTTGTCTCGACTTTTCGTTATCTCGATTATTTTCCGACGGTCCCAACTAAGTCGAGATAACGAGAGTTGACTGTATTATAAAAGAAACTATGTTTTGCTGCTTGATACATACATGTTTTGTTCTTTAAATTACCTGCACTGTGTGCTTATTATATTGTTGTTATTATATTTAATCATGTATTTTAAAAATAAATGTTTATAGCCATAAGTACCATGTACTGATATGCTAATGAAATAAACTGTAAAACCGTATGTTTCAGTTTTGAACAATTGTGTATCAACTATGCTAATGAGAATCTTCAACAATTTTTTGTACAACACATCTTCAAGTTGGAGCAAGAAGAGTATGATAATGAAGGAATTAGTTGGCAACATATTGAATTTGTTGATAATCAAGATGCTCTTGATCTGATTGGTGTAAAACCTATGAACATCATCTCATTGGTTGATGAAGAAAGTAAATTTCCTAGGGTGAGTTCTGATTGGTCCATTTTTAGAATGAAGTTTGTAATGTTTACTTTTATTGGTTGATTGTAAAGGATAATTTCTATGGAGAGTAGTGATTGGTCCATTTTACTGTTGAAATTTGCTGTCATTGGCTGATGGGGAAATTGAATTTTCGAGATGAGTTGTGATAGGCTTTTTTAATTTAAGTTCAGAAAGGTCTCATGCTTTATGACAGAGTTAGCCAAATGCTTCATCAAAGTGGACAAAAAGTCCCATATTTTATTTCAATCAATTCTGAAGGCGTAAGAATTAACATGTGGAATGTCTAAGTTGTTAACGTGATGTTATAAAATGTAGTGTTGGGAATCGGTTTAGAATATTTTAGTTGATTAATCAGCTTAAATGGTTGACTTAATGATAAATCGGCTATGTAATATCAATTGTGAAAAAACCATTACTTAATGTACTAAGTTCTAATAAATTCCTGTTTTAATCATGTTATTTAATATTTAATTATTTATGATAAATAAAACAATATAAAAAGCAGAACCTTTATTATTTTTCTAATACATTTCAAAACATGTAAATACTAAAGAATTCAGTGCACCCTAAAGAACAACACTTTTAGAAACAACAGTTACTATAAGTCTATTACACTAGTCTAATTCGTTGACAAATCATTTATCTTCGTTGACGAATAATCATCAGCATCTTCCTCAACGATTACTTGATGAACTGATTAATCAGCCCAACACTAATAAAATGTAATATTGCATATTTATAACAAGAGAATGTGTGTACATGTTTGACATATGTATATATTATGCAGTATGTTCTTATTTCCAGGGCACTGACCAAACTATGTTAAACAAGTTACATTTAACACATCAAAATAACAAGAACTATCTCCGACCTAAAGCTGACATTAACCGTGTGTTTGGTTTGAATCATTTTGCTGGGGTTGTTTTCTATGATAGTAAAGGTAAGCTTTGATAAAATGTCACAACATGAGATATAGTCTTTGATATTTTATCTAGCATTATAAGCCCCATTTGTATATTATTGTAATAAAGGGAAAAATTTGTAACAAGCTGGAATATATCAACTGAGTAAGCCTTGCTTGCTCCCATTCTATCGTCACAAGTCCCAAGCTTTGGGCTAATGTGCCCAGGCAATGACTGTTAATACATGGGAAATGTTGTGCAAATTTTCTGTTATATACAGCAGAGGAACAACAAATCTAAAAGCCCGCAATATATTGTGGTACGTATCGCGATACGGTTACAGCATATTGCAATATATTGCGATATGCTTCTGGTGTATCGTGACAGTCCTAATGTTTATGGACATCAAACTCTCACATTTATGAATGACAGACTTTTTAACAAATTTAGTGTTATCTTTCTTCCAATTGGAGGACTTATACAAGGATATAATTTGATATATTTTACATGTATATATTATTGTATGATTTCAGGTTTCTTGGAGAAGAACAGAGATACATTTTCTATTGATTTATTACATGTTATACAATCTTCTGGTAATAAATTCTTAGTGGATCTATTTAAAGATGATATTTATATTGTAAGTACAGTCATGTCAACATCAAATACATACAGTGACCTCTAAATGTCCTTGGACTATATCATATTTTCAGGAATATCTCATTCACATTCACCTATGAACAAAGAAACATCTGAACAAATTCCAAAATCAGTGTATTTACATATTTCCACATTGAAGCATTTATTATATGTAAAATTATTTGCGATATGCATGATCATGGTTTTTTTTCTAAATTTCATTTGTCTTATAACTTTTGGAGGGTACAGCATATACACTGTGCATTATGTGATTATGTATTTTCATTCTATCATTGTATTGTGTTGTATTTATTTATTGGAGTTAACGCCGTGTCAACACAATTTCCGTCATTTTACGGTGTCCAGTGCACCTAATCTAGCTTTCCTGGACCATTGTCTATAACCAGTACTCACCTACCCTTCCACAAGGTCGGAAACTTCTCCATATTATCTAATCAATGGAGGAAAATTGACATTATTGTCAAATTTTCATGGAAGGGTATAACCTCCCAGGGTGGGATTTGAACCCCTGCCCCCTCGGGCACGAGATTCCAAATCCCAGTGCGCTACCAACTGCGCTATCGACCCGGGTTGTATTGTGTTGTAATTTACTGCCATTGTGATATACTTAGCTTACTGAACTTTGAATGCAGTAAACTGAGATGATTTCTTAGAGCAATTTAATGAAAGGCAGCTGAGATAGTCAGTTGTTTATTTTTAAAGTGATCCCAACCATAGCACCAACACCATGGTTTGTATTGAACCGTGAGGTAGGCAAACAGTGCCTTTCCTATTGTGGCTGAGCTGTATAGAATACTACATTAAGCGGTTTTGAATTAAATAGGTTAATTATGATAAACATGACTACGATCACTACATCAATCTGACCTGTTTTCTTTAATGGTATAATGTACATTTATTTGACATATTTTTAGAGGTTTAATATAATTAAAAATTTATTTGACTTTTCAGCTTGAACAATATGGTTATAGGCTGGCTAGAGCTAGGGTACATATAAACTGCCCTGAATAGTCCATATACCTTCTCCCTTGAATATTGCATTCATTCTGATTAATTAATTTTCCCTGATCCCTGTGCATTATATTTTGACCAACTATCCCCATATCAATCATATGAAGCTACTTGACTGTATGCATGATAGTACCTTTCCATGGCTTTACCTATTAGCAAATTCCACAAAGATTTGCAGTTAATGCATCCTTATGGAGCAGAAAGACCCAAATTAATATAAATTGGTAATGAAAGAGCACTTAGTCGTGTCTGTTATTCAAATAAAAAATGTCACACCAGGAATAGTCAATTGTGTAAAATCAAAGTGAAGTTGTTGAAACCGAAAAAGAACCAAAAGATTATTGAGTATCTTTCATTCTGACTGTCTGGCAAAAATAGTTTATTTCTTTACACAATGATGTATAATTCTTTGTTTAAAAAAAATACCTTGCTTTTATAGTTCGTTTTTTTTCAACTGTCACAACATGAATAATTTCACAGTGACTTTGCACTCTTTGTCTAACACTTGTGATATTGATATAGTGTGTAATCATTCACCGTGAAATTATTCAAACTTTGATTGTTTAGAAAAATAGACTATACTATTCTACCCAGCACAATAAAACATATGGATTATCAACATTGCTTAGATGTTAGATGTTATGCTACCATGGTCTTCCCTTTTATCCAAAAAGTAAATCTCTAATTGCTGATATATTAATATCATTTTTCTATTTTTCACTGCCATCAAAACATATGATTTTATACTTTCATTTGGGTATATTTTCTTTGATTAACACCACATTTCAATTAAATACAAGAAAGAAAAAGTAATCTCACATAAAATTGTGTTATTATCCTTAATATTATTTTAACATACTTTCCAGCTATTTTTTTGTAACTTTTAAGGTGTAAAAAATGAACACGGTTTACACAGATAAAACATAATTATATTCAGAAACCAAACTACCAAAAATGTGAAATCACAATTTACATAAATTTTACAAATTACTGTTTTGTTTCAGGGATCAGATACAAGAAAGAGGGCCCCAACATTAGGAGCCCAGTTCAAAAAATCTTTGGATTCTCTTATGAAGACATTAAATGCTTGTCAACCATTCTTTGTTAGATGTATTAAACCTAATGAGCACAAGAGAGCTCAGGTAAGTTTTGTCTATGTTTGACGAGTACAGTCAGATCTTGATACAACGACATCTGTTACAAAGACATTCTCGTTATACTCACATATTTTGTGGGAATCAATACCAACATGTAAATGGTCGGAAGAACTCATTACACTGACATATGCGTTATAACGGCACATTTCTTGGAAACGAAAGATGTTGTTGTATCAAGATCTGACTGTATTTTGAATATTAAATGTAAATGGGATATTTTGCTATTTATCTTTTACTTTAAATTGCTGTATTTTGTCTAGTATGCATTCAGCACCTTAACTCACTGGCCTCATGGTCCTGCACTAGTATGAAATGTTTCAGGCTAGTCAGAATTTTTAGACTTTCAGCGATTTCGCCGAATGGCTTAAGTTATACCATAAATCGAAAACTATCAACGCTGAAAATGCCTGACCAGTTTAACCTGGTGGAATGATACATGTGTCTCTGATTTACTACCCAGCAGTCAATTTCTAGGTGATTAAAGTAGTTCCGTCATATGACTCAATTGTCAATGTTTCTCTTATCAGTGACAGGTGTTTAGCGTGTGGAAGGGGGGGAGTCAAATCTTGTTAATAAATTAAGAAATATACATAGTGATCAGTGTCTGTATTGTATCATATTTAACTACTCTAATGAACCTACAGAATTTGTATGCAAATTGTACAGGGAAAACTGTACTTCAAGATTTTGTATGGGAAGATGAGGAAAATAAAATCCATATAACATTTGCCAGTAATACAGGGTAGAATAAACACTTTGACAGCATATTTTGCCCTTCTCAATTCATACTTAAATCTAATGTGTAAGGAGTAAACATTAGCATGGATTTGTTAGGTTTCAATGTGCACGAAAGTCTTTAAATATTTCAATACATGTACTTTGATTTCATATAGTTGGACTAGTTGATAATTATGCATTTAACTGTATAACATATTAAAGTTGGCAATTGAGAATTACTTTTTTCATATATTATGTTTAAATGCACAGACATTTTTTCAGTTTAAAAAATGATCTGATTTATTCAATGCTTTTCTGTGTGATTTGAGATGTATCAAACACTTTATTTAAGCAATCTGATTGGTTAAGAGATTACCTACATTTTCTAATATTATATTTCAGGACTTTGACAGAGAATTATGTTGTAAACAATTACGTTACTCTGGTATGATGGAAACAATTAGAATCCGACGAGCTGGTTATCCAATCCGTCATTCATTCTACGATTTTGTTGATCGTTATCGTATGCTTGCTGATGGTATTGGCCCCGCCCATATTGAAGAATGCCGAGGTGCTTCTTTGAAAATCTGTAAGAAAGTTTTACAAGGTCTTGATTATCAACTTGGAAAGACTAAAGTTTTCTTGAAGGTAATATATGATTTATGTAAAAGGCTTTTAAATTCATCTGAGTTATTAAACTGTTAAAATGTTTTACCCCTAATGCTGGTTTTTAATGAAACTTGCCATGTATACATATAGTCCCATAGTTTACATAAATGATCTGTTGTCTAAAAACTATAAAAGGCAGAAAGTATCACGACTATTTTGTCTTTTTAGCTCGACTTTACGAAGTAATGTAGAGCTCTCCTACTCGCCCCGGCGTCGGCGTCCTTACTATCAACCAATTCTCATGTGACAAGGTCCATAACTCCAAACACACTTTTTTAAGAATTATCTCCCCTTGAACTGATTGAAGTTTTTGTGCACAGATTAAAGTTTTTGTGTATTAAAATACTTTTATCTGTATCTTTGTTATTTCTTAAGATATTAACTTCAAACTTTAAATATATGTTCCTTTCTATCAACAACATCTCATGTGACATGGTCCATAACTCCGAATGCATTTTTTTCAGAATTATCTCCCCTTGAACTTAGAGTTTTCTTTAAAAAATGTTTGTTTTTACTGGAACTGTTTTATTTCTTTAGGTATTGATTTCAAACTTTAAATATATGTTCCTTATTATCAATCACATCTCATGTGACATGGTCCATATTTCCGAATGCATTTTTTTCAGAATTATCTCCCCTTGAACTTAGAGTTTTCTTTAAAAAATGTTTGTTTTTACTGCAACTGTTTTATTTCTTTAGGTATTGACTTTAAATATATGTTCCTTATTATCAACCACATCTCATGTGACAAGGTTCATAACTCCAAATATATTTTTTCAGAATTATCTCCCCTTGAAATTAGAGTTTTCTTTAAAAAATGTTTGTTTTTACTGCAACTGTTTTATTTCTTCAGGTATTGACTTCAAACTTTAGATATATGTTCCTCATTATCAACCACATCTCATGTGACAAGATTCATAACTCCTTATACATTTTTTCAGAGTTATCCCCCTTGAACTTATAGTTTTCTATTTTTTTTATTTTTTTTTCTTTGAATTTGTTAAGGTTATATTTTCAAATTTTAAAATATGTATGTTCCTTATCATCAACCACATCTCCTGTGACAAACACTTACTAAGTCGAGCATGCTGTCTCCTCTGACAGCTCTTGTTTTATATTGATGTATATTTTTGTATAATGTATAAACTGTAAAGTATGTTCCTAATATATCTGAATCACTTAATGAGAGGAAACTACGAAAAGAACTAAGAAAGAATTAACCAAAGAGAGCATTCATTATATAGACCTTGCCCTCATTACCTTGCCCTCAATATAATGACCATTTTTCTTCAACTGGGCTCTCAATATAACGACTATTATACACACAACCTGTATCTTATTGTTATTATCACCTTTGTGTTTTGTTTCTGTATTGTTTTAACTTTGACATAAATATTGTTTCATTTCTCTAGGATGCTCAAGATGCATTTTTAGAACAACAACGTGAAGTAGCTCTCACAAAGAAGATCTTAGTGATACAGAAATCTATACGTATGTGGGCTGTTAGACATAAATTTCTACGTATGCGTGGATGTTGTGTTACTATACAATCTAGATGGAGAGCTTATATGGCAAGAAAGAAATATTTGGCTGTAAGTATAGTAACAAAACTATTACCCACATGTATAAATTAATCTTAGTTTGTTATATTTATGAGCTGCTCCGTCAAATTGACCATTCCCCGATTCCTATTTTTCTCCAACTTATTTACTGTGTAGTTATTAAGATAGTAATAAATACTTAATTTAGAGACAATACTGGTTGGCAATACCAAAAATTTTTGTAAAAGCAGGCATGGTGGAGTTGTTACAATAAGAAACTGGTAATCATTTAGAACTCCTCAGCCATTCGCTATGAATAACCTTGGACATATTTAGACGCCATTTTTGAACTACCGGTGTTGAAGTAAACAAATACACGATTGTTAAGGCGATGAGTGATATTTCGTTTTTTGTACATAAATTTGTTCAATGATATGGCTGAACAATATATGGTTCAATATATAACATAGAAATATGTTTTGACAGAGATCAGTGTATATACAACAAGACCTATTTTGCATAACCGTTATGTGCTTCGCCTCACGTAGGTAGTAAAAACCCAAGTCGCCAGGGTAGACCCACAAATCCTTTCGAGATTATTCATTCATGAAAAGTCGAGTTGTTCTGAATGACTGATAATCATTGGATTGCCTACCTTGTTTCCTTGAGCAAGAAACTTTATCCTACTAGCTCACTACATGGGTACCAGTAAGTGTACTCCAAATTGATTAATTTAAATTGTAAGAACTTATTTCAAAATCAAGCTGAAATAAATTACTATAAACTGAACTATAAAATTGCATTGATTTGTCTATTCAAGAAAGAGTTTTGTATTCTGTTATAACGGATCATGTGTGCTTTACTTTGAATAACTTCTGATTTCAGATGAGACAAGGTTACATGCGTCTACAAGCATTGAGTAGATCACGTATGTTGACAGCTCAGTTTAACGCTAAACGTAGTATGGTGATCAATCTACAGAGATATTGTCGTGGATTTCTAGTACGTAAATGGGCTCAACAAAGAATGTACTCTATTGTTAGAATACAGGCATCCGTCAGAGCCGTCATACAGAGAGTTAAATTTAGGAGATTGAGAATTGAGGTAATGTTTAACTTTTAGTATTCTATTGTTGACTTAGATGTAGAACTTTTTTTTTTTAATTCTGGAGTTATAATTAGTGATTATTCTAGAGCTCCAAAAAGGGCAGGGTGGGACCAAAAAAGGGCAGGGCGCAGCGCGCGGTGCGACTTTTAAAATTCTGAAGTATTTCTGTAGTCAATAACATTTAGTGAACTGATGTTTTTAGTACATTATTTATATATTCAATGTAGCTGCATGCTCAACAAGTTCTTACATGCTTTTCTATAATCATGTACTCATGTACAAATTTACTTAGCATAGTTGTAAAACATACTTATGTGTCAAATCTTTAGCTATTTAAAAGTCCAAAAAGGGTGGCAAGATTTGAAACAAATCGTTTTCACTATACAAGCTCCGTCTCTACCATGATCTCTAACTTTAAGTGGCCACCTCTAGAAACTACTGTAGAAGAACAAGAACCAGACTTATAATATTCTATAAAATTGTCTATAATGTTATTGGTATACACCCTGGCCCTGCCTTATTCATACCCAACACATAAAAAACAAGACTAGACTGTGTACAGCAGCCATCTCCATTCATTTTAACATATAAGCATGTCCAAATATTCTTCCTTTCCAAGCACAATAATTCAGTGGAACAAGTTGTCAGCTGCTGTACACCAAGCGACAGTTGACTGGTATATATTTATCTAGTTTATCACTGTTAATAAGTGATTACTTAATCTATTGGGTTTTTTTGTTTTTTAACCAAATTTCAATTGCAAGCACCAGCACATAATCCTCAAAGTAATGAGGGTCAGTGCAGTATTCTCTTAGAAGAAGAAGGAGCTATTGCTGAAATCAATAAATTTGCTTTTTATTTTGTGTTCGTTTTTTTCTGCAAAATATTGGGGTGCAAAACGATTTGCTAATATACGATTTTCTATAAAATCGTTCAATCAGATAAAGAAAGCATCAAATGTAATTAAACTTTAAATTTGTCAGCACCTGCACATAATCCTCTATTAAATTAGGGAGTGCATTATTCTCTGAGAAATAGAGGAAGCCATTGCTTAAATCATTCAATTTGCACTTTAACTTTTTGTTTTTCTGCAAAATATTGGGGTGCAAAACGATTTGCTGATATACGATTTTCTATAAAATTGATTAGTCTGTTCAGCTAAAGAAAGCATCAAATGTAAATATTTATGTGAATAATTATAATGAAAACTTTTCTTGAGCTACTTTGTACCAGAAAAAACTAATATGTCTTGTTTGACGAGTGAAAAACGATCAATACAAAACATCGTCAGTATCAAATCGTTCTGCACCCCCAAAAATGTAACGGATAGCAAATTCTCGTTTCTGTATTTTTTTACACATCCTGCGGGGGACAATTGTTTTGTATATCATAATAGGCCCAAGTAAATTGCAATTTACATCACATTCGTCCACTATAAATAACAAAAACCCTGCTAATTGCACAGCATGGTTTGGTCATCTGTGTCAATTTAATCCTTGACGCGTATATGTACCTGACTGTATACATGTATATTGACGTTGTCAAGCGTGTTACGACCCTAACAACCACCTTATTGATTTTTGACACTGCCCTTTCACAGTAGGCGTGTCATTTAATTACAGATTGATAAAGATTATACAATTGACGTGTGAATTTACCGATTATTGACAATTATGAAAATATTTTTTAAGGAAATTAAAGGGCAACAGGGCGCTTTGACACTCGCAGGGCGGGACTTTTAGGGCAGCAGGGCGGGGCTAAAAAAGGGCAGGGCGCAGCGCCCTGCTATTCTGCTTTAGAAAAATCACTATATAATTATATTTGCAAAACAGTTTTTGCCCTAAATTTTCTTAAGCTCTACCCTTACTGTATTTTTTTTCCGTCTTCATCATCATAGCACTGGTAAAGTCAACACTCTATTCTTGGATGATTCTTGTTTTTTGTGATTAAGAGCCTATTATACATAAGACACTATGTTTATTTCTACAATAATTACTTTTAACAGTAGAGCACAATTGACACTTCATAATACATGAATATTTATTGATATAACTTAATTTTTCTTAATTACAGCATCAAAAACGTATGGAAGCTGAACGTATAAGACAGGAAGAGGAAACAAAACTCAGAAAGAAAATGAATGAGAAAAAAGCTAAACAAGAAGCAGAAAGACTTCATCAGGTAAGTTACCATAGCAACCAATCTTCTGTGTTTATCCTCAAAATTTATACATGTATATTGCTGTGATATTCCCATCTAATCATTGGACATTTATATAATAGGAGTACAGATTTTCTGAATGGTCACCGCAATACAAGTCTTACTAATAGTAAATAAGGAAGGATATAGACTAGCTTTGCATGCTGCTAAAAGGTGGAGACCCCTTAGATTCTAGTTTTCTTCATTTGTTGGTGGTGTCATATTTATAACAAAGGTTTAAAAATATAAAACATCTTTGTTTTTTGACTGTGTGGTAGATCTGTGGTTATTACTGTTGCTGTTCTTGATATGTTTTCATCCTTTCCTTTTATACAATATAAATATAATTTCAGCAAAGAATTGCTGACATTGAAAGTTCCTGATATATTTTCACCCTCTCCTTTTATACAATATAAATATAATTTCAGCAAAGAATTGCTGACATTGAAAGTTCCTGATATATTTTCACCCTCTCCTTTTATACAATATAAATATAATTTCAGCAAAGAATTGCTGACATTGAAAGTTCCTGATATATTTTCACCCTCTCCTTTTATACAATATAAATATAATTTCAGCAAAGAATTGCTGACATTGAAAGTTCCTGATATATTTTCACCCTCTCCTTTTATACAATATAAATATAATTTCAGCAAAGAATTGCTGACATTGAAAGTTCCTGATATATTTTCACCCTCTCCTTTTATACAATATAAATATAATTTCAGCAAAGAATTGCTGACATTGAAAGTTCCTGATATATTTTCACCCTCTCCTTTTATACAATATAAATATAATTTCAGCAAAGAATCGCTGACATTGAAAGAGAAGCACAAGAAAGTGAAAGAAGAGATAGAGAGGCCGCTAAGATGAAAGTTGAACAAATAGAGATTGCTGATAGACAAAGAAACCTGGTTGTATCTGATTCTGAAGTTGTAAGTAAATATTTTAACTCTGATCACCTCTTTTCTCTATGATGGTGTTTATTTTGTTGATTGCAAACATACTGATCTGACTGAGGTTCAAACCCTTATTTACATTGTGATCCCTTGTGTTGGTAGTTTGACTTAGAAAAGCAATGATGAATTGATAAAATAACAATGAATTACAATATATTATAGACTATGGAAGGGACTGGTAAATAAATATCAATGTAAACTTAATGAACTATGTATTATATGTACCATATAAGAATAATATTGTATCACAAAATTAATCATTGTTTGTAATGTTTGTTATTTCAGGTTGATCAAGTATTTGATTTTATTGGTGATGGTACAGAGATGGGTGGAGATGGACCATCAGCTTTTGCTGTAAGTAGATTGACACTACCAGTAACCATGTACTTTTATAGTTTGTCAAACTTGACACTTTACACGACCTTTATTCAATGAATAAGAATAAATTAGTAGAAATATCTGCAGGAACTTTATATTTACTGTATCTGTGGTCATCTATCTAACATATATTGTACAGTGGGTTTTTTTCAGGCCATTTTGGGGCCGAAATTGGGCCCCATTCCCCTCTTCAAAAAGTATATATTTTTCCCCTTCCCAGGTAAAAACTTCCCCTGTCAGAGTGTCCTAAAACTTAGTAATTTTTTATAGCATTTTTGCCCATTCCTCAAGCATGACAGAGAAATCACAGATGAATATATGGGTTCAATAGTTGAATTTTATATAGGTTGACAGAAATGTTACTCTGTTAGAAGATCCATGTTATCTCAAGTATTGAAAATAAGGAATTAGTTTTCCCCTAATTTCATTTTTGTCGCTATTTTCCCTTCAAAAAGGGCCCTGCCACCTTTCCCCTTAGAGTGAAAATAAACACTATTTTATCTGTAGAAAAATCTCCCTTATTTGCAATTATTAATTTGTGTAAAAATCTGACACAGGTGGTCACCTCCATTGTTTCAGTTTTTTTCTGCATAATTTATTTCATCACATTTAGTGTGGCATGATGCTATATTTTTTTTTGTGTAAATCTAAACAGATCTGCATGTACATTATTATGTATGTTTTATATTTTCTATATTGTCTTCAAAGAAATCTTTACACCCAATTAGCATGAATCAATTATATTTTATTTTATTCTAATACTTGCATATATTTATTATTTTAACAATGAAAATATATCTTTTTAATAACTTCACCCATATATCTATTTTTTTATTGAAACCATACAGAATTAGTTTTTTATGGCTGCTTAGTTAAACTAAGATATCAGTGGTGCATAAATTAATTCTGCTGATTTAAATACTCACTACAAAACTTCTGCTCTAAAGATAGATAAAATAGATATCTGTATTTATGTACCAAGATTATCCAACGATTTTTATTTATTTTTTTAGTATTTTTTATCAGTGGGATTAATGTATGAACCACTGACTGTTGAATAAAATCTAGCAATATGGTTTAGATCAAATATATGGTACACAAGTATGGGGGTTCAATATTACATCATGTCAGGGTATGTTTACATGTAACCCTTTCATATACAGTTAATTTATGTTGATTTTTATTGTCAACTCCTTATGGAAAGGGGAAATAAATCTAGAAAATTGATATTTCTTATAAACGTGCATGTTCACCCAGTCACAATTTTGTTGCATGTTACATGTATTATATACAATATTTTATATATCTATCATATAAATATGATTTCTGACACAGAATGACGACAACAGTGATAACTTTCTGTTTGCTGTATGTATACAACTTTTAATTATTACCTCATTTTAAACAAATAGCTTATTATTTTGGTTACATTTTATTCTTTGGGTTAATTTTAGGATCATTTTGCCTCTATTGATTTTTTCACTTCCACTGTCAGATTGTATTGTGCTTAATTCACAGTGATTGACAAAAATTAACAATATTGTGTGATTGTTTTTACTTAGTATTCTTTTATGAAGAAAATAACAAAATAATAATAATTCTAGTACAATTTCAGATTTTTTGCCACTGCACTCATTACTTCCTTTTCCTATACATGCCCCTTTCCAAAATTTACAGTAACTTAGTTCCGTTAATTTCAAGATAGTTCATGTCTTGTGCAAGTCCATTACAGTCAGTAGATGATGTTGTCGGGTGAACTATTCATGCAGTAAAGTTCTAATGTAAAGACCACCTTGCAAAATTATGGGGTTTTTTTACAACTTTTAAATTTCCAAAGCTTTATTTGAGACGAAAAAAGGTCTCTATATTATGACTATCATAGGAGGATCCAGGATTTATAGTTAGAGGGAGAGGAAAATTTTGGTTAGAGGGGGCGGAAAATAAACGAGCAGATTTGGGGCCCAGGGGGCCATAAATCCCCGATGGGCACTTTTCAAAGGCATGACCAGAAGTTTAGGGAGGCGATGGCCCCAAAAGCTCCTAAGTTTTGATCATACCTAAGGGTTTCAGGCACATTTCCATAACCTCAACTATCTTCTACCAGGGTATACAATAAAAAACATGTACATGTATAAATATATCATGTTTTAATAGCCTTTTCTCTATAAATTAAATTCTATTTTTATGATAGAAAAAAACCTTTGCTTGGGCAATTTTAGGTGGGGTGTACGCCGGTTCCGCCCCCCCCCCCTTTTGGATCTGCCTATGACTTTTCTGCTGTAAAGGACAATTATTTTGGTGGTCTGATCAGTTGAACTTTACTGCAGTTGCATTAATTAATATCCTGGCAATTTTGACTCTTTTTTTTTGGCCTGCATATGAAGAATTTCTTTAAAGCAAGGATTTTACTGACTTGTAGGGAAAACATGTTGGTTAACTTGATGAGCATGTTTGATAACAGCTCAAAAACAAGAATTGTATTCCCCCCACAAAACAACTTTTTATTCTTACATGAAATAGTTGTAAAAATGGAAAGGAATATTTTGAAAATTTCAGCCAGTCAAATTTTTTCATACGGTAATGTTAGAAATATTCTATATTCAAGTATGATGTATCACTTTTCAAGCAGAAAATTGAACATGCTACAAATAGTGTCATATTCATGCAGAAAATGTTCTGTATATATTGATGTGTATGTTTAATAAGAAACACCTATTTTTTTATATTTTTTTTATTACTTTAGCCGCCCGGCTAGCTCAGTTGGTAGCAAGCAAGTCTATTGATCGAGGGGTCGTAGGTTCGATTCCCAGGCAGGGCATACTTTCGTGGAGCTTGGCATGAAATTATATCTAAGGCCATTCTCCCTCCTACAAATGATTTTTAATTATGTAGGGCAGTTGTCAGTCACTGACGAAAGTATGCGCGTAGTAGTTGGTTAACAGCTAAATCCAGAGATTTAGCCTTTCCGGGAGGAGTGAGTAGGTTGACTGACCACCGTTATATGACCTATATAATGTGTTGCTACGGTGCTAAACCCAACAAACAAACAAACAAACTTTATTACTTTAGTAAACGATTTCTCATCATTACTTTCTACTAATCCATGCCTTTTGAAAGAAAAATATTAAAACAAGCTTTGCTTTTATTTCATTTTTATCGACTTTGGCTGTATTTTGATGGGGCTTTGTTGGATGTGACTTGGCATTTTGGGCTTGCCTTCGCCTTACAAGTTTTTAAAAGGGTTGTTTGAAAATTAACTTATTTTATTGTATTATTTTATTTAATAATGCATGAATTGATTTGAATGATACTTAATTTTCTTGTAATTGAACTTAGCTATGAATTCAATAGATATGTGTGTAAATAAATTAATTCAGTACATTGTGAAACTATATGTCCTTGATGCTTGGCGCTGATGCTTTGTCACAGAATCTGCTTGTGAAGAAATTGATAATTTCTGTTGGAAATTGTTGTATCAGACATATACAGCAGAGATATAATGCAGCCCTTGTACTCTTTTGCCTTCCAGCTAGCTTTTATGGGGATGTGTTTGAGTGTTCAATAACCACTCAAATTGTTGTGGGTTTTATTCCCAGCTTGGACCATGAATACTTATTGGGTTACAAATGGCTGAAACTTAAATAACCCTCTAAGAAATGTATGATTGCACTCTTAGATTTTCCCACAGACGTTCAAACTCTAGGACTTGTGAGGACAAATTCTGGTAAATGAGGAATGAATTTTTGTTCATGAAATTAAGGATATTTTACTACATGATGTTATAAAACTTTCATCTAAGGTGAAGGTTGTATTAAAGAGGTCAAAGGTCAGCATGCAATGTGGTGCTCTTGAGTTTATCTTAGGTAGAAAAGAGGTCAAAGGCTAGTAATCCTCCATGATGTTACATCATTTAGGTGACAAACTTTTAGAATTAATTGAAACCTTATGTCCTCAGAAAAGTGAAATATTAAAGTTAGAAAAAACAGACTATACATTCTGTGTTTCTCACTTTTTGTATGCTATGTGTTATGTCATTGATACCGAAATAAAAAATTATTATAGAAGTCATGTCACATCTTCAATGCCATTAATAATGAAAATTATTGTTGTCACTTTGTAGAATGCTCACTGTCGATGGCTTAGATATGTTTGTTGTCACAATGCTTTCAATATTATTGTCAAAAATAATAATGTACATATTGTCATAGTGCTCACTGTTTATTATTTTTTTAAATGTCACATGTGAAAGATTTGTGTAGAAATTTTATTGTAATTTATTGTATACATGTTTATATTGGTGGGTGCAAATATTTTTTCCGATGTTTTTATATTGGCGGGGTCAATATTTGGCGGTTGAAGGCTAACCACCAATATTAATCCATGCTAGTTGTCTGAACGGCCAAAATTAACCCATGCTCGTCGTCTAAATGCCAAAATTAAAATCTGAAAAGTATTTGTTTTGCAAGGGAGGTAACTCTGAGCATCAATCTCTCTCTGTTTTCTCGTGAATACCGTATGGGATTATTGATACTGATTGACTGCTTTTAAATCAAGAATGTATAAAATGTTTATAATTATTTTATTATTAGTATTGTATACATTGTGAAGCCTGTTAAAATGGATGTTATATTAAATAAAACCTCTCTACAACAGCCAGTAGGAAAATGTTTAAGATGTTGCTAAGGTGGCCATTATGTTGTTAATGTTTTTTATAAAATTTTATTATCTGCAAAATCATAGTCACAGTTACTTTGAGGTTGCTGTTGTTGAAAGTTGATCGTAATTTAGAGGTTTCATTGTAAAGTCACTAGTATTTAGCTAGACCAGTAAAAGAAAGATTTATAAACACCTACAAATGTATGTCCCTTTTATAATACCTGTATTCGGATATACTGTATATAAAATCCTAAAATCGTATTTTCATTCAGTTATGAAAATATTTGTACCGATACTATGAAAAGCGTTAAGAATTCACAAACAAAATATATAGTAATGTGCTAGTAAATATATCAACAGTCTTATAAGCTGATAGTGCTGCCTCAAATATGAATATGCACCAATGTAGAAAAACTTGAATGTAATTCTAACCAGGAAGCATGTAGACTTAGCATGAATTCTTAACGATTATGACATTGTCATGATAATATGATGAATGTTTATTCTTAAATTTGTTTGCATGTATGATTTATTAGTGTGATAACATAATTTTTATGACCATAGTGAAATTAAACTTGGTGAATGGAAGCAGAAATATTGTATACATAGTACTAATTTGTTGTAATTGAACATAGCATGCTGTTTCCAGAGATGACCTTATTATTACAATTTCAGCCACATGAGACAACGGTCAGCTCATAATTCATATAAAAATATGTTCTTACTCATGTACATGTACTATTTATTATTAGTTTATTCTTAATTTTAAGCTGGACCTAAAAAAGCTTCAAAGAAAATTTTCAAGGTTGGCTTGAAATATTGCACTTTTTAACATTAGTAGAAATTTTGTGAAAATTGGACCATGGATCGAATACCTATAAAAAGTTCTTTATACAAATAGTAATGCACTTAGAAAAATAACTTTGAAGCAGCAAAAATACTGACAAAATTATAAACAATTCTATTTAATTTCAGGATCTGGAAGAGAAACGTAAGAGAGTCATGTCTGAAATGGACTTCTCCACTGAAGATTTCCGTATTCCCATACCCATCGACGAGGAAGACATTTCTGAATATAAATTTGCTAAATTTGCTGCCACATTCTTCCAAGGGAATGCTACTCATACATATATACGTCGACCAATCAGAACATCTCTTTTACAACTGAAATCAGAAAGTGATCATTTAGCTGCGCTGGCTGTATGGATTACCATTCTTAGATTTATGGGAGATTTACCAGAACCAAAGGTTTATACTGGTGTACAGGATTCTAGAGTAAGTGGATTGCGATGTTTTTGTTCTGACATCCAGGTCTGTAGTGCAGTAGGCTATATAGGATTTCGAATCTTGTGTTCTGGAGGCGTTGCTTAAGTTTGAGCCACGGCGGAACTGGTTATACCTTTCCATGAAAATTTTTCAATAATGTCAATTATCCTCTATTAATAAGGTTTATGGAAATATTTTTGAAAGGTAAGTGAAAAGGTATGTGAGTACTGGTTATAGACGAAGGTCCAGGAAAGCTAGTTTAGGTTTGCTGGTTATCATGACAAAAATGTGTGTTGAAACAGTGTAAAACAATGATAAACTCTAAATTTCAGCTGTAGAGTTATTTCATGCCCCACATACACAAAAATCACTGTAGTCTCGATTGACAAATAACTGGTAAGCAAAAATATAGATGTGAATTTTGTTCATGTGTCCCATTGGCGGGTCGAGTGCAGTTGGTAGTGCGGATTTGGAATCTCGTGCCCGAGGGGGTACGGGTTCGAATCCCACCCGGGGAGGTCATACCCTTCCATGAAAATTTGACAATAATGTTGATTTTCCTCCATTGATTAGATAATATGGAGAAGTTTCCGGCCTTGTGGAAGGGTAGGTGAGTACTGGTTATAGACAATGATCCAGGAAAGCTAGGTTAGGTGCCCTGGACACCGTAAAATAACCTAAATAGTGTTGACACGGCGTTAAATCTATAAAAAATAAACAAAAAAAGCAAAATTTTAATATCTTAGATCCCCATATTAATGAACTGTTGATATATTGTGTTGAGCAATAAAGATTGTACAAATGAATTGCTTGGTATATGATACATTCTAAATTCCAATTATATCCTGTTTTATCTATAATTTTAAATTTGAGTTTTGATATATTTACAGGACACAACACCTGTTATGACAAAAATCTATTCAACATTGGGACGTAAATTCAACAAGAAAGATTTAGAAGAGGCTCAAAGAATGAATGCAGAACTTGAGAACGAGCCAGCTGCTATGCTACGTGCTAGTGGAAAACGTAGCATGAGAAAGAAGCTAGTGTCCTTGACCTTGAAGAAAAAGTCAAAGATTACGGAGGAGTTTAGAAATCAACTAGATTCGGAGTACTACTCACCATCTGGACAAAATGCTTTGTTAGAGGAGAGACCTACATCTAACTTGGAGAAATTACATTTTATTATTGGCCATGGTATCTTAAGACCTGATTTAAGGTAACTTGACATCCATTTTGATGATCTAAATACCAGTAATGTTATTAATGGAAAAATGTTGTTTTTATTTTAATTTTTAACCCCAAAAAATGATTTCATTGCACTGGAAAATTAATTTTACATTTGAATGGACAAAATATCCTTTATAATAGTTATGACTTGTACATACAAGCTTCAGTAATTTTCTTCTATAAAACCTACTTTTGTTATTGTAAAATCATGGTGTTTTTATGATTTTTAAGCTCCGAAAGCTTAATTTTAGAAGAAAAAATGTCCTTATATTAAGACATTTCCACTAAACATCAATTTAGAAACTTTGTAGTCTTAATTGTTGAACTTTACTGTTCATTATAATTTATTGTATGTATGATTTTTTTCAGAGATGAGATATATTGTCAAATAGCTAAACAATTAACACAGAATCCATCTAGATCTTCACATGCTAGAGGTTGGATATTGTTATCACTTTGTGTTGGATGTTTTTCTCCCTCTGATAAGGTAAGCATTCATCTTATACACTGTCCACCAAAAGTTTGAATACATTTTCACTTTGTTGGTCAACTAAATAGCTTGTACCCAAAATTTGATAGCTGCTGTATTCAATTATTTACAGAAAAATAAATTTGTTTCACTTACAAACAATATTCATGTTTGATATTCTTTTTACAAAATATTTGAAAAAGATTTAAAAAGAAAACAGTACATTCATAGAAGGAATACATGTATTAATCAATATTGATTTAGATTTGTATTTTCAATATGAAAAGAGCGCTATGCAAATGTGGTATAATAATAATAATAATGATAATAATAATAATCAATATTAGGATGTTAAAATTGTGACAAGCCTTGATTAATATGCTCATTAATATTCTGAAGCAAACATTTTTTTCAATAAACATATTTTTTATAAATTTCAAATCAATGCTTTTCACAAAATCAGTCCTGTAATCATTGACAATATTGTCCCTATTTATAAAATTGATTTATATTTACAGTTTATCAAATATTTGAGAAATTTCATCAGTGAAGGACCACCAGGCTATGCTCCATACTGTGATGAAAGATTAAGAAGGACATTTGCTAACGGAACCAGAAACCAGCCACCATCATGGCTAGAACTTCAAGCTACCAAATCTAAACGTCCATTGATGTTACCTATCACGTTTATGGATGGTAATACTAAGACATTGTTAGCCGACTCCGCTACCACGGCTAGAGAACTGTGTCAACAATTATCTGATAAGATTGGACTTAAAGATCAATTTGGATTCTCACTTTACATAGCTTTATTTGATAAGGTAGGTCAGATGTCAAGATTTCAGAGGATGTTTTATGCAAATTTATCATATGAAGCCCTAACAAAATATCTGTTTAAGGGAATTCAGTATTTCTAGTTTTTAGAGGATATGTTTCAAGAAACTTAATAGTGAAAAACATGGGACATAGTAGATAATCCGGTTTTTTGGAGGATTCTGGTTTTCAGAGACCCTGGTTTTCAGAGTTTTGACTGTACATGTAAGTTTCAAAGTGAATGTAAATTATTGATATAATATGCTTACACAGAAAACAATTATTGTAATTCTAAACAAGGATGGTCATATCAGTCTACAAAATTAGGATATAAAAGTGGTTGCCAGAACAGGTAATTTTAGACCCCTATATCTTGATTGTAGAAATTTGGTCGCCCCAAAAACATGTTTGGTTGCCCAAACTAGAAATTGGTTGTCATGGGCAACCAGACACCACTAATTTCTTAGACTGTCATATAACCTTAAACATCTCTTTATTTCACTCTAGGTATCGTCATTAGGAAGTGGTGGTGATCATGTAATGGATGCTATATCACAATGTGAACAATATGCCAAAGAACAAGGAGCACAAGAAAGGAATGCCCCATGGAGATTGTTCTTTAGGAAAGAGATATTTGCACCATGGCATGATCCTAGTGAAGATTCTACTGCTACTAATCTTATTTATCAACAAGTTGTTAGAGGAATTAAATTTGGTGAATACAGATGTGATAAGGTGAGTTTGATTCCTCTGAAGAAGCTAGTTTGCTATATTTGAAGTAGTTTTGTAAATATTTACTTTTTTATACCCCCACTTCGAAGAAGAGGGGGGTATACTGTTTTTTATACCCCTGCTTCGAAGAAGAGGGGGGTATACTGTTTTTAATACCCCCGCTTCGAAGAAGAGGGGGGTATACTGTTTTACCCTTGTGCGTCCGTCCATCCATCCGTTACAAAATTTCCGTCTCAGTTTTCTCAGCAACTATATTATGCAGCAGCCTAATACTTTGCATATTGCTTCATCCCATAGTCCCATGTGGTGTAAAGCGATTTTATGCTCCTTGCTCATCTGCTTCCTGTTTGTCGCATATTTTTAGATTTTTGCGGGGGTATCACTAGTGAGCATTAGCTCACAGATTTACTTGTTGAAGTAGTTTCATAAATATTTTTCAAGGTCTTACTTTTTTTTTAAATGTGAGGTACTCTACTATTAGCAACTTGACTATTGTGCAATGACCATGGGTAATAGCTGTAAGTCAGACCAGGGGTACGGTAGTAGGAGGCGAGCTTAGGGATTGAGAGATCCCAGGTTCAAACCCCACTAGGGTTAGCATTGCTAATTTCCTTGAGCAAGAAATTTACCTACAATTGTTTCACTCCACTAAGGTGTAAATAGGTTTTGGGAGTGATAACCTGCCAATGATCAGGAGTTTTTATACAAAATTGTAAAGCCAAGCTTGCTGAACATGTATACAGAAGTTGACTTTAAACCACAATTTAACTGTTTATTAAATAAATGGCTGTGAATGTACATCAGCTTGAAATGCAATTCATAGGCAGATCCAGCAAGGGGGGGTCAGGAGGGTCCGGACCCCGCCCCCCCTAGAATTTGGAAAATGTACTTGTCCATTAGTGTATTTCTTGTCTGTAAGTCATTTTTAAGTATCGTGAAACAATTTTTCTCGATGATCAATATAGATTTGAAGGTTTTGGTTTTTTTTTATTACTATATTGTATTTTTTCTGCAAAATGTGTATTATGTGGTTGTGGTTAGAAAGTTTGGACCCCCCTCTCCCCTAGAAAAGTTCGGACCCCCCCCCCCTAGAAAAAAATCCTGGATCTGCCCCTGCAATTAGTTTATTAACCTTTGAAATTACTCTAAAACTGTTATATTTGTTGTTTCAGGATGATGATCTAGCAATGATTGCAGCCCAACAATATTATATAGATTATGGTTCTGATATAAGTACAGAAAGGTTACAGAGTCTTCTACCATCGTATATCCCCGATAGTATGTTAGCTAAACCGAATGCTATCAGTTATTGGATGCAACAAGTTAACACCAAAATGCGAGGACAATATTTTGCTAACAATAAAATCAAAGGGTTAAAGGTCAAGGAAGACATTGTTAGCTACGCCAAATATAAATGGCCATTGTTATTCTCCCGTTTCTACGAAGCCTACAAGTTTGCCGGACCCAGTCTACCAAAGAATGATGTCATAATTGCCGTTAATTGGACCGGAGTGTATGTTGTTGATGATCAGGAACAAGTTCTACTAGAGTTGTCTTTCCCTGAAATTACAGCTGTATCAAGTAGCAGGTAAATTTACAGGCCTTTTTTTCCTTATATAACAGGGGCCGTTTACAGGCGCCTTCCCCTCTTGAAATTTCTTTAAAATCATGCAATTTTCCCCTAATTTGGAGTTTAACTTGATTTTTTGTTCCGGTATCACTGAAATTGCGATAAAATTTCCCCAACTATTCTATATAAAAAGAGGCCTCAGGCCCCTTCCCCAAATACTGAAAAAAGCCCTGATTTACATTTTGTTGAATTGAAATTCTCAATGGCATTTAGTTATTGCCTTCACCAAGTAAGACCAAGGCTTGGGATGAGCAAAATTGATTTAAGCAAGTGACATTACACATTTTTATACACTCAGATTAGTTGAGAATTTTACCCCTTACAATATGATATGATAAACAATGCTTAACAAAGTGGTTAATGACATTAACAAAATTTAATATTTGTAATTTCTTCACTTATGAGTAAAAAAGTATACATTGTATTTGTAATTTTTAATCATCTACACTATTACACTTCACATTTTATAACACAAAAAAGATACATGGTAAAGAATTACATTGGAAAATTCTTTACTTATGAGGGAATTTGGTTTACATTGTACTTAAAAATTTTAATAACAACACTATAATATTATTGTTTATATTTTTTAGGACAGGAAAGATGCATGGACAAAGTTTTACATTAGCTACAGTTAAAGGAGATGAATACACATTCACGTCACCTAATGCTGAGGATATCAGAGATCTTGTAGTTACTTTCTTAGAAGGTTTAAAGAAGAGATCTAAATATGTTATAGCTCTACAAGACTATAATGCTCCTGGTAGGAAGGTTTTGTTTTTATCTTAGGCCACAACAAATTGATCATATGTTCTATGAATTCGCTCGCACCTTAATTTTGACGTTTTTTTACAAAAAAAATATTTTTATTTCCTCGCTTGCTCATAAAAATTTGGTCAAACCGCTATATGAAGCAAGTGAATAAAGCCTTTTTTAATTTTTTTTCTTCGCTCGCCCCATTTTTTTTTCAGAAAAATCCATAGAACACATGATCAACTTGTTGAGGCCTTACACCATTTATAAACACATTTAATATACCCCCGCTTCGAAGAAGAGGGGGGTATACTGTTTTACCCTTGTCTGTGCGTCTGTCCGTTACAAAATTTCCGTCGCAGTTTTCTCAGCAACTATAACATGCAGCAGCCTAATACTTTGCATATTGATTCATCCCATAGTCCCATGTGGTGTAAAGTGATTTCATGCTCCTTGCTCATCTACTTCCTGTTTGTCGCATATTTTTAGATTTTGTTAAATGAAAGTTACATCATGATAGTCATATTTCTCAATGCGCGGGTATCACTAGTGAGCATTAGCTCACAGATTTACTTGTTTTTCTTGGTTATGTTCAGAGGGTTAAACCTGGCTTAAACCTGGTTGCCTGAACATTTTTCGTTGCCAATCAATTAAGTTCTGCTGTAAAGACCAACTTGGTTATAACAAAATTATGAAATATTGACAATTGATCATTGACAGCCAGCATGGGATTGCGTTTTAAAACATTGTTAGTATATACCACTAAATATACAGTGTTTATTTTTGGTCAATTTTATAGCCGTTTATGGGCTATATTCCCAATCAAAATCATATCTTTTTTCCCAAATTTCAATCCAAAATTCCCAATTTAACTTGAATTTAATTTTTTTTTTAAACAATTGTTGTAAGTATGTTTCAGCTTAAAATTATTCGTCCCAGTAATATTTCTCATTAATTAAGTGTCTAATTTAATGATAAATGAAACTAAAAAATCTTGTTAAATCTGCTATTGTTATTAAATTTGCTTGACATTTTATCCCAATTTAAACCAAAATGCGGATAAAATTCCCAATTCTAGGGGTATGGGTCATATTTCCAAATTTTTGGGAAAAAACATTGATATAAAGTATATAGCTATGTAAATTGGTTTTCTTTTGCTCAAGTTCAATTAAAGGCCACAGAAAATATACTCAGTAGATGACAAGTTTGGCTATTAGCTCTAAAAGTTTAAAACTGAAAATTTTGTTCTTATTTAGCATATAGTTAAAATTTCAAAGATAACCCAATTGGTAAAACCTGTTTAGAAATGATTTTACAACGTTAAAATTTCTGTATTTCAGGAGAGTCATTCCTTAACTTCCAGAAGGGAGATTTAATTGTACTATTACAACAGAATGGTGAGACAGTAATGAATTCAGGATGGTGTATTGGTGAATGTGTACGTTCACAAAAGAAAGGTGATTTCCCTGCTGAATGTGTTTATGTTTTACCTACCATTACAAAACCTCCTCATGAAATACTGGTTAGTGTTTTCTTATTATATACAGTAAAACTCGGATATAACATACTCAGTTATAACATACACTCTGTTACAACATACCCTTTTTTCTGGCCCGTTTTTCATCCTTATATATAACATACTTAGTATGCTATATGGATATAACATACCTCGGTTATAACATACCTTATTTCTATGGCCCAGCGAGTATGTTATATCCAAGTTTTACTGTAACACTAGATAAAGTGTAAAAATGTCATATAAATTCTCTCCCTCCAAGTCTTTGAGAAAGAAACTTGATTTCTGAAATCTTAAGACTGGGTGGACAGATTCAAATTGATTAATATTATCCAAGTACAGTATCCAGATGGTTACAGTAAAAATCTACACTCTGTAATTTTTCTCCATATTAAACTATTGATTAATATTATTTAAAGTATTAACAAATAAGCTATGCTAATTTTAACATTTAAATTCCTAAAAGTCTTAACTTTCATGATTATAGCAGCTTTTATTTTATAAAAAAAGGTCCTTTCACAGCTTCCAAAAATCATGAAACTTTTGGAAAAGTCCTTATAATGTTCGTACATGTTAAAATTGTGATTATGCTACATGTATATTGTTGTTACATTATTACTAAGATTGTATATTATATTTTCAGCAATTATTTATCAACTCGTCAGATCCTACAATGTTAACACAAAATACTGGTGAAGTTGTCATGGAACCAGGAGAGAAACCTTATACTTTAGAAGATTATGCTTTAGATCATTTCAGGTATAAAATCATTAATGCCTTAGTCCCATAAAATTGTGGCTTGTTGCGGACCCGTACGTGCAGACAGCCGTAGGTCGTGGGAAACCTTGCGTATTAAGGTGACGGTACGCACAAGGCACAAAACAACACACCCGTAGGAAGCCGTAGCTGAAAGATATGCAAGTTTACTCCATACTCGGCCACGGTTTTGTTCACGATTTGACTTTGAAACTGATACGCGTATCCTGGGCTTATCTCACGGACCCTGGTAAAAACGTAACAGTCCGTACGGGTACGCAAGATTTCGTACGGGTCCTTGCGGAGTTTGATCGAACGGCGCCCGTACGGTGCCCTCACGGCTCTTTTTATGTTTATGGGACTGTAGCTTTACTTATTCTATTGGTCTAAACAAATATGGTAGAATTATAATTCAACACGTGTACATGAAAATTCTAAATATCAGTTGGTATCAATCAAAAACCCTGGGATCAGAAAATTAACAGATCTGATTCAGTCATCACCTTAATACATTAGCCCAAAGCGCAAAAATAGTGATAATAAATTCAGATTCAGTAAAATATTATAGTTAAAAAAAGTTGCAGAAGAAACCCTAACTTTAAAAGTTGTTTGTTTTGATATTTATACCAACACCAATCTCCATAAAACAGATGTCCTGTAGAGCGTTGTCGTACAGGATCTCTACTTTCTCCGTGGAAGGTCACGTCGAGATGAACTTTGTTTTGACCAATCAATGCGTAGCTTTCATCTAGACGAAAACACTATTAATCACATTTTGATTTCCTAATTTCTATTTTTAGACCAAGTTTTGCATGCTAAATTAACAGCGGTATTATTCACAGTCTGCGATTGGGCGTCTCATTTCAAATTGCATGACGTAGACGATGTAAACAAGTTACGTATCATAACAAATTCGTCATGAATATTATGATGAGAAAAGGTCACCTGAACGTGACTTTCGTTTGAAAAGGCCAGATCTAAATTAGCGAGTATGGGAGCGGAAAATTTTAGATCGGGTTTTAATCAGATTGTACCAACACTGGTCACAAATATTTATGTGACATAGCCATTGTTTGTATTGTCCGTTTTTTCTCAACTGTCAAAGCTTGAATAATTACACGGTGACTGAATGCATTGTTTTTGTACCGACGGCCTAATTGTTATTAAAAATATTGTGACTTAAACATATTATACGGCATAACAGCTTTACTCGATCATAATACACACTTTCGGAAACTCATGGATGAATTACAACAATGATTTTAACAAACGCATGCACCGTGAAATTATTCATCTTTTGACAGTTGAGAAAAAACTAACAATAAGCACACTTATATTATTACTCCCAGAATTTTAAAACATGAATACATTTCTATTTGAAAACAGGCCACCACCAAAGAGGACACTTACAAAAACATTATCAACAGCCAGAAGACGCAAACCAGATGAATTATGGAAATATTCTAAAGAAGCATTGAAACAACCCTTGTTGAAGAAATTATTAGGTAGAGAAGAAGTTAGCAATGAAGCTTGTATGTGCTTCTTAGATATCCTTTTAGTATGAACATATTGGTTTATATAAACATAGTGAATTCTTCAACAATGATCCACGTTTTGATAGCCTCTACATCGAAGCAACAAAAACCTTTTAAATGCCCATCTCCTAACAGCGACAAAACATTCACAACTTACCATTTTAAAGCCACTTGTCAACTTTATCTCAACTTTTCTCAGTAATAAACACCAGTTATAGTGCGTACAAAAAAACAAAACGTGTTTGGTTAAACATTAAAAATGAGACAATTCATTTCAGGGGTAGGCAGTAATGAAAATAAAATTTGTGTAATTCATTATGGTTGATAAACCACCAACACTTGGTAAATCATGCTTGTTATGGTAGAACGCTTTCCATTGCACCAACTACTAAGACACCATAAAACATATCACAATTGTTTATTTTAAAGTCATCCTGGGTATCCCTCTTCGTGGGTTAGTTCATTGTATTGTTATTATAAACAGTGGTTTTTTTTGTACGCACTATAGCTACAGTCATTTCATATCAACTGCCAGGTGTCAGCAACAATCACCTCTCAATAACAACCACCTTTCAACAATCGCCTATCAACAAAGTTCACTTCTTAACAAATATCACCTTTCAACACCAGCCACCTCTTTACAAATCATTCATCTTTTAATTACAGCCTCATTTAATGTTACAACCACTAAATAACAGCCACCTCTCAAGGCTATACATATCTTTATAACAACAATCATCTCTCAACAATGTACAATGTATGTCTTTAAATATTTCTTGAACCTGGGTCGATAGCGAAGTTGGTAGCGCATCAAGATTCGGAATCTCTTGTTCAGAAGGGGGTACAGGTTCAAATCCCACCGGGGGAGGTTATACCCTTCCATGAAAATAAGACTAAAATGTTTATTTATCCTTTATTGATTAGATAAATATTGAGAAGTTTCCAGCCTTGTGGAAGGGTAGGTGAGTACTGGATATAGACAAGGGTCCAGGAAAGATAGGTTAGGTGCGCTGGACGTCGTAAAATGACCTAAAATGTGTTGAAACAGTGTTAAATACAGTAAAAAAAATATTTCTTGTACTAGTTATTGTAATTATTATCCTTGACCATTTTTCACCTATTCTAAAATATATGGGAGATCATCCTTCAAGAAATAGACGTGTTGCTAATGAATTAACAGATCAGATCTTTGAACCACCTCTTAGAACTGTAAGTAATTATTGTTTCTTTATATATTGTGCGTATATATAAGTTTGACCCCGACCTGACCTTTATGCAAGAATATTCATTACATTGAATATGAATGTAGTATTAATGCTCGATTACACCATGGCTGTGAGGATTATGAGTTAAAATTGAACGCACAAACATACTTCTATAATTTTACAACTGCTGCCGAAGTGTTGAATAGGCGTGGTACTGATTTTCGTCAGAATATGTGTAGATAATTATTAGATGCAATCATGAATGGTCAGATCAGGGTCAATTTTTACGCACTATACTGTATAGTTATTATTAAAGTTGGGTCACATTACATTAATGTGCTCTTATTGTTTTTGCTAAACTTCATTCAACTGTCAGTGGCGCTTGCCACTCATTAACTCCACTGGTATAAATATTTACTACAGTACTTTCTGTATTCACAATCTATAAAAATATATTTCAATTATACATTTCTTTAAATGTCAAATTTAAACTGTGTGTATCTGATATTTGTAGGAAATTCTTAAAGATGAAGTTTATTGTCAAATCATCAAACAATTGACTGAAAACAAAAACAGGTAGGTCCTAATTACTAGTTTAGACATGGCCGAAAATTGATCTTTTTGCTACTTTAATGCAATGGGAAATTTTTAGAATTCTCTCGTTTGTCTTTTTTCATGTTACAGAAATACAGATGGACAGTATGTTCCCTTAGTAAATGGCTACAAGAAATGGCCATTTGAAACTTTGTACCATGGCAAAGCTGGGTCAGTGCAAAATGGCTGAAAAATGCAAATTTTGCTGCTTTCACTGCTTCTATTTCAAACCCCAGTAACATTAAAGTGATGTTTTCAGACTCATTCTTGGGCCCTCCAGAGTTATCTTTTAATGAGAATGCATGCCAAAAAGGTCATTTTCGGAGGGAAATGAGTGTTAATAAACAAAAAAACAATTACAAAAGAAATAATGTTGTATAGTGTGTACATATAATCAAACCGTGTTTGGGTAAACATTAAAAATGAGACAATCCATTTCAGGGGTAGGCAGTATTGTGTAATTCATTTATACAAAATGAGCATGGCGGATAAATCACCCCCACTTAGTAAATCATGCCTGTAATGCTAGAACGCTTTTCCATTACACAAACAACTAAGACACTCATAAAACATTTCAATTGTTTATGTTATTGTCATCCTGAGCATACCTCGTCGTGCATTAGTTCATTGTATTGTTATTATAAACAGTGTTTTGTTTTTTTGTTCGAACTATAGGTTTTCTGCCTAAAGTAATGTCTTAATATAATACAGTCAGATCTCGATACAACAACATCGTTTGTTTCCAAGAAATGTGTCGTTATAACGCATATGTCAGTGTAATGAATTCTTCTGACCATGTACATGTTGGTATTGGTTCCCAAAAAATATGTCAGTATAACGAGAATGTTGTTGTAACGGATTTCGTTGTATCGAGATCTGACTGTATATATTCATTATACATTAACAGAGGTAGTGAGGAAAGAGGTTGGGAATTAATGTGGTTGGTTACTGGATGTTTTGCTCCATCAACAAATCTACTTAAAGAAGCTACATTGTTCTTGAGGTCACGAAGAAACCAAATAGCTCAAGATTGTATTCTACGTTTACAGAAAACATTAAAGTGAGTTGTTGTTTACTGCTGTCATTGTGCAGTATCTTAAGTCATATAGTTCTGTCTAGCTCCGTACTGAAATTATTTAATCAATTAGGATTATTTTTAAATTGATTAGCATACTGTGCCAATCAAAAGTTGGGAAACATTTTCACTTTGTAGGCTTATAAAATAGCTTTTATGCAAAAAATTATTAATTGGTTTTTTTTCTTTTAATCATAATATAGTAAAAATAATTTAGAAGCTTTATTTGTTTATACTACATTGTACTTATCATGGGTTCAATGGCTACTAAAGCCACATGGCTAGCTCAGTTGGTAGCATGCAAGTCTACTGATCAAGGGGTCGTGGGTTTGATTCCCGGGCGGGGCATACTTTTGTGGAGCTTGGTCATGAAATTATTTCTACGGCCATTCTCCATATTACCAATGAGTTTTAATTATGTAGGGCAGTTGTCAGTCACTGACGGAAGTATGCGCTTAGTAGTTGGTTTACAGTTAAATCCAGAGATTTAGCCTTTCCAGGAGGAGTGAGAAGGTTGACTGACTGCCATTATTAACCTATACAATGTGTTGCTACGGCGTTAAACCCAACAAACAAACAAACAATGGCTACTAAAATTAAACCAGATTCTTTTACATTGAATTTAGATTGGTAATAGTCACATGTATATTATATAATATTACAGAAATGGTACAAGAAAATATCCACCCCATCAAGTAGAAGTAGAAGCTATACAGCAGAAGACCACACAAATATTACATAAAGTTTATTTCCCTGATGACTCAGATGAGGTACAGTTATATCACATTATTGTTGGCTTAGCATATTTTACCTGATTTTCTTTCATGCTTTACGGTGAAACGTCACGTTATTCGATGAAAATAAACGATGAAAATATAAATTTTATATTTTATCTTGGAATAGAAATGACGTCACGTTATAATTTGTGTAAAATACATCAAATAAAATGCAAAACTAAGCATGAAAGAAACAGAATATTCGTCAACTTTGGTGTAAGATGATTAACTCCAGCATTAAAACACATTATGTCAAAATCCAACTTATATGTACTAGTACAATGTATCTTTTTATAAAATAAATCATAATGACAATTTTGGAAATAACTATTCCAGATGACATAAACAATAAAAGAAATGACAGTTCAACAATACACTTACTTGTATAGGTTGTAATTACATTTGCTCAATTTTAAGACATCCTGGTCGGACTTGGAGCGATCCAAAATGTATTGTTACCTCAGTTAAACATCTGTTTGTGTATATAATTGTTGTTTGTTTGTTTTCCAGGCATTTGAAGTTGAATCAAGTACCAGAGCTAAAGATTTCTGTCAGAATATAGCTAATACATTAAGACTGAATTCCCCTGAAGGATTTAGTTTGTTTGTTAAAATTGCTGATAAAGGTAGGTAGATTTTATAGGTTTTGAAGAAAATTAATAGTTAAATAGCTCTGGAGAACAGAGTTGTTGTAGATCTGCTGTGTTTTCATTGACCAATTAGCTTTTTTGTCAAGTTTTCACGGAAAAGTGTGACTTACTTATACATAGTTATGCACAGTGTATATGAACATGACATTTTTTTTGCCTAAAACATTCGAATACTGCGTACTTAAACACAATTTATTTTAGTGTAACTTAATTTTTTGACCACATTGTATTTGAGAAAATATTTTTGATCATGATGAATTTTAACACAATGTATTTAAACATGATATATTTAAGCATGATGATTTAAACATAAATATATATATCTTATAGTTATCAGTGTACCAGAAGGGGATTTCTTCTTTGATTTTGTAAGACATTTGATTGATTGGATACGTAAAGCTAGACCTTCTAGAGATGGTATGTATATATTACAGATTTTATTTGATAAAATTAACTCACATTTAGCATTATTTCAATTGGTCTTAATCAAGACAAACACAATTTTATATGAAATAAGTCGGCTTCTGATTCAGACATTTATCTTGTAATTTTCTTTAAATATTTTGAACCAGACAAATGTTCATATCATGTTCAGAAATCAATTTAGGCATTAGAAGTCTAATTTGATAGTAAAAGTCGCTTTGCAAGTTATAGCCATCAACAAACAAATTAACTGCAGAATTAAAATTAATGCTAAAATACCAGCAGACACTTTTAACAATATATTATGTTATATTTTCAGGTACAACCCCACAGTTTTTGTATCAAGTCTTCTTTATGAAGAAATTATGGACCAACTTGGTACCAGGACGTGATAAGAATGCTGATCTTATATTCCATTATCATCAAGAATTACCTAAATTATTACGTGGCTATCACAAATGTAGCAAGGAAGAAGCAGCTAGGCTAGCTGGTCTTATTTATCGTGTTAAGTTTGGTGAACAAAAGGCTGGACTTCAAAATCTTGGGTGAGACTGTCATTTAATTTTGAAAGATTTATTGTTTAAATTTATCACATGAAAATAATGACAGCAAAATGAAATATTTTTCTGGACAGAATAAAAGGTTACTGGACCAAAGAATTCTTTATAGTAATACATTAAAATATGCAGTCCATTTAAATGATTTAGAATAATACATGTATATCTTAAAATGAATTAATATATAACCAATGACCAACATTCTAAATGTTGCTGGACAGTTGGCTATTTATGTAAAACTCTGTCCATGGTCCACTGGCTAAATTCAAAGTCTGATCTATATACATGTATATTAAATTTCAATACATAATTCAGTATGTCCTGTATTAAACTACTCTATTATATTGCTGACGTGGCGTAGTGGTTAGCATGTCTGACTTGGAATCCGGAGATCGCGGGTTCGAGCCCGGTCACGGTAGGTTATACCCTATACATGAGTTGTCGGCCTCGTGGTAGAATAAGATAATCTTTATTTAGAGTCAGATATAATCAACCACATATAACAAGGTAAGTTAGTACTGGTGATAGAAAAGTGTCCAGGAAACCTATAGTAGAAAGAGCTGGCCATCATATATATGACCTATATATGTGTTGAATACGACCTTATACCCAATTAAAAAACAAAAAAATAAAAAATAAATAAAAATTCTAATGTTGTTTCACTATTTATTTGCAGACGTATATTAAGAGAGCTTGTACCAGCTGATCTGATTAAATCTCAGTCACCTGATGATTGGAAGAGGGTAAGAACATTTTATACCAAATTTATAATCATGAGCATAGGTAGCTGGCACTTTTCTGAGACAAACTCACTTCATATACATATGTATATAAAGTATATTACTTATGCATATACATATATAGTGAGTTTGTCTCTGAATCATGCTGGCCCTCTAGAATGAAAAGCATTCAAATGTATGTTGACAGGGCTCGAATTTAAGCTCGCATACTCGCAAAATGCGAGTGGATTTTGAAAGTTGCAAGTAACTTTTATTTTAACTCACAAATTTTTGTGAGTTAAAATTGCCGCAAACATTTTACTGTCTAAACTAATAAGGCTCAACTCAGCATTAAAACGGCCAGATAGATCGATAGTTGGGATATTTTTGTCTATCCCATAATAATGCCCTTGATCTACCTAGTTTAATGTAGCACTATGTTGCTTTTATATTGCATATATGAATAGTTACTAACTTACTATGTATGCTATTAAAATTAAAAGAAAGAAAATGTAATGTGAGCGATAATTTTCATTTTGCGATTTGAAATAAAATCAACTAGCAAAAATTTGCTGGTCCAGTTTTTTGTTAAATTTGAGCCCTGATGTTGATGTTGTGAATAAAACCTTGTATGAATAGATTTTTGTTGTTTTTTATTATTGGATAGCCAGCTTCATAGTGGTTGGTTTTCCATCTAATTTCCTTGATAAAGGAAATATATTGTATTTACTGAGTATATAAGGGAACCGGTATTATGACAAGTGAGTATTTGGTATTTTATTTGTTTATAAATATATTTCTCATTTAAGCTACAAATGATCGATTATGTATTAAAATATAGTTTGTTTAGAATAACATGAGTCATTGTTTACATAGATCATCATTTGAATGTGTCTCAAGTTGTCCTTAACGAGCTATAAGAAATCTCTCAGATTAGTTCTGTTGTAATATGGTTATATTTACTGATATATTTTTTATATTATGTTAACAGAGCATTGTAAGTGTATACAATGGAGATTCAGGATTGTCACAAGAAGATGCCAAGATTGAATTCCTTAAAGTTATACATAGATGGCCAACTTTTGGTTCAGCTTTCTTTGAAGTCAAGGTAACAACTTTATAGTATTTTATATCCCACTCTTACTATCTTGATGCCCATGGTTACAGGTGGTTTTGTAGGGGATGGCAAACATTTGTTTGGTTTTAATGTCCCTACTTTAAGTTTGTAGCTTTACTATTTGGAGAATAGTGGGACTATCCTTTTCATTTGTGCTGTGGCATTAACACTTAGTTAAGTTTTTAGATACAACTTTTTTTTTATAACTTTGAAACCTCTGATAGGATTCCTTTAGAAACTTAACACACATCTAAGGAGTTATTTAACTAGAGGGGGAAAAATTGCATACCTCTAGCTTGAATTTTGACTGGATTGTGGCCCTTTTGATTGTACAATGAAATTGCAATTGTAAGTTGATGGATTTACATCCTGTTCTATTTTTTAACCATAGCTGGTTATAACTTTGCTTTTAGAAAGAATCGTAATTGTATTGAGGCATTAAGTAGTTTGAAAGAATATGTACTGTGTCACATCCTTTTAATTGTGCTGATTCGTCACTAATTCATTGATTCTATTTATATTTCAGCAAACAACCGAACCTAATTATCCTGAAATCCTACTAATTGCTATCAACAAAAATGGTGTTAATCTTATACATCCTCAAACTAAGGTATGTAACTCTTCTCTATTTTATATTAAATTAAGATTTGAATCAAAGTGTCATCTGAATGGCATACCTCTGCATCAGGGTTGTCTTCAGTCACTGGCAATAGTATGTGCTTTATATTAGGTTAAATTATAGTGTCCAGAGATCAAGGCATATTTAGGGACAATGAGTAAAAAGACTGATTGCCGCAATTTGAAAATAAGTGCGGGAAAAAACATAAAATTTGGAGAAGGCTCCAAACATTCCATTTTCTATTTTACACAAACTGTATTCATATATTTCCATCTATATAGAAAGAGAATTGAACATGTAAATAAATAAACCATTCAGTATACTATTTATTTATTTTTCTAATGCGCTTTACAGTAATGTTTGCCTATAAAGAACACCTTGGTTATTGCAAATCATGAGATTTTTGTACAATTTTTAAATTACAAATGCTTAATTTATAGAAGAAAAGGTCTCTATATCATACTATTATTTGATGGTCCTTACAGTAGGACTTTACTGTTCAGTGTATTATTTGAAATATTTTATATTGCAGGATATATTGGCTACCCATCCATTTACTAAAATCTCTAACTGGAGTAGTGGTAATACATATTTCCATATGACAATTGGTAATTTATTGAGAGGTAGTAAACTACTCTGTGAAACTTCATTGGTATGTATGATTTCCTTTATTATCAATGCACCTAGGTGAGTTGATATAAACAATTATCAAGATTTGAGCATTTTGTAGTAAACACCGGTTGCCTTAAGTCAATCAAAACGATGCATTTGAGGTCACATGATATGTTAAACAAATACCGTATTTAGCAATAGTTTTTATCAAGACATTTTACATAAATAATGCATTGTACCAGAAGAATGTGAACTTTAGTTCTACTTAAAATAAAGGAAAAAGAAATTTTAAAATTACATTATAAAGCTGTTCAGAAACTAGTACATTAATCAAGTAGATCTATGTATGTAAAGTTTGTTTGTTTGATTTCAGGGTTACAAAATGGATGACCTATTGACATCATATATTAGTTTGATGCTTACTAATATGAACAAACAACGACCATCAAAGAGATAATTCAACTTAGACATATAAGAATAAACAATTCTATATCAGCAAGATTTTCTATTATTATCAAGGCATCACAGATGATATCACTTATTGAAGATCTATATAACTTTGTCATTTACATATTGTATGTACATGTATTATAAAGTTTTGGATGATGATATCTTGTACAAATTTTATAATTTATACTTACATATGTGCTAAAAACTACACTGTGTTACATTTGTATTTGTTATATCGTCAACAAATTATGACATTAAATTTGTCTGGGATTTGATAATTGTGTTTAAGTCTATATTTAGTAGGGCTGCGGCGAGTATCCGAGTACTCGGATAATAGCGATCTCGACCAGAAAATTGAGTATGAATATTCGTCACGTCCGAATTTGTCGGATCGCGATCTAGTTTTGAAAAAAAAATGAAAGAACATTTTCAGCTTAATTACCACTGAAACGAGTCACACTACTAATGAAATCGTGGTTCGGATCAGATCGCCACTTGCACAACAATCCGCAGCCCTAATATTTAGCATTTGATATATATTCAGCATGCCAGTCATAAATATTAAAGTCTTACCATAAAAATCATGTTTTCAAGTCAATTTTAAAATTTTATGATGCAGAATTATGAAATACATTTGATATGATGTTCAATGCTTGTACACCATTCTGCATTATTGAAACCAATTTGGAATTGGTTGATTAAAGAATTGACGGCTGGCTTGTGAAGTTATGTACTTGCGGTAATGACTGATAGCATGACCGGACTTGATGATTATCATAACAATTGCACTATTCACCTGATCTTCCATTAAAACGTACCTGTGGTAGATTTATATTCAATTCTGATGGTAGATTTTTGTTTTCACTGCATTCAGTTTACATGTCATTGTGATTTTTGATAGAAACAATACTTAGATGTAGAGTTTGTTTAGAAATATTTAATTGGTTGTTTAATAACATAGATTATACTGAGTACTGTGGATGGAATGTATTGTAATACATCTGCTGTAAGTCCACTTTAGGTAATTTAAAAATTTAATTCCCTAGAAAGTAGTCTCATTAGTGACTATCACAAGTGGTCTTTATATGTACAGTGCCATCCACAATTACCTTTACTTTTTTATAAATGTGTTTTGTTTTTAAGTTTTTACCAATACTTGAGAAATGAAAAACATTTCTTTTATGCTTTACGGTGAAATGTTGTGTTATTGGATGAAAATTTACGATGAAAATATCAGTTTATATTTTCACTACAGTAAAAATATAAAAAATGACGGACTACTTTTTTCTAGGGAGACTGACAAGCTTAAGCTATTTCCAACATCATGTAAGCAAGTTCAATGGTGACAAAAAATGTCCAACAAGTTTAGTCGACACAGCTTCAGTCCAGATTACACAGCAATCACTCGACTGCATGAAAAACTTGTCTTTAGATTCATGTACATGTTTAATAACAATTACAATTATATTAAGGATCATTACTCTTCTATCGAATGTCACAATCTATTATAACTATCTTAATGTGTAAATATTGTGCGTAAAAGTTGACCAGGACCTGACCTTTATGCAAGAATATTTATTACATTGAATACGAATGTAGTATTAATGCTCGATAACAATCGGATTATATCGTCAAGGCTCGAATGTAATTATTACACAGGGATTAATTTGTACATTTAAAGCGTACAATGATTGTTTTTTTTTTAATACGTTACGAGCCGAAGTGTAGAGTAGGCGTGGTATTGATTTTCGCCGGGATATGTGTAAATGATTATTATATGCAAATGTGAAATGTCAGGTCGGGGTCAATATTTACGCACTATACATATGAAATAGAATTTCAAACTATAGATTTATGAACAATCAACTTTTTACAAGTGTAAAGGTAATTTTGGATTGCATTGTATTATAGGCATACTATTGAAGTTAAATAAATTTTGAACTTCTGTATTCAAGTCTTCACTCTGTAAAAAATACATTTTTGAGCACAATGGTTTTGTATATATATTATGTATACATATGACATTTTTTGTCAAGGTTGCACATATTATCAATTAATTAATATAGTAAATTATATATTACAATTTATTTTGTGTTCAGATACCTATGTAGAATGTTACTGTACAAAGAAGAAATTATATAGGTTTCTTGTTTTGCTTTGCGAGTATTTTTTCTTTATTTATTTGTGTTTTTTTTATAAGAAATATTTAGTTTATATTACATGTATAATGTTTCTTTCACTACAGACATACTATGTACTATAGCTCGTTTAGGATAACTTGAGACAAACGACTCAGTTTGTTTACATATTTGTGACTCAGGTATTACATAAAACAGGGAGCTGATTTTGTGTAAAAATGTCTTAATGCGTGGAACGTGTGTTCTCATGCTAAATTTAATACATCAAAAACACACTGATATTAGTCGATAATTAGGTGTAATAAACTTAAATCCACCTGTGTATAAAAATGGTATCGTTGTATTTTGTCTCAAGTTATCCTAAACGAGCTATGATAACTAACTTTATTCAAGTATGCAGTCATCCTACAAGAGTGTTTTAAGGATTGACTTCATCTGAATGTTTAAAGATATGAGTTCAAACTCTTTATAGATTTATATTGTTAAAAATGACAGTTATAGGAAAAACATCAGCATTTTTGGTTTAAATTAAATCAGAGTAGTTGCTTCATTTTAGAATTTAATTTAATTTCCATTACTCTGTGCTTACTGATGTTTTCTTTATATTCAATCAGAGCTTAACCATTTCATTGCAAATTTTGACTTGTTATCCCATAGGCCTTGGATGTTTATATTTAAAATATATCTAAGGTTTATTCTTAGCCAGATCTAAGTGTACATTAAAAAATAAAGCTTGAAGATCATTCTTGCTTTCATTTCTTGTTATTGTTCAATTTTATTTAACTGTCAGTGGTGCATACATTAACCACACTGATTTGAATATTCAGCAGAGTTTATACAGTACCCACCAAAAGTTTGGAGATGAAAGAAATTTACTACAATTCTTGAAGTTTGATGATTATTTTTGTAGAATCATTATTTTTGATATATTTAAGTATGGTTTGTGATAAAATGAAAAAAATTCACGAATGCAACATATATTTAAGATTCAGCACCTGACACCCTAAATCCCCCAAAACCATGTTAATGGTAATTATTTTCCATAACATAGCTTTTATGCTTATTTTGAGGTCTTTATATTTATATTGATAACCAAAAAATGATTAAAAAACTAATAAGCATTTAATAAGTAATAAGTAGACAGTTATCAAATTTTAGATAAAAGCTATTCAATATGTGTACAAAATGAAAATGTCTCCAAACTTTTGGTAGGTACTGTATATGCATCACTGACAGTTGAATAAAATTTCACAATACTGTAATGAACTATTACTTTTTGTTTAATGTTTTGTACTTTTTTGTTTTTTTTGTCTCAATACAAACGTGCTGACATAATTATCAAAAAAATCCATTTTTTTTCTATTTTTTGTTTGTTTATCATTTATGTCTATGACTTTGATCTTTATTTTGTGTCAAAGATTATTTTAAACAAGTCAGATCCCACTAAGGTCTTGTGATCCTGTCATGACAATATGGGGTTTTGTAAATTAGTCCCTACTTTCCTACTTAAGTTTTGTATTCTGATTTTTTTTCTCTTTTTGCAAATAAAAACATGCGTAGCTAAGGCTCTTTATGGAATCGGGTCGCATATTTTTAAAAAATTTGCGATAATATAACAATACATGATAGAAAGATTTATGACGAAAATCAATCATATGACAATTGATAACACAGAGCTCTGCCCCGTGTTCAGTAACTACTGTTAGCTAACATTATGGGTACAGGAGAACTCAATCCAAAGACAACTCAACCCATGCAATACTCAACACAAAGTTGGGACAACTCAGTCCGTAAGTAGGAGATTGAATTGTCTCAGATTGAGTTGTCTATGGGTTGAGTTGTTCCGACACTTCTGTTACGGAACGTTTTGGAATGTTCAAGGTAACTGAACGCACTGCTGGTTTTGTGTTGGCATAGTGTCTAATTTGAAAGAACTGTATAACAGTGCTGATTAATCTTATTAAAGTTTTGGTAATGGCTTTAAAGTGATTATAGAACCATGTGTGCTTTTTGTAATAATTATTTTGTCTATATATTTGGCACCAATCTCAGAAAGGCTTTGAGTAAGAGTCAGATATCCAGCCTTCAAAATATCCAAAAGATCTTTTGTCAATACAATATTACGAAATGTCTCAGTATTTCAATATTGCATAATTAATTGATAATTGAATATAATTTCTTTCTATTTCTTCAGCATCTACAGTTTACAAGATAAAATGCATAATAAAGAATGTCTGTGTGTACTATTCTGCACCAGTCTTTTTTAACCCACACCCTCGGAGAATGGCAGAAACTTTGAACTGAGCAAACCCGTGGTAAATCCTCCCCACCATTATTGGAGTAAGGAGTGTGGGTTATAAATTACTAATGCATTCTGATGTCATTCAGTATTACATGATGAAATGCTAAACACATAAGTGGAATTCTCTTAAAATAAATCATGAACAAAATGTACACACATTGAAGTATATCTTGCTAAAATTTTGAAGTATAATCTTACTTCTAAGTGTTGCCAAAAACGGCTGAGTCTGGTTGACTGACTATTGATAACCAAATGTAGCTTTTTTCTTTAATAGCTTGTTCACATCGACTTGAATTATTGAATACCATTTTTAATATACTTTACATTTGCATTTCACTTATAGCTTTTGAGAATTGACTTGGGCAGTCATTACAATTCAAGTATCAGTTAAATAATATCAAATTAGGTACCTGTTTTGTAATTACAGGAGTGTGTAATGTATTCTTTTATCTTAGGTCAATTTGAATTAGCTATTCTTGAGTCAGTAATGTATTTATTTTCTCAAGTCAATATGAAGATTCTATTATTTCAAAATATTCATGTTAAAGGGAACTTACTCTTTGTGATTTGTATTTAATACCCAGTTAGTTCCCTTGAAATGATAAAATGTGTTGTTTTCTGTTTAAAGTTGTTGTTTTGTTTTTTTGTTTGTCCATTTTTTCTATAACATATTGTATTATCACTTATTCTACTATGTAAATATTTTATAATATTATAAGCTATCATGTACACTTTGTTGGTTGTGAGTTAATAACTATGACGATGACGATGATGATGATGATGGTGATAATGATGATGATGATTGTCATTTTGTAGCACATTTTATCATATTGAGATAAAATAACCCCCTGATAATAGAACATATTTATTCTGTTCTGAATTATGTGATGAATTTCTACTATTCATATCTTCAAAAAACCTTGTATCAACTAGCTAACAAAAATTGGCCTAAGATGTACTACAAAGGGGAGTAACTCAATATAGACTTACACAATATTCCAAACTGAGTTATCCAATCAATCATTATGCTGAACCAAACTTTCTTACTTTGATTCCTTCTATTTTCACCATGGCCTATTTTGTATTCTGATAACTTAATATTGTTCAGGAGTAGTTGGAGTCCCCAGTGTTTGCTCAGAGTAAATGCATAATTTCATCTGAAATGTACACTTATATATTTGTTATTTTTGTATTAAAATTATAATATACGAAGGATGTCAGTTGAAGGTTTATAATCAAGTTATCTCCCTTCGTGTCTTACTTACAGCTTATGTAAAGTATGCCTTTCTTGCAAATTATCTCCCTTGATTGTAGTTTGTCTCGACTTACCTAAGTTAATCTCCCTTGATTGTAGAAGTAGGCTGTATGCCTTTGTAAAAGATTATCTCCCTTGGTTATAGCATACTTCTTTTTATTGTAGGTTATTTCCCTTTATTGAAAGTTACCCTCCTTTATTGTAGATTTTTATATAAGTTCTCTCCCTTTGATTTTAGATTGTATCTATGGCAGTAGATTATCTCCCTTGGTTGTAGATCGTCTCTGTTGGATGCAGATTGTCTCCCTTTGTTTGTGCTCTCGACTCTAAACTAAAATTAGTGATATTTTGCCTTTCAACATTCCATATATATTTATACATATCAAAATAGACATTTTTTAATATAAACAGTATATTTTGCTATTTGGTTTTACTATACATGTTGTATTTTTTTTTGTAGCAGCATAGAAGTTATAAGATTGTTTTTTTTCTTATTTATTATCATGTTGAGAAGCTGGTCTTTTGTTAAAAGGAATGAGCTTTATATTTCTATTATAAGACTTGTTAAAGTGTCTCTGTTCTTGGACAATTCACAATGATATATGATAATGTGAAATGATTAATACATAAGTTATATTACTATTTACAGCATGTGAACTTCAACATGTGAATGGTTAAAAGACATCAGAGGTTTTTCCTCAAACCATCATTTAATACAAGGACTTATGAAAGACATTGTAATCAGTTCCTACATGTAGCTGTATGAATGATAGATGAAAATATTTCATAGTTTATACACCATTATAAGCATATATAAAATATATAACTGTATCACTTATTGTTTGTTTTTTATATTGAATCAGGTTATATCATAATATTACAATGTATGTATTCAATAACTTATATGTCCTTGTCTCAGAGTTAATGCAGGGACCAAGGTTGATGATAATAAAATATTAGTTTATTACCAGAACTTTGTTTGTATGTTCATGTATATACAAATGTCAATTGAAAATGTTAAGTAGATTAGTTGTTTCATTGATAAATTCTGTCTTTAAGAAAGGAAGAATGTGTGAAGCTAACTTTCAGTTAAAAAGTAGGTTTCATAGTTTTTAAAGGATTTAGAACTTATCATGTGACTCAAACTGTGATCGTGTGATACAAAATTTGAACATATGGCTCTAAATTTTATCTTCAAGAAAGGATATGTTAGTGCTGCCAGCATTTAGTCAAGAAGTAGGTTACATAGTTGTAACTTGATTTAGAATGTAACATGTGGCTCAAAATTTTATCATATAATCAAGTTTTAGTAATGTGATACAAAATTTGATCATATGACTTATATTTAAATATTTAAATCAAAGACTGGATGTGATTGGATGAGAAAGACTAGTTATGATGATCACATGACCTGTTGGATAGTAGACATGTTGTTTGGAAATTCTTACATAGCATTTTTTTCTCCATATACTTTACATTATATAACTAACATTTTACTGTCAACTGTTTTGACTGTCCCATATATATATATATATACATAAATATATATTATATACATATCAATGTGTTGTTTGTACAAGATGGCAATAAAATATACGTTGAGAAATTGTTGTGTTGCGTTGTTTTATATTTCTTGGTATAGTTTGTTTAGGATAACTTGAGACAAAATACAATGATACCCATTTTTATACACGAATGGATTTATGTTTAGTACTCATAATTATCGACTATTATCAGTGTGTTTTTGATGTATTAAATTTAATACGAGAACACACATTCCAAGCATTAAGACATGTTTAATACTTTCATTACACAAAACAGGCCGACCTACCTGTTTTATGTAATACCCAAGTCCCAAATATGTAAACAAACTGAGTGGTTTGTCTCAAGTTATCCTAAACGAGCCATACAGTGCTACAACTCCTTTGTTAATGTTAACAATGCATTTCTAAACATGGCCAATCCACTAAAAACCAACATTTTGGGTTTGATACATTAAGGCCCAGAAAGACATTAAGCTGAAAAGATCTAAAGGTCGTTTTGTCCAATGAAAACACTTTATATACATGAACAAATTAAAACTCTTAACAGATTTAATTTTAAAGCGGTCGTTTTTTGCAATTTCAGTTGAAATTTACACAGAGTTTTTTTTATACATATTCATTAGTTTCTAATAGGGCTGTGGATTGTTGAGCTAGTGACGATCCGTTCCAAACCACGATTCGTGTGTAGCGATTCACGAATCGAACCACGAATCACTTGTAAATGGAGAAGCATACAGAATTCGTGGGTAAAGTGACTTGGAAAACTTGGATTACTTGGAAAACCATGTACTCAAAACATGTCTATTACCAGACGTTGTATGGGCATTTTCAGTGATAACATTTTTGTATCAATCGAAATTTTGACACAATCAAGATTTCGGTTCCAACAATAATTCTTACGTTTTCATTAAAAGTGCGACTCGTTTTCAGGGGTAATTAGGCTGAAAATGTTCTTTCATTTATAAAAAAAAAGACTCGCGATCCGTCGAATTAGGGCGTGGCGAATATTCGTACTCGATTTTCTGATCAGGATCGCGAATATCCGAGTACTCGGATACTCGCCGCGGCCCTAGTATTTACTAGAATTGTTCTTTTTTTGAGAAAAAACAAAACACAAACTAGAATTGCTCTTACGCCTAGAGCTAATGTACATCCAAGATTAATGTATGCGTACATGTATGCGGCTTTTTTACAAAATAAGTTGCTTAAATCTAAGTGGAAACCTTTATCAACACAATCATGTACGAACGAAGACGGCTTTAAAATTTTTGATAGCCTACGATTCTTACATATATTTCAAAATCCAATATTTATTAACTAGAAATGGTCTAGACACGTGCCGTAAGATGGGTAAAACAAGACTATTCCCCTCTCTCAAGTCTTACAGCCATGTAGGATGGTCTGCGTTGGTGGTCTCTATAATACCGGAGATTAGACTCAAGACTCATTGCAATCTGATTTAAACCCGATCTAAAATTTTACCGCTCGCATACTCGCTAATTTAGATCTGGCCTTTTCCAAACGAAGGTCACGTTCAGGTGACCTTTTCTCGTCATAATATTCATGACGAAATTGTTATGATACGTAACTTGTTTACATCGTCTACGTCACACAATTTGAAATGAGCCACCCAATCGCAGACTGTGAAAAATACCGCTGTTAAATTAGCATGCAAACCTCGGTCTAAAAATAGAAATTACGAAATCAAAATGTGATTAATAGTGCTTTCGTCTAGATGAAAGCTACGCATTGATTGGTCGACACAAAGTTCATCTCGACGTGACCTTGCATTGACTAAGTAGAGATCCAGTACGACAACGCTCTACAGGATCTCTGTTTACGGAGATTGGACTCATTGGGCTGCTTTCATAATTCAAGTTTTATCTAGTCTTATGTAAGCCTTAGTCCGGGACTCTCTAGACGTGCGTTTATCTCTCAATTGTATAATTCCAGTTTAATTTTGGTTTAGCCAGCCAAACACTATCTGTGCAGCGGATAGCAATCCTTAAGCTTTGTTATCTTGTAACAGTAAGTCTTCAGGTAGGATAAATTATAGTCTGTTTTCGTTTTCATTGCACCAAAAAATTACCACTTGTTCATGAGAATTTCGTGCTTGGGCGTTAATTTTGCACAAAATTTAAATCGATCAATAGTGTTATTATCGGATACATGCAAATAGAGACATTTTCAAATAAAAATATTGTTATTTATACTTGATTGGGTTTTCTTCTATCGTTGTCTTGAAAAGCGAGTGTAAAAAGCTGGTATTATACCAAGATCGCCTGACTTTTTAACCTGTACTTGAATGATATTTCCTGTATATAATCCACAATCTAATAAATGGATAAGTAAATTAATACATTGTACATGCACGATGTTTCATCAGTTTACTTGCTTATTCAGAAAGCCCTGGTACAGATATGTTTTAGGTTCCTCAGGCGAATGCTCCGATCGAACTCTTTTTTGGGTGTTGACATGTTGTTATGTATTGAAACCGTCTAATTTTACATTACAAATCATTGTTATGCTTTTTATACCCCCGCTTCGAAGAAGATGGGGGTATACTGTTTTACCCTTGTCCGTGCGTGCGTCCGTCCGTTACAAAATTTCCGTCGCAGTTTTCTCAGCAACTATAACATGCAGCAGCCTAATATATACTTTGCATGTGGTGTAAAGCGATTTCATGCTCCTTGCTCATCTACTTCCTGTTTGTTGCATATTTTTAGATTTTTGCGGGGGTATCACTAGTGAGCATTAGCTCACAGATTTACTTGTTCAACCTTTAAAGAAGACAAATGCCCCTAATTACATAGGATATGGCAAAGATATGGCATAGATTCGTCTGTTGTACCAACTTTTTTATTGTGAACTTGTGTTGATTTTATTGGTTTATTTATTTTTCCGGTTTATCCATTTTCAGACAAAAACAGGCGTTTTTGTCACGAGTCAAGCTGATATTTTCATCCAAGATCAAATTTGTTTCGATGAGTTGTGACAGAAAAGAAATGCTTTGGTATTAATAAATGTTAATAGATGTGAATGGCATTCATGTTTTATCATTAATGATGGATATAATTAATAATCCTACATTTATGGGAGTGACTTATTTGCAGAATGATAATGGTTGTCAGTACTTCGTATTTTGTTACTATTTTGGTTATCGGGGGATTTAGACCTATCCCAAGTTAAGCAATAACACTGTGTCGGTGTTTTGTTTTATCGAGAAATCTCAGATTCGAGTCCTTAAAGCTTCAAGCAACCAATCAGAATTTAATTATAATTTTATTAATGGAAAATAACATAAAAATATTGATATGACCAGTCATCTCACTGAAACCTAAATAATTAGTTTGGGCCTAAATATTGATTTTTACCTTGTTGAACAGGCCTATGGTGCATTTGAGTGCCATACTTATTTATCTTTGGGTTCATTAGTTTCTTAAAACCAGTCTTTGTCTAGTAAAACAATTCGTCTGCAGGTTGAATCATGCCAAAGTTCACCAAAACTGTAAGATTCCGTGTTATTCATTCCATCTTATCGTCTATAATTCCATTTTAGTTCAATTTTGAGGCCGCCATATTTAATTTCAATAGTTTTTAGTGATGACGTCATATCGTCCCGTTTTTTGGACGATTCTGACGTCACAGAATCGTCCATCGGCCACCGTCCATTGGACGATCGTCCCGGCCACAGGACGATTGTCCAAATCGTCCACTTTATCGGCCATCGGCCACCCTGGGGTATAAAAACCCTGGCGTCCATCGTCCAGGGATCAGTCTCCGCCAACAAGCATTGAGTACACATCCACGTTAATCTTCTTCAGAACTGCATTTTACTGAATATTTTAGATCAAATGGTTAGCTATTTATCAACGTTAGTACCAGTTTATGTCATGATTAAGAAATCCTTTTCGTAGAAATTATACCTGTATATTTTGGCTATATTGCTAGTTCTGTTGAATACTTGAAAACAACTAAAAATAAACTGAACTCGTTAAACAGAAATCCAGTTTCGTTTTGAACATATTCAGTTGGCGACACGATTTAATTCCTTCGTCAAGTTCGTGACTGATCCGTAACAATATTTAATGATATGTTAGCTAAAATTTCATCAGCTATGATTGTAGACTAGTACAATCTGCGTTGGTTCGAATCTTGTTAAGAAGCAACTAATTTGTTTCTATGTACAAAAATCTTTATTGCTGTGTAGTGGAAAAGGAAGCAGGCTTGAATGTGATTAATCTTGGGTGTTAGAACATGTTTCAATATGAAGGTTATTTTCTTAGATAGTTGCGCACTATATTAAAATTTATCCTCTGCAAATATGAAGAAGAAGTAAAGATTTTATTTCTCAACAAAAGGGCAATAGGTCCGTGTGCATTTGAATGCATTTCATAAAATGTACAATCACGTGACAATGACAAAATACATATTTATGATCAACAAACATAATGCTTATATGCGAGCGCCATTTTTTGACTTAGAACTGATATATTTTCTAAAACTCGGCTTTAAACTACCCCCATGGCAGGTTTAATTTTATGGTGTGTTGGACTAAATATAAACTCAGGATTTGGCTAAACAGTATTTATGCAATCCATTCAGTTTTTTCCTTACTCTGCGACTAGTTAAACTATATTCATGCAATGGCTCGAGATTAAACTCTGGTTTAAACTCGAGATTATCTTTGAACTAGAATTATGCAATCGACCCATTATGTTTTACAAAATCTATCACAGTATTGTAGCATTCAGCCTCCCCAGTGTGGGGAATCACGTGACTTATATGGTTCCTAACACGGCAAAAATGACGACTAGACCAACAAGTTAAGATGAAAAAGACAATGTAAATGGCATTTATACGTAACCGCATTCTATCAGACCTAGTGCAGTCTAAGCAGCACAAAATTCTCTTTCTAGCGGTAGTTCTCCCAACCCCACAACGTTTCTAGTTTTATAGATTACCTCGAGGTCGAACGAGGTCGAACGAGTCGAGAGATTTTTGGAAAAACTTCGTGGTAATCTAGAAATTTAGAACCGTTGTGGGGTTGGGAGAACTACGTATAAATGTCTTTTACCTTGTCTTTTTCATCTTAACTTTTTTATCTGGTCGTCATTTTTGCCGAGTTAGAATCCATACAGGTCACGTGATTCCCCACACTGCTCCCATCTTACATATAAGTACCTACTAGACAAACAAGACATATGCACCCACTTGCCCTCCGACAATTACAAGTAAAGTCTGATTACCACTCAGACTCATTTTTCCCACGAAGTATCAGCCTATGGAACCGTCTCCCCCTGCAACATACATGTGTAGTTACCCTCCCTGACCTTGACAAATTCAAGCAGGCCGTGGTAAAGATCCAGTATTAGTCAAGTACTCATGTTTTTTTTTTATTATTTTCTGTTCTTTTTTACTTTTACTGTTTACTGTTATTCACTAATTGTTCCTGCCAAAACTATTCGTCAGGCTCTTTTAACTTTTTCTTTATTTATCTCTAGATGTATGCAGTGTGTTTGGTGGATTGGTACCATGCCAGCCGCTTTTGGTCGTATCAGTGCTCAATGGGCTATCTTAACTTTGTTCAAGATTTCATTAAGTTTCTTTTCACATTCAATATGATCATATGGAACAAAACTTCGAGAATGTACAATACATTTCACTTTGTAAACACGTGTCATTTTAAATTAACACGGTATTCAATGAGTTTGATTGACCACGAACTATAGCCCCCCCCCCCCATCCACACACAATAGTGTTGTCAAAAATATTGACTTACTGATATTGAATGATTATTTGTTGCAACCAACTGTACAAAATAATTGATAAATATTTAGTTCATTCAAGCTTTGGGTGCCAAAGTGAAAGCATGGATCCTGTTGTTATTATCGGCATTGCACTAGCATTGGATAAAGGAAAACTAAAACGGAGGAAATTTTTTGACTAAACGGTGGTTTCAGCTAGAGCAGCGGTTTGGTCATGTAGAGCTGTTGGAGAGCTGTGTAATTACACGTCTGGATATCGCTCCCTATACTTTGCTTAAAGAGTATCATAGGCAGCCTCCTTTTTCCCAAACTCCTCACAGTGCTTACGTCACGCTTTAGGGAAATAACCGTTGCGGGGAGTTTGCCTTTTTCCCGCGATAACTATAATGATCGCTTGTGATGTTCCACAGTGTAGGAAACTCTCTACATACGCCAGTTTATTCCAAAACCAATTTTCTGTCCTCGTCTTTTCTTGTGTTTGCCATGTTGATACCTCAAAGATTTCGACCAGAATAAATATTGACATTAATTTTATTGATGGGCGAAAAGTAGGCCTACTCATCAATGATATGTAGTCAATACATCAATAATTATTTTAGCTCTCAAATGTTCATCAGTATATTGATGGGACCTTAAAGACACAACTTATCATAAATTTTGACACATGCATTGCATGCTTTTTCGTGGCTAGATATAACGGTAGAATTTCAGTGAATCACGTAGAATGGTTATAATAATTGAGGCCCTGCAATGAGTGCATGAACCTAGTTCAAATGTAGCGTTTAAATAAATGGATCTTTGCATCGAACGGCAAAAAACTTACATGTCCCTAGTTGACTACATTTTTTGCTGTTTTAGTTCAAGTTATAACCTAGATACGAGTACAACTGAAATGGTCGAAGTCTGCCGACACTAACGGTAAGACATCGGAGACCGACACCCGAGTGACAGTAATAATCTCTCCTTCTTTTTGAAAAGCCATATGTGACCCATTTATGGACGATAAAGAAGATTTGGTACCGTAAGGCACTTGGTGACAATACTTCTGCGAATTTTTTGTTGAATTCACAAAATTTAGATGGAATTGAAAATACAAAAATATTTCCCTATGTCTTACAAGTGTCTGATCGTTGACCAGCTACGAAGAAAATTGTCGTCTGCTCAATTACATGGTGTCTGCTTAATTAATCTTTTATTCATTGTTTAAAAAAGTGTGGAAATATTGTCTAAATGACTATCAGTTTAGTTTAAACAAATTTATTCTCAGAATATCACAAAATTACAAGAATATACAAAGTTTACAAAATTTTAATTCACAAATAAGATATTCCTTGAAAGGATTAGAACGAAAAAAAATTCTTATATATTGTTCTTCTCCTTTTGTAAAAAATTAAACACTTTTCATGGTTTAGACTGTTTGGAACCAGGCGCCGCGAAAACAATTAACTTCTTCAATTTTGTCAGAGATACTCATAGATAGTGTACTAGTAACATTATTAATATAACTATGCATGAGCCTCAATTTATTTCACTTGCAAGCAAACACGAAAAAGTCATGAAACATGTAATTCTTGAAATTTTCACCTTCATTATGATGTAACCATTATACTACAATTTTCTTTTGATATCCAAGATTTTTAAGTTGTGTCTTTAAAAATCACCCACTAAGGTTCAATATTATGGTCAATATTCAGTTTTGTCCATATCATCGACAATAATAATGTGTGCGGATGGGTGGCTTCAAAGGCATGATTTTCATCTTTTTTGCGGAAATGGGCGGTGCTTAATGTGTAGTTGGCGTCATGCATGATGTCAATATGTGAGTTTGATGTGTAACAGACCAGCTGGAATTGCATATTAATCGCAGTTAGTGTTCAGCTTTATTCGGTGAAGGATTACAATAACGCTCGGATATGTGTTATAATATATTTAATAGCTAAAATTAATAGTTAAATTTAATATTTTGTGAGTGATCTAGAAAGACTTAAACGTGTTTTTGTTTGCAATAGATAAATTTCGATTTTTCGAAATTTATGTAAGTTTAACAAAATTTAAAAAAAACGGACTAAGGTGGGGTTCGAACCGACGGTATGCTCATCTTATAATGGAAGATGTCACTAAGCCACTGCGCCACAGAGAAATTTCTTATTTTGGGAGTGTTTTATCATTATTAAAGTTAAAACGTCTTCTTGCGCTAGTTATTTTCATATTTTAACTTTTCATTTCAACTAATTCTTCTTACTTGTTTTTTATTCAGACATGATTACGCCTGTGTATTTGAATGCAATTTGTGATGGAAGTATATACAAATAATTCTAAGCCGCAACCATACTTGGTTTTGGTTGGCCGACGGATACTGACGAGTGACGTCATATTCAAACGGGGTATATAAGGATTTAGCGCGAAAAAATCTTTAGAATTAATCTCTTTTGCTTTATCTGTTTACAGATTACCTGAAAGACTTGATTCTTCTGATCTGCTGACGAGAGACTACCTAGCGTTACGTAGATTACTGGTATGGCTGCTTTGGTGTTGTGTTGTGCGAGTGGTGTGAGGGAGATGATCTCGTGGGGCTGGGGGAACTTCTGTAAGTATTTTTCAATTTCTTGTCCAATGTTGAATTTTAATGGCGGCCATTAAAACATGGCGGCCTTTTTTGTTGTTGACATGACTCTTACCGTCTTAGATTACTTCTTGGTCGTCTTTAATGTTTCTATCATAAATATTCATTATTTATTTTGATGGAGACCAAGTATATTTCGGAAATAGTCACGAGGAAAATTTAATTGGAAGCAATAATGTGTGGCTAACATGTAGATTCCGTTTGTAACAACATGACCATGTTACATGTATGCCAGACTCTGAAGTCATCCAGCTGAATGTCTTTAACATATTTTACGCTAGATTATGAATATATCTTGGTTTAAAAACTGTTGCAAATTTAGAATAGCAAAATCTGTATTTGTTCCTGTTATCTACTTGTATGTTAATGAAATCATAATGATACTGATACTTATTGATATTTAAAGAGAATAATGTCACACCGTATAACCCGCTAAATCGGGCGCGCGAGGCTAATTCGGGCGATATCCAATACGCTATATTTTTCGTCACAACCAGTGTAAGTATTTTGGTTATTATTCTTTATATATTTAATCTTATGTTATAATAGTGGCACCGATATGTCGGGCTGGGTTTGGCGATTCAGCACATTGGTTTATATTTTCTAAAAGTGAAAAAATAAGAGATTTAAGGCGAGTTAAAGACACCCGAAGCCTAAAAACCCCGTTTTTCTAAGTTTAAAGTCATTTTTCATTTAAAATTTCGCAACGAAAGGTGTAATTTTTGTGTTTGTCTTGTAGAGCTGTCCCTTTTCTATTAAAATGTCAATTTGTAACCGTTGAAACTGTATACTTTTCAAGAAATCGCCGTTTTACTTCACTGTACTCAAAAACTGAAGCTAAATCGGGCGAAGTTGCTTTGTATTTAGCGCTAAGTCGGGGAGCAGTGGTCTTTGGGATACATAGCTTACGGAAATATCTTCTAATTGACAAATTAAAGATTATATCCCACTAGAAAAAGACTTAACTACTAAATCTTGTATTCAGTTATTTATGGAAGTCATTGGATGATTGAATGTCACTTACTGTTTTTGATAAGTACGTTGTACTCGAGTACAGTGAATACCTGACTATCCGATTTTTATAGGCAAGGTATTAGTAATCAATTAAGTCAGCTTTGTTCTAATCGAACATTAAAACACTTATGGAGAAGCTACCTAGAATTTATTGTTTTAATGGCTGAAAAAAAGTTTTTAACTAGTAATTAAATTACATGGGATTTATCCGTGTCGTTTTAATCATACTAGCTCTTTTTCTTTAGCCACAGCAACTTGTTGAAACTACACATTAGTAACTCCGTCCGGTACTCTGTTAGGGCATTGTACAAAACTGGATGTATTACCCCCCCCCCCTTATATTGTCAATAACATATTCATAGATTTACCTCCCTTTAAAGCTATTAACCAATAAAAAAAGTCCGTCGTATGCTCACACAACAAATGGAGATGTCCAAAATGAGTAATTTATGCTTGGGATATATCAAGATATTAGCACAAAGACTTACCTGGTGTTACATGGTATGTACGATTTCATGTCACAATGGTGTTTATAACATTGCGGATAATTGGAAAGGAGATACTACTCGTACATGTATTGGAGTTTTGAAGTCGTGAAAACTAATGACAATGAATCAGACATCAACCCTGGTCATAACTACTATACATAAAGTGCTAATGTGTTTAGGTTTTTAACTAGAATATTGCGTGTTACTGATCTATGACTGGACAATTCAGCATTAATGGTAGGAATATAAAATGCATGAATTGTCAAAACTTTCACAAGCTTGTGTACTTGGTAAACTTTAAATTACATTTCATCATATCATCAGAACATTTTGCACTGAATAAATGTTAAACTAGTACATTTAAAAACGCCACACATAATAGCCATTACCTTAGTTTACTAGCCCAAAGCCCCAGATTAGTGAAAACTGATTACGGCTAGTGAAAAATAAGTGAATTCATATTGCCAGATATTATCTACCACTTTAAATATAATTATTTTTTATTTTATTTTGATACAACAATGTTGAGCTAATCATTACTGCAGCAAGCCAGCTAAATATATTAAATGAAACATAATATTTTAGTGTAAGTTGACCAATATGATTGTGACAGAGACACAACTTGACAAATATGATGGCTTGACATCTGTCTTTCAAATGATGTCATTTTAACCTAGTTTTATGTTAGTTTGACAATGCAGGGATGTACAAATAAGACAAATACATACATTTTTGCCCCTATTTTTAACCATAAATATGCATTTCAAATAATTAAAGACAGTGAATTTTCTCAAATGATACAAGGTGTGTAAATACTTCTCAGTGCATGAAATCATGCAATTGCATTCTTAAGTTGACATCATTTCCTTGCATTCAGAATACAATTTGTTGTAAAGTGCAAAAGAGGATATTTGACAAAGTTTGTTTAATATCATCATAAGCTTTATAATATATACATGTAGCCTTTTTTGATAACAGAGTTGATGATTTAAATACTTATTTTTTAATGAGGGTCTGTAGATCAGTTAACAGCCTGTCAAGATTCTCACTTTTCCTCCATTAATGAGGTAAATCAAGAAATTGCTTTCCTTGTGGAAAGGTAGGTGAGTTCTGGTTATAGAAAGAGTCTAGGAAAGATAGATTAAGTGTGCTGGTTATTGCAAATTGAACTTAATTGTGTTGACAAAGCATTAAACATAGTATAAAATCTAACATTTCTTTATCAAGCTTCAGAAGTATGCATTTGCCAATAAAAATAAAAATTGGGTATTTTGTAACTATGGTCATCACATTTTCAAAGTCACTTCCTATTTACTTTATACACAAAGAGTAGGTACATGGTATGGAAAGGTTATTCTTAATCTGAATTTAGGTTTTGGTCATGTGACCACAATATTATTTTAAGCATTCAAAGTACCTCAAATACACCATTTTCACCTTTAATGATTTGTGTACAATTGATTAATTTTCTCTGTATGATAATGTTCATTTATATATTATTTGAGTTAGCCTGTTTATTCTCCTTTAAACATACATGTACATCCCTGTACCTCCTTTAATATATTTGAAAAATGTAAGTATTGCACTTATGTAGAAATCTAAGCCCCTCAAGAACGTTTCAAAATGGGCAAACCTGATAACTAGTCGAATGTATGTATACAAATATTTATACTATAATTCATTAATAAGAGCTTCTCATTTAATATATCTATTTTCATTTCAGGCTGATATCATGGATGATCTCTTTAATACCAATATTTCCCCAATAAAATCTACAGTAACAGATGTTTCACACTTCATAGATTCTGCAGAGGGTTCATTATTAAATGTATCAGCTGAACTTGAAGTACAGACTGAAACCAAAAATGTTTGTGAAGAATGTGGAAAATGCTTCAGGTTAGGTTGGCTACTTAGACGCCATATAAAAACACATTCTCTAAATAGATGTAATCAGTGTAATAAAAACTTTTCTTCTGAACAAGAATATTAAATGCACTAAGATAGCCATTCAAATCATCTTTGCCCTAGTCTCCTTAACTTTTTTCGGGACCCGCATATTGAAAATATGGGACCGTTTACTAAACTTTTATCGGGACCCGCATATTGAAAATTTGGAATCATACACTAGACTTCATTTTGGGACAATCGATCGTATCATATTTTTATTCATTTCTCAATACTGGAGGATGATATTATTGGACAAACAGGAATGGTAGAGCAAATTGCATTGGTTAAAATATAAGTCAAAAGTTCGCTTAGTCAGCTGCACCAAAAACCGTATAAAAAAACCCTGTTTCTCAGTCAATTTGTGGTCACTTTTAATCAAAACTTGATCTGAAATTTTTATTAAGCAACTGCTCCCCGACTTAGCGCTAAATACAAAGCAACTTCGCCCGATTTAGCTTCAATTTTTGAGTACAGTGAAGTAAAACGGCGATTTCTTGAAAAGTATACAGTTTCAACGGTTGCAAATTGATATTTTTATAGAAAAGGGACAGCTCTACAAGACAAACACAAAAATTACACCTTTCGTTGCGAAAGTTTAGATGAAAAATGACTTTAATCTTAGAAAAACTGGTTTTTTAGGCTTCGGGTGTCTTTAACTCGCCTTAAATCTCTTATTTTTTCACTTTTAGAAAATATAAACCAATGTGCTGAATCGCCAAACCCAGCCCGACATATCGGTGCCACTATTATAACATAAGATTAAATATATAAAGAATAATAACCAAAATACTTACACTGGTTGTGATGCAAAAATATAGCGTATTGGATATCGCCCGAATTAGCCTCGCGCGCCCGATTTAGCGGGTTATACGGTGTGAATGTAGACCATCAATCATTGAGATAATTATTTGATAATTGAGAGACACTGTCAAGTCTTAGTGTGAAAGATCTTGGTCTGACATAGACTTCTGACTTTGTCTTTGCTACATCATGCCATCTATTGTTTCTCTTGGAAATGATAAATATGTTCTACAGTTAGCTACTTTCTGTAAACTTTTTGTTACAATTTTACTATATTGTAAATGTTATGTTTGTATTTATTGGTTTACAGCAATGTATATGAGTACATCTACTGTTTATGAATGCAAACAGGATTTTGTTGGAAGCAAAAGATTTATTCTTTATTTTACTACATATATTTTGACTTTAGTTGATGTTTTGATAATTTTGACTTCAATGATTTATTTCTATATACATAAATTCCAATCAGTTGTTGACATCAGCTAAAATATTTACTTACTGACTTTAAGTTCCTAAATTCATAAAGTTTAATGTACTCAGTACTGCAAGATTTGGATTCAACAACATAAGAAGACCAGTGGTATGCCTTGGAATCTTAATTATGAAACATGTTGCTACCTTAGTTCAAATTTTCTACATTTGTACATCAGCTGACTTAAGTTTCTAGAACATCAAAACCTTGAAGTTGGGATTCGAACCATCATCCAACTTGATGTTTTATTGATAAGAGTTTTTCATTTATGGATTTAATTTGATTTAAGAATTAAGAACTGAAATTCATTTTGACTGTAATAGTTTGATATGTTTAGTTAAAATGTTTTTTACACATTTTGTTTACCAAAAGTTTATAATTGTTTTCTGTTCTTAATTCCAGGCATATCTTCGGATGTGAAGGAGTCCACCACAGCCCCTGAGATCATCGAGGGTAAGTCATCCTTTTCTTTATTATGATTTTTATTTTTGAAATTAAGATTTGAGATTCAGAATCCAGAAATTATAGATAGAACAATATTAATCACTTGAGTCCTTAGAAACCAGCTTCAACAAATGCCAGGAATAGTATGAGAGTATTAGGAAAATATCATTTAACTTGATACTTAGAATACAATGGACTAAGTTTGTTGTGAATGAAACAACACACATTGGAGATAAAAGACAAAATCTGATTTTGTTGAATATGTATATTGTTTTTGTCAACTGAATGCAATAATGTTTTTACTCCTTTTTACATACTGGTAGATAATTTTAAAAGGACATATCAGATTTAATGATGGATTTTTCTAGTTAGATAAGGCCACAACAAATTGATCATATGTTCTATGGATTCCCTCGCCCCTTAATTTTTGACAGTTTTTACAAAAAAAATATTTTTATTTCCTCGCTCACTCATAAAAATTTGGTCAAACCACTATATAAAGCATTTGAATAAAGACTTCGTTAATTTGTTTTCTTCGCTCGCTCGCCCCATTTTTTTTCCAGAAAAATCCGCAGAACATATGATCAACTTGTTGTGGCCTAAAGATGTGTTGATAAGACTAAACAGAAAATAGGAAAGTAAACCATTGTTGCATTCAGTCATCCTAAAGCTGTAATTTATTGTAAACAGCTTCTTGTCATCCTATATACATGCACTGTACATTGTTTATGGTTTTTTTCAACTTTGAGAATACATTTTTTGTTACATTTTTTAAGATTTAATTCAGTTAAACTTCTACTGTAGGTTTTTTGTATAATATTGTCATAAAATCTTGTGAGTTTTAAAGTATCAACAGTGTTCAGATCTTCCTCTTATTTCATGAGCAATACTAAATACTTTTAATAAAAATTAATTTATTGTATAATTGTCACTTAATTTTAGGGGTGTAACGGTTAACCAATATACCGGTTTATATTGCAATACGACTTCTGGCGGTTTTTAACTGGTTCGTTTTCTCTGAACTGGGTTTTCTAGTTATGTTCCATACTGATCCGTTATATCACAGTCCGAAATTTAAGTGCTTGAATAAATGTTAAATGTGTTCTGAAACATGAAATATTTTTGGTAAATTAGAGAATAATAATCTTTGAAAGTCCATTCAAAACCTTTTTTCAAACTTATTCAAACATTTGCATAATACGTGTATATCATTTGAAAATACAAATATCTATGTACAATGTTGATCAAGTTAAGACAATGCACGTGCATTAATTCATGCTATGCATTTATGCGCAAAGAATAATATGTATCGCAATATATTGCAATATATTGCAATACGGGTTTCGTGTATTGCAATATATTGCAATACGGTTTTTACCGTATTGTTACACCCCTACTTAATTTAGTTAAATACCTAGTGAAGTAAATTAATGCTTTGAAGTTCAAATCAAATTATCTTCTTCCCATTACATACATAGGTCAATAAACATGTTGTTACTTAAGACAATCTCACATATCATGCTTTTCATGATGTAGAGCTTTTATATTGCATCTTGGGCATTAACATTTTGTGTGTTAAATCAAATATTAAATACTGAGTTTCATGATATAATGGGGTTACCGGGTTGTAAAGGGGCCTTAGGGTGTGACTTGGATCTAGTGCCAGAACTGAGCACTATTTTCTTCTCCTCCATTCTGTTTTGATTATGTGTGTGTTGTGTAGAGCTGCAACGATTCACCGGAGAGTCGATTCGATGCGATTTGATATTTTTTCTTTCGATTCAATTTTTTCCGATTCGTTTCATTTATTAGTATAATTTTCTCCAAATATGCATTTATACATTCATTTGAGTTTAAAACTATTTATTATTGATAAAATAAACATGTTTCTCAAATTAAATTCACATGAAACCCGAAAATCTGCTAAATTTAGATTGATTGTTTAAGTACGAAATGGACTGGGTACGAATATATAGGTATAGGTCATGAATATCGACTAAAACGTATCTATGTATACAACATGAAACATAAATTGTATCAGAATATGCAGCTCTTAATATACTGCAGATAACTCCTTGCTATAGTAAATAAATATTAACCTGACGTTGATACCCTCATTGTAATAATTTCACGCTTCATTGTCTGTCTATTTATACCTTCGGTAGATTCCGCGTATCATTCATACGAAGAGGCACGTGTTAACTGATCATGTACTTCATATAAGTATGTAATTGTTTGTAAGTGATAAGGAATGACTCGTTCAACTGTATCAGAAATAACGGAGATTATCGAGTCAGTCCGACATTTATCGATGGGAGGCCGATTATTGATTTATACCGCGTCATCTCGATTTAATTTTATTCTGCATAAAGGTTAACGTCAGGTTAATATTTATTTACTATACTTGATTTAATTAAGGAAAATAACTGCTGCGGGGAGTTAGTGTCTTTTAGGTGCGCCTTTGCTTTTATGCTTATAACTTATGTAGATACGCTTAAAGGTCAGTATCGAATCGAAATTTGTGGGACCCAAATCGAAATTGAATCGGCGCCCTCGCTGTCGAGTTTCGATGTATCGAATCGTTGCAGCCCTAGTGTTGTGATGGTATGACATCCATATTTAGTGTCATAGTAAACATTTCATATTATTGTTCATTTAAATTTTGACTCATTTGTTAACGTTCCACATTAGTTAGCAAAAAATGTGACACAATTTCAAATTTTATCTAATATTAATAAAAAAAACAATTGTTAATTATGTGTCTTTTTCCAAAATATTTTGATAAAGCATGCTTTACAAACCGAGTCTAAAATAGATAGAAAATACTGAGTTTAATATATTGAACATTGTATAAAAGTCAATCTCAGGTTAATATTATTGGACTTTTTAATTAGGGACTTTAGTCAGTTATCTTTCCCTGATAAAATCTGAAGCAATCCAATTGGCAAGTAGGTCTTTACAGTTGGAATCCTCGGATTTTATCATTGAATTCCTATGTAAGGGTGAAAAAATATTTCATCTAATATCTTTCTTGTTAATGAAGATATTAACAGAAGTAATGGAATTTAGATAGTTCTTTAACTTAAAAATAATTAGCTTGAATTTCAAACAAATTAAATGATATACAAAAAAGTTATTCAAGATCAAATTTTGCAAATTAGCATTGAAAAGTAAGGGTAAAATCCGAGTAATCCAACTAATTAGACCTACCTATTTTGAAGAGTATACAAGGGGAAATAACTGACTAAAGTCCCTTATTAAATTCTCTCCAGGAGTTTGTTTCAATTCACTTGTGAATAGGTACTCTGAGGATCCAATGTTTGGCATTCATTTATTTGGCATTCATGTGGGGCGTGTTGATATAAATTAGACATTAACCCTGTTTTTATGTGTTGTACACATCTTGTGTTGTTAAAGTTAAGAATCTTTTAAGTGCACATTTAAATAGAGTAGCCTTTTGTGATATTGGGAAGTGATCAATATTTTTTTTTTGCATTCAGAATGCATGTGTTCAGTTAGGATATTTATTTCACACTTTCTTAATTGAATTGAAACAAAGAAGTTCATGGAACTTTATAGTTGGATTGAATTTTAACACAGTTAAAACAATTTGGCATCTTAATAGTAAAGCCTTGTGTGGTTATGGACTGTGGCTGTTGCATAAATTGTGTAAATGACTTTAAACTCTGAATCCCTTTGATACTCAAATAGACTTAAATCAGAATTGAAATTAAGAGTTTTTTAGCAGGACAAACAAACATGTACTATAAATATATAAAGAATATATGATGCGCAATGCGAGAAAAGGGCCCTTAAGCTCTTTGACGTCGTTTGCGGTAAACGTCACAAACGTTATCGAGGTCAATTTTAGCGTACATGTGTCACGTCAGTGATTATTGCATTGTTTATACTGACGATTTAACTGACTCTTGCATTATAATCTATGTTCTGCAAAATATGAATGTCTAAGTATCAATGTTTAAAGAAATCAATAACAAATAGCGTAAAAAGGAAGGATTGTTGACCGTCATGTGTTGTTTTTCATCCAACTTTCGTCAACGTGCCGAGCCGCCGTGTGGTGTTGACACTTTTAAAAGTGGCTAACTTGTAACTTGACATTTAGAATAGTCTGTTTTATTTGTGCTTTAAAATTGGATTGCTAAATAGATAAGCTACAATTAGATTTTTAGGGAGAATTACACGCATAATTTCGGTATCATTGATTTAAATTGACGATGGATACAGCCTCTACACGCGTCGCCATCAAATTGTTTACTCGTAACTACGGGTATACATGCACACCCCTGAATACAGCACACGCTATAATGTTAACTGCGGACTTGTACTTTTTATTCTGATTTTTTATTCAGTTCATCTTAAAATCTTAGCTTGATCTGGAAATTTTGTTAATAATGCAAAATTAGAATACTGTCGACCCTTTCTGAACTGAAATGTCATTGGGGCTTTTAGACTTTTAGTTTAGATCAGTTATTTCTTAGACACATGTGCATCGAATGCAAACATGTAAATGATATTGCTCTTAATTTGCTGTCGTTTATATATTTAAGATGATCATTTAAATTGAAATATGGAATTTATTACCAAATTAGATTTTACCAGTCCGTAGCCTTAATTTGAACAGCAGCTCAAGCTATCACAGTTTTCATGTATACTAGAGGAGAAAATGTTAGATTTTGAAGTAGGCCTAAGTGATGGTTGTTTTTAACTCAAATTTTGCACAGTATGCGATATATTGTTACTTTATCGAGTTGCTAAATAATTTTAAGTGTATTGTGTTTATTTAAGAACGAATTTGATTTTTAATCCCGCCGACTCAAACGTCCGGTTTATATTACGCTCGTCCGTATTTTACGGACGATTTCCTCACGAGATTAAGACCCAATTTTGAAGTAAAAAAATGTATTACTTTTTCTTGGTATATAAATGTACTGAGCGGGGATCGAATTATATGATGTCAAAATTTCAGTTCAATACATGTTAAAACAAAAAGTTATCACTGAAAATGTCCAAAAGCGTCCGGTAATTGGAATGTGAGGAGTAGGCTAAATTTGGTCTGGCTAGATATCGGTATTCATTATTCTTTTCATAATTTGACTAGCTCTAAATAAAGCTTGATTGACATCATTGATCGAAAAATTGATCGACATCATTAATCAAAATTTTTTTAGATATATTGTTTGCAAATTGTAGCTCTATCTAATTACCGCATCTATCAGTTGGATCTTAGAAATCCATTACAATAGTCGAGCAAGATAACACTTGTGAGTCAATGTGAACCCGTTGCTACTAAGACTGTCTGCATAAGTTTTCCAAGGGCGTATCAGCGTATGAAATAAAAGTATTCGAAACATAATGTTTCCATCTACCTATACATCATTGTAACAAAATCCAAATTGGTTTAAGATAAAGATCGTTCTTTCTTAAATACAATTATAACTTACCGCAAGTTCGTTAGTACACATCATTTTCATCATACGAAACTGTAAATACTTTTTTATTTCGTTAAGAATAATTACTAAAGTTTCTTGAAAACAAAATGGTGACAATATCATTATATTAAGTGTAATGTGTGTGTACATTTTGTACTACAGTGATGTTTTATCTTACCTCGTGTTTAAACCAGATCCACACATGAGTATAGGCCTAGGTCTTAGAAGTAAAATTCCTGTTGTTTTCTGTTTTACCCATTAACGTTATTAAAGCGTTATCATGCAATCTGATTTGTCACAAAATGACATTAACCCTCGTTAATGATAAAGCATGCAACTTAAACACAGGTCATCGTCGATCCAAAGAACTTTTGTCAAACTTCAATGTAACTTGAAATAACATGAAACTTCCTAGATTCAGAGCCGGATTTCCATATATATGCTCAGTTTCGTCAACTGTACCACAACTATAACTGTTCATGCATTCCTTGGGCCAATTAAAATATCAAAGGATTACCGACTATTATCTCCGAACTTCAATACTCCGGATTTATTTGATAATATTGCCTTCCTAAAACGTTATGTCGGCATTCATAGATCTTTTAAAGAAAAGTTTAGCTAGTTCCGTATTGTTTTAATTTCCCATTTTATGTTGAACTAAATATTTTTATCCATCTTTCACCTGGATTTGGACTTAAAATGTGTTGACATTAAAAGTTATTAGTTAACATTGTATTCATTTTTGTCATATGGATTAATTACCACATTATCAGTCTTTTAAATTCTGATGTGACACGATGTTATGTAAGGAAGAATATTAAGTAATAGTAAGCATCATTTTGCTTGAAAATTATGTTACATTTTACATGTGTATTAATGTGAAATAAAATTTTATTTATCTCAAGCTCTTGTGGAAGAAAGTAAATTGTGCAGGGTTCTGCCAAGGATTTGACTGACTGGGGACAATGGCCCCATTAGTCTAAAAAAGTGGGGACAATTGTAAATTTTCTTGCGCCCAGTATAAAGAACCACAAAAAGAATGTCATTACTTTCTAATAGTAGATCTATTCATTATATAATGTATACTAACTTAATTTAAAACAAACATTTTTCATAGATAGAATCTATTTGATAGCATAATGGGTATTTAAACCTCTTTCACAGGCCTGTGAAAAAACCCATGTCATATTTATTATCAGAAAGTAATCAAAATTCAGCCGCTTTTGATCCTTATTTTTAGCATGCTTTGAGCTCTTTGATTTTGATGACGTTCTAAAAATAGAACAAAGCTGTCAATGGCATGAAAAAATAAACTGACTTTATCGTGTAAACACCACAAATTCAACATGAATTTCTGGTGTAATTAACTTGTGTACACGTTTATTTATACAACAGTGTACATAATAGACCATAGAAAATATATTTACATGCCAAAAATGCAAATGTAACGTATTTTCAGCAAATATGTAATGAAACTATCGAGAATCGCCGTAAGTTCTGCGCGTCATCAAGCATTTAATTGAGTTGTTCTTATTGATTGGATAATTGTGCTGTTAACAACCAATCAGATTTGGCCTTTTTAGATTGTTTTGAAAGGTAAAACGCTGACAAATACGAATTTCGGCAACGTGGTTGTCAGAAATTGATGCGCCGATGGCGCACCTGCGTGAGTCATTATGCGACATTCATCTTTTTTATGCGGCAATGACGCAAGGGCGCATCCTTGGCAGAACCCTGATTGTGTATTTATCTCATTCTGGAAATGTCAATTATAATATTTAGACTGTAATTGTACAAACCCGTCATTATGAATACCTGCAAATTTAAGATGGTGAAAATATTAAGGTCAAATCTAAATTAGCATTACTATGTTACATGTATTGCATGATTACAATGCCCGTGTAAGCTACGACAATACTGACATATAAATATGTTCGGAGAGTATTGTATTGATCGTTGTCATTAAAAGCAGTTCACATATTGAATATCATTTTAACATTTTAAGGCTCATATAATCATATTCATATATTTTTCAAAAATATTCACAGATGGTACATTTTGTTGGGACCTGTTTTTTGACGATTAAAATTATGTTCTTATACAAATTGGTACATACACATTCATGTTCATGTATAACATAATTTTATATGAAAATGAGTTCAATATCAAATTATGTTAGCTGTACCTTTTATTATCAGTATACACTGCAGTATACATATTTCGTGACAACTCTTACCAATAATAACAGTTTGCTAGATTTAAACGCATTAACAACTATTTCAAAGGAAATTTGGCATCGATGGACCTCGTTAAAAATAGACCTTCACATATTTTTGTAGTATAATAGATAAAACAACGCCGTTTGTATCAATGCATTTTTTGTTTCACAATCAGACTTAATAATGCTAATGAGATTGAAGTTATTTGTTGGGACCACAAATATATGATTATTATTAAACTGTCAGTGTAGATTAGTTATTTGGACTCATACATGAAGACTTTCTTTAAGCCTATTGTAAACTGAAAATCATTTTAAATTCGAGATTTTTTTAGTATAAATGTTAGAAATGTAGATTTTTTATAAATAAACCTTCTTGATAAAACTAATTCCAAATGCTTTTTGCAGTTAATTTATTATGGTATTCAGTTGCCAAATATCCAACAAAAATGCGACGTTAAACGTGACGTCGCTTTTTTCTTGGACCGAGCATCGAATTTCAAATCGCCATAGCAACGTCATTAATTGATATATTTTAATAAATTATACATTTTTGGAAACTATGAAGCCTACTCTTTCACTTTCTGTAAAAATCTCAATTTCGAAAAATTTGACCATTAGGGCCCTTTTCTCACGTTGCGCAACATATAAAGAATGTTTTTAAAACTATTTTCAAGGAATTTGTGTACAAAAAGTCGTTTTACTTAATCAATGACTGAGTTAATATAATTGAATGCTACCAGCATCTAACTTTGTATACAATGTACAATCGTTATTTATTCAAACTAGATAAATGTAAGATTTTGTTGGTTTTACAAGTTACATCTGATTTCTGATACAAAGGCTAATTGAAGGCAGGTTCAATATTATTAATTAATATCTATATGATTTGTAAACATAATTTGAACCAATACTTGGATTCATTTGACTATTTTTTACATGCTATGGATGTTCAAATTTATTGGTAATAACTTTCGCTGCTCTTATCTGGAATATTTCATGTATTTGTGTAATAGGGGAAGTAATCCTTACTTAGTACTCCAAAATCTCTGCGGTTGTTACCTCCCTTTGTCTGTATTAAATGTGTAGTGAAGTGTTGTTTTAACACATTCTTTAGATAGATTTGGTTGGTAATTAATATACATTACAGGTTGTATTCTAGGTCATGCATGTTACTGTACTTTAAACAATGGACTTGCTCACTAAATAGGTAAAAAAGCTAATGCATGAACAGCATTTTAATGATTTAAACATACCTCTTTGATATTTAACATTTATTCTATAAAGTGTATATGCACACTATAAATTTTATATAATGTTGTGTTTATAAAATAAGTGTGAACTAACTAAACTATAAATTTGTAAAAATAAATCACCCCTAAATATTAATAGTGTGTAATGAAACCAGCAATGTTTGTATACGCAATGTTAACGTGGACGACCTGTGGTTGTCAAACTGGTTTTGCATGTGTTTTGGTTAATTTTGGTTCCGCCCAATTACATAGTTTAAAGTTGTCACTGGTCAGTAGGATATTAGAGTTTGAACTGATCACATCAGTTGTAGATGAAGTAAGAATTTATTTGAACTTGATTTGTTCATTATTTGATATGTTTTAAGTAAGTTTTTTACATAACTTATTTCATTTATTTTTTAAGTAAGTTTTTTAAGTAACTTATTTCATTTATTTTATTAGTAAGTTTTTTAAGTAACTTATTTCATTTCTTTTTTAAGTAAGTTTTTTAAGTAACTTATTTCATTTATTTTTTAAGTAAGTTTGTTTTTTAAGTAACTTATTTCATTTATTTTTTAAGTAAACTGTGTATTGGCTTTGCTTAAATTGTTTACTTTATTTGTTTTTAATAAGGCCTAAAAAATAGTTATGTTTCTGGTTTCATCTCCCGAAAAACATCGGGTCGGTAGGTCAGATTTTTTTTTAGTATTTTTTTTTCAATTAAAATCAATTATAAAGTTAGTGGTTATTATTTTTAACATAATTATTAGTGTAAATTTGAGTCAGTTTTATTGTTTCAGGTGTACAAAGTACATGCACATGTATTAGTAAACAGTTTCAGCTTAATTGGCATTTCACTTAAGTAATTGACTTCAAAATCTGTACATCTCACACCTTTAATGTGGGTTAAAGGTTTAAACCTTGTTTAATATGACTATGACTCTTGATAAGAAACAGATTCTATCTCTGGTGAATCTTAATTAAGTTTTAAAAAAGGAAATCGGCAAAATTACGGACGGTCGGGAAACCCGAAACAAACTTATTTTTTATTTTAGGCCTTAAATAGTGTTTGTATTGTTTGTAGTTTAATTTATCAGAAGTTAGTTAACTGAATGTTATTTCTCTAATAAACGTAACTAAGTTAAAATGTCAAAATAGATATGAAGATATGAAAGTGGGGTATATTGCTGTAAAAACATTGCAACATTTTGTGTATCCATGGTTGGTTCTTCTGTGTTCAGGTAGTCCAGGTTAACATTTTGTATTATGTACATTGCCGTCATTACACATCGTATATTTAGAGGTGATTTTTTTCCGTTTTATAGTTAAGTTATTTGACTCTCATTTTAAAAACATTAAATCTTCGAGTTTGGATTTATAATGAGTGGTCATGATTGATTGTAAACTAGATCAGTTATGGTTGTTATCAGGCTGTTTTATGTGATTACTGACTGTGATTGTTAATAAGCTTAACTTTTCAAAATAAATGGAGAGCTCTCTATTTCGCCCTAGTGTCGGCGTATATGTGTCTGTGTCCATATTTCTGACTACAGTTTTTGTGCAGTAAAATATTTTTACTATAACTTTTATTTATTACAATGATTTTATACCACGTCATTGAACAGAATTAGAAAGTAACCAAAACTCTTTCTGGCTTAATCATGGGTTATTTCCCTTTGCAATTTTTGCATTAAAGTTTTTAATTTACCATATATTTCTGCCATTTAGTGTTACATCCTAATGAAATTTTATTTAATGAATGCACACCATGTGTTCAAAAGAATAAGAAAGCATCCCCAACCCTACCTGGCTTAATTATGGATTATTTCCCTTAAATTTGTAGTTTTTGCATTCAATTTTTCAATTTGTTGGATACCTGTGCCATTTAGGGTCAGCTCTTGATGAATATATACATGTATACTTGGGCTGTGGATCGTTGAGCGAGTGGCGATCTGATCTGAACCACGACTCATGTGAAGCGATTCACGAATCAAACCATGAATCACTAGTCAATGGATAAGCATACAGAATTTATGTTATTGGAAAAATAAGTGAAGAATTAGAGAAACTTTTACTGAATGGAAACCCTGTATTCCAAACATTTCTATTACCAATACCAGGTATTTTATGGGCAGTTTCAGTGATAACATTTTTGTTTAAACGAGTATCAAACAAAATTTTGAATTGAATTGAAATTTTCTTAAGTCGTACGGCTCACTTTCAGGGGTTACCAAGCGGAAAATGTTCTTTCATTATTTCCAAAAATAGATCCCGATCCGACGATTTCGGACGTGGCGAATATTCATACTCGATTTTCTGGTCGGATTTGCGAAAATCCGACTACTCGCAGCAGACCTTGTTCATATAATGATTACATATCATGTGTTGAACAGAATAAGATATTATCCACAATTCTACCTGACTAAATTATGGACTATTTCACTTTGTATCTTTTGCATTAATAGTTAAGTTTGTCTTACCTTTTTAGTAAAATATTTTGTGGATTAAAAACACTCTTCCTTCCTGCATGATGAAATTATGCCCTTGGTATACCTTTTCATATGCAATTTATCAAATATTGCTTTCTTATGTTACTACATTAACTTGATTTAAATTTTCCCCATCTGCAGAAAAATTGGACTTTAATGATGTTTACACATAATATTTCTTGTTAACATATTTATTTGTTGTCTACAACTTGTGTAATTAAAGGCTAGAATTTTTTAGTAACATCTAAATAAAAATGTTAGCCTGCTATAATTTAGGATACTGGTTATTATACCCCCGCTTCGAAGAAGAGGGGGGTATACTGTTTTACCCTTGTCCGTGCGTGCGTGCGTGCGTGCGTGCGTCCGTCCGTCCGTCCGTCCGTCCGTTACGAAATTTCCGTCACAGTTTTCTCAGCAACTATACCATGCAGCAGCCTGAAACTTTGCATATTGCTTCATCCTATAGTCCCATGTGGTGTAAAGCGATTTCATGCTCCTCGCTCATCTACTTCCTGTTTGTCGCATATTTTTAGATTTTGGCGGGGGTATCACTAGTGAGCATTAGCTCACAGATTTACTTGTTTTTTTTATTTCATTTATTGCATACAGACCGTTTTGAGTTGGGATATTTACTTCACACTTTCTTAATTGAATTGATTGACATAATTATACAAACTTACTTACAACTTAATACTTTAACATTCTGTGATTTAAATTAATGGTAATAGAATGTATTTTTCTTTACTCAGATTGGGACAATTTAAATCTTTCATGTATTTAGTATGAATAAATCAAACTCGTTGGAATACATATAAGCATTATGTATATTGGTTAACCTTTTGTGCTTATTGACATTGATTATTACATTAATTGGTTACACTTGCTTACTTGCTAGTTTGATGTTGTGATTTTTAGGTCTTTTCCGCCATTTAAATTGTTGTTTAACTTAGTTCAAACCTGCATACACTTGATTTAACTTCTGTAGTTATAGACAGTGATATTCATTAGTATGCTATGAAAATACTATGTTCATATTTCAGACTCAAATGTTAAGTATCTTAAAGACACAACTTATCGCAAATTTTGACATCTGTGTTGCACTCTTTTTTCGGGCTAGATATAACGGTAGTATTTCAAAATGTTACGGTGAATGAACATACTTTCTGAGGCCCTGCAATAAATACATGAACCTAGTTCAAATGCAGTGTTTATAAAGTATAATTTATATTTACCAAAACCCCCATTTAAAAGTTACCTATGAACGGGCCTCAATTTATTTCACCTGCCAGCAAACAGGAGAAAGTCATGAAACATGTAATACTTGAAATTTTCACAACTATTATGATGAAACTACTATACTACAATTTTCCTTTGATATCCAGGATTTATAAGTTGTGTCTTTAAGTTAATTGGTTTGTTTGGGTTAAGGAGTTTACCAACTTCAAATGTTGTGAACTCTAATACAGTTAATGTACATGTTAAGAGGATATTTTTCATTCATTATGGACAGTAATTATTAAAATTGTTTGATTCACACTGAGTAGTTCAATTTGTAGATGTCTGATTCAGTTTTATCGTGATAGATTTTTAGTATGACTTGAACTTATGCAGATAATAATTTGTTTGGCTAAAATTAAATCTGAGCAATAATCAAACCCCCATACATTAAAATAGGTTTGCCCCTCTCCCTCAGATATTATGGACAGTGGCATTATATTTAAATGTTTTTCTTTTGTACTTACTTACATCAAAGGTAAACTATTTAGTAAGGTTAGTCTGGAATGATATTTTTTGGCCAGCTTTTTCAATGAAAAAAATGCAATAAATCCAGCTTTAGTATCCACATTATATTAAATATATACATTAGTGCATTGCAGTTTTAGTTTTGTAATTTTGATTGGGCTTAAATTTGATATGTAGTCTTTAAGTTTGAGTTTATAATGGCTATTTCTTTTATATTTTTATTGAATTTAATAATGCGCTAGCTTTGTTGGAATGTGTAGTGCTTTATACACTTTAGTTGTGATCATAGGTTAAACCTTAGGTTTGGAAAGAATATTTCATTATTTTCTGAGTATAGTTTTGATGAGTATGTCTTAATGGTGGAGACTAATGTATTTTAAACATTTAACACATGCACTAAATGACTTCAAGTTAATAGTTTAGGAAAATTGTTCATGTTTGAAGTGGAATGATCAACAATTATTGCCTGAAATGGAAGTATTAAAATAAATTGTTGGGATCTGTCATGGTTGATACTTTATCAATCCAAGAAAATGAAAATTTATTTTTTTAATAATTCACTCTGTTGACATACATCCATATTTATGTAACCTTACCTTCTTATCTAATGATTATTGATGTGACTGTTGACTTATGTTGTAAATCATTAGTATTTAGTGTTTATTAATCTATTACAGACGTGGTGATGGTACATGGAGATGCCCCTGCTATAGATGTGGAGGATGCTGTAGATGCCCCTGCTACAGTTGTCGAGGATGCTGTAGATGCCCCTGCTACAGATGTAGAGGATGCTGTAGATGCCCCTGCTACAGATGTGGAGGATGCTGTAGATGCCCCTGCTACAGATGTGGAGGATGCTGTAGATGCCCCTGCTACAGATGTGGAGGATGCTGTAGATGCCCCTGCTACAGTTGTTGAGGATGCTGTAGATGCCCCTGCTACAGATGTTGAGGATGCTGTAGATGCCCCTGCTACAGATGTGGAGGATGCTGTAGATGCCCCTGCTACAGTTGTCGAGGATGCTGTAGATGCCCCTGCTACAGATGTGGAGGATGCTGTAGATGCCCCTGCTACAGATGTGGAGGATGCTGTAGATGCCCCTGCTACAGTTGTTGAGGATGCTGTAGATGCCCCTGCTACAGATGTGGAGGATGCTGTAGATGCCCCTGCTACAACTGGTGATGGTGGTGGTCCTTATGGGCTTGTTTGGAGGGAGGCTTTGGTTCCTTTGTTAGGGACAGTTTTTGTTGCGCCTTTGTCTGCTGTAGATGCCCCTGCTACAGCTTGCGGGATTGCTGTAGATGCCCCTGCTACAGCTGGCGGGATTGCTGTAGATGCCCCTGCTACAGTTGTCGAGGATGCTGTAGGTGCCCCTGCTACAGATGTCGAGGATGCTGTAGATGCCCCTGCTACAGATGTCGAGGATGCTGTAGATGCCCCTGCTGCAGATGTCGAGGATGCTGTAGATGCCCCTGCTACAACTGGTGATGTTGGTGGTCCTTATGGGCTTGTTTGGAGGGAGGCTTTGGTTCCTTTGTTAGGGACAGTTTTTGTTGCGCCTTTGACTGCTGTAGATGCCCCTGCTACAGCTTGCGGGATTGCTGTAGATGCCCCTGCTACAGCTGGTGGGATTGCTGTAGATGCCCCTGCTACAGCTGGTGGAATTTCTGTAGATGCCCCTGCTACAACTGGTGATGTTGGTGGTCCTTATGGGCTTGTTTGGAGGGAGGCTTTGGTTCCTTTGTTAGGGACAGTTTTTGTTGCTCCTTTGTCTGCTGTAGATGCCCCTGCTACAGGAGTCGAGGATGCTGTAGATGCCCCTGCTACAGATTTCAAGGATGCTGTAGATGCCCCTGCTACAGTAGTCGAGGATGCTGTAGATGCCCCTGCTACAGATGTCGAGGATGCTGTAGATGCCCCTGCTACAGATGTCGAGGATGCTGTAGATGCCCCTGCTACAGATGTTGATGATGCTGTAGATGCCCCTGCTACAGATGTCGATGATGCTGTAGATGCCCCTGCTACAGATGTTGATGATGCTGTAGATGCCCCTGCTACAGTAGACGATGATGCTGTAGATGCCCCTGCTTTAGCTTGTGATGATGCTGTTTGTGAAGGTCGTGTGTGGAGAGAGACTGTGGTTCCTGTGTTGGAGACAGTTTTTATTGCTCCTGTGTCTGCTGTAGATGCCCCTGCTACAGTAGTCGAGGATACTGTAGATGCCCCTGCTACAGATGTCGATGATGCTGTAGATGCCCCTGCTACAGTAGTTGAGGATGCTGTAGATGCCCCTGCTACAGTAGTCGATGATGCTGTAGATGCCCCTGCTACACTAGTCGAGGATGCTGTAGATGCCCCTGCTACAGATGTTGAGGATGCTGTAGATGCCCCTGCTACGGTTGAGGATGTTTGTGATGGTCCTGTTGATGTTACTCTCAGTCTTCATTGTACTGATCCCTTTCAGGTATGGTGGGCATTGCAGTTAACCCATGTGAAGCATTCAAACATGCTGAATATGACGGCCCTTTCTGAGTACTTGTAGTGACCTTGATTTGCTGTAGATGCCCCTGCTGCAGCCAGAAATGTTACGTTGATGTTAATGCCCCTGCTGCAACCGGTATGGTTCAAATGCAAAGATCTCGACCAGTTAGCTTTTTATCATATGCCAAGATATTTGGATCAGAGAGCAAATGGACCCTTTGTTCCAGGATCCAAGTAAATTGGCATGTGATCAATGTGAAACTGTCAATCCCTTTCTTTAGAATTGTGATGTTGGGACTTATGTGTGTTCCCCTGTTGCAGCCCATGAGGTGTTGTTGCTGTAGATGCCCCTGCTATAGCCCATGATGTGATGTTGCTGTAGATGCCCCTGCTACAGTGCATGAGGTGATGTTGCTGTAGGTGCCCCTGCTACATCCATGGAGGTGATGTTGCTGTAGATGCACCTGCTACAGTGCATGAGGTGATGTTGCTGTAGATGCCCCTGCTACAGCGCATGAAGTGATGTTGCTGTAGATGCCCCTGCTACAGTGCATGAGGTGTTGTTGCTGTAGATGCCCCTGCTATAGCCCATGAGGTGATGTTGCTGTAGATGCCCCTGCTACAGCTCATGAAGTGATGTTGCTGTAGATGCCCCTGCTACAGTGCATGAAGTGATGTTGCTGTAGATGCCCCTGCTACAGTGCATGAAGTGATGTTGCTGTAGATGCCCCTGCTGTAGCCCATGAGGTGATGTTGCTGTAGATGCCCCTGCTATAGCCCATGAGGTGATGTTGCTGTAGATGCCCCTGCTACAGTGCATGAGGTGATGTTGCTGTAGGTGCCCCTGCTACAGCCATGGAGGTGATGTTGCTGTAGATGCCCCTGCTACAGTGCATGAGGTGATGTTGCTGTAGATGCCCCTGCTACAGCGCATGAAGTGATGTTGCTGTAGATGCCCCTGCTACAGTGCATGAGGTGTTGTTGCTGTAGATGCCCCTGCTATAGCCCATGAGGTGATGTTGCTGTAGATGCCCCTGCTACAGCGCATGAAGTGATGTTGCTGTAGATGCCCCTGCTACAGTGCATGAAGTGATGTTGCTGTAGATGCCCCTGCTACAGCGCATGAAGTGATGTTGCTGTAGATGCCCCTGCTACAGTCCATGATGTGATGTTGCTGTAGACGCCCCTGCTACAGTGCATGAGGTGATGTTGCTGTAGATGCCCCTGCTACACTGCATGAGATGATGTTGCTGTAGATGCCCCAGCTACAGCGCATGAGGTGATGTTGCTGTAGATGCCCCTGCTACAGTCCATGATGTGATGTTGCTGTAGACGCCCCTGCTACAGTGCATGAGGTGATGTTGCTGTAGATGCCCCTGCTACACTGCATGAGGTGATGTTGCTGTAGATGCTCCAGCTACAGCGCATGAGGTGATGTTGCTGTAGATGCCCCTGCTACAGCGCATGAAGTGATGTTGCTGTAGATTCCCCTGCTACAGCGCATGAAGTGATGTTGCTGTAGATGCCCCTGCTACAGTGCATGAGGTGATGTAGCCGTAGATGCCCCTGCTACAGCCAGTATTGAGATGTTACTGTAGATGCCCCTGCTACAGCCCATGAGGTGATGTTGCTGTAGATGCCCCTGCTACAGCCATGGATGTGATGTTGCTGTAGATGCCCCTGCTACAGCACATGATGTAATGTTGCTGTAGATGCCCCTGCTACAGTGCATGAGGTGATGTAGCCGTAGATGCCCCTGCTACGGTCAGTATGGAGATGTTACTGTAGATGCCCCTGCTACAGTGCATGAAGTGATGTTGCTGTAGATGCCCCTGCTACACTGCATGAGGTGATGTTGCTGTAGATGCCCCTGCTACAGCGCATGAGGTGATGTAGCTGTAGATGCCCCTGCTACAGCGCATGAGGTGATGTTGCTGTAGATGCCCCTACTACAGCGCATGAGGTGATGTTGCTGTAGATGCCCCTGCTACAGCGCATGAGGTGATGTTGCTGTAGATGCCCCTGCTACTGCGCATGAGGTGATGTTGCTGTAGATGCCCCTGCTACAGCGCATGAGGTGATGTTGCTGTAGATGCCCCTGCTACAGTGCATTAGGTGATGTTGCTGTAGATGCCCCTGCTACAGTGCATGAGGCTATGTTGCTGTAGATGCCCCTGCTACAGTGCATTAGGTGATGTTGCTGTAGATGCCCCTGCTACAGTGCATGAGGCAATGTTGCTGTAGATGCCCCTGCTACAGTGCATGAGGTGATGTTGCTGTAGATGCCCCTGCTACAGTGCATGAGGCAATGTTGCTATAGATGCCCCTGCTACAGTGCATGAGGTGATGTTGCTGTAGATGCCCCTGCTACAGCGCATGAGGTGATGTTGCTGTAGATGCCCCTGCTACAGTGCATGAGGTGATGTTGCTGTAGATGCCCCTGCTACAGTGCATGATTTGATGTTGATGTTGATACCCCTGCTGCAACCGGTATGGTTCAAATGCTAAGATCTCGACCAGTTAGCTTTTTATCATATGCCAAGATATTTGGATCAGAGAGCAAATGGACCCTTTGTTCAAGGGTGCAAGTAAATTGGCATGTGATCAATGTGAAACTGTCAATCCCTTTCTTAAGAATTGTGATGTTGGGACTTATGTTTGTTCCTCTATTGCAGCCAATGAGGTGATGTTGCTGTAGATGCCCCTGCTACTGTGCATGATGTGATGTTGCTGTAGATGCCCCTGCTACAGTGCATGAGGCGATGTTGCGGTAGATGCCCCTGCTACAGTGCATGAGGCCATGTTACTGTAGATGCCCCTGCGACAGTGCATGAGGCCATGTTGCTGTAGATGTCCCTGCTACAGTGCATGAGGCCATGTTGCTGTAGATGCCCCTGCTACAGTGCATGAGGTGATGTTGCTGTAGATGCCCCTGCTACAGCTAGTATTGAGATGTAACTGTAGATGCCCCTGCTACAGTGCATGAAGTGATGTTGCTGTAGATGCCCCTGCTATAGTGCATGAAATGATGTTGCTGTAGATGCCCCTGCTACAGTGCATGAGGCGATGTTGCTGTAGATGCCCCTGCTACAGTGCATGAGGTGATGTTACTGTAGATGCCCCTGCTACAGCGCATGAAGTGATGTTGCTGTAGATGCCCCTGCTACATCGCATGAAGTGATGTTGCTGTAGATGCCCCTTGTACAGCGCATGAGGTGATGTTGCTGTAGATGCCCCTGCTACAGTGCATGAGGTGATGTTGCTGTAGATGCCCCTGCTACAGGCAGTATTGAGATGTTACTGTAGATGCCCCTGCCACAGCACGTGAGGTGATTTTGCTGTAGATGCCCCTGCTACAGCGCATGAGGTGATGTTGCTGTAGATGCCCCTGCTACAGCCAGTATTTAGATGTTACTGTAGATGCCCCTGCTACAGTGCATGAAGTGATGTTGCTGTAGATGCCCCTGCTACAGTGCATGAGGTGAAGTTACTGTAGATGCCCCTGCTACAATGCATGAGGTGATGTAGCCGTAGATGCCCCTGCTACGGTCAGTAAGCAGATGTTACTGTAGACGCCCCTGCTACAGTGCATGAGGTGATGTTGCTGTAGATGCCCCTGCTACACTGCATGAGGGGATGTTGCTGTAGATGCCCCTGCTACACTGCATGAGGTGATGTTGCTGTAGATGCCCCTGCTACAGTGCATGAGGTGAAGTTACTGTAGATGCCCCTGCTACAGTGCATGAGGTGATGTTGCTTTTGATGCTCCTGCTACAGTGCATGAGGTGATGTTGCTGTAGATGCCCCTGCTACAGTGCATGATTTGATGTTGATGTTGATACCCCTGCTGCAACCGGTATGGTTCAAATGCTAAGATCTCGACCAGTTAGCTTTTTATCATATGCCAAGATATTTGGATCAGAGAGCAAATGGACCCTTTGTTCAAGGGTGCAAGTAAATTGGCATGTGATCAATGTGAAACTGTCAATCCCTTTCTTAAGAATTGTGATGTTGGGACTTATGTTTGTTCCTCTATTGCAGCCAATGAGGTGATGTTGCTGTAGATGCCCCTGCTACTGTGCATGATGTGATGTTGCTGTAGATGCCCCTGCTACAGTGCATGAGGCGATGTTGCGGTAGATGCCCCTGCTACAGTGCATGAGGCCATGTTACTGTAGATGCCCCTGCTACAGTGCATGAGGCCATGTTGCTGTAGATGTCCCTGCTACAGTGCATGAGGCCATGTTGCTGTAGATGCCCCTGCTACAGTGCATGAGGTGATGTTGCTGTAGATGCCCCTGCTACAGCTAGTATTGAGATGTAACTGTAGATGCCCCTGCTACAGTGCATGAAGTGATGTTGCTGTAGATGCCCCTGCTATAGTGCATGAAATGATGTTGCTGTAGATGCCCCTGCTACAGTGCATGAGGCGATGTTACTGTAGATGCCCCTGCTACAGTGCATGAGGCGATGTTGCTGTAGATGCCCCTGCTACAGTGCATGAGGTGATGTTACTGTAGATGCCCCTGCTACAGCGCATGAAGTGATGTTGCTGTAGATGCCCCTGCTACATCGCATGAAGTGATGTTGCTGTAGATGCCCCTTGTACAGCGCATGAGGTGATGTTGCTGTAGATGCCCCTGCTACAGTGCATGAGGTGATGTTGCTGTAGATGCCCCTGCTACAGCCAGTATTGAGATGTTACTGTAGATGCCCCTGCCACAGCACGTGAGGTGATTTTGCTGTAGATGCCCCTGCTACAGCGCATGAGGTGATGTTGCTGTAGATGCCCCTGCTACAGCCTGTATTTAGATGTTACTGTAGATGCCCCTGCTACAGTGCATGAAGTGATGTTGCTGTAGATGCCCCTGCTACAGTGCATGAGGTGAAGTTACTGTAGATGCCCCTGCTACAATGCATGAGGTGATGTAGCCGTAGATGCCCCTGCTACGGTCAGTAAACAGATGTTACTGTAGACGCCCCTGCTACAGTGCATGAGGTGATGTTGCTGTAGATGCCCCTGCTACACTGCATGAGGGGATGTTGCTGTAGATGCCCCTGCTACACTGCATGAGGTGATGTTGCTGTAGATGCCCCTGCTACAGTGCATGAGGTGAAGTTACTGTAGATGCCCCTGCTACAGTGCATGAGGTGATGTTGCTGTAGATGCCCCTGCTACAGCGCATGAAGTGATGTTGCTGTAGATGTCCCTGCTACAGCGCATGAAGTGATGTTGCTGTAGATGCCCCTGCTACAGTGCAAGAGGCAATGTTGCTGTAGATGCCCCTGCTACAGCGCATGAGGTGATGTTGCTGTAGATGCCCCTGCTACAGTGCATGAAGTGATGTTGCTGTAGATGCCCCTGCTACAGTGCATGAGGCAATGTTGCTGTAGATGCCCCTGCTACAGTGCATGATTTGATGTTGATGTTGATACCCCTGCTGCAACCGGTATGGTTCAAATGCTAAGATCTCGACCAGTTAGCTTTTTATCATATGCCAAGATATTTGGATCAGAGAGCAAATGGACCCTTTGTTCAAGGGTCCAAGTAAATTGGCATGTGATCAATGTGAAACTGTCAATCCCTTTCTTTAGAATTGTGATGTTGGGACTTATGTTTGTTCCTCTGTTGCAGCCCATGAGGTGATGTTGCTGTAGATGCCCCTGCTACTGTGCATGATGTGATGTTGCTGTAGATGCCCCTGCTATAGTGCATGAAGTGATGTTGCTGTAGATGCCCCTGCTACAGTGCATGAGGTGATGTTGCTGTAGATGCCCCTGCTACAGCCATGGATGTGATGTTGCTGTAGATGCCCCTGCTACAGTGCATGTGGTGAAGTTACTGTAGATGCCCCTGCTACAGTGCATGAGGTGATGTAGCCGTAGATGCCCCTGCTATGGTCAGTATGGAGATGTTACTGTAGATGCCCCTGCTACAGTGCATGAGGTGATGTTGCTGTAGATGCCCCTGCTACACTGCATGAGGTGATGTTGCTGTAGATGCCCCTGCAACAGCGCATGAGGTGATGTTGCTGTAGATGCCCCTGCTACAGTGCATGAGGTGATGTTGCTGTAGATGCCCCTGCTACAGTGCATGAGGCTATGTTGCTGTAGATGCCCCTGCTACAGTGCATGAGGTGATGTGGCTGTAAATGCCCCTGCTACAGTGCATGAGGCAATGTTGCTGTAGATGCCCCTGCTACAGTGCATGAGGTGATGTTGCTGTAGATGCCCCTGCTACAGTGCATGAGGCTATGTTGCTGTAGATGCCCCTGCTACAGTGCATGAGGAAATGTTGCTGTTGATGCCCCTGCTACAGTGATGATGTGATGTTACTGTAGATGCCCCTGCTACAGTGCATCAAATAATGTTACTGTAGATGCCCCTGCTACAGTGCATGAGGCGATGTTGCTGTAGATGCCCCTGCTACAGTGCATGAGGTGATGTTACTGTAGATGCCCCTGCTACAGTGCATGAGGCCATGTTGCTGTAGATGCCCCTGCTACAGTGCATGAGGCCATGTTGCTGTAGATGCCCCTACTACAGCGCATGAAGTGATGTTGCTGTAGATGCCCCTGCTACAGTGCATGAAGTGATGTTACTGTAGATGCCCCTGCTACAGTGCATGAGGTGATGTTGCTGTAGATGCCCCTGCTACAGTGCATGAGGTGATGTCTCTGTAGATGCCCCTGCTACAGCGCATGAGGTGATGTTGCTGTAGATGCCCCTGCTATAGCGCATGAGGTGATGTTGCTGTAGATGCCCCTGCTACAGCCAGTATTGAGATGTTACTGTAGACGCCCCTGCTACAGCACATGAGGTGATTTTGCTGTAGATGCCCCTGCTACAGCGCATGAGGTGATGTTGCTGTAGATGCCCCTGCTACAGCCAGTATTGAGATGTTACTGTAGATGCCCCTGCTACAGTGCAGGAAGTGATGTTGCTGTAGATGCCCCTGCTACAGTGCATGAAATGATGTTGCTGTAGATGCCCCTGTTACAGTGCATGAGGCGATGTTACTGTAGATGCCCCTGCTACAGTGCATGAGGCGATGTTGCTGTAGATGCCCCTGCTACAGTGCATGAGGTGAAGTTACTGTAGATGCCCCTGCTACAATGCATGAGGTGATGTAGCCGTAGATGCCCCTGCTACGGTCAGTAAGGAGATGTTACTGTAGATGCCCCTGCTACAGTGCATGAGGTGATGTTGCTGTAGATGCCCCTACTACACTGCATGAGGTGATGTTGCTGTAGATGCCCCTGCTACACTGCATGAGGTGATGTTGCTGTAGATGCCCCTGCTACAGTGCATGAGGTGAAGTTACTGTAGATGCCCCTGCTACAGTGTATGAGGTGATGTTGCTGTAGATGCCCCTGCTACAGCGCATGAAGTGATGTTGCTGTAGATGCCCCTGCTACAGCGCATGAAGTGATGTTGCTGTAGATGCCCCTGCTACAGTGCATGAAGTGATGTTACTGTAGATGCCCCTGCTACAGTGCATGAGGTGATGTTGCTGTAGATGCCCCTGCTACAGTGCCTGAGGTGATGTTGCTGTAGATGCCCCTGCTACAGCCATGGATGTGATGTTGCTGTAGATGCCCCTGCTACAGTGCATGAGTTGAAGTTACTGTAGATGCCCCTGCTACAGTGCATGAGGTGATGTAGCCGTAGATGCCCCTGCTATGGTCAGTATGGAGATGTTACTGTAGATGCCCCTGCTACAGTGCATGAGGTGATGTTGCTGTAGATGTCCCTGCTACACTGCATGAGGTGATGTTGCTGTAGATGCCCCTGCAACAGCGCATGAGGTTATGTTGCTGTAGATGCCCCTGCTACAGTGCATGTGGTGATGTTGCTGTAGATGCCCCTGCTACAGTGCATGAGGCTATGTTGCTGTAGATGCCCCTGCTACAGTGCATGAGGTGATGTTGCTGTAGATGCCCCTGCTACAGTGCATGAGGCAATGTTGCTGTAGATGCCCCTGCTACAGTGCATGAGGTGATGTTGCTGTAGATGCCCCTGCTACAGTGCATGAGGCTGTGTTGCTGTAGATGCCCCTGCTACAGCGCATGAGGAAATGTTGCTGTAGATGCCCCTGCTACAGTGATGATGTGATGTTACAGTAGATGCCCCTGTACAGTGCATGAAATAATGTTACTGTAGATGCCCCTGCTACAGTGCATGAGGCGATGTTGCTGTAGATGCCCCTGCTACAGTGCATGAGGCCATGTTACTGTAGATGCCCCTGCTACAGTGCATGAGGCCATGTTGCTGTAGATGCCCCTGCTACAGCGCATGAAGTGATGTTGCTGTAGATGCCCCTGCTACAGTGCATGAGGCCATGTTACTGTAGATGCCCCTGCGACAGTGCATGAGGCCATGTTGCTGTAGATGTCCCTGCTACAGTGCATGAGGCCATGTTGCTGTAGATGCCCCTGCTACAGTGCATGAGGTGATGTAGCCGTAGATGCCCCTGCTATGGTCAGTATGGAGATGTTACTGTAGATGCCCCTGCTACAGTGCATGAGGTGATGTTGCTGTAGATGTCCCTGCTACACTGCATGAGGTGATGTTGCTGTAGATGCCCCTGCAACAGCGCATGAGGTTATGTTGCTGTAGATGCCCCTGCTACAGTGCATGTGGTGATGTTGCTGTAGATGCCCCTGCTACAGTGCATGAGGCTATGTTGCTGTAGATGCCCCTGCTACAGTGCATGAGGTGATGTTGCTGTAGATGCCCCTGCTACAGTGCATGAGGCAATGTTGCTGTAGATGCCCCTGCTACAGTGCATGAGGTGATGTTGCTGTAGATGCCCCTGCTACAGTGCATGAGGCTGTGTTGCTGTAGATGCCCCTGCTACAGCGCATGAGGAAATGTTGCTGTAGATGCCCCTGCTACAGTGATGATGTGATGTTACAGTAGATGCCCCTGTACAGTGCATGAAATAATGTTACTGTAGATGCCCCTGCTACAGTGCATGAGGCGATGTTGCTGTAGATGCCCCTGCTACAGTGCATGAGGCCATGTTACTGTAGATGCCCCTGCTACAGTGCATGAGGCCATGTTGCTGTAGATGCCCCTGCTACAGCGCATGAAGTGATGTTGCTGTAGATGCCCCTGCTACAGTGCATGAGGTGATGTTGCTGTAGATGCCCCTGCTACAGTGCATGAGGCGATGTTGCTGTAGATGCCCCTGCTACAGTGCATGAGGTGATGTTGCTGTAGATGCCCCTGCTACAGTGCATGAGGCAATGTTGCTGTAGATGCCCCTGCTACAGTGCATGAGGTGATGTTGCTGTAGATGCCCCTGCTACACTGCATGAGGTGATGCTGTAGATGCCCCTGCTACAGTGCATGAGGTGATGTTGCTGTAGATGCCCCTGCTACAGCGCATGAGGTGATGTTGCTGTAGATGCCCTGCTACAGTGCTTGAGGTGATGTTGCTGTAGATGCCCCTGCTACAGCGCATGAGGTGATGTTGCTGTAGATGCCCCTGCTACAGCGCATTAGGTGATGTTGCTGTAGATGCCCCTACTACAGCGCATGAGGTGATGTTGCTGTAGATGCCCGTGCTACAGTGCATAAGGTGATGTTGCTGTAGATGCCCCTGCTACAGTGCATCAGGCTATGTTGCTGTAGATGCCCCTGCTACAGAGCATGAGGCAATGTTGCTGTAGATGCCCCTGCTACAGTGCATGAGGTGATGTTGCTGTAGATGCCCCTGCTACAGTGCATGAGGCTATGTTGCTGTAGATGCCCCTGCTACAGTGCATGAGGAAATGTTGCTGTTGATGCCCCTGCTACAGTGATGATGTGATGTTACTGTAGATGCCCCTGCTACAGTGCATGAAATAATGTTACTGTAGATGCCCCTGCTACAGTGCATGAGGCGATGTTGCTGTAGATGCCCCTGCTACAGTGCATCAGGCGATGTTACTGTGGATGCCCCTGCTACAGTGCATGAGGCCATGTTACTGTAGATGCCCCTGCTACAGTGCATGAGGCCATGTTGCTGTAGATGCCCCTGCTACAGTGCATGAGGAAATGTTGCTGTTGATGCCCCTGCTACAGTGATGATGTGATGTTACTGTAGATGCCCCTGCTACAGTGCATGAAATAATGTTACTGTAGATGCCCCTGCTACAGTGCATGAGGCGATGTTGCTGTAGATGCCCCTGCTACAGTGCATCAGGCGATGTTACTGTGGATGCCCCTGCTACAGTGCATGAGGCCATGTTACTGTAGATGCCCCTGCTACAGTGCATGAGGCCATGTTGCTGTAGATGCCCCTGCTACAGCGCATGAAGTGATGTTGCTGTAGATGCCCCTGCTACAGTGCATGAAATAATGTTAATGTAGATGCCCCTACTACAGTGCATGAGGTGATGTTGCTGTAGATGCCCCTGCTACAGTGCATGAGGCGATGTTACTGTAGATGCCCCTGCTACAGTGCATGAGGCCATGTTGCTGTAGATGCCCTGCTACAGTGCATGAGGCCATGTTGCTGTAGATGCCCCTGCTACAGTGCATGAGGTGATGTTGCTGTAGATGCCCCTGCTACAGCCAGTATTGAGATGTTTCTGTAGATGCCCCTGCTACAGTGCATGAAGTGATGTTGCTGTAGATGCCCCTGCTACAGTGCATGAGGCGATGTTGCTGTAGATGCCCCTGCTATAGCGCATGAGGTGATGTTGCTGTAGATGCCCCTGCTATAGCGCATGAGGTGATGTTGCTGTAGATGCCCCTGCTACAGCCAGTATTGAGATGTTACTGTAGACGCCCCTGCTACAGCACATGAGGTGATTTTGCTGTAGATGCCCCTGCTACAGCGCATGAGGTGATGTTGCTGTAGATGCCCCTGCTACAGCCAGTATTGAGATGTTACTGTAGATGCCCCTGCTACAGTGCATGAAGTGATGTTGCTGTAGATGCCCCTGCTACAGTGCATGAAATGATGTTGCTGTAGATGCCCCTGCTACAGTGCATGAGGCGATGTTACTGTAGATGCCCCTGCTACAGTGCATGAGGCGATGTTGCTGTAGATGCCCCTGCTACAGTGCATGAGGTGAAGTTACTGTAGATGCCCCTGCTACAATGCATGTGGTGATGTAGCCGTAGATGCCCCTGCTACGGTCAGTAAGGAGATGTTACTGTAGATGCCCCTGCTACAGTGCATGAGGTGATGTTGCTGTAGATGCCCCTACTACACTGCATGAGGTGATGTTGCTGTAGATGCCCCTGCTACACTGCATGAGGTGATGTTGCTGTAGATGCCCCTGCTACAGTGCATGAGGTGAAGTTACTGTAGATGCCCCTGCTACAGTGCATGAGGTGATGTTGCTGTAGATGCCCCTGCTACAGTGCATGAAGTGATGTTACTGTAGATGCCCCTGCTACAGTGCATGAGGTGATGTTGCTGTAGATGCCCCTGCTACAGTGCCTGAGGTGATGTTGCTGTAGATGCCCCTGCTACAGCCATGGATGTGATGTTGCTGTAGATGCCCCTGCTACAGTGCATGAGTTGAAGTTACTGTAGATGCCCCTGCTACAGTGCATGAGGTGATGTAGCCGTAGATGCCCCTGCTATGGTCAGTATGGAGATGTTACTGTAGATGCCCCTGCTACAGTGCATGAGGTGATGTTGCTGTAGATGCCCCTGCTACACTGCATGAGGTGATGTTGCTGTAGATGCCCCTGCAACAGCGCATGAGGTTATATTGCTGTAGATGCCCCTGCTACAGTGCATGTGGTGATGTTGCTGTAGATGCCCCTGCAACAGTGCATGAAGTGATGTTGCTGTAGATGCCCCTGCTACAGTGCATGAAATAATGTTGCTGTAGAAGCCCCTGCTACAGTGCATGAGGCGATGTTACTGTAGATGCCCCTGCTACAGTGCATGAGGGGATGTTGCTGTAGATGCCCCTGCTACAGTGCATGAGGTGAAGTTACTGTAGATGCCCCTGCTACAATGCATGAGGTGATGTAGCCGTAGATGCCCCTGCTATGGTCAGTAAGGAGATGTCACTGTAGATGCCCCTGCTACAGTGCATGAGGTGATGTTGCAGTAGATGCCCCTGCTACACTGCATGAGGTGATGTTGCTGTAGATGCCCCTGCTACAGCGCATGAAGTGATGTTGCTGTAGATGCCCCTGCTACAGCGCATGAGGTGATGTTGCTGTAGATGCCCCTGCTACAGTGCATGAAATGATGTTGCTGTAGATGCCTCTGCTACAGTGCATGAGGCGATGTTACTGTAGATGCCCCTGCTACAGTGCATGAGGCGATGTTGCTGTAGATGCCCCTGCTACAGTGCATGAGGTGAAGTTACTGTAGATGCCCCTGCTACAATGCATGAGGTGATGTAGCCGTAGATGCCCCTGCTACGGTCAGTAAGGAGAAGTTACTGTAGATGCCCCTGCTACAGTGCATGAGGTGATTTTGCTGTAGATGCCCCTACTACACTGCATGAGGTGATGTTGCTGTAGATGCCCCTGCTACACTGCATGAGGTGATGTTGCTTTAGATGCCCCTGCTACAGTGCATGAGGTGAAGTTACTGTAGATGCCCCTGCTACAGTGCATGAGGTGATGTTGCTGTAGATGCCCCTGCTACAGCGCATGAAGTGATGTTGCTGTAGATGCCCCTGCTACAGCGCATGAAGTGATGTTGCTGTAGATGCCTCTGCTACAGTGCATGAGGTGATGTTGCTGTAGATGCCCCTGCTACAGTGCCTGAGGTGATGTTGCTGTAGATGCCCCTGCTACAGCCATGGATGTGATGTTGCTGTAGATGCCCCTGCTACAGTGCATGAGTTGAAGTTACTGTAGATGCCCCTGCTACAGTGCATGAGGTGATGTAGCCGTAGATGCCCCTGCTATGGTCAGTATGGAGATGTTACTGTAGATGCCCCTGCTACAGTGCATGAGGTGATGTTGCTGTAGATGCCCCTGCTACACTGCATGAGGTGATGTTGCTGTAGATGCCCCTGCTACAGTGCATGAGGCTATGTTGCTGTAGATGCCCCTGCTACAGTGCATGTGGTGATGTTGCTGTAGATGCCCCTGCTACAGTGCATGAGGCAATGTTGCTGTAGATGCCCCTGCTACAGTGCATGAGGTGATGTTGCTGTAGATGCCCCTGCTACAGTGCATGAGGCTATGTTGCTGTAGATGCCCCTGCTACAGCGCATGAGGAAATGTTGCTGTAGATGCCCCTGCTACAGTGATGATGTGATGTTACTGTAGATGCCCCTGTACAGTGCATGAAATAATGTTACTGTAGATGCCCCTGCTACAGTGCATGAGGCGATGTTGCTGTAGATGCCCCTGCTACAGTGCATGAGGTGATGTTGCTGTAGATGCTCCTGCTACAGCGCATGAGGTGATGTTGCTGTTGATGCTCCTGCTACAGTGCATGAGGTGATGTTGCTGTAGATGCCCCTGCTACAGTGCATGATTTGATGTTGATGTTGATACCCCTGCTGCAACCGGTATGGTTCAAATGCTAAGATCTCGACCAGTTAGCTTTTTATCATATGCCAAGATATTTGGATCAGAGAGCAAATGGACCCTTTGTTCAAGGGTGCAAGTAAATTGGCATGTGATCAATGTGAAACTGTCAATCCCTTTCTTTAGAATTGTGATGTTGGGACTTATGTTTGTTCCTCTGTTGCAGCCCATGAGGTGATGTTGCTGTAGATGCCCCTGCTACTGTGCATGATGTGATGTTGCTGTAGATGCCCCTGCTACAGTGCATGAAGTGATGTTGCTGTAGATGCCCCTGCTACAGTGCATGAGGTGATGTTGCTGTAGATGCCCCTGCTACAGCCATGGATGTGATGTTGCTGTAGATGCCCCTGCTACAGTGCATGTGGTGAAGTTACTGTAGATGCCCCTGCTACAGTGCATGAGGTGATGTAGCCGTAGATGCCCCTGCTATGGTCAGTATGGAGATGTTACTGTAGATGCCCCTGCTACAGTGCATGAGGTGATGTTGCTGTAGATGCCCCTGCTACACTGCATGAGGTGATGTTGCTGTAGATGCCCCTGCAACAGCGCATGAGGTGATGTTGCTGTAGATGCCCCTGCTACAGTGCATGAGGTGATGTTGCTGTAGATGCCCCTGCTACAGTGCATGAGGCTATGTTGCTGTAGATGCCCCTGCTACAGTGCATGAGGTGATGTGGCTGTAAATGCCCCTGCTACAGTGCATGAGGCAATGTTGCTGTAGATGCCCCTGCTACAGTGCATGAGGTGATGTTGCTGTAGATGCCCCTGCTACAGTGCATGAGGCTATGTTGCTGTAGATGCCCCTGCTACAGTGCATGAGGAAATGTTGCTGTTGATGCCCCTGCTACAGTGATGATGTGATGTTACTGTAGATGCCCCTGCTACAGTGCATCAAATAATGTTACTGTAGATGCCCCTGCTACAGTGCATGAGGCGATGTTGCTGTAGATGCCCCTGCTACAGTGCATGAGGTGATGTTACTGTAGATGCCCCTGCTACAGTGCATGAGGCCATGTTGCTGTAGATGCCCCTGCTACAGTGCATGAGGCCATGTTGCTGTAGATGCCCCTGCTACAGCGCATGAAGTGATGTTGCTGTAGATGCCCCTGCTACAGTGCATGAAGTGATGTTACTGTAGATGCCCCTGCTACAGTGCATGAGGTGATGTTGCTGTAGATGCCCCTGCTACAGTGCATGACGTGATGTCTCTGTAGATGCCCCTGCTACAGCGCATGAGGTGATGTTGCTGTAGATGCCCCTGCTATAGCGCATGAGGTGATGTTGCTGTAGATGCCCCTGCTACAGCCAGTATTGAGATGTTACTGTAGACGCCCCTGCTACAGCACATGAGGTGATTTTGCTGTTGATGCCCCTGCTACAGCGCATGAGGTGATGTTGCTGTAGATGCCCCTGCTACAGCCAGTATTGAGATGTTACTGTAGATGCCCCTGCTACAGTGCAGGAAGTGATGTTGCTGTAGATGCCCCTGCTACAGTGCATGAAATGATGTTGCTGTAGATGCCCCTGCTACAGTGCATGAGGCGATGTTACTGTAGATGCCCCTGCTACAGTGCATGAGGCGATGTTGCTGTAGATGCCCCTGCTACAGTGCATGAGGTGAAGTTACTGTAGATGCCCCTGCTACAATGCATGAGGTGATGTAGCCGTAGATGCCCCTGCTACGGTCAGTAAGGAGATGTTACTGTAGATGCCCCTGCTACAGTGCATGAGGTGATGTTGCTGTAGATGCCCCTACTACACTGCATGAGGTGATGTTGCTGTAGATGCCCCTGCTACAGTGCATGAGGCAATGTTGCTGTAGATGCCCCTGCTACAGTGCATGAGGTGATGTTGCTGTAGATGCCCCTGCTACAGTGCATGAGGCTATGTTGCTGTAGATGCCCCTGCTACAGCGCATGAGGAAATGTTGCTGTAGATGCCCCTGCTACAGTGATGATGTGATGTTACTGTAGATGCCCCTGTACAGTGCATGAAATAATGTTACTGTAGATGCCCCTGCTACAGTGCATGAGGCGATGTTGCTGTAGATGCCCCTGCTACAGTGCATGAGGTGATGTTGCTGTAGATGCTCCTGCTACAGCGCATGAGGTGATGTTGCTGTTGATGCTCCTGCTACAGTGCATGAGGTGATGTTGCTGTAGATGCCCCTGCTACAGTGCATGATTTGATGTTGATGTTGATACCCCTGCTGCAACCGGTATGGTTCAAATGCTAAGATCTCGACCAGTTAGCTTTTTATCATATGCCAAGATATTTGGATCAGAGAGCAAATGGACCCTTTGTTCAAGGGTGCAAGTAAATTGGCATGTGATCAATGTGAAACTGTCAATCCCTTTCTTTAGAATTGTGATGTTGGGACTTATGTTTGTTCCTCTGTTGCAGCCCATGAGGTGATGTTGCTGTAGATGCCCCTGCTACTGTGCATGATGTGATGTTGCTGTAGATGCCCCTGCTACAGTGCATGAAGTGATGTTGCTGTAGATGCCCCTGCTACAGTGCATGAGGTGATGTTGCTGTAGATGCCCCTGCTACAGCCATGGATGTGATGTTGCTGTAGATGCCCCTGCTACAGTGCATGTGGTGAAGTTACTGTAGATGCCCCTGCTACAGTGCATGAGGTGATGTAGCCGTAGATGCCCCTGCTATGGTCAGTATGGAGATGTTACTGTAGATGCCCCTGCTACAGTGCATGAGGTGATGTTGCTGTAGATGCCCCTGCTACACTGCATGAGGTGATGTTGCTGTAGATGCCCCTGCAACAGCGCATGAGGTGATGTTGCTGTAGATGCCCCTGCTACAGTGCATGAGGTGATGTTGCTGTAGATGCCCCTGCTACAGTGCATGAGGCTATGTTGCTGTAGATGCCCCTGCTACAGTGCATGAGGTGATGTGGCTGTAAATGCCCCTGCTACAGTGCATGAGGCAATGTTGCTGTAGATGCCCCTGCTACAGTGCATGAGGTGATGTTGCTGTAGATGCCCCTGCTACAGTGCATGAGGCTATGTTGCTGTAGATGCCCCTGCTACATTGCATGAGGAAATGTTGCTGTTGATGCCCCTGCTACAGTGATGATGTGATGTTACTGTAGATGCCCCTGCTACAGTGCATCAAATAATGTTACTGTAGATGCCCCTGCTACAGTGCATGAGGCGATGTTGCTGTAGATGCCCCTGCTACAGTGCATGAGGTGATGTTACTGTAGATGCCCCTGCTACAGTGCATGAGGCCATGTTGCTGTAGATGCCCCTGCTACAGTGCATGAGGCCATGTTGCTGTAGATGCCCCTGCTACAGCGCATGAAGTGATGTTGCTGTAGATGCCCCTGCTACAGTGCATGAAGTGATGTTACTGTAGATGCCCCTGCTACAGTGCATGAGGTGATGTTGCTGTAGATGCCCCTGCTACAGTGCATGAGGTGATGTCTCTGTAGATGCCCCTGCTACAGCGCATGAGGTGATGTTGCTGTAGATGCCCCTGCTATAGCGCATGAGGTGATGTTGCTGTAGATGCCCCTGCTACAGCCAGTATTGAGATGTTACTGTAGACGCCCCTGCTACAGCACATGAGGTGATTTTGCTGTTGATGCCCCTGCTACAGCGCATGAGGTGATGTTGCTGTAGATGCCCCTGCTACAGCCAGTATTGAGATGTTACTGTAGATGCCCCTGCTACAGTGCAGGAAGTGATGTTGCTGTAGATGCCCCTGCTACAGTGCATGAAATGATGTTGCTGTAGATGCCCCTGCTACAGTGCATGAGGCGATGTTACTGTAGATGCCCCTGCTACAGTGCATGAGGCGATGTTGCTGTAGATGCCCCTGCTACAGTGCATGAGGTGAAGTTACAGTAGATGCCCCTGCTACAATGCATGAGGTGATGTAGCCGTAGATGCCCCTGCTACGGTCAGTAAGGAGATGTTACTGTAGATGCCCCTGCTACAGTGCATGAGGTGATGTTGCTGTAGATGCCCCTACTACACTGCATGAGGTGATGTTGCTGTAGATGCCCCTGCTACACTGCATGAGGTGATGTTGCTGTAGATGCCCCTGCTACAGTGCATGAGGTGAAGTTACTGTAGATGCCCCTGCTACAGTGTATGAGGTGATGTTGCTGTAGATGCCCCTGCTACAGCGCATGAAGTGATGTTGCTGTAGATGCCCCTGCTACAGCGCATGAAGTGATGTTGCTGTAGATGCCCCTGCTACAGTGCATGAAGTGATGTTACTGTAGATGCCCCTGCTACAGTGCATGAGGTGATGTTGCTGTAGATGCCCCTGCTACAGTGCCTGAGGTGATGTTGCTGTAGATGCCCCTGCTACAGCCATGGATGTGATGTTGCTGTAGATGCCCCTGCTACAGTGCATGAGTTGAAGTTACTGTAGATGCCCCTGCTACAGTGCATGAGGTGATGTAGCCGTAGATGCCCCTGCTATGGTCAGTATGGAGATGTTACTGTAGATGCCCCTGCTACAGTGCATGAGGTGATGTTGCTGTAGATTTCCCTGCTACACTGCATGAGGTGATGTTGCTGTAGATGCCCCTGCAACAGCGCATAAGGTTATGTTGCTGTAGATGCCCCTGCTACAGTGCATGTGGTGATGTTGCTGTAGATGCCCCTGCTACAGTGCATGAGGCTATGTTGCTGTAGATGCCCCTGCTACAGTGCATGAGGTGATGTTGCTGTAGATGCCCCTGCTACAGTGCATGAGGCAATGTTGCTGTAGATGCCCCTGCTACAGTGCATGAGGTGATGTTGCTGTAGATGCCCCTGCTACAGTGCATGAGGCTGTGTTGCTGTAGATGCCCCTGCTACAGTGCATGAGGCCATGTTACTGTAGATGCCCCTGCTACAGTGCATGAGGCCATGTTACTGTAGATGCCCCTGCTACAGTGCATGAGGCCATGTTGCTGTAGATGCCCCTGCTACAGCGCATGAAGTGATGTTGCTGTAGATGCCCCTGCTACAGTGCATGAGGTGATGTTGCTGTAGATGCCCCTGCTACAGTGCATGAGGCGATGTTGCTGTAGATGCCCCTGCTACAGTGCATGAGGTGATGTTGCTGTAGATGCCCCTGCTACAGTGCATGAGGCAATGTTGCTGTAGATGCCCCTGCTACAGTGCATGAGGTGATGTTGCTGTAGATGCCCCTGCTACACTGCATGAGGTGATGCTGTAGATGCCCCTGCTACAGTGCATGAGGTGATGTTGCTGTAGATGCCCCTGCTACAGCGCATGAGGTGATGTTGCTGTAGATGCCCTGCTACAGTGCTTGAGGTGATGTTGCTGTAGATGCCCCTGCTACAGCGCATGAGGTGATGTTGCTGTAGATGCCCCTGCTACAGCGCATTAGGTGATGTTGCTGTAGATGCCCCTACTACAGCGCATGAGGTGATGTTGCTGTAGATGCCCGTGCTACAGTGCATAAGGTGATGTTGCTGTAGATGCCCCTGCTACAGTGCATCAGGCTATGTTGCTGTAGATGCCCCTGCTACAGTGCATGAGGCTATGTTGCTGTAGATGCCCCTGCTACAGTGCATGAGGAAATGTTGCTGTTGATGCCCCTGCTACAGTGATGATGTGATGTTACTGTAGATGCCCCTGCTACAGTGCATGAAATAATGTTACTGTAGATGCCCCTGCTACAGTGCATGAGGCGATGTTGCTGTAGATGCCCCTGCTACAGTGCATCAGGCGATGTTACTGTGGATGCCCCTGCTACAGTGCATGAGGCCATGTTACTGTAGATGCCCCTGCTACAGTGCATGAGGCCATGTTGCTGTAGATGCCCCTGCTACAGTGCATGAGGAAATGTTGATGTTGATGCCCCTGCTACAGTGATGATGTGATGTTACTGTAGATGCCCCTGCTACAGTGCATGAAATAATGTTACTGTAGATGCCCCTGCTACAGTGCATGAGGCGATGTTGCTGTAGATGCCCCTGCTACAGTGCATCAGGCGATGTTACTGTGGATGCCCCTGCTACAGTGCATGAGGCCATGTTACTGTAGATGCCCCTGCTACAGTGCATGAGGCCATGTTGCTGTAGATGCCCCTGCTACAGCGCATGAAGTGATGTTGCTGTAGATGCCCCTGCTACAGTGCATGAAATAATGTTAATGTAGATGCCCCTGCTACAGTGCATGAGGTGATGTTGCTGTAGATGCCCCTGCTACAGTGCATGAGGCGATGTTACTGTAGATGCCCCTGCTACAGTGCATGAGGCCATGTTGCTGTAGATGCCCTGCTACAGTGCATGAGGCCATGTTGCTGTAGATGCCCCTGCTACAGTGCATGAGGTGATGTTGCTGTAGATGCCCCTGCTACAGCCAGTATTGAGATGTTTCTGTAGATGCCCCTGCTACAGTGCATGAAGTGATGTTGCTGTAGATGCCCCTGCTACAGTGCATGAGGCGATGTTGCTGTAGATGCCCCTGCTATAGCGCATGAGGTGATGTTGCTGTAGATGCCCCTGCTATAGCGCATGAGGTGATGTTGCTGTAGATGCCCCTGCTACAGCCAGTATTGAGCTGTTACTGTAGACGCCCCTGCTACAGCACATGAGGTGATTTTGCTGTAGATGCCCCTGCTACAGCGCATGAGGTGATGTTGCTGTAGATGCCCCTGCTACAGCCAGTATTGAGATGTTACTGTAGATGCCCCTGCTACAGTGCATGAAGTGATGTTGCTGTAGATGCCCCTGCTACAGTGCATGAAATGATGTTGCTGTAGATGCCCCTGCTACAGTGCATGAGGCGATGTTACTGTAGATGCCCCTGCTACAGTGCATGAGGCGATGTTGCTGTAGATGCCCCTGCTACAGTGCATGAGGTGAAGTGACTGTAGATGCCCCTGCTACAATGCATGAGGTGATGTAGCCGTAGATGCCCCTGCTACGGTCAGTAAGGAGATGTTACTGTAGATGCCCCTGCTACAGTGCATGAGGTGATGTTGCTGTAGATGCCCCTACTACACTGCATGAGGTGATGTTGCTGTAGATGCCCCTGCTACACTGCATGAGGTGATGTTGCTGTAGATGCCCCTGCTACAGTGCATGAGGTGAAGTTACTGTAGATGCCCCTGCTACAGTGCATTAGGTGATGTTGCTGTAGATGCCCCTGCTACAGTGCATGAAGTGATGTTACTGTAGATGCCCCTGCTACAGTGCATGAGGTGATGTTGCTGTAGATGCCCCTGCTACAGTGCCTGAGGTGATGTTGCTGTAGATGCCCCTGCTACAGCCATGGATGTGATGTTGCTGTAGATGCCCCTGCTACATTGCATGAGTTGAAGTTACTGTAGATGCCCCTGCTACAGTGCATGAGGTGATGTAGCCGTAGATGCCCCTGCTATGGTCAGTATGGAGATGTTACTGTAGATGCCCCTGCTACAGTGCATGAGGTGATGTTGCTGTAGATGCCCCTGCTACACTGCATGAGGTGATGTTGCTGTAGATGCCCCTGCAACAGCGCATGAGGTTATGTTGCTGTAGATGCCCCTGCTACAGTGCATGTGGTGATGTTGCTGTAGATGCCCCTGCAACAGTGCATGAAGTGATGTTGCTGTAGATGCCCCTGCTACAGTGCATGAAATAATGTTGCTGTAGAAGCCCCTGCTACAGTGCATGAGGCGATGTTACTGTAGATGCCCCTGCTACAGTGCATGAGGGGATGTTGCTGTAGATGCCCCTGCTACAGTGCATGAGGTGAAGTTACTGTAGATGCCCCTGCTACAATGCATGAGGTGATGTAGCCGTAGATGCCCCTGCTATGGTCAGTAAGGAGATGTCACTGTAGATGCCCCTGCTACAGTGCATGAGGTGATGTTGCAGTAGATGCCCCTGCTACACTGCATGAGGTGATGTTGCTGTAGATGCCCCTGCTACAGCGCATGAAGTGATGTTGCTGTAGATGCCCCTGCTACAGCGCATGAGGTGATGTTGCTGTAGATGCCCCTGCTACAGTGCATGAAATGATGTTGCTGTAGATGCCTCTGCTACAGTGCATGAGGCGATGTTACTGTAGATGCCCCTGCTACAGTGCATGAGGTGAAGTTACTGTAGATGCCCCTGCTACAATGCATGAGGTGATGTAGCCGTAGATGCCCCTGCTACAGTCAGTAAGGAGAAGTTACTGTAGATGCCCCTGCTACAGTGCATGAGGTGATTTTGCTGTAGATGCCCCTACTACACTGCATGAGGTGATGTTGCTGTAGATGCCCCTGCTACACTGCATGAGGTGATGTTGCTTTAGATGCCCCTGCTACAGTGCATGAGGTGAAGTTACTGTAGATGCCCCTGCTACAGTGCATGAGGTGATGTTGCTGTAGATGCCCCTGCTACAGCGCATGAAGTGATGTTGCTGTAGATGCCCCTGCTACAGCGCATGAAGTGATGTTGCTGTAGATGCCTCTGCTACAGTGCATGAGGTGATGTTGCTGTAGATGCCCCTGCTACAGTGCCTGAGGTGATGTTGCTGTAGATGCCCCTGCTACAGCCATGGATGTGATGTTGCTGTAGATGCCCCTGCTACAGTGCATGAGTTGAAGTTACTGTAGATGCCCCTGCTACAGTGCATGAGGTGATGTAGCCGTAGATGCCCCTGCTATGGTCAGTATGGAGATGTTACTGTAGATGCCCCTGCTACAGTGCATGAGGTGATGTTGCTGTAGATGCCCCTGCTACACTGCATGAGGTGATGTTGCTGTAGATGCCCCTGCAACAGCGCATGAGGTTATGTTGCTGTAGATGCCCCTGCTACAGTGCATGAGGTGATGTTGCTGTAGATGCCCCTGCTACAGTGCATGAGGCTATGTTGCTGTAGATGCCCCTGCTACAGTGCATGTGGTGATGTTGCTGTAGATGCCCCTGCAACAGTGCATGAGGCAATGTTGCTGTAGATGCCCCTGCTACAGTGCATGAGGTGATGTTGCTGTAGATGCCCCTACTACAGTGCATGAGGCTATGTTGCTGTAGATGCCCCTGCTACAGCGCATGAGGAAATGTTGCTGTAGATGCCCCTGCTACAGTGATGATGTGATGTTACTGTAGATGCCCCTGTACAGTGCATGAAATAATGTTACTGTAGATGCCCCTGCTACAGTGCATGAGGCGATGTTGCTGTAGATGCCCCTGCTACAGTGCATGAGGCCATGTTACTGTAGATGCCCCTGCTACAGTGCATGAGGCCATGTTGCTGTAGATGCCCCTGCTACAGCGCATGAAGTGATGTTGCTGTAGATGCCCCTGCTACAGTGCATGAGGTGATGTTGCTGTAGATGCCCCTGCTACAGTGCATGAGGCCATGTTGCTGTAGATGCCCCTGCTACAGCGCATGAAGTGATGTTGCTGTAGATGCCCCTGCTACAGTGCATGAAATAATGTTAATGTAGATGCCCCTGCTACAGTGCATGAGGTGATGTTGCTGTAGATGCCCCTGCTACAGTGCATGAGGCGATGTTACTGTAGATGCCCCTGCTACAGTGCATGAGGCCATGTTGCTGTAGATGCCCTGCTACAGTGCATGAGGCCATGTTGCTGTAGATGCCCCTGCTACAGTGCATGAGGTGATGTTGCTGTAGATGCCCCTGCTACAGCCAGTATTGAGATGTTACTGTAGATGCCCCTGCTACAGTGCATGAAGGGATGTTGCTGTAGATGCCCCTGCTACAGTGCATGAGGCGATGTTGCTGTAGATGCCCCTGCTATAGCGCATGAGGTGATGTTGCTGTAGATGCCCCTGCTATAGCGCATGAGGTGATGTTGCTGTAGATGCCCCTGCTACAGCCAGTATTGAGATGTTACTGTAGACGCCCCTGCTACAGCACATGAGGTGATTTTGCTGTAGATGCCCCTGCTACAGCGCATGAGGTGATGTTGCTGTAGATGCCCCTGCTACAGCCAGTATTGAGATGTTACTGTAGATGCCCCTGCTACAGTGCATGAAGTGATGTTGCTGTAGATGCCCCTGCTACAGTGCATGAACTGATGTTGCTGTAGATGCCCCTGCTACAGTGCATGAGGCGATGTTACTGTAGATGCCCCTGCTACAGTGCATGAGGCGATGTTGCTGTAGATGCCCCTGCTACAGTGCATGAGGTGAAGTTACTGTAGATGCCCCTGCTACAATGCATGAGGTGATGTAGCCGTAGATGCCCCTGCTACGGTCAGTAAGGAGAAGTTACTGTAGATGCCCCTGCTACAGTGCATGAGGTGATGTTGCTGTAGATGCCCCTACTACACTGCATGAGGTGATGTTGCTGTAGATGCCCCTGCTACACTGCATGAGGTGATGTTGCTGTAGATGCCCCTGCTACAGTGCATGAGGTGAAGTTACTGTAGATGCCCCTGCTACAGTGCATGAGGTGATGTTGCTGTAGATGCCCCTGCTACAGCGCATGAAGTGATGTTGCTGTAGATGCCCCTGCTACAGCGCATGAAGTGATGTTGCTGTAGATGCCCCTGCTACAGTGCATAAAGTGATGTTACTGTAGATGCCCCTGCTACAGTGCATGAGGTGATGTTGCTGTAGATGCCCCTGCTACAGTGCCTGAGGTGATGTTGCTGTAGATGCCCCTGCTACAGCCATGGATGTGATGTTGCTGTAGATGCCCCTGCTACAGTGCATGAGTTGAAGTTACTGTAGATGCCCCTGCTACAGTGCATGAGGTGATGTAGCCGTAGATGCCCCTGCTATGGTCAGTATGGAGATGTTACTGTAGATGCCCCTGCTACAGTGCATGAGGTGATGTTGCTGTAGATGCCCCTGCTACACTGCATGAGGTGATGTTGCTGTAGATGCCCCTGCAACAGCGCATGAGGTTATGTTGCTGTAGATGCCCCTGCTACAGTGCATGTGGTGATGTTGCTGTAGATGCCCCTGCTACAGTGCATGAGGCTATGTTGCTGTAGATGCTCCTGCTACAGTGCATGAGGTGATGTTGCTGTAGATGCCCCTGCTAGAGTGCATGAGGCAATGTTGCTGTAGATGCCCCTGCTACAGTGCATGAGGTGATGTTGCTGTAGATGCCCCTGCTACAGTGCATGAGGCTATGTTGCTGTAGATGCCCCTGCTACAGCGCATGAGGAAATGTTGCTGTAGATGCCCCTGCTACAGTGATGATGTGATGTTACTGTAGATGCCCCTGTACAGTGCATGAAATAATGTTACTGTAGATGCCCCTGCTACAGTGCATGAGGCGATGTTGCTGTAGATGCCCCTGCTACAGTGCATGAGGCGATGTTACTGTAGATGCCCCTGCTACAGTGCATGAGGCCATGTTGCTGTAGATGCCCCTGCTACAGTGCATGAGGCGATGTTGCTGTAGATGCCCCTGCTACAGTGCATGAGGCGATGTTGCTGTAGATGCCCCTGCTACAGTGCATGAAGTGATGTTGCTGTAGATGCCCCTGCTACAGTGCATGAAATAATGTTGCTGTAGAAGCCCCTGCTACAGTGCATGAGGCGATGTTACTGTAGATGCCCCTGCTACAGTGCATGAAGTGATGTTGCTGTAGATGCCCCTGCTACAGTGCATGAAATAATGTTGCTGTAGAAGCCCCTGCTACAGTGCATGAGGCGATGTTACTGTAGATGCCCCTGCTACAGTGCATGAGGGGATGTTGCTGTAGATGCCCCTGCTACAGTGCATGAGGTGAAGTAACTGTAGATGCCCCTGCTAAAATGCATGAGGTGATGTAGCCGTAGATGCCCCTGCTATGGTCAGTAAGGAGATGTCACTGTAGATGCCCCTGCTACAGTGCATGAGGTGATGTTGCAGTAGATGCCCCTACTACACTGCATGAGGTGATGTTGCTGTAGATGCCCCTGCTACAGCGCATGAAGTGATGTTGCTGTAGATGCCCCTGCTACAGCGCATGTGGTCATGTTGCTGTAGATGCCCCTGCTACAGTGCATGAAATGATGTTGCTGTAGATGCCCCTGCTACAGTGCATGAGGCGATGTTACTGTAGATGCCCCTGCTACAGTGCATGAGGCGATGTTGCTGTAGATGCCCCTGCTACAGTGCATGAGGTGAAGTTACTGTAGATGCCCCTGCTACAATGCATGAGGTGATGTAGCCGTAGATGCCCCTGCTACGGTCAGTAAGGAGAAGTTACTGTAGATGCCCCTGCTACAGTGCATGAGGTGATTTTGCTGTAGATGCCCCTACTACACTGCATGAGGTGATGTTGCTGTAGATGCCCCTGCTACACTGCATGCGGTGATGTTGCTTTAGATGCCCCTGCTACAGTGCATGAGGTGAAGTTACTGTAGATGCCCCTGCTACAGTGCATGAGGTGATGTTGCAGTAGATGCCCCTGCTACAGCGCATGAAGTGATGTTGCTGTAGATGCCCCTGCTACAGCGCATGAAGTGATGTTGCTGTAGATGCCCCTGCTACAGTGCATGAGGTGATGTTACTGTAGATGCCCATGCTACAGTGCATGAGGTGATGTTGCTGTAGATGCCCCTGCTACACTGCATGAGGTGATGTTGCTGTAGATGCCCCTGCTACAGTGCATGAGGTGATGTTACTGTAGATGCCCATGCTACACTGCCTGAGGTGATGTTGCTGTAGATGCCCCTGCTACAGCCATGGATGTGATGTTGCTGTAGATGCCCCTGCTACAGTGCATGAGTTGAAGTTACTGTAGATGCCCCTGCTACAGTGCATGAGGTGATGTAGCCGTAGATGCCCCTGCTATGGTCAGTATGGAGATGTTACTGTAGATGCCCCTGCTACAGTGCATGAGGTGATGTTGCTGTAGATGCCCCTGCTACACTGCATGAGGTGATGTTGCTGTAGATGCCCCTGCAACAGCGCATGAGGTTATGTTGCTGTAGATGCCCCTGCTACAGTGCATGAGGTGATGTTGCTGTAGATGCCCCTGCTACAGTGCATGAGGCTATGTTGCTGTAGATGCCCCTGCTACAGTGCATGAGGTGATGTTGCTGTAGATGCCCCTGCTACAGTGCATGAGGCAATGTTGCTGTAGATGCCCCTGCTACAGTGCATGAGGTGATGTTGCTGTAGATGCCCCTGCTACAGTGCATGAGGCTATGTTGCTGTAGATGCCCCTGCTACAGCGCATGAGGAAATGTTGCTGTAGATGCCCCTGCTACAGTGATGATGTGATGTTACTGTAGATGCCCCTGTACAGTGCATGAAATAATGTTACTGTAGATGCCCCTGCTACAGTGCATGAGGCGATGTTGCTGTAGATGCCCCTGCTACAGTGCATGAGGCCATGTTACTGTAGATGCCCCTGCTACAGTGCATGAGGCCATGTTGCTGTAGATGCCCCTGCTACAGCGCATGAAGTGATGTTGCTGTAGATGCCCCTGCTACAGTGGATGAGGTGATGTTGCTGTAGATGCCCCTGGTACAGTGCATGAGGCCATGTTGCTGTAGATGCCCCTGCTACAGCGCATGAAGTGATGTTGCTGTAGATGCCCCTGCTACAGTGCATGAAATAATGTTAATGTAGATGCCCCTGCTACAGTGCATGAGGTGATGTTGCTGTAGATGCCCCTGCTACAGTGCATGAGGCGATGTTACTGTAGATGCCCCTGCTACAGTGCATGAGGCCATGTTGCTGTAGATGCCCTGCTACAGTGCATGAGGCCATGTTGCTGTAGATGCCCCTGCTACAGTGCATGAGGTGATGTTGCTGTAGATGCCCCTGCTACAGCCAGTATTGAGATGTTACTGTAGATGCCCCTGCTACAGTGCATGAAGTGATGTTGCTGTAGATGCCCCTGCTACAGTGCATGAGGCGATGTTGCTGTAGATGCCCCTGCTATAGCGCATGAGGTGATGTTGCTGTAGATGCCCCTGCTATAGCGCATGAGGTGATGTTGCTGTAGATGCCCCTGCTACAGCCAGTATTGAGATGTTACTGTAGACGCCCCTGCTACAGCACATGAGGTGATTTTGCTGTAGATGCCCCTGCTACAGCGCATGAGGTGATGTTGCTGTAGATGCCCCTGCTACAGCCAGTATTGAGATGTTACTGTAGATGCCCCTGCTACAGTGCATGAAGTGATGTTGCTGTAGATGCCCCTGCTACAGTGCATGAAATGATGTTGCTGTAGATGCCCCTGCTACAGTGCATGAGGCGATGTTACTGTAGATGCCCCTGCTACAGTGCATGAGGCGATGTTGCTGTAGATGCCCCTGCTACAGTGCATGAGGTGAAGTTACTGTAGATGCCCCTGCTACAATGCATGAGGTGATGTAGCCGTAGATGCCCCTGCTACGGTCAGTAAGGAGATGTTACTGTAGATGCCCCTGCTACAGTGCATGAGGTGATGTTGCTGTAGATGCCCCTACTACACTGCATGAGGTGATGTTGCTGTAGATGCCCCTGCTACACTGCATGAGGTGATGTTGCTGTAGATGCCCCTGCTACAGTGCATGAGGTGAAGTTACTGTAGATGCCCCTGCTACAGTGCATGAGGTAATGTTGCTGTAGATGCCCCTGCTACAGCGCATGAAGTGATGTTGCTGTAGATGCCCCTGCTACAGGGCATGAAGTGATGTTGCTGTAGATGCCCCTGCTACAGTGCATGAAGTGATGTTACTGTAGATGCCCCTGCTACAGTGCATGAGGTGATGTTGCTGTAGATGCCCCTGCTACAGTGCATGAGGTGATGTAGCCGTAGATGCCCCTGCTATGGTCAGTATGGAGATGTTACTGTAGATGCCCCTGCTACAGTGCATGAGGTGATGTTGCTGTAGATGCTCCTGCTACAGTGCATAAGGTGATGTTGCTGTAGATGCCCCTGCTAGAGTGCATGAGGCAATGTTGCTGTAGATGCCCCTGCTACAGTGCATGATGTGATGTTGCTGTAGATGCCCCTGCTACAGTGCATGAGGAAATGTTGCTGTAGATGCCCCTGCTACAGTGATGATGTGATGTTACTGTAGATGCCCCTGTACAGTGCATGAAATAATGTTACTGTAGATGCCCCTGCTACAGTGCATAAGGCGATGTTGCTGTAGATGCCCCTGCTACAGTGCATGAGGTGATGTTACTGTAGATGCCCCTGCTACAGTGCATGAGGCCATGTTACTGTAGATGCCCCTGCTACAGTGCATGAGGCCATGTTGCTGTAGATGCCCCTGCTACAGCGCAAAAAGTGATGTTGCTGTAGATGCCCCTGCTACAGTGCATGAGGTGATGTTGCTGTAGATGCCCCTGCTACAGTGCATGAGGCGATGTTGCTGTAGATGCCCCTGCTACAGTGCATGAAGTGATGTTGCTGTAGATGCCCCTGCTACAGTGCATGAAATAATGTTGCTGTAGATGCCCCTGCTACAGTGCATGAGGCGATGTTACTGTAGATGCCCCTGCTACAGTGCATGAGGGGATGTTGCTGTAGATGCCCCTGCTACAGTGCATGAGGTGATGTTGCTGTAGATGCCCCTGCTACAGCGCATGAAGTGATGTTGCTGTAGATGCCCCTGCTACAGCGCATGAAGTGATGTTGCTGTAGATGCCCCTGCTACAGTGCATGAGGTGATGTTGCTGTAGATGCCCCTGCTACAGTGCCTGAGGTGATGTTGCTGTAGATGCCCCTGCTACAGCCATGGATGTGATGTTGCTGTAGATGCCCCTGCTACAGTGCATGAGTTGAAGTTACTGTAGATGCCCCTGCTACAGTGCATGAGGTGATGTAGCCGTAGATGCCCCTTCTATGGACAGTATGGAGATGTTACTGTAGATGCCCCTGCTACAGTGCATGAGGTGATGTTGCTGTAGATGCCCCTGCTACACTGCATGAGGTGATGTTGCTGTAGATGCCCCTGCAACAGCGCATGAGGTTATGTTGCTGTAGATGCCCCTGCTACAGTGCATGAGGTGATGTTGCTGTAGATGCCCCTGCTACAGTGCATGAGGCTATGTTGCTGTAGATGCCCCTGCTACAGTGCATGAGGTGATGTTGCTGTAGATGCCCCTGCTACAGTGCATGAGGCTATGTTGCTGAAGATGCCCCTGCTACAGCGCATGAGGAAATGTTGCTGTAGATGCCCCTGCTACAGTGATGATGTGATGTTACTGTAGATGCCCCTGTACAGTGCATGAAATAATGTTACTGTAGATGCCCCTGCTACAGTGCATGAGGCGATGTTGCTGTAGATGCCCCTGCTACAGTGCATGAGGCCATGTTACTGTAGATGCCCCTGCTACAGTGCATGAGGCCATGTTGCTGTAGATGCCCCTGCTACAGCGCATGAAGTGATGTTGCTGTTGATGCCCCTGCTACAGTGCATGAGGTGATGTTGCAGTAGATGCCCCTGCTACACTGCATGAGGTGATGTTGCTGTAGATGCCCCTGCTACACTGCATGAGGTGATGTTGCTGTAGATGCCCCTGCTACAGTGCATGAGGTGATGTTGCTGTAGATGCCCCTGCTACAGCGCATGAGGTGATGTTGCTGTAGATGCCCTGCTACAGCACATGAGGTGATGTTGCTGTAGATGCCCCTGCTACAGCGCATGAGGTGATGTTGCTGTAGATGCCCCTGCTACAGCGCATTAGGTGATGTTGCTGTAGATGCCCCTACTACAGCACATGAGGTGATGTTGCTGTAGATGCCCTTGCTACAGTGCATAAGGTGATGTTGCTGTAGATGCCCCTGCTACAGTGCATCAGGCTATGTTGCTGTAGATGCCCCTGCTACAGTGCATGAGGCAATGTTGCTGTAGATGCCCCTGCTACAGTGCATGAGGTGATGTTGCTGTAGATGCCCCTGCTACAGTGCATGAGGCTATGTTGCTGTAGATGCCCCTGCTACAGTGCATGAGGAAATGTTGCTGTTGATGCCCCTGCTACAGTGATGATGTGATGTTACTGTAGATGCCCCTGCTACAGTGCATGAAATAATGTTACTGTAGATGCCCCTGCTACAGTGCATGAGGCGATGTTGCTGTAGATGCCCCTGCTACAGTGCATCAGGCGATGTTACTGTAGATGCCCCTGCTACAGTGCATGAGGCCATGTTACTGTAGATGCCCCTGCTACAGTGCATGAGGCCATGTTGCTGTAGATGCCCCTGCTACAGCGCATGAAGTGATGTTGCTGTAGATGCCCCTGCTACAGTGCATGAAATAATGTTAATGTAGATGCCCCTGCTACAGTGCATGAGGTGATGTTGCTGTAGATGCCCCTGCTACAGTGCATGAGGCGATGTTACTGTAGATGCCCCTGCTACAGTGCATGAGGCCATGTTGCTTGAGATGCCCCTGCTACAGTGCATGAGGCCATGTTGCTGTAGATGCCCCTGCTACAGTGCATGAGGTGATGTTGCTGTAGATGCCCCTGCTACAGCCAGTATTGAGATGTTACTGTAGATGCCCCTGCTACAGTGCATGAAGTGATGTTGCTGTAGATGCCCCTGCTACAGTGCATGAGGCGATGTTGCTGTAGATGCCCCTGCTACAGTGCATGAAGTGATGTTGCTGTAGATGCCCCTGCTACAGTGCATGAGGTGATGTTGTTGTAGAAGCCCCTGCTACAGCCAGTATGGGGATGTTACTGTAGATGCCCCTGCTACAGTGCATGAGGTGAAGTTTCTGTAGATGCCCCTGCTACAGCCCATGATGTGGTGTTGCTGTAAATGCCCCTACTACAGCCTGAGATGTAACGTTGATGTTGATGCCCCTGCTACAACTAGTAAGGTTCAATCGCAAAAGTCTCAACCAGTTAGCATTTTATCATCTGCCAAGTTGTTTGGATCAGAGAGCAAATGGGTCCTTTGTTCAACTATCTAAGTGAATTGGCTTGTGATCAATGTGAAACTGTCAATCCCTTTCTGTAGAATTGTGATGTTGAGACTTAAGCTTGAGCCTTTGTTGCAGCCGGGGCGGTGATGTTGCTGTAGATGCCCCTGCTACAGCCGGTGTGGTAATGTAGCTGTAGATGCCCCTGCAACAGTGCATGAGGCGATGTTACTGTAGATGCCCCTGCTACAGTGCATGAGGTGATGTTGCTGTAGATGCCCCTGCTACAGCGCATAAAGTGATGTTGCTGTAGATGCCCCTGCTACAGCGCATGAAGTGATGTTGCTGTAGATGCCCCTGCTACAGTGCATGAAGTGATGTTACTGTAGATGCCCCTGCTACAGTGCATGAGGTGATGTTGCTGTAGATGCCCCTGCTACAGTGCCTGAGGTGATGTTGCTGTAGATGCTCCTGCTACAGCCATGGATGTGATATTGCTGTAGATGCCCTTGCTACAGTGCATGAGTTGAAGTTACTGTAGATGCCCCTGCTACAGTGCATGAGGTGATGTAGCCGTAGATGCCCCTGCTATGGTCAGTATGGAGATGTTACTGTAGATGCCCCTGCTACAGTGCATGAGGTGATGTTGCTGTAGATGCCCCTGCTACACTGCATGAGGTGATGTTGCTGTAGATGCCCCTGCAACAGTGCATGAGGTTATGTTGCTGTAGATGCCCCTGCTACAGTGCATGAGGTGATGTTGCTGTAGATGCCCCTGCTACAGTGCATGAGGCTATGTTGCTGTAGATGCCCCTGCTACAGTGCATGAGGTGATGTTGCTGTAGATGCCCCTGCTACAGTGCATGAGGCAACGTTGCTGTAGATACCCCTGCTACAGTGCATGAGGTGATATTGCTGTAGATGCCCCTGCTACAGTGCATGAGGCTATGTTGCTGTAGATGCCCCTGCTACAGCGCATGAGGAAATGTTGCTGTAGATGCCCCTGCTACAGTGATGATGTGATGTTACTGTAGATGCCCCTGTACAGTGCATGAAATAATGTTACTGTAGATGCCCCTGCTACAGTGCATGAGGCGATGTTGCTGTAGATGCCCCTGCTACAGTGCATGAGGCGATGTTACTGTAGATGCCCCTGCTACAGTGCATGAGGCCATGTTACTGTAGATGCCCCTGCTACAGTGCATGAGGCCATGTTGCTGTAGATGCCCCTGCTACAGCGCATGAAGTGATGTTGCTGTAGATGCCCCTGCTACAGTGCATGAGGTGATGTTGCTGTAGATGCCCCTGCTACAGTGCATGAGGCAATGTTGCTGTAGATGCCCCTGCTACAGTGCATGAAGTGATGTTGCTGTAGATGCCCCTGCTACAGTGCATGAAATAATGTTGCTGTAGATGCCCCTGCTACAGTGCATGAGGCGATGTTACTGTAGATGCCCCTGCTACAGTGCATGAGGGGATGTTGCTGTAGATGCCCCTGCTACAGTGCATGAGGTGAAGTTACTGTAGATGCCCCTGCTACAATGCATGAGGTGATGTAGCCGTAGATGCCCCTGCTACGGTCAGTAAGGAGATGTTACTGTAGATGCCCCTGCTACAGTGCATGAGGTGATGTTGCAGTAGATGCCCCTGCTACACTGCATGAGGTGATGTTGCTGTAGATGCCCCTGCTACACTGCATGAGGTGATGTTGCTGTAGATGCCCCTGCTACAGTGCATGAGGTGATGTTGCTGTAGATGCCCCTGCTACAGCGCATGAGGTGATGTTGCTGTAGATGCCCTGCTACAGTGCATGAGGTGATGTTGCTGTAGATGCCCCTGCAACAGCGCATGAGGTGATGTTGCTGTAGATGCCCCTGCTACAGCGCATGAGGTGATGTTGCTGTAGATGCCCCTACTACAGCGCATGAGGTGATGTTGCTGTAGATGCCCGTGCTACAGTGCATAAGGTGATGTTGCTGTAGATGCCCCTGCTACAGTGCATCAGGCTATGTTGCTGTAGATGCCCCTGCTACAGTGCATGAGGCAATGTTGCTGTAGATGCCCCTGCTACAGTGCATGAGGTGATGTTGCTGTAGATGCCCCTGCTACAGTGCATGAGGAAATGTTGCTGTTGATGCCCCTGCTACAGTGATGATGTGATGTTACTGTAGATGCCCCTGCTACAGTGCATGAAATAATGTTACTGTAGATGCCCCTGCTACAGTGCATGAGGCGATGTTGCTGTAGATGCCCATGCTACAGTGCATCAGGCGATGTTACTGTAGATGCCCCTGCTACAGTGCATGAGGCCATGTTACTGTAGATGCCCCTGCTACAGTGCATGAGGCCATGTTACTGTAGATGCCCCTGCTACAGCGCATGAAGTGATGTTGCTGTAGATGCCCCTGCTACAGTGCATGAAATAATGTTAATGTAGATGCCCCTGCTACAGTGCATGAGGTGATGTTGCTGTAGATGCCCCTGCTACAGTGCATGAGGCGATGTTACTGTAGATGCCCCTGCTACAGTGCATGAGGCCATGTTGCTGTAGATGCCCTGCTACAGTGCATGAGGCCATGTTGCTGTAGATTCCCCTGCTACAGTGCATGAGGTGATGTTGCTGTAGATGCCCCTGCTACAGCCAGTATTGAGATGTTTCTGTAGATGCCCCTGCTACAGTGCATGAAGTGATGTTGCTGTAGATGCCCCTGCTACAGTGCATGAGGAGATGTTGCTGTTGATGGCCCTGCTACAGTGCATGAAGTGATGATGCTGTAGATGCCCCTGCTATAGTGCATGAAATGATGTTGCTGTAGATGCCCCTGCTACAGTGCATGAGGCGATGTTGCTGTAGATGCCCCTGCTACAGTGCATGAAGTGATGTTGCTGTAGATGCCCCTGCTACAGTGCATGAGGTGATGTTGTTGTAGAAGCCCCTGCTACAGCCAGTATGGGGATGTTACTGTAGATGCCCCTGCTACAGTGCATGAGGTGAAGTTTCTGTAGATGCCCCTGCTACAGCCCATGATGTGGTGTTGCTGTAAATGCCCCTACTACAGCCTGAGATGTAACGTTGATGTTGATGCCCCTGCTACAACTAGTAAGGTTCAATCGCAAAAGTCTCAACCAGTTAGCATTTTATCATCTGCCAAGTTGTTTGGATCAGAGAGCAAATGGGTCCTTTGTTCAACTATCTAAGTGAATTGGCTTGTGATCAATGTGAAACTGTCAATCCCTTTCTGTAGAATTGTGATGTTGAGACTTAAGCTTGAGCCTTTGTTGCAGCCGGTGTGGTAATGTAGCTGTAGATGCCCCTGCTACAGTGCATGAGGCGATGTTACTGTAGATGCCCCTGCTACAGTGCATGAGGCGATGTTGCTGTAGATGCCCCTGCTACAGTGCATGAGGTGAAGTTACTGTGGATGCCCCTGCTACAGTGCATGAGGTGAAGTTACTGTAGATGCCCCTGCTACAATGCATGAGGTGATGTTGCTGTAGATGCCCCTGCTACAGTGCATGAAGTGATGTTGCTGTAGATGCCCCTGCTACAGTGCATGAAATGATGTTGCTGTAGATGCCCCTGCTGCAGTGCATGAGGCGATGTTGCTGTAGATGCCCCTGCTACACTGCATGAGGTGATGTTGCTGTAGCTGCCTCTGCTACACTGCATGACGTGATGTTGCTGTAGATGCCCCTGCTACAGTGCATGAGGTGATGTTGCTTTAGATGCCCCTGCTACACTGCATGAGGTGATGTTGCTGTAGATGCCCCTGCTACAGTGCATGAGGTGATGTTGCTGTAGATGCCCCTGCTACAGCGCATTAGGTGATGTTGCTGTAGATGCCCCTGCTACAGCGCATTAGGTGATGTTGCTGTAGATGCCCCTACTACAGCGCATGAGGTGATGTTGCTGTAGATGCCCCTGCTACAGTGCAAGAGGCGATGTTACTGTAGATGCCCCTGCTACAGTGCATGATGCCATGTTGCTGTAGATGCCCCTGCTACAGTGCATGAGGCCATGTTGCTGTAGATGCCCCTGCTACAGCGCATGAAGTGATGTTGCTGTAGATGCCCCTGCTACAGTGCATGAGGCGATGTTGCTGTAGATGCCCCTGCTACAGTGCATGAAGTGATGTTGCTGTAGATGCCCCTGCTACAGTGCATGAAATAATGTTGCTGTAGATGCCCCTGCTACAGTGCATGAGGCGATGTTACTGTAGATGCCCCTGCTACAGTGCATGAGGGGATGTTGCTGTAGATGCCCCTGCTACAGTGCATGAGGTGAAGTTACTGTAGATGCCCCTGCTACAATGCATGAGGTGATGTAGCCGTAGATGCCCCTGCTACGGTCAGTAAGGAGATGTTACTGTAGATGCCCCTGCTACAGTGCATGAGGTGATGTTGCAGTAGATGCCCCTGCTACACTGCATGAAGTGATGTTGCTGTAGATGCCCCTGCTACAGTGCATGAAATAATGTTGCTGTAGATGCCCCTGCTACAGTGCATGAGGCGATGTTACTGTAGATGCCCCTGCTACAGTGCATGAGGGGATGTTGCTGTAGATGCCCCTGCTACAGTGCATGAGGTGAAGTTACTGTAGATGCCCCTGCTACAATGCATGAGGTGATGTAGCCGTAGATGCCCCTGCTACGGTCAGTAAGGAGATGTTACTGTAGATGCCCCTGCTACAGTGCATGAGGTGATGTTGCAGTAGATGCCCCTGCTACACTGCATGAGGTGATGTTGCTGTAGATGCCCCTGCTACACTGCATGAGGTGATGTTGCTGTAGATGCCCCTGCTACTGTGCATGAGGTGATGTTGCTGTAGATGCCCCTGCTACAGTGCATGAGGCCATGTTGCTGTAGATGCCCCTGCTACAGCGCATGAAGTGATGTTGCTGTAGATGCCCCTGCTACAGTGCATGAGGTGATGTTGCTGTAGATGCCCCTGCTACAGTGCATGAGGCCATGTTGCTGTAGATGCCCCTGCTACAGCGCATGAAGTGATGTTGCTGTAGATGCCCCTGCTACAGTGCATGAAATAATGTTAATGTAGATGCCCCTGCTACAGTGCATGAGGTGATGTTGCTGTAGATGCCCCTGCTACAATGCATGAGGCGATGTTACTGTAGATGCCCCTGCTACAGTGCATGAGGCCATGTTGCTGTAGATGCCCTGCTACAGTGCATGAGGCCATGTTGCTGTAGATGCCCCTGCTACAGTGCATGAGGTGATGTTGCTGTAGATGCCCCTGCTACAGCCAGTATTGAGATGTTACTGTAGATGCCCCTGCTACAGTGCATGAAGTGATGTTGCTGTAGATGCCCCTGCTACAGTGCATGAGGCGATGTTGCTGTAGATGCCCCTGCTATAGCGCATGAGGTGATGTTGCTGTAGATGCCCCTGCTATAGCGCATGAGGTGATGTTGCTGTAGATGCCCCTGCTACAGCCAGTATTGAGATGTTACTGTAGACGCCCCTGCTACAGCACATGAGGTGATTTTGCTGTAGATGCCCCTGCTACAGCGCATGAGGTGATGTTGCTGTAGATGCCCCTGCTACAGCCAGTATTGAGATGTTACTGTAGATGCCCCTGCTACAGTGCATGAAGTGATGTTGCTGTAGATGCCCCTGCTACAGTGCATGAAATGATGTTGCTGTAGATGCCCCTGCTACAGTGCCTGAGGTGATGTTGCTGTAGATGCCCCTGCTACAGCCATGGATGTGATGTTGCTGTAGATGCCCCTGCTACAGTGCATGAGTTGAAGTTACTGTAGATGCCCCTGCTACAGTGCATGAGGTGATGTTGCTGTAGATGCCCCTACTACACTGCATGATGTGATGTTGCTGTAGATGCCCCTGCTACACTGCATGAGGTGATGTTGCTGTAGATGCCCCTGCTACAGTGCATGAGTTGAAGTTACTGTAGATGCCCCTGCTACAGTGCATGAGGTGATGTAGCCGTAGATGCCCCTGCTATGGTCAGTATGGAGATGTTACTGTAGATGCCCCTGCTACAGCGCATGAAGTGATGTTGCTGTAGATGCCCCTGCTACAGTGCATGAGGTGATGTTGCTGTAGATGCCCCTGCTACAGTGCATGAGGCGATGTTGCTGTAGATGCCCCTGCTACAGTGCATGAAGTGATGTTGCTGTAGATGCCCCTGCTACAGTGCATGAAATAATGTTGCTGTAGATGCCCCTGCTACAGTGCATGAGGCGATGTTACTGTAGATGCCCCTGCTACAGTGCATGAGGGGATGTTGCTGTAGATGCCCCTGCTACAGTGCATGAGGTGAAGTTACTGTAGATGCCCCTGCTACAATGCATGAGGTGATGTAGCCGTAGATGCCCCTGCTACGGTCAGTAAGGAGATGTTACTGTAGATGCCCCTGCTACAGTGCATGAGGTGTTGTTGCAGTAGATGCCCCTGCTACACTGCATGAGGTGATGTTGCTGTAGATGCCCTTGCTACACTGCATGAGGTGATGTTGCTGTAGATGCCCCTGCTACAGTGCATGAGGTGATGTTGCTGTAGATGCCCCTGCTACAGCGCATGAGGTGATGTTGCTGTAGATGCCCTGCTACAGCACATGAGGTGATGTTGCTGTAGATGCCCCTGCTACAGCGCATGAGGTGATGTTGCTGTAGATGCCCCTGCTACAGCGCATTAGGTGATGTTGCTGTAGATGCCCCTACTACAGCGCATGAGGTGATGTTGCTGTAGATGCCCGTGCTACAGTGCATAAGGTGATGTTGCTGTAGATGCCCCTGCTACAGTGCATCAGGCTATGTTGCTGTAGATGCCCCTGCTGTAGCCCATGAGGCGATGTTGCTGTAGATGCCCCTGCTACAGTGCATGAGGTGATGTTGCTGTAGATGCCCCTGCTACAGTGCATGAGGCTATGTTGCTGTAGATGCCCCTGCTACAGTGCATGAGGAAATGTTGCTGTTGATGCCCCTGCTACAGTGATGATGTGATGTTACTGTAGATGCCCCTGCTACAGTGCATGAAATAATGTTACTGTAGATGCCCCTGCTACAGTGCATGAGGCGATGTTGCTGTAGATGCCCCTGCTACAGTGCATCAGGCGATGTTACTGTAGATGCCCCTGCTACAGTGCATGAGGCCATGTTACTGTAGATGCCCCTGCTACAGTGCATGAGGCCATGTTGCTGTAGATGCCCCTGCTACAGCGCATGAAGTGATGTTGCTGTAGATGCCCCTGCTACAGTGCATGAAATAATGTTAATGTAGATGCCCCTGCTACAGTGCATGAGGTGATGTTGCTGTAGATGCCCCTGCTACAGTGCATGAGGCGATGTTACTGTAGATGCCCCTGCTACAGTGCATGAGGCCATGTTGCTTGAGATGCCCTGCTACAGTGCATGAGGCCATGTTGCTGTAGATGCCCCTGCTACAGTGCATGAGGTGATGTTGCTGTAGATGCCCCTGCTACAGCCAGTATTGAGATGTTACTGTAGATGCCCCTGCTACAGTGCATGAAGTGATGTTGCTGTAGATGCCCCTGCTACAGTGCATGAGGCGATGTTGCTGTAGATGCCCCTGCTACAGTGCATGAAGTGATGTTGCTGTAGATGCCCCTGCTATAGTGCATGAAATGATGTTGCTGTAGATGCCCCTGCTACAGTGCATGAGGCGATGTTGCTGTTGATGCCCCTGCTACAGTGCATGAAGTGATGTTGCTGTAGATGCCCCTGCTACAGTGCATGAGGTGATGTTGTTGTAGAAGCCCCTGCTACAGCCAGTATGGGGATGTTACTGTAGATGCCCCTGCTACAGTGCATGAGGTGAAGTTTCTGTAGATGCCCCTGCTACAGCCCATGATGTGGTGTTGCTGTAAATGCCCCTACTACAGCCTGAGATGTAACGTTGATGTTGATGCCCCTGCTACAACTAGTAAGGTTCAATCGCAAAAGTCTCAACCAGTTAGCATTTTATCATCTGCCAAGTTGTTTGGATCAGAGAGCAAATGGGTCCTTTGTTCAACTATCTAAGTGAATTGGCTTGTGATCAATGTGAAACTGTCAATCCCTTTCTGTAGAATTGTGATGTTGAGACTTAAGCTTGAGCCTTTGTTGCAGCCGGGGCGGTGATGTTGCTGTAGATGCCCCTGCTGCAGCCGGTGTGGTAATGTAGCTGTAGATGCCCCTGCTACAGTGCATGAGGCGATGTTACTGTAGATGCCCCTGTTACAGTGCATGAGGTGATGTTGCTGTAGATGCCCCTGCTACAGCGCATAAAGTGATGTTGCTGTAGATGCCCCTGCTACAGCGCATGAAGTGATGTTGCTGTAGATGCCCCTGCTACAGTGCATGAAGTGATGTTACTGTAGATGCCCCTGCTACAGTGCATGAGGTGATGTTGCTGTAGATGCCCCTGCTACACTGCCTGAGTTGATGTTGCTGTAGATGCTCCTGCTACAGCCATGGATGTGATGTTGCTGTAGATGCCCCTGCTACAGTGCATGAGTTGAAGTTACTGTAGATGCCCCTGCTACAGTGCATGAGGTGATGTAGCCGTAGATGCCCCTGCTATGGTCAGTATGGAGATGTTACTGTAGATGCCCCTGCTACAGTGCATGAGGTGATGTTGCTGTAGATGCCCCTGCTACACTGCATGAGGTGATGTTGCTGTAGATGCCCCTGCAACAGCGCATGAGGTTATGTTGCTGTAGATGCCCCTGCTACAGTGCATGAGGTGATGTTGCTGTAGATGCCCCTGCTACAGTGCATGAGGCTATGTTGCTGTAGATGCCCCTGCTACAGTGCATGAGGTGATGTTGCTGTAGATGCCCCTGCTATAGTGCATGAGGCAACGTTGCTGTAGATGCCCCTGCTACAGTGCATGAGGTGATGTTGCTGTAGATGCCCCTGCTACAGTGCATGAGGCTATGTTGCTGTAGATGCCCCTGCTACAGCGCATGAGGAAATGTTGCTGTAGATGCCCCTGCTACAGTGATGATGTGATGTTACTGTAGATGCCCCTGTACAGTGCATGAAATAATGTTACTGTAGATGCCCCTGCTACAGTGCATGAGGCGATGTTGCTGTAGATGCCCCTGCTACAGTGCATGAGGCCATGTTACTGTAGATGCCCCTGCTACAGTGCATGAGGCCATGTTGCTGTAGATGCCCCTGCTACAGCGCATGAAGTGATGTTGCTGTAGATGCCCCTGCTACAGTGCATGAGGTGATGTTGCTGTAGATGCCCCTGCTACAGTGCATGAGGCGATGTTGCTGTAGATGCCCCTGCTACAGTGCATGAAGTGATGTTGCTGTAGATGCCCCTGCTACAGTGCATGAAATAATGTTGCTGTAGATGCCCCTGCTACAGTGCATGAGGCGATGTTACTGTAGATGCCCCTGCTACAGTGCATGAGGGGATGTTGCTGTAGATGCCCCTGCTACAGTGCATGAGGTGAAGTTACTGTAGATGCCCCTGCTACAATGCATGAGGTGATGTAGCCGTAGATGCCCCTGCTACGGTCAGTAAGGAGATGTTACTGTAGATGCCCCTGCTACAGTGCATGAGGTGTTGTTGCAGTAGATGCCCCTGCTACACTGCATGAGGTGATGTTGCTGTAGATGCCCTTGCTACACTGCATGAGGTGATGTTGCTGTAGATGCCCCTGCTACAGTGCATGAGGTGATGTTGCTGTAGATGCCCCTGCTACAGCGCATGAGGTGATGTTGCTGTAGATGCCCTGCTACAGCACATGAGGTGATGTTGCTGTAGATGCCCCTGCTACAGCGCATGAGGTGATGTTGCTGTAGATGCCCCTGCTACAGCGCATTAGGTGATGTTGCTGTAGATGCCCCTACTACAGCGCATGAGGTGATGTTGCTGTAGATGCCCGTGCTACAGTGCATAAGGTGATGTTGCTGTAGATGCCCCTGCTACAGTGCATCAGGCTATGTTGCTGTAGATGCCCCTGCTGTAGCCCATGAGGCAATGTTGCTGTAGATGCCCCTGCTACAGTGCATGAGGTGATGTTGCTGTAGATGCCCCTGCTACAGTGCATGAGGCTATGTTGCTGTAGATGCCCCTGCTACAGTGCATGAGGAAATGTTGCTGTTGATGCCCCTGCTACAGTGATGATGTGATGTTACTGTAGATGCCCCTGCTACAGTGCATGAAATAATGTTACTGTAGATGCCCCTGCTACAGTGCATGAGGCGATGTTGCTGTAGATGCCCCTGCTACAGTGCATCAGGCGATGTTACTGTAGATGCCCCTGCTACAGTGCATGAGGCCATGTTACTGTAGATGCCCCTGCTACAGTGCATGAGGCCATGTTGCTGTAGATGCCCCTGCTACAGCGCATGAAGTGATGTTGCTGTAGATGCCCCTGCTACAGTGCATGAAATAATGTTAATGTAGATGCCCCTGCTACAGTGCATGAGGTGATGTTGCTGTAGATGCCCCTGCTACAGTGCATGAGGCGATGTTACTGTAGATGCCCCTGCTACAGTGCATGAGGCCATGTTGCTTGAGATGCCCTGCTACAGTGCATGAGGCCATGTTGCTGTAGATGCCCCTGCTACAGTGCATGAGGTGATGTTGCTGTAGATGCCCCTGCTACAGCCAGTATTGAGATGTTACTGTAGATGCCCCTGCTACAGTGCATGAAGTGATGTTGCTGTAGATGCCCCTGCTACAGTGCATGAGGCGATGTTGCTGTAGATGCCCCTGCTACAGTGCATGAAGTGATGTTGCTGTAGATGCCCCTGCTATAGTGCATGAAATGATGTTGCTGTAGATGCCCCTGCTACAGTGCATGAGGCGATGTTGCTGTTGATGCCCCTGCTACAGTGCATGAAGTGATGTTGCTGTAGATGCCCCTGCTACAGTGCATGAGGTGATGTTGTTGTAGAAGCCCCTGCTACAGCCAGTATGGGGATGTTACTGTAGATGCCCCTGCTACAGTGCATGAGGTGAAGTTTCTGTAGATGCCCCTGCTACAGCCCATGATGTGGTGTTGCTGTAAATGCCCCTACTACAGCCTGAGATGTAACGTTGATGTTGATGCCCCTGCTACAACTAGTAAGGTTCAATCGCAAAAGTCTCAACCAGTTAGCATTTTATCATCTGCCAAGTTGTTTGGATCAGAGAGCAAATGGGTCCTTTGTTCAACTATCTAAGTGAATTGGCTTGTGATCAATGTGAAACTGTCAATCCCTTTCTGTAGAATTGTGATGTTGAGACTTAAGCTTGAGCCTTTGTTGCAGCCGGGGCGGTGATGTTGCTGTAGATGCCCCTGCTGCAGCCGGTGTGGTAATGTAGCTGTAGATGCCCCTGCTACAGTGCATGAGGCGATGTTACTGTAGATGCCCCTGTTACAGTGCATGAGGTGATGTTGCTGTAGATGCCCCTGCTACAGCGCATAAAGTGATGTTGCTGTAGATGCCCCTGCTACAGCGCATGAAGTGATGTTGCTGTAGATGCCCCTGCTACAGTGCATGAAGTGATGTTACTGTAGATGCCCCTGCTACAGTGCATGAGGTGATGTTGCTGTAGATGCCCCTGCTACAGTGCCTGAGTTGATGTTGCTGTAGATGCTCCTGCTACAGCCATGGATGTGATGTTGCTGTAGATGCCCCTGCTACAGTGCATGAGTTGAAGTTACTGTAGATGCCCCTGCTACAGTGCATGAGGTGATGTAGCCGTAGATGCCCCTGCTATGGTCAGTATGGAGATGTTACTGTAGATGCCCCTGCTACAGTGCATGAGGTGATGTTGCTGTAGATGCCCCTGCTACACTGCATGAGGTGATGTTGCTGTAGATGCCCCTGCAACAGCGCATGAGGTTATGTTGCTGTAGATGCCCCTGCTACAGTGCATGAGGTGATGTTGCTGTAGATGCCCCTGCTACAGTGCATGAGGCTATGTTGCTGTAGATGCCCCTGCTACAGTGCATGAGGTGATGTTGCTGTAGATGCCCCTGCTATAGTGCATGAGGCAACGTTGCTGTAGATGCCCCTGCTACAGTGCATGAGGTGATGTTGCTGTAGATGCCCCTGCTACAGTGCATGAGGCTATGTTGCTGTAGATGCCCCTGCTACAGCGCATGAGGAAATGTTGCTGTAGATGCCCCTGCTACAGTGATGATGTGATGTTACTGTAGATGCCCCTGTACAGTGCATGAAATAATGTTACTGTAGATGCCCCTGCTACAGTGCATGAGGCGATGTTGCTGTAGATGCCCCTGCTACAGTGCATGAGGCCATGTTACTGTAGATGCCCCTGCTACAGTGCATGAGGCCATGTTGCTGTAGATGCCCCTGCTACAGCGCATGAAGTGATGTTGCTGTAGATGCCCCTGCTACAGTGCATGAGGTGATGTTGCTGTAGATGCCCCTGCTACAGTGCATGAGGCGATGTTGCTGTAGATGCCCCTGCTACAGTGCATGAAGTGATGTTGCTGTAGATGCCCCTGCTACAGTGCATGAAATAATGTTGCTGTAGATGCCCCTGCTACAGTGCATGAGGCGATGTTACTGTAGATGCCCCTGCTACAGTGCATGAGGGGATGTTGCTGTAGATGCCCCTGCTACAGTGCATGAGGTGAAGTTACTGTAGATGCCCCTGCTACAATGCATGAGGTGATGTAGCCGTAGATGCCCCTGCTACGGTCAGTAAGGAGATGTTACTGTAGATGCCCCTGCTACAGTGCATGAGGTGTTGTTGCAGTAGATGCCCCTGCTACACTGCATGAGGTGATGTTGCTGTAGATGCCCCTGCTACACTGCATGAGGTGATGTTGCTGTAGATGCCCCTGCTACAGTGCATGAGGTGATGTTGCTGTAGATGCCCCTGCTACAGCGCATGAGGTGATGTTGCTGTAGATGCCCTGCTACAGCACATGAGGTGATGTTGCTGTAGATGCCCCTGCTACAGCGCATGAGGTGATGTTGCTGTAGATGCCCCTGCTACAGCGCATTAGGTGATGTTGCTGTAGATGCCCCTACTACAGCGCATGAGGTGATGTTGCTGTAGATGCCCGTGCTACAGTGCATAAGGTGATGTTGCTGTAGATGCCCCTGCTACAGTGCATCAGGCTATGTTGCTGTAGATGCCCCTGCTGTAGCCCATGAGGCAATGTTGCTGTAGATGCCCCTGCTACAGTGCATGAGGTGATGTTGCTGTAGATGCCCCTGCTACAGTGCATGAGGCTATGTTGCTGTAGATGCCCCTGCTACAGTGCATGAGGAAATGTTGCTGTTGATGCCCCTGCTACAGTGATGATGTGATGTTACTGTAGATGCCCCTGCTACAGTGCATGAAATAATGTTACTGTAGATGCCCCTGCTACAGTGCATGAGGCGATGTTGCTGTAGATGCCCCTGCTACAGTGCATCAGGCGATGTTACTGTAGATGCCCCTGCTACAGTGCATGAGGCCATGTTACTGTAGATGCCCCTGCTACAGTGCATGAGGCCATGTTGCTGTAGATGCCCCTGCTACAGCGCATGAAGTGATGTTGCTGTAGATGCCCCTGCTACAGTGCATGAAATAATGTTAATGTAGATGCCCCTGCTACAGTGCATGAGGTGATGTTGCTGTAGATGCCCCTGCTACAGTGCATGAGGCGATGTTACTGTAGATGCCCCTGCTACAGTGCATGAGGCCATGTTGCTTGAGATGCCCTGCTACAGTGCATGAGGCCATGTTGCTGTAGATGCCCCTGCTACAGTGCATGAGGTGATGTTGCTGTAGATGCCCCTGCTACAGCCAGTATTGAGATGTTACTGTAGATGCCCCTGCTACAGTGCATGAAGTGATGTTGCTGTAGATGCCCCTGCTACAGTGCATGAGGCGATGTTGCTGTAGATGCCCCTGCTACAGTGCATGAAGTGATGTTGCTGTAGATGCCCCTGCTATAGTGCATGAAATGATGTTGCTGTAGATGCCCCTGCTACAGTGCATGAGGCGATGTTGCTGTTGATGCCCCTGCTACAGTGCATGAAGTGATGTTGCTGTAGATGCCCCTGCTACAGTGCATGAGGTGATGTTGTTGTAGAAGCCCCTGCTACAGCCAGTATGGGGATGTTACTGTAGATGCCCCTGCTACAGTGCATGAGGTGAAGTTTCTGTAGATGCCCCTGCTACAGCCCATGATGTGGTGTTGCTGTAAATGCCCCTACTACAGCCTGAGATGTAACGTTGATGTTGATGCCCCTGCTACAACTAGTAAGGTTCAATCGCAAAAGTCTCAACCAGTTAGCATTTTATCATCTGCCAAGTTGTTTGGATCAGAGAGCAAATGGGTCCTTTGTTCAACTATCTAAGTGAATTGGCTTGTGATCAATGTGAAACTGTCAATCCCTTTCTGTAGAATTGTGATGTTGAGACTTAAGCTTGAGCCTTTGTTGCAGCCGGGGCGGTGATGTTGCTGTAGATGCCCCTGCTGCAGCCGGTGTGGTAATGTAGCTGTAGATGCCCCTGCTACAGTGCATGAGGCGATGTTACTGTAGATGCCCCTGTTACAGTGCATGAGGTGATGTTGCTGTAGATGCCCCTGCTACAGCGCATAAAGTGATGTTGCTGTAGATGCCCCTGCTACAGCGCATGAAGTGATGTTGCTGTAGATGCCCCTGCTACAGTGCATGAAGTGATGTTACTGTAGATGCCCCTGCTACAGTGCATGAGGTGATGTTGCTGTAGATGCCCCTGCTACAGTGCCTGAGTTGATGTTGCTGTAGATGCTCCTGCTACAGCCATGGATGTGATGTTGCTGTAGATGCCCCTGCTACAGTGCATGAGTTGAAGTTACTGTAGATGCCCCTGCTACAGTGCATGAGGTGATGTAGCCGTAGATGCCCCTGCTATGGTCAGTATGGAGATGTTACTGTAGATGATCTGCTACAGTGCATGAGGTGATGTTGCTGTAGATGCCCCTGCTACACTGCATGAGGTGATGTTGCTGTAGATGCCCCTGCAACAGCGCATGAGGTTATGTTGCTGTAGATGCCCCTGCTACAGTGCATGAGGTGATGTTGCTGTAGATGCCCCTGCTACAGTGCATGAGGCTATGTTGCAGTAGATGCCCCTGCTACAGTGCATGAGGTGATGTTGCTGTAGATGCCCCTGCTATAGTGCATGAGGCAACGTTGCTGTAGATGCCCCTGCTACAGTGCATGAGGTGATGTTGCTGTAGATGCCCCTGCTACAGTGCATGAGGCTATGTTGCTGTAGATGCCCCTGCTACAGCGCATGAGGAAATGTTGCTGTAGATGCCCCTGCTACAGTGATGATGTGATGTTACTGTAGATGCCCCTGTACAGTGCATGAAATAATGTTACTGTAGATGCCCCTGCTACAGTGCATGAGGCGATGTTGCTGTAGATGCCCCTGCTACAGTGCATGAGGCCATGTTACTGTAGATGCCCCTGCTACAGTGCATGAGGCCATGTTGCTGTAGATGCCCCTGCTACAGCGCATGAAGTGATGTTGCTGTAGATGCCCCTGCTACAGTGCATGAGGTGATGTTGCTGTAGATGCCCCTGCTACAGTGCATGAGGCGATGTTGCTGTAGATGCCCCTGCTACAGTGCATGAAGTGATGTTGCTGTAGATGCCCCTGCTACAGTGCATGAAATAATGTTGCTGTAGATGCCCCTGCTACATTGCATGAGGCGATGTTACTGTAGATGCCCCTGCTACAGTGCATGAGGGGATGTTGCTGTAGATGCCCCTGCTACAGTGCATGAGGTGAAGTTACTGTAGATGCCCCTGCTACAATGCATGAGGTGATGTAGCCGTAGATGCCCCTGCTACGGTCAGTAAGGAGATGTTACTGTAGATGCCCCTGCTACAGTGCATGAGGTGTTGTTGCAGTAGATGCCCCTGCTACACTGCATGAGGTGATGTTGCTGTAGATGCCCCTGCTACACTGCATGAGGTGATGTTGCTGTAGATGCCCCTGCTACAGTGCATGAGGTGATGTTGCTGTAGATGCCCCTGCTACAGCGCATGAGGTGATGTTGCTGTAGATGCCCTGCTACAGCACATGAGGTGATGTTGCTGTAGATGCCCCTGCTACAGCGCATGAGGTGATGTTGCTGTAGATGCCCCTGCTACAGCGCATTAGGTGATGTTGCTGTAGATGCCCCTACTACAGCGCATGAGGTGATGTTGCTGTAGATGCCCGTGCTACAGTGCATAAGGTGATGTTGCTGTAGATGCCCCTGCTACAGTGCATCAGGCTATGTTGCTGTAGATGCCCCTGCTGTAGCCCATGAGGCAATGTTGCTGTAGATGCCCCTGCTACAGTGCATGAGGTGATGTTGCTGTAGATGCCCCTGCTACAGTGCATGAGGCTATGTTGCTGTAGATGCCCCTGCTACAGTGCATGAGGAAATGTTGCTGTTGATGCCCCTGCTACAGTGATGATGTGATGTTACTGTAGATGCCCCTGCTACAGTGCATGAAATAATGTTACTGTAGATGCCCCTGCTACAGTGCATGAGGCGATGTTGCTGTAGATGCCCCTGCTACAGTGCATCAGGCGATGTTACTGTAGATGCCCCTGCTACAGTGCATGAGGCCATGTTACTGTAGATGCCCCTGCTACAGTGCATGAGGCCATGTTGCTGTAGATGCCCCTGCTACAGCGCATGAAGTGATGTTGCTGTAGATGCCCCTGCTACAGTGCATGAAATAATGTTAATGTAGATGCCCCTGCTACAGTGCATGAGGTGATGTTGCTGTAGATGCCCCTGCTACAGTGCATGAGGCGATGTTACTGTAGATGCCCCTGCTACAGTGCATGAGGCCATGTTGCTTGAGATGCCCTGCTACAGTGCATGAGGCCATGTTGCTGTAGATGCCCCTGCTACAGTGCATGAGGTGATGTTGCTGTAGATGCCCCTGCTACAGCCAGTATTGAGATGTTACTGTAGATGCCCCTGCTACAGTGCATGAAGTGATGTTGCTGTAGATGCCCCTGCTACAGTGCATGAGGCGATGTTGCTGTAGATGCCCCTGCTACAGTGCATGAAGTGATGTTGCTGTAGATGCCCCTGCTATAGTGCATGAAATGATGTTGCTGTAGATGCCCCTGCTACAGTGCATGAGGCGATGTTGCTGTTGATGCCCCTGCTACAGTGCATGAAGTGATGTTGCTGTAGATGCCCCTGCTACAGTGCATGAGGTGATGTTGTTGTAGAAGCCCCTGCTACAGCCAGTATGGGGATGTTACTGTAGATGCCCCTGCTACAGTGCATGAGGTGAAGTTTCTGTAGATGCCCCTGCTACAGCCCATGATGTGGTGTTGCTGTAAATGCCCCTACTACAGCCTGAGATGTAACGTTGATGTTGATGCCCCTGCTACAACTAGTAAGGTTCAATCGCAAAAGTCTCAACCAGTTAGCATTTTATCATCTGCCAAGTTGTTTGGATCAGAGAGCAAATGGGTCCTTTGTTCAACTATCTAAGTGAATTGGCTTGTGATCAATGTGAAACTGTCAATCCCTTTCTGTAGAATTGTGATGTTGAGACTTAAGCTTGAGCCTTTGTTGCAGCCGGGGCGGTGATGTTGCTGTAGATGCCCCTGCTGCAGCCGGTGTGGTAATGTAGCTGTAGATGCCCCTGCTACAGTGCATGAGGCGATGTTACTGTAGATGCCCCTGTTACAGTGCATGAGGTGATGTTGCTGTAGATGCCCCTGCTACAGCGCATAAAGTGATGTTGCTGTAGATGCCCCTGCTACAGCGCATGAAGTGATGTTGCTGTAGATGCCCCTGCTACAGTGCATGAAGTGATGTTACTGTAGATGCCCCTGCTACAGTGCATGAGGTGATGTTGCTGTAGATGCCCCTGCTACAGTGCCTGAGTTGATGTTGCTGTAGATGCTCCTGCTACAGCCATGGATGTGATGTTGCTGTAGATGCCCCTGCTACAGTGCATGAGTTGAAGTTACTGTAGATGCCCCTGCTACAGTGCATGAGGTGATGTAGCCGTAGATGCCCCTGCTATGGTCAGTATGGAGATGTTACTGTAGATGCCCCTGCTACAGTGCATGAGGTGATGTTGCTGTAGATGCCCCTGCTACACTGCATGAGGTGATGTTGCTGTAGATGCCCCTGCAACAGCGCATGAGGTTATGTTGCTGTAGATGCCCCTGCTACAGTGCATGAGGTGATGTTGCTGTAGATGCCCCTGCTACAGTGCATGAGGCTATGTTGCTGTAGATGCCCCTGCTACAGTGCATGAGGTGATGTTGCTGTAGATGCCCCTGCTATAGTGCATGAGGCAACGTTGCTGTAGATGCCCCTGCTACAGTGCATGAGGTGATGTTGCTGTAGATGCCCCTGCTACAGTGCATGAGGCTATGTTGCTGTAGATGCCCCTGCTACAGCGCATGAGGAAATGTTGCTGTAGATGCCCCTGCTACAGTGATGATGTGATGTTACTGTAGATGCCCCTGTACAGTGCATGAAATAATGTTACTGTAGATGCCCCTGCTACAGTGCATGAGGCGATGTTGCTGTAGATGCCCCTGCTACAGTGCATGAGGCCATGTTACTGTAGATGCCCCTGCTACAGTGCATGAGGCCATGTTGCTGTAGATGCCCCTGCTACAGCGCATGAAGTGATGTTGCTGTAGATGCCCCTGCTACAGTGCATGAGGTGATGTTGCTGTAGATGCCCCTGCTACAGTGCATGAGGCGATGTTGCTGTAGATGCCCCTGCTACAGTGCATGAAGTGATGTTGCTGTAGATGCCCCTGCTACAGTGCATGAAATAATGTTGCTGTAGATGCCCCTGCTACAGTGCATGAGGCGATGTTACTGTAGATGCCCCTGCTACAGTGCATGAGGGGATGTTGCTGTAGATGCCCCTGCTACAGTGCATGAGGTGAAGTTACTGTAGATGCCCCTGCTACAATGCATGAGGTGATGTAGCCGTAGATGCCCCTGCTACGGTCAGTAAGGAGATGTTACTGTAGATGCCCCTGCTACAGTGCATGAGGTGTTGTTGCAGTAGATGCCCCTGCTACACTGCATGAGGTGATGTTGCTGTAGATGCCCCTGCTACACTGCATGAGGTGATGTTGCTGTAGATGCCCCTGCTACAGTGCATGAGGTGATGTTGCTGTAGATGCCCCTGCTACAGCGCATGAGGTGATGTTGCTGTAGATGCCCTGCTACAGCACATGAGGTGATGTTGCTGTAGATGCCCCTGCTACAGCGCATGAGGTGATGTTGCTGTAGATGCCCCTGCTACAGCGCATTAGGTGATGTTGCTGTAGATGCCCCTACTACAGCGCATGAGGTGATGTTGCTGTAGATGCCCGTGCTACAGTGCATAAGGTGATGTTGCTGTAGATGCCCCTGCTACAGTGCATCAGGCTATGTTGCTGTAGATGCCCCTGCTGTAGCCCATGAGGCAATGTTGCTGTAGATGCCCCTGCTACAGTGCATGAGGTGATGTTGCTGTAGATGCCCCTGCTACAGTGCATGAGGCTATGTTGCTGTAGATGCCCCTGCTACAGTGCATGAGGAAATGTTGCTGTTGATGCCCCTGCTACAGTGATGATGTGATGTTACTGTAGATGCCCCTGCTACAGTGCATGAAATAATGTTACTGTAGATGCCCCTGCTACAGTGCATGAGGCGATGTTGCTGTAGATGCCCCTGCTACAGTGCATCAGGCGATGTTACTGTAGATGCCCCTGCTACAGTGCATGAGGCCATGTTACTGTAGATGCCCCTGCTACAGTGCATGAGGCCATGTTGCTGTAGATGCCCCTGCTACAGCGCATGAAGTGATGTTGCTGTAGATGCCCCTGCTACAGTGCATGAAATAATGTTAATGTAGATGCCCCTGCTACAGTGCATGAGGTGATGTTGCTGTAGATGCCCCTGCTACAGTGCATGAGGCGATGTTACTGTAGATGCCCCTGCTACAGTGCATGAGGCCATGTTGCTTGAGATGCCCTGCTACAGTGCATGAGGCCATGTTGCTGTAGATGCCCCTGCTACAGTGCATGAGGTGATGTTGCTGTAGATGCCCCTGCTACAGCCAGTATTGAGATGTTACTGTAGATGCCCCTGCTACAGTGCATGAAGTGATGTTGCTGTAGATGCCCCTGCTACAGTGCATGAGGCGATGTTGCTGTAGATGCCCCTGCTACAGTGCATGAAGTGATGTTGCTGTAGATGCCCCTGCTATAGTGCATGAAATGATGTTGCTGTAGATGCCCCTGCTACAGTGCATGAGGCGATGTTGCTGTTGATGCCCCTGCTACAGTGCATGAAGTGATGTTGCTGTAGATGCCCCTGCTACAGTGCATGAGGTGATGTTGTTGTAGAAGCCCCTGCTACAGCCAGTATGGGGATGTTACTGTAGATGCCCCTGCTACAGTGCATGAGGTGAAGTTTCTGTAGATGCCCCTGCTACAGCCCATGATGTGGTGTTGCTGTAAATGCCCCTACTACAGCCTGAGATGTAACGTTGATGTTGATGCCCCTGCTACAACTAGTAAGGTTCAATCGCAAAAGTCTCAACCAGTTAGCATTTTATCATCTGCCAAGTTGTTTGGATCAGAGAGCAAATGGGTCCTTTGTTCAACTATCTAAGTGAATTGGCTTGTGATCAATGTGAAACTGTCAATCCCTTTCTGTAGAATTGTGATGTTGAGACTTAAGCTTGAGCCTTTGTTGCAGCCGGGGCGGTGATGTTGCTGTAGATGCCCCTGCTGCAGCCGGTGTGGTAATGTAGCTGTAGATGCCCCTGCTACAGTGCATGAGGCGATGTTACTGTAGATGCCCCTGTTACAGTGCATGAGGTGATGTTGCTGTAGATGCCCCTGCTACAGCGCATAAAGTGATGTTGCTGTAGATGCCCCTGCTACAGCGCATGAAGTGATGTTGCTGTAGATGCCCCTGCTACAGTGCATGAAGTGATGTTACTGTAGATGCCCCTGCTACAGTGCATGAGGTGATGTTGCTGTAGATGCCCCTGCTACAGTGCCTGAGTTGATGTTGCTGTAGATGCTCCTGCTACAGCCATGGATGTGATGTTGCTGTAGATGCCCCTGCTACAGTGCATGAGTTGAAGTTACTGTAGATGCCCCTGCTACAGTGCATGAGGTGATGTAGCCGTAGATGCCCCTGCTATGGTCAGTATGGAGATGTTACTGTAGATGATCTGCTACAGTGCATGAGGTGATGTTGCTGTAGATGCCCCTGCTACACTGCATGAGGTGATGTTGCTGTAGATGCCCCTGCAACAGCGCATGAGGTTATGTTGCTGTAGATGCCCCTGCTACAGTGCATGAGGTGATGTTGCTGTAGATGCCCCTGCTACAGTGCATGAGGCTATGTTGCAGTAGATGCCCCTGCTACAGTGCATGAGGTGATGTTGCTGTAGATGCCCCTGCTATAGTGCATGAGGCAACGTTGCTGTAGATGCCCCTGCTACAGTGCATGAGGTGATGTTGCTGTAGATGCCCCTGCTACAGTGCATGAGGCTATGTTGCTGTAGATGCCCCTGCTACAGCGCATGAGGAAATGTTGCTGTAGATGCCCCTGCTACAGTGATGATGTGATGTTACTGTAGATGCCCCTGTACAGTGCATGAAATAATGTTACTGTAGATGCCCCTGCTACAGTGCATGAGGCGATGTTGCTGTAGATGCCCCTGCTACAGTGCATGAGGCCATGTTACTGTAGATGCCCCTGCTACAGTGCATGAGGCCATGTTGCTGTAGATGCCCCTGCTACAGCGCATGAAGTGATGTTGCTGTAGATGCCCCTGCTACAGTGCATGAGGTGATGTTGCTGTAGATGCCCCTGCTACAGTGCATGAGGCGATGTTGCTGTAGATGCCCCTGCTACAGTGCATGAAGTGATGTTGCTGTAGATGCCCCTGCTACAGTGCATGAAATAATGTTGCTGTAGATGCCCCTGCTACATTGCATGAGGCGATGTTACTGTAGATGCCCCTGCTACAGTGCATGAGGGGATGTTGCTGTAGATGCCCCTGCTACAGTGCATGAGGTGAAGTTACTGTAGATGCCCCTGCTACAATGCATGAGGTGATGTAGCCGTAGATGCCCCTGCTACGGTCAGTAAGGAGATGTTACTGTAGATGCCCCTGCTACAGTGCATGAGGTGTTGTTGCAGTAGATGCCCCTGCTACACTGCATGAGGTGATGTTGCTGTAGATGCCCCTGCTACACTGCATGAGGTGATGTTGCTGTAGATGCCCCTGCTACAGTGCATGAGGTGATGTTGCTGTAGATGCCCCTGCTACAGCGCATGAGGTGATGTTGCTGTAGATGCCCTGCTACAGCACATGAGGTGATGTTGCTGTAGATGCCCCTGCTACAGCGCATGAGGTGATGTTGCTGTAGATGCCCCTGCTACAGCGCATTAGGTGATGTTGCTGTAGATGCCCCTACTACAGCGCATGAGGTGATGTTGCTGTAGATGCCCGTGCTACAGTGCATAAGGTGATGTTGCTGTAGATGCCCCTGCTACAGTGCATCAGGCTATGTTGCTGTAGATGCCCCTGCTGTAGCCCATGAGGCAATGTTGCTGTAGATGCCCCTGCTACAGTGCATGAGGTGATGTTGCTGTAGATGCCCCTGCTACAGTGCATGAGGCTATGTTGCTGTAGATGCCCCTGCTACAGTGCATGAGGAAATGTTGCTGTTGATGCCCCTGCTACAGTGATGATGTGATGTTACTGTAGATGCCCCTGCTACAGTGCATGAAATAATGTTACTGTAGATGCCCCTGCTACAGTGCATGAGGCGATGTTGCTGTAGATGCCCCTGCTACAGTGCATCAGGCGATGTTACTGTAGATGCCCCTGCTACAGTGCATGAGGCCATGTTACTGTAGATGCCCCTGCTACAGTGCATGAGGCCATGTTGCTGTAGATGCCCCTGCTACAGCGCATGAAGTGATGTTGCTGTAGATGCCCCTGCTACAGTGCATGAAATAATGTTAATGTAGATGCCCCTGCTACAGTGCATGAGGTGATGTTGCTGTAGATGCCCCTGCTACAGTGCATGAGGCGATGTTACTGTAGATGCCCCTGCTACAGTGCATGAGGCCATGTTGCTTGAGATGCCCTGCTACAGTGCATGAGGCCATGTTGCTGTAGATGCCCCTGCTACAGTGCATGAGGTGATGTTGCTGTAGATGCCCCTGCTACAGCCAGTATTGAGATGTTACTGTAGATGCCCCTGCTACAGTGCATGAAGTGATGTTGCTGTAGATGCCCCTGCTACAGTGCATGAGGCGATGTTGCTGTAGATGCCCCTGCTACAGTGCATGAAGTGATGTTGCTGTAGATGCCCCTGCTATAGTGCATGAAATGATGTTGCTGTAGATGCCCCTGCTACAGTGCATGAGGCGATGTTGCTGTTGATGCCCCTGCTACAGTGCATGAAGTGATGTTGCTGTAGATGCCCCTGCTACAGTGCATGAGGTGATGTTGTTGTAGAAGCCCCTGCTACAGCCAGTATGGGGATGTTACTGTAGATGCCCCTGCTACAGTGCATGAGGTGAAGTTTCTGTAGATGCCCCTGCTACAGCCCATGATGTGGTGTTGCTGTAAATGCCCCTACTACAGCCTGAGATGTAACGTTGATGTTGATGCCCCTGCTACAACTAGTAAGGTTCAATCGCAAAAGTCTCAACCAGTTAGCATTTTATCATCTGCCAAGTTGTTTGGATCAGAGAGCAAATGGGTCCTTTGTTCAACTATCTAAGTGAATTGGCTTGTGATCAATGTGAAACTGTCAATCCCTTTCTGTAGAATTGTGATGTTGAGACTTAAGCTTGAGCCTTTGTTGCAGCCGGGGCGGTGATGTTGCTGTAGATGCCCCTGCTGCAGCCGGTGTGGTAATGTAGCTGTAGATGCCCCTGCTACAGTGCATGAGGCGATGTTACTGTAGATGCCCCTGTTACAGTGCATGAGGTGATGTTGCTGTAGATGCCCCTGCTACAGCGCATAAAGTGATGTTGCTGTAGATGCCCCTGCTACAGCGCATGAAGTGATGTTGCTGTAGATGCCCCTGCTACAGTGCATGAAGTGATGTTACTGTAGATGCCCCTGCTACAGTGCATGAGGTGATGTTGCTGTAGATGCCCCTGCTACAGTGCCTGAGTTGATGTTGCTGTAGATGCTCCTGCTACAGCCATGGATGTGATGTTGCTGTAGATGCCCCTGCTACAGTGCATGAGTTGAAGTTACTGTAGATGCCCCTGCTACAGTGCATGAGGTGATGTAGCCGTAGATGCCCCTGCTATGGTCAGTATGGAGATGTTACTGTAGATGCCCCTGCTACAGTGCATGAGGTGATGTTGCTGTAGATGCCCCTGCTACACTGCATGAGGTGATGTTGCTGTAGATGCCCCTGCAACAGCGCATGAGGTTATGTTGCTGTAGATGCCCCTGCTACAGTGCATGAGGTGATGTTGCTGTAGATGCCCCTGCTACAGTGCATGAGGCTATGTTGCTGTAGATGCCCCTGCTACAGTGCATGAGGTGATGTTGCTGTAGATGCCCCTGCTATAGTGCATGAGGCAACGTTGCTGTAGATGCCCCTGCTACAGTGCATGAGGTGATGTTGCTGTAGATGCCCCTGCTACAGTGCATGAGGCTATGTTGCTGTAGATGCCCCTGCTACAGCGCATGAGGAAATGTTGCTGTAGATGCCCCTGCTACAGTGATGATGTGATGTTACTGTAGATGCCCCTGTACAGTGCATGAAATAATGTTACTGTAGATGCCCCTGCTACAGTGCATGAGGCGATGTTGCTGTAGATGCCCCTGCTACAGTGCATGAGGCCATGTTACTGTAGATGCCCCTGCTACAGTGCATGAGGCCATGTTGCTGTAGATGCCCCTGCTACAGCGCATGAAGTGATGTTGCTGTAGATGCCCCTGCTACAGTGCATGAGGTGATGTTGCTGTAGATGCCCCTGCTACAGTGCATGAGGCGATGTTGCTGTAGATGCCCCTGCTACAGTGCATGAAGTGATGTTGCTGTAGATGCCCCTGCTACAGTGCATGAAATAATGTTGCTGTAGATGCCCCTGCTACAGTGCATGAGGCGATGTTACTGTAGATGCCCCTGCTACAGTGCATGAGGGGATGTTGCTGTAGATGCCCCTGCTACAGTGCATGAGGTGAAGTTACTGTAGATGCCCCTGCTACAATGCATGAGGTGATGTAGCCGTAGATGCCCCTGCTACGGTCAGTAAGGAGATGTTACTGTAGATGCCCCTGCTACAGTGCATGAGGTGTTGTTGCAGTAGATGCCCCTGCTACACTGCATGAGGTGATGTTGCTGTAGATGCCCCTGCTACACTGCATGAGGTGATGTTGCTGTAGATGCCCCTGCTACAGTGCATGAGGTGATGTTGCTGTAGATGCCCCTGCTACAGCGCATGAGGTGATGTTGCTGTAGATGCCCTGCTACAGCACATGAGGTGATGTTGCTGTAGATGCCCCTGCTACAGCGCATGAGGTGATGTTGCTGTAGATGCCCCTGCTACAGTGCATGAGGCTATGTTGCTGTAGATGCCCCTGCTACAGCGCATGAGGAAATGTTGCTGTAGATGCCCCTGCTACAGTGATGATGTGATGTTACTGTAGATGCCCCTGTACAGTGCATGAAATAATGTTACTGTAGATGCCCCTGCTACAGTGCATGAGGCGATGTTGCTGTAGATGCCCCTGCTACAGTGCATGAGGCGATGTTACTGTAGATGCCCCTGCTACAGTGCATGAGGCCCTGTTACTGTAGATGCCCCTGCTACAGTGCATGAGGCCATGTTGCTGTAGATGCCCCTGCTACAGCGCATGAAGTGATGTTGCTGTAGATGCCCCTGCTACAGTGCATGAGGTGATGTTGCTGTAGATGCCCCTGCTACAGTGCATGAGGCGATGTTGCTGTAGATGCCCCTGCTACAGTGCATGAAGTGATGTTGCTGTAGATGCCCCTGCTACAGTGCATGAAATAATGTTGCTGTAGATGCCCCTGCTACAGTGCATGAGGCGATGTTACTGTAGATGCCCCTGCTACAGTGCATGAGGGGATGTTGCTGTAGATGCCCCTGCTACAGTGCATGAGGTGAAGTTACTGTAGATGCCCCTGCTACAATGCATGAGGTGATGTAGCCGTAGATGTCCCTGCTACGGTCAGTAAGGAGATGTTACTGTAGATGCCCCTGCTACAGTGCATGAGGTGATGTTGCAGTAGATGCCCCTGCTACACTGCATGAGGTGATGTTGCTGTAGATGCCCCTGCTACACTGCATGAGGTGATGTTGCTGTAGATGCCCCTGCTACAGTGCATGAGGTGATGTTGCTGTAGATGCCCCTGCTACAGCGCATGAGGTGATGTTGCTGTAGATGCCCTGCTACAGTGCATGAGGTGATGTTGCTGTAGATGCCCCTGCTACAGCGCATGAGGTGATGTTGCTGTAGATGCCCCTTCTACAGCGCATTAGGTGATGTTGCTGTAGATGCCCCTACTACAGCGCATGAGGTGATGTTGCTGTAGATGCCCGTGCTACAGTGCATAAGGTGATGTTGCTGTAGATGCCCCTGCTACAGTGCATCAGGCTATGTTGCTGTAGATGCCCCTGCTACAGTGCATGAGGCAATGTTGCTGTAGATGCCCCTGCTACAGTGCATGAGGTGATGTTGCTGTAGATGCCCCTGCTACAGTGCATGAGGAAATGTTGCTGTTGATGCCCCTGCTACAGTGATGATGTGATGTTACTGTAGATGCCCCTGCTACAGTGCATGAAATAATGTTACTGTAGATGCCCCTGCTACAGTGCATGAGGCGATGTTGCTGTAGATGCCCCTGCTACAGTGCATCAGGCGATGTTACTGTAGATGCCCCTGCTACAGTGCATGAGGCCATGTTACTGTAGATGCCCCTGCTACAGTGCATGAGGCCATGTTACTGTAGATGCCCCTGCTACAGCGCATGAAGTGATGTTGCTGTAGATGCCCCTGCTACAGTGCATAAAATAATGTTAATGTAGATGCCCCTGCTACAGTGCATGAGGTGATGTTGCTGTAGATGCCCCTGCTACAGTGCATGAGGCGATGTTACTGTAGATGCCCCTGCTACAGTGCATGAGGCCATGTTGCTGTAGATGCCCTGCTACAGTGCATGAGGCCATGTTGCTGTAGATGCCCCTGCTACAGTGCATGAGGTGATGTTGCTGTAGATGCCCCTGCTACAGCTAGTATTGAGATGTTACTGTAGATGCCCCTGCTACAGTGCATGAAGTGATGTTGCTGTAGATGCCCCTGCTACAGTGCATGAGGCGATGTTGCTGTTGATTCCCCCTTCTACAGTGCATGAAGTTATGATGCTGTAGATGCCCCTGCTATAGTGCATGAAATGATGTTGCTGTAGATGCCCCTGCTACAGTGCATGAGGCGATGTTGCTGTAGATGCCCCTGCTACAGTGCATGAAGTGATGTTGCTGTAGATGCCCCTGCTACAGTGCATGAGGTGATGTTGTTGTAGAAGCCCCTGCTACAGCCAGTATGGGGATGTTACTGTAGATGCCCCTGCTACAGTGCATGAGGTGAAGTTTCTGTAGATGCCCCTGCTACAGCCCATGATGTGGTGTTGCTGTAAATGCCCCTACTACAGCCTGAGATGTAACGTTGATGTTGATGCCCCTGCTACAACTAGTAAGGTTCAATCGCAAAAGTCTCAACCAGTTAGCATTTTATCATCTGCCAAGTTGTTTGGATCAGAGAGCAAATGGGTCCTTTGTTCAACTATCTAAGTGAATTGGCTTGTGATCAATGTGAAACTGTCAATCCCTTTCTGTAGAATTGTGATGTTGAGACTTAAGCTTGAGCCTTTGTTGCAGCCGGGGCGGTGATGTTGCTGTAGATGCCCCTGCTACAGCCGGTGTGGTAATGTAGCTGTAGATGCCCCTGCTACAGTGCATGAAGCGATGTTACTGTAGATGCCCCTGCTACAGTGCATGAGGCGATGTTGCTGTAGATGCCCCTGCTACAGTGCATGAGGTTAAGTTACTGTAGATGCCCCTGCTTCAGTGCATGAGGTGAAGTTACTGTAGATGCCCCTGCTACAATGCATGAGGTGATGTTGCTGTAGATGCCCCTGCTACAGTGCATGAAGTGATGTTGCTGTAGATGCCCCTGCTACAGTGCATGAAATGATGTTGCTGAAGATGCCCCTGCTACAGTGCATGAGGCGATGTTGCTGTAGATGACCCTGCTACACTGCATGAGGTGATGTTGCTGTAGATGCCCCTGCTACACTGCATGAGGCAATGTTGCTGTAGATGCCCCTGCTACAGTGCATGAGGTGATGTTGCTGTAGATGCCCCTGCTACAGTGCATGAGGAAATGTTGCTGTTGATGCCCCTGCTACAGTGATGATGTGATGTTACTGTAGATGCCCCTGCTACAGTGCATGAAATAATGTTACTGTAGATGCCCCTGCTACAGTGCATGAGGCGATGTTGCTGTAGATGCCCCTGCTACAGTGCATCAGGCGATGTTACTGTAGATGCCCCTGCTACAGTGCATGAGGCCATGTTACTGTAGATGCCCCTGCTACAGTGCATGAGGCCATGTTACTGTAGATGCCCCTGCTACAGCGCATGAAGTGATGTTGCTGTAGATGCCCCTGCTACAGTGCATGAAATAATGTTAATGTAGATGCCCCTGCTACAGTGCATGAGGTGATGTTGCTGTAGATGCCCCTGCTACAGTGCATGAGGCGATGTTACTGTAGATGCCCCTGCTACAGTGCATGAGGCCATGTTGCTGTAGATGCCCTGCTACAGTGCATGAGGCCATGTTGCTGTAGATGCCCCTGCTACAGTGCATGAGGTGATGTTGCTGTAGATGCCCCTGCTACAGCCAGTATTGAGATGTTACTGTAGATGCCCCTGCTACAGTGCATGAAGTGATGTTGCTGTAGATGCCCCTGCTACAGTGCATGAGGCGATGTTGCTGTTGATGCCCCTGCTACAGTGCATGAAGTTATGATGCTGTAGATGCCCCTGCTATAGTGCATGAAATGATGTTGCTGTAGATGCCCCTGCTACAGTGCATGAGGCGATGTTGCTGTAGATGCCCCTGCTACAGTGCATGAAGTGATGTTGCTGTAGATGCCCCTGCTACAGTGCATGAGGTGATGTTGTTGTAGAAGCCCCTGCTACAGCCAGTATGGGGATGTTACTGTAGATGCCCCTGCTACAGTGCATGAGGTGAAGTTTCTGTAGATGCCCCTGCTACAATGCATGAGGCGATGTTACTGTAGATACCCCTGCTACAGTGCATGAGGCGATGTTGCAGTAGATGCCCCTGCTACAGTGCATAAGGTGAAGTTACTGTAGATGCCCCTGCTTCAGTGCATGAGGTGAAGTTACTGTAGATGCCCCTGCTACAATGCATGAGGTGATGTTGCTGTAGATGCCCCTGCTACAGTGCATGAAGTGATGTTGCTGTAGATGCCCCTGCTACAGTGCATGAAATGATGTTGCTGTAGATGCCCCTGCTACAGTGCATGAGGCGATGTTGCTGTAGATGACCCTGCTACACTGCATGAGGTGATGTTGCTGTAGATGCCCCTGCTACACTGCATGAGGTGATGTTGCTGTAGATGCCCCTGCTACAGTGCATGAGGTGATGTTGCTGTAGATGCCCCTGCTACACTGCATGAGGTGATGTTGCTGTAGATGCCCCTGCTACAGTGCATGAGGTGATGTTGCTGTAGATGCCCCTGCTACAGCGCATTAGGTGATGTTGCTGTAGATGCCCCTACTACAGCGCATGAGGTGATATTGCTGTAGATGCCCCTGCTACAGTGCATGAGGCGATGTTACTGTAGATGCCCCTGCTACAGTGCATGATGCCATGTTGCTGTAGATGCCCCTGCTACAGTGCATGAGGTGATGTTGCTTTAGATGCCCCTGCTACACTGCATGTAGTGATGTTGCTGTAGATGCCCCTGCTACAGTGCATGAGGTGATGTTGCTGTAGATGCCCCTGCTACAGCGCATTAGGTGATGTTGCTGTAGATGCACCTGCTACAGCGCATTAGGTGATGTTGCTGTAGATGCCCCTACTACAGCGCATGAGGTGATGTTGCTGTAGATGCCCCTGCTACAGTGCAAGAGGCGATGTTACTGTAGATGCCCCTGCTACAGTGCATGATGCCATGTTGCTGTAGATGCCCCTGCTACAGTGCATGAGGCCATGTTGCTGTAGATGCCCCTGCTACAGCGCATGAAGTGATGTTGCTGTAGATGCCCCTGCTACAGTGCATGAGGCGATGTTGCTGTAGATGCCCCTGCTACAGTGCATGAAGTGATGTTGCTGTAGATGCCCCTGCTACAGTGCATGAATTAATGTTGCTGTAGATGCCCCTGCTACAGTGCATGAGGCGATGTTACTGTAGATGCCCCTGCTACAGTGCATGAGGGGATGTTGCTGTAGATGCCCCTGCTACAGTGCATGAGGTGAAGTTACTGTAGATGCCCCTGCTACAATGCATGAGGTGATGTAGCCGTAGATGCCCCTGCTACGGTCAGTAAGGAGATGTTACTGTAGATGCCCCTGCTACAGTGCATGAGGTGATGTTGCAGTAGATGCCCCTGCTACACTGCATGAGGTGATGTTGCTGTAGATGCCCCTGCTACACTGCATGAGGTGATGTTGCTGTAGATGCCCCTGCTACAGTGCATGAGGTGATGTTGCTGTAGATGCCCCTGCTACAGCGCATGAGGTGATGTTGCTGTAGTTGCCCTGCTACAGTGCATGAGGTGATGTTGCTGTAGATGCCCCTGCTACAGCGCATGAGGTGATGTTGCTGTAGATGCCCCTGCTACAGCGCATTAGGTGATGTTGCTGTAGATGCCCCTACTACAGCGCATGAGGCGATGTTGCCGTAGATGCCCGTGCTACAGTGCATAAGGTGATGTTGCTGTAGATGCCCCTGCTACAGTGCATCAGGCTATGTTGCTGTAGATGCCCCTGCTACAGTGCATGAGGCCATGTTGCTGTAGATGCCCCTGCTACAGCGCATGAAGTGATGTTGCTGTAGATGCCCCTGCTACAGTGCATGAAATAATGTTAATGTAGATGCCCCTGCTACAGTGCATGAGGCGATGTTGCTGTAGATGCCCCTGCTACAGTGCATCAGGCGATGTTACTGTAGATGCCCTTGCTACAGTGCATGAGGCCATGTTGCTGTACATGCCCATGCTATAGTGCATGAGGCCATGTTGCTGTAGATGCCCCTTCTACAGTGCATGAGGTGATGTTGCTGTAGATGCCCCTGCTACAGCCAGTATTGAGATGTTACTGTAGATGCCCCTGCTACAGTGCATGACGCGATGTTGCTGTAGATGCCCCTGCTACAGTGCATGAAGTGATGTTGCTGTAGATGCCCCTGCTACAGTGCATGAAGTGATGTTGCTGTAGATGCCCCTGCTATAGTGCATGAAATGATGTTGCTGTAGATGCCCCTGCTACAGTGTATGAGGCGATGTTGCTGTAGATGCCCCTGCTACAGTGCATGAAGTGATGTTGCTGTAGATGCCCCTGCTACAGTGCATGAGGTGATGTTGTTGTAGAAGCCCCTGCTACAGCCAGTATGGGGATGTTACTGTAGATGCCCCTGCTACAGTGCATGAGGTGAAGTTTCTGTAGATGCCCCTGCTACAGCCCATGATGTGGTGTTGCTGTAAATGCCCCTACTACAGCCTGAGATGTAACGTTGATGTTGATGCCCCTGCTACAACTAGTGAGGTTCAATCGCAAAAGTCTCAACCAGTTAGCATTTTATCATCTGCCAAGTTGTTTGGATCAGAGAGCAAATGGGTCCTTTGTTCAACTATCTAAGTGAATTGGCTTGTGATCAATGTGAAACTGTCAATCCCTTTCTGTAGAATTGTGATGTTGAGACTTAAGCTTGAGCCTTTGTTGCAGCCAGGGCCGTGATGTTGCTGTAGATGCCCCTGCTACAGCTGGTGTGGTAATGTAGCTGTAGATGCCCCTGCTACAGCGCATGAGGTGATGTTGCTGTAGATGCCCCTGCTACAGCCAGTATTGAGATGTTACTGTAGACGCCTCTGCTACAGCCAGTATTGGGATGTTGCTGTAGATGCCCCTGCTACAGCGCATGAGATGATGTTGCTGTAGATGCCCCTGCTACAGCGCATGAGGTGATGCTGCTGTAGATGCCCCTGCTACAGCCAGTATTGAGATGTTACTGTAGACGCCTCTGCTACAGCCAGTATTGAGATGTCACTGTAGACGCCCCTGCTACAGCACATGAGGTGATGTTGCTGTAGATGCCCCTGCTACAGCCAGTATTGAGATGTTACTGTAGATGCCCCTGCTACAGTGCATGAAGTGATGTTGCTGTAGATGCCCCTGCTACAGCCAGTATTGAGATGTTACTGTAGATGCCCCTGCAACAGTGCATGAAGTGATGTTGCTGTAGATGCCCCTGCTACAGTGCATGACGCGATGTTGCTGTAGATGCCCCTGCTACAGTGCATGAAGTGATGTTGCTGTAGATGCCCCTGCTACAGTGCATGAAGTGATGTTGCTGTAGATGCCCCTGCTATAGTGCATGAAATGATGTTGCTGTAGATGCCCCTGCTACAGTGCATGAGGCGATGTTGCTGTAGATGCCCCTGCTACAGTGCATGAAGTGTTGTTTCTGTAGATGCCCCTGCTACAGTGCATGAGGTGATGTTGTTGTAGAAGCCCCTGCTACAGCCAGTATGGGGATGTTACTGTAGATGCCCCTGCTACAGTGCATGAGGTGAAGTTTCTGTAGATGCCCCTGCTACAGCCCATGATGTGGTGTTGCTGTAAATGCCCCTACTACAGCCTGAGATGTAACGTTGATGTTGATGCCCCTGCTACAACTAGTGAGGTTCAATCGCAAAAGTCTCAACCAGTTAGCATTTTATCATCTGCCAAGTTGTTTGGATCAGAGAGCAAATGGGTCCTTTGTTCAACTATCTAAGTGAATTGGCTTGTGATCAATGTGAAACTGTCAATCCCTTTCTGTAGAATTGTGATGTTGAGACTTAAGCTTGAGCCTTTGTTGCAGCCAGGGCCGTGATGTTGCTGTAGATGCCCCTACTACAGCTGGTGTGGTAATGTAGCTGTAGATGCCCCTGCTACAGCGCATGAGGTGATGTTGCTGTAGATGCCCCTGCTACAGCCAGTATTGAGATGTTACTGTAGACGCCTCTGCTACAGCCAGTATTGAGATGTTACTGTAGATGCCCCTGCTACAGTGCATGAAGTGATGTTGCTGTAGATGCCCCTGCTACAGTGCATGAGGTGATGTTGCTGTAGATGCCCCTGCTACAGCGCATGAGATGATGTTGCTGTAGATGCCCCTGCTACAGCGCATGAGGTGATGTTGCTGTAGATGCCCCTGCTACAGCCAGTATTGAGATGTTACTGTAGACGCCTCTGCTACAGCCAGTATTGAGATGTCACTGTAGACGCCCCTGCTACAGCACATGAGGTGATGTTGCTGTAGATGCCCCTGCTACAGCCAGTATTGAGATGTTACTGTAGATGCCCCTGCTACAGTGCATGAAGTGAAGTGCTGTAGATGCCCCTGCTATAGTGCATGAAATGATGTTGCTGTTGATGCCCCTGCTACAGTGCATGAGGCGATGTTACTGTAGATGCCCCAGCTACAGTGCATGAGGCGATGTTGCTGTAGATGCCCCTGCTACAGTGCATGAGGTGAAGTTACTGTAGATGCCCCTGCTACAGTGCATGAGGTGAAGTTACTGTAGATGCCCCTGCTACAATGCCTGAGGTGATGTTGCTGTAGATGCCCCTGCTACAGTGCATGAAATGATGTTGCTGTAGATGCCCCTGCTACAGTGCATGAGGCGATGTTGCTGTAGATGCCCCTGCTACACTGCATGAGGTGATGTTGCTGTAGATGCCCCTGCTACACTGCATGAGGTGATGTTGCTGTAGATGCCCCTGCTACAGTGCATGAGGTGATGTTGCTGTAGATGCCCCTGCTACAGCGCATTAGGTGATGTTGCTGTAGATGCCCCTGCTACAGCGCATTAGGTGATGTTGCTGTAGATGCCCCTACTACAGCGCATGAGGTGATGTTGCTGTAGATGCCCCTGCTACAGTGCATGAGGCGATGTTACTGTAGATGCCCCTGCTACAGTGCATGATGCCATGTTGCTGTAGATGCCCCTGCTACAGTGCATGAGGCCATGTTGCTGTAGATGCCCCTTCTACAGCGCATGAAGTGATGTTGCTGTAGATGCCCCTGCTACAGTGCATGAAATAATGTTAATGTAGATGCCCCTGCTACAGTGCATGCGGCGATGTTACTGTAGATGCCCCTGCTACAGTGCATGAGGCCATGTTGCTGTACATGCCCATGCTACAGTGCATGAGGCCATGTTGCTGTAGATGCCCCTGCTACAGTGCATGAAATAATGTTAATGTAGATGCCCCTGCTACAGTGCATGAGGCAATGTTACTGTAGATGCCCATGCTACAGTGCATGAGGCCATATTGCTGTACATGCCCATGCTACAGTGCATGAGGCCATGTTGCTGTAGATGCCCCTGCTACAGTGCATGAGGTGATGTTGCTGTAGATGCCCCTGCTACAGCCAGTATTGAGATGTTACTGAAGATGCCCCTGCTACAGTGCATGAAGTGATGTTGCTGTAGATGCCCCTGCTACAGTGCATGACGCGATGTTGCTGTAGATGCCCCTGCTACAGTGCATGAAGTGATGTTGCTGTAGATGCCCCTGCTACAGTGCATGAAGTGATGTTGCTGTAGATGCCCCTGCTATAGTGCATGAAATGATGTTGCTGTAGATGCCCCTACTACAGTGCATGAGGTGATGTTGTTGTAGAAGCCCCTGCTACAGCCAGTATGGGGATGTTACTGTAGAAGCCCCTGCTACAGTGCATGAGGTGAAGTTTCTGTAGATGCCCCTGCTACAGCCCATGATGTGGTGTTGCTGTAAATGCCCCTACTACAGCCTGAGATGTAACGTTGATGTTGATGCCCCTGCTACAACTAGTGAGGTTCAATCGCAAAAGTCTCAACCAGTTAGCATTTTATCATCTGCCAAGTTGTTTGGAACAGAGAGCAAATGGGTCCTTTGTTCAACTATCTAAGTGAATTGGCTTGTGAGAATTGTGATGTTGAGACTTAAGCTTGAGCCTTTGTTGCAGCCAGGGCCGTGATGTTGCTGTAAATGCCCCTGCTACAGCCGGTGTGGTAATGTAGCTGTAGATGCCCCTGCTACAGTGCATGAGGTGATGTTGCTGTAGATGCCCCTGCTACAGTGCATGAGGTGATGTTGCTGTAGATGCCCCTGCTACAGTGCATGAAGTGATGTTACTGTAGATGCCCCTGCTACAGTGCATGAAGTGATGTTACTGTAGATGCTCCTGCTACAGTGCATGAGGTGATGTTGCTGTAGATGCCCCTGCTACAGTGCATGAGGCGATGTTGCTGTAGATGCCCCTGCTACAGTGCATGAGGCGATGTTACTGTAGATGCCCCTGCTACAGTGCATGAGGCCATGTTGCTGTAGATGCCCCTGCTACAGTGCATGAGGCCATGTTGCTGTAGATACCCATGCTACAGTGCATGAGGTGATGTTGCTGTAGATGCCCCTGCTACAGTGCATGAAGTGATGTTACTGTAGATGCCCCTGCTCCAGTGCATGAAGTGATGTTGCTGTAGATGCCCCTGCTACAGTGCATGAGGCGATGTTACTGTAGATGCCCCTGCTACAGCGCATGAGGCCATATTGCTGTAGATGCCCCTGCTACAGCGCATGAGGTGATGTTGCTGTAGATGACCCTGCTACAGCCAGTATTGAGATGTTACTGTAGACGCCCCTGCTACAGCCAGTATTGAGATGTTACTGTAGACGCCCCTGCTACAGCACATGAGGTGATGTTGCTGTAGATGCCCCTGCTACAGCCAGTATTGAGATGTTACTGTAGATGCCCCTGCTACAGTGCATGAAGTGATGTTGCTGTAGATGCCCCTGCTACAGTGCATGATATGATGTTGCTGTAGATGCCCCTGCTACAGTGCATGAGGCGATGTTACTGTAGATGCCCCTGCTACAGTGCATGAGGCGATGTTGCTGTAGATGCCCCTGCTACAGTGCATGAGGTGAAGTTACTGTAGATGCCCCTGCTTCAGTGCATGAGGTGAAGTTACTGTAGATGCCCCTGCTACAATGCATGAGGTGATGTTGCTGTAGATGCCCCTGCTACAATGCATGAAGTGATGTTGCTGTAGATGCCCCTGCTACAGTGCATGAAATGATGTTGCTGTAGATGCCCCTGCTACAGTGCATGAGGCGATGTTGCTGTAGATGACCCTGCTACACTGCATGAGGTGATGTTGCTGTAGATGCCCCTGCTACACTGCATGAGGTGATGTTGCTGTAGATGCCCCTGCTACAGTGCATGAGGTGATGTTGCTGTAGATGCCCCTGCTACAGTGCATGAGGTGATGTTGCTGTTGATGCCCCTGCTACAGCGCATTAGGTGATGTTGCTGTAGATGCCCCTGCTACAGCGCATTAGGTGATGTTGCTGTAGATGCCCCTGCTACAGTGCATGAGGCGATGTTACTGTAGATGCCCCTGCTACAGTGCATGATGCCATGTTGCTGTAGATGCCCCTGCTACAGTGCATGAGGCCATGTTGCTGTAGATGCCCCTGCTACAGCGCATGAAGTGATGTTGCTGTAGATGCCCCTGCTACAGTGCATGAAATAATGTAAATGTAGATGCCCCTGCTACAGTGCATGAGGCGATGTTGCTGTAGATGCCCCTGCTACAATGCATGAGGCGATGTTACTGTAGATGCCCCTGCTACAGTGCATGAGGCCATGTTGCTGTACATGCCCATGCTATAGTGCATGAGGCCATGTTGCTGTAGATGCCCCTGCTACAGTGCATGAGGTGATGTTGCTGTAGATGCCCCTGCTACAGCCAGTATTGAGATGTTACTGTAGATGCCCCTGCTACAGTGCATGAAGTGATGTTGCTGTAGATGCCCCTGCTACAGTGCATGATGCGATGTTGCTGTAGATGCCCCTGCTACAGTGCATGAAGTGATGTTGCTGTAGATGCCCCTGCTACAGTGCATGAAGTGATGTTGCTGTAGATGCCCCTGCTATAGTGCATGAAATGATGTTGCTGTAGATGCCCCTGCTACAGTGCATGAGGCGATGTTGCTGTAGATGCCCCTGCTACAGTGCATGAAGTGATGTTGCTGTAGATGCCCCTGCTACAGTGCATGAGGTGATGTTGTTGTAGAAGCCCCTGCTACAGCCAGTATGGGGATGTTACTGTAGATGCCCCTGCTACAGTGCATGAGGTGAAGTTTCTGTAGATGCCCCTGCTACAGCCCATGATGTGGTGTTGCTGTAAATGCCCCTACTACAGCCTGAGATGTAACGTTGATGTTGATGCCCCTGCTACAACTAGTGAGGTTCAATTGCAAAAGTCTCAACCAGTTAGCATTTTATCATCTGCCAAGTTGTTTGGATCAGAGAGCAAATGGGTCCTTTGTTCAACTATCTAAGTGAATTGGCTTGTTATCAATGTGAAACTGTCAATCCCTTTCTGTAGAATTGTGATGTTGAGACTTAAGCTTGAGCCTTTGTTGCAGCCAGGGCCATGATGTTGCTGTAGATGCCCCTGCTACAGCCGGTGTGGTAATGTAGCTGTAGATGCCCCTGCTACAGTGCATGAGGTGATGTTGCTGTAGATGCCCCTGCTACAGTGCATGAGGTGATGTTGCTGTAGATGCCCCTGCTACAGTGCATGAAGTGATGTTACTGTAGATGCCCCTGCTACAGTGCATGAAGTGATGTTACTGTAGATGCCCCTGCTACAGTGCATGAGGTGATGTTGCTGTAGATGCCCCTGCTACAGTGCATGAGGCGATGTTGCTGTAGATGCCCCTGCTACAGTGCATGAAGTGATGTTGCTGTAGATGCCCCTGCTACAGTGCATGAAGTGATGTTGCTGTAGATGCCCCTGCTACAGTGCATGAGGCGATGTTGCTGTAGATGCCCCTGCTACAGTGCATGAGACGATGTTGCTGTAGATGCCTCTGCTACAGTGCATGAAATAATGTTACTGTAGATGCCCCTGCTACAGTGCATGAGGCGATGTTGCTGTAGATGCCCCTGCTACAGTGCATGAGGCAATGTTACTGTAGATGCCCCTGCTACAGTGCATGAGGCGATGTTGCTGTAGATGCCCCTGCTACAGTGCATGAGGTGATGTTGCTGTAGATGCCCCTGCTACAGCCAATATTGAGATGTTACTGTAGATGCCCCTGCTACAGTGCATGAGGCCATGTTGCTGTAGATGCCCCTGCTACAGTGCATGAGGCGATGTTGCTGTAGATGCCCCTGCTACAGCGCATGAGGTGATGTTGCTGTAGATGCCCCTGCTACAGCCAGTATTGAGATGTTACTGTAGATGCCCCTGCTACAGTGCATGAGCTATGTTGCTGTAGATGCCCCTGCTACAGTGCATGAGGTGATGTTGCTGTAGATGCCCCTGCTACAGCCAGTATTGAGATGTTACTGTAGATGCCCCTGCTACAGTGCATGAGGCGATGTTGCTGTAGATGCCCCTGCTACAGTGCATGAAACGATGTTGCTGTAGATGCCCCTACTACAGTGCATGAAGTAATGTTACTGTAGATGCCCCTGCTACAGTGCATGAAGTAATGTTACTGTAGATGCCCCTGCTACAGTGCATGAAATAATGTTACTGTAGATGCCCCTGCTACAGTGCATGAGGCGATGTTGCTGTAGTTGCCCCTGCTACAGTGCATGAAGCGATGTTACTATAGATGCGCCTGCTACAGTGCATGAGGCCATGTTGCTGTAGATGCCCCTGCTACAGTGCATGAGGCGATGTTGCTGTAGATGCCCCTGCTACAGTGCATGAGGTGATGTTGCTGTAGATGCCCCTGCTACAGCCAGTATTGAGATGTTACTGTAGATGCCCCTGCTACAGTGCATGAGGCGATTTTGCTGTAGATGCCCCTGCTACAGTGCATGAGGTGATGTTGCTGTAGATGCCCCTGCTACAGCCAGTATTGAGATGTTACTGTAGATGCCCCTGCTACAGTGCATGAAGTGATGTTGCTGTAGATGCCCCTGCTACAGTGCATGAGGTGATGTTGCTGTAGATGCCCCTGCTACAGCGCATGAGGTGATGTTGCTGTAGATGGCCCTGCTACAGTGCATGAGCCGATGTTGCTGTAGATGCCCCTGCTACAGTGCATGAGGTGATGTTGCTGTAGATGCCCCTGCTACAGCCAGTATTGAGATGTTACTGTAGATGCCCCTGCTACAGTGCATGAGGCCATGTTGCTGTAGATGCCCCTGCTACAGTGCATGAGGCGATGTTGCTGTAGATGCCCCTGCTACAGTGCATGAGGTGATGTTGCTGTAGATGCCCCTGCTACAGCCAGTATTGAGATGTTACTGTAGATGCCCCTGCTACAGTGCATGAGGTGATGTTGCTGTAGATGCCCCTGCTACAGCGCATGAGGTGATGTTGCTGTAGATGCCCCTGCTACAGTGCATGAGGTGATGTTGCTGTAGATGCCCCTGCTACAGTGCATGAGGCGATGTTGCTGTAGATGCCCCTGCTACAGTGCTTGAGGTGATTTTGCTGTAGATGCCCCTGCTACAGTTTATGAAGTGGTGTTACAGTAGATGCCCCTGCTACAGTGCATGAAGTGATGTTGCTGTAGATGCCCCTGCTACAGTGCATGAGGCAATGTTACTGTAGATGCCCCTGCTACAGTGCATGAGGTGATGTTGCTGTAGGTGCCCCTGCTATAGCCCATGATGTGATGTTGCTGTAGATGCCCCTGCTACAGTGCATGTGGTGATGTTGCTGTAGATGCCCCTGGTACAGTGCATGAGGCGATGTTGCTGTAGATGCCCCTGCTACAGCGCATGAGGTGATGTTGCTGTAGATGCCCCTTGTACAGTGCATGATGTGATGTTGCTGTACCTCCCCCTGCTACAGCGCATGAGGTGATGTTGCTGTGGATGCCCCTGCTACAGTGCATGAGGTGATGTTGCTGTAGATGCCTCTGCTACAGCTCATGAGGTGATGTTGCTGTAGATGCCCCTGCTACAGTTTATGAGGTGATGTTGCTGTAGATGCCCCTGCTACAGTGCATGAGGTGATGTTGCTGTAGATGCCCCTGCTACAGTCCATGAGGTGATGTTGCTGTAGATGCCCCTGCTACAGTCCATGAGGTGATGTTGCTGTAGATGCCCCTGCTATAGCCTGTGTTATGATGTTGCTGTATTGTATTCACCTTTGTATTTTATGCATTGTTTCTCAATAGTGTGTACATAGGCTATGATGTTACCAACGTGGTAAGGAGATATTATCCACGATTGGTTATGAATAGAAATTGTTTTGTAAATTGGTGTGTTTGTTGGAATGTTTGATCTATGGTATTGAATTCATCATTAAGTACGTAAAGAGCTACTCTTTATAAAGGGGAGTATTGTTTGTGTTGCTATTAGACCATTTAATTTTAATTAGAACTTATTTTCAACTGATAATTTATTTTCTTTTATGAGTGTTAGGACACAACTTTGATAATCTTTCATCATGCAGCAATAGTAAAATTACATTGAATTTAAGGTGTGCCTCTTTGAAGTTGTCAGCACCCATGTTTAATAGATTGAAAAAATCTTTGCTTTGAAGAGGGAATGGCTCACTTGCAAAGATCACAACCAGTTAGCTTTTTTCATGCGCCAAGATATTTGGATGAGAGAACAAAAGGCGCCTTTGTTCAACTATCTAAGTAAATTGGCAAGTGATTAATGTGAAACTGTCAATCCATTTCTGTAGAAATGTGATGTTGGGACTTGTGTTTGTGATCCAACCCTGTTTTGTTGGATTGTTTATTTTGGCTACATGGATTTATTTAAGCTTTCTGAATGCATAACTGATGAATCGATTTCATTTTTGTATAATTTCTCTTTCATATATAAAACTTCAATGCAATCCTACAGCCTAGCAGTGATATTAAGTATTTGCATTGTTAACTTGGGTTGAAAGTTATCATTTGGCTTAAGATACTCAATCTTGTCTAGCTAGCAAATCATATTTCAGTGTTATTTCCAATTTTTTGGAGAGAACTTAAGTTTGAATTTTTGTATATTTTGCAGATAAGCCTCATCAATAACTGTAGATGGATGATAATGAAATCTAGTTTAGAGACTTGCTGGCATTTTCCACCTTGCAACATCTACATATATGGAAGTGTAACTCATTCTCGGAATTTTGACACCCCTGGGGTTCTGACATAGATAGTGAACTAGATTTATGTTGTTGAATTCATTGTTCTTAAGTAGTACACTTTAATTTTGTTTTTGTTAACATGTATGAGAAGGAAATGTAGTACTTTAGCTGTTTTAACACAGAAGATTTACACTGATGATTTTTGAAACGTTTTACTTGCTTGGCATTTTTGACTGACTTTGATTTTGAGTTTAAAATTGTATTTATGGAATTCGGGTTTTTTGGCATATATATTTTTGTCTAGTGAGGTGATACTTGGCCTGACTGAAGAAAACTCAATACTTAAGTCTTGATCATCCTAGTTGGGTATATCTTTGTATAGACAAGGGTCCTGTTCATATTAAGACATTCCAACTTGTGATGACCTATCTCTCTTGTCAAAACGTTTCTTTATTAAAACGTTCGGATTAGAACTTAATTATGAGGGACTTCTTTCCAGGTCTAGATTCTACCAAGCAAGTTTCTTTTCAACATGTAAGGGCAATTTACTATCTGCTAGTTTTGACTTAGAATGCATAAATTCAATTCATGTCCATTTTTCTGTGTTCTATTGGTATGAGTTTCTTTATGTTTGCTGTTAGAATTTAGGCTAGAAGAGTAGACTGCACTCATTTTTATGGGATAATGATTATAAATTGTTATATGTTTAAGCAAAACTGAATTACTGCATTTCCTTTTTATACATGCCATTTGGTGCGTCCATTTTAAGACTATCAGAAAGAAGCTTGTGTCATGTGTGTTTATCTTTAGGGCTATCAGACATTGGTGCTAAGTGTGTTTATCTTTAGGACTATCAGACATTGGTGCTAAGTGTGTTCATCTTTAGGGCTATCAGACATTGGTGCTAAGTGTGTTCTTGTTGAAGACTATCAGACATTAGTGTCATGTGTGTTTATGTTTGAGAATATCAATGTTAGTATAAGATTGACTTTTATTTTACCAAATGAGTTCAGGAAACCATATGGTTTTCTGATCTCATGAGTAGAAATAAAATAGATCTAATTTCCAACTTGACAAATATTTTGATTCTTTCATGACTTTTTCTGTTTTTGTTTTTTTTGTTAGGCTTGTGTTAATTACCACTAAAGTGCATTGTATTTTTACTTAAGTAATTATAAGAAATAGGATATTGTCATAAAATTTCATGATATTAAGTTTCCTTAAGGTATAGGTCATTTTCGTAAAATTTCATGGTAATGTTTTTTCTTTATTCATTTGCTCTGAATTTATTTCATTTAATTTTTTTTAATGAAATTGCACCTCAGTTAATATTTACACATTTTTTATAAATCATGTGACAAAATATTCTTGCAATGCCATTTCAATTCAATTATTTTAACTGTTAGATATATTTAATACATTAAGATTTTTATGCTTAAGTTTTAGAGTACTTCTGATTAATAATTTCTGTTTTCCACGCTAAATTTCTCAATAAAAATGTTATATATAGATAAAAATGTTCAATATGTTGATAATTAAATTAGGTGTGATGGTATGGCTATAAGCCTTTCGGAACACTTCAACTATTCACTAACTGAATAATTTCTATTTGTAGTGATTGGCCGAGGAGTTCCGAATCGCTTGAAGGTTGGAAGGGAGGCCATATATACAGTTCTAAATCTTTTCTATAAAATAGATGGTTTCCATTTATTCATTAAATTTAATTCCAGTTGTGTTTTATACAAGCATTAGGATAGTTACAATTTATTGTAGCATTTGAAAGAGGATATTTCTTAAGTAATAGATTTTAAATATCGTATGAATTGGTGACAGTTAAGACAATTACTGAAGTGTAAAGGTTATGATAGATGGGACTGAACGTCATTGTTTATGTTCTCATGTATTATATGATTTTGTTTTTCTTTTGTTTACTTTTCTTAAGATATAGGATATTTTTGTAAAATTGCATCATAAAAGCTTCCAAAGTTCATTTGGTCTGAATTTTTATTGTTAAAGTTAAGTTGTTTTTTTAAATAAATTTGCATTCTAGTTAATATTTACACCTTTTTATAAGTCATGTGAAAAGTATTCATGCAATGCCATTTAAATTGAATTATTTTAACTGCTGGATGTTTTTTTTTTACTTGACAAATATGTCATTATTCTATTTCATGTTCCATATTTCTTTTAAACTAACTTTTTTTATTATCGTATGAGTTCATTGTATTGTTACTTATGTAGAGTAGTATTTTATTAACCTGTCACAACTTGAATAATTAAACGGTCATCAAATCTGTTATGTTTAACTCCTTTCCAACTTGTTTTTCCCGATATTCAAAATCTCCACATATATAGTTAGATCATCAATAATTGATATTGATTAGTGGCTCAATGGTTAATTAATAAGAAGTTGAATAATAACACAATCGGTGACCGTGTAATTATTCAAGTTGTGACAGCTTAATACGGAACTAAACCTATCATTCGGAACATCCTCGGCCATTCGCTACTACGAATAACCTCGGACATATTTAGGCGCCATTTTGAAACTATGTAAACAAGTACACGATCGTTTAGGCGATGACCGAAGTTTCGTTTTTAGTCCGTAAATTTGAAATTACTCATTTCCATGGTACCGATTAACAATATTTGGTTCAATTTAAAACAAATAAATATGTTTAGACAAAGATCTGTGCGTATACTACAAGAACTATTTTGTATAACCGTTACGTGCTTCGCCTCGCATAGATAGTAAAATCACCAAAATCCGGTGAAGACCCCCACGAATCTTTCCGAGATTATTCATTCATGAAAGTTAGAGGGTATTCCGAATGCTAAACCTATAAGATATTGAACAGTTTTGTTTAAGTTTTATGATCTAAGTTTTCTTAGATTTGTTTTACTTTGAATTTCTTTCATTTAAGTTCAGTTTATCTATGAAGTTTGCATTTGTTCATGGTAAATATTCAGAAATTTAAACCTTTATTTTTTGAAAATCATGTGACAAAATTTTCTCACAATTTTTTTACATTTTTCTATTTTAACTATGATATATTTAATATACAGTATTTAAATTAATATGAATACTAGGTATAGTGAACATACTTTTTGATCTGTTAATTTTTGTTGGTTCCTCTTAATTTTTACAATAAAAATGTTTATTACAAAGACACAAATGTTGTAAGTTAAAGTAGAAGGTGTGATGGTATGGCTATCAGGCATTCGGACCACCTCCACCATTCATTTAGTGAATTAATTATTCGTTGTGAATGGCTGAGGAGTTCCGACTGGCTAAAAGGAGTGTAGGGAGGCCATATATACAGTGTCATCCAAAACATTTACACAAAAAGCTGGGTTTTTCATTTTAACAAATAAATTCTTGTTCATATTTTATTTGGGAATCTTTATGATAGTTATTACTTACCGGTATTGCAACAATAGAAAGGGGAATGTATTTATGTCTTAAGCAGTCTTTTTAATCACAAGTATTGGTAAAATATTTAAGACAATTACTGAAATGTAAAGGTTATAATGGATGACACTGAACTGCTCTGATATGTTTGATGTTTATATTGCTGTAGATTTATTTGGTTTGTTATCATGAAATGTATTTTTATTTTAGTTTGTTTTTGCTAAAGTAAGAGTAAGTTTTCTATCATGAGACTATTTTTTTCTAACATAATTAGCTGAAATTGCTTAACTTATTTGTTTACGAATTTTTAATGATAATTAGTTTTTAATTCTATTATTTTGAACTTCTTTCACTATAGTTAAGTTTTCAATTTTCATAGTAAATATTTAGAATTTTAAACTTTAATTACATTGTATTTACAAGTTAAGTAACAGTTTTCATGAATTACATTTTCCTATTTTAACAGTTAGAAAACTTTAATTCGTTACATTTTTACAGTTAAGTGATAAATCATTTTACTTAAATTTATGGTAAAAGGCATGCCAACTTTAATTCATTACATCTTTACGGTTAGGTGATAAATCATTTTACTTAAATTTATGGTAAACGGCATGCCAAACGGTGCAGCTCAAGATTACGAGCCGTGAAGGGTTCGTAATCACCCACCCGGGGTTGCATCGACTACTGCTTAACGTGGGTAACTTGACCTTACATGATGTACTAATTCTTAAGTGAAATACCAGCATCATGTAAGCCAGTCACAAGTCTGGATGAACAAGGAGTGAACCACAATGTCTATTTTTATAATCATGAAAAGATAATTATAAATAGATAAAAATAATAGCCAATCAAAATAATATTGGATACATGTACTTAGTTTTTCCTGAAACACCAAAGACTAGCAATATGACACTCTTTTAGTTTAATGTAAAACACCTTATACTTGAGATTTATCTTAAGTCATGAGGAGTTCCGAGTTCAAGTCTCGGTAAGAGTATATACTTGCTAAGTCAAAGATGGTACAGAGAATGTCTTTGACATTTATTTGGCTTTAACTTTAATCATTATTTCTTTCAGAGTACTTTAATGAACAAGTATAGATCAATGAGGATAAACGCTGGTGTACCACAAGGTTCTGTTCTAGGCCCAATACTTTTCCTTATTTATATCAATGATTTACCCTTATCTGTTAAAAATTCCCACATGTTTGCTGATGACACAACCCTATCAGCATTTGGGAAAAATAAATCTGATGTCAGTTGTTTGCTTCAGACTCAGCTTGAATCATTTGAGACCTGGTGTTCCTTAAATGGAATGGCCCCAAATGCCTCTAAAAGTAAAACAATGTTCATCACAGCCTCCAACCAGCATGAGAAGTTGGAAAACATTAACATCAAGCCACTTAAACTGAACGATGAACCTTTAGAAAAGGTACCAAACCATAAATTATTGGGGGTAGTCATTGACAAAAACTTAAGTTGGAAACTGCAAGTTGAGACAACTCTTAAGAAATGCAATTCTTTACTATATCTCCTCCTAAGAATAAAACAATTCCTAAATCTGCATACTAGAAAACTGTTTTTCAATGCATACATCCTTCCACATATTGACTACTGTTGCACTATCTGGGGGTCTTGTAATGAGCAATTAACAAACACAATGGTAAAATTTCAAAAAAGGGCCGCCAGAATAATTCTTAACAAACCTTTTGATGCCCCGTCGGAGGAGTTATTCAAACAACTAAATTGGATGAAATTTCCAGACCGTGTTATCTATAAAAAGGCTATTATTGTCTACAAATCTCTTAATAACACAAGTCCTGAATATTTAAATAACAGATTTGTCTTAAGTAATAATCACCAATTAAGATCAAGTTCTACACAAAAACTGAATGTCCCGAAACCTAGACTTGAATTCTTTAGAAAATCTATAACATACTCAGGACCAGTCATTTGGAATGAAATACCCCTAAACATCCGTCTTGCTAACAGCCTTAGCTCATTCAAAAAGCAGTACATTAAATGGAAAATGCAAAAAGAGTGAAATATTCTTTGTCCACCTTAAACTCATCTCATGCCTATTGTTCCTTTTTTTCAGGTTACTTTGCTCTTAATTTTGATTTTTTATGTATATAACATGTTTTTCTCAAGTCTAATATGCATTCATCATTATGTAAATATTGTATATACTGTGTAATATGTTTGATAGAGGCCCACATGGAAGATTGGATTTATCCAAATGTGTAGCCTCTTAAAATAAAGTCTTTATTATTATTATTATTATTATTATTATTATAATGGAGATCAAGAATACAGCATAGGCGGATCCAGGCGGGAGCGGACCCGGCATACACCCCCCCCCCCCTAAAATTGCCCAAGCAAAGTTTTTTTCTATCATAAAATATGATATTTATAAGAAATATAAAAAACTTTCGCACGCTGTGCGTGCAACATAGCACACATAATAAAACAATTCCTTTCATTATTGTAAAAAGTTAATGGCTAACATGATTCAGCGGCTTTTAGAAAATTACATGAAATAATTATCTAGATGCTTTATATCTTTATACTCTAGAAAAGGATAGCTCTAGTTGAGGCTCTGAAAATCTGCCTAAATCCCTTAGAAATAACCAAAACGAAGGACTTTCCGGGGCCGCCGGTCACCTGGTCCTCTGGTCAGGGTTTTGCCCTGGACCATTCAAGGTCCTTATGGCTCCTTGGAACCCCATCTGCTTATTCATTTTACACCCCCACTAACTAGAATTTACTGCCCCCTCTAACCAGAAATCCTGGATCCTCCTATGCACAGTTTGTCTTATGTAATGCTGTTATCATGACAGCTTGTAACATTTTGCAGTACTCTTCTTGTGAAAAAGATACTTCTGTGACCTTTACAAATGTTTGCATTGATGAGTGTCTAGCTTGAAGCATCACTTTAAAATCCTTTAGATTGGGGAGAACTAGGAAAACGATACTCTAGATCATATATCATGGCATAGCAAAATCCATGAAGGTTGCACCACCTAAGAAGAGTCTTGCACACCATCTTCAAAAGAAAAGCGTGACAATATAATCACTGCTCATTTGGTGTAACAAAATATTGTATATGATTCAAATAAGCGGGGTCATTTGTCAGTTATCTTTCCCTGATAAAATCTGAAGCAATCCTATTGGTAAGTAAGTCCTTACAGTTGGAATCCTCGGATTTTATCATTGAAGTCCTATGTTAGGATTACACAATACAAAAAAAACCATTTCATCTAATTTTTTTTGTTTATGAAGATATAAACAGAAGTGGTGAAAATTAGATAGTTCTTTACTCTAAAAAACTTAGCTTGAGTTTCAAACAAATTGAATGATTTACAAAAAGTTATTTAAGATTAATTTTGGCAAATTAACATTTAAAAGTAAGGCTAAAATCCGAGTAATCCAACTAATTAAATTGGACATACCTATTTAAAGAGTATACATGGGGAAATAACTGACTAAAGTCCCTAATTAGTCTGAGCAGGAGGTCACTATAATAACTGGCTATCTGACACAACTTATCGTACCACATGATAACTAGTTAATGAGTATGAAAGCATACGCTATTTACGCCTTATTGCCATATTTAGACAAATGGGTATGAGCACATGATTCTGGGCCCTGGTAGCTGCATGAACACTATATAAGACAAACTTCTATATTTTCTGTGCTGGGGAGTCCTCGCTCAGTGCCAAACACTGTGTTATCTCACACAAGTTAGCAAGATATCGTAAGAACAATAAATGTTATGCTAAAAATGATTTGGATCTTTTGCGACAATATGTTAACAAAGCATGAATACATGTATATAGTGTGGTCTGATAAGGAACCCTTATTTCTGTCCGTCGTTCTTAGTACGTCAACATTTTCTAAAAATCTGTATTGTCCACAACCATAGAGAATATTGTACCAAATTTGGCATAAAGTATCAACAGTATTAACGAATTTTCTAAAAATCTCAAAAACTACAAGGCTTAAAGTTCTCATATTGGGCATATGTTATCAACCGACGATCCTCTACAAAGATTTTTTAAATCAGGCCCCTCGGCTAAAATAGGCCCTGTCCCAGGGGTCACAAGTTTTAGATAAAATTGAAGCAGGAAAAGTGTCAAAAAATATAATTCTTAAAAATTGAAAGACCTAGAGCGTACGGTATTATATGTCTGAGGGGAAACAACTCCTACATCGTTATTAACTAACCATTCACATGTATACATGTAGTAACACTCGATATAATCCTCATCACTGGTTTTAAGTTCTATATAGAAGTTGTTATCTATTGTACATTTACCTATACCATAAAAACATAACATGGTGTCAGATGTATCATTGTATCTACAGCATCACCTCGAGGTCTCATTCGGAACACCTCGACCTTTCATGAATGAATAGTAGCGAATGGCCGAGGAGTTCCGAATGCTCAAGGTCTATATAGACGTATATAAAGAAAAGTTAAAATATTTTTCTAAAATACTAAGTTCGAAAGGCATGAAAGCTCTCTATTTTAGATTGTAACCCCAATGTCTCGTTCTTCATGCAACTAAATAATTTATGAAACTTTGAAATATTTGTTTCATTTTGCCCTTAGAATCTAGTTCTCGGGTAAGCGTTCCAAAGACAGAACAGTCTCACCCCTACAACGTCGGAGAAGCCGATTTTTTGTCAATTTACTTGACATCAAAGCATTTAGCAACGATTTTGCGGTATAGATGAAAACAAACTATTTGGCTACCATAGCAACCAAAAACAAATACCTTAATATCCCGGGTGTAACATTTTTTTTTAAAGTAGCGTACATTGAAAATATAAATAAGGGAATTATAAGATATAATACGGTTCGGTTATTGTACTCAGTATTCGACTTAATGGCCAGTCAATCTACGGTCAAAATGGCTCTAACCTAGAACTAAATGCAACACAAACAAAACCTCTTCTGTCATCTAGTTTATACGTCTAGTATACAGATCTAGTCACGGGAAATTCATATTTTTTCACATATTGGAACCCGAGTATAAATAGCAGATTTATTCATGAACAAAATCAACTAAGTTCGCATTTGGTGAATAAATATATTAATTTGCTATAATTTCAAGATAAACATATAAAAAATTGAACAGTAAAGTTTTCATTTTAAGACTTTTATATAGACTTGGCATGTATATAATTTCATCAATCATATGTTCTTCATTAGTGCATATAAGATCCATGATAGATAATGTTTGATTTTGTCTGTATCTAATTGGTATAGTAAGATTTCTTTCACCGTACGAAGGTCAAAGTGTATTGAATATTCATTAAGAAGATCCGAATGCGATGAACAGGTGTGCAATACAATACTAGCATCGTTAATTACAATTATTTTGACGCATCTTGCTAACTGATATCCTTAGCCCAGTGGTAACGCGTCGGCCGTTGGACCTAAAGGTTTAAGATTCAAATCCCATTAGCAGAATATTGTTTCAGACTAAAATCCTTGCTACGTTTTTTTCATCTTATTTATAATAATGGTGTCAGTATTATATAGATTATCCAAATTTGTTCTCCCTCGTGAATCTCGTGCACACAAAGAGTGTATATAACGACCGAAATGTCTTTAAAGTGTTATCTAGTTAGGTCATCATGTCTGAAACGTGTAAGCACGCGAAAAATTGTCAAAAATGTAAAGAAACTATTTATAATGTTGCTAAATTCTTTGAAATCGGGTGTAACAACCTCTTTTATAATGGTTTTGCCCATATTTACAAAGGTAAGCGCCGTGATCTTTGTTAGTTGAAAGAAATCTTACTACGAGGAGTGTCCCAGTAAATCGTGGACTCTGTTTGTTGCGAAAAACGTGCACACAACTTTAGCTCCAACTTTTAACTGCCATTAAATACATGTGTTGTAAGTACGCTAATTTTTAGACGGTTAATTAAAAACTACATGTTAATGTTTTGCTTCAATTTATAAGACACTATGTATGAAAACGCGACGCAATGCAACGTCATATTAAGACGTCAGGTCTATGAAATCATTTTTATTCACTCTCCAAATTTGCCTTGTTGTGAATGGTGACATATACAGACAATGTATTTACTTCATATTTACTTTACAAATTTGTTTTTGTCTTAATTTTGTTACAAAATTGTTACATCAGTCTCAAAATATTAGTATGTTCAATGATATAATGGTCCACGGGTTAAGTATCTGACTTAATTTTGAATAACACTTTCAATAGTTTTTGGTACGATAAATTCAGTGGCTATATTACACTATTTAACTTCTCTACCATAATGTAGTATACTCAATGTATACTTAATGATTCGTTTTGTCTGTCTACGTGTTTGAATTCAAATTTATACCTATCCATGTTGTGTCAGGCTGATTATGAAACTGAGTTGCAATAACAAAGACTCAATCCGAATGCATCGTTACGGAACGTTCTGTAACGTTCGCGATAACTGAACTCAGCCCAGAATTCACGAGTTAGCACACACTACCAAATATTACCACAAACTAACACACACTACCTTATTTACCTTCATTTTGATGTGTGTGAATGCCTTTTTAGATAAGATATCAAAATTACGTAAATAATTAAACAATTAGCTCGTGATAACACATCTAAAAGATTGTTTTAACAAATGTCATACATTGATCATTGTCTGTGAACTATCTGCTGTATTTATATCTTTTAAATTATTAATCTGACTCTCCACCGCTCGGCCACCAAGTACACAAGTACAGTGGCAGCTCAAGTGCACATAGTTCAATATGTTGATATAATACACGTATACCCATATGTACGCGCGCGTATACCCATTGTGCAAGCATGCATGCATGTCCATTTGTATTCGTTTTGAAAGTACACAAGTACAGTGGCAGCTCGAGTGCACATAGTTCAAGTCATTCAAGAGACTACGATACATGTGTTTTTGCACGGGCCACGTGTCAGTGGAGTCTAGAATTATTGCCATTGCATGCATATTATGTATACACGTTAAGACAAGCTGAATTGCACACAGCGTCTGTGGACCATATTGAGAATTGGTTTTAGCCAATTATGTATTCAATGTTAATGCACGCAATATTATTCATGATGATGATGATGATTATGATGATGGTGCTGATGGTGCTGATGTTGCTGATGGTGCTGATGATGATGGTGATGATGATGATGATGAAAATGATGATGATGATGAAAATGATGATGATGGTGATGATGATGATAATGGTGATGATAGAAAAAAAAATGAAAATAACACAAAAAATGATACGTATGATAATAATGTACGCTAGGGACAATTACGTTTGGAAAAAACACAATCAGGCATGTTTAAAAAAAATAAAAAATAAAAAAAATGTCGTCCCATGTGGGGCACGAACCTAAGGTATATAGCTTCTCAATCTGACTCTCTACCGCTCGGCCACAAAGTCATCTTGAGAAATGGGGCCTAAAAATTAGGTTATCTATCTCTAATACCGTTGATATAATACACGTATACCCAAAAGCGTTCAAAGTAAAATTACCTTCAAAACAACGACGTTAATATTATGTTGCGCTAACGTTGTGACTTTGCGTTATGTATGTAAATTTCATTTTGTAGTTTCTTTCCAGTTCTTAATTAATTTCTTGTGACACTCAGCATCTGATCTGTTCAAAATTTACTATAACATAAGTCAATCAAAGTCCGCTTCTACCTATTTTTGCAACAAATGCTTTAATCACAACGTCAGCGTAACGTAATATTAACGTCGTTTTTATGAAGGTAATTTTACTTTGAACGCGGTATTGTGAAAAACTGAGAACGTTAACTTTCCTTTTTTATTTCATCAAAACGACACAAAAAGTAAGTACTTTTCAAGAATCGCGATAAAAATTTGATCACCGTTCTGCGTTAATATGAAAATAAACATTATAACTTGGCGATTGGTGAAACCTTTTAGACGTGAAAACTCTAAATTCAGTGATGAAATGTACAATCTTTACTACTGACGTGATATTCAAATAATCGGAACAAAATGATTGTATGTAACAACATTTCAGGAACATTTTGGTATAATAATCATTGACCTCGGGCATTCAATACCTTAAATATGTAGGTTTAATATACCTGCATGCCTGTTTTTAGCGCGAACCATTGTGACGTCCATGACGTCGTGAAAAAAAAACCGACAACGTCGCTAAGGTTACCAGAAAAACAAACAAGAAGCATGAAGGTATCTGCCTACCAACTTTTATCAAAATCGGTGAACATAATATTTTTTTCGTTTTTTTTTCTCCGAGTAAGGTACCGACCCACCTTAACACAGAATATGCTTACTGACCGTATTGAAAGCATACCATGTGACCTTCCATAACTTTCTTTATTATCTTCATCTAGTTATATGAATATATACATGTATTTGAAATATGATGTATACATAGATACTATATGTTTTTATGTATGTAGATGAAAACCATAAGGGCATTCTTAGAAGTTCACCTGTGCCTGTAATTAAGAAGTGGATCGCTAAAGACAGAAAATTAAAGACAACCTCTTTTTATATAATCTAATTAGCTATAACTTGCATACACATGTATTTATGATACAATATTGCATTGTTTTATAGCATTACGTCAAAACTTTGTACAGAAACATAGCATTTTAATGATACATGCACAAATGTTTTATTTATTATATTTTTCATTTTCTTCTTTTTTTTCGTTTCTGAGATGATGTATTTGTAGCCTCGATAGATGTGTTGCCTGGCGATTATAGCTTCAAATATTTTGTCGATGGTGAATGGAAACTTAACAAAAATCAGGTACTAAATAACTTCTTAATATCATATCATTGATTAATCATGAAAGTAGGAGTTTTTGATGAGTAAACAGGGTTTAGACTAGATAGAATTCAACATATATCTTCTATTACTTTTACGGTACCTATCCAACCTTGGCCATGGAATTTATTCATATATATTTTCAACTCATTTCAAGTTCAAATCCCAGTCGCATAAATTAAGATGTTTAGCCTAGAACACCAACTGTATAATAATAATAATAATAATAATAATAATAATAATAATAATAATAATAATAATAATAATAATAATAATAATAATAATTATAATAATAATAATGATAATAATAATAATGACTTTATTTAACGAGGCTACACATTTGGATAAATTAGTGATTAAAGGATGATCGATTATAATCGATAATCGATCATCGCTAATGTTGGTTATTTATTTTTATTGACAATAAGACATTCTAGTTTTAATTAATCAATATAACTTAAGAAAGATATTTTATGGGAATAAAGCTCTTTTAATTAAAACATGATGGATACATTTTTACTACTACTTAAAATTATTGTACATCATTGAGATCAGTGTTGATATTCTTGGTCAGCAACATGAAATTTGCCAGTATTGGACAATATGTAGCCCCTTTTCTATACTGTTTTGGTACTGAAAATGTCTGAAAATTGATTTTAAACATAAACAGCCACTAAACCAAAAATTATAAGTTTATTATGCATGATATTAATATTCTATTATATGAAACAAAATCACTTAAACCATTGCAATGTATGGTAATATATTTTCGGAAATCCCAAATGAAAACCCCGAGTGAATGTTTCGATTATATAATTGATGATTGATCGAAAAGGGTTGTTCGATAATTTCCGATGATCGATTATGATTTTTTTTTCGATTTTGAAGCCCTAGGATAAATCCAATCTTCCACGTGGACCTCTAGATTTAGGAAATGTATACTGACCACTAACTCAGCAAGTGAAATTCACAATTCAAGATTATGCATATAGTGCCATCTTCTTTGAACAACTTAATTGAAGAAAGTATAAACAAGTTTTTAGATTACTTGTATAGTGAGTGCCATTTGACATTTATATTCATGCTTATACGAGTAGATCGGTTTGCAATAACTACGCGATACATATTATACAAAATGTTATGAGGATTGAAGTTTAAGTCTGTAGTGTCGTATTGTTGCAATAATACGCCACGAATTATGATCAAGTCTATACAATACTGTATAATCAAGGAGCGTCATTTTGAAAATTGAAACCCGGGTCGATAGCGCAGTTGGTAGTCCGTCGGGATTTGGATACTCGTGCCCGAGGGGGTGCGGGTTCGAATCCCACCCGGGGAGGTTATACCCTTCCATGAAAATTTGACAATAATGTCGATTTTCCTCCATTGATTAGATAATATGGAGAAGTTTCCGGCCTTGTGGAAGGGTAGGTGAGTACTGGTTATAGCAATGGTCCAGGAAAGCTAGGTTAGGTGCGCTGGACGCCGTGAAATGACCTAAATTGTGTTGATACGGCGTTAACTCCAATAAATAAAATAAATTTTGAAATTGAAGCACAAAGCTAAGATAGTCACGCACTATGTTGTCTAACCAGTATAATCAGAGACATATTGTGAAATCTTGCTGAATCATCATCATTTTGTTTAGCTATACCAATTATTGCTGTATCATTTCTAAACAGACCGATCAATGCTATGAGATGTTTATTCTCTTGAGTATTCATTAACTTAATATTGTACAAATAACGTCTGCTGTTAACAAAGTACATTGTCAATAGTTATGACTGTATAAAGTGTTGTTAAGTGCGTATACCTAACATTATATGACATAACATAACTTTATTGCATAAAATGAACAAAACATTTATAGCAATACATAATATACCCAAACGAAAAAGAAACGCAGGGTAAAATGATATGGAATAACTTTTTATAGCCTTTGTGTAAGATGATGAAAATTGGTCAGATTATTATCAAGGCGTCTATTTACTCAACACATAATGAAAAGTTACTGAAGCATGAAACGTTCAGTGTAACGTAATACAAGCGAAGAAATGCAAAAATTTCGTGCAGAATAAATTTGATAATTTCTTCAAAACATCTTTTCATATCATCCAATACTCTAGACATTTATACACTGTTTTCCGTATTAAAACTCTGTTTTAACTTTCTACGTTAATGGCAAGGCTTACTGACGTTCAGCGGGATCAGGTCATTACGTTGCTAATGCAAGGTCAAACGCAACAGCAGGTGGCTATGCAGTTTGGTGTGAATGTTTCGACCATAGTGCGACTTGTTCGTCGACTTAGGGAAACTGGAAGGCTTGCCGACCGGCCTCGGACAGGGCGTCCGCGCGTCACGACACGACGTCATGACAGGGCTATACGTCTCGCACACCTGCGTAATCGTTACGTTACTGCCACTGAAACTGCTAACAATACAGTAGGCAATCATAACCGTCGTATTCACTCCCAAACTGTAAGGAACCGATTACGTGAGGCGGGTCTTCGTTGTAGACGTCCATGCATTGGTTTGCCTCTTACTCCTCCACGTCGGGCGCGTCGAATGACTTGGTTAGCGGCACATTCCCCTCGGGAAAAACACAAAAAGTAAAGGTCAAAATCCAACGAAAATTTCCAAATTTAGTTCACGAAAGATAGTCCTTGATAAATCAATATCCCAATTTTAATATCATTCTTATAATTCACCATAAATCACCACTGAAGTTTACCCTGCGTTTCTTTTTCGTTTGAGTATATAATTATAAATAATTATAGGTTATTATACATTTTACTGTACAATACGGAAATATATTTGGACGAGTACACAGCTTGAAAAGTCATATTGGACGAGCCAATAGGCGTGTTCGCTGCGAATAATCTAATCTAATTCACAAATATGAGATTGTTAAGGCAATGAGTGATGTTTCAAATTTTACGGACTAAAAACTAAACATCACTCAATGCCTACACGATCATATATTTGTTTACTTCAACACCGGTAGTTTCAAAATAGCTTCTAAATATGTCCGAGATTATTCGCAGCGAATGGCCGAGGAGTTCTGAATGTATCCTTATGTAACGTTCTGTAACGTTCGCGGTAACTGAACAAGCTACTGTTTTTATGTACAGTGCCCAGTAAAAGTCTTTGGAAAATACTGTTGTTAGGATATACTGATTCACAATTATCCATGACAGAAGGAAATTAATGTTAATCTGAGCAATTCCCATAGACAGCATCTATTAGTTTACCCACATATCTTTCAAATTATGCTTCAGAAATAAGCTTTAATTATAGTAAAATCACTTGGTGTATACACTATCAGCATTTCTCAATACTTTATTTGTCTAGGAACTTTGGAGGATACTGTATATTGAAGGTCAACGACTGTTACAAAAACAAATGTAAAATGGTAAACAAACCAGCTTACATTTCGCATTTTATCAAACTGGTTTGTTTTTATTACGGTTGCTTTACTTGCATGCTAAGCATAAGGTTATATTATGATTATTGTTATTGCATACAAGAACGCCATTGCGCATCATTTATTGAAATTTAGGCCACTACAAGTTGGTCATGTGTTCTACGGATTTTTCTGGGGGAAAATTGGGCGAGCGAGCGAAGAAAAAAAGTAAAATCTTAATTCAGATGCTTTATATAGCAGTTTGACCAAATTTTTATGAGCGAGCGAGGAAATAAATTATTTTTTTGTAAAAACCGTCAAAATTGAGCGAATCCATAGAACATATGATCAACTTGTTGAGGCCTTAGCGTCTTTTATTGTTGAGTACAAGAGTAAATGTCTTAAAAATGAACTGATAATGTTACTCTAAACGTGTGTACGTAGACCTGTCAGCAATCTGGCGAAATGAAAAGTTTTCATGAATTGCAATTTCTCCTGTGCATGCTCAGAATTGATTCAAGCGTTCTCTCTGTAGAAAAAGGCAATTACATAAGGAATAACTAGATTTTCTCGAAATTGTTTGATTTTAAGCAAATTTTAAACGAATTTGATTTCTGTTTTTTCTTTCCAGGAAACCAAAGCAGACGATACTGGCGTTGAAAATAACGTTATTACTGTGATAAAAGCATGAGCACGTGCTTAAGATACCAGAAATTGTTTACATTTTTGTATTTTATATAGGATAAAAGAACAACAAGAAATACTGCCACTTTGTCTGATTCTTATATTGCTTGAAGTAACTGTGATGTCATATATAGCAATCGGTATTTCTCGGAGATAATCGTCATTGACGGAATCTCCCGATGTTTACCGATTGGTATAATAGATGTATTATACAAATACAAATACATTTATATTTATTTCAGCAATTAAGCACATATGTGCTTTTCAGCCGTCAGTTGGCGGCAACAACAATACATACATACATACATACATACATGTTAATTAATATTTATGACAATACATCATAAAGAATACATATAAACAGGCATGTATAAAAATAAAGTAATCTATAAACATTGATACATCATTGAGAAGAGTATGAGTACAGAATGTGAATCTTAAAGCAGTACTTTTACTTGAGAAACAAAAAATCGTTAGAAAGTTAGACAAAAAACACAAGCAAAACAAGAAAGCAACAAAATAAATTGTAAACTTATTATGTGTTCACTTGATTTAGTAAAGAAGATCGTTTTTTGTTAGCAAGATATATATATTTCGCTAATTTACAAATTAAACTGGTACTTGTTGAGGACATTAAATTTCGTAATTTTTGGATAGTTGGCCAATGGTTATAATAATTGGATAGGCATTCTTTGTGAATATTACGGTACATGGGACAGTTTGGTTATTGTATCATGTCGTATCTATATTGTCATGTTAGGTCACCTCATGTTTGAATGTGAACCTGTGGTTTGTGTCAATTTTTGTTAGGAGTTTTGTATTTTTCTCTCAATATGATCACATTTCCGTAGCTGTCTACAGTAATGACCGATACGTACTTTGTAATACATGTATTCATTTTTGTTAGGACTTTTGTATTCCTATGTCAATAGAAACACCTTTGTAAATTTTCGATACTGTCAATTTAATTTTCTACATGCTTAATTGACAAAGCGCACTATTTTACTGCAACATTGACTATATGGTTAAGGGTTTTTTCTTCAAAGATGCAATTTATAAAACAATATGATTTTCAATTGAAATGGTGTGTATAAATATGGTACTTTAATGAAGTACTCAGCTTCTGTTGGATTTCTTTCTTGTGTTTTTATCAACATTTCATACAAAAAGATGGCTGAAGTTTGAAACAAATTTTTATTCAAATTAAAATATTCTGTGAGTAGTGAAGGGATTTGAATGCCAGTCTCCGCGTACATAAAGCATATATGCATGTATAATATGTTCCTAAACACGTATGCACATAGTCTAAGAACAAGTATTCAATTTCCTATTAGATTAATTAGGTATCATAACTCAATGCAAACCACAATGCAGTATTTACCATTATTTATTTATATGGTCAAAAACATGTATACATTGTACTTGGTATTAAAGGTCATTTTGATCTATTTGTTGCTGGTCTATCCTGGCAATGATTCTACTTTTATATAGTCATATTATGTTGTTCTTGATTATTATTTTCTACAAACAAACAAACACTGTTGGTACTTGTTGTTACTCATTATACATGTTTATGTAAGTTCATCTTTGTGCTGTCTTAGTTATACTGTTAATACCATTTTACTCGTACATATAGTATCATTTATTAACCTTACTAATTTCGGCGCCACTATAACTTTTGAAATGATGAATGTGTTTGACAGAACAAAATCCACTGACATTAGAGTGCTTATTTCGTGTATTGGTTAAAATAAATTAATGGATCTACAGCAAGTTTAAACTTTTTTGAATTTGATATCTAAATGACAGTGACTTCTATGTATTAGAAATATATAACCCGGGTCGATAGCGCAGTTGGTTGCGCGCCGGGATTTGGATACAAATTGTATAGTTCATATAATGGCAGCCTACTCACTCCTCCTGGAAAGGCTAAATCTCTAAATCCAACTACAAAGGATTATTCTGTTAATAAACAATTTAGCCACTTGTCTAAGGGGAACCGGGTCGGTAGCACAGTTGGTAGCTCGTTGGGATTTGGAATTTCCTGTCCTGAGGGGGTTAATGGGTTTGAATCCCACCTGGGGAGGTTATACCCTTCCATGAAAATTTGACAATAATGTCAATTTTCCTCAATTAATAAGGTATGGAGAAGTTTCCGGCCTTGTGGAAGGGTAGGTGAGTACTGGTTATAGACAATGGTCCAGGAAAGCTAGGTTAGGTGTGCTGGACGCCGTAAAATGACCTAAAATTGTGTTGACACGGCGTTAACCGTCATTACGAAGTATTGACTATCTATAAATACTATTTAGTAGTTTTATTCTTAAATATGCGATTTCCATATAAAGACATATACTCGTATGTATGCCATTCCGGACCATTGCGAATGCTATTACAGTAACTATGTACGTACACTCTTTTTTGTTTGAGTTTGTACCATGTAAAATTTTATAAGAGAGAGAGAGTGGCCAAGCAGTTACAACGTAGAATTGGTACAGAAATCACTGAATCTCCGCGTTGGTTCGAATCACCAAAATTCACCTTTTTGTTCTGAATCAATTGAGTAAGTAGTTTTATCCTTACTGCTCAGTAGGCCTACTGGGGGACCAGGAAAGAGGACTCGAGAGTGACTAGTCTAAGTTGCACTAAACTTGTATCACCATCGAGCTAAAATTGAATTTGTATAGTACATTTTTTACATTGTAATAGTAACATATTTTTCTCGATCATTCTTCATGTACGAGTACATGTTTTTGTAAATTATCATACTTTCAACCAAATCAACTTCTAGTCTCTTATAGGCGTGTTTTCTTTACTTTTATAGAAACTTCCCATCATACTGACATCCTATATAGACAAAAAGAACTCTGTTAATTCGTGGACCTTGTCTATGCATGCCATACATCATTCTAACTTGTATTACTATGTATCCTAAGTGTTTATATTTTCTCATATGTATTGGACATAAACGCTCGCTATCTTAATATTACCAGTTTTGTTTCTTGTTTTTTTTTCGATAATGTCGATTTTTCAAATCCACAAATCTACATATTTCAAAATAATCACGAGAGAGCGTGGCCGAGCAGATACAACAGTTTGACCAATAATCTTTAAATAGCAAGCTTTGCATTTGTTTGAGTTTTATTTTTTACCGGATTTAACGCCGTTTCAACACAATTTAGGTCTTTTTACGGCGTCCAGCGCACCTAACCTAGCTTTCCTGGACCATTGTCTATAACCAGTTCTCACCTACTCTTCCACAAGGCCGGAAACTTCTCCATATTATCTAATTAATGGAGGAAAATCGACATTATTGTCAAATTTTCAAAACCTACCCCCAGTCCAGCTCAGTCCACTACTGGGAGACTCGGCTGACTCGAAAGTGATTAATCTAAGTTGCAAGAACTTGTTTTTCAATCGAGCTAAAATAAATTAGAATAAACTAAATACAATTGCTGAAAGAAATTGCATGTTGTACCTGAATGTAACCTATTTACACTCTTATCATACGTGTGCACTGAAGTGCGCGATGGCTACAGAGCCGCAAAGTAGCCCCCTCATTCTGGTGTTTCCAGGTTTGCACGGGGTTATCGGTGCCAGAATGCACATGTAGTATGAATTTTCTTTATTGTGTTATTTATGGCCTCCGGCCCATACACAAAAACATATATACAATTTACAAATACACAAGTAAATATAGTTTATAGTTGTAGTATGTTAGGTGTTTAAATACATTTTTCAGGTGCCCATTGTAGTGTGTAACCCATTGACACTGTTGATCATGATATTTTACTAGAAGTACTTAATAATCAATATGGACTACAGAATAGTACACTCTGCTGGATTGATTCATATCTTCGCCCACGGGCATGTCGAGTCAACGTCAATACTAGTTCATCATCTGTACGTTCATTAGAGTGCAGTGTTCCACAAGGTAGTTGTTTAGGTCCGTGGCTATATCTAACCTATGCAGGGACCTTATTTGATGTTATACCATCTGATATATCAGTGCATGGTTTTGCTGATGACCACACTGCTAATAAAAGATTCTGTCCTAATAATCAGAATGAAGAAGCAAATGCCATTTCTGACCTTGAAGATTGTGCTCTAACAATAAATTCGTGGATGAATGAAAATAAATTAAAAATGAACAACTCAAAGACGGAGTTTATAATGTTTGGAAGCAGAGCAAAGTTGAAAAAATGCTTAACCCAGTCAATCAATATTGCTGGTGAAACTGTAAAATCTGTGAAGACAATTCGCTATTTAGGGGCCTTTCTTGATGAAAACTTAAGCTTTAAAGATCACATCAAAACAAAAAGTAGAACTGCTATGTTCAACTATTTACGTATCAAAAGTATTAGAAAATATTTGGACAAAGAAGCAACAGAAACACTAGTCCTATCTTTGGTCATGTCCCACATTGATTACTGTAATCTAATCTTGTATGGAATCACAAAATGTGATCTTAACAAATTGCAGCGAATTCAAAACATGTGTGCCAAACTGGTATTAAGGCTAAAAAATCAGATTGTACTCACTGCACTGGACACCAGTCAAAGCAAGAATCAACTTTAAAATATGTACTTTCATGTACAACTGTTTTTCTGGAACTGCACCTGCATACCTGACTGAAATTCTTCAAAAGCCTGTACAAAGCAGATCTGGTCTTAGATCTGCAAAATCCAAAGACCTCAATTATTTGATACCAATAAATAAGAAAAAAACATTCAGTGACAGAAGCTTCAGTACAGTTGGTCCCATGCTATGGAATAAGCTACCAGATGATATCAAATTATCAACTACTTTGGATGTATTCAAAAAACGATTGAAAACTCATTATTTCTCTACTTTCTATGATCTATTCTAAAACTGACATGGCTTGCTAATGCCTCACCTTACAATTACGGTAAACATACTAAGTGATTGAGTGAGTGCATTGTGACATGGGAACGAGGACTGCCTCGCTCTCGGTCATTTAATACCTTGTTTCATATGACTGCAATGACAACCTAAATAAATTGTCCCTTTAAAGGTGATGTTTCGACACCTTTGGGGATGTATTAAGGGCCCTTTAAAGGTGATGTTTCGACACCTTTGGGGAATTGTCTGGTTAACAGTGGCATTATGTTACACTGTTCAGGACATGTCCGGTTAACAGTAGCATTATGTTATACTGTTCAGGACACCAATTTTCAATACAAAATAAATAGAAATAAATAAGAAATTAGTGATGAAAATGTATGTCCAAAAATATGAATTATAAAGGCTTTTTATTTATTTGTGTTATTGTATATACATTTGTTTTTATGGTGGAGGGTTTTTACTTACTATATTTATTATTATTTTCTTTATAACATTTTTGTACAACGCCATTGAATATGTAACATAGAAATAGGCGTTTAATCAAATGAAAAAGTTTAAGTTTAAGTTTAAGTTTAACCTATTTACACGCTAATCATAGGTGCGCGATGGCTACAGAGCCGCAAAGTAGCCCCTTTATCCTGGTGTCTATAGGTTTGCACGGGGTTATCGGTACCTGAATGTAGTGTGTTAGGTGTTTAAAACACATTTTTAAGGTGCCCACATTTTTCAGGTGCCCATCGCAATTAGTAACCTACATTTACATGTACAGTAAAACTCGGATATAACATACTCGCTGGGCCATAGAAAAAAGGTATGTTATAACCGAGGTATGTTATATCCATATAGCATACTAAGTATATTATATATCAGAATGAAAAACGGGCCAGAAAAAATGAAATGTTGTAACCAACCGAGTGTATGTTATAACCGAGTATTTTATATCCGAGTTTTACTGAACAAACTAATTATAGGTGCTAGGGGTGTAACAATACGGTAAAAACCGTATTGCAATATATTGCAATACATATTGTTTTTTTGCGCATACATGCATAGCATGAATTAATGCACGTGCATCGTCTTTATTTGATCAATATTGCACATCGATGTATTTTCAAATGATCTATACGTATTATGCAAATGTTTGAATAAGTTAGAAAAAAGGGGTTTTGGATGGACGTTCAAAGGTAATTACTCTTGTCACTTTACGAAAATTTTTCAAGTTTCCGAACACATTTTTACATTTATTTAAACATTTAAATTTCAGACTCTGATAAAAACAATCAGTATGAAACATTACTAGAAAAACCGGTTCAGAGAAAAACGAACCGGTTAAAAACCGTCAGAAGTCGTATTGCAATGTTAACCGGTATATCGGTTAACCGTTACACCCCTAGTATTCACAATACATCTGAAGTGAAGCCTTTAATGTTTATTATCACTATTGGATTGCTTAGATGGTACTTTTTTTTAATTGGGTTTAATGCCGTGTCAACACAATTTTAGTCATTTTACAGCTTCAAGCGCACCTAACCTAGCTTTCCTGGACCCTTGTCTATAACCAGTACTCACCTACCCTTCCACAAGGCCAGAAACTTATCCATATATCTTATTAATGGAGGAAAATTGACATTATTGTCAAATTTTCATGGAAGGATATAACCTCCCCGGGTAGGATTCGAACCCGTACCCCCTTCTGGAAACGAGATTCCAAACCCCGGCGTGCTACCAACTGCCCCACCGACCCAGGTAGGATGGTACATACACTGTATCAAAGATATGATTTTAACAAGATTGCATAATTTATTTCTTTAACAAAATTGTTCTGTTGCTATGAAAGTTAGATCGCGGGTTTTGCACAAAACGGTCATAAGTCAATTTAAGAAAAGAGCAAGTTACGACCATTTTGGGCTAAACCCCCGAACAATGTATGGTCTATCTGAAATAAGTACAACACATTTATATATTGTATGATGTTTATGTGTTACAGCTCTGGTACCATTAGCACCGAGGAAGTACATCAGCCCAAATTGGAGAACAAGTTTATCTCCCTTGAATGTTGACATGTCTCCTTCTGAACTATCTACTGTCAGAGGTGAGTTGTAGATCTGTATTTAAAGATTTTTGAACTTCTATAAACAGGGTCTGACACTTAATATTTTTACTAGGGATCCTAAAGGAATCCCTAGTCACTTATCCTCCTTAGCATTAGGGATTCCTCCAATAAAAGAAAAAATTGGGGTACAGGTTTGTTGTCACAAATTGTAATTTACAATTTGATGAAATTCAATTTCATGTAATCACATGGCAATTTTTCAGTGGTTCTAACAGAATCCCAAGCTAATATCACTGGGGTTCCTCCCAAGATTTTGGGAATTTAGTGTCGAACCATGTTTATGAATAAATTATTTCTTATAGTGACATGTTATGTATACACACATTACATAATATAAACATACATAGAAAACAACACATACCCCAGGGCTCAACATTAAAGGTTGTCCTATTGTCCCTGACAACCTATATATGGGTTTAGGCAACTTGTAACTGCTATTAAAGATAGGGTTGGGACAACTTAAAAATATAGCCGGCTGTCCATTCCAGCAACCTAGTTTGAAAATTAGTGCCGTGCCCTGTACCCTGGCAATCTTATAAGTCTTATCTGGTTACTTAAAACATATATAAATATTTTCATTATGAACATAAAAACTTAAATAATGTTTGTTGGTGTGATCGGTCTTGGTTTTTCTGTACTAAAGAATAGTCAAGCAGTCTGTAAAATCAAGGTTTGATGAACTGTTTTCTGAATTAGCCAATTTTTTGCTGCCTATTTTTTTTTTTTTTTTTTTTTTGTTGTCCTTGAACATGAGAAAGATTTGATTGTCCCAATTGAATACAAGAGCTAATTTCACAGGCAGCATAAGTTGAAACTGTGTTTTTTCTTTTCCATAGACAATATTTAATTTTTTATACTAAAAATACACAATGTAAAAAAAAAATGTTTGAACAACACTCTCGCATAGTGCTTAATTTGTTAAAGATTGCTTAGCAGCTGACAGGTTACTTTATGTGACTATGTAGTAAAAGACAGGGCTGCATTTTATTCAAAAATCTTATGACAATATAAAAGAACAATACATTGTATAGAAAGATTCACTAATCTAATCAACAGTTGGACCGTTCATAATACTGGCCAGGGCTTTTTTCCTTATATAACAGGGGCTGTTTACAGGACCTTTCCCTCTTGAATGTTATTTAAAATCATTTTAGCAGTTTTCCCCAAATTTGGAGTTTAAATTGGGTTTTTTGTTCCCTATGCGATAAAATTTCCCCAAATGTTATATATAAGTAAAAAAGGCCATAGACTTCTTCCCTAAATACTGAAAAAAGTAGGGGTGTAACGGTTAACGGATATACCGGTTAATATTGCAATACGAATTCTGACAGTTTTACCGGTTCGATTTTTACTGAACCGGTTTTTATACGTGGGCATTTCTATGCTGATTATTTTCATCAGACTCTAAAATGTAAAGGATTGAACAAATAAATGTGTTGAAAACTTGAACTTATTTTATTGTGCTTTTGTATGTAAAACATTTTGTCAAATAAGGATAATTCTCTTCGAGAGTCTGTTTCAAGCTATGGCTTTTACTTACACATAATCTATTTTACACAACTCATTCAAACGTATGTACAAAAGAGCATATAAAATGCAAATATACAATATAAATGTGATGCTGATTAAATGAGGACATTAAATGTATTCTAATCGCTGCTTCGATTGACTACGCAAAAAAAACGATATGTATTGCAATATATTGCGATATGGGTTTCAAATATTGTAATATATTGCAATACGGTTTTTACCGTATTGTTACACCCCTAGAAAAAAGCCTTGCTGGCCCCTGGTCTCTTAATTAAGCTTCTTTATCTTTATTTCACAAATTTGTTTTTCTATCATCATCACAAAGTTTTTGTTACTATAGTTACAGAATCAATGATGAAAAAGAAACCAGAAGAGAAAACACCTCATAGAAAAACTGATGAATACAAAGTACCTGGGTAATATATATATTTATTAAATGATACTTTCCTGAGACTCAATTTTCTTGCTAACAGTAATTTCTACCTACTTAGTATTGTGTGAAGTGTTTCACATGTATAAAAATTTTGCCTTCCGGGTCAAGGGGTTATATGTGCCTTATTCAAATATTTTACCTTTCATATAAAGGGGGTCCTGGGTTGGAGCCCTGTTACACACTACCACACATTGTGTGAGAAAACTAAGTTAATTTTGCAGCACATGATTTTGAGCTATTACGTGTTTTAGTTAGTGTTGGTGGTAAACACTATAATTTGAGTTCAAGATAACCAGTGTGTAGACCAGAAAAAAACCAAAGGGAATTAACTTGAAGTTGAGCAAATTAAAATAAACTACTCCATACTTATTTAACTCCCTTTGCATGAATCTATCCTGTTTGAAAATCTGAAATCTGAAATTTTATGTCATGCAATTAATGTATTAAAAACAAACTTTAATTATCCACTAACATTTGAATATGACCAAACTATGTAAGTGATAAAACATGGCTAACAACCTGTCTGTTTACAATGGTAATAATCATGAATGTATCACTTTCATGTCTGTTGTATTTTTATTTATTTATTTATTTTATTTATTGGAGTTAACGCCGTGTCAACACAATTTCAGATCATTTACGGCGTCCAGCGCACCTAACCTAACTTTCCTGGACCTTTGTCTATAACCAGTACTCACCTACCCTTCCACAAGGCCGGAAACTTCTCCATATTATCTAATCAATGGAAGAAAATCGACATTATTGTCAAATTTTCATGGAAGGGTATAACCTCCCCGGGTGGGATTTGAACCCGCACCCCCTCGGGCACGAGTATCCAAATCCCGGTGCGCTACCAACTGCGCTATCGACCCGGGTTCTGTTGTATTTGTACCTATTTGTGTATATTTTGTTACTCATACACATGTTTTTGTTTATTGTAAGCTGTTCATGAAACAATCAAGTGGTCCAATAGTCTGGGACAACTACCTTTAGTTTGTACAATGTAAAATTGTTGGGGCAACTAAAATAATTGACTGTATTACAAAGATCATATAGTGCCGACTACTAAAATTACATGTTCTGACAACCACTTTCATGTGTTAATTTCCCATAGCCCGCCATAGCATCAAGGTTAAGACCATTTTTACCCGGATTTTTCATTGAAATATTTCAGTTAATAGTTTGCTGAAACACGGGCAGGCAGTCAGTCGGGCGTACTGTGTTGTTAACAATAGCGTTACTTTTTTTCTTTACCATATATTTCTGCCATTTATTATCAGATCTTTATGAAACTTCATACAATGATCACATACCATGTGATGAACATAATTAGAAAGTAACCACAGCTCTACCTGCCTTTTTATGGATTATTTCCCTTTGTAATTTTTGCGTTAAAGTTTAAAATCCGACTTTAATGTGGTTTCCACATTACTTTTCTTGTTTATCATCATTTACTTGAAACTGATGCTAAAAATGTGTTGCCACCTCATATAGTAAGTCTCTCTTCTCTACACATTCTTGCTTGTTGTTGTATTTTAGGTCTCCCATAAAATCAGCATCAAGTAAATCACAAAGAAAGGGAACTCTAAATCCTAAAAATTCAACTCAACTTTTCACAGATGGTTTTGTTGAAGTTGTTGATTCAATACCCGAGATGTCTACAATAATGAGTGATCCAAGTTAGTATTTTATGACTAAGTCACTTGGAATTGTATAATATTTATATTCCAACAAACTTAGTTTAGGAGAGGTATTTGTATATAGCAGCAGGGTTTGCAGTCTTAAAAATTGCCTAAATTTGAACCCTATTCTTAAAAAGTGCTAAAAAAACCCAACTATACAATAACATTAGGTACATAGAGCGTAGCAGTCCTCCATCAACTTTTGTTCCTGAAGCCTCACTTACAAACAATGACATCCTAGTTTTATGATCAAGAAAACTTTTCTTAAAAGTGACAAATAATGTATTGTAAAAATTAGGGTTTAAAATTTGCTTGAAAAGTGCTTGAATTTTGGTATTGAATGTTAGTGTAAGCTCAGCAGACCCTTTGTAGATTTAATAGTTTCTGGATGAGTGCTGGCTAACAAGAAATGGATGAAAATATTTTTTAGAATCAAAATACACTAATGTAATCTCACAAGACAGATGTCAAGTTTGAGTCTCATTGGGTCAAGAATTTGGTTGCCACAGGTCAGATACTAGATCACCATGGCACCGATTTGTTATAGTAACTATATTAACAGCTGTCAGTACTGACTAGTTTACCAATTTTTTAAGCTGTATTGAAATGGCCGCCAAAGCATTGGTTTATTGACCCTGATAGCTGTCAGTACTGACTAGTTCACACATTTTTTAAGCTGTATTGAAATGGCCGCCAAAGCATTGGTTTATTGACCCTGATAGCTGTCAGTGCTGACTACATGTAGTTTACCAATTTTAAATAAGCCCATTTTGGTAACAATTTAATTGTTAAGTTACATGTAGTTTAAACATGTTTTATTATCATACAATAAACAATCGAAGACATAGATAACAATATCTATTATAGATAGATTCTATGTCTCTGATATAATTAAAAAATGTACATATGATTTATTTATTATGATTTACTGTTGTTTTTTCCAATAAACCTACATATGGGTCACTTATAAGATGGTGTACACAGCATGTTAACCCATTTAATTTGTTTGTTTGTTGGGTTTTTCGCTGTAGCAACACATTATATAGGTCATATATCGGCGGTCAATCAACCTACTCACTCCTGGAAAGGCTAAATCTCTGGATTTAGCTGTTGACCAACTACAAAGCGCGTACTTTCGTCAGTGACTGACAACTGCCTTACATAATTGAAAATCATTTGTAAGATGGATAATGGCCGTAGAAATAATTTCATGACCAAGCTCCACGAAAGTATGCCCCGCCCGGGAATCGAACCCATGACCCCTCGATCAGAAGACTTGCGTGCTACCAACTGAGCTAGCCGGGCGGCATTTAATTTGTGAAATAGTAAACGGTTATTGAGAATACCAAAGTAATCATGATAATAATACTAATAATTTAATACATGAATACACTTCCTTGTTCCGTCAGTTTGATATTTCAACATTTGAATATGTTTGGAATGGAGGCATCTTGACTATTCATCTTTAATACCTAAAACAATTGCTGTATAATTATAATGAGGAAATGAAAATATAGAAAAAAACGCCACCATACATCAATATCACAATGCAAATGTAGCAAATAAAAAAACGTAATACAATTCTCCAATACTTGTAGTAGTACTCGTGGTAATGCTTTGCTTCACTGATGATATTGGTAATGAATTATAAAAGCTTACGTGTGCAGTATAACAAGCTCCTTACATTTTGTATTTTAAAGTTTAATACATGACTATACCATTCTTAAATTGCAGAATAATAATAATACAAAACAGGTTGCAAAAACCTGTACAATGTTTGTTTGGTAAGAGAAATGCTTTGAATGATAATGGCCATATTAAACAAATCGAGCATCTGCAATATTTAAGAAAAAAGCCTCTACTGTATTTTATTTTTTCAAGTCTGCATGTTTCATAACTTAAAAACATAGGTAACAAAATTGCATAGATTTTGAGCATGAATGGAAATTCAAATTTCCACTCCAAATTCATTCAATAATAACTCCAGATGAATCATCCTTTTTAAATGAATCCCATCGGCTGCTACCTATACACATTCCTTCAGGTCTCCACCATTTGTCTAAATTAGGCACTGACAAAATAGGTCTCTCTGGGTCCCATAACATTGAGCAAATACGACACCAAAATTTCGTGTCAATAAAGGTACCAGCCTCTTTCCACCGGAAGTATTTATTGTATTCATCGGCATTATTTCCCAGCATATTTAAATTTTTAGCAAGCTCTTCCGGTCCTGAGAACTCTTCCACGTGAATAAATGATCCAGGTGGCGCCACACGTTTGTAATCGTCTGGATGCGCGCCCATTACTACCGGAAGTACGCCATTTCTGAAAAAAGAAACAAAACAAATTTACAATCGTCAGTAAGACATTAACAAGCCTGTTTTTGCTCGATTGATATCGTGCCATAAAACAACTAGCTCATATTAAATTCTATAATTGTACATCTGTAATTTCTATGCACTTTAATTCCTGCATGTTTGTGTTTTATGATACGGGTTTTAAATTGAAAGATCAGAGTTTTAAAGAGTTGTAAGTACTTAAATACTCAGATTTACATGACTCCTACTCGAGGATGAGCCGAAAGATCTTTACTATTTACTGCGCATCACATCTCAAACGCCAGTTTTATACTTTTTGCTAACACCCTGGAAAACCTACTAGTTAGTTAACATTTGTCTCATTCAAAAAAGGACCACGACTTGTCACTGTAGCACGCTGAAATTGAATAGGTTTCCATTGTGTTAGCAAATGTTCACTGTTTTCTTCTTAAATCCATGGCATTTGTGATGTCATAGTCACGTGTTATTGCCACCTCGAGTAAATATTTTTTTAAGAATTGTAAGAGGGCTCTGGGAGGCGTTGACGAAAAGTTACAGTGTTTTGTCATTTCAAATTCGTGTATTTATGATTAATTTAAAAAATGAACGCCATATGAGAATTTACATTCTCGTACCCAGAGTCTAGTAGGATTCTCAATGCTAGTATTGAGAATCCTACCAGAATCTGGGAACGAGAATGGAGAATTGAAAGAACTGACATGAGAAATGAGTTTTAAATTAAGAAACAACACGCAAACTTGAAGGCTACAGGCAAAAGCTGACCGTATGTATAGGTGGACTGAAAAAGAATAAGTCGCACATCGTGTGTTCAAAAACACGCTATTCCAAAGAGCGCACGAAAGAAGTTTAACTGTTAAGCAACTGAATCGTTTGCTCTTTTCTAAATTATAAGTGTATTTTCACAATGTACTTTGTCGTTGTACTACGACAAACCATTGATGACATCTTATTATTTTATTATCAGTAATAAAACGAAGTGTAAGGTGTAGATTGCAACTTGAAACAGACATATGTCAGATGTTCATTTGAGTTAGAAGTCTTAAAACATTACCACAGAATAGACAGATTTATCAAGAATCTATCCAGTAAAATAAAATAAATTGCTCTCATTTTTCCTGAAAATTAGCTGTGTGGTTTTTTTGTCATTGCACAAATTAAACAAATTAATACCATTAATATAAAGTATGACGAACGACTCTATAGTACATTTTAATTCCATGTCACAAAAAACTAAACATCCCTTATAATGCGTTATTCAGTATGAGAGGAATGAATTAATGTCAAATGTATCTCAATTATAATTCTATGAAATATTCATATGTGTGCTAAGACAAAAACAGTCTCACACGATTTATTACTGGAGATCTGTCGACATTAAATAAATTGAAATATAGGAGGTACTATGGTACGGATTGTGTTGGTTTATATCAGCGCCATGGCGAATTTCTAGGAACAATTCATCGACTATGGTGCTGAGAAAAAGACACAATGTCTAGAATGAGTAAATCTGAGAAATTACAACAGAGTGATTTATACGCATGCGCACTTGAGTACCACGTGGTTTTGAAATATGAAACTTGTAAATTGTTGTCCCTCGTGTCTCATATAGAACAATTGAGAAAAGAAATAAACAACAATATCAGAAACGAATAAAACAATAATTCAATGTTATGAGGATGTGAAATGACGTTAGCAGCGTTAAAACAACAGACGATGAAATGCATATGTCCTCAGTATGGGGAATTTGTCACAGACATTTTGTTGATTGTAGCTAAGACAATGATGACACATGGATCACGTGATGTGAGGCAAGTAATATTGAACAAAATTAAACACTGGCACCAGAGTCCTTAAATTCGTATAAATACGCACTAATATGCTTTAAAAATAATATTTTGTCAATTAACTATATGATAGTATCAGCCCCATGTACACAATCTTATACGAATCGTAACTTTCCTTTTATATAATATTCACTTGGGAATGAACCCTTAAATTACAGTAAGTAAGATCAAACGATTATTTTTATAACATACTCATTTTGTATATTCCCGACGATCAATTGTCTAATGGTTTAACTAGCTGGCTTCAACTCATTCTCATACCCAAAGGCTATCAAGATTCTCGATACTAGTTAGATCGAAAATCTTGATAGCCTCTGGGTACGAGAATGACTTCTACCCAACAGTACCTGTTTTGCTAGTTGCTGGAACCAACCGGTACCTTTTATCTAAGAGTAACTGCCAAAGTTCTTGTACTCCTGTCCAGTACACAATGAAGATATGTTTATCTTCCAGTTTGAACAGTGGATTGTGTAATAAATAAAAGGGACGCCATAGGCTTAAACTAAAAAAACACTTTGTTTGCCCTTTACCGACCCTAAAATTTTGGGTTGGGTCGGTAGGTAGGAGAAATATGTTATTTTTCTTCCTAAAGCAGAATTATAAAGAAACTACCAGAAAGTAAAACGATAAACGCTGTGACCAATAAAAAACCACCACATATTTTTTTCGAATAAAATCTTTTGAGTCGGCGGCATTATTTCGGGTCGGTTGGTAAAGGGCAAACAAACTTAATTTTAATTAAGGCCCTATGAGCTGTAAATGAACATGTCGATTTGTAATGTACCTTTAGATACATTTCTTTTCAATAAGTATTTGTAATTTATTTGCTCGCATAAAATTATGCTGTTATTACAGTGTGTGTTAACTTATTTTCTGCACCATTTATGAAATATGAGATGAAATACATCGCTTTAACTAAAACATTGTTTATGCCAGATGTCACCAAAGCCCATTCCATTGTTCAATAAAATATGTGCAGAGAAAACAAAATACATTGTGTTCAATCGAACAAAAACAAGTAAACAATACTCATTTAGAATTAGCGTCTCAGTGTGTTATTTACTACAAAACATTTTAAGTTAAACTTTATCAGCTAAAAATCACGAACTCTATCGCAGTTGTTCCTTTTTTCTAACATAAAAAAATCTTTTTCATTAATAATTAAAATAACATAACATTTATTACTGAAAAAATGTTTTTGTCCAATGAACAGAATATCTAGATTTTTGTGTTCTTCAATTATATAACAATTACAATGTCAGTAAGGCTTTCAAATATTAAATTGTGTCACTTCTTACTCTGCTGCTGATTGGAAACAAGTATCAATTTCTGATGACATATCCAAAAAGTGTTATATGTCAATTGTATTTAGATTGCCTTATTTTACTTCCGAAAATTCAAGTAAGTCCGAGATCGTTTCCTAGGAATCAAGCCATTAGGAATACATTTGTTAAGGGTTTTTTGGGGCGACTTTTTTAAGTCTCCGTGAATTCGACCACTTTAAGTTTGATACTTATTTGCATAAAATTCTAAAAAACTTAACGATTAGAAAAGTTGTATTTTGAAATGCTGGAGAATTCAGACTTCAGACTTCCTTGTCCCACTGGAAACATCATGGAGACAACATGCACAAATATCTGAGAATAGTTTCTGACAAATCTGTATGGAAAGTCTAAACTTTATGAAGTGTTGTTTACAAAGTTCTGCGTTATGAACAAAAGTTTTTAAAGTCGCCGACTATCATATGAGACTTCTACAAATTACATGTCTGCGAGTTCAGACGGAATTCTGTACGTTGTATAAGAAACATTTACTAAAATGTCAATCTTGACAAAATTTGATTGTTTTAAATTTATCAAAGTTTAGGCAAAGCTTTGAGGTTCAATTTGGGATGAAAACTCTCGAAATATGTCTATACTATAAAGTCTGGTAACCCAAACACCTTGTTCAAGCATTACCATATAATGTATATCTCAAAGAACATTTCAACAGTCCGTTCCAAGGCGGAAACGTCATAGGTTCTTGTTTACTTTATTTGTTTGAAGCGTCCCTATTATAACAAAATATCACTCTTTGCTCATTGACTATGTGGTAGGTCGGTGTTTTACTGTTGCTGTCCCTGATATGTTTGCTTACTAGGGCTGTTGCGAGTATCCGAGTACTCGGATATTCGCGATCTCGACCTGAAAATCGAGTACGAATATTCGTCACGTCCGAAATCGTCGGATCGCGATCTATTATTAGAAAAATGACGAGCGTTTTCAGCTTAATTTAGACCCGATTTAGAAGGACAAAACTTCATGTTTTCCTTTTCCTCAGATATTGATTGATTAATTAAATAGGGACTGAATTATCTTTTGTCAAAATTTTGATTGACACACATTTACACAATTATGTTATTACTGAAAATGCCCATAAACGTTTTGTAATAGAAATGTTTGAATAACATGGGTTTCCATAAAGTAAAAACTTCAGTAATTCTTTACTTTATTTCCGTTATTACATGAATTCCTGTATGCTTCTCCATTAAGAAGTGATTCGTGGTTCGATTCGTGAATCGCATCACACGAATCGTGGTTCGGATCGGATCGCCACTAGCTCAACGATCCACAGCCCTATTGCTTACGCCTTTTTATCCTAGATTTAACGTGGAATCAGTGGTTTCTGTCCCTTTGTGATATAAATAGTTGTAAACAAATAAAATTTGGATTCAAAAGTCAGAGATTGTTTAGTGTATAACCCCTTCCCTAGTTCTCTGGTAAAAAATGGCACAAACAAAATTATAGTTGTCTGCGACAAAGACTAATCAGGAAGCAGCGTATTTTAGCATTCGTTTGAATTCTTATGTTCCGTATGTTAAATTTGAGAAGCAAAATGTCCCTTTTTTAAGACCGTTCTACTAATAAGACCATTGAGCTTGATGGTCGCATTAATGGGGATTTCTTGTATCTATGATTATCGATGTATGCACCTCGTCCCATCGTTCTCAGTAGAGTGGACCAGTCTGGAAATATCTTTGAAAACGCTCTGCTATATATACATAGTACATAAAAAATTCTTAATAATGAACATCCTTAATCGTATGATACTCGTCTTCTCTACCAGTCTCCCACACTTCTCTTTTAGATAATCTGAGACTTTATAAAATACTTAGATTGGGATTAAACTGTCGTACTCAAAACGAAATAAAATTTAATTCAATCAAGAACAACGATGAGACAAAACAATTATGTTTTCGACATTTTAGTTTTAGTTTTCTTTATCAGAAATATCTCCCCTTCATTGACGATTGTTATCAAAATCTTAAAATATAACAAGTGATTCAATTTTCTTGATTGTAGTTTCTCTAAGCTCGCGACACCAAGACGTCTTAGTTGTCAGTTTACAAATCTTTCTATTTATTGTCTTAGTCTGAAACTTAGTTTATTAAGAAATCGGTCGTGATAATTTCAAGATAGATCTATGCATCTGAAGAAAGAAGATGGCAGGGGCGGATCCAGGATTTTTTCTAGGGGGGGAGGTCCGAACTTTTCTAGGGGGGTCCGAACCTCAAACCACAACCACATTATACACATGCAACGTATTGATAATAAAAACTACATTACCAATAAATCTATGTTAAGCACCGAGAAAAATTGCTTCATGCTACTTAAAAATGACTAACAGGCTAGAAATACACTAATGGACATGTACATTTTCCGAATTCTAGGGGGGGTCCAGACCCCCTGACCCCTCGCTGGATCCGCCTATGGATAGTGTTTGTTTTAAAAATTTCTAGCCACCAAATTAAGCAAAGTGATTTAGAACACGTCCATTTTCCACAGACTTATATTGTAGCTTTGTAACCCAGGTCGATAGCGCAGTTGGTAGCGCGCCGGGATTTGGAATCTCGTGCCCGAGGGGGTGCGGGTTCGAATCCCACCCGGGGAGGTTATACCCTTTCATGAAAATTTGACAATATTGTCGATTTTCCTCCATTGATTAGATAATATGGAGACGTTTCCGGCCTTGTGGAAGGGTAGGTGAGTACTGGTTATAGACAATGGTCCAGGAAAGCTATGTTAGGTGCGCTGGACGCCGTAAAATGACCTAAATTGTGTTGACACGGCGTTTACTCCAATAAATAAATAAATTGTAACTTTGTCTTTGTTGATCACGTGATATATATACGTGGACTTTGTAGAAAACTTAACTTAATATGCTCTACGGAGAATGATTGAATGAGATGCAGGCATACAACCACAAAATGAACATGAGCAAAATTTATAGGACTAGGGCTGTGGATCGTTAAGCAAGTGGCAATCCGATCCAAACCACGATTCATGTGTAGCGATTCACGAATCGAATCACGAATCGCTTGTTTATGGAGAAGCATCCAGGAATTCGTGTTATAACAAAAATAAGTGAAGAATTACAGAAGCTTTTACTATTTTGGAAGACCACGTACTCCAAAAAGTTCTATTACCAGACCTTTTATGTGCATTTTAGGTGATATCATTTTTGTTTAAATGTGTATAAATCGAAATTTTACAAAAGATAATTCAGTCCCTACATAATTAAAATTTTCATTAGTAGTGCGGCTCGTTTTCAGTGTTAGTTAAGCTAAACATTTCTATCATTTTATCAAATAATAGATCGCGATCCGATGATTTCGGACGTGACGAATATCCGTACTCGATTTCCTGTTCGAGATCGCGAATATCCGAGATACTTCAATTGCATTAGTTTGACCTTAAGAAGTGACTGGTATTTATTCCTTGTTTAATAAACAGTGCATATTTTGTACATTGAAACTAAAATGCCTTGTTATTAGGTAACTAAAGTAAGTATCGACACACAGTTTAAACGTGTAAGCTGAACATGTCCCTTATTTTGCTCTGATGAAACAGTCTTCCAAAATGTGAAAATTCAAATTAAAAGCGTTTTGTTATCTACAGATAGTTAAGGAAACTGGTCCATGCCTTTTTGCATGGATAGAAGTAACCTAAACAATTTCATGCTTAATGACTTAGCCATTATCAAGAATAATTGAAAATAATTATTTAACATTAACTGCAGTGAAATCTTAAAACAACGATGTCCATTACATTAGGTATGACGATTACATGTTAAAAAGGAACCTTCGATATATGTATTCAAAATAGTCAACATATTTATAAAGAATATAATGAATACAGACCAGGTAAATGATCGTATATTTCTAATAATTCTTTTAATTTAAAATGTCTGACAGATTATGCAAAATAAAACCAAACTGTATCGGCCGCTCATTCAAGTGCCCACGACATAACGATGTTTTAGTTTAAGTATGCCAATTGAAAATAGATAACCAATTATACAAATGGCTAAAATATACTTTAAAGTATCACTATTAGGGGTCATGAAAGCTCAACAGTGGAATGGTTTTAATATATGGACATTTTTCCTTCTCAAATTAAGAATTGGGACACAAAAATTATCACAATCGCATAGTTTGCATTATTTGCTGTAACCAAAGTGATTTCCTTCTTAGCGGTACTTTACTGTGTTTTGTTAAAGAAATACATAAGACAGATACGGCTTAGATCGCTTTAGATTGTTCACTTGCACTACAATTGAGAAGATCTTAGAGAACCCTGTCGAAATGATTGAACAAGTCCTAGGTAGGCCTACCATTTCGTTTGTTTGTTGGGTTTAACGCCGTAGGTCATATAACGACGGCCAGTCAACCTACTCACTCCTCCTGGAAAGGCTAAATCTCTGAATTTAGCTGTTAACAAACTACTAAGCGCATACTTTCGTCAGTGACTGACAACTGCCCTACATAATTAAAAATCATTGGTAGGAGGGAGAATGGCCGTAGAAATAATGTCATGACCAAGCTCCACAAAAGTATGCCCCGCCCGGGAAGCCTACCATTTCAATTTAGAAATAAAACAAAACTTACCTTAATGCATTCATAAAGAATTTCTCTGTTATGTAGTCTCTGCAATTGGCGTTTTCAAAAGCCAGATAAAATTTATATTCCTTTTTTAGCATTTCAAAACAAGAATCTTGTTGATCATGACGACATTCGTGGTCGCCACAGTAACCATACACATCCACATCCATGAATTGTTTCAACTCATTTATATATTGTAGACGGCCATTCATCGCATTACAATTAGAAACAAAAATTGCGGCAGATTTTGTTCGGCCAGCTAAATAGTTTTTCTTTGGTACCATTTTGTCGATTGAAGTAAAGTTATTATATGGCACCCATTTGTCGTATGGCGTTACTATGGTAGAGTCATGACGATAGGTCGCTGTCCAATTAAGCAAGTTTTCAACTCCTGCATATGCCGGACTCGCTTCAGGACTCTCTAGCCCAAACATGATCCAAACTTGGTCTGGATGTCGAACAACTTCTTTTTGCAATGCTTCTGCAAAGTAGCCACTAATATCAATTTCTTTAAACATCCTTGCGTCCACGTGGGCGTCAGGTGGTGGTGGTCCGATCAGTTCACAATTTTGTACCGGGCACGCATGCTCAATGAATGTACTACTGCCTTCTCTAACTCCCCAACCATCTACGCCATGCTCTAGGAATATCTTTTTCGCGGGTAATCCCTTGTCAAGTTTTGGCGCCAAACGCAGTTGAGCGACAATCCGATCGTCGTTTGCTGATGGTTCCCAAATGTTAGCTTTTTTCTTTACTTTCGTCGTAAAAGTCCGATTACTTGCTGCTTTTGAAATAGGAATATTATATCCCAGCACTGTCTTGTTATCTGCTTCCTGGTTCGTCTGCATCCAGTTTAAGAGAAGTGTGAGAAATAAAAACAGCCCAATGAGAAATAAGAACTGCGACTGTATCCTGGAGAATCCCATTTTAAATATTGGCGTCTGAAGTCTCCTCAAATACAGATCTTTTTGTCTTGAATAAATCCACTAGAACGTACACTGACGACCATGTCTCATTGATACGGATGTCGGTGGGTTTTTTTTTGTATAATTTACCGTCGCTTTTAAACTTTATTTTGTCCTCATATATTATTGAAGACAGTCATTTAAAATCGACGATTGTTTTATTCTTTTGGGGGAAAAGAGATAGTGGAACCGTAAGTTGTTTAATAAATTTTCAGAATGAATTTTATCTCAAGAATTCTTACGTTTCCTAAGCTGTCAATAATTGGCTAATTGCTAAAATATTATTCCGTTGTCCCAATTAGAAATAATTCTCTGTAAAATTACATATCTGAAATGCTACTTCCGGTGTTAGAATTCTCAACCGGAAGAAGAATTATAACGCGCCAAACGGAACACTTCAGCTTTCTCGGTTAGTTCATTGCCTTAGGTAACCACGTGACGATCAGATTAAACAGCTCTTCACCGTATACATCATCATCAAATATGATTTTCAGTCTGCCATCTTTAATACCTGCAAAATATAACAGACTGTCAGTCTGAGACTGGAAATTCTGACAAAGTTTTACTTAAAGAAAGTATAATCGATAGGGTTGTCTTCAAAATATAAAACTTTTACATTTACTGTCATAAATACACGAAAATTGTCTTTAGGGCATAAAATCACAAATCATTGTCATGATCACATAACACGCGCTTCAGACGCCATATAAACAAGTATTAGATTCTAAAATATTTCGAAAAATACATTTGTTGTCGGGATTTCAAGTTTTACGTCACGAGGTAGATCTTTCATAGAAACAATAGTTGAAATTTCTCCAAAACTTAAGTATTTCACCAAGTTGAAACATGAAGATAATAAGCACTTCAAAAATCAGAATTTACTCCTCGCGTCATTATTACCGTGTTCAGTATTTCCATCAAAAATTCGTCCAAATGGCCGCGCTTATCACTTTTCGCTATTCCTTCGGTCATCATCAGAAACATTACTACATGTATGACAATACCGGTGTTCAACCAGAAGTAATTCACTGACCAATAATCCCTATGTAAAGCAGACGACATATCGCCATTAGTAATAGAGCCGACGTCACACAGTAATACTTTATTTTGTACATTTTATTATGAATCAATATATCATTTAAATGTCTAATGATAATAATAAGCCTATAATCTGGCATAATTATACAATAATGTTAGCATATCGTCGTATGGCATTATAGCAATGGTACACTTTATTGGAATGGAACAGATATCATTTTACAAAAGTATTTTCGTCATTTTCCCCTGTTTGATTATTTATTACCCCTTTTATATCATTGCTCAATTTACAACATGTTTGTTTTTACAAGTCCCGTAGTGGGAATTGGTAACAGAAATATCGAAACAATAGAAAATGTGTATTTTTGTTGAAAATGACAATTTACTGCACTTGTTAAGAATTATTATCAATCGCTGTCATTCAAGAGTGTGAAATTAACCCTTCCTCAGGGACTGATTCTAAGTTACAGAAATAAAGATTCATGGCTTTTTCTGCAGCATTATAAGATAGTGTTTCATTTCAAATGGCGTGATCACACACTCAGTATTGGAATTTTCGAACAGTTTAAATCATTGAGGAGACAAACTATTGTGACGGCCACGTTCATTGTAATAACAATACTATCGTGAGTTTCTGGTAGCAATTATTAGTTCTGTATCATGCTTGCATGTTTTTACGTACGTGTATTATTATAAATGCTATAATAAATGGTTTGAGATTACGTGTGTGTCATTTTTGTATGAATTATGAGAGGCTTTTCTTTCTCTGATGAAAGCAAAACAGTATCACTTAAATCTAATGCAGTTTATCAGCGCTTTGTATCGCAGAGGTGAAGTTAATCTTAAACGAATTTTCTACTAATAATGTGTGAAGCTATATTGCATTTGGACAGATTTTATGCCATATAAGATTTGGATGGTGAATAATGTTACTTTGGCCTCTTAAAAATTAAGACCAAAGCTAAATTCTCACCATAAGCAGGCAGGCTGTCAATGAGCCCACAAACCCAGTCGATTAACAAACCATAGAAATACTGACTGACAACGGTCATGCTTTTTATATCGCCAAATGTCAAGTACAATTCTTCTTTTGGGACCATCAAAAACGATGGTCATAATAGATCTACCTATTTCTTTTCGATTGATTTAAGCATTTGAGACTGAAAAGTCGCCAAAATTTACATCATTTTGCAATAACCAATATTTTCTGTAGAGTGAAAACTGTACTGTTACTATGACAATAATGCGATGAGGTGATGAATCCAGTCGATTGACAAACTATAAACTTGCTGACTACGGTCATGTTGTTATCAAATATCAAATTTTAGTCATGAATAACTGCAGCATGTTCAGTTACCTTGAACGTTCCAAAACGTTCTGTAACGGAAGTGTCGGAACAACTCAACCCGAGACAACTCAATCTCCTACTAACGGTTTGAGTTGTCCCAACTTTCAGTTGAGTATTGCACGGGTTGAGTTGTCTTAGGGTTGAGTTCTCCCGGACCCGTAACGTTAGCTAACAGTAGTTACTGAACACGGGGCTGATAACATTAAGATATCAAACTCACATAGATATAAGTCCTGTACAAATAGTTTAATTCTAACCCTCCCATATCAAGTGTTTGTTTAAAGCTTTTAATAGAGAACACGAGCCTTTCAAACCAAGCTGGACTGTCAACATTCATAAACAATCTCAATGTTTACATATCATGGGGGCCTACATTACTAGTCGTTTATAAATTTATTTTATAAATGCATTGTTGATATACACGATATATCAACTTTGGTATTTACTCATAAATATGGTCATCATATTAATGTTATAATGATATGTCTGACTTGTGTTATAATATTGATGAAAGCTTCTGAACCACAACCTTTTAAGACATAAACTAGTACATGGTGCTTTACGCCTCTTTACGACAAAAATTTCACCATAGCTAAGTAATAATTCGTCCTACACACAGTACATGCGGAGTGCGGAGGCCTAATTCTCTAGACCCAAGCTTTTAACCATTATTATGCACATACATTCTCCTATAGCAAAATCCTAACATGATTTAGATATATAAGAGGAAGAATGGTGGAAGAAAGTATTTTTCCTGACACCAAAAAGCTCACGACCCCTGGATTTGCATTCAAAGTACTAATGACTGTGCCAATAAGGGACTTTAGTCAGTTATTTCCCCTTGTATACTCTTCAAATAGGTAGGTCCAATTAGTTGGATTACTTGGAATGTATTCATACGCATGTAGAACATTCTATAATAATTATATTACCGATATGTATATCAAAACTAGGGGTCTAAAATGAATTTGAACTTTACTTTTAATATCGTTTTTGCGACTAATGCTTCACAGCGTTTGACAAACAGAAACACAAATGTTTCTATTAGCGAGGCAGTGAGCATTAACATAGCAAAAGCCACTGGCAACAATGATTTGATTCAACACAGACCATATAAATCGTAGATGTCTGGTCCCTGTAATGCATACTTTTCCAGTGTTTTTTTTCAGAAATGTGAGGGTATGATAATTTGACGTATATGAACCTAGGGCTGCGGCGAGTATCCGAGTACTTTTTTTAAAAATTTATATAGGAACTGAATAATCGTGTGTCAAAATTTCGATTGATACACATTGAAACAAAATGTTATCTCTGAAAATGCCCATAAAACGTGCGGTAATAGAAATGTTTGGAGTACATGGTTTTCCATATGGTAAAAGCTTCTGTAAATCTTCACTTATTTTTGTCATAACATGAATTCCTGTATGTTTCTCCATTAACAAGTGATTCGTGGTTCGACTCGTGAATCGCCACACATGAATCGTGGTTCGAATCGAATCGCTACTAGCTCAACGATCCACAGCCCTAAATAATAGTCGTCAGTTCCGCCTAGCAAAAAATATGTACATATCAGAAGGAAAAACAAATGAGGATAAAGTTTCTATACCTGATGTAAATGAATACATGTATATCTCCATATAGAGGTTTTAATTACTTATAGGGATTTAATGTTTTGTAGTGGATTCTGGCCAGTTGTTATGTAGACGGATTTTGGAGAAAGTAGTTCGTCATTCATACCGCTTATATAGTCCGGCCTTTTAAACGGTTTTAGTACATAATGCAAGTTGGTTTCATATCTACAATAAATGAACAAATCTTGGTTTAAGGACTTTAAAAACTTCCTTATGTTATCATCTAATGAAAAATTGTATTTCAAATCGAAAATGTCATGCTGTATAATCAAATTATACCTTGAGCAAAAAAACAGTACAAAATAACGCGGAAGATTTTAAGCTAACAAATGTCTTTTCAAAATATCAATGGCATTACAATGGGTTAGCTTTTGTACGAAAGTAAATATTTTATGTACAAATTTTAGAGATAGAAAATTTGTCTATATAGAGCATTTTATGTGTTAAAATATTCATCCATGAATATATAGATGACTTCAAGTCAAATATAGGATAAAAATGAATGTGCCTATACAAGTATAAAAACTACAGATATGTCGTGCTAGTCCTATTTTAAGGTCTTAATCAAAATGATAATGTACTGACTTAAATTCCTTATCACGTGCCCTACATTGGCTCTAGACTAGTGACCTGGCAATAAGGTGACTTACTTGTACTTCAGTGTGAGTGTTGATGAACTTTAAAACACATTGTCTTAAACGGTTTTAGCAATAATCCGCTATAACAATCACTCTTCCAACATTTTTAAAGTGAAAACTTCATTGTTTTGCGTTATTTCTATGATCAGCTTGTCGAGAGTGGTCAACTCTTTAAGCAATTCAATACTATACAGTGAAGTTCCTTCGTTATTTCAAAATCATGGATTTTTTGCACGGTTCTAAGTTTCGAATGCCTATTTTGAGAAAAACCGTCCCTATATAAAGGCTGTTTCGCTATTAAGACCATTCATGGTCATTTTATGGTCCTGATAGTCGAACTTCACTGTCTAAGCAAGACGATCCGCATAGTGAAAAAAATGAATGGTTGTTGTACTGTACTGCGTTGGTTACCATTAAAAGATGCGAAAGGAATTTAAAAAAAAATAAAGTTTAAATGGTTAGAAATTACGATGTGCTCGTTCTAATGTCAGCTGGATCGACTGTATTGTCAATAGCAAAGTCTGGTATGCGAGTTTTGTCATCTTCCATTACAAAAAAATGTACATATTCCAAACTGCTCACTTATGAAACAAAAACAAGAATTCTTACTTACCTATTTTGTCATTTATTCACAGAAAATTTATTTCAAAAAGAATGTATAACTCTTTCCTTCGTATACTTGTTAAGTGATATGTGTTCAACTAAAATTTAAAGCACGTTATAAAACTAAGATAACAGTTAAACGGTCAAGTGAATTTTATCTATATCCTACTCAAAATGCTTCAGGGGCGTATATGTATCACTCGTAAAATTTTGTTTTAGGTATGAAAGTTTTTCTGTTTTGCTTTTTGTCTTCTTATTCATTCAAGTTATGTTTTCTTATACATGTACATGTAAATCAAGTGAAAACTTTCTACTTATGTAGTTTACAGATCAACTCCTAAAATATTATTATCTCATAATGATTTTTGTTTGCAAATGTACTTATATGTATGTATACTTTATTTATTCTACTTGTTTATTTATTTATTCACCATGTTGTATTACTTTGACCATGGAGAGGATGTGTATAGGCATTATATGCCTGTTATCCAATCCTATTCATTGAATAAAATATGTATTAAATTAAATTAGATATGAAACAGTTTGGACGAACCAAGGTTGTAGTGTTCATTTCAACAAAAGTCTTATCTTTGCTGTTGTACATGTATGATTTTCTTATGCCAATGGTAGCACGTACACAGTTAATGTCCTTTAAGGTCAATGTTGCTTTTACTTGCATGTAAGCCATTGGAGAAGGAAGTTGGCTTAGATAGTACTGTAGCCTGTTCAATTACCTTAAACGTTCCAAAACGTTCCGTAACGATACATACAGAACTCCTCGGCCATTCACTGCTAATAATTTAATCTAATTAACAAATATACGATCGTTAAGGCAATGAGTGATGTTAACTTACGGACTAAAAACGAAACATCACTCATTGCCTAAACGATTGTATATTTGTTTACTTCAACACCGGTAGTTTAAAAATAGCGTCTAAATATGTCCGAGATTATTCGCAGCGAAAGGCCGAGGCGTTCCGACTGTATCGTTACGGAACGTTTTGGAACGTTTAGGGTAATTGAACAGGCTACTGGTTAGAAGTTGTAAGTAGGACGAATGACTGCCTCGGTATGACTAAATAGTTCGAAGAACGGTGTGAAAAGATTATATGTTTAAATTTTGCTTCTGTATGAGCAATACTGGAGACGTAAACCTCGTGCCACAAAACATGAGTACTACTCATTGTATGGACATGGGTCTTGAAAGATAATTAATTTACGATCGTTATTATCTAAAGTAACTTTATACTTTGTCACCACGATTAATTTGTCAATTGTATCATGTTAATCTATTATTTGTTTTGTGCAGCTATACGCAGCTGTGGTAATCACGTGACTTGTTAAGTCAATATAAGTTTAGACAATGTTTATTTCGTCATGAAAACATGATCTTATACAGTAAATTTTCGCTATAACGATCACGTTTGCACTCGAAACAACATTTTAAATCCTTGTATATATGTGTATTAATTGAAACAATGATTCATTTCCGAATAATAATTGATATCTATTTACAAATTTTCTAATTTGAAGTACTTGTCTATTCCGGATTTTGTGTTGAAAGCTTTTCAATAAGTTAGTTTATAAACATTGTAAGTAGGTATGAGGGTATAATTAGATATGCACTATGTATACGTTTCTTCCATTAAGTATTGTTCTGTTCTATTAGAACAAAATCATGAAAAGTTTAATGATTTCAATGGTCCTAACAGTGAAACTTTATTGTATTATATATTGAGGTTTGCCTGCAAGACTGTAGTAAGTACATTGCGTTAAAGAGTGAGTAACTATATAGTCTTGCGGGCAACCTTCGATATATACAAATGGCACATGTCATATGTTTGTAGTTGTTACTGAATTGAGGTTTGGTCCTTGTTGCTCGTCCAAACACTAATTCAGATTTCTAGAGTATTTGTCCGTTGTTGAACATTATAAGGTGCTTAATTCTCGTGGTTGAGGAAGTTTATGGTTTGATTAGGGTCAGTCCGTTCCTTAGGTTGTATTATGTGCGGACCCCGAGATTGGACTCTTCGTGCAAGTAAGGGTGAATTTAGGTCATAACTTGAGTAATTTTTGTAGATGTCCAAATATAATTCATCTTGGGATAATAACTTATTTGCCAAATCATAGCCAATTTATAGTTGCCAGAAATTTGTTGCCTCCAGTTTGCTAATAAAGCACTATGAATTTGAAGACTTCCCTTGGCATGTTGAACATTTTATACCAGGATAAGTGTTATAATGTTAATTGATCAATTATTACAATAAGCCTGGGTATAACAAAATTACATGTAATAAGATTAGCCTTTCACCGGGACAACCCAAATATTCCAATGATAAGTTGTCTAGTGGTGTTTCATGCTAAGGAGATTTTAAATAGCTTTGGTATTCATCATACGCTGATAAGAATTACTTTTAATCAATGAATAACTTGAAGCTTTAAAAATTAAATTTATGTAAACATCGCTTCATGTAGAATTTTAAAGTTTTTGAATTTATTACTCACGTAAACTGTTAGTGTTAACAATTAATCAAAGGCGTTTATTGAGTTTTTGATAACGTGCACTGCACATGGATTTATTTATTTCACCTTGTTACAATGTCATGTACATGTATTATACTTGGAAGTCCATATCACGTGCATCGCGTACCAGGATGTTAGACGAGTAGCAATGTAATTTAAGATAGCAGAATCAGTGTTTTAAGTAGTTGTACATGAAGTTTTAAACGTAGGAAAAGGATACTTTAGTTTCCTGTTTCATCTTCCTAAATAGTGTATACATTTTGTTGGTGGGTTTGGTCATGAGGTCTTAAAGGCCTTTAACACATTTATTATTGGTTTATTCTCATTTTATCTATCAATATCTTCTTTATTTTTTGTTATCAGAGCCCCACTTACCAGCTTTCCTGGAAAATTCTGTTGTAGAATTTCTACATTTCTTTCCATCTTATACAGGAGATGGCGGCGGACCATTATAGGAAGGGAAGCGTTATTGAGTAAAGGACCACAATGGAAATAAGAGTCCATTACTCTTTATTGTGTTATCCTTGGTGTTGATGTACCCTGACATGGTTCATTGTATTCATCATGTGTTGTTTGTTTTATGTTTTACCATGTTGATTGCAATGTTATATAACATAAATGTCATGTTATGTGTATATTGATACCAAATAAAATCTATCTATCTAGCGTTGTCAAATAATGAAATGAAGGGAAACAACTTTTCTCTTTACTTTCTTAACACTTTATAATTACCTCCACCTGGAGGTATATATTCAGTAAAACATTTCTGTCTTTGTATGAAAGTATCAATTCTTGAAGAAACACTTCCCTCTGAGATTTTCTGAGGTCATAAGTCAGAGGTCAAAGTTTAGGTCTCTTCTTTACCCTCCTCCTCGTCGAATTCACCTTCCTCCTCGGCGGTGGCATATTGGTATTGTTGGTACTCAGATACCAAGTCGTTCTCAATGACAAATCCAACAATGCAATTACAAAAAAGTTGAATGGTAGAAGAATAAGGGGGGTCACGTCTGCTGAAGTAAATGGGTCCTTATTTTGTTCCTAAGACGGCTTAAGATAAACACACGAAAACTGTATTCGACCAGGTACATATTTTATACGTCATGGCTATTTTCCCATAAAAAATCGAAGGTTACGAAAATATTGGAAATGAAATTTACTAATCAGCCAAACAATATAATTCCCCACGGAACACTGTGGTAAATTAATATTAGCACTATAGCTTTCTTGTATTAAAAAAACATTTCCAGATTATTTTCTGTGACCAAATGTGGATCATTAGTAGTCTAGACACTTTATACCGCATATTTCAGATTTTTAGTACGTCTTATATATAAGTTAATTAACATGTATGTAATTCTTACCATTCTGCAAAACTATATTGCAGTTAACGCTTTAACCCAAACGCGATATGACCGTTTGGTGTTGGTGCGCCATAAAACCCAAACAAACAGCTTTAACCCAAGAACTCGATGTCCTCGACTAGTGACATTTAGTTTAGGCTAGTGAAAATTGATTTGGACCATTAAAAGTGAAAATTATTATTTAATATACATGAGGTTGGGCTAGTTTTTTCTCTGCTATACAATATAATAAATCGGGGCTCGTGGTCCATAGAAAGCAAGTCAAGTGGAAAATTTTAGATCGGGTTTTAATCAGATTGGCAAGGCAATGAATGCATATACGTCATAAATTTTAACATGATTTTTCCGCTGAACCAAAAATGCTTCTTTGATATTCCAAGTAGTTTGTTTGATATATCATTTAGATCTTGTATCAGTTTTTAAATACATGGAGCAGAAGCCGACAGATTCGGTAACACTTGAATTTGACTATGTATAAAGCCAGAGACATAGTAGCTATCTCTCTGATGAAACTAAATTGATTTCGGAGCCACAGCACAAATTAAGTCACTTTTCTGTAAGTCTATTCAAATGGTTGAAAATAATTTCAAAATGTAATTCTGCTAAAAAGAAATTTACTACCCATATCAACTGTGTCCCCTTGATCGACCAAGCTAAGGCAAGCTTAGTTACCAATAAGGGACCTTAGTCAGTTAGTTCCCCTTGTATACTCTTCAAATAGGTAGGTCCAATTAGTTGGATTACTCGGATTTTACCCTTACTTTTCAATCTTAATTTTCCAAAATTAATCTTAAATAACTTTTTTGTAAATCATTTAATTTGTTTGAAATTCAAGCCAAGTATTTTTAGGGTAAAGAACTATCTAAATTTATTCACTTCTGTTAATATCTTCATTAACAAGAAAGATATAAGATGAAATATTTGTTGTCCTTACATAGGACTTCAATGATAAAATCCGAGGATTCCAATTGTAAGGACAGATTTTTTCAGGGAAAGATAACTGACTAACGTCTCTAATTAAAAAAGTTTATACTCATGATGTTTCTCGTTTGTGTAGAAGAGCTGGAATAAACATATGTATTAAACTATATGTGTCTCGAATAATGCCTTTGTATTGATTTTGTGTCATAATACAAATTATTATTTTGTCAAATAATATATCTCACCAGATATAGCTTTGTTCACATCTAATTATGACAAATTGTTATTTCCTGACTAACGTGAGCCGCGGCATCATCACCATTTTACGCCGTTAGAGAGATGGCGCTTGGTCTATGAACATAACTTAATGGTTTAAAGTTTTCTCACCGAAGTGTTTTTAAAAGCCTACTGTAACAAGCAATTAGAATAGAAATGTTTTTATATATATTGATTTGGTACTGTTGTGTATTTTAAATTCAATTTAAACAACTACGGGGAATAATCATGATGTTTATGAGATCTGATATTTTAATGGTTGCGTTAATAATTAATGATACGCCATTAATATTTTTGCCGAAAAGTGTACGATTTCAATGACTGTCGCTATATATTTATGTGTTTTCGTCATTAAATAGTGTGGTCTTGCAAATAGTGGTATGAACTCTCGAATGCGTAATCAATCGAGAATTCATGCATGCTCCTATAAGCATTTGATTTTATTATTGTAATACACGAATTTTTTTTGCCGTTATACTTATAGCAAAAACAAATTCAAAAGTAATGAAATTAAGTGTCTATGTAAATGATAATGGTACCAAACTCTGCTTAGTGGTTTCTTCCTATTTTTGGTTTTGTATTCGGATATTAACGCGTGACGTAATCAGTGGGGAGTTTGTAACTGTACATGTCACCACCTTGCTACATGCACCATAAACCTTTTTACTTGATTTTTGAAAAAAGCGAGTTTTATATCCTTAAAATCCATGTGACAATCTCAACACAATGGTACAAACTACTTATGCACAATAAATGCTTTACGAATATCATGGATCTTGAACCGCGGGAGTATGACGTCACGAAGACTCAATTATAACCTGACATTGAGCATACAAAATTTCGTTAAAATCTGTCAACCTTCCTGTTTGGGAGGAAAGTGTTCAGGTACCTTTAAAGGTGTATCTGTACCGGTTTTATACCTGTTCGTGTATCTGTTGCATTATTATATGGGATTTAATCAAGAACTTATACTTAGAAAGCATTATACTCTGAAATGCATCTACATTTGAAGCATTTTACATTTTTTCTAGACGACTTTTTGCGACAAAGCAGCCTTGACTATTTAAAAGGTATGATATTTTCTGCAATACCGAAATAAAGTAAGTAGCACAGAAAAGGGTTGTTACTGAAAAAAACAAGGCCGTCTCGGAGACTTTACGTCGATCACGGAATGTATATAGTAAAAAAAAAGATAACTCTTATTCTAGACGTATTCAAGCCTGCATTGTTCATCCCCATTGATGCAAGATGGTTTTACAATGACAGTGCAATATCTAATTGTGTCACTGTCGTTCAGGGAATAAAGATTACATCATCAGAACACGTTGCTTAAAATTGTGACTTTCAGTTGTTGTTTTTTTTTCTATTCACCAACTGTTGATCGAGATAAAACCTGGCAGAAATCTATATTGTAAAAAAGATAACTCTTATTCTAGAAATATTCAAGTTTGCATTGTTTATCCCCCATTGATGCAAGAGGGTTTTACAGTGACAATGCAAAATCTAATTGTGCCACTGTCGTTCAGGGAATAAAGGTTACATTATCAGTACACGTTGTTTAAATTATGACTTTTAGTTGTTTTTTTTTCTATTCACCAACTGGTGATCGAGATAAAACCTGGCAGAAATTGCAAATATTACAATTTAGTCTGAGCAGGGGCGGATCGGGGTTTTTTTCTAGGGGGTCCGAACTTTTCTAGGGGGTCCGAACTTTTCTAGGGGGGTCCGAACCACAACCACATTTTACAAATTTTGCAGAAAAAAATGCAACATATTGATAATAAAAACTACATAACCATTAAATCTATGTTAGCACCAAGAAAAATTGCTTCATGCTACTTAAAAATGACTTACAGGTAAGAAATACACTAATTGTCATGTACATTTTCCAAATTCTAGGGGGGGTCCGGACCCCCCTGACCCCCCCCCCCCGCTGGATCCGCCTATATTGAGTACATACAGTGGCCTTTGGAAGTTATGTTTCCTGAACTTCAGAGTTAAGGTATGATGGTTGATATTTCTACCTCAAATGATTCGGGATATTTGAATATGGCTAAACATCGTCATTTCGGGGCGTACTTGTAATTGTTGGGCAGCTTTGCTAAGGACTATAACTGTGATTACACAGATAGTTTTTCTCATACAAGTTATTTCCCTTTGTGAACGTCCTCTGTCTCGCTGTGATGAATACACATTTGTAAATGTATATGTTCATACATCTTTGAAGGTGTTTTTTAAAATGTTTTTCAAAAAATGCAACAATACAAACACGTTTATGGTAGACATTTATACATAACTTCTGGCAGTTTTACTTCTAACGGTTTTACCTATAGATGCCTGTATTCACCTATGACATTTAAAACTTTGCCTATTTTCTATCTGGCATTTGTACACCATTCTGATATAACAGAAATAAATATATTGTGTTTTTGTTCCATTGATTTATTGTTAAAATATTTATTAACATCTTGATCTAACTTGTCTGTGGGGGAAGACCTGAAAGAATATGAACTTATAAATTATATGTATATTGTTTAAGAAAGAAACTTGACGAGAAAATTAAGTAGTCCTTCTAACATTCAGTTATACCCTTATATAAAGTAAAATATACCACATTGGGTTATTAGACAAACGTTATTACAAAGATTTGTAGCAACTGCTTTGAATGATTATTTTAAGAGATATCAATTAACGACCGTATGAAAGTAATACAAAAGTACAGACTGTTGTAGGCTTTTTATTATACAACTTTTATCAAGGCTCAGGCATGAAAAACGTTCAAACAACTTGGATTTATTCTTGAACCGCAACCACGTCACAATCCCCTGGTACTGAGCAGGGTAAAGTTTCTTGCTTAAGAAACTACAAGTTATATTGTTTTTTTTTATTTGATTTCAACCAGGGATTTTATATAACATACCTGTTCGAACCAACGCGGATCTAGCTAGACAATGATTACTAGTCAAGCGTCGTAAACGTTTGTTTAAGATGTGTTCTAAATAATGATACATGCAGTGTCCACGACAGGCCAAGAGGTCCCAACAAATATTCTATTTTATCTTGCCACGAACGACTACTCTGTTTTGGAGATTGTTATCATCATATGACAAAACGGAAATAACCGACGCTATCCGATAACGAATTCTTACTGTGATGTAACTTCCGGTCTATTTACGCTTTGATTGGATACTATTAATAGAAACATCAATTAGTGCAGTAAAATGGAAGCTGTTTTGTGATTGACAGAAGTCAACGCGTTATTCATCTCTTTGTTCGATTATTATGATATGTGATTGGCTTTATTTTCATAGTTGTTTATAAATAAAAAGTAAGTATATGTCTTCGATTTTAACCAAATTTGTTATTTTCACGTTTTTGACAATTAGCATCGCACCGGCTTCAGAGTCTGGGACTAAAAGAAGATGGCTTCAATTACTTCTCGAAGACGCTCGTGAGTAGTGACTCACTATGACAGCGTTCTTACTATTTAAACTTTGTGATTGTATTTATCGGTAAAATATTTTATTGATTTCTTTCTTTGTTTGTAGCTATATTCACATCAAAAGGCGGTCTTTGGAACTCAGGTGCTAATGTCCAGGATGGTTGTCTTTTACTTTCAGGGGGACATTTCAAAAGTATATATAATGATGAGTTGTCGAATGCCAGCTGTTATTTGACCTGTCTGTGTGTTTTTGTTATCTTTAAATCATTTGATACCATTCATTATTGAAAAACACCATTTAAGTAGATTAGTCATGAATATTCAATGAGTTCTAAATAATGAGATAATGAGTTTTTTGTAAACAAAGTGGCTTTGTTTTCTTTGAGCATTTGGTGTTTTAGTCACTTAGATTTTTGTTTCTTAGTCTAAGCATAGTTTTGTCAGTTTCTCTGAAATTTTGGCTCGGCTATAGTTAATTATCTGACATTTGATGGATGAAATTATATTTTTTCTGTGTTTTGTCATGGAATGAACTGTAGACTTGACTGTCTTGAGTATGGCATTAAATCATAAATGGTTTTCAAGTGATTTAACCAGCCTACTCTAACATGATCTTATATTTTGTTTAATGACAATGCATAGATCTAACATTTTCATTATAACCAACAAGATGCATCGTTTACTATAGCCAATGGCTGATAGAGGACAGCCGGTCTGCACTCCCCCTGGGGTCTATATCTCCTCTTGCTTGGATTTTACGTGGATTAAAACAGAGATTTTATATAACATATATATATATTTGTAACGATAAGTAAATGTAATAGATTTTCATCAAATTTCACTGTCGTCGCTGTTATTTCGGCTTGTACGAAAAACAAGTATAACAAGTTTAAATAAACATATTCACATGAAATTTTGTACCAGTACCATTCAAATTGACATAGATGATTTTGAGGTAAATTACGCTCACAGACTGTTTCACAAAATAATGCATTTTCCCTCTGATCTGCCATTTTTAGCCCCATTTCACATCACCTAAAGTCATATTTTCGGTCATAATTGCAACAATTTATTGTCAAAAACTTCAGAAACATTCACAAGTTGCATGGAAGACATGTACAAAAACATAAATCAAGTTTTTAAACTCTGGAATAGTTTGTACAGCCTGATTCAGCCAGTTATAGACAGTGACGACCATGAAAATTCAAAAAAGCACTTCATTACAAATCCCTGTTATATAGAATCCCTGATTCCACCCCACATTTGCATTTCAAACAGTAATATTTACCAAAATTGAGGTCTAAAGTGCCATGTCTTTTCAGAGACTGAAAACATGTTTTCTTATCGGCATTTGGTGCCATTTCTCTGCACTCAATGACCCCTAGTTTTTTCTGGCAAGAGGGGCGCTGCATCCCCTTCAAACCCCCTTGGACCCCCCCTCCCGAGACATCTATTGATGTGGGAAGCGCGCGGAAAAGGGCTCATTTTTTGGGGACAACTATCCTTTAGTGCAATTCACTAAATCTAGATAAAAAGCACCATTATCAAGGCTGTGGCAGCCATTTTGGAGGGGGTCTAGTCACTTAAAATGCGGGATTGCGCGGTTAAGGGTTTAAAATAATTACTGATTTTTTATGTTCTATCCATTGCACCCTCTGCAAAATAAATCATATATTAGACCCCTTGAACTATTTTCTAGATCTTATCAGTTAATGGTTGAGCATGAATACTGTGACCACTGTAGTATGTTAATGAGTCAGTGCAAAACTAGTCTAACTACATGCAAATAAAGAACTTAATATAGATTGGTTTAGTGCTGACTGATAGATTTATTTACTAATTATTTCTAGATAATTAACTATGATAGGTTAAGAGTATTATAGAGTTATAAGAGAAGAGATAATGCTAACTATGTCCAACTGTTTATTATTTACAAACAGTTTGTTGCAATACCACTACTCTAGTATTTTCTATTTACTTATAGTAGATTTCTTGACTTCATGAAAATGATAAACATTGTGTACTACCCCCCCCCCCTCCTCCAAACATACTTACATACAATAATATGAGTCACAATGATGTCAGACATTATGTTCTATGGATTCTGTGTACAGTAAAACCGTAACAATATGTACCAGTACCATTGTATGCTTGCTTTCCAAGTTGCTACAATCTGTTTTATAATCACCAATGAACCTTCTTGTATAAAATACATAAAAAAATTTGCTCACTGCTTGAGTCAATATTTAGTGTAATTAACTAGTCTCAGAGTTAGGGTGTTTCACTTTGAGGATTAATATTCTAAGGATATAGTTTTTTTTTCGAAATAGAAGTATTATCTACAGGGTATTACTATGTATGTGCTCTCTCCTCTCACTTTCTTGCCTTTCAAGATTCTATTTAAGCGTCAATAGAAAGGCATGAAAACTTGTTTTTAATTGCCGACTGACCATCATTTCAAAGTCTTTAGTTGTACAGGGCTTGAACTAGACTTTCAGACTCAAGGGTCAATGACCCTTCTGGCCTTCAGTCAAAATTTTCAGGGGTCAAACAATACTTCATGTTACCAGCCAACCCTGTGACAATACTCATATTGACCGCCTTTTTGCCAACCCTGACATATAGTCTATGAATAAGGTGTAACTGTATTTGCTGGTATCATGAAACATTTTATTTGATCGTCATGTTTGATATGAGGGTGAAAAAATCTCAAAATTTCTGATGAATTATGTTATATAAAACCTATGTGTACCTGCACTAGGTAGATTAGTTCATTTTGAATCACTTCAAGCGTGGTTCCTGATTTTTCTGAAGAAGATTGAAGCATTGTCTGATGTTAAGGCTGTCACAATATACCGATATATTGTAATATGCACTGCGGTATGAATTTAATGTATTTAGTGATTTAGTGATATTTTCATTGAAAAAGTATTCCCTTCACCAAATGAAATTTAGCGAAACGTCAGTTTTCCATGGTTCATTCGATGAAAGCTTAAGTTAAAAGAATTCGGGTGCGTTTGGAATGTTCATATTACTCTAAATTGCCCAGTTTTTTCTGCTACAGGCTCTTTCCCTTCAAAATCCTATAACATACTTCAAAACTGCAGCCGTGTCTTTGGTTTGCGAAGCAATTAATGATGGTATTAATCGCGGTATGGTTCTAGCACATTGCAATATACTGCGATACACTCGTGGCGTATTGTGACAGCCCTATTGATGGTTACAAATATTTTTTGGATCATATTTTTCTACGACGTTTCTGGAACAATAAATTTCCATTGATACTTAAAGACGACTACATTATTACTGTGAATCATAGTTCAGGATTTAGACCCCACTTTTCCTCTTTGATCTATAGGGGTCCACCATCTTTCTCTAAATATAAATGCTGCACCCCTGGTACATCCACCATCATAAATCATTGGATTTAATATAGGATTAAATTCTCCCATTGTTTAATACTTGCCAGTATATTATTAATACTTTTTTTGTGGTTGTTTATTGGTGTTTTTTTCTCTTAGTCAAATTGGTTGATTTTTTAATAATAATTAAATATGGTTTATTCTAATTTAGTTCAGTTCAATTTTGAAACAAGATTATACAACTTGGATTAATCGCTCTTCAGTCCAATCAACTTTCTGGTTCCCCTGTACTAAGCTCGAAGGATGAGGTTTCTTGCTTAAAGTAACAACAATTGAATCAAATTTATTGATAGAAATTTTATGTAAGGTCAATCTGATTAAAACCCGATCTAAAATTTTACCGCATACTCGCTAATTTAGATCTGGCCTTTTCCAAACGAAGGTCACGTTCAGGTGACCTTTTCTCATCATAATATTCATGACAAAATTGTTATGATACGTAACTTGTTTACATCGTCTACGTCACACAATTTGAAATGAGCCACTCAATCGCAGACTGTGAATAATACCGCTGTTAAATAAGCATGCAAACCTTGGTCTAAAAATAGAAATTACAAAATCAAAATGTGATTAATAGTGTTTTCGTCTAGATGAAAGCTACGCATTGATTGGTTGACACAAAGTTCATCTCGACGTGACCTTGTATTGACTAAGTAGAGATCCAGTATGACAACGCGAGTAGAACAGGATCTCTGTTTACGGAGATTGATGTAAGGTGTAAGCAATTGGTGAAAAAATTAACTCTCAATGAGGAAGGCTTAATCATTTTATAAGGGATGCTGTGCTTTAGACTGTCTAACCTTTCTACAAAAGTTTTTAATTATGCCAAATTACTGTATAAACTAAAAGTTACTATAATTGATTTAGGTTAAATTCATGTCCATGCATTATATAGATATATGTTTTATGGTTTTTAAGGTGTGTTTTTATGATAGTCAATCACTTGTCTTAGTCATTTATTTGTGGCTTTTTATGATTTTTTTAGTCATCATGAAACAGGAAATGCATATAAAAGGTTAACTTTGGATCTATTTGTTGTACTTAAATGTAATTCAACTGAACTGATTTAAGATGTAACAGGGGGGGGGGGGGTCGTTGAGTTATCAGTTATTAAAATATAAATGTTTCTACTCATAAGTTTTGAATACATTTTCATTGTGAGTAAGAATTATGCGTTTGTCCCTCTAGTCATGTTTAAGGATATTTATGTTTTTTGTACTTAACTTTTTTAATACATTAGAATTGTATATAATTATATTGCATCCACAATGAGTAGTATCTTATAGGTTTTGAAGGTGTGGCTACAATTGTTAATATATGTCATTTTTGACTGTTAAATAAAAACAAATATTTTAAGATCAGTGTAGAAAGCCTAATATTAAATTTGTCTCTAAAGTAATGATTAATTTAGTGGGTAAAGTTGTCAATATTCATAATTGTGGTCACTCCTTATTGTACCCAGGAGGTATTGAATTGTGCTAGAGCTTGACAATATTAATAGCACAGACTGTATTACTGGTCAGTAATTTACTGACCAGTCGATTTGATAGCATCTTATATTTTAAGTCACCGAGTAGTAGGGTCCATGTTGGACTTGCTTTGTTGATGTCCTGACCGGTTTCGTACTGATTATTGGTACTCTTCAGAGGAAATTTGTCTAAGAGTGACAAATTTTATTTGAGCCAGAATGTTAGACATGGGAGATTTATATACCAAATGGTGCCAGTATTGTTATTGGTATTGTTATTGATAGCATGTTATAGTTCATCGTTGTTTTATCATGTGTTAGTTTTCTACTATAGCTCGTTTAGGATAATTTGAGACAAACAACTCAGTTTGTTTACATATTTGGGACTCGGGTATTTCATCAAACAGGGAGGTCAGCTGATTTTTGTAATGAAAGTCTTAAACATGTCATAATGCGTGGAACTTGTGTTCTCGTTCTAAATTTAATACATCAAAACACACTGATAATTACGTGTTCTAAACTTACATCCACCTGTGTATAAAAATGGCATTGTTGTATTTTGTCTCAAGTTATCCTAAACGAGCTATATCTTTTATCTCATGATCTATTGTCGTTATAATCTATTGTCTTCATAGTCTATTGTCTTTATTTATGATACCTGAATCTGACCAGCTGTTTAATTCAATTGTTCTATCAACCCTTCTATAAGACATGATGAGACTTTAACTGTAATGATAGAAATTTTCTTTTGTATCATTTATTAGTTAACAGCTCATTATGGAAAGGCAATTTTTGATGCGCAGTAACAAGCTGCTTGTGGACATTTTTCCATCATGTGTTGACCTTACACTGTCATTTGAGATGTTTAGGTCTCTGGACCCAGGCTTTTATGTTAAATAATAATAATAATTTTTATTTGGCATAGTGTACACATAGCATAATTACATTAACATATATCACAGCATGTTGTAATTTACTATGACAAGCACACCAACACCAGGAATAGCACAAAAAAAGGGCAAGCCCTTATTTCCATTGTGGTCCCTTGGATGAGTATTGGTAAATAATTGCCAGGCAAGCTGATGATGTCAACTAGTTGTCATAGATAACTGAAACAACTTTGAATAAATCCTTGTAAACAATTAAACAAACCAGTGGTGCTTTTCACAAAAATTCTTGCGTAAAAGATCTTGGTAAGTCAATTTCATATAATTTGCAGTTCAAAGTCAAATCGATGATGAGTACAACTATGATATGATATTCAAAAAGTTTACAATATTCTACATAATTTCATAATATTTAGAATTGATAACCCAAAAAATTAGTGTATTATCAATGTTTCTTGCTTTTGACTTACGAAGATTTTTTTCGTAAGAACCTTTCGTGAAAAGCACCATTGAACAATGATTAAGTCATCTAGCTGCTTTAGGTTCTTGGTTTTTGATTGTATGAATGTTGGCTCTATGAAAAAGTATGTTCAAGTAACAAGAGCTCATTGATTCTAGTTTTGAGTCAGCTGTAAGAACAACAAACAAAATAAGAGAATTGTTTTGAATATAGTATCTTTGTTTTGACATAAACTGTCATAATTGTTTATACTTTGATTAATGATGACTCTTTTCTGTGTCTTTGAGATTCCATCCTGACTCAGTGTTTAGACATTTGGTACCCATTGATGGTTCAGTGCGAAACACCCTTCTTTATTTACATGTAATTCGACTAGTTTTGTACTGACCCATCTTAGCAGTCTTTGGGTTTTTAGCCAGATTTTTCAGCTAAATGTTTTGCGAAACACGGGCAGACAGTTGGGCGGGCGGCTGGGTGGGCGGGTGTCAGGCGTCATTAATAATTGCGTTAAAGTTTTTAATGTACCATATATTTCTGCCATTTAAAGTCAGATCTCTATGAAACTTTATACAATGATCACATACCATGTGATGAACAGAATAAGAAAGTAACTGCAACTCTGTCTGGCTTATTTATGGATTATTTCCGTTTTTAATTTTTGCGTGAATGCCCTTGGTATACCATTCATAAGCAATTTATTAAATATGACTTTCTTTTGTAACAACATTAATGATTAACTCGATACAACAACATTCTTGTTATACTGACATATTTTATAGGAACCAATACCAACATGTACATAGTCGGAAGAATTGATTACACTGACATATGGGTTATAACGACACATTTCTTGGAAACGAACGATGTCATTGTATCGAGATCTGACTGTTATGACAAATGCTGAAAATTTCAATTAAGCTGTTTTAATTTATTACAATACACTTTGACATTATCATGGTGTAATAGTACATCCAGTCATGCCTTAACTTACATTTCATACATTTTAAAGGTTTCTCATACAATGGTATCATTGTGTCTTTAGGTTGTCTGATATGTAAATGGGTGTGTTTTAAGTTTTGATTTATTTCAACTGCCTGAGATATTATCAGTGTAAATGTGTTGTTTAATTGGACTGTCCCATAGTTGAAGACTTTATCTGTATATTCCTAACTTCACAGTATATAGGTGTTTTGTCAATGTTGATCTTTGTAGATAGGGTTAAAGGTGCCTATACCCCACATCCCTCCTGTCTACTGGAATTTCAAAATACTTGCAAAATATGTTGAAAAAATCATAATTGAATTTTGAAATGTTTGCATAGGCGGATCCAGCCGGGGATGGGGGTCAGGGGATCCGGATCCTCCCTAGAATTTGGAAAATGTACCTGTCCATTGGTGTATTTCTTGCCTGTAAGTCATTTTTAAGTAGCATGTCGGTGCTTAAAGATTTAATGGTAATGTAGTTTTTATTATCATTATGTTGCATTTTTTCTGCAAAATGTGTATAATGTAGTTGTGGTTCCTGGTTCGGACCCCCCCCCTCCCTAGAAAAGTTTACCCCCCCCCTCCCTAGAAAAAATCCTGGATCCGCCCCTGGTTTATGTTGTCTTTACTTTCCCTGAGAAAACTAGGTTTGGACCTCAAGGAAACTTGAATTTTGTCACTGGTATACTATTCATGCTCTGCCCCTGTGTATGTAACTCTGACATGTCTTGAATTCTGGTATGATGGTTTTATTACTGTTTAATTACCCATTGTTTTCTGTAATCCAGCAGTTTTAACCTAACATAAAAATGTTGACTGAAAAAAGTTCATGTTAAGTTTTTTGGCACCATTTTGAACATTTTATCAATTTGCATGACTAGCTCATTTATTTATTTCTATAAAAATCTCAAGATAGTATCATTGTTCCAGGCATTCCATGTCTTTTAATCAGCTAACTTTATTTGTATTAAATCCCTAGTCTAGCCTGCCCCAGTATGATCAAGAGACTTGTATTTTTTGTCATTAGTGCCTATACTATCCCCAAAACAACAACAAATAACTGCTTTCTGGAAAAGTCATTTTTCTCCATATCCTACTTGTCCCAAACCCTGTCCCCTTTTAAGGTCATTGGTGTCCCAACACCCCCTTCAGACTACCTCATCTCTGTCACCGGAAAAGTAATTGATATCTAAATTCCCCACCTATCCTTATCCTCTGGAAAAACCTGCCATTTGTTATTTAGTTTGCCTGTTGTTTTATAGCTTGTTGTGGAAGATAAGACAGTTATAATGTGTCTATTATGACCAATGCCTCAGGTGTGACAGGAAGGCTGAAACACTTATATATAATTTAGTTTCCTGGCATAATTTTAAAAATGTGTCTGTTAACATTAAACATGTTGTTGTTTTGTTTCAGAAAATGCCATAAATCATTCATTAACTAAGTCTGCTATTCCAAGTTACATAAGTTACTTTGTCTGAAATGTTTTGTGGTTATGTTTTATTATATATTTATACAAGCCAGTGACGTAACTTGGCTTACTATCTGGTACTCATGTACTGAGAATTGAAATGAAATACCACAAAGTTAATTATAATTACAAAAAATCACTGATGCAAAGGTGGGTAGAGGTTTTATTATATTTATAGTGTTTTGTCTAGATGAAAGCTATGCATTGATTAGTTGACATAAAGGTCATCTTGACGTGACCCTCCATTGAGATAGTAGAGATCCTGTACAAAAGGTACTCATTCATAGATTTCAACTTTAATATCAACTGTTTCTAAACTATCAAAATTGTATGGAAATATTTTTGGAAGCAGGAAAGTAGTGTTCTGATAATGACAATTTCAGTACAAATTGACATAACTACAAATGATGGTGTTTTATGTAGTAAATATCTACCCCATATGTCACGGTATAGACAATTTTTGTGACTTTTTGTGACTTTTATTGTATATTTCTTGCTACATATAGGTCAGCTTGTCTTAGAATAATAGGAGTTAATTTTTTGACACAATTACAGACACGAAATGGTATTTTGAAATTATAGAAAATAAACCAAATAGGTGAACTAGTACCTTAAATAAATGGTGTAAAATGCAATGAAAAGAAAACCACTGAAATCTTTTGAATATTTTTGGCTTGTAAAACTGAGATAACAAAATTGAAACACCTTGTATGAGGATACATGATAATGTTGTGAGTTTATAAATTACAAACAAACTTGTAAGTTGTATTATGTTAATTTAAAGATATCAGTATACAAATTAAATTGTAACCAACCTTTTTAACTATTTAAATTTTAATTTTTGAAAAAATGAGAAGCATTCTGTTTGTAACATTGGTATACTTACCTTTAGCCTGTTCAATTACCTTAAACATTCCAAAACGTTCCATAACGATACATTCAGAACTCCCGGGTCATTCGCTGCGAATAATCTGGGACATATTTAGACGCTAATTTGAAACTACGGGTGTTGAAGTAAACAAATACACAATCGTTTAGGCAATGAGTGATGTTTTGTTTTTAATCCATAAATTTCTGGGATGTAGGCCTCTCCAGGGGCAATGAGTATGACAACTGACTGCTATATGTATGTAAAATAAGTTGAAAAAACAGCCTAAGCACCCTACATTACAGTACTTCAATTTTTTTTAGAAAAAAGAGAGAATCATTCCATTTGTTACATTAGTACATAATGAAATTGTTAATTTAAAACAGAATCAACTGAGTTAAGTTTTTTTTAATCTACAGACTTGTAGCATTGATAATTAAGAATGTAATTAAATAATGAAAACAGTCAACAAAAAAACAACAACAGACCTGTATTTTCTACATGCAACATGGCCCTTGTTTCACATCTTGTATCTAAAGCCACATGTTTGACTTTGTACTTAAATGTTAATATTGACTGTGGTATCCAGGGAAGACTTGATCAGAGTATGTAAAAGCTGATCTAAAAACATGGAATCGCGCGGACACTGTTTGTCTGAATTCAGTTTCATGGAGATCAAATGTAAGGCAGTCTAGCTGCCTGCTGCCTACCCTAGTCTAGGGCTGTCATTGATAGAAAATGTTGTATTGATATATCGAAAGGCAAGTATCGGAGATATATCGATATATTTAGTCAGACAAGGAGTGTAATAGAAACTGTTAGAACTCCAGTATATATGTTTAAAGGCGTTTCAGACATAAAACAAACTGTCTGTGATAGCCCGTTTCATCTATTCAGCTGAAAAAAATGATAAATACAACTCAGTGATGTTAAATCAAATGTCACCTTCATTTAGTTCATAGCTTTATTAAATGCTAGATTGTATCGATATTCAAAATTGTGAGTCAATATCAGATCGTCTGTCAAGAATTGGTGATATATCGATAGATTTTTTTAGGCTCCAGAAAACCACCATTTTTACCCAATTGCCCCCTGCACATAATTGAAGATTTTGCTGTACAGCCATTGTAGCACTGTCTTGTTACTAGCTGTTGCGTGGAGGTTTTACTGCACAGCCAATCAGTATGTGATGTATACATGATGTGTTATTGAGTTATGATATATAATATTGATTATTCTAGATGTAATGATGCATAGTAATTATAATGTAATTATTATTCTAATTAGCTCTTCATGTTGTTATTATTGCACTTAAATTTTACGATGTTATGGTACCACTCTAGTTATGTTACAACTTTATTGGTCAGTTCAAAATTAGTTTAGATCTTTCTTTATTTACATGTGGTTAGACATGTTTTCCTGCTACCCATTGATATTACTTCGCTGCTCGCAGTTAGTGATTTTTCAAGAAACAGTAAAGCCTAAAGGGAATGGATGCAGAAATAAGGCTGGTAGCATCAGAGGATTGATGTTTCAAAGTAACTATTTTCTAGGAATTAAACGATGATCGATAATAATCGATAATCGTTCGTTTCTAGTAGAAGTCGGAGACAATCGTTTACAAAGTTTGATAATCGATTATCCTTAATGTTGGTAATTTATTTTTATTGACAATGAGACATTCTAGTTTTAGTTAATTGATATTATAAAAAAAAAACATTTCTTAGGAATGAAACTCTTGTTTATTACACCATGATGTATACATTTTTACTACTACAAGCAAATACAAGCAGCAAAGAAAGATAAAGGGCAAGTTGCAGGCACCATGCTAATTAATTATCTGCTTTAGAATTAACACTTATAGTGTATTGCTCTTTTCTTTAATACCGAAGCCCTGTCTCTATATGGAACTTTACCTTGGACCAGTCAAAACCAGGTGATTTATTCCTAAAAGAATATGAGATTTTAATGTGCATATCTCATGTATGTTCTCTTCTGTTTTTCTCTGAGGCTTCTTTGAAATTATCTTATCTATGGAATGGACTGTATAATTTGAGATGAAAGAACATAGTTTTCTTATAGGAACATGGAACATTCTTGTACAGTTTATGATACATGTATATTAATGCCATTGAATGTTTAAAATCAATTGATTAATAGACTATTCGGAATTCAAATATTTCAGTTTTCCTCTCTGTAACAAACAAACCGGTTACAGTGACGTGTACAAAGAATTATCCATAGTTCATGCTATTTAGCAGTAATGTGTAGAAAACTTTGATTGTACCGCCTGTGCACGGACGGAAAAACCCAAAAAATTTGAATTCCGGATTAGGTCTATTGGAAGTTTTTGTTTATTCATGGTAACATGACAATGTGTGTACTCCTGTAATATTTCACTTCATTTTGATTATGAAACAAGTTTTTACAGCTAAGATTAATCACTCTTGAGTCTGTATCCTCGTCTCCCAGTCCTGAGCTAGTAGAATAGTTTCTTGCACGAGGAAACAACAGGGTAGGTTTTTGGATGAGATTTGAGAAGTGTGTGTCACATAATAGTAACATTTTGTGCTTCCGTCAACTTTTGATTTTGCCGAAGAAATACGAAATGCTCTGATAGGTTTTTACTAAGATTTTGCTCAATTTATTCAAATTATCTAGCAGTGTGGGATATTCTCATCAATTCAGGGTATAAATGAATGGTTCTATAATCAATTTACTATTCAATCAATTTTTTTGTAAAGACATCCTTCATATAAAAAATGAAAACATTAAGACTTGGAATAATTATTTTCCAGTAAATAATTACAGCAAATCTTCTTATTTATTTTGATCACCTTGATGTCTTGTAGGCCATACAAAATAATTGTTATGTTCTGATCCTATCTTTTTTTAATAAAAATTATTAGGGCTGGTTGGCACTTCATATTTGTTATTCTCTAAAGCTACAGTCCCATAAACATAAAAATAGTCGTGAGGGCACTGTAGGGGCAAGCTCCACAAGGACCCGTACGAAGTCTTGAGTACCCGTACGGACTGTTACGTTTTTACCAGGGTCTGTGAGATGAGCCCAGGATACATGTATCAGTTTCAGAGTCAAATCGTGAACAAAATCGTGGCCGAGTATGGATTAAACATGCATATCTTCCAGCTGCAGATCCGTTCGGGTGTGTTGTTTTGTACCATTTGCGTACCGTCACTTTGATATGCAAGGCTTCCCACGGCCCACAACTGTCTGCATGTATGGGTCCGTAACAAGCCACGATTTTATGGGACAGAGGCATTAAGCAACGCTTGTATTTTATCATACTTTAAATAAAAGTGGATATTTTTATATCCATTTATATTCATTTATACTGACTAAAAAAAATCTCTGCTTTTGGTCTTAGAAAATGGCATAAAAATTCCATGTATGTGAAAGATTTTGGTGTCATTTGAAAGAGCAAAGCCTTAGCTACCCAGACATACAAAATGATGTTTAAAATAATTAATACCTATGAAATATTTTCAATCAGAAACAGTGCCTGGCAGCCTATGTTTATATCTGGATTTTTATATTGTAATTAGGTTTCTGGTACTAAATGATATACATTGTATCAGTTTTAGGGTGCGGCCCTACAACTTGTACAAGTGTGCACGAAATCTAGGGGATGAGAACCTAACACTTTTCTCTCAACAGCCTAATGTTTGATGACTGGCTAATACCACTCAAAAATCCATAAACTAGATTGAAGAGAGAACTAGGTGTTTTTTACTTTACCAACATTATATATACTGCTAGTCTTAGATTCAATGTTGATTTATCTCTTAGATAAAACTAATCAGATAGTTGAAACATGTACTACACTTGTAAGCATTAAGAACATTCTTGCTGAGTCTGGCTTCCATGGTAATTTCAGAAGAAGAAAAAATTTACTCCTATTTCAATATATATATTTTATATACACCTTTATGATTCATTCATGAATTAAGTTGAGAGTTTTTGTAGGGTGACTAAACTTTACTACACCATATTGTTGCTGTAAAGTTTTTGATGCCTAGTTTTACATGATGGGTGGGGGGAGGGTTACAGTTTTTATGCTGGAGTGCTATGCTATGTATGAACATTTTTGTGGAATTCAAGTATTTTTGTGACTAAGCTTTTGTTTTAGTTCTGAGCATTTTTATGTTGCTACTTGGGTCTTTTTATTTGAGTTATAATCATGGTTTTTTGTTGTTATTTGAGTGTTGAAGGTTTTTTTTGTAGTTCATAGACTTCAAAATTAACTTGTTCTTCCACTATGTTTCTTGTGATTTTATGTCTCTGTTGTGTTTTATGAATTAGTGAAGATAAATTTGTTTTGTTGGTTTTATTGTTTTGGCTAGAAATGTTTCTACATGATGTTAGTTTTTCTAGTCAGGTCTTCATGATAATGTTGTTAAAAGCATTTGATGTATGACTTTATTTGTAGGTTATGTACAAGAGGAATGGTGAATGGTATCTTTAGTTCTTACCATGTATAACACAATGCAGGACTTGACATTAACTTTAGAAATAGATTACACAGTAGGATGACCAACTATAAATTTTACTTGCCTGAATAAAGTGCTTACTTGCCATGCAATGGTACTTTCAATAAAAAATTTAGGGTTAAAAAATATTTTGGTTGCCCAATTCGATGACTTGTAGCATAAAGTTGTTACCCAAAACTAAGTTAAGGTTGTCACAGGCAATTGATAATATCAAGCCCTGCTTTTAGTCTGTATTAGTACTATCATCTGTCTTATGATTCTAAATAATTATACTTTTGTTTTGGACTGACCCATCAGTATACAGTCTCTGTAATAGACCATTACTTGCTTGCTCTCATCAAAGAACTGTGATTGTGAAGTTCTCCCATGAATGGTTTAATACAGATTGATACACTTAGGTCATTTGTGATATTCTATTATTGATTTCCAGGTATAATAGTCACTTATTGTCAGATCATGATTAATATTGAATGTCAGAAAACTTTGGAATTAGTTGTATTTTAATGTTGAAAAAATCTATTGAGTAAAGCTCAGTACAAGTCCATCATGATTTTGCAGTGTGTGTAAAAGGTTCCTACCACGCAGAATTGACACTTCAGCAACTGCCAAAATAAATTATGTAACTGTGACTTGAAGAGTGTTACTGATGGTAGTATGTGCCTAACAATTTGTTAACGACTAAATCCAGAGATTTAGACATTCCAGGAACGTTGAGTAGGTTGACTGACCACCATTATATAACCTATACAATGCGTTGCTACGGTGTTAAACCCTACCCAAAAACTATCGGGTATTGATAATTGCACAGGTGTATAGAAAAAAAGATTATTTTTTATTATCTATTCTTCATTAGACTGATACTATAAGGTACTATAAGGTCTTATTGTCATTATGCAGTCGTCACCTTAACCCTCTGAAGCCTGGGATAGTGATCATATGACTTGTAAGTAACATGAAAAAAAATTGTATATTTATTATGATTTACCTATTATATATTTTCAGAGCCTGACTACAAGATATTACTATAATTGGTGGTATTGAGATTTTCAAGACTTTGTATGGTGTGGTTGTATATGATAGCTGGTTTCATTTTTAAGCCATTTACTGTGTGTTGATGGTTCAATCATGTAAGTAATTTTCAACATGTATCCTGTCTCCTATGTTGTAAAGTTACAAATAGAGCTTTCATTTGACCTTAGCTCTAGAGTTATGTTGCACAGGAATTATAAAATGTCTGTTTTTGAACCTTATTAATTTGGTCCAAAGAGATATATTTGACCATGTGTCTCTTGTTTACATATCCTACAAATTTCAAAGATATGATAGAATACTGTCAAAAATATAGTGTAAATCTATAAGTTTCTATGACTTTTACTTGAATCATTACACTTACTTTATGTCACTTTAAATTCGTGACCATGGTTAACCATATTTTCCATAACTGACTATGGTTAACTATATTTCCATAGTTGACCATGGTTAACCGTATTTCTATAGTTGACCATGATTAACCATATTTCCATGGTTAGCCATATTTCCATAGTCTGCAATGGTTAACAATATTTCCATGGTTGGCAAAGGTTAATCATATTTCCATGGTTGGCAATGAAAAGCAATATTTTCCTACATTGACTATGGTTAATCAATATTTTCTATGGTTGACTATGGTTAATCAATATTTTCTACGGTTGACTATGGTTAAACCAAGATAGTGATTTAACATGGTTGCCCCTTTTAGATTTTGTTCATTGAACCACATTGTCTAAAGATTTTCTTATGCACCACTATACCACTCCTTCACATTTATTTCAGTATATTATCTGTGTTGAGTAGTGTTATGTAACAAGCCATCAAACTTTGAATGTAACACTTTATGGTATACCCTACTATACATTTATTTCAGTATATTATCTGTGTTGAGAAGTGTTATATAACATGCCATCAAACTTTGAATGTAACACTATATGGTATACCCTTCTCTACATTTATTTCAGTATATTATCTGTGTTGAGAAGTGTTATATAACATGCCATCAAACTTTGAATGTAACACTATATGGTATACCCTTCTCTACATTTATTTCAGTATATTATCTGTGTTGAGTAGTGTTATATAACATGCCATCAAACTTTGAATGTAACACAATATGGTATACCCTACTATACATTTATTTCAGTATATTATCTGTGTTGAGAAGTGTTATATAACAAGCCATCAAACTGGAGCAGACAAGGTTTTATGGTATGGACAACAACATGGCCCAAGGAAGGCCAATCAAATGTGTTGTTGTAGGAGATGGTACCGTCGGTAAAACGTGTATGTTAATATCATATACAACAGATAGTTTCCCTGGTGAATATGTTCCTACTGTGTAAGTATTGCAAAACTATTTTCAGCTCGCCTTGTTGTAGTCCAGTGGTAGGACACAGGCTTTGTGATTGAATGGTTCTGGTTTGGAGCCCCGCTAGGGCTGAGCAATTTATCTGTGAATCTTGAACTTGCCCCCTTGACACACTTATGTGGTTGCCATCTTAATTTCTGCAATTTTATAGACTGATGACTCATATGCACATCCTTGGATAACTTTGCTTTTAACTGTTGACCAAGATATAACTTCAATTAGTATAAGTCGATGCCAAGTGATGTGAGTATGTTCCAGAGTTAGATTCTAGAACTTAGGGAAAGGTAGGGATGCAGAGAAAAAAGGGGCAGGGTCAAGCTCTATATGAGGAAAATAAGTGTGTGGAAGAAGAGAAAATGTGCGGGGTGTAAGCAGTGTGTAGTGCCTTGCTATTCAGCTTTATAATAAACACAAACCAGTATAACACTTGTAGAGCTGCAGCGAGTATCTGAGTACACGGAAATTCGCGATCTTGATTGGAAAATCAAGTACAAATATTCTTCACGTCTGAAATTGTCGGATCACGATCATATTGAAAACATGAAAGAACATTTTCAGCTTAATAACTACTAAAAACGAGTTGCAGGACTAATGAAAACTTTAATTTATGTAAGGACTGAATTATCTTGTGTCAAAATTTCTGTATGCTTTTCCATTAACATGTGATTCGTGGTTTGATTCGTGAATTGCTACAAATGAATCGTGGTTCGGATAGGAACGCCTCTTGCTCAACGATCCACAGCCCTAAACACTTGTAGATACTGTACTGAACCATATAACTAGAGAGATTATTATATGTAAAAGCTCCTATAATTGTGAAAATATAGGTGTTCAAAATTTTGCTACTAATTTTTACTTTTATCAATATATGTATAATTTATAAAAAATGTATTATTTCAGTTTTGATAATTATACAGCTAATATGATGGTGGACAGTGTACCGGTCAGTCTAGGATTATGGGATACAGCTGGTCAAGAAGATTACGATCGTTTACGTCCACTCTCTTATCCACAGGTATAATCCACTTTGTACATATCTTACAAGATATATATTGATGTGATACGTCAGCATAATAGATTGATAGATTTATTTCTGTATAAAAATGTAAATTAATACTAGTCTAAATTTTTTTTTATTTATTTGTAGTTATACCCCCGCTTCGAAGAAGAGGGGGGTATACTGTTTTACCCTTGTCCGTCCGTGCGTCTGTCCGTCCGTTACAAAATTTCCGTCACAGTTTCCTCAGCAACTATAACATGCAGCAGCCTAATACTTTGCATATTGCTTCATCCCATAGTCCCATGTGGTGTAAAGCGATTTCATGCTCCTTGCTCATCTACTTCCTGTTTGTCGCATATTTTTAGATTTTTGCGGGGGTATCACTACTTGTTTGACTAGTATTGCACTTCATACTAAATCTCTTGATTTAGCTGTTAACCAGTTACAAGGAGCATACTGCACTACATAATTTAGAATCAGTGATAGGGTGGAGAATGGCTGTAGAAATTATTTCATGACCAAGCTCAATGAAAGAAATTTCCTCTATCTGTAGGCTTGTGCGCTACTGACTGAGCTAGCCAGATGGCTTTATGATGATCTAATGTCTGACAATGTTATAAAGAACACAAGTGCATGGATTATACTTAATTAGATAAATATTTAGGTTTGGCTTGATATGATTTTTAAATGAGCTTACCCTTATTAAAATTAATTGTGGACAAGAGAAGTGTTAAGAATAGTAATAATGAATAATTTTCTGTATTTTTTCAGACTGATGTATTTCTTATCTGCTTTAGTGTAGTTAGTCCGTCTTCCCATGAGAATGTAGTAACAAAATGGAATCCAGAAATAAAACATCACTGTCCTGATGCTCCTGTTATTGTAGTTGGTAAGTTGTTGTTGTTGTTGGTTTATAAAGGTAACCATGGCAACCAGTGACGTAATGGAATCCATATAAGTAAACAATGTTACCCGAATGTTGGATGAAGTAATAGGGGATGTTCGTCAACTTTGGTGTTAGATCGATTTTTATTTCACCGAGTGAGCTCAGAAACCATATTTTCCCGAGTGGCATAGCCATGAGTGAAAATGTCATTTTTCTGAGTTCACAAGTTGAAATAAAAAAGATCTTACACCAAAGTTGACTAATATTCTGTTTCTTTCATGCTTAGGTTTGTGTTTTATTTAATGTATTTTATACAAATTATAACGTGACGTCATGTCTAGTCCAAGATGACATCACTTCTAATATGACGTCATGAACGATGAAAATATAAGGTTATATCTTCACTACGATGAAAATATTTTCATCGTTTATTTTCATCGAATAACACGACGTTTCACCGTAAAGCATGAAAGAAATGTTTTAATTTGTAATTTGGTTGTGTAGCAGAGATTTAGTACAGACTTAGAACTCCCTGTTTAGCTAGTTTTATGGCGATTAAGTAGAGTCTCTTAGGAAGCATGAGATTGCAGGTTCTAATCTCAGTTTGAACATGGATTTTTATTGGGTTACTTTTGTTCTGTACAGTGTATTAACATCTGATAGTGTTCTCTTGAAATAGACTATATCCAGAATTCAAATATTTGTGTTTTCCCCTCCGGTACAAACAAACTTTCACTGATTCAATGAAAACACGTGTACAAAGAACAATAGGATTTAATCCATAGTTTGTGCAATTTAGCAATAATGTGTAGAAAAGTTTGTTTACACTGGCCGTGCACGGGCAGAAAAACCCATAAATTTGAACTCCAGATTAGGTCTATTGAAGGTATTCAAGATGGTAATCTTCCAAAAAACTTAGAAATATATGTTTTTAGAATTAGTGAATTCACATTTACTTTTGAAAAAACAGAGTCATCTGTTCAAGTATTAATAACATGCTTGTTAACTACATGTATATAAAGTGCCCTCCGAAAATGCTTGGACAACATCCTGTTTTTAGAATGAATCGGTTTACAGTTATCCATAAAAATGAGCATATATTCCAAAATCAGCATTTATTAGTTTATCAACATAATTCTAATTCAATCTATGTTACATTAGTGCATTGTAATATACAAATGCTATATTATTTTTCCCCTACTTTCAGGTACGAAAATAGATTTACGAGAAAACAAGGAGGCAATAGGACAGTTAGCTCAACAAGGTCTGTCTCCTATAAAACGTGAACAGGGTATTAAGTTAGCTAACAAAATTAGAGGTGTAAAATACATGGAATGTTCGGCATTAACTCAGCGAGGTTTGAAACAGGTAACAATTTATAACATTGTTAATAATTTATTTATTGTTGGCATCAGTCATCACATTTGCACATTAGTCTTAAGCCCATAATAGTAAAAATTGATTCAGGCTAGTGAAAATAATATATTTCATATTGTTAATCTAGTTGACAGTTATTTTTGCACTATGTAACGTAATTTATCAAGCACAAGAAAAATTATAACAAAGTCTAAGAAATTTCTGCTAATCAGGTCAACCCACTTGAGTAACTTCTTGTGTCCAAATGTTAGTCATCTTACTATCATGAGACTCAGATAGCATGTTTTATGTTCATTAACCAGTTTCCTTTGGAAATCCTTGCCTATTACTATGTCCTCTGGTACCCTTTAAGTACCAATAGTAATAAGTATGTGATATCAAAATTAGGGAACCATGGGCGGAAGCACTTACTTACGAAAAGCATAGAAAACTGGCCACAAGATGGACAGATGAATAGCTTAGCAGTTTTGTGTCTGCTTGCTAAGAAGAAGTTGCTTTTGTATTTTCATAAGAGAAAGTCTTCAGTCACCCTGTAATCATTCACACTTGGACAGAGATCATAAGAAATTGATTCCACCTCGGGATCATAATTATTTAGTTTATTAAAAGTTTCTGTTTTGAATATTTTCAGGTTTTTGAAGAAGCAGTACGAGCCGTTATACATCCACAGCCTGTTCGGCCTAAAAACAAATCCTGTAGAATATTATGAGACAATTAGAATGTATTATCTTATATATATATCATGTACAATGTTTTTATAATCAGTTTTACAAACATTGAATGTATTCAGTGTTTTCACGCAAGTCTTGTTGGTCAGCAGTTCAATATATTAACATAACAAGTGTTAAATCTACGCAAAACTACCATAACTTATGTTAATCTACACAAACTACGATGAATTATGTGAGCCTACACAAATTAAGATAAGTAATAAAAATCTACGCAAACTTCGATAACATCTGTAAATCTACGCAAAATACATAGGATGTTCTTGTGTTACTTAAGTCTTATAGACCAATGTGTTTCTGTCGGTGATTTGAAAGTACATCATGCATTCTAAATGTCACATGTATGTAGTTGAAGAATGTCATGTCAAAGATAAAAATTGGATATGAAGTCTTCAAAGAGTTTGCTTGGCTCTACCAGCAATTTTTTTACACCACTCATTTTGAATGTCACACGTCAGCAGTCTTTGAATTTAGAATACCACATTGGAAAACTGTTATCAGAATGTCGCTGAATGTCACAGCACTGTGTTTAAGAAATTGGAATTTCGCCTACAATTATCAAAATATCATTCAGAATATGGAAATGTGAGCTTTAGTTATTTGAATTTGTGTCACTGTTGCCTATAAGCTGAAGAAATTGGTTCATCACCTTCGTTTATCGTTTTCTGTGAATGGAAAAGTCTCATGGAAAGATTTTTATATGTAATACTCTAAGAAATACTATACCAGAAAGTGAAAAATTGGAATTGTGATGTTTCACTTAATGTTAATAAATGAAGCCTTGATTTTGACTATCAACTCAACTTTTGAAAATGATGGAATTCTTAACAATTGGAAGATGAATTTTGCCAACAAAAATGGAATTGAATAACAATCACAGAAATAACAAGTCGTTTGTAATATCTCTAATTTTAGTAAATTTTATTTGTTTACTTATATAGGATATTAATGATCATAATCAATTATGAAGAAAACTTAGTTTTTTTTGGAAGTCTGTCTGTTTTATTTTTACTTGTAATTGAAATAAGGAAGCACTATTCTTGAGAATTTATTTATCATCAAATATTGTGATAAAGCATTTATCAATTATAAATATGTGTGACCATGTTGAATAGTATATGTCGAAGCTAAATGTGTACGTGAAAAAAATGTGTAAGGCTTATAATGTGAATACTTTTATTGTTGGCTTTTAAATGGACTTTTTTGTAATCTGGAGTTAATTTTTATTGTCTACAATACTTAATGCAATGGATTGATAATCAATTGTATGATGTTTTAAGTAAAATCATGCTATGTTTTTTTTTATCACACTATTTTTACTTGCTTTTATGGGTTTGTGTTTTTTTATTGTGAACACATCAAAATATTAAGTTAAGTGTTTTTGTTTGTGTAAGTCATCATCTGTCCTTCTCTTTTTTTAAAGGCATTAAATTGTTAATTTAAATCACTACAATCTAGGCACCATCATAGGCAGTGTGTACATATTGATACAAATAGCTTACTAATTTGTTATGCAATAAAGAAAATTTTAGTATTTTTTATCCTAGTCATTCATGTACTTGTTCTGGCAAATCGTTATTTTGTTTGCCAGGAGACAATATTTTCTTAGAATTACTAGTCCTAAAGTATATCAGTGCTATGATTTATAATGGTTGCAATAATTGGTTTTTCTTGCCCATATTAGAAACTATATCAGTGCAATTAGCCTCAAATTTGTGAGATAAAACATATATATTTTCGTCATGGTAGTAATAATTGTACACTTGTTTCATTGATGCTAGTGGTCCAACAATTCTAGTCTTGTTTATAAAGTCATTGAAAAAGAAGTATAGATTTTTTGCCTATCATATTGTGCACTAATGAATTCTGTATAGACAATGTGGTTAATTTTCTATTCATATGTCAATTCCAAAGAAAAATGGTTAAAATTAATCTATGATATTTAAAGAAACAAAAAGTGGCCAATGCTGTACAGTACAAATATATTGTTTGTTTTCATATCTTAAACTCCTGTTGTGCCTCTTCAATGTTATATTATAATGTGTTTTATCTTAATTATTGTTGAATAAATCTGGGTGTACACAAAATGTGATTCTTTGTTGTCTGTGCATAATAATTTCTTGTTTACTTTTTTCATTGTAAATTGCTATGGAAACAATGGACTCTTTGAAGTTACTATAGTAACCTTAGGTTTTCACTTGTGGTTGTTATGGTTTACCATACATTAATTGATGGTTGTCATTTGTGGTTGCTATGGAAACACGAAGTTGATTGAGGGTTGTCACATTTTGTGGCTATGATAGGTCAATTTTAGGGTTGTTACTTGTGGTTACTATGGTTACATTAGGTTGATATATGGTTGCCATCTGTTGACATGGCAACCAAAGTTAGGTTTACAAATTTCAATTTTGTATTGCAAATAAGTGGTCTAATTTCAAGCAAGAATATTAAATATTTTACTTGTGGTGTTAGTTGGAGTTTTTTGTGATTTAGGTATTTTAATAACTAATAATTGCAATTTTTATGTTTTTTACCCGACTAGTCTATTTAATGGTCAGTGATTTATAAGTCATCATACATACTTACAGAATATTTTAATCATACTCATACTTAAGTTTTAAAGCTTGTAGTTGCTGGAACTATTCATGTTTGTTAAATGGCCTTTTCTCTATAATGGCACAGGAGTTTATCTCTTTGTTCTGAAATATTGTGTGCTTGTCTTTGTTTGAGTATTATGATACTTCAAAGGAACATAAGTAACATTTTCTAGATTAAGAAATATGCTTGATTTTAGACCCATTATGAGCCCTGCATTGATCACTTAAGAATTTCACATTAACAAAATTTAGTACAAAAGCCTGCCATTTACTTATTAGTCATCATATTATACTCTCAATTATACCTTTCATACCTGCTAGTGTTTGAATGTTTCATGCCATGTTTCTCTTATCCAAAGAGGGTCATTATTAAAAATATGTATAAAAGACTGCCTTTTGAACAGAGATATAGCCCTTGGAATAAAATAGGGGCATGTTCCGCAAAGTGATCGCTAGCTAGCCCTTTGTAGCAATTCCTACGGAATAGTCTGCTACAATCAAGCAAGTTAAATCATTAGCTAGCAAGTTTTTTTCTTGCTAGCTGTATCATTCGGAACGTTAATGCCTTTTTCAAAATGGCTGCCCCCTGTGGTATGTGTTTCTTTTTCAAGAATACTGATATATATTTAATTTAATGCATATATTTCGTCGAAGCAGTTAAATAGAATAATCATGGTGATAATTGATTTGAATATTTTTCATTTGTTGCAATTCTGAACTTTTGTTTGAGAAAGTCGCCATCTTGGATTTGCTAGCTTAAAGCAAACCATTCCGTTGACCTCTTATGCTAGAAAAAAACACTTTCAAAAAGCGCTAGATAGCGATCGCCTTGTGGAACATGCCCTATGTTGATGTAGTATACACAATATAAGTTGCCATATTTTACAATGTTCAAAACCCAGGACTATATGTTGTGAAAATATTGTTATGTGCAAGAAATTGTTTCTGTATATTAATATGAGAACAGAAAAGTCCCCAGGGCGAGAAGTATACAGAAATGGACCGTTCCATGACTTTACCTATTAGCATATTTAACAAAGGCTTACAGTTATAATTTGTCCCACAAACAAGGTGTTAACAAAAGAGCACATGGTTATATTTGTGGGTAAATGTATTGTTATTCTAATAAAAAGGTCACATTCGTAATGGTCAATTCATTGTTTCTGGCAAAGATATTGATGCATGGGTGAAAAAGTTCTGAAATTTTGAACTTTGAAAAAAAAATTATGTCAACTCACTTGGAAAATGAAATAAAGAATTTCTAGATTTTGAAATTTGGACTTTTACTTTTTGTCTGTGGGACTTTTTGGTTCTATATTCAGTATGTATAGTCTGATAAAATTAACCTGATACAAGTTTAATTCTTTTGCATTTAATTTTCCCATTCTGCTAATTAAGAATAATTCATAAAAATGTATGTGAAATGAAAGCAGAAAATGATATTAAATGATTAGGTATTGACAAATAGTCTGCCTTAACTGTTAACTTGAAGCCTTGCATAGGTATGAAAGTGTTTAATTAAATTTAGATGAAATTTGATTGTTATACAATCCTAAAAATAGCTTGTTTTACTCATCATAGAATTATAACGAACAAATATGGAATGTCAGGCTAAATTTCTTAGGCTATATTTATATGTCATAAATTATAATACTCAATATATAGTATGGTTGCCATTTTGCATTATTGCTTAAATTTCTGTTTTGTTTTTTGTCTTGTTAATATTGTATAATTACGCACACTGGCATTTTTGTTGTGCTTTTATTGCCTCATTTTACGTTGTCACGATTTGGCCGTAATTTTACTATTTACCTTCCTTGTTATACATGTCCGTCTTGTTATATATTTTCCGCTCCTCCTCCAATATATTTTGATGACTCTGTGCTTAGTTTTTTACTGTAACATTAAAATAGCAATCTACTTGTTGTTTTGATTTTTTACATGCTAAGGTAAATTTGATTTCCGGATAAGGTCTATTGCTGGTTAAATGCCGGTTGTCCAATGCATTAAGATTTGAATAGTCATTTGCCCAAATCTTTACTTTTCTTTCATTTATAACTGCAAATGTCTCCTATGATTAAAGTAAGACAAAATATTTGAAACCTAAATTCTAGTTTAACTTACCTTTGATTCTTGAACCTTTTACTTCAAAACCATTGTCCTGGTCACATTGTTCCTGTCAGAGCTTGGTGCTTTTAATCTATAGTCATTTCATTGTATATCATATAGTATGTACATGTATGTATGTAACAAGTTTGTATTCATTGTAGGCCACTTAATTCTGGCCATGAATGTGATGTATTTATTATGTATTTTTGCCATATTTCATTCTGTACTGTATGGTACAATTTTTAGCTTGACTGTACAGAGAATAGTAGGGCCTCCCTACTCAGTTTAGTGTCTGTGTTGATGTATGCAACATATTCTTATTTTTGAAACCAATGTTCTACGTGAAATTTATTACATGTCAGTAAAGTTACCATTGAAGGACAACTACCAAGTCTCATAACTCTTGAATTTTGCCTCAGTGTGGCTCGTTTATACTTATACTTTCAAGCCCTTGGAAGTTTATGATGCAAATTTTAGCTCTTCAACCAATGAAAGTATCCATTTTTAATTTTACTTTTCTCAATAAGATTGTATATGAACACCCATAATAGTCAAGTGTGTTGCCTGAGGACTGCTATTGTTCACTGAACTGATAGTTCCCACCAAAAGTTTGGAGACAAAGAAATTTACTACAATTCTTGAATTTTGATTAATTTTTATGTAGAATCATTATTTTTAATATACATTTTATGAAATTGAAATTTAATTCAGACACATGTAATAATATACTGTTTTGTTTACTAGTATGACAGAATATACTGTGATGGACTAAAGAAATCCTCTGCTTTATAAATTGCCTTATTTTGTAAATTTATGCCGAGGACATATTTAATGCTTTATTATTAGTATCTTAATATGTTCAATGCCCTCGAAATGTCAAACAAAGTTTTGTTTATGATAATCTGATATATCTCTCATGAAAATGAATTACAATAAAATTTTACCCATACATACTGAGTGTTTTGATCTTGTAGAGGTTTTTCAGCTGAAGTTAAAAATATTAGAAAATTTACTATTGAGATTGTCTCATAACAATTTTGTGTGAAGATTTTTCTTGTATACTGTTTTAACTATATAAGACATACAATGTATCTTTAAAATTTATATTGTACATTAAAACTGGATTTTTTTAATTTTATTTGGCTGGCCAAATCTGTTTTTTTTTATTATAATTATATCATGCCTTTGTATTCTGAACTGGTTGTGAAAGATAGACGATTTATTGTAGAAATAAGTTTCTGTATTACAAACTTTGTGATGATATCGCTAGTTAGATATTTATAATATTAATTTTTAGTGTATGTTAAAACATAACTGTGTTTAAATGATGCTACGGCCTGAGGGATTGATCAGTAAAATTTACTGTAGTCTGCACGCCTATTTTCAAATACTTTAACCTCTCATTTAGAGATTGAGAGTCATGATTCTATTATCATATTTTAATGCTTGTTTACAGTAATTTAAGATTTGTCATTATTTTGTGGCCTGGCTACATATCAATTTAATACTGTTTCAACTTATTATGGCATCTTTTCCTCTACCGTTTTTTTGGCACTAATGTCAAAGTTTTTGATAAATTAAGTTGTTATCTTATCTGTCTACAATATAAATATTACTGTGATCTGCTCCAATAAATTAATTTAATGTCAAGTAATTCAAGTCTAATCCTTCATAAATTCTGTTTCAAAATGGCTGATAAATTTGAAATTGGATATACTTAGCTTTGTGTCAGTATTATGTATTGTATATTATAAATTACTTTGTGTTTTTATTTTTACATACTCAATTATGGCATTATAATGCATATCACAAAATGCTGCTTTTGTAAAAGTTTTTTTAATAATTATTAATTCAAATGTACAGGACTATTACATTGTAAACTTGCTTTGAATGTTTCATAATTTTTAATTCTCTTCTGGGTTTTTTATTTTAATCACTGGTTCTTCTATAAGCAAATAGTTTTTAAACAATTTTTTACATTACATGTCTTAATATTGGTGCCCATATTATATTGGTGCCCAGGTGCCCGTATTATATTGGTGCCCAGGTGCCCGTATTATATTGGTACCCAGGTGTCCATATTATATTGGTGCCCATATTTTATTGGCGGTTTGTCTCTGTATTTATTTACTACTCAGTATTTAAGAATGGTCTATCATAGTTTATTCTAGATAGCTTGATTAAACTTCCAATGTCTCCAGTATACTTTATTCCTCAATATTGTTTACATTTTGTTTTTATGTTAGGATAATTTCATTCACATTTCAATGTGTCAGTGCAAAACTGATCTACTTGTTGTTAGACTAGTGTTGCTCTGACCCGATGATGTAAACATGAACAGATCTGTCGGATACCTAGTAAAACTACTTGCCTCTAAATGGTTGTATTTCTGTTTTATATTATGTATTTGTACTCAATGTATACAATGAAACAATGTTGTGTTACATAATTTACTTGTACTATGTAGAAAATCCACGTTCTCTTTGTTTTTATCTTGTTTGTTTTATCTTGTGATGCCGGTGCATCAGTATTATGTAATGTGCTTTTTATATTCTGTATAGATCTGATAAAAGACCTTTGTAAATTATTTGTATAACTTTTACATATAATGATACAATGATAAAAACAAATAAGCTCAAAAGTATTTCTCTCAACTTTAATATATGGAATAGCTTTCGTCACGCCTAGTCTGAAATTGGTATTACATAATTTCTTTTAAACTTGATTATAGTGTGTTTTTTCTCAACTGTCAAAACATGAATAATTTCATGGTGAATGTGTTTGTTAAAATTATTGTCGTAATACATCCATGAGTTTCTGAAAGTGAGTATTATGATCGAGTAAAGCCGCTTACGCCGTATGATATGTTTTAGTCGATATATTTTTAACAATTAAGCCGCCAGTACAAAAACAATGCATTCAGTCACCGTGAAATTATTCAAGCTTTGACAGTTAAGAAAAAACGGACACTAGTAACCTCTTATTGATAAATTTTATTCAACTGTCTGTGGCACATACATTAACCCCCCATATTTAGATATTTACTTCAGTACTTCAGTTTTCACTATCGATAAAATAGTCATCTGTATCTACATAAATTATCGGAGATGTTTGTTTGTGCAATTGACTGTTGAATATAAATTTAACAATACAATATATCTGAAAGTGTTCATGATAGTATTTGTACTGTTTACATGTCTCGAGGGTTGTCCGCAAGACTGTAGTAAGTGCATTGCGTTAAAGAGCGAGTTACTACAGTCTTGTGGACAACCCTCAATGTATAGTCTATGTTTTTATTACCATGCTAGTCAAGAGACTATCAGTGTAGTATAAAGTTAAATCAAGATTTCACATTCAATTTTATGCTTTAATTGTTTAAACTTTGTTTTCTCATTCACTATTTGTTTATCGTAGTTTTTTAAATTAATAGAATCTCATTATATCATGCTTTAGTTTTATATATTTATACATGTATAAATGTGTCTCTGTAATGAATTATGTATTCAGTATTTATGATATTACAACTCTGTTTAACCTATATATTCAATATTTAAAAAAACTTATGGACAATGTTTCATTTAGTCTAAAATGCATATAGTCCATTGTGTGTAGTTCTAGCTCTTGTTGATCAACATTTGTGTGGTCCTCACATTTGCGGATCCATTGTGTGGTCCTTACACTTGCGGATCCATTGTGTGGTTCTCACACTTGTGGATCCATTGTGTGGTCCTCAAACTTGCAGATCCATTGTGTGGTCCTCACACTTGTGGATTCATTGTGTGGTCCTCACACTTGTGGATCCATTGTGTGGTCCTTTCACTTGTGAACTCAATGTGTGGTCCTCACACTTGTGAACTCATTGTGTGGTCCTCACACTTGTGAATCCATTGTGTGGTCCTCACACTTGTAAATCCATTGTGTGGTCCTCACACTTGTGAATCCATTGTGTGGTCCTCACACTTGTGGAACTATTGTGTGGTAATTACACTTGTGAATCCATTGTGTGGTCCTCACACTTGTGAAACCATTGTGTGGTAATTACACTTGTGAACTCATTGTGTGGTCCTCACACTTGTGAATCCATTGTGTGGTCCTCACACTTGTGAATCCATTGTGTGGTCCTCACACTTGTGGAACCATTGTGTGGTAATTACACTTGTGAATCCATTGTGTGGTCCTCACACTTGTGGAACCATTGTGTGGTAATTACACTTGTGGAACCATCTTTTATGATAATGTGGTACAGTGTCTTTCTGTTGCATGATGATACAAGATCTTTAATCTAATCCACAGAGTAAAAATCATAATGAGAATATGTGTTGTGTTAAATTGTAATGTTATGCTTTTCATTTTTGTTCTTCCTGTCCGATTAAAGTCATATAAGTTATGACAGCTTTAAACCTGCCTCTGTGAATAAAATTACTTGTCCACACAAACTGTTAACATAGAGAAAATCAAGAATGGTCGAATGGTTCCTGGTTGTAAAAATAATAATTACTGTTTAAACTATGAGCTTGTTTTAAGGCTCATAATTATCATAATCTGAATGTATTTATGTATATTCTTGTTGCCTGTTTATCATCCCTCCTATTTAAGAATGTGCCAGACCCCAAATTTTTGTGTGTCATTATTTGAACAAAATATGCATGGGTGAAAATTTTAAGTTTTCGAGTGAGAATTCCTGGATTCTTTATTTCCTGAATCAAAGAAAGACATCCCTGTACTAGTGTAATTAGTTTTTAATTTACCAAGTTCAATGAATATGCACATTTTTAGGATTTTCGAAACTTTAAACTTTCACTCATGAATATTTATTAATTAAGCTTTAACTTTGTGTACCATTGTCAAATATTGTTAAGTCAAGAAAAATCAAACTTTTCTGTTCATAACTAGAGCTATGTCCAAGACCTCGATATATAATACATGTTATATATGTGTTCTTTCTATATGACAATGCAGAATATGTATAAATAAAATGATAATCTTTATCACTTTGTTAAGTTATTATTGTTAAATTTTATTTAACTGTTAGTGGGGCATACATTAAGGTGGGTCAGTACCTTACTCGGAGAAAAAATCGAAAACAATATTATGTTCATTGATAATGATATAAGTTGGCAGGCATATACCTTCATGCTTCTTGTTAGTTTTTCCGGTAACCTTATTGACATTGTCATTTTACTAGGACATCACAATTGTTCGCGCTATAAATAGGCATGCAAGTACATTAAACACACATATTTGAAGTATTGAATGTCCGAGGTCAATGATTATTATACCAAAATGTTTCTGAAATGTTGTTGCTTACAATAATTTTGTTCCGATTATCTAAATATCACGTCATATTTTTTTCTTTTTGTTCTTCGAGTAAGGTACCGACCCACCTTAACTCCCCTGATATAAATATTCATGACAATATTTGTGCACTAGCAATCTAAAATATATTCAAATCAGCGGAGGTTATGTATGCACCTCTGACAGTTGAATATAATTTAATAATATACTTGTATAATTGTGTCGGCTGATATTTTTTCAGTAAATTTTCATTTCGCGGTAAAAAGGGCTGTGTATCTTAAAGGAAATTGCGATAGCGTATAAGTTGCTATAGAATGGTCGCGTTACCATGTACTGTCACAAAAATAGAATTCAAATGAAATGAATAATTTTTTTAATTCCTACCCTCAATTTATAAACCAAATTATTTGAATATTGTAAATGTATTAAAAATAAAATATATATCAAGGGTTTCAAGGGAAGGCTATGCTGGCTTGTTTGAAGGAATAAAGCACTGATATTTGGGTTTTAGCATGACCAATGCTATCAAGAGTTGCTTCCCTTTATTAATTTTTTATCACAATTTTAATATTCTTGAATAAGAGGTCTCATTTGATATTACAATATATGGATTTCAGAATGCATGTTTTTAGATAAGAAGAACAACCAGCAGGGACACAATTAAAATTAGACAAAAAAGTAAGTTTTATATAAGTTCATATTTGAAATTAGACAAAAAAGTAAGTAAGTTTTATATAAATTATAAGTTCATATTTACAACAAAAATCTATTTTGTATTATCATCTTAAATGAAAACAATTTATTTTCTTATTTAGATTATAATAACAACAAAAAATCAATATCACAGACTAAAATAAAGGCTAAGGACACGTTCCGCAAGGAGATCGTTATCTAGTGCTTTTTGAAAGCGATTTTTTGTGGCATCAGAGGTGTACGGAATGGTTTGCTTCAAGTTAACAAATCCAAGATGGTGACTTTCTCAAACAAAATGTTCAGAATTGTAACAAATGAAAAGTATTCAAATCAATTATCACCATATGATTATCCTATTTATCAGCTTTGACGAAATATATGCATAAAATGAAATATATATTAGTATTCTTAAAAAAGAAACACATTCCCACAGGGGGCAGCCATTTTGAAAAAGACAGACATGTTCCGAATGATACGGCTAGCAAGAAAAAAACTTGCTATGTATCGCTAGCTAGCGATTCAACTTGCTTGATCTTAGCAAACCGTTTCGTAGGAAATCGCTACATAGTGCTAGCCAGAGATTGCCTTGCGGAACATGCCCAAAGGTAGTCTACTCTTCATAGAACAAAAAATTTCTGAGGTTACATTATTGTAACTTATCTTAACATTTGGAACAACATCGACAGTCATCTACGAAAATATACCTCGGAAATCAGACGTAATAAGAATCAACCAGGTTATAAGGTCCGGCAATTAACTCACTGGCATGTAGTTCTATAATTGTTTATACATAGATGTGTTGAGTCAATATTATCTAACAATTTGCATGCTATTATACTAATTAGTTACAAAACAACATTCAGAAGTCTTAATCATAGCAAATGGTCATGGATTATCTACATATACATTGAAACACAACCACCTGTCATTTCATGTACAACACTTAATTATAACATTGTTACACACTTGTAAGATCTACTTTTTCATCTTATGACATCCAAGGTTTATCTGAATAGAAAATTGCGGTGGTAGTTCCGAATGCTATCTTTAATAATATTTGTCATATGAAGAAGTTTGATGACCAGGCCTAACAGAGGAACTTCACTAAATGAAGATTCAAGTTCAATCAGCGAGGAGGTGGATAGACGGGATCACTACTATACAGTGGTGGCGGAGGTGGTCCACTTGAAAAACCACCACCATACTGTTGTTGTTGATTCAATTGTTTCGTAAGTTCCAACTGTTGTTGTAGAAGCTCATTTTCACGTTGTAGATTATTAATACGAGAGTTATCACCTGTAGGGACTACAGTAGAATTATCTGTAGCATGAATGTTAACCATTACTGCCCGACGTCCTGTCCTTTTCATGACCAAACCGAAGTATTTACCATAAATACTGACCAGACACATTGACCCAATCGTACATATCAATGAAAGAATGCAACCAACAATTATAACTACAGCCAAGTTGGAATTTAAGGGACTTAACTCGTCACTGTTGGCCAGCCCTCCTGTACCGGCCATTATGGTCCCCACCATACATGCAAAGATCATGAATATAGAACATAACTGTTGACCTTGTATCTACAAGATAAAAAACGTTAGGAATTAGAATTTTCAACAATTCAAAATTTATGTGCAATCTAAGATAAAATAATTTTTCACAGTTTTCACAGCCTTTTCTTCAGCTCAATATATATTCCAAGGTTTTTTCTTTACTAATCATCTCAAAACTTTCAATTTATGTAAAGTTATTCAGAAATATTGAAATTTGCTACTAAAATGTGTTTGTATATTATTATGATTATTATATAATTATGGTTCCTTATTTAGATACAAAGATTGGTGTTGGCACCAAGTTTGCATAAAAAATTATATACTGGTAATCTAATTACATTTTTCCTATTTGAAATTTAACAATATATCAAGACTCACAAAATCCATGTATCGCTTTTCATAGCCAAAATTATAGATACAAGTATGGCTCTATACAGTGTTCGACACTAACAGTTTCCTTTAATTCCAAAGATCAGAAACAATTGAGAAATCCCAGTGATTCTTAGCAGGGGATTCTATCAGGATCTCAAAGTCTCTGAAATTTCATTGGAGGAATCCACGAGTATCCGACTAGGTATTCCTTTGGGATCCCTAGTAAAAACAGTAAGTGTCAAACCAGGGGCGGATCCAGGATTTTTTTCTAGGGGGGTCCGAACTTTTTCTAGGGGGGCCAAACTTTGGCACCACAATCACATTATACACATTTTGCAGAAAAATGCAACATATCTGTAATACAAACTACATAATCATTAAATCTATGTTACGCACTGGGAAAAATTGCTTAATGCTACTTAAAAATTACTTACAGTCAAGAAATACACTAATGGACAGGTACATTTTGGAAATTCTAGGGGGGTCTGGACCCCCCTGACCCCCCGCTGGATCTGCCTATGCAAACCCTGCTTTATATACATGTACATATCATAATTTTGGTCTTGACAATTAATGCTAAGGGAGACATCAAGTAACCAAGGCAAAAAATAGTATCCAATACCAACAGGTCAATCATACAATCTGACTTGTTTCCATCCAGTTCCTGCCATGGAACTTGTACTGTGTTTATAAAATGAAAATCTTACCAGGGATGCTAGTACTCTTTTCTGTTCAGTACTGGATGCACTGGGTCCTTTATATGAAATTAATCCACACAAAAGGGTCAATATTAGTCCCTGAAAGAAAGTAATATTATTTAAATAGACACATCGTTTTATTTATTTATATAGGGAATAACGCCGTGTCAACACATTTTGGTTACTTTACATTGTCTAGTGCACCTAGCTTGCCTGGACCATTGTCTATAACCAGTACTCACATACCCTTCCACAATGACAGAAATTTCTCCATATACCTTCTTAATGGAGGAAAATTGGCATAATTGTCATATTTTTAAGGAAGGGTAGCCTATAACCTCCCCAGTGGGATTCGAACTGCGCTGCTGACCCAGGTACATAGTTTTATACTCAAGAAGGTATGGTCTAGCGGTAAAGACATAAAAATACATGATTACAAATGTATTTATAGAATCAATAGCGTCACAATGTTTATATTATGTGTTTTGTGATCAGTGTAGTTAAAATACTAAAACATTTGCATTGTCAATGTGAGCATTTCTTCATGTCTTTTTTTCCTCTTTAACCATTTCATATGAAATGACATAGAGTGCCTGCTCCTACTGATAAGAAAGTTATTTTTAGAAGATATATTGAAGAAGTCAGTACTTTAATAGTTAAGTAAAATGGCATGTTAATACAGTGATAAATTCATGTAGTTTTCTTTACTATAACAGAAATGAGTTTGTCCATTAAATCTATAAACACTGTAAGGAATGGGCACTCCATGTTATCCCATAAAAAAGGTCACTTGGCAATATGCACAATAGGATTTAGACTTTACTTAAAAACTTGTCTTTTTGTTTACTTCAGCTTGAAGCCCTGTTCTATTTGCTTCATACATGTACATTAGGATAGAGAAAACAAACGATTGTCTGGTATTATATGACATTGGACTGGTTATTCTCAGTAAAGATGATCAGCTTTGTGTTGGTTCAAAACATATGGAACCTGTATTGTTGCTTTGGAACCAAGTAAGTATTAAAAACTAGATAATAATCACCAGTTTTGCACCCAGGACACCCTACCCCCCCCGCTACACTCCTCTATTCAGACTTGATTATAAATGTATAAATGTGTTTTTAGTTGAATACATGTACAAGTTTCCTGGGTTTTTTTGGGTTTAACGGCGTAGCACACATTGTATAGGACATAAAATGGCGGTCAGTTAACCTACTCACTGTTCCTGGAAAGGCTAAATCTCTAGATTTTGCTGTTAACCAACTACTAAGCGCATACCTTTTTTCAGTGACTGACAACTGCTCTACATAATTAAGAATCATTAATTTGTAGAAGGGAGAATGGCCATCAAAACAATATCATGATCCAGCTCCACGAAAGTATGCCCCACCTGGAAATCGAACCCACCATCCCTTGATCAGTAGACTTGCTTGCTACCCTCTGAGCTAGCCAGAGGCTACATGTACAAAATACTTAAGAAATAAATAATAAAATGTATTCACAACAAATATTGTAAAAGATCATACCAAGATGCCAGCAAGATACCCGCCGATGAAGAATGGAGGTCCGAATACATCTGGGTCTTCATTAAGTGTAGCAAGGATGCCACATATTAATAATCCAACACTAAGAACAAACCATACTGCTGTTAGTATTTTATAATAATTTAAGACTTTCTTCCTGGCTTCCTCATCTGAAATATTGATAGATAAATTGTATATGTTTTATTCTTTAAAGGGATATACAGGCAAATGACTGTACACAATATATACAATGTCATGTATATGAAGTGAAAACGTAGATGAACCTAAGTTCCGGTTATGTAAGAAAACTAATCAAATCCCACTTCTGACACCATTGAAGTGAAAAACGTAGAATGAACCTAAGGTTCCGTTATGTAAGAACTAGTGACGTATACTAATGTAACGTGTATCCGAGCGGACAACTATATATAAATGTATTTCCTCGAGCTCCTTAGCTTAATGATTGGTAAAATGAAATAAAAAAAAGGTATATGTACAAGGCATGAACTATAGGACAAATTTAACAACAACAACTGTACAATATATCTATAAATACAATGATATACATGATTACGAAGAGCATCACTAAGCATAATATTAATAAAAGGCCAAAAGTAATACACATTTACAATATCACAAAATTCATACATTAAACAGATAAGGCAAGAGTGATGCTATATTAAACTATACATTAAACAACATGATCAACTTCTGTTGACAAACAAACATGGACAATATATATACATTGCAAAATGACATAGATAACTATGATAGACGAGAGCTTCTCCGAAGCTCGTCCTTGTTATCAAATGAACGGGCGATCAGAGCTACCTGTCTCCGTCGCCGAACTATATATGACAATGCACTCATGTTGGCAAAGAAAGTGTAAGTAGATGGGACAAACAGGAATGATTCCAAATATGCTACAGAAGTTGAGCTATCAGCTCGTCTTAAAATCATCTATGGACGGCCGAACAACATTCACAGCCGTCATCTATCTAATAAACTACAAAGAGGTGGGAACTGATATACAAATGGCGGGATTACAAAACTAATGAGCTATCATATATACATAAGCTCGTGCATATATCAAGTTGACGAGCGACAAGAGTGGATCATCTCTTTCGCTGAGTTACAAACATTATATACGATGACCAGTATGAAACATACACATAAAGTGGGTTTGGGATGTATAAAATACGCCAAGCTACCAAATGCTTCTCACCAAAATAATCAATGCTATATCCAATAGCTAATCTCTATTACTGGCTCTTCGACAAATAATCACTAAAGCACAAACTTAAATCCTCAGTGTCTCCAGCCTTTCAACATAATACATTATTCAACTACTATGAAACTCAGCTGGCAACCACTAAAACTCTACAATAGTTTCATTTATAGACACATATCTAACACAAGAGATCCAAACCAGCAACTCTGTTTCGGCTCTCAGCCTTAACAATATTCATAAACAACAACCATAGAACACTGCTGCGATCAGGGCGTTTCTCCAGCTGTATACCACTCTGGGGAAGCGAGGCTTCGGCAGAGTTGCGGTAAACAACATGGAGGACAATTGACTTCGGGTATCCCAGGTTATTCTAATGGCGTTGTCTCTCCAACCATCACATACGCGTACCCACTGTAACATCAAACAATTTCAGTAAAACATATAACCGGAAGTAGATAAATATTTATTAATTAATTCTGGGGCTCAGAGTGTCGGACGTGCGAGTCTGCTGCCAACTGCAGACTGATTAAAATTGACTAATTTTCTCCTTTTATACCCTTCGAAACAATTATATTCAATGAGCGTCTTAAAACAAAGATGTACTAATGCATCTTTTTACCCAGATGAACTGACCTCACATTGGACAATGTTAAAACCCGTATCTCCGTACCAATAATCGTCACATTACCCTCTCCGCCGTTTTTAAGCGTCTCGCTTAAACAATCTGACAATTTTACACAAGACGACAAGGCTCTGACCATCATACATATACTTAGATAAAATAGACAGAACCGCAACAGTTTAACAAGAATGTTGATAAGCCATTAGTTAACGAAAATTGAAAATAAAGACAATGGTCATGACTAGTGGGGAAGTTAACCTACACAGAGGTTAATTCAATCCCACCGCTGCCACCAATTTTGTAACGTGTATCCGAGCGGACAACTATATATAAATGTATTTCCTCGAGCTCCTTAGCTTAATGATTGGTAAAATGAAATAAAAAAAAGGTATATGTACAAGGCATGAACTATAGGACAAATTTAACAACAACAACTGTACAATATATCTATAAATACAATGATATACATGATTACGAAGAGCATCACTAAGCATAATATTAATAAAAGGCCAAAAGTAATACACATTTACAATATCACAAAATTCATACATTAAACAGATAAGGCAAGAGTGATGCTATATTAAACTATACATTAAACAACATGATCAACTTCTGTTGACAAACAAACATGGACAATATATATACATTGCAAAATGACATAGATAACTATGATAGACGAGAGCTTCTCCGAAGCTCGTCCTTGTTATCAAATGAACGGGCGATCAGAGCTACCTGTCTCCGTCGCCGAACTATATATGACAATGCACTCATGTTGGCAAAGAAAGTGTAAGTAGATGGGACAAACAGGAATGATTCCAAATATGCTACAGAAGTTGAGCTATCAGCTCGTCTTAAAATCATCTATGGACGGCCGAACAACATTCACAGCCGTCATCTATCTAATAAACTACAAAGAGGTGGGAACTGATATACAAATGGCGGGATTACAAAACTAATGAGCTATCATATATACATAAGCTCGTGCATATATCAAGTTGACGAGCGACAAGAGTGGATCATCTCTTTCGCTGAGTTACAAACATTATATACGATGACCAGTATGAAACATACACATAAAGTGGGTTTGGGATGTATAAAATACGCCAAGCTACCAAATGCTTCTCACCAAAATAATCAATGCTATATCCAATAGCTAATCTCTATTACTGGCTCTTCGACAAATAATCACTAAAGCACAAACTTAAATCCTCAGTGTCTCCAGCCTTTCAACATAATACATTATTCAACTACTATGAAACTCAGCTGGCAACCACTAAAACTCTACAATAGTTTCATTTATAGACACATATCTAACACAAGAGATCCAAACCAGCAACTCTGTTTCGGCTCTCAGCCTTAACAATATTCATAAACAACAACCATAGAACACTGCTGCGATCAGGGCGTTTCTCCAGCTGTATACCACTCTGGGGAAGCGAGGCTTCGGCAGAGTTGCGGTAAACAACATGGAGGACAATTGACTTCGGGTATCCCAGGTTATTCTAATGGCGTTGTCTCTCCAACCATCACATACGCGTACCCACTGTAACATCAAACAATTTCAGTAAAACATATAACCGGAAGTAGATAAATATTTATTAATTAATTCTGGGGCTCAGAGTGTCGGACGTGCGAGTCTGCTGCCAACTGCAGACTGATTAAAATTGACTAATTTTCTCCTTTTATACCCTTCGAAACAATTATATTCAATGAGCGTCTTAAAACAAAGATGTACTAATGCATCTTTTTACCCAGATGAACTGACCTCACATTGGACAATGTTAAAACCCGTATCTCCGTACCAATAATCGTCACACTAAAACTAAGACAAATCAAATCTATGTGACGTGTAAGTTCGAATCCTGGGATAGTCTGCTTAAAAAGAAATCTAGTAATTGTATTAAGTGATCAAAATCACTGCATCTTTCTTTTGATGCGTTCGTCAGGATGACACCACTGTATTTAAGTTATACAGAACTATGAAGTTATGAAATAAGCAAAAGAATATAATAAAAATATTAAGAACAAAGATCTAGTAAAACTAAGACTCAAGTTTAATATGTAACTAAAAAGATGTGACAAAGTTTAAGTATTTAAAATAATAAACAAGTTTCCAAAGTTATCAAATAATGCCAAAATAATATCAAATAACATCATCAAATACAGCCTAAATAAAATGATCTTAATGACAATAAAGCTAAATATGAGGCAAAATAACTTAAACTAAGTCTAATTACATGATAAGACAAAAGTGAGCTAAAACTAACAAAATAACACAAAAAAAACCTAAATATATACATAATATGTACAAGATAAGATGGTACTCAATATTTAATTAAAGCTACATAGTTCTTAAACTAAATATTAAATATCAAATGAGTCTGAGAGATCTTAGAAAAATATAACAGCCAAATGTAAACGATAGATCTAAAAATAGAATTCAAGATGGCTGCCAATTAACTAGAAATAATCAAGAGTTCTTAATTAAACCAATAAAAACTAATAAAACAATAATCTAAATAAAATTAAACTATACCTTTAACTTACTTAAACAATTGCTTAAAGTACAAAAATGTTCCAAAAATACTTAAGTATAAATATCAAAAATAATTAATTAATTACTAATTAATGCTAGAGAGAGATTTTTAGTTCCTTCCAATTCAAGTGCTAATCTCAGACTGAAAATTTCAGGCTCTGCACCTATACTTATAGGCAGAACAGGTGCTGACCTCTATACCCTATAATTATTCAAGGGGAGTAATTCTGCAATGAACCCCTAAACAAAGAAAGTCTTCTTTGTTCTATATAAAAGGGAGATAACTCTAACAAAATACCCTAATTACTAGTGGCTGTTCCATCAATGGGAATAATGATATTTCTAATCCTTATTAAATGAACAATCATACAAAATACAAGTTACAATATAAGTATAAACCTAAAATATGAATATTCTGACATAGATTTGAAGTTAATAGGTCAATCAAACAATTATGAAGTGATTTATAACAGTTACAGTGACTTTAAACAACAGTATGCTAATACCCCAAATAAAGGTTAGGTCTAAAACTCTGACCACTCAACAACAAGGTTAAGTAAGAAGTAAATAGTAGCTTATTTGAGTCTGTATGACTCAAGAAGGCAAGTTAAAGTATTCAAAACTCTAAATTACTATTATGAAATACAAATACAACATAACACAGTATATTTTATACTACAAGTATATGAAATGGGCCTTTAATAGCTCACATAGAAGATTTGCTATTGAAACCTTAGATATTTACAAAGGGAAGTAATTCTGTCTAATTGATAAAAATAGACCTAATTTAAAAGTTAACTTGTGCCCTTAATTATACAATATTTTAATTATTATTTCTCAATTTATGACATCTATTATGTAATATTGCCTAGTCTAAGTCCAACTTTACAACATATACATTTTTATTTTTAGAAATAAGTTTAGTTTGACTTAGATTCATTTATATATACAATGTATACTGGTACTAAATTTTATTTAATAATTATATGCTTATAAACAAAGATTATTTCATTTTCTATGAACAATGCAATGTATACTTAATTAATTAAAAGGCAAATAATTAAATACAACTTATTTAAAAATTTATACCTGGGTCCGCCATTTTGATGTATGTTCTTTTAAATAGTCTATAAAATAATTTAATCCTTCATACTTTAAAGTTTTGATACTATAAATTATAAGTAGTCTTAACTTTGTCAAAGGTTATAACAATAACAATAAAAATATGGGGTTGAATAGTTTAGTTTATTATGTTTATCACGCAGGGATTCCTAATGATAACCATGTATACCTATAATATATACTATACATGTATATTATAGGTAATCGTTAGGAATCCTTGTGTTTTATCATAACAGTAACAATTTTATGACCACCAAAATCATTGGTTTATATCATAGGCGGATCCAGCAGGGGGGGGGGGGAAAGCAGGGGGTCCGGGTCCCCCTAGAATTTGGAAAATGTACCTGCCCATTAGTGTGTTTCCAGCCTGTTAGTCATTTTTAAGTAGAATGGAGCATTTTTCTCGATGCTTAACATAGATTTAATGATAATGTAGTTTTTATTATCAATAGGTTACATTATTCTGCAAAATGTGAATGATGTGGTTGTGGTTCGAGGTTCGGACCCCCTAGAAAAGTTTGAACCCCCTAGAAAAGGTCGGACCCCCTAGAAATAAATCCTGGATCAGCCCCTGATATAGTGGAATGACTTTTAAGAAATTTTTCTTCTCAAATTAAGAATTTACATCTTAAAATCGTCAAAATCGAAACCTTTTGCTACATGTATAGCTAATGTGGACTTTATAGTGAAAATATCTCATATGCCTAATGCTTATAGTTTAACATTAATGTATTCAGCTGTAAAAATTGCCTTAAATTACAATTAAGTTGTGCATTTTTTGATATCACCGTCATTTCCTCCCGTTTCGTATTAAATCTCAATTACGCGTTTTAGCGTATAAGAGAACTACTTTTGGTCGCTAATTGATATCGCTAATTGGCTACAAAAAGCTAATTTGTGTCTTAAAAAGATTACTATAGCCTGAATTAAACCCAATAAAAATATAAAACAACATCCTACCTTGTTTCTGGAGACAAATAACCCTTAATATCGTTAATTCACAATTTATTCGTTTAGCAATCCTGCAGACGAGTTGACAGACGTAATGCGGTCAAAAAAGTAGTTCATAAATGTTCTGCAAAAACATACTTGTGAAATAGAATTTCAGATTTCTGTCGTCAAATCTCTTTTAGTTTTAATCATGACTTCATCTAAATTCTCGTAAAATTGTCGCAATATCAACTATTAAAAAATTGCCTTTAAATCAATAGATTCATACGCGCACAATTATTAGCGTGTTAATGGTCAAAGGGAAACAACTGTGATATACGCAGTTACTTCCCTTGATTATTGATCCGGACTACTTTTCGCGTAGGAATAGGATTGCAATAAAGACAATTTATAAGTAATCGATATCTTGACTTCTATAAATTAATTATATTTTTGATTTATAAAAGTTAGTGATTAGACGATCTAGATTTTTGAAAAATATCACAATATTGCTTCTTCACCAGATTATTCATGAACTATTTTTTTGACCGCAGCACGCCTCACATGTCGGCTGCTACATCGCGCTTCACTAGTAAATATTGTGATTTCACAATATTTTTGGATTATCTGTGCGTTGAAAAATGGTATGGTTATGTTATAGGAATTTTAAGGAATTTTAAGTCTGTAATGATCTCTGTTAGACACTAGAAGCGGTTTTTGTAGCCAATTAGTGATATCAATTAGCATTCTAACGTTCGTCCAACCTGTTTGACTAAAACACGAAATTGGACAAAATGGAACGCAAAAGAAGAAGTAGGCCCGTATATTTTTTTGTAAAAAATATATGTAAACATTATATGATTATGTCTGTCTTTTTATTTTATTTAGGTCACCTATTTTTTTGCTTATATTTTCAGAGATATGTTTCGACAGAACCTACAACTAGCAGAGAACAAGTATGTTAGAACCAGTGACACATTCATTAGTGAACATGATGACTGTCTAACCCCTTCAAGTTTAACAGGTGCATATGAGACCCAGTTTGTCAATGTAACTGTAAGTATAACAATTGACATATAGATTTACTACTGAAAGTAGATACATGTATGTTAATTTACAGCTTGGAAACTCTCTCTTAACAGTGCTGGTATCATCAAAATATAACTTGCATTAGAAACACTAAAAGCATTTCAAACTCTTTTGCTTTCTTTATTTAAGTTTCACAAAGTGTCTAATTCTTTAAACATAAGGAGGTCCTTTTATTAGAGCACAATATATTCATGTTTATGTTGATAATAATTGCATCATAGTTTATAATCCAAATCAATTTAGAGCTTTGCAGGAACTCTTCTTCAACCACTAGACTTTACTTAAAACATACTGAGATCAAAACTGTTGTTTAAAGTATTGACAACCTAATTCAACTTTCACTTTACTTTAAAGTGTAATTAATAACCTAAAAATATATATAAGCATAATTGTACTTACAAAAATGTATTAAAAACTTCATTTCATCTTCTGTGTTTGAAATAGATATATGTCAATTTTCTTTGCAGGTCATGGAGAATGTGACTCTTGATAACGTGACTGTCTATTGGTCCTGATGGTGTAGTTTGTGATAAGTATTGTTCCAACACACATATTTCCTGATGGCTATAAAATCTTTTAGAAAGACAGTAAGGGTTAGAAAGGGAGTAGAGTTTTAATCCTAGTTCATAGTAGAATACAGAGCATTGAACCTGAGGGGTTGTTCTCAGAGAAAGATACAGAGATGATCTGGGTACAATTCTAGATTACTGAGACCAGCCATCTGCATGTAGGAACCTTCTATTGTCCACCTAACTACTATGACTAAATATATCTCCAGGCTGTAAACAGTCCTATAAAACTGAACACTTCTGTATGGCTAAGTGGAGTTTTCAACTTCTGTGATTTAGACTGATAAAGATTGGCCTAAAAAAGCAATACTAAGCCTATGTTATCAACATATCTCAATCACAAATGTTGGATATATTGAACAAATGGTCTGCCAGTCAGGGCTTTTTTTCAGCATTTGGAGAAGGGGCTTTTTTTCATATAGAACACTTGAGGAAATTTTATCGCAATGTCATTGATAGGGGGAACAAAATATCCAAGGTAATCTGCAAATTTGGGGAAAACTGCATGATTTTAAGGAAATTTCAAGAGGGAAAGGCACCTGTAAAAGGCTCCTGTAATATAAGGAAAAAAAGGTCTGCCAGTCTATTATATTTTAAGGTTTTTAATTTCCATGTATACAGTATAACATGTTGGGGGTAAAGAATTATACACAACATTATGTCTTATTTCAGATACTATCAGCTACTATAGAAGAAAAAGAAAATGGTGTAATGATGGAACCAAAAAATTATTTAATGATTTTTAACTTCTTGGTGTACTCGGTGTAAATACTAATGTTCCAAAATTGTCAGGACAGAATATATTGTATCCAAAAAATTTAATCTACGGTATATAAATTTATTTTTTTAAAATTCTCATAAACAAATTATTTTTCGTAATAAGTGTTACATGTATGACTGGTGAAAGTACATAAAACATTGTCACGACAATTATGCTCTTAGTACCCCTTGAAGCCATCCAACCAGCTCAGTTGGTTGCGCACAAGTCTACTGATCGAGGGGTCATGGGGCATACTTTCATGAAACTTGGTCATAAAATGATTTTTCTACAGCCATTCTTACTCCTACCACTGATTCTTAATCATGTAGGGCAGTTGTCAGTCACTGAGGAAATGATTCCCTATTTATAAAGTCTTAGTAATGACTAGAAGCAGATTTTATTGATGCATTTTGCTTCATCCTTTATTACTGAGTATTTCTCCTTTGTATGTGTAATATGGGAAAAAGTTCTTTCTTTCAGATTGTCATCTAAGATTTCTGTACGTCAGTATGTAATTATATTGGAGTTTGTGTATTTCTTTCCCTTTCAATTGTCATCAAAATCAGTCTGTTGAAGGTGATGAGATGTCAGCAAAAGTTTCAAGGTACGTGTACATGTAAATAGAATTTTAACTCAAAGATCAGAAACTATCATATTGGGATAATTCTTGAATGTTTTCAGAGTGTTTACAGATAAATATAAGTTATAAGTTTGGCATTAATTGAAGATACTGAAGATTTTCATGAATATATAGACATTATCAACACTATATTTGCTTTTTAATTTTTGGAAAATTTGAACTTAAAGAACTTAATTTTTGTTGTATTAGCAGTCATCAGCATAGACACGGAATTTAATCTGTGGAAATATCTTTGAGTACATTTTATTTTTATCTGCTTCCTTCCAATGGCATATTTCATGACATATAACAATCAAGGATCAATCTTGGCCAGTAATTAGTACAGATATTAATTTTCAGAATTTGTTCACAGAAAAAATCTTGGCTTTACATTTGGTAACCTCAAATTGATGTAGTGCGTAAATATTGACCCCTACCTCACCTTTCACATTTGCATCTAATAATTATCTACACATATCCCAACGAAAATTAGAACCATTCCTATTCTACACTTCGGCAGCGATGGTAAAATTATAGAAGTATGTATATGTGTTTAAATTTCAGCACATGATCCTCACAGCCACGGTGTAATCGAACATTAATACTACATTCGTATTCAATGTAATGAATATTCTTGCATAAAGGTCAGGTCGGGGTCAATTTTTACGCACAATAGCTCTGCAAAAATGTCCATTTACATTACATTACATTATATCATATTTCAGCTACTGACAACAGGAGAAGAAAAAGAAAATTGTCTGAAATCAAGGAACTATTTAATGCTGACAAATTTCTTGGTACATGTTGGTACTTGGAAGGAGATAAGAGATTATTTAGATACTGAATGGAAGAAAAAATTATTGATGCAATAGTGAAACAGTGTGAAATTGCTCGGGGGGGGGGGGGGGGGGGATTCCAAAGTGGTCGCTTAAGACAAAGGTCGCTTAATACACATGGTTGCATGGGCAATTTTGACTATGTTGATATATAAAATTAATGGAGGACAATGATACAACTTGATGATATAAAGACTAGAGACTGAGTGTGAATGCCCAGTAGAAACAAACAACATAGGAAAATGTTTGATTGAAAATGTGGAAGATCGCTTCTAAAAGAAATAATCTTAAAGAAAACAGTAAATCTTCCAGTGTTAGGTCACTGTCAGGAAGAAAATCATACATTATTTATTTGATTATTTTTTTATATCAATTTATTCTGTATTAGTATGTTGTGTCAATTTATAGTTGAGCCGCCCAGGATTTTTTAGTATTAAGAATTATACTGTGCTCCTCAGGTTATGTTTATGAGTATTTACTATGTTATTCATTAATTTCATTTAACTGTCAGTGGTGCAAATATTAAATTTTGCAGATTTAAATCTAATTTTAGCAATTAAGATTACAGAAGTACTATTGTGAATTTTCACCCTTAATGGGGTTAATGTATAATTATGCCACTGACAGTTGAATAAAAATTAACAATACATACAAACAACGAGATGCATCATTTGACAATTGCCAATATTTTTTATGTAAAATACAAACATACTTATGACAGTATTTATCATTTTTGTAAATTTTGTGAGAATTAGGGCCTGTTTCTTAATGATGTTGCTATCAAGCACTTTTAAAAACTACTTTTTGTGTTCAATGCATTTGATTCAAATATTGCATAATGTAACTTTTCTTTCTTCAAAAATGTCACATTTGTGAGGATGATTATAAGCTAAAAATCAAACTCCCAGAGTCAATCAGGATTTTTCAGGGAAAGAATGATAGAAGTTATTTTATGCTCTATACATTTGTATATTGTCATGGAACAAATTACAATATAAAATTAAGATTATGAAAAATACTAAATCATTTAAAGTAGCTGTTAAAAATTACTTCAGTAAACAGATGTGCAGTGTTGATCAATCAGATTTTATTTATTTTTATACGCCCGTTTTGAAAAAACGGTCGTATTATGTTATGCTGTTGTCCGTCTGTCCGTCTGTCCGTCCGTGGACAATTGCTTGTCCGGATGATAACTTAAGAAAGGATATACCTAGGTTCCTCAAATTTTATGTGTGGATAGCCCTTGGGTGGAGGAGGTTCCCTATTGATTTTGAGACCCCAGGGTTAAAGGTCAAGGTCACTGGGACTTAAAATAGGTAAAACTTGTCCGGACAATAACTGAACCACCAATGTACCTAGGTTCACCAAATTTAATGTAAAAGTAGCCCATGTGTCAAAGATGTTCCCTATTGGTTTTGGGGCCCCTGGGTCAAAGGTCAAGGTCACAGTGGCATCATATGGGAAAAAAACTTGTCCTGACAATAACTTAACAACCAATCTACCTAGGTTCACCAAATTTTATGTGAGAGTAGCCCATGTGTCAAGGATGTCCCCGGTCGGTTTTGGGGCCCCTGGGTCAAAGGTCAAGGTCACGGGGACATCATATTGAAAAACCTTGTCCGGACCATAACTCAACAACGACTGTACCTAGGTTCACCAAATTTTATGTGAAGGTAGCCCATGTGTCAAGGATGTGCCCTATAGGTTTATGGGGCCCCAGGTTCAAAGGTCAAGGTCACAGTGGCATAATATGGAAAAACTTTGTCCGGGCAATAACTGAACCACCAATGTACCTAGGTTCACCAAATTTTATCTGAGAGTAGCCCATGTGTCAAGGATATGCCCTATTGATTTTGGGGCCCCTGGGTCAAAGGTCAAGGTCACAGTGGCATCATATTGAAAAACATTGTCCGGGTAATAACTCAACAATGAGTGTACCTAGGTTCACCAAATTTCATGTGAGAGTAGCCCATGTGTCAGGGATATACCTTATCAGTTTTGAGGAAACAGGTTGAGTTTAAACCTTCAACCAGAAGATATCAAATTACCAAGCTGTGACTTCAAATGTTCAATCAATATGTTGATAAAGTCAAAATGGCAAACAATGAAACACTTGTCCAGGCAATAACTGAACCACCAATGTACCTAGGTTCACCAAATTTTATGTGAGGGTAGCCCTTGTGTTAAGGGTATGCCCTATTGGTTTTGGGGCTCCTAGGTCAAAGGTCAAGGTCACAGGGGCATCATATTGAAAAACCTTGTTCGGACAATGACTCATCAACGACTGTACCTAGGTTCATCAAATTTCATGTGAAGGTAGCCCATGTGTCAAGGATGTGCCCTACAGGTTTATGGGGCCCCAGGTTCAAAGGTCAAGGTCACAGTGGCATAATATGGAAAAACTTTGTCTGGACAATAACTGAACCACCAATGTACCTAGGTTCACCAAATTTAATGTAAAAGTAGCCCATGTGTCAAGGATATACCCTATTGATTTTGGGGCCCCTGGGTCAAAGGTCAAGGTCACAGTGGCATCATATTGAAAAACATTGTCCGGGTAATAACTCAACAATGAGTGTACCTAGGTTCACCAAATTTCATGTGAGAGTAGCCCATGTGTCAAGGATATACCTTATCAGTTTTGAGGAAACAGGTCAAGTTTAAACCTTCAACCAGAAGATATCAAATTACCATGCTGTGACTTCAAATGTTCAATCAATATGTTAATAAAGTCAAAATGGCAAACAATGAAACACTTGTCCAAACAATAACTGAACCACCAATGTACCTAGGTTCACCAAATTTTATGTGAGGGTAGCCCTTGTGTTAAGGATATGCCCTATTGGTTTTGGGGCTCCTAGGTCAAAGGTCAAGGTCACAGGGGCATCATATTGAAAAACCTTGTTCGGACAATAACTCATCAACGACTGTACCTAGGTTCACAAAATTTTATGTGAATGTAGCCCTTGTGTCAAGGATGTTCCCAATAGGTTTTGGTGCACCAGGCCCAAAGGTCAAGGTCACAGAGGCATCATATCGAAAAACCTAGTCCAGACAATAACTGAACCACCAATGTACCTAGGTTCACAAATTTTTATGTGAGAGTAGCCCAAGTGTCAAGGTTATCTCCTATAGGTTTTGGGGCCCCTGGGTCAAAGGTCAAGGTCACAGGGGCATCATATTGAAAAACATTGTCCGTGTTCTAACTCAACAATGACTGCGCCTAGGTTCACCAAATTTCATGTGAGAGTAGCCCATGGGTCAAGGATGTTCCCTATTGGTTTTGGGGCCCCTGGGTCAAGTTTAAACCATCATCCAGAAGATATCAAATTACCAAGCAGTGACTTCAAATGTTCAATAAATATGTTAATAAAGTCAAAATGGCAAACAATGGAAATAATGCTATATTTAATAAGTAACATGAATTTAGTTCACCAAATTTTATGTGAGGGTAGCCCATGTGTCAAGGATGTTCCCAATTGGTTTTGGGTCAAAACTGGGTCAAAGGTCAAGGTCACAGGGGCATCATATGGAAAACCCTTGTCCGAACAATAACTAAACAATGATTGTACCTAGGTTAACCAAATTTTATGTGAATCAGCCCATTTGTCAAGATGTAATGTGTTGATAGCCCTTTGGTATTTTTGGTTCTGAGGCCCCAGGGTCAAGGTCACTGGAAGTTTGTATGGGAAAACTTTGTGTCGGTGATAACTCAACCATGGCTGTACCTAGGTTTCAAAATCTTTGCTTTGGATAGCCTTCCAGTTAAGGATGGGACCTATTCTGAGATCCCGGGGTCATTGGTCAAGGTCACAGGGACTTCATATGAGATAGAACACAGCATGGACTGCACACGGGCGTATAATGCCCCGCCCAGCGGAGCTCTTGTTAATTATGTCATTGATTTGATATATCTATGTACTACATTTGATGTTTTTAATTCTATTTTATTACACTAACCTAGGTAGATATATTTGTGTATTTTTGTATTTTAATATTTAAGGATTTAAGGCAAAGGACCCCATTGAAATTAAGTCTTAGGACTTTATGGGCTATCCTGTGATGTAATTTATATTTTACTAATATCTTCATTCAGTACTGTGATATTTTATGTCATATCTTTGTTTTTATGTTATTGTTAAATATTTGTATGATTTGTAAAATTTGTAAAATAAATCTACCTATCTATCTATCCAATGGCAGACTGTGAATGATACCGCTGTTAAATTAGCTTGCAAACCTTGGTCTAAAATAGAAATTACGTAATCAAAATGATAATAATAGTGTTTCGTCTAGATGAAAACTTCGTATTGATTAGTCAACATAAAGGTCATCTCAATGTGACTCTTCATTGAGATAGTAGAGATCCTGTATGACAATGCTCTACAGGATATCTGTTTACAGAGATTGCTCTAGAAATAGCAAAAAATTGTTTACCTCATAAGTTGTGTTTGTAGATCTTGTGACAGTCAGACCTTGATTTTAAAGTTGATAATCTAAGGGAGATAATTCTATATTTTTACTGTACAATATAAGCAAGAACTGATTGAATAAATAATTTGTTTTTGAATCATATGTTGATAAACTAATGAATGCTGACTGATAGAATTTTCTTTGATGACCCTTTGTTTCTTTTTAAAATTTATTTGTAATGGGTTTATCTTGAAAACAATTTTGTCCCGGAAATATTGGATGCACTTATACGCCATTACCGATTTATACAATTTGATGTATTCATACCATATATATATATATTTACTTCTGTTTTGCATTTATGTTGTAATTCTTGCATAACTTGTAAACTGTTGTGCGTCATGCCTTATTTTTCTTGAATAAAGTATCTATCGACCTTATATATTATGTATATTGTATAAGAAATTACTAAAATTTGAAATTTGAGTTGACACTTAACAAAATTCCAATTAATAAGATATGTATTTTCCAATGTAAGAAATGAAATAATTTACAGAACTGGCTATGTTTTATCATGTAATAAAATGTAAGCTCTAGCTTTTATGTGCATAGAAATTAATCACAAGTGCTTTAACACAAATGATTAAATAAGCATGTGAAATGAGTGCTTATATTTTATTATATCATAAAATACTGACAACTAACTTATTTCAATTGTTACATTGCAAAATATTTCTAAATAAGACATACTTTGTAAAAACTATTTTACCCAATGTACATTTCGGTGGAACGCTATGCTGTTGTAAGTAACCCTATGGTGCTAAGGTCAAACATAATATTGTCACACTTTAGATTTGTTGAAACTGTTTACACTTTTTGTGGCATAGTTCAATTAACTTGGGAGTAAATTACAACAGCATTATATTTTATCCTAAAATAATGTATAGCATGTGTTCCTGTACCTATATTGTGAAATTGCATGTGAATGATGTGACTTTGATAGAATTTGTAGTGATCAACTTTTATTTGTTCCTTGAAATATCTAACATAGTCACTTGCATTTTCTTTATCCAAGACGACCTAACAAGGTGAACCCATCTTTAAAGATAAAATCAAATGGTGATTTTTCTTTTCATTTGAATCAAGTTATATTTGTCTATTTTTGTCATGCAACAATGCTCATGTTACAAAACTTATGGACTATACTTAATAAACATGATTTAGGAGTCAATATTTTGTTGTAATATAAAACTTTGGCTTCAGCTTTGATAAGCCAGAATTAAATACTGTCAGAGTGCTTTAGATCAAGTTATATTAAAATTGCCTTTTTATGAGTGCCTATGTTTTATACAGCAACAAAATATAGAAAACTGTTTGTTAGTTTGATCCTCACATTATGATGTATGTGTTATTGTTAGAATTATAAGTTGTGTGTATATAGTATTATATGACTTATAAATATTCTGTGATATTACAATGATATTCTATTTGTTATCATTTCTAAATAGTTTCATTTCGATGCAGATAAATTTACATTTACATACTTTTACAATATGATTTTTTCTCACTGGTTGTTGTAGATCACATGAGTTTAGATTATGGACCAAATTTCATTTAATCAATATTTTGTAGAATATCCTATCTTATAATAATATGTTGTTGTTGTTTTTTATTACTTGAATGAAAAAAATGATGATCATGATGTCAATGTTAGCAAAAATAATGATGATGATGTAGGTGATGATGATGATGATGATGGTGGTGAATTACAACAGCAGCATTGGTGACGATGATGATAGACTGACAATGTAAGAACATGCACAAAACAAAGCACAATGCTAACTGTCTGTATATAGTAGCCCTTAACATTCTAACAATTAAAGTCATTTTGAAAGCCTGTTGTGTGATCAAGGTGTTAGGCAGCTGACACGATTCCAAGTCATAAACTCTATTGATGAATATAAGGTATATAACTCAGAAAATGTACTATTCTTTACCCAAGTTAAATTTGAGAAGTTTATACATAATACATTTTAGATTTCAGAGTTTAGTAAGCATAGCTGCAAGGCTTTGCTCTATTGAATGACACCAACATATTTTGCTTATATCAAACAACTAATATGTTGGCTGTTTTTTACAACACAATAAATGCAGATTTTGTTTAAGTCACCCATTTTCCTGGTTATATACCTTATATGTATAGTGTCTGACTGAGAGCTGTCCTGACTAAATATTGTAAGACTTGTATCTGGTGTGGTTAAGTCCATTCATTGGATAGCCAGCTTGTTGTTGGTTTGAATCCCATTGGAAACCTACTCAATTGTTTCCTTGAGCAATAAACTACAATCTATTATCTTAGTGTTTGATGACCAGGAAGTTGACTCACAAGGGATTAATCTTAGCAGCAAGAACTTGTTTCATAAGCATATAGTATAATGGAAAGAAGAAGACATTTTTTAAGAAAAAAATGTTCAGGTAAGCCAAAATCGTCATCTCAGAAACACCTGACAGGCCCCACACGTATATCATATATGAGTACAGAGCATCAGCATCTCAGAACTACGCATGTTAAGTACACACATGGCTGTAATACTATTAACAAAGAAAAAAAACATTTGCATTTTTAATCAAATGAGAAATTGAAACTGTTAATGATTAACGTAATTTGCACTTATTCAATTTTCAACAAACTAAAAATAAAAAATATCAGAGCTAGGGATTGAACCCCAGACCTTTCATACTGTAAGCGAGCATGATACCATTGAGCCATAGCATCTCCTTACTATAGTCACACCTTTTTAATGACCAGTTGCAAAGTACTCATACATTTAGTGACCTATTTAGTAAAGTTCATTTAGAAGTGGGGGTGTTGGGATATACATGAAAATTTACAAATTTTATTCTTGAAAAGATGATTCTTTTACCTTAGAAATGTCTTAATCGTCTCCTGGAAGGGCTAAACTTATGTAAGGAATCGTAAAATGCGAAATACCAGCGCTTAAAACAAGACTACAACGTTTTAAAATATTTGAAATACATTAACACACCCGTGTAAAGTAGTGCACTATTCCATGCGCTAATAACGTATTGAATGTGTAGAAATATTTTATTTTTCATTTAAAGCAAAGATCTTGCTAGGAGTGTACGTGTTTGTCCTTTCTAATGCATTTAGCATGTTCTGTTCAATTTATCATCGATAGAGAACAGCTAGAAACACATCCGTTATGTTATTTGATGAATAAAACCACCTTGTGCTCAATACTTAGCTCATGTACGAATGGACCATTCCAGAATGGAAAATGATTCAAAGTCAACATTTCCTTGATAAAGAATCCTAATTAGGATCTTATATCTGTATATAGTCCATCGTTTAACATTTCCGAGAAGATCTGCACCCTAGATAGCACCATAAGCATTTAAAATTTATACTTGAATCCCCTTTACACATAATGCCGTGTTCCAAGGTGACCATCTAGGTCAAGTGCCTTTTTTCTGGGTCGGTTGTACTTTTAGCGATCGAAAACGAGGCTTCTCGTTTGAAAGCGAGGCAACGGGTTCAAAAACTGTGATTTTCTAGGGTTAGGGTTAGTTTTTGAGAAAATTTCGATTTTTTTCGAAAAAGACCGTCAGCGATGAATTGAAATGTACTAAGATGTACTTAAATGTACTTGAATGTACCTAACTAAGGACATTAGTACCTGAATTACCCTTATATAATAGAATGGTCCATATTGTTCTTTTAATTGTAGTTTTAATGCAAAATATTGCTTTTATAAAGAAAAATTGTGAAAGTTTCAAACTTTTATATAATGGAATATTGCATTTGAACAGTTTGAACCTGGTAACCCTATTTAAGTAATGGAATGGTCCAAATCGTATTTTTGATGTGAACTATCGCTTTATAGTGATTTTTAACGTGGACAACCTATTTCATACTGGAATGGCTAAAATTGTTGTTTTGATGTGAAGTATTGCTTCAGTGCAATGTTTTCGTGAAAATGTCCTTTGATATGGGTAGATAGGAAGGTGTGAGGGGGGTCGAGGTACACATGCACCCCATGCAATCTTTATTTTTTGTTTCTGCCAATAAACTTTCTTGAAAGGGCCATTGTCGTAGACGGAGCATTTGGGTCCGGATGCCAACACACCCCATACAAATTTTTTTGCAGAGTCAAAAAGGTAGTTAAACGTTTTGAACAACGGTTCTGACCCCTAAAATCAGACCAGCGATTGCTGTAAAGGTCAATGGCATCTCCATAAAACATGTATTTTGATGTATGAAAATGCATTTGATTCTATTCCGGACAATGGACTCCCGTCCATTTCAATCGAGCTAGAACCACGTGCAAGCTTCAGACAGAAATGAGATCGATCCAGAATAATGAATCATTTCCATTATATCAGATGAATACAATCTGTAAAATAAATCCCAAAACTTCGATGCCTAATTTGACATCAAAATGCTTGACACGATCACTCACAACGCACGTGGGTACAACCACCAAGTGCGAGCTTACATTTATATAAATTCATTTTACTTTAGAATCGTCTATTACGAAAACGGTAAATCAGGTTTGTTTCAACAATTTATTTTTCTCGAAAGCAATGAGAAAATGGCATCTGGATAGTTTGGAGAATTCTTGATTATGTGATACCCTCTATCAGAATAATTGTGCGTGGATTTACTGTCATTATTTAATTAAGACTTTATATTCATTAACTTTAATCTACGTACATTCATCGCACACACCAAGCACAGATAATGGTTCAACCCAGTGAATCGATACGTCATAAAAATCTCGTGCACATACCGTCATGCCAGCTAGTTTCATAGGAGTTGCCATTATTTTTGGGGGGTTTTAACTTTGCATCGTAGTTGAACTTTGGCACGTTGGAAATAATTGATAGTATTGCTTGGCATTAATAATTCTTTTATATATTTATTTTACTCTTGATATATACTATACCTGTGAAATACTCACTGATGTATGCACCTGTATATTCAAGACAAGTCATAAGGTGCTTCCCCTAAAATGGACGGATCCATTTTTACTTCATATCTTCTGGTCCTCTGGAGAGATGGTAAGGTGAGTTGTCCGCCATGCATAACCAATAGGTTATTTATAAATGGCGTGAAATCCAATAAAACAAATTAAAGATGAAGAATGGATTTTTGAACATAACATAGAAACTTCAGTCTGTGTAAGCCTACATACGTTAATATGAGTGGTATATGAGTCACATATATACTGGAATATCATGAGTAAGATTATACCCAGAATAGGGAACAGGAAGGGGTTTCCTCACCAATTGAAGGTTATAGTATCAATAAAACAAGATATAACATATGTTCTGTTCTATTCTCAGTTTATATTGCCAATTTATTTTTTAATCAAAGGGAGATAACACGAACAGCAATGTTGGCTCACAAACATTTTTCTCCATTCAGTAAATCCAGTTGAGTTTTTTTACTCTTGTATATTGTAGTAAATATATATATATATATATATATATATATATATAATGATTCCAGACCTGTCTACCATAAGTGTTCCTTGAGCTACCTCTCTCTACCTGCAGCCAATAGTCGTACTCTAAATCTCATATTTATGGATTCTCTATGTATTGTCCGTTTTTTCTCAACTGTCGAAGTTAGAATAATTTCACCGTGACCGAATGTATTGTTTTTGTGCTGGCGGCCTAATTTTTATTAAAAAATATCTTGACTAAAACATATCATATGAAGTCATAATACACACTTTCGGAAACTCATGGGTGTATTACGACAATAATTTTAACAAACGCATTCACCATGAAATTATTCATGTTTTGACAGTTGAGATAAAACAAACATGTATGGGTAGATTTTATATAACTGTCAGTTTCACATACATTAACCCCTGCTGATGTAAATACTAGAATATCAATAATGAATACATAAATACTGTAGTGAGTATTTAAAACAGCAGGATTAATGTGTGAGCCACCAGCAGTTAAGATAAAAATTTAACTAAAGTAAAAACAACAATAGCAACAACTAAGACAAGAGTAATATTAAAAATGTCTTTATTCAACAAGGCTTCATATTGAAGATAAATCCAATGTTCTATGTAAGTTTAACATCAAGATTATACATGGGTGCAAGATGAAAATTTTGAAAAACCTGAAAACTAATTTAAAACCATTTTTCTTATTTAATAGCAAAACATTGTCTAATTTGTTGTGAAAAACCTGAACTTCAGGCATATGCCTGAAAACTTGCACCCATGAAGACATTTAATACAGGTAGAACCAAATTATTCCAATTTCTAAAAAGAAATTTTATTTCTTAATATGTTTTTTGTATTCTGATTTTCAAAATGAGACTGAGAAAACTTGAAGAAATTAAAAGGAATCAAATTGCTCAGCGGTCATTTTCACAAAAAATCTTACGAAACAAGTCAATTAAATTTCTTTTTTACTTCAAAGCTTAAAAGATTTGATATCATAATTATAATGATATGAATTTCTGGAAGTTTTCATTATTCTACATAATTAAAGAATCCTGCTTTTAACTTAAGATGATATTTATCGTAAGATTATTGTGCAAATGACCGCAGTTTTCTAAGGTTTATAATGTAATTGGCAAACATGTAATGTAAGTCCAAGGATAGTTCTTAGTAAACAAGAGCTGTCAGAGGAGACAGCATGCTCGATTAAAGAAGTATTTGTCACAGGAACATACATATTTTAAAATTGGAAAATACAACCTTTACAAATTTAAAGTGAAAAAAATTTAAAAAAATTAAAAGAAAATTTTAAGTTCATGGGAGACTATTTTGAAATAAAATGTAATTGGAGTTATGAACCTTGTCACATAAGATGTGGTTGATTATAATGAACATATATTTAAAGTTTGAAGTCAATTCCTAAAGATTAAAACAGTTGCAGCAAAGACAAATATTTTTTAAAGAAAACTCTAAGTTCAAGGGGGATAATTCAGAAAAAATGTATTTGGAGATATGAACCTTGTCACATGAGATGATGTTGATAATAAGGAACAAATATTTAAAGTTTGAAGTCAATACCTTAAGAAATAAAAAAGTTATATTAAAAAATATTTAACTAGACAAAAACTTTAATCAGAAATATGAACACGGACACCGAGGCTAGGGGGAGTAGGAGAGCTCTCCATTTACTTCATAAAGTCAAGCTAAAAATACGATACAATTAAATCTTAATTATCCGAAATGGTATCTAACAAATATCATCGGTTATCAGAAAAGATTGTTTGGTCCTGAACGTTTTGCTATATAAAATATAGTAAAAAAAGTCTGCTTTATCCAAAATGAGTTATCCAAATATTGATGATCAAAGTAATAACTTTTCAGTATAGTTTGGATAGCTTTGAAAAGTTATAATTCATAAAACTTATGTACAATTCGTTAAATAATTCTTTTTTGAAATATGAATTTGAAAATTAAGACATTCTTAAAAATAAGAGACTTTTAAAAAACAATCACAATAATTAAGTATCATTAAATAAATAGGACACAAAGAGTAGATGAAGTCAAAATATGAACATGTATAATCATTTCAGAGTATTGCATGATATAACAGTCATAAATGATGCATGGTTTAGTAGAATACTGAGAAAAAGAAATTTAATATGGAATAAGCCACAACAAGTTGATCATGTGTTCTACGAATTTTTCTGGGGAAAAATGGGATGAGCGAGCAAAGAAACAAAATATTCAAATAATCTTAATTCCGTTGCTTTATATAGCGGTTTGACCAAATTTTTATGAGGGAGCGAGGATATAAAAATATTTTGTTTTGTAAAAACTGCCAAAATTAAGGTGCGAGTGAATTCATAGAACATATGATCAACTTGTTGTGGGATAAAACTGTCCACAAATTGAACTTGGGTACAAGCTGGATTACAGAAGAACTAAATAAACACAATCCATTAGGAATACCCTACACTTGATCACATATAAAAACTGATGTCCAACATTTTTTTTTCACATTATCACAATGTTAATAGACTATATCCGGAATTAAAATATTTGGGTTTTCCCCTCAGGTACAAACAAACTTTCACCATTACAATGAAGACGCGTGTACAAAGAACAATAGGCTTTAATCCATAGTTTGTGCTATTTAGCAATAATGTGTAGAAAACTTTGTACCGCCTGTGCACGGACGGAAAAACCCAAAAATTTAAAATTCCGGATTAGGTCAATTCATGATCATACATAGACAAGTTAAAATACAACCTTATCTTCACAAACTACTCTCCTTGATTGAAGATGACAATGTTTATCTTTTATCACATTGATAATATCTGCTCCTGAAAATATATTCGATATCCGAAATAATATCTTCCTTTCATACATCATCATTTAATCTTATATAAGCACTGACGTTTTCAATCTATTTTTAAAGTGATGTTATCTACTATACATTCTATATTCCCTAATTATCTTTACACTTGTTTTTCATTGATGGATATATCAGTCACTGCGAAACATGGCAGAACATCAGTCAAAATCCTGTAAACAAATAGAAGGTCAGTGTAGATCTGAAGGTTTACAGGGTGGACTGTTCTGCAAAAACATTTTGTCTCATTCATTTTTTAATACATCAAAATATGTTGCTTTCCCAAGAAGAGCCAATATGAAGTAATGTGGAAGAAAACTACATGTATACAGTTACTAGTCATAATGTTACCACAAATACCATCTATAAGATGGTTTACAGCTACAGTGAAGTGAGAGCTTCTGCAATAAATATATTTTATATATATACAAAATAGAACATGGATATGATAAAAGCTTACAGAATATTACAGGTCTGTAGTTTTAGCATCTTTTTTCAAATGTATATGAACACAAACAAGCTTATAAGATAATATAAAATAAACTCAAATCTAGCAAGAGTAATGATACAGTGTTGATTTTTGCTGGCTATTTTGAATCAAATTTTATACTGCAAAAACTATTTGAGGATTTAAGGTAGAGTTCTCGATACCATAGAATTCATCTAACTTCAAGTGACATTAAAAGCTATGGTGAGTGCTATGTTACGTCAATTTAAGATAAAAAAGCAATTTCAAAATCTGACTAGTTTCAACACTAATCATAACCATGTGGTCCAAGTCACATGTACCAATAATGTATCAGGGGAATGCTACTTTAATTTAATATAAAAATAAACATTTGAAATGGTTATTGTACTTAACTGCCTGGCTAGCTTTGTCAGTCATGCACAAGTCTACTGATAGAGGGGCCATAGGTTCGATTCCCAGGCGGGCATACTTATCTCAGTCATGAAATCATTTCTACAGCCATTCTCCCTCCTACCACTGATTCTAAATCATGTAAGGCAGTTGGCAGTAACTGATTGCAGTTTGCACCTAGTAATTGGTTAACAGCTAGAATCAGAGGTTAAGCTTTTCCGAGAACGTTGAGTAGGTTGACTGACTGAAATAATACCACCTATATGCTACTGATTGAAACCAAACCAAAATAAAGTTATTGTACTAACATCATAAATTGTACCTTGATCCCTTCATCTGTTTTGTTTGATTTATTTCTGAAGAGTTTTCTATTTAGAACTTCAGGAACCTCATACTGGTCACCACATATTCACTATTCACATCAATGCTGTGTTTATCATGTTTCAATATCATAAAATCTTGATCTGAAATATTTATATAAATACAAGTTAACAAATATTTTTGGGTTTGGTTTACTGTCATAGAAATGCATTGTATAGTTGTATAGGTCATATCACAGTGGTCATTCCACCTACTCACCATTCCTGAAAAGGCTTAATCTCAAGATTTAAATCTATAAATTACTAGGCTCATACTTCTGTCAGTGACTGACAACTGCATAACATGATTTAGAATCAGAGCTAGGTGGGAGAATAGCCATAGAAATTATTTCATGATTCAGCTCCATGAAAGTATGCCTGCCTCAATCAGATGACTTGAGCCCAACCGAGTGAGCTAGCCTGGTGGCTTACCATCTTGTTATATAAAAAAACTAAATGAAAAGCAGAAGTGGCAACAAAAGCATTAGTTATATAACATTGATTTGATTAGAAGTCAGATAAAGTCCAGAGGCAACCACAAGGACAGCTAGCATCAGATGAAGTTTCCATGTAACTGTGAATTCAGGTAACCTTAGTGTTTCTACATTCAATATAGTAGAATGTAAATGAATGCAAAAGCAGCCAGCATGATTCCCGAGACAACACTTAATATACATCCTGTACATATATCCAGTGTTTGCCAGGGGAAAAGAAAGCCTCATTCTAGCAACCCTAAGAGATATATACTTTTAAGCACCATTTCAAATACTCTAAATACCTGTAATTAGTTGTTTTCCATGACATTTTCCATCTCCAATACCAGGTTTATCAAGTACCTAAAACAAAACAATTAAACATTATAATCTTAACATTTTAAATGAAACAAATCCTCACCATACACTTTAAGTGATTACAGTAGTGGCATTCACAAGAGAGATTATTTACACTATCCTCATATTTTTTTTTTCAAAGCGAGTACCATCATAATGGGTACATCAAAGCTGCTGACTGTGCCAAGCACCATGGAGTCACCATAAGTCAAGCAAGACCTCTCATGGAAACAATTTTGACAAGAGACTACTGGTGCTAAATTAAGGCTTCAAAGACGCTTGGATTTAATAGGAGGAACCTGTACAGCTGCACCAAGACTGTTCCCATACGGACCTAGGGTATTTATACATTTCAAAATTGATAAACTGATGACTGTGTTATCCCCCAGTAAGTCAATATGAAGAATCTATGAAGAATTCTAATCTTACATGGAAGAAGAAATCATTTCAGATGTTAAAACAATTACAGCAATATATTTTAGTACCACAGACATATAAAAACAAGGGAGAATCAAGGAAAATCAGACAAATGATAAAACTTCTGCAGTGATGGGAGAGAAGTGCGAAAAGTTTTGGGACGAAAATTAAAATCATGAGAAAAAAATTGACCTAAATGCCATTTATTTTCGATTTCCAGTGACGATCTCAGATACCTTCTCTAAAACACCCATCTTCACTTCCTTCGTATCTTCCTGATTTAAGGGATTTTCTTAAATGTAAAGGACAAAAATGGTAAACATTTGCAAAAGCGAAATTCGCAGGAAGTCGGAGTGACGTCAAAATTTGTGGCGCGTGCACGTGCTTATTCAATTAGACAATTAAAAACATTGCGCGGTGATTATTTTAAAAAAAATATAACTTCAATTAACTTACAATCACTTATGCTTAAGCTCTTTTCATTGTTTTATCCCTAATTTCTGCGATTAATTAAAGATTTCCTAAAAATGCATCAATTAATGTGCAGACGAAATAACGTCATCACGAGAAATGACCTCTAATAGTCAAAGGGAAATAACTGTGTATGGATTCTTGAGTGAACTATAAGGAATATAACAAAAGTACTCCGAATAGATTGCCTGTTTCCCTGCTTCTTCTTTACAAGCAGAAAACCACACTTCCGCTTTATATACGGAATACCTCTCAACTTCCGCTTTTTAAACATGTCCGAGATTTTGACGGAAGTGTATTCGGAATATCTTTGTCTTTTTCCTTAAGCTAGAAAAGGAATTACAGAGTTATTTCCCTTTGACCATTAGCTTAAAAAATAGGCGGAGTCAAACTAACAGAGTTATTTCCCCTTGACTACTAATTAGAAAAATGGGCGGAGTCAACGTATTGGGCGCATGCGCATGATAATGATAAAGGAGGAGTCAACTTTCTGGGCGGGTTAATCAATGGTAAATCCGGAACTCTGGACGGTTGGCATTTTAAGTTGGAGTTACTGAGAAAGTTATTTCCCTTTTAACCATTAATTTTCAATTAAAAATTATTTTTTAAGTGATACTTACCTGTATTAGCAAACGCTGAGCTTGACTTATCATGATGAGGTAATCATTTCGAACGTTTCATACTGCTAAAACATCTTTGATACAGTTTTAGTAGCCTCTTCGTAAGCTTAAGTCGTGATGATCGCCATTTTTTCTTGCAGACGACGCTTTCAAGTTTCATATTTCTTTGATCATTATTGATCAAAGTTCCCTGTCATTGACTCAATGCTATTAGCGTTGAAGGTATTTTAGGTGATTAGATAATGATTTTCATACATTTCCAAAGCTGTCAAGGATCTAATAGGTGAAATTTTAAAAGGCAGAGGGGGGGGGGGGCTAGGAATCCTACCATACAGGATGTTTCATCTGAGTAAGGCCATTTTACCAACCATCCTACCATTCATCCAAAACCATTTGTTTTGAAAATGTTACCCTTGTGAAAAATACATATCCTCATTACTTTAATTTCAAAAATAATTTGAGTTTTGATTGAGGGAGTGGTAAGCCCAACCTGTTCCTGCAGGCATGCACAATTCAGATACAGAAGTTTTGTTTGGATTTCCAGCCACAGCAGATTTTACTCTTCTATGAAATTTTCTATTTTATTCTATAATCCTTCTTCCTCCTAAGATGAAGATATTGGCACCTAGTGGAAGAGTGAGCCAAGTCTGGTATAAGAAAACTCCAGGTCAGGTGGTTAGGCGAGTTGGTCACTGTACATTACCTGTTTCAACATATTGATAGTCAAATTAAAAATATTAGAGTTGTAGAATAGCCTCCAGTTGACACTTGAGTATAACCCTTCTCATAGTGTAATGATAGCACACATTTTCTCTATGGAAATGTAGTCTGGGTTCAAGTCCCAGTGAGAAGTTTACTCTTTAGTGTCGACCAGTCTGTAACAGCTGTAAATTTATAAATCTTGAAGACCAAACTCCAATTAAACATTACAAAGTAAAAATAATTTAATATGGTACTTGTACGTCTTACATCTAGCTTTTCTGGTCACATGGTAGAGTTCCCCAAAACTAGGGAGGTTGTGGGATCAAATCTTTGTTCCAATTATGGATTTTAATCAGGCAACATTTGAGGCCGGCCCAACATAAATAACCAACTAGGAATTGTGTGATTGTATCCTTAGATTGTCCCACAGACATTCAAGCTCTTCAGGTGAGGAGGGGGGAGGTGTATGTAGTAGAGATAAATCAATACGGCACTTGTACTTCAAGCTAACTTTCATAGCAATGTAATAGAATGTCCACTTAAGACTCCGTAGATTGTGGGTTCTAATTTCAGTTCAGACAATGGAATTCTATTCGGTTGCAACTGTGTAAGTTTATGACACTATCTGAATGTACATAAATATAATTAAAAATTATACAAGTACAAAAATTCTGTAAACCGAGAAACATTCCCCTAAACAATATTTTGCTATTTGCTGTTGACAGACTATTACAAGGCTATAAACTTTTGTGTTTTACACCTGCCGCAAAAAAAGTGAAATAATATTTGCTCCAACATTTTCCAAGTCTTTGTCATCTTCGATGATTTATTGTCAAACTGTCGGTATAGTCCGACAGAATTAACCTGAGCTTGAACTACCTAATTATAATGATTACACACTTCACTTACATTAAATCATGAATTTCTGTATGCTTGTATATGGTTTTACACATGTTTATAACAACCAATTTATTCTTATGAAAACAAAATTAATTGTTCAGTGCGTGTATTTTGCTAAAAGATTCCGATATAGCGCGATTTACAAACGAAGACCAATAATAGACTGTAAATACTGAATTTAATATATTCTTGCATAAAGGTTAAGCTCAGGTTAATTCTGTTGGACTAGATTGTAATAATAAGAAGGGTATCTTTTCTTTAGTTTACACATACAGCTAATATGAACCTTGGGGTCATATGTATATACAGTACATGTTTATACAGATTGACGCATCACCTGGGAGAAATTTATACCTAATATTAGTCAATTGGAAAAAAAGAATGTTTTGCCAATGTAATGTAAACAGTCAATTAGCTTAGATAATATTTCACGGAAATACAACTATCACGAAAGTCACCAAATTAAAGATACAAAATGATTTCTTGGTTTACAGTTTAGTACAAATATAAATTTACGACATAAGTGATATTTATTGGTTGGAGCAAAACTTGCAAAACATTCTTCTTAATTTATACAAAGTTAGACTTACTTTACATTGGCCCATTGAACAAGTATTAAAAGCAGAACAAAATTCAAAGAAAAAAAGACTTGGCTTCCGAAGCAACAGCTTATTTTCATATATGCATAGCAATCATCAGTTTTTGAGCTTGAAACCCATTGAATGGACAGATAATGCAGACCATGGGTGTATAAGAATTCTAAACATAATAATTTATGTATAAAACAAAAAACTTTCATATTAAAAATCATTTTTATTAAAACAATTAGTTTTAATACTAAGCAAATAATGCCCAGATAAAAATGATAAAAATCAAGATAAAAACATGCACATAAAACTTAACACAATGAATCACAATTCTAACAAATACATATATTTCTACAACAGTATAAATCTAATGCATAGCTTGTAATAAATTGCATTTTATAATTGAATAGATTCACTAATTGGTATTCTTACAGACATAATGGTAAATACACCTGGTCACCGGGTTACAGGTATCTACAAATCTCCATGGGGAGTTTCAGGGCTTGACATTGATTTTTAAGTAGCTTGCCCAGTTGGATAACCTGCTATAGTCAGATCTCAATACAACGTCATCATTCGTTTCCAAGAAATGTGTCGTTATAACACATATGCAGTGTAATAAATTCTTCCGACCATGTACATGTTAGTATTGGTTCCCATAAAATATGTCAGTATAACGAGAATGCCGTTGTAACGGATGTCTTTGTATCAAGATCTGACTGTATATATTTCACAGCTTTTAAATTTCACGAAAACAAGCTAAATTCATCTATAACCTGACTAACAGCATAAAATCACCCTCTTAAAATTGCATTCAATGCTCACTTGAATTGTCATAACTAGAACATTGCTTTACTGTTTTTAAAATGTTTTTAGATAAAATGTCCTTATAAAAGTAAATAAAAAGGGACTTGCCAAACAACAATATAACACATCTAAATGTATACTAAAAATAATGTTAAAAATAATGCATAAATAATTCAACAGGGACCTTTTACCTGAGCACTAAATTAATATACAAATATAATATTAAAAAACAGGTTTATGCATAGGGAGTTCATAAAAAGTAAACTTATTGTTTTATAATCAAGTATAGTGCATAAAGATTGACCCCAATCTGACCTTTCACATTTGCATCTAATTATTATCTACATATATTCCGGAAGAAAATCAATAACATGCCTATTCTACACTTCGGCAGCAATTGTAATATTATAGAAGTATGTTAAAGCGATAAATTTGGCATCTGATTGAAATAATACATTTGTATGAAGTTCATAAATGTATATAAAGAGGTTTCATGGTTCATAAATTTATTCTGTCTAAGGATCTGAAATGTTTAAATGCAGTGGCCAGTTTCCTAAAGATTTCACTACCTAGCACTTCGACCTCTGGAACCCTTTTTACACCAAAAGTAACAAGTATTTGACATCAAATTGAGGATTGTGCACATTTTCACAGTTTTTTTTTAATGAAAATTATTATGGTAAGTTATTCCATAATTTTGCAGTTCATAGTCAGAAGGATAATAAACATAACTATGAAATGATATTCAAAAGGTATACAATACATGTATTCAACATAATTCAATAATATTTGGAATTGATTGGCCATAAAATGACAGTACTATTAATGTTTCTTGCTTTTGACTGAAAAGTGCCACTGGCTACTGGATCTATAATATGATGTGCATTAAAATCTTTGACAAATAAACATATAGGCAGGTTTTCACTGTTAAATACAGAATAATAAGATTGTAGCAGAGTGATTTCATTTAGATAAGTAACCGGTTAAAACAAACATCTATGAAAGTAAAAAATACTTCAAGAGCTATTATAGTTCTATTATATTAATCTGTCACAACTTAAATAATAACACGGTCATTGAATTTGTTATTTTTAACTTCTTTCAAACTCGTTATTTCCCCGATATTCAAAATCGCTGCATGTATAGTTAGATCATTAATAACGAATATTGATCAGTGGCTCAATGGTTAACAAGAAGTTGAATAATAAAGCATTCAGTGACCATGTAATTATTCATGTTGTGACAGGTTAATATAACAGAGCTAGTAACAATAAAATAGAACATTAACTGCTGATTAAATAATAATGGCACACAATAAAATGCATTATAAAAATATATCTTGACAATACAGGAAACTTAAAAGGTCACAATAAATTACAGTAAAAAATTTTGAAAAATACATTTTGTAGCTGATTTTCTTTATTTAAAACAAAAAAATCTAAAACAGAATTATGGTAACAACTAAGATATAGAGGATATTCATCAACTTTGGTGTAAGATCGAATTTTATTTCACCGAGTGAGCTCAGAAAACATATTTTTATGAGTGACATAGCCACGAGTGAAAAAGTCATTTTCTGAGTTCACAAGTTGAAATAAAACAGATCTTACACCAAAGTTGGCAAATATTCTGTTTCTTTCATGTGTTGTTTTGTCTTTTGTTAGATGTATATTACAAAAATAATAGCGTGACGTCAATTCTTCTCAAATATGACATCATTTATCTTCTAATATGACATCATAAACGATGAAAATATAAGGTTATATTTTCACTGATGAAAATATAAAACTTAAATTTTCATCATATATTTTCATCGAATAATGTGACGTTTCACCATAAAGCATGAAAGAAAAGAGTATAAAAACAATGCAAAACCAGTCTGTATAATAATAATGCATGCACATGTAGACTAGAAATGTCTATCACATCAATGTATTCTAATGCCTTGTAAAATGCAATATTAAAACTTTTTTTTTTTTATCATTTATTTTTAACAAAAAACAAATAATGGTTTACAAAAATACATTTTCACAAAAGAATATAAAACAAAAATAACAACCACATTGTTTTTCAAATATATACATATACGTAGTGACTCACAATTTCATTCTCTCATTCACACTCGTAATCACACTACCACTCACACTCACTCACACACACAATTTCCTCTCACTCTCCCATTCACTACTTTCAAGCCCATTTGGTTTCACAAAATTCTAACATTCAATCTTTTATACCCTCAATTTTAAAATTTGTAAAGTTGTTTACACAAGAAAGTAAAATTTTGGAAAAACAAAATGAGCCTAAGATCAGGTTTCAAAAAAACACATTACTTGTACAATTTCTAACCGTTGTTGAGATCGATACTAATCAAACAAGTTTGTAAAGTCTTTCCATTTTTCGTTATGCTGTTCACACTTATTTTTTAAGATTGACATTTCTGCTTCAATTTGTATTTGATGTTTTAAGAAGGTTTTAAAAGTATTTAGAGTAGGAAGAGTGTTTTTACATTTCATTTTAAAGATATAATATTTCATTAGGAGTATAATGTGATTAAATATGATATATGTTTTATTACTCTTTATTTCATGACCGAGAAGTACATCTTTTTTAGTTATTGTTATGTTAATTGACTTACTTTTTAAAAAGTTTGTAAGTTTACACCACATTTCTTGGCTTTTTTGACATTCCCAGAATAAATGTTCTATGCTTTCAGTATTACACTGGCATAAATCGCAGATGCTAGATTGCTTAATTTTACATATGTGTAGAAATTTATTTGTTGGGATAATTCTCATTAGGCATTTATACTGAAAACAACGCAATGATACATCTAGGGTAGTTTGGAATGGAACTAAGAATATAGCTTGCCAGTTAATGATTACATTGTTACCAAAATATTGAATCCATTTGTTTTCTACATTATGATTAATTTCTGTGTCTATTTGTAACATATAAAGATATTTGTTTAACTGTTTTTTTCTTTTCTATCTCTTTTATTAAAGTATGATTTTCGAAATTGACATTTACGTTACAAGATTTGAGTTTTGTTTTGTAACTATCAGGTATACTTTTTATAAGACCATAAAATTTTAAGAAATCAGTTTTATTTATTTCGTACAGGTGTCTCATTTGCTCAAAAGAATAAAAAGTTTTTGTTCTAAAATCGAATATTTGTTCCAGGTATTTAATGCCTTTATTAAACCACTCTGGATAGAATAGTAGACTCCCCTTAAGTTTGATACTTGAATTATTCCATATAATTTCTTTTCTTATATTAGTATCTTTTTTATTTTTATAAATTTCATTTATTTCAGTCCACGACGTTAAAATATCATATAGGAACGTATCATTTTGTATAGATTTAATATCTGTAATTTTAAAATTGCATTCAAACAATAGTTTGTCTCCAAACTTTTTAAGATTATTTTCGAAGAATAATTTCCACTTGCCTTTATTATTGTTGTCAAAATACCGTTTTATCCAACAAGCTTTTTGTGATTTTAGAAACAAAAGAATATCTGGTAGTTTTAGTCCACCATTTTTATATGACTGTTTGAGACGAGTACGTTTTATTTTATCTGGTTTTCCGTCCCACAAAAATTCAAAGATTGCTTTATTTATTTCATGTATAATATTACTTTTTGGGTTTGGTAAAACATTAAATGGATATATTAATTTTGGTAATGCAAATGTCTTGATAACGATAACTTTTCCCATTAGAGTTAATTTTCGGTGTTGCCATTGTTTTAGACATTGAAAGAATTCTTTTAATTTTGGTTCTAAGTTATTTTTTACATTTAATTCTTTGCTATTACTGAAGTTCATTCCCAATGTTTTTGCCTGCGTAGAAGTCCATATAAAAGGTTTGTCATTACAATATTTTACATTTGAGCCTGATAAGGTACCTACTCTAAGTATTGTGGATTTTGATGTGTTTAGGTTTAGGCCAGAGATTTTACTAAAATTCGTCAAAGTTGTAACAAGTTCTTGAAAAGAGTCTTTTGAACCATCATTAAAGAAAGTTGCGTCATCAGCGAAGTATGTTTGTTTAAACTCTTGGTTTTCAACTGTAATTCCTTTTATTTTTTTATTGTTTTCTATGAAGTTAGACAAAATTTCTAAGCATATAATGAACAAAGATGTCGACAGTGGACAGCCTTGTCGTACACCTTTTTTAATCGCAAATGAATCAGTCAAATGGCCGTTGTTAATTATTATACTGGATATATCAGTGTAGAATACTTTAACCCATTGTATAAGTTCAGAACCAAAATTGAGTCTTTTCAGACATTTAATCATGAAAACGTGATTTAAACTATCGAATGCTTTCTCAAAGTCAGCAAAAAATAAAAGCCCTGACAAATTGTTTTCGTTTATGTATTCAATGATTTCAAATATTGTTCTTACATTTTCACCAATATATCTATTTTTCATAAAGCCAGTTTGATCATAGTTTATTATAGTTGGAAGAACTTTTTTTATTCTATTTGATATAGTTTTTGTGGCTATTTTGTAGTCAACATTCAATAAAGTGATAGGTCTCCAATTTGATAAATGATCAAGATTTTTTCCTTGTTTGGGAATTAAAGTTATAACGCCTTGTCTTTGAAGTTGGGTTAAGTTACCATTTTTAAAGGAGTAGTTTAAAGAATTTATTAGAAAGCCTTTTAAATGGTTCCAGAATATTTTATAAAATTCTACATTAAGACCATCTGATCCTGGACTTTTGTTATTCATCATTTCTTTTAAGGCTTTTGCACACTCAACTTCATTTATTTCGCCTTCGCATGATAATTTTTCTTCTTCATTGAGAGTCGTTATATTGACTTTAAGAAATTCATTATTTGTATATTCGTTTTCATCGTGATAATTACTTTCATGATATAATTTTTTGTAGAATTCATATTCGGCTTCTAACACGTCATTTTTACCATAAACATATTTTTCATCTACTTTCAATTTGTAAATTGTTTTCTGTTCTGCTTTACGTTTTTCCAATGAAGCAAAATATGATGAATTTTTTTCATTGTTTTCTATATGTATCGCTTTAGATCGTAATAGTATACCATTTATTTTTTTATCAATAATGTTATCTAATTCTTGTTTTTTTATTGTGATCATTTGCATAATCTCATCATCATCATTTTCATTTGATTCATTTAGTTCATTTTCTAACTTAGCAATTTCAATTTGCAATTTTAATTCATTCTGTTTCATCTCTTTGTTCTTATATGTAGTGTACTTTATTGTCTCGTTTCTTACAGTGCCTTTTATGAGTTCCCATAGTGTGTCAGGCGTACATTCTTTATTTATTTCAGCTACTTCGTTTATACTTTGTATTATTTTTGATTTGTATTCGTTATCAAGTAAAATTGAGTTGTTAATTCTAAAATATCCTGGCCCTTTCTCCATTAATAGTTCATCAATAGTCACCGTGATCATTGAATGGTCTGTTTTATAGCCATGTAGAATTTTACAAGTTTTTATGATATTGTTTAATGAGTTGGATATTAAGAAATAGTCAAGTCTACAATGTATTGAATGTTTTGCACTCGAGGAGTGCCAGGTAAACTGTATTTTGTCCGGATTTTTATTACGCCATACATCAGTAAGATCACAATTATCTATCATAGTTTTTATTTTGTTTCTACATTTTTTGTGGGTATCTAGATTCCCATTCTTTTTATCCAATTTAATATCAATAATTGTGTTAAAATCTCCACCTATAATAAAGTTTTTATCCATATTTTGAATGAGGTATTTTTCAAGAATGTTGAATACATAAATATCATCCTTATTTGGACCATAAATATTTATTAATGTCATGTTTTTATTTTGAATGGTTATGTCACATGCTATTAATCTTCCTTTTACGAGTTCTATTTTATTTTCTAATACTATGTGTTTACCTGGGTGACTAAGAATGCAAACGCCCTCACTATTAGACTTATCTCCACTGAAAAAACAATTTCCTTTCCATTCATCTTGCCATTTTTCGACTTGGCTATTAGTAGAGTGAGTTTCTTGTAACATGTAAATTGACGCATTGTTGTTTTTTAACCATTCAAATATTTGTAACCTTTTTTGTTTTTGGCCTAAACCTCTCACATTCATCGAAGTTATTAATGTTTCCATTTTATATAAATATAAAAGGACAACAAAATCTCAACAACGGTTAGATTTGTGCTTGAAAATGATATTTTACACATGGATATAAGAAAAATTTTGAATGAATTTGCACACGTGTCCGTAAAAGAAAACAAAATTTTGTATTAATTGTTTAAATTCATGACCTAATCAGTTGTTAGCTAATTTTGGTAGAAGACAATTGTTTTGTTTTTAATTGTATTTAAATAAAATACATAAAAACGTACTAATATAATGAGGTATATTTGCAAATTGCTAAGAACAAAAATTTGTGTTATTTCTATAGATACTTCAAAATTGATGCTACACTTTAAACTACATAACATCATGTTTAAGGATACATACAAAAAGGATATCACATCTCGTAGTACATAATATCATCCTATACAAAAACATAAGAAGGTTTAACCTAATCTTATATTATATAATGTTAAACCATACACACCAAACTATTATGTCACATGACATCATGCAATATGACGCACATCAAAACATTTTACCTCAAATTACATAATATTATGTTTTACAATGCAAAATAAAGATTCGTGCCTCATACTACATAGCCTCATTAAAACTTAACCCATCTTCACAAGAGATAGAAATGTTAAACCAGACAATGCTGATCTAAAATCATGTGGCTATGAAAATTAAAAATGTTATATAAAAAGTTCTAACAGAGTCAATCATCCAATTTAAAGAGTTAACATCTAGAAAACTATGACCAGTTTCCTAAGGATAGCACAAGCTAGCACTTAGTGCCCTGGTTCCCATCTTTCACCAAGGGTAATGAGTACAGTTTATATGGTATGAAATTGAGGGTACCAGGGGTTGAAGCACTAGGTAGCAATATTCTTAGGAAACTGGCCAGTAGTTATGTCTTTTTTTCGAATAGTCAAGCTAAAATCAGACTACAATTATTACAGAAACTACATATACAGTGCCATTCATAATTACCTTAACACTTTTGTTACTGTATGGTTTGTATTTAACTTTTTACAAAAACTTGATAGAATAAAAACATATATTCAGATACATGTACATGTATAACAATTACAGTTGTATAAAGTATCATTACTCTTCTTTCAAATGTTACAATCTATTATAACTTTACCAATGAATAAATACATCTAAAATAAGATTTAAATGGGTAAATGAAAAACCAGATTTTTTAAAAGTGTAAAGCTAATTTTGGATGGCTTTGTACATTAATGACACTGATAATATTGCTTATTCTTCAGTCTTATGAATTTGTGCATTATAGGGATCATTAAAAGGATATGGTTCATGAGGTAAAGCTGTCCTTCTAGGATAGAACGTGTGGTCTACTGAGTATTGTAATAAATTAGTTAAGTTAGACATGTAGATGTCAGCAAATCTTGCCATACGTCGGGAGAAATATGTCTGATTATGATGAGTTCTAAACATACTTCCAAACTTCTCATTACATAAACCCTTGAGATGTGATCTGAAAAAATGAAATACAGTACATGTACAACCATTTACTTTTTATATACAGTACAGTTTCTCTATAAGGACCAGACATTCCAAAAAGTGCCGGTCAGACGGACCTAACCAGTAAAATTCCAGTTGGTCCAGTAAAAAATCTGTCAAAGCTGGTCCGAATGTCCGGTTAAATTTTTTTTTTATTTAAATGAAGACAACTATCGACTATTTAACTTATTTTCAGTAAAAATTGAACTAATTTTGATTTTTTTCTTCAGTTAAAAGTTAAAATAAATTAATGACTGACTAGAAAACAGTAATATGTTATAAATGATGTATTGACTTCCCCTTAGAATTCTAATTAGAAAAAAACATTGTTGCTAATAAAGATGTAAAGATTTGTCATTTTGATGATTTGTTATGGTCCAGTGAAACCTGATTGGGTCCATTGATTCTTCCAATATCACTGGACCCAATGTCCAGTAATGTCAAAACACTTTTCTGAATGTCTGATAAGGACCATCAAAATCAATCGTCTTAATAGTTATATGGTCTTATTTAAGGAACATTTTTCTTCTAAAATAAAGCATTTCCAGGGTTGCCCGCAAGACTGTAGAAAGTGCATTGCGTTAAAGAGCCAGTTACTACAGTCTTGTGGGCAACTCTCGATTTGAGATTACAAAATAATCATCAAAAATTGCATGATTTTGCAATAATCAAGGTGGTCTTCCTAGAACAACCTTACAAAAGATTACAAAGATTCAAGTTTACTGGTTTATTTTATCCAGTTTCAAAAGTACATATAAAATATTTTAGCCAAAAACATGAGTAAACAATCTGTTACTTCGTTGTAATAGTCAACCACAGGTTTAACTGCTCATTACAGAATTGATTGGATGTTCTTTTTTGTTGGGTTTATGTCATAGCAACATTTAGTATAGGTTATAAAACGGCAGTCAGTCAACCTACTCACTGTTCCTGGAAAGGCTTAATCTCTGGATTTAGCTATTAATTAGTTACAAGGCACATGTTTCCGTCAATGACAAACAACTGCCCTACAAGAGTTAGTATCAATGGTAAACAGGAGAATGGCCAATTATTTCAGAGCCAAATTGACATCCAGGACTGATTTCAGGCAAAGAGTATAGTAATAACTTTTTTCAGAAATTCAAAAAATTATATTTATCATGCATGCACACATACCTTAATTGCTCTCTTTCCTCCAATAATTCAGGTATCATTGCTAGACTTTCTTCTCTGTTTATTGCCTACAAATACAGTATTAAAATTATCGTAACATAGGCATATCTTACATAAGTGTATATTATGATATATCAATTAGGTATACAATACAGTGTTTGACACTAACTGTTTTACCAGGGATCCCAATACTTCTAATAAAAGACAAATTTTAGATTTGTAATAATCACCAATTAAGATCAAGTTCTACACAAAAACTGAATGTTCCAAAACCTAGACTTGAATTCTTTAGAAAATCTTTAACATACTCAGGACCTGTCAATTGGAATGAAATGCCCCTAAACATTCGTCTTGCTAACAGCCTTAGCTCAAACAAAAAGCAGTACATTAAATGGAAAATGCAATAAGATTGAAATGTTCTTTGTCCACCTAAAACCCATCTCATGCATATTGCTCCGGTTAATGTTGTTTTTTTTTCAGGTTACTTTGCTCTTAATTTGATTTTCATATGTATATAACATGTTTTTCTCAAGTCTACTGAACAAACTTTTCATTTATTTTTTTCAAATGTTTTTATATGCATTCATCATTATGTAAATACAGTATAACCTGCATTAACAGCCACCTGTAATAAGCGGTCACCTGCTGTAAGCAGCCAATCTGGCTACCTCCCAATGAAAATCACTCTATTTTGCACCTGTTATAAGCAGCCACCTGCTGTCTGTGGCCAGTGGTCACCCATTTCCTTACAAATCAATCAATTTACCTGCATTAAGTGGTCACGGTCAATTAAATTTTAGAATTAACAAAGTGTCACCATCATTGTATAATGGTTCAGATGTGTGAAACCCCACCTAGTTAAGTCGTTAAACAGTCAAAATTTATCAACAAAGTGTTATCACATAACTTAAGACTTCCAATATACAACTGACAATGTCACTTGTGCCCTTTTTGAAGATCATTTAATAAGAAACTGCATAATTAATTATCTTAAATAAGATTGGACAAATCAAATATATACTATATAGCTTATATTTAAATATTGGTTTAAATTATTTACTAATTTTGATTTAATTAAATTGTTGTTTTCTTAATTAAGATTATTTTGAATTAGTATTTATGTCACCAGTGAATGTTGTAGATCTTGAAGTTAACTTAGAGTCGGGCTCCTTGTAATGGGGAATTAGCAGGAATGCCGCGACTCGAACCAAATCACCTATAACCTCTGGCGAACAGAAGGGTCAGCCGAATCAACACACCGGCTTAAGAAACTAAACATAAATGTTCTATGATGAATCACAACACTGTTTCCAATTTCTATTAATTTTAATGAGTTCAAATCATCAATAACAATTAGAATAACAGTATGAATTATAAAGCAAGTATTCAATAAGTGTCCAAAATATGTTAAAAGTTAAAACTTCCTATGTATAAAACTAGTAACTTAAATGTAACGTTTTGCCTACATATTCTATTCTATATATTTTTAATTCTATATCTCAAAAGTTTTATAGGGAAAGTCAAAATTAGGGGCGGGGTAACATAAAAATAATCTAAAGTATTAATCAGCCAATCAGAATATTACTTTTTGACAATTACTTGTAAAATAATTAAGTAGCAAATGTCAGGATCTGACATCTTATCAATAAGATTATAAAACAAACAGACTAGCATATGTCAATACTTGAGACTGATCAAGAATTTTGATTATATAATTTATCTAACAATAGACATCACCAGAAGGTGTTTCAAACTGAGATTATTTGTTACAAACAAAAAACATGCTGATTACTTATGTTGATAATATTATTTGAGAACTTAATTATCTACCAAAATCATTAACATAAACAATTGGCTTGGCTAGGAAAATATAGATTTTAATATTGATACTAAATATATCAGAATTATTAAGTTTTCCTTAAAATAAATTTTTTTGCATTAAATGCTCTATAATTCTATATTTCAAAAGTTTTATAGGGAAAGTCAAAATTAGGGGCGGGGTAACATAAAAATAATCTAAAGTATTAATCAGCCAATCAGAATATTACTTTTTGACAATTACTTGTAAAATAATTAAGTAGCAAACGTCAGGATCTGACATCTTATCAATAAGATTATAAAACAAACAGACTAGCATATGTCAATACTTGAGACTGATCAAGAATTTTGATTATATAATTTATCTAACAATAGACATCACCAGAAGGTGTTTCAAACTGAGATTATTTGTTACAAACAAAAAACATGCTGATTACTTATGTTGATAATATTATTTGAGAACTTAATTATCTACCAAAATCATTAACATAAACAATTGGCTTGGCTAGGAAAATATAGATTTTAATATTGATACTAAATATATCAGAATTATTAAGTTTTCCTTAAAATAAATTTTTTTGCATTAAATGCTCTATGTTACATTTACATAAAATTTATGGCTAAAGCCAGTAAAAATAATCACTCACTGCTGCTGGACTAATCAAAGCATTTTTATCTTAACCTGGATTAAGTGGTCACCTGCTGTAAGCAGCCAATATTGTCACTTCCCTTCACTGGCTGCTTAATGCAGGTTATACTGTATTGTATATACTGTGTAATATGTTTGATAGAGGCCCACATGGAAGATTGGATTTATCCAAATGTGTAGCCTTTTTAAATAAAGTCTTTATTATTATTTGCAGTCACATATTGTAATGAGAAATTCATGGAAATTTAAATTTACACAAGAACAAGGAAATTTTCCTTAGGTGAAAATAACTGGAATTCATCTCAAGATTTTGGGATCTATGAAATCCTGGGGCCAGTATTATCAAGCGTCTTACGACCAATTTTAGTCATAAATCCTTCTATATTGTATTGTTAAATTATCGTAAGATTTTTGATAATATGCTGCCCTGGTACACTGTTAGTGTCAAACCCTGTAATAATTAACAATATAACTTGATTCACTATAGAAGATTCCACATTGTTACAATACAGTTAATTGAAAATAAGAATACAATGTTTTGTGGAATCTCCAATTATAACCATCTCCAAATAACAGTTATCTCTAAAGACAGCCCAATAGCCAAATGCATGAGTAAAATACAAAACAAAAAGTCACCCATTGAGAAGAAGATAAATAATAAAAAAATATGTACACATGTGCAGTACCCACCAAAAACCGTTTAGAGACATTTTCACTTTGTAAGCCTATGGCATGGCTTTATCTAAAACTTGATAACTGTTTATTTTGAAATGCATTTTTAGTTTTACTTTATTTTTTGTGCATCATTATAATTATAACTGAGACTACAAAATAGCACAAAATCTATGTCAAGGAAAAGGATTACAATAAACATAGTTTGGGAGGCTTTAGGATGTCAGATGCTGAATCATATTAATGTGCTGTGTTCATGAAATATGTTTTCATTTTATCACAAACCATACTTAAATAAATTTAAAAATAATGATTCAACCAAAGTAATCATCAAAATTCAAAAATTTTAGTAGATATATTTTGTCTCCAAACTATTGGTGGGTACTGTAAATACATATTGTAAATTTTGTTTAACTGTCAGAGGCACATACATTGACCCTGCTGATTTAAATACTTATTACAGTAATGAGTATTTCTGTACTTACAATCAATAATTGAGTAATTAAATCAGCAGGCAAAATTTAATAAACCTTATACTATAGCTTGTTTAGGATAACTTGAGACAAACGACTCAGTTTGTTTACGTATTTGGGACTCAGGTATTGCATAAAACAGGGAGGTCAGCTGATTTTGTGTAATGAAAGTATTAAACATGTCTTGATGCGTGGAACGTGTGTTCTTGTACTGAATTTAATACATCAAAAACACACTGATAATAGTCAATAATTCTGTGTACTAAACTTAAATGTATAAAAAAGGTATCATTGTATTATGTCTCAAGTTATCCTAAACGAGCTATACCAGCCTACATGTATAGTAAAGCTCTTATACCACTGAATGGATGCAACACTGTTCTAACTTGAATTTATTCGAAAAAAAACTTTTTATTTTTTACATTATTTCCATGGCATACATCAAAAAATAACTTAATGTACCAGATTTTATTGTTTAAATGACATTTGCTCAAGTTACAATCTCCGTAAACAGAGATCCTGTTCTATTCGCGTTGTCGTACTGGATCTCTACTTAGTCAATGCAAGGTCACGTCGAGATGAACTTTGTGTCGACCAATCAATGCGTAGCATTTTGATTTCATAATTTCTATTTTTAGACCAAGGTTTGCATGCAAATTTAACAGCGGTATTATTCACAGTCTGCGATTGGGTAGCTCATTTCAAATTGCGGGACGTAGACGATGTAAACAAGTTACGTATCATAACAATTTCGTCATGAATATTATGATGAGAAAAGGTCACCTGAACGTGACCTTCGTTTGGAAAAGGCCAGATCTAAATTAGCGAGTATGCGAGCGGTAAAAGTAATCAGATTGCTCAAGTTAAAGATATAAACAGATTAGGTATGTCTTTCAATAATTAAGTAAAATACAGTTAGAACAGTGTTGCATTCACCCTACAAGAAATAAATTATAGCTAAAATGGTTGTTCTGATGACAGACACAACACCTTTGGTTGCTTGACACAGTAGAGAGATGGCTGTAGAATTGATAAATGTGTGTAGCTACTAGTGCTGCAACGATTCACCGGGAAGTCGATTCGATGCGATTCGATTATTTTTTTTTCGATTCGATTTTTTTCGATTCGATTCTTTTATTAATACAATTTACTACAAATATGCATTTATACATATATTTGAGCTTAAAACTAAATAATATTAATTAAATAAAATTGTTACTAAAATTGGATAACACAAAACTCGAAAATCTGATAATTAATATTTGCTTGATTCAAGTACGAAATGGATTGGGTACGAATGTAAAGGTCGCGAAAATGTATTATTAATGTAATATCCACTTAAAACGTAAAGACAGCATGGATCATAAATTGTAGAAAGATGCAGTTCTTGGTATACTATTGTACATATTAGTTAAACATACACTGTACATGCAAAACTATTTAAATTTGAATAAACTAACAACAAAACTTGGCTTGCTCATGCAGAGTTTCCAATCATGCTACATAAAATCGTAATGGAAATTTAACAGAAATGTAACAAAGTGAAACCCAGTTTCACTGTCAACGTATACTTTGACTTTTAGGCGCGCCTTTGCTTTTATCGTTATAACTTATGTAGACACTTTTAAAAGTCAGTATCGAATCGAAACTCGCGGGTCCCGAATCGAAATCGAATCTGCACCCTTGCAATCGAGTTTCGATGTATCGAATCGAATCGTTGCAGCCCTAGTAGCTACATTCACATATGACAACATACAGTAAAACAAAATAAAGCTTACATTCAGAGATAGAAGAAACTGCAGCTAGCATTAAAACTAAGCCTTGCTGAGCATATTATTAAATGGAATACATAAACATGTAGTAGGTGGATAGGAATATTGAAATAAACATTCTAAATAAAGGCAGTAAAAATAAAGCATTTTATTTATTTCATGGCACATTTGTTTCCATGAACAAGGCAAAATAATTAAAATGGCAATAAAAAATATTATAGAATGATAACTATCATTTTTACCCAAGTAAGTAAAAAAGGATGTAACTTCCTAGTAACAAATTATGCAACTAATGAAATGCTATAAAAAAAATATTGAAAAAAAACGTCCAAATATGTTTGGGAATAAGAAAATCTTGCAATCTTACTATTTTCATTTTGGTTCCGATTTCATTCAAATTTTCAGTAAATGCAGATCTACACATGAGCATATACGCAAGTATTTTTTATCCACATATCTTAATGAGAAATGTATTAAATTTTCAGTCAAAAGTTAAAATTCCAAAAGGAATTTGCAAATATTTGGACTGTACATGGTAATAGACATAATTATATATAATACATTTTATGATAAATTATCTGTCATAAAGTAACAAGCCTCCCGGCTAGTTCAGTTGGTAGCACACAAGTCTACTGATCAAGGGGTTGTGAGTTCGATTCCTGGGCGGGGCATACTTTCATGTAGCTTGGTCATGAAATTATTTCTATGGCCATTCTCCTTCCTACCAATGATTTTTAATCATGTAGGGGCAGTTGTCAGGCATTATGACATGAAATGAAAGAAAGAAAAATGGTTACCGACAATGGTGCATTTAAAGATTGTGATTCCATACCCCATATCAACACATAAAATGAAAACTATGTCATATCAATGCATGCTAGTAATAAAATACACATACAAACTTGCATGCCAAATGAAACACAAATATATATATTTTGACTATATTACAGATAATCAGACATAATTGTAGTTAAAATGGGTTAATGTAGTTTAAGGTGGGAAAGAAAATTCATTGAGTATTAAAGAGTTTTCTCTCTTAGAGGTTCTAAACACCAAAAATCTAAATCAACTCTTTAAAATCATATTATGCAATGAATAATGCAAATGTTTTTTTATGTACCAGACCTTCCCCCATAAACTCAACTTGATTGCCATCATACAATGAAGCTTTTAGCAAAAAGTAAACAATGAACAAAATCTCTAATCCAGAATATATTCAGCTAGTCTTTACTGTCTCTGTTTAAACAAATATTTTGCAGCTGAAATATGAGAGGCCGGGATTAATAACAGTATCTTGTCATACATCTTTCAACCTTTTATTGCAATATTATCATTTTATCATTTGAAAATAAGCTGCTATTTTTCTGATGGAAAAATGCTGCAGTTTTCCCATATGGCAATTCACTCCTGTATACTAAGATAAGACACCAAGCCAAGCTCATTCTTGACATGGATCAAAACTATACTAATAAAAGAGCCTGCACTAATCTAGAAGATAAAATATCCCAGAAGAAAGTATTATGATCAAACTTGTACGCTTTCTAATCCTGTTCAAATAAAGGTGATATTAGTTTTGGAAAAATAAAAGAAACTATTTCAGTAGAAAGTGTAATTTAAAAACAGATCAAGGTCCATCCTCCCATCGCACAAATTACAAATGGAAGCCAAGCTGATAAAATTTATTACTGTCAGAAAAATAAGCAATTCCAATATTATTGCAAATATTTGAAACTAAAATATGTGCTAAGAAAGGATAAAAATTGACACAACTTGGTTTAAAGAATGAATTTTCAAGTATCTTCAAATTTATTTTAGCATGATAGTGATATAAGCTTTCTGTACTTATATTTTAATAAATTCCTAGCTGAAGACAACAACTAGGCAGTAATTGGGTTTCAAGCCAGAATAGTTTATGAAGCAGGCATTGTCATTTGGTAACAATTTTGGATTGGTAATAACTGGAAAGCCAGCACTGTGTAGTTTCTGTGTAGGTATAGAGCTGGCAATCCAAAGATTACAAAACAAAATTGTAACCACTCAGTCATGTTTAAGCAATTCATGTGAGTTCTCAAAAAGTTTTATGTTAGTAAGAAAGCGGCTTTTATTTTTTCAACAATGAATTGAATATGTAAAAAAAGTATTGTTTTTAAAAAAGCAAAATAATGAAGGAGTAAGAAACACATATTTTTTCAAGAATGTTAATTCTCATTAACATGATATATAACAAGAGCTGTCAGTAGAGACAGCATGCTCGACTAAGTAAGTGTTTGTCACATGAGATGTGGTCAATGATAAGGAACATATATATTTTACAATGATACCTTAAGGAATAAAGAAGTTAAAGTAAACAATAATGTTTATTTTAAAGAAAATCTTAAGTTCATGGTAGACAATTTTGAAAAAAAAAATATTTGGCGTTATAAACCTTGTTACATGAGATGTGGTTGATAATAAGGAACATATATTTACAGTTTGAAGTTGATATCTCAAAAAATAAAACAGTTGCAGTAAAAACAAATATTCTTTTAGAAAATTCTATTTTCAAGGGGAGATAATTCTGAAAAAATGTATTTGTAGCTATGAACCTTGTCACATGAGATGTGGATGATAATAAGGAACATATATTTAAAGTTTGAAGTTGATACCTTAAGAAATAAAAAAGTTATAGTGAAAAATAATTTACTGCACAAAAACTATAATAATCAGAAATATGGCTGCGGACGCCCATGCTAGGGCGAGTAGGAGAGCACTTCGTTACTTCGTAAAGTCAAGCTAAAAATGGAACAGCTTATTTTTTAAGAGGGGTGGAACAAATACACCATGCTACAGTGTTAAAAGTTTTAACATTATACTTTGAGCTTTACTAGAAAAACAGTAAAAAGCAACAAGTTTGATAAGATATTGGTGAAAAGGGCAATTTTAATATATTGTAACCTTTTCTAAATGCTGTAATCCCTGCAATAGAGCAAAATAAAAAACAAAAACATAACTAAGGTACACAAACTATGACTTACCCAAATTTTTTGAATAGCTCATTTAGGATAACATGAGATATACAGTACCCTACAAAAGTTTGGAGAAATTTTCAGATTGTAGGCCTACTAAATAGCTTTTATCTAAAGTTTGATCACTGTATATTTTGAAGTGCTTTTTAGTTTTGCTTTATTTTTTGGTTATCATTATAATTATAGCTGAGACTATGAAAATAGCATAAAAGCTATGTTATGGAAAATAATTATAATAACAATGGTTTTGGAGGGTTTAGGATGTCAGATGCTGAATTTTATAGATGTGTTGCATACCTGAAATTTGTTTTCATTTTATCACAAACCATACTTAAATATATCGAAAATAATGATTCTACAAAAATAATCATCAAACTTCAAGAATTGTAGTAATTTCCTTTGTCTCCAAACTTTTGGTGGGTATTGTATTTTTTACATAGAATAAAGTCAAGTTATCCTAAACAACCTACATTAAACAGTAATTTCATTTAAATTCATGAAAATAAAGAAATGAGTGGAAAAAAATCTTTCTTTTTATTTCTTTTGAAAAAATGATAACCTGCACTTAGTGTCTTTTTTTTTTAAATAAATCAATTTCTACAGTTCTAAAACAATTTCCAGATTGCGATGACTTAAGAAAACTATGTTAGGCCATTTTTAGTAAATTAATTGTTCTCATCACATATTTTAATGGGGCAAGTATGATATTAAGATGAAAACCACACTTAAATTGTTTGTAAAAGAACGATCTCACAAAAGTTAAGACTTTTCACCCGGTTAATGCTACAGTCCCATAAACATAAAAATAGCCGTGAGGGCACTGTACAGGCGCCGTGCAATCAAAATCCGCAAGGACTCGTACCAACTCTTGTGTACCCGTACGGACTGTTACGTTTTTACCAGGGTCCATGAGATGAGCCATGGATACATGTATCAGTTTCAAAGTCAAATCGTGAACACAATCCTGGCCTTGTATGGATTTATTGGACTGAGGCATAAGGTTCAATTAATTGGTAGTTTTATGTTTCAGAGGTGCAATCTGAATCTTTTGATCTTAAATCTTTTGTAAAACTTTTTTCCAGAATAGACGATAAGAAGATATTAGACGGTAGGAGCTTTTGAAATGAAGACAGTCTAACAATTTAATTTCAATTGCCACACAAAAATAAAAAGATAATGATATACTATTGAAAATGATTTAAAAATAATAATGCCCTACTACACAATACTATCTACTAATAATGTTGGTAATAAACAAAACAAAATATGTACATAGCAACAAAGATAACTTATTTCTTACGTATAAACACGAATACAATCAAAATAAATACAAACATTTATATAAAAATACAAGTACACATGTCAGAACATTTTCTTCTATTCTAAAGTAAAACAACAACAAAATCACTTCAGTCTAAACTTATCACAGGCACTTCAAATAACTATAACCACATTCCCATATTCCTCAAAGGCAAATATATTGTTAAACATGTTTAAATTTCATATAAAATTGATTCATTTTTCACAAGTTTAACTCGGAATTGTACTATCTAACCAACTCTTATGTACTCTAAATTTGTCTATAACATTTCATTGACGATTTTTAACAAATTGAAAAAAGACAAAATATATGTGTTACATTTTAACACATTCAAAAGTTAAAACAAAACTTTTTTTCTAATTAAATGACTCGCTAAGGGTTACATGCTAAAAATTCAGTTTACAAACATACAGATCCAAAAATAAATAATATGTAGAAGTCACAATATGCATAATCAGGGCTCAAATTTAACCAAAAAAATGGACTAGCAAATTTTTGCAACTTGATTTAATTTTAACTCGCAAAAAGAAAAAGATCACCCTAAAGTCTAAAATTTACAGACTCAGCATATACAGTCATGTGATTTTCAGATTGTAAACAAACAAATGTTTTTTTGTCAAATAATCGCTGCAGCAATAAATATAGGATAGATTTTAATAGTGCATAAATATCAATTAAATTCTTGGTTCCAAAATGCTTGTTATTGTATTCTCTACATACTCCGCATATATCATTTTTCCACAGGACAAATTTTCAATTTTTGAATGGAGGATTCAGAACTAACAATCAAAACTCCCGTTCAAGGAAAGAAAAGTAGTAGTTATCATATGTATACACTAATTGAAGTCATTCAATTATTTGTCATGAAAAAGAAATCAGCAAAAAACAATTGTTTGTTTTATCTCATTAGTTGGTGTAGATCAAATGACTATAGTTCCTGATTACAAACAAAAATTGTTCCATGAATAAGTCAACTAACCTGCATTTCTTCAATCAAATGTTGTAATACAATCAACCATCTAACAGATCTCTTATATTCTGGTGTTGACATAACTTTAATCTCAGACTGAAATGTGTAATGGTACAAGTTAAAGGTTAAATTTAAAATGCAGAGTGGTTTAAAGTCTGCTGACAGGTTCAGACGAATTTACAATTAAGTATATTCATTGAAATCATCTTCATACAGGTGATCCCTTTCAATACCCTTTTAGGTGAATGGAATAACTGTATGTTAATTTCTTGCTCAAAGAAATTAGCAGTGCCTTTAGTGGGATTCAAACTCAGGACCTCTCTATCCCTAAGCACTTGTCCTACCACTGAGCCACTGCTCCTAAGTTTTCCATAAAACACATACAGTGGGTGGAAATTTCTGCAGGAACTATACAACTGTTATTTCTGTAGTCATCTGTCTGGACTTCACCCACTAGCCTGAAGCCCAAGACTAGTGAAAATTTGTTTCAAGCGAGTGAAGAGAGCATAATTTTTATAGTCGGGCTAGTTGAAAGTTATGCTCATATCAATCTCTGTAAACAGATATCCTGTAGAGCATTGTCGTACAGGATCTCTACTATCTCAATGGAGGGTCACATCGAGATGACCTTTATGTCAACCAATCAATGCGTAGCTTTCATCTAGACGAAACACTATTATTAACATTTTGATTTTGTAATTTCTATTTTAGACCAAGGTTTGCAAGCTTATTTAACAGTGGTATTATTCCCAGTCTGCGATTGGATGGCTCATTTTAAATTGCATGATGTAGACGAAGAAAACAAGTTACTTATCATAACAATTTCGTCATGAATATTATGATGAGAAAAGGTCACCTGAACTGACCCTCCTTTGAAAAGGGCCATATCTAAATTAGCGAGTAGGTGAGCGGAAAATTAAGATCGGGTTTTAATCAGATTGTGCTCATATAAAACAATATTGTATTGTATTGCTACCTTTATCTCCTGAAATATTCACATTTAGTATGTTTATCTACTGACATTTGGCAAACATTAGATATTTATTATCATCAGATGTAGCTCTATACACATTTAGACTAGAAAAATGGAAGCTATGTCCTTGAGCTGCTGACATGAAATTTGGAAAACCAGATGAAAGGGATCAACCATTTCTGAAAAACTAGTCAATCTTGGATTTTTTTGCACTTAAAATGGCTGAATTCATATGTATTTTTGTCTCACAATACACAGTACATTTTCTCATTGACAACTTTGAGTAATAGACTATATCCAGAATTCAAATATTTGGGGTTTTCCCTCGGGTACAAACAAACTTTTACCATTACAATGAAAACACGTGTACAAAAAACAATAGGATTTAATCCATAGCTCGTGCTAAATAGCAATAATGTGTTACAAACTTTGTTTGTACCGCCTGAGCACGGACATAAGAAAAATGTAAAAAGAAATATAAACAAAAATCATGTCTAAAATAGTTAGTAAGGTGAAGATAGTTGACCAACATGACATTTGTTACCTCTAATTCAGGAATTATTGCACCAGTTCTCCAACTGTGTTTTAATGATGGATCCTGCAATATTAAATAAATGTATCATACATAATCATGTTTTTAAAATAAACTTATTCACATTTACACATTAAGTAAAAAACAAACAGTCATCAGAGCTAAATTCAAAAGGCTGCATTAATAAGGGACTTTAGTCAGTTATTTCCCCTTGTATACTCTTCAAATAGATGGGTGCTATTAATTGGATTACTCGGATTTTACCCTTACTTTTTAATGTCAATTTGCCAAAACTAATCTTAAATAACTTTTTTTGTAAATCATTTAATTTGTTTGAAAATCAAGCTAAGTATTTTTAGGGTAAAGAACTATCTAAATTCATCACTTGCGTTAATATCTTCATTGACAAGAACGATATTAGATGAAATATTTTGTTATCCTTTTTATAAATTCAATGATAAAATCTGAGGAATCCAGCTGTAAGGACCTACTTACCAATTGGATAGCTTCAGATTTTATAAGGGAAAGATAACTGGAAAAAGTCCCTAATTAGTGTATCAATGTAATACAAAACAATTTTACAAGAATAAGCATCAACTACAGGGCTCGAATTTAACGAAAAATCAGACTTGCAAAATTTTGCGAGTTCATTTTACTTCAACTCACAAAATGAAAAAAAATCACTCACATTTTTTTCTCCAAATTTTAATAGCATGCATAGTAACTATTTGTATATATGTAATATGAAAGCAACATAGTACTTTACTTAACTTCAGATAGAACAAGTGCGTTACTGTAGAATTTGCAAAAAATATCATATATGTTTTTATGGTGAATCTTTAATTATATTATACCATCAATCAGTCTGGTCATTTCAATGCTGATTACAGCCTCATTAGGTAAGAGAGTAATATTTTTGCGGTGATTTCAACTTGCGAAAATTTGCAAATTAAAATAAAAGTTACTCGCAATTTTCAAAATACACTCGCATTTTGCGAGCTTAAATTCGAGCCCTGATTAACTACATGTAAATAAATTGCTGTATGCATAATCAATTTTCTTTAAAATTTCATTTGTCCAAGAACTTTTGGAAGGTACTTTTATTTAGCACTCAATACAAAATGAAAGTGTGTCAAAAGGATTTTTGTGTAGAGAAAACTTGTATTCAGAGAGAATATTTAATTAACAGCCTTCTCAATACAAAAAACAACATAAAGAAGCAAAATATTAGCCAAGGTATAAAACAAAACATTTGTACTCCATTGCCTACAAGCTAACTTTCCCAACTTGTTCACCGTTTGTATTTGATTACAGATTTTTATACACAGTGATTTAATTATATCTAAGATAAAATTGCCTTATATAATTGGCAGCTTTTGTCTATTTCCAAATCTTTTCCATCTTTAGAATAGTCACAACAAATGACAATGAATTGTAAGTCATGTCTAAGAGGCTATAGTTACTTTACTTTATACCAATTTATTTTTGCTTGATTGTGAAACAAGTTCTTTCAACTTTGATTAACCACTCTTGAGTCCTTTTCCTGTTCCCCCAATACTGGGCTAGTAGGATTAAGTTTCTTGCTTAAGGAAACAAGGGGGTAGGTAGGTTTTGGATGGGATTGGGTAGCCAGCTCTGTGTTGGTTTGAATCCCATCAAAGACCAACTCTGTTGGTTCCTTAAGCATAAAACTTTATCCTACTGGCTCAGAACTGAGGGACTAGGAAGCTGACTCAAGAGTGATTAATCAATTAAGAACAAACTTGATCCAATTAATTTTTGTCTGGGTTGTCTCCCTTATATTTTTGTTCTGACAAGAACCAATCCCAGATGGAAAGAGATGACTATACAAGACAGAGAAGTTTTTGTCCCTGAGGTAAACTAGTGAACAAGTCATAGGACATACTTACTGCTAAATCTGTGTACACATGATCTCCAAAGTATAAAACCTTAGAACCATACCAACCAGTCATATGACGAAAATCATTGAAATTACCCTGAAACAAGACAAAATATTTCAAATAATATTACTAAAGAATGATTGAAAGTTTAAGTTTTCAAAATTCTGAAATTCTTAAATTTTGGCAACTTTAAAGAAATAAAGCCATTCTAAGGTCACACAAAACCTGAATTTCAGAACCAGTCCTAAAAATAATCACACATGCTAGACTGTCTGAATTCTGATGCCTTGGTTCAAGTAATACAATCATGCAGAAACTGAGGTGATATAGAACAGTGTCTCACTTGTAGTACTGTAGACCACAACTTATGGAAAACTAAGCCAGGATTACACTGTGGAGGCTGTTCTCTTCTGGCACTGCCAATAAGTTGGTTAAATTCCAAGTAAAGTCACATGAAACCAGAAGTGTTATACAAGTGTGGTAATTCTAGCCCATTGTCTCTGTTCAATGATGGACATCTTGTTTGTGGCAATGGCTTCTTTTACTCTCCTCTGTATGCGGAGATATTCTGATGATATGTTTTGTAGTTTATGGAATATTATTATGTAAGGCATGTGAGCACACTCATAAGTTGTAACATGACTTGACTCAGTCACACGATACCTACTGATCATTTATCACAAGCCTAATGAAGACTGCAAGATACAGTCAAAATATGCAAGTTTTGTTCTGGGTAATGGATTTACCCACATAAGCCAGTACTAACCTGGTGAAACAATGGTTCACATTAGGGCTGTCACAATATACCGGTATATTGCAATATGCAGCTGCAGCAATAAGTACCGCAATACGATTTTAATGTACCGGTATTTAGCGATATTTTTTTTATTTGATTGGAAAATTCTTCCCTCCGCGAAATAAAAGTAGTGAAACTTAAGTTTTTCCATTGTTCATTTCATCTAACCTTACGATACCACAATTTAACCGACTGGGGCGTGTCTCAGTCCTAATGTCGTAAATACTTAAAGAGGCTAGATTCTATCAGTAGCTGTATAATTATAAGATATGCAATGTTTCTGTTAAATACAGCGGAGGCACAAAGAATCTAAAAGCTCACAATATATAGTGGTACGTATCGCGATACAATGCAAGAGTATTGCAACATATCGCTGAACGTTTATGGCGTATCGTGACAGCCCTAGTTCACATCCTAATGACAGACTCTGGACCAGTAAGATGTTAACCTCAGTAAGTTCAGAAAGACAGAGTCTCAATGTATTTCTATCTTTTAACAAAATCAGTACACAATATCCAATGTATTTGACCTCACCTGAATATACACTTGACCCTTATCAATATGTTTAACACGACCCCAATTAGCAGCTCCATAGCTTGCATCATATACACGAAATGGTCTGAAATACATGCTTAGATTAATACACATAAATATCTATCTGACACATTGGAACTTTACTAGATATCTCAAAAGTCTCAAACTACAGGATCATTCCTGAAAAATATCACCTCAGTAAATATATTTCATATGTAACTTATATTTATTTAACTTTACTTGATTGTGAAACAAGTTCTTACAACTTATACTTTTATATCACTATACCTATATCACTTGAGTTCACTTTCTGGTACCTAAGAACTGAGCCAGTAGAAAATAGTGTTGTGCTCAAGGACACTTTGAGTAGTATTTGGATGAAATTTGATCCAATGTGAAGCTGACTGCTTCAATATACATTTCCAGCCAACTTGACAGTTTTGTAAGATAACCACTGATCATTGAAATCACCTTCGAGCAGGTGATCCCTCATAGTACCAATTTATACCTAGACAAAGTGGAACAACAGTAGGCAAATTACTAGCCCAAAACATAAGCATACTCCTAGTGGGGTTTTGAATCAGGAACCTCTCCATCTATATGCCTGGGTTCTTCCCCATGGTGCCACAGCTACTATTGAACTAGGTCATTCCCCATGGTACCACTGCTCTTATGGAACTAATACATACCTTGTAGTTTCATTGAAGAATTTAGGTTTTCTAGCATTGACAACAACAGCATCAAACAAATCTAACCAATCAGGACCCATCATGTATTTCATACCAGCATCACTATAGAGATAAATAATAACATACAGTGCCCACCAAAAGTTGGAGACATTTTCACTTTGAAGGCCTACTAAATAGCTGTTATCCACAATCTGATAACCAATCATTTTGAAATGCCTTTTAGTTTTGCTTTATATTTTGGTTATCATTATACTTAAAACCAAGACTACAAAAACAGCATAAAAACAGTGTAATGGAAAATAATTACAATAAACATTGGTTTGGAGGATATAGTATGCCAGATGCTGAATCTTATAAATATGCTGCATTCATGAAATCTGTTTTCATTTCATCACAAACCATACTTAAATATATCAAAAACAATGATTCTACAAAAGTTATCATCAAAATTCAAGAATTGTAGTACATTGTGTATATATCTTTTGTCTCCAAACTTTTGGAGGGTACTGTATATGTTTTAAAGTAAAGTGATATTCTTTATTTTATTTTAATTTAAGGCCTTTATCAGTGAATAACATTGTAACATTTATTATAAAACTGATTCAAAAATATGCCTTGATGATGGTGTTTTAAATAAGCCTTCAAATTTATTATATGGCATAAGCAATAGAAGTTGGTTTTATTTGAAAGAGCAAAGTCTTAGCTATGTGAGCATGACATTGTACAAACCTGCAAAATACAGTCATTTCTCATTATCTCGAAATTGCTTAAGTCGACTTTTCGCTATCTCGAGTGAAAATCAAAAGTTCTGATTTTGTCCCTTCTTTATCTATATGAAAAATGCATGTTTATCTTGATTTTTTCTCTCTCGGCTTTTTCGATGTCTCGATCATGAATTTAGGACGAAAACATGTGTTTCACATTATAATCATAATGTTTACCTCGACTAAGCCAAGATGCCATTGGCAATCCGTCAAGGTGTGAAAAACAACACACGCCAATCAATTAGCGATCGCACTGTGAATCTAACACATAGGGGTCATTAAAATCAAAATGTAGAATACTTCATAATGGAGAAATGGGTCACTAATTGAACACGGAAAAAAATATTCTTTTTTTAGAGTGGTATACTTAATATCATAATTCTATAGTGTTTTGACTAGCGACAGTGGTGATCATCTATGTCTTAGAATATTCAGAATTCATTTATTCATTTTCTTAACACAACTACTGGCAGTGCGAGATAATTTCAAAATATCAAAAAGAAAAATTACCTAACTCTGTGAGGTAGTGGTTTTAAACTTATCAGCTGTGAAGCTGTGCTGTTATGCAGCAACTCTTAAACATGTTTAAAATCAAATTAACTTTATAACAAAAAAATAATAGCTTACATAAATGGAAATCCACTGTTGGTTATTATAAACAATTTTTTTCCAGCTTTAGTTAATCTTTCAAGTAGTTCAGTAATCTGTGGACCATTCTGTATAAATCTTCCTGTACCACAACAAATAAGAACCAAGATTAAAATATCGGTGATAAAAAAATTGAGTAAAATATAAAGTGAAAAAAGTTGAAGTGCAGCCACTTGATCTTTGCAATTGCATTCAGACAGGTGATACCTCACAGTACATACTTACACCTCTGACAAGAAACAACTAAGGTAAATTTTTTGCTTAAGGAAATTAGCAATGTTGCTAGTAAACCCAGGACCTGTTGATCCCCAAGTGTGTGTCCTACCCAGTGCTCGAATTTAGCTGCTTTAATACTGATTTGAGCCTCATTATTATGGACAGTAATGTTTTTGCAGCGACTTCAACTCCCGAAAATTTGCAAGTTAAAGTAAAAGTTACTTTTTCAAAATCAATTTTCAAAATCCACATCATTTTGCGAGTATGCGAGCTTAAATTCAAGCCCTGATCCTACCGCTTCTGCCAGCTAGTTTACATCCTTCTTTAGCTATATGTATTAACTACCGGTAGTTTACAAGGCTACTGATTGAGGGTTAGTGGGTTTTCTTCCCAGATGGGACAGGCATGCTTTAACGGAGTTCGGTCTACTGCCATTCAGCATTGTCCCATCTAGCACCGATTCTAAATCACATAGAGCAGTTATAATATACTCACAGAAATATGCACATAGAAATGAGCTTGCTAAATCCAGAGATTTAGTCTTTCAAAATAGATGGTAGGTTAACTGACCACAATGGTATGACCTAGTTTTGTGATGACCAATCTATAAATATGACAATCTGATTAAAACCCAATCTAAATTTTCCACTTGACTACTCGCTAATTTAGATTTGGCCTTTTTCAAACAAGGGTCACGTTTAGGTGACCTTTTCTCATCACAGTACTAATGACGTAATTGTTGTAAACAAGTTAGTCTACGTCACGCAATTTAAAATGAGCCGTCCAATCGCAGACTGTGAATAATACCGCTGTTAAATTAGCTTGCAAACCTTGGTCTAAAAATAGAAATTACGAAATCAAAATGTTATTAATAGTGTTTCATCTAGATGAAAGCTACACATTGATTAGTTGACATATTTAAAAGGTCATCTCGACGTGACCCTCCATTGAGCTAGTAGAGATCCTGTCAGACAATGCTCTACAGGATATCTGTTTTCGGAGATTGTAAATATGATAACATACCTATATCATCCATTATTGCTTGATGTATGACACCTGATGTATGAACACTTTGTACAGCATTCTGTTAGAGAAATATAACATACAATAAGTATTGAGTATTAAACATCACATATTAAAATGGTTTATACAATCAGGGATTCTATATAACAGGGATTTGTAACTAAGTGCTTTTTTTTTTAATTTTCTCGGTTGTCACTGTCTATAACTGGCTGCACAAACTATTCCAGAGTTTAAAAACTTAATTAATGTTTTTATTCATGTCTTCCATGCAACTTGTGAATGTTTCTGAAGTTTTTGACAAAAAATTGATGCAATAATGACTGCTAATGACATACACTAAAAATACATAATGGTTTCCTGTCAAATCTGTGTATGATTTATCTACTCTTTTTTTCAAACATCAAATATGAAAACTTGTTGTCCTTGGCAACCAAATATCTTCTTAATTTACAATATGCTTAATAACAGTGCAAAGTTGTCAACACATTTGTGATAGCATTATCATCGATGTTTAATGTATAATTAAGTAATAAATAGAGGATATTAATAGACTTAGGTGAAAGATAGATTTTTATTTCACAGAGTGAGCTCAGTGGTGCAGCCACTAGTAAAACTGTCATTTTCTTGGCTTGAAATAATAAGATCTTTGAAATCGACAAAAATTCTGTAGCTTGAATGCTTTTTTGGTTCTATAAGTAATACAAATTTAATGTGTCATTTTTTCGTTTTATATGACATCATTTACCTTCTAAGATGATGTAATTTTGACACAACTGAAGTATAATATTCTACATTTTCCTCCTATATTTTCATTGAATAACCCCATATAATTTAACAAAGCATGAAAGAAATACAGATGTTAGAAATACTTACTCTAATATCGTAGAACACATATTCTGGATCAAAAGGAATACCTTTATCCAAGAAATACTGTAATAAATAAACATACAAAATATTTAAATTACCAGAATTAATGTTAAGTACACTATAAAATTAAGTGCCCTTCATAAGTCCTAAGACAGAATGCTGTAGTCTGTTCAATTACCCTAAACGTTCCAAAACGTTCCGTAACGATACATTCAATTACCCTAAACGTTCCAAAACGTTCCGTAACAATACATTCAGAACTCCTCAGCCATTCACTGCGAATAATCTAATCTAATAAAAAATATACAAACGTTAAGGCAATGGGTGATGTTTCAAAATTTATTACTAAAAAAGAAACATCACTCATTGCCTAAACGATCGTATATTTGTTTACTTCAACACCGGTAGTTTCAAAATAGCATCTAAATATGTCCGAGATATTTCGCAACGAATGGCCGAGGAGTTTCGAATGTATCGTTACGGAACGTTTTGGGTAATTGAACAGGCTACTGATTTTAGAATAAACTGAGTCACATTTGCCAATAGAAAAAAACAAAGACACATCTGAGCACATTCCAAAATCGATGTTAATTAGTTTTACAAACTATCAAATAACTTGTGGTATATATAATAAATTATTCTCAAATTGTCCAAGAACTTCCAAAGGGCACTGTTTAATATAAATTAACAAATTTGATATATTTTATTGTAGTTGACTCTACAAAAGTTTTCCTCTCATATTTATCTTAAATTCTCTTAAAAATAAAAATGCTATTAGTTTATTAAATTAGTAAAAAATCATAGAATGTCTTTGATAGTGAAGACCAACCAATTTTTACCCCCCAGGAGCTCATTCTGTAGCACCTCTGATGAACCAGAGATCATGGGTTTTGTTTCCCCAGTTGAAGTTACATACTTTAGTGGAGTTTGGTCATGAAACATAATTATTCTGTGTTCATTCTCCCACCTACCTCAATATTAGGTTGGCATTCGCAGATCCAGCGGGGTCAGGGGGGTACGAACCCCCCCCCCTAGAATTTGGAAATTGTACATGCTTATTAGTGTATTTCTTTTTTGTAAGTCATTTTTAAGTAGTTTGAAGCAATTTTTCTCGGTGCTTAATATAGATTTAGTGGTTATGTAGTTTTTATTATCAATATGTTTCATTTTTTCTGCAAAATGTGTATAATGTGGTTGTGATTCAAGGTTCAGACACCCTGGAAAAGTTCGGACCCCCCTTTGAAAAAATCCTGGATCCGCCCCTGACTTGGGTAGTCGTGAATAAAGCAATGCTTAAAATAACTAAGCTATTTAGTATTAAATTGTTGCATTGTTTTACTCCAAGTATAGGTTTTCAATGAAACTGGTCATGTTTGTAGTCACATAAATGACCAGTAAACACTCTGATAATCTAGTAGAAATGACTATAAGAGAAATAAGAGAAATAAAACTTACATCGGTGACATTAGTGATGAGATTCATTTCTGGTGGAGCAAACATATCAACCAGTTGATGCATTGGACCCTGAAATATTAAAATGATGTCTTATATATGTAATTAACAGTCTATACCCCATGGCAGACAGATTTTTTAAACTTGTTCACCATATCACTGGCTTTTCCAGTGCTCCAAAAGTTTACTAACAGTAAAAAGTGCCCCGAGCCCAAGTATATGTAATCATGGGAAAAAGAACAACCTTATATGTTGAGTCCTGTTTGAATATGGGACAATTATATAAAAAAATATAAAAAAATTCTCAAATAAAAACATTGAATTGCCACAATTACTCTTTGTGCCCAAAAATACATTGTGGATAGTAAAATTTTGGTAAAAAGGCATGTGTTTGGATTAGAAGGTTCTAGATTCACATTCAATCAAGTGCATTGCATTTTTTTGGGGGGGAGGGGAAGAAATGTACTTCTGAGTGCTCCAACTTCAACTCGGTGTAAATGTGTTTTGTGAGGGTCACCAGCTTGAACAAGCATTACTCAACAAACTAGAAAAGTACAGTGTACATTTATAAGTCAAAGAAAGCAGGCTTAAGGCCAAACTTAATCATTATAAATTTAAGCAAAGTTCATAGGGCTGTCACAATACAGCATAAATGTATCGTCATATACTGCAATACCATGAATACGCTGGCACCGTATCGCAATACAAACCACGATATTTTGTGGGCTTTTAGATTTGTTGTGCCTCAACTGTATTTAACAGAAACATTGCAAATCTTACATGCAGCTACTGTAAGAATCTAGCCTCTTTAAGTATTTACGGTCATTTACGACTGTGATGCGCCCCAATCGATTAAATTTTTGTAACTTAATGTTAGATGGAAAGAACAATGGAAAAACTGATCTATTTCACAAAAGGAAGAATTTTCCAATGAAATTAAAATATCGCCAAATACTGGTATGTTAAAATCGTACAGCCATACACATTGCCGCAGCTGCGTATTGCAATATACCAGTATATGGTGACAGCCCTAGAAGTTTACATTATATAAATGCTTACATACTTTCCCATAAAATGTATTCATGTCTTCTATCGGTACATGTGTACCCTGATACATTTCTAATACTTCTCTATCAGCTAGTTTTGTTGTACCTCTAAAATATACAATGACTATATAAATTAAGCAGCAAGATAAGAAAACTGTTAAACACAGAGTTATATTTACAGTAGTAGGACTCATGCTTAGAAATTGAGAAGAAATATTCATGAACAATTCCTGTTTTCATCTTTAATTGCCTGCTTACCTGACCTACTTCTGTAAGACAGAGCTTGATACTTACAGAAGGATACATGAAATCCCAGTTCTCAGTTGTGTATTCCTGCTGCACACCAAGCAACCACAGTTGACACGTTTAAACTGATTGTCACTGTCCCTGTCGTACTATCAACCATGAACATAAATTAATAGGCTCATAATGTACAAAGTTTTAAAGTAACACGGTATTATATTTCTTGTTTATCACTGTAAATAAGTGATCACTAAATCTGTTTTTATTTTTTACTCAAATTTTAATTTTGCCAGCACCTGCATATTATCCTCAAAGTAATGAGGGAGTGCAGTATTCTTGTAGAAGTAGAAGCATAACAATTTATCGGTCTATGAGTATGTCCTTAAGCTGATTCATGCCAAAAAATATGCAAGTAAATATTTTGGCAGAAATCAACTTTTTCCATGATACATGATATATAGTCCACATGTTTTCAGGCACATATTATAGATGCCAGGATCAAAGTTAAACTTTAATTTTACTTATCATTAGCAGGGCCTTTAGTATTAATGAGGGACTTTAGTCAGTTATTTCCCCTGGTTTACTCTTCAAATAGGTAGGTCAAATTAGTTGGATAACTTGGATTTTACCCTTACTTTTCAATGTCAATTTTCCAAAATTAATCTAAAAATACTTTATTGAAAATTGTTTAATTTGTTTGAAATTCAAGCTAAGTGAAAACCATCTAAATTTTATCACTTCTGTTGATATCTTCATTAACCAGAAAGAAATTAGATGTAATATTTTGTTATCCTTACATAGGAATTCAATGATAAAATCTGAGCATTTCAACTGTGAGGACCTACTAACCAATTGGATTGCTTCAGACTTTATCAGGGGAAGATAACTGACAAAAGTTCCCTATACTATGAAAAAAATAACCCACCTGTACACAGTACCAAGCTGTATATTATGATAACTGTCAATTTTCATTAACAAGCCCTGGAAATAAGTAATGTTACATTCTTAAACTTAAACTTCTTCATTTGATTAAATGCCTATTTCTATATAACATATTCAATGGCGTTGTACAATAAGATTAATAATCACAATAAAAAATAAGTAAAAACCCTCCACCATGAATATACAATAACATAAAACAAAATAAAATTTATCACACATGATGTTATATAGTGTGATTCATACATCAAGTTTATAGGACCTACATTAATCTTAGTTCATGATTTGACTTCATTTTTACATTTGTTTTTATTAATTTGATATTGAAAGTTGTTGTCCTGAACAGTATAACATGACGCTACTGTTAACCGGACTTGTCCTGAACAGTGTAACATAACGCCACTGTTAACCAGACAATTCCCTAAAGGTGTTCTATAAAACATTAATCACTGGGTTAGAAACTAAAACAGTAAAAGAGGAACTAATAATTTGTTTTAATTTCTTACAAAGAATGACCATTCATTTGCTGAGATCAAAAGGATTAGTTAAAAAGAATCTAAGTATTAACATCAGTAGCAAAGTAGGTAGCAAAATTAGGAGTTGTTCAGTTCTACAGTCATCCCCTTGACCCACTAGCCTAAAGTTTGGCACAAGTAAAAATTGCTATGAGCAAGTGAAACCTATTTATTTTATATAGGCATGCTAGTTGATAATTCTTGTATTTGCAAAAAGAAATTACAAACAATTCTAACATAGGCATGCACTTTTTCACTCTAAATTAAATGTGACGTCATCAACATTTTAATATTGAACACATACAAGGCCATTAAAATTTTCACCCCTCATCTATAGAACTTAATGGGAAACTTATTCATTTTTAATGTTATAATCAAAATAACAAGCAGTCTTTCTTCAGTTTGTCTTAATATAAAAACTAGACCCTTGTTTTGATGTGCTTATTAAATAACTCATGCTAAAGCACTCGATATTTAATATTGGCACTTCAAAACTCGTGCCTATGTTTTTTTCAACAACAAAATATAGACAACTATATGTTATTTCTTAATTAGTATGTTCAGTTTGGTAAACTATTTCAATAGAAGCTAAATGAAAAATCTTCTATAAAAGATGATGGTTTACCCTTCTAATATCATAATGAAGACCTCTGACACAATATTCTGGTTTGAAATGCTGATCTCTTATACCCTCTGGATACTGTAAGTAAAAACAGACAAATCAATTAATTGGTCCAAAAAAACAGTCAAATGCAATCACAAGAAACTTATTTCATCGGCCAACGACCAGGCGCAGAAAGCAATCTACTTGTTAAAAGACGTTCCGCTGTGATTGGCTACTCGGTCTCGCATGGCGACGTATAAAGCATCGCTATTGGCCGATCAGCGGGCGTTTTTGATTTTATGGGCGGAGTAATGACTACAGAGTGACAGGTGGATGTCGCTGAGATAGTAATTGAGAGATTAGACACTCTCGGCGATGGTTTGTTAATGAATTTGTCGGCATTTCAAAGTCGCTTATTCCTAGCTTCGATCTATGAACAGAGCTAAGTCTGCGACATTAGGGCGACAACTTCGCCCAAATCGCCCTCTAGGATGATCCCTGCAAACTGGAAATAAAATTATAAAATTTTAAGCAAACAAGTCATGATAAAATTACACAGATAAGGAGTAAACATATAAGACATGTAATCTTTAAATAACAAACTCAACATTGATCATATTCTAATAAAAATTTTCCTTATTATAAAACTGAAATTCAAGCTCTATCCTAATCACTTTTGTAAAGGGGGGGGGGGGGTCAAAATTTTTTATTACAGTTGTAATATTTTTAATAACTAAGTAGAAAAAACTTGTCTCAATAGAGCAACATTTAAGATGAGTACACTTACAGAGGTAAACAGAAGACTACAATAATAGTAAATAGTGCTCATATAACTTTATTTTGGAAATACATTTTTTGTATTTTCTTATATTTTAAAATCAAACATGCATTTTTATAAATTCAATGTGACCATGACCTATTTTAAAACAAGAAAATATCTGTTATAATTATTTGAGAGCGTAAGGTGGGAATTTGTCTTTTAATGCTTATTTTCTCAAAAAGTGGAAATCTGTATTTTTGCCCTTAGAGTTGTCTGCCCCTAAAACTATTATCGATAATTAGGTAAAAATTCAGAGAAACTCAGAGTTTCAGTAGAACCAAAAGCAATCAAATAACTCATGGCTGTTATAAACTACATTACTTTTACGATCACAGGCCCATGTTAGAACTTCTCTCACAAATGGTACACTTCTCCCGAACTCAGTCGGAGTCACATCTCCCTAAAATTGAACCTCAGAATAAGCCCTGAGAATGTTACAAAATAGTAAATGTGTTATAAACAAACCTTGTAATATTTTATAAGAGCTTCTTTTCCAAGGTCATACAACACATTATACAGGTCATCAGTATAGGAAGCCAGAGTGTAATCATAATCGAAACCATATACTTTGATATCTGATAAACATATTTCATTGTTTGCAAACACTCCATGCTTGTTTGTACTCTCACCACTATCAATTGGTATCTCTGAAAATTTAACATTAAAAAACATTGCAAAAAATATCTCCTTTTAGTTTACATTGCAGAGTGATTTTGAAAGCTGTGCCACCCTAGGAGTTCAGTCTTGGTACTTACCTGTTCACATTATAATAATCTCTGTAAACAGATCCTGTAGAGCATAGTCATACAGGATATCTACTATCTCAATAGAAGGTCACGTCGAGATGACCTTTATGTCGGCTAATCAATGCATAGCTTTCATCTAGACGAAACACTATTAATAACATTTTTATTTCGTAATTTCTATTTTAAGACCAAGGTTTGCAAGCCAATTTAACATTGGCATTATTCACGGTCTGCTATTGGATGGCTCATTTCAAATTGCATGACATAGACGATGTAAACAAGTAACGTATTATAACAATTTCATCATTAATATTATGATGAGAAAAGGTCACCTGAACGTGACCCTCGTTTGAGAAAGGCCAGATCTAAATTAGCGAGTAAGCGTACTAAGCGAGCGGAAAATTTTAGGTCAGGTTTTTATCAGATTGACATTATAAGTCCTGAGAATAATTTTTAGAAGTTGGATTTATTAATCACTGCATAGATTTCTTACCCTGCAGACATTTGGTGCCCAACATGGAACCTTGCCTTAATTACTAGGTCAGTTGAGAAACCCGTGTAAAAATAGCTACTGCTAAAACAGTCTGGGATTCTGAAATTAGGACAGAGTATGTCATGTTATGGTGAGAATGATAAGTAAGTGGCTGGATAGTTCAGTCTGGAGCACTCGCCTTGTAAGCAAGGGGTCAAAAGTTCAAGTTCCGGTCAGGCTGCATATTTTTCTCACCCTACAACACTGCATTATAAATGACTTTGTATTAGTGAAAAAATGTTCTACTGGAGAAACCAGCTGTATCCCTTGATTGTTACCCTCAAAACAATAACATTGGATCATCAATTTTTATTCTTTTTAGTTAACATTAGTGATAAACTGTACTCAAATTATGGTCATTCAAATGGAATTAAAGTAAGCAACATGCAAACACCAAAATTTTAATTTTAAAACCAGATCATGCAGTCATTAAATCGCCCTTCAAACATTACCCCACCCACTCATTTTTCTAAGTCAAAATGTCAACAATAACATAAAATGGTCGTTTATTAAATCTTACCATTCACTCGTATTTTTCGATCATTGTACACGCCTCGCCAGTATGGAGATAAATATTTTGGTGTCGTGGAAAACCTGCAAATCCTGTTATTTAAGCAATGTTTGCATATTTTTGATGTCAAAACTTTTCGTAAGCATGCAGCAGACGCCATTTCGGCGTAACGTGAAATTTACTGAACGTGAAATCAATCAAACTTGATAAAGGGAGATAACCGCTGCGGGGAGTTTTTGTATCAGTTAGCACTGACTTATCTCCCCTTACTGACATTATACTAAGCCTGGGCCAATTTTTTTAACATTTTTTGTAAAGGACTTCGAAGTAATGCTACATGGCATATGTAAAAGCTCTAGAACAAACAGTTATCGAAAAGAAGCTTTTCATATTTACTTATTAGATCTATTATTTTATATAAGATTTGTGACCCCTGGGGCATGCCAATTTTTACCCCAGTGGCATAATTCAATCAATATTCGTAAAAGTTGGTCTAAAAAAGTGCATTAAAACAATTTATATTACTTTTTTCATTTAGACTGAAATGCTAATAGTCCCTTTGTTCCATAAAATGTAAAATCTAGTCACACTTTTTTATTTTTTAATGCATTATATGGAATTATTTTAAAAATACAAAAACTGATTTGGAAAAACAATATCAGTCAGAGCAGTGTTGCATTAAGCTGACAATTTGTATGAGGAAAAACTGAATCAATAAATACAATGTATGTTTAAATAAACAATTATTTATTCATAAGAATCAAAACTTAGTAAATAAGAAATAACACATCAATTTTAAAATAGAAAATATAATCATTATATAAATAACACATGGCAGTGAGGGTGACGGTACAGATTATCAACCAGAGGAAAATAATATCAACCAAGGCGCTAGTTATTTGTTTTATTATCCAAATAACGTCTGTGTTACCATAGACACTGTAGAACAATGGCTCACAAATATCCAGGGAGTCCGATATATTCATATCAACAGGTAGGGAACTAATTTTTAAACTTTAATCATTATAAGACATTATCATCAGTAAACACAGTTCTATTGTTCTTGCAACGACAGGTTTGATGGTTTTATGTCATATGACAAGAGTGATTATCTCTCATTTATGATGAAATATCGTTAATTTCAAACATATACTATTCTATCTAAAATGAAATTTTCAATATATATAGACAATAATGTAAATCTATTACCTAGTAAGCTACGGTCTTTGACTATTTTTTTTATATTGAAAACATTGTCACAAAAATATGTCCATGTTGAAACACTCTGATAAGCTGAAAAGATACATAGATAGTAACACACACTCTAAAAAACATTTCAACTCAACAAAGAAACCTTACTTGGTAGTCTTTATTCTTTCAAATTATACATAACTCTCTGTGTAGAAACAACCTGAAAATGCTGAAATGAAACATACATAACATAACAATTTAATCTTACTTGATTTTCTTCTTTCTTTGCCTTTGATCTGTGAGTAGAAACATCCTGAAAATGCTGAAATGAAACATACATAACATAACAATTTGATCTTACTTGATTTTCTTCATTCTTTGCCTTTGATCTGTGAGTAGAAACAACCTAAAAATGCTGAAATGAAACATACATAACATAACAATGAAACCTTACTTGATTTTCTTCATTCTTTGTCTTTGATCTGTGAGCAGAAACAACCTGAAAATGCTGAAATGAATCTTACATACATAACAATATAAGGATTAAATCTTTGTTATTTTAACATCTGGCTAAAGAGATGCATTTACTGACGGATCAAATACCTGGAAATGTTGAAATGCACCTGTTTGTTCAGGCCAACGTTTGGTGCCGATCCGAGTGATTTTAAAGTCAGTGGCTTGGTGCCTGAGCTGAGTGAATAGTCCAGCAGTGATTTTTTCAGGCAGAGGCTTATTGCTCAAAGTCAGCAGGTTTGTTATTTTCACTGGAAGTGGCTTGGTGCCTTGGTCAAGTGAACTGTTCAAGAACATGCACACAGACTTTTCTGAGAAACAGAACAACATAGATATTTTAACATGCCATACATGCCCAAACAAAGAAAATTACACAAATCATCTCAAGTTACAACGAAACTAATTAAATCTTAACATACAATGCAAGATCTAACCATTAAACATTATCTTACATAAGTGGCGATGAATTCCTGAAATAAAAACAATTAAAGCAGCCAATAACTTGCAATAAAATAGACATACGTGCATTTTTTACAAAACACAGATCAAAAGATTCATACGTTTCCTGTTCAAAGTTATTTATGATTAGACAAGCTTTTACTGCTCTAAGTAAGTACTGGTTCAACTAGCTTATCCTGTTCCAAGTAAGTACTAGTTCGACAAGTTTCGTGCTCAAAGTTATTTCTGACTAGAAAAGCTTTCCTGCTCTAAGTAAGTACTGGTTCGACAAGTTTCTTGCTCAAAGTTATTTATGATTACACAAGCTTTTCATGTTCAAAGTAAGTACTAGTTCGACAAGTTTCTTGCTCAAAGTTATTTATGATTAGACAAGCTTTTCCTGCTCTAAGTAAGTACTGGTTCGACAAGTTTCTTGCTCAACGTTATTTCTGATTAGACAAGCTTTTCCTGCTCTAAGTAAGTACTGGTTCGACAAGTTTCTTGCTCAAAGTTATTTCTGATAAGACAAGCTTTTCCTGCTCTAAGTAAGTACTGGTTCGACAAATTTCCTGATAAATTATTCATAATTAGACAAGCTTTTCCTGCTCTAAAAAAGTACTGGTTCGACAAGTTTCTTGCTCATAGTTATTTCTGATTAGACAAGCTTTTCCTGCTCTAAGAAAGTACTGGTTCGACAAATTTCCTGCTAAGTTATTTATAATTAGACAAACTTTTCCTGCTCTAAGTAAGGACTGGTTCGATAAATTTCCTGCTAAGTTATTTATGATGAGACAAGCTTTTCCTGCTCTAAATTAGTACTAGTTCGACAAGTTTCTTGCTCAAAGTTATTTCTGATTAGACAAGCTTTTCCTGCTCTAAGTAAGTACTAGTTCGACAAGTTTCTTGCTCAAAGTTATTTCTGATTAGACAAGCTTTTCCTGCTCTTAGTAAGTACTGGTTCGTCAAGTTTCTTGATCAAAGTTATTTCTGAATAGACAAGCATTTTCTGCTCTAAGTAAGTACTGGTTCGATATATTTCCTGCTAAGTTATTTATGATTAGACAAGCTTTTCCTGCTCTAAGTAAATACTGGTTCGACAAGTTTCTTGCTCAAAGTTATTTCTGATTGGACAAGCTTTTCCTGCTCTAATTAAGTACTGGTTCGACAAATGTCCTGCAAATTTATTTATGATTAGACAAGCTTTTCCTGCTCTTAGTAAGTACTGGTTTGACAAGCTTCTTGCTCAAAGTTATTTCTGATTAGACAAGCTTTTCCTGCTCTATGTAAGTACTGGTTCGACAAGTTTCTTGCTCATAGTTATTTATGATTAGACAAGCTTTTCCTGCTCTAAGTAAGTACTGGTTCGACAAGTTTCTTGCTCAAAGTTATTTCTGATAAGACAAGCTTTTCATGCTTAAAGTAAGTACTGGTTCGACAAATTTCCTGATAAATTATTTATAATTAGACAAGCTTTTCCTGCTCTAAATAAGTACTGGTTCGACAAGTTTCTTGCTCATAGTTATTTCTGATTAGACAAGCTTTTCCTGCTCTAATTAAGTACTGGTTCGAAAAGTTCCTTGCTCAAAGTTATTTCTGATTAGACAAGTTTTTCCTGCTCTAAGTAAGTACTGGTTCGACTAAATTCCTTCTAAATTATTTATGATTACACAAGCTTTTCCTGCTCAGAGTAAGTACTGGTTCGACAAATTTCCTGCTCAAAATTATTTATGATTAGACAAGCGTTTCCTGCTCTGAGTAAGTACTGGTTTGACAATTTTTCTTGCTCTAAGTTATTTATAATAAGACAAGCTTTTCTTGCTCTAAGAAAGTACTGGTTCGACAAATTTCCTGCTAAGTTATTTATAATTAGACAAACTTTTCCTGCTCTAAGTAAGGACTGGTTCGATAAATTTCCTGCTAAGTTATTTATGATGAGACAAGCTTTTCCTGCTCTAAATTAGTACTAGTTCGACAAGTTTCTTGCTCAAAGTTATTTCTGATTAGACAGGCTTTTCCTGCTCTAAGTAAGTACTAGTTCGACAAGTTTCTTGCTCAAAGTTATTTCTGATTAGACAAGCTTTTCCTGCTCTTAGTAAGTACTGGTTCGTCAAGTTTCTTGATCAAAGTTATTTCTGAATAGACAAGCATTTTCTGCTCTAAGTAAGTACTAGTTCGATATACTTCCTGCTAAGTTATTTATGATTAGACAAGCTTTTCCTGCTCTAAGTAAGTACTGGTTCGACAAGTTTCTTGCTCAAAGTTATTTCTGATTAGACAAGCTTTTCCTGCTCTTAGTAAGTACTGGTTCGTCAAGTTTCTTGATCAAAGTTATTTCTGAATAGACAAGCATTTTCTGCTCTAAGTAAGTACTGGTTAGATATATTTCCTGCTAAGTTATTTATGATTAGACAAGCTTTTCCTGCTCTAAGTAAGTACTGGTTCGACAGGTTTCTTGCTCATAGTTATTTATGATTAGACAAGCTTTTCCTGCTCTAAGTAAGTACTGGTTCGGAAAGTTTCTTGCTCAACGTTATTTCTGAATAGACAAGCTTTTCCTGCTCTAAGTAAGTACTGGTTCGACAAGTTTCTTGCTCAAAGTTATTTCTGATTAGACAAGCTTTTCCTGGTCTAAGTAAATACTGGTTCGACAAGTTTCTTGCTCAAAGTTATTTCTGATTGGACAAGCTTTTCCTGCTCTAATTAAGTACTGGTTCGACAAATGTCCTGCAAATTTATTTATGATTAGACAAGCTTTTCCTGCTCTTAGTAAGTACTGGTTTGACAAGCTTCTTGCTCAAAGTTATTTCTGATTAGACAAGCTTTTCCTGCTCTAAGTAAGTACTGGTTCGACAAGTTTCCTGCTCAAAGTTATTTCTGATTAGACAAGCTTTCCTGCTCTAAGTAAGTACTGGTTCGACAAGTTTCTTGCTCAAAGTTATTTCTGATTAGACAAGCTTTTCCTGCTCTAAGAAAGTACTAGTTCGACAAAATTCCAGCTCAAAGTTATTTCTGACTAGACAAGCTTTCCTGCTCTAAGTAAGTACTGGTTCGACAAGTTTCTTGCTCAAAGTTATTTATGATTAGACAAGCTTTTCCTGCTCTAAGTAAGTACTGGTTCGTAAAGTTTCTTGCTCAAAGTTATTTCTGATTAGACAAGCTTTTTCTGCTCTAAGTAAGTACTGGTTCGACAAGTTTCTTGTTCAAAGTTATTTCGGATTAGACAAGCTTTTCCTGCTCTAAGTAAGTACTGGTTCGACAAATTTCCTGATAAGTTATTTATAATAAGACAAGCTTTTCCTGCTCTAATTAAGTACTGGTTCGACAAATTTCCTACTAAGTTATTTATGATTAGACAAGCTTTTCATGCTCTTAGTAAGTACTGGTTTGACAAGTTTCTTGCTCAAAGTTATTTCTGATAAGACAAGCTTTTCATGCTTAAAGTTAGTACTGGTTCGACAAATTTCCTGATAAATTATTTATAATTAGACAAGCTTTTCCGGCTCTAAATAAGTACTGGTTCGACAAGTTTCTTGCTCAAAGTTATTTCTGATTAGACAAGCTTTTCCTGCTCTAAGTAAGTACTGGTTCGACATGTTTCTTGCTCCAAGTTTTTTCTGATTAGACAAGTTTTTCCTGCTCTAAGTAAGTACTGGTTCGACAAGTTTATTGCTCAAAGTTATTTCTGATTACACAAGCTTTTCCTGCTCTAAGTAGGTACTGGTTCGACAAGTTTCTTGCTCAAAGTTATTTCTGATTAGACAAGCTTTTCCTGCTCTAGGTAAGGACTGTATAGACAAGTTTCCTGCTCTAAGTAAGTACTAGTTCGACAAGTTTCTTTCTCAAAGTTATTTCTGATTAGACAAGCTTTTCCTGCTCTTAGTAAGTACTGGTTCGTCAAGTTTCTTGATCAAAGTTATTTCTGAATAGACAAGCATTTTCTGCTCTAAGTAAGTACTGGTTCGATATATTTCCTACTAAGTTATTTATGATTAGACAAGCTTTTCCTGCTCTAAGTAAGTACTGGTTCGACAAGTTTCTTGCTCAAAGTTATTTATGATTAGACAAGCTTTTCCTGCTCTAAGTAAGTACTGGTTCGACAAGTTTCTTGCTCAACGTTATTTCTGATTAGACACGCTTTTCCTGCTCTAAGTAAGTACTGGTTCGACAAGTTTCTTGCTCAAAGTTATTTCTGATTAGACAAGCTTTTCCTGGTCTAAGTAAATACTGGTTCGACAAGTTTCTTGCTCAAAGTTATTTCTGATTGGACAAGCTTTTTCTGCTCTAATTAAGTACTGGTTCGACAAATTTCCTGCAAATTTATTTATGATTAGACAAGCTTTTCCTGCTCTTAGTAAGTACTGGTTTGACAAGCTTCTTGCTCAAAGTTATTTCTGATTAGACAAGCTTTTCCTGCTCTAAGTAAGTACTGGTTCGACAAGTTTCCTGCTCAAAGTTATTTCTGATTAGACAAGCTTTCCTGCTCTAAGTAAGTACTGGTTTGACAAGTTTCTTTTTTTTTTTTTTTTAATTAATTTTATTTATAAGAAGAAATCATAATCATACATTCTTACATACAAGACAAAAAGAATATAAGTGAAAAGAAACACCAAAGCATACATTATTACATGATTCAATTGTAAATTAATATATATACATATAGTATTACATGTACAATTCACTAATCTAAAGAATATTGTATATATAAATATAATGCACCATGTATACATGTCAATTCTTTTTAACGTCTTAGCTAACTTATAAATTATTGAAAAAAATTCTTCTTATAAAATATAAGAATGTTTTTAAAGAGAAGTAGAGATGAATTTTTTGAATTCATAGAACAGTAGAAAGAATAGAATAGTTGTTGGTTTAAAAAAAAAACAACTGAAAGATGAGAGAGAGAGAGGGGAAAACATTTTTGTTAACATATATATACAACATATTTTACTGAAGGTTGGTATGCTTTCCCTACTTAAGTCGAATATAATTTTGATTGTGAATTCTAAGTGGAGTTTATAAAATCAAGTTAAAGAAGATATTCTAACGATATTGACCCTTTTTACGTTATATTATTATTTTTATTCAGTGAAAAATTTCCATTTATCTAAGTGAAGCTCATATTTATTGTTTGATAGTGCAATTTTGGATTCTATGTTTAGTTTAGATTTTAAGTAGTTGAGGAAATGTTCGAAATTCGGAATTTTTGTTCGTGATTTCATGCTGTAAATAAATGTTTTACTGAAAGGAACATATAGTTCAAGATGTGTTTAAACCTATGATTGAATATTCCTATGAATGCTTCATTTTTAGTAATTTTTATAATGATTTCCTTCGAATGAAGGTATTATTCTAATTTGCACCATAACATTTTGCTGTATTGACATTCCCAAAAAAGGTGTATTATTGTTTCTTCGTGTCTGTTACAAAGATCACATGTTGTTTTGTTTTTTATTTTCATTTTTGTTAATATGATATTTGTTGGTAATATATTAAGTAATAATTTATACTGGAAACTTCTTAAGTATGTGTCTATTGTTGCTTTAAATGGCATCTAGTATATTTCAGTCCAATTGATATTGTTGATTATCAATTGATTTTCCCAAAATTGTTCATTGTTATGAGTTGTAGTTATTTTAGAAGTTAAAATGCTACATAAATATTTGTTTAGATTGATATCTTTTTTAATTAATTTTTCATATAGTGTTTCATTGTTAGGTCTTGCTTTTGAAATATCATATCTCATCAGCATGAGTTTTATTGATTGTGGGATTGAGGTGATGATTTGGAAATATTTAAGGAATTGTTCCTCCTCAATATTATATAATTGAGAAAAATAATTGAATGAATAGAATTGTTTGCTTCTGAAGTCAAATAGGTGTTCAATGTATTGTATACCTTTATCATACCAATCTTTATAAAAGACAGTTTTGTTTTCTATTTTTATATTACTGTTATTCCAAATATTGATGTTTATGTTTTCCTTATTTTCAATGTTGTTTTTATCATATATTTTCTTTATTTGGAACCATGATGATAAAATATCTTTAAGAAATTGATTGGAGTTGAAATTTATTGATATGTCTTGTTCCTCTAGATTTCCTTCAAATATAAGGTGTGATCCATATTTTTGTAATTGTTTTATATAGACCGATTGTATAAATGATTTATTGTTTTGATTTGTGATTCGTTTAATCCATGAGGCTTTAATTGATTTATTGAAATTGTGTATACATGGTACATTGAGTCCACCCTGATCAAGTTGTTGCATTAACCTATCTCGTTGATATGGTTTATTGGCGAGTTTTTTAAAGAGCCCACTTTTAGAACAGTAGATTTGGAAGTACTGAGTTTTAGGCCAGAAATTTTTGAAAAATTGTTGATAGTATTTAGCAGTGATTGCAGTGATTCCTCTTCTCCATTTATGAAGAAGGTAGCGTCATCTGCAAATAACGTTTGCTTTACTTCTTCTTCATCAATGTTAATGCCTTTTATCTGATTATTTTTTTCAATTGTGTTTGATAATATTTCAATGCAGAGTATAAAAATAAGTGATGATAATGGGCAACCTTGTCTGACTCCTCGTTTTATAGGGAATGATTCAGACATGTGTCCGTTGTTTGTAATTACACTTGTTATGTCAGTATAAAATAATTTTACCCATTTTATTATTTGGTCTCCAAAGTAAATGTTTGGAAAGTTTTAAGAATGAATTCATGATTAAGACTATCAAATGCTTTCTCAAAGTCTGCGAAAACTATATAACCTGGAATGTTGTGTTTATTTACATATTCAATGACTTCTAAAATTGTTCTTATGTTTTCACCTATGTATCTACTTTTTATAAAACCAGTTTGTTGAGGGTTGATTAGTATTGGTAGTACTTTCTTTATTCTGTTAGCTATAGATTTTGTGGCTATTTTATAATCAACATTCAGTAAACTTATAGGTCTCCAGTTTGCTAATATGTTAAGATCTTTTCCTGTTTTTGGTACTAAAGTCATTACGCCTTGCTTTTGCAGTTGTGTCAGATGCCCATTTTCTGCAGAGAAATTTAAGGATTTTACTAAAAAGGGGCTTAAATCGTTCCAAAATACTTTATAAAACTCTACAGTTAATCCATCTGATCCTGGAGATTTATTATTGTGCATTTCTTTAAGGGATAGTTTACATTCATATTCAGTTAGAGGTCCTTCAATATTTTCGTTTTGGGTGTTATTTAACTTAACGTCTGGGTCTAAGAAAAAATTCATATTGTCGTCCGCGTCCGTCTGGTCAAATGATTCGTTGCTGTATAGTTTTGTGTAATATTTTACTTCTGCTTCTAATATTTCCTTTACTGTTGTTATTTCTCTATTGTTTTCTGTCAGTTTGTGTATTGTTTTACTTTGTGCTTTCTGCTTTTCTAAATTGGAAAAATATTTTGAGCATTTTTCATTATGTTCAATATGTTCAGCTCTGCTTCGTATTAGTATACCGTTTATTTTTGATGTTTCAATATCTTCAAGTTTTTCACGTAGAGTGTTTAGTTTTTCTGATAGTTGTTCAATATTATTGCTTGTTTGATTTGTTTTATGTATGTCTTTTTCTGTTTGTTCCATTTCTTTTTTTATTTCGTATTCTTTTGTTTTTTTAGTTTTAGCTCTGTATGTTGTATATTTTATCGTTTCATTTCTTATTGTTCCTTTAATAATTTCCCAAAGTGTATTAGGATTGCTATTTTTATTCTCATTATCGATGTTTACAATAGAGTTTCGGATAATATTTTGGTATTCTTTTTCAAGCAATATTTCGTTGTTCATTTTAAAGTATCCAGGACCTCTAGAACTTGCCAAATTGTCTATATTTAATATTACTCCTGAATGGTCTGTTTTAAATCCTGGTTTTATCATGCAAGATCTAATTATATTACTCATGCTATCTGATATCAAAATATAGTCAAGTCTAGTGTAAATAACTGGTTTTGTATTAGAATGCCAGGTATATTGCATTTTATTCGGGTGATTTATTCTTCATACGTCAATAAGATCAAAGTTATTCATTGTTTCAAGAATCTTTTTTCTACATTTTTTATGTGTGTCGGTTTTCCCATTTTTTTATCAATTGAAATGTTTAATATAGTGTTGAAATCATCACAAATTATAAATTGTTTATCGCTATTTCTCTCAATATATTTATAAAGTGATACAAATGGTAAGTCGTCATCTTTGTTAGGTCCATATACATTGATAAGAATAAAATTATTTGTGTCAGTTTTTATTTCAGCTGCTATCATTTGTCCTGCTATGATTCCTTGTTCATTTAGAATTTCTATGTTACTATTTTGATTTATTGATATACAAACCCCGTTATTGTTTGTGTATTGACCACTGATAATTACTTTACCTTGCCATTCATGTTTCCATTTGTTAATTTGGGATTTAGTTAGATGAGTTTCTTGAAGGCAGTATATCGTTTTATTTTGTTCCTTTAGCCATTGGAATACTAAAGCTCTTTTATTTTTTTGGCCTAATCCTCGTACATTCAAAGTCATTATGGAGGTTTCCATTGTAATTTATTATGTAGTAAAATACTATATTGACGGGTCTTGATCGTTTATTATCTGCATTCATGTTTCTTAATCTTATTTGAATAATATCACAATCCGCTTTTACTATTGAATGTTCAGATTATTTTTTCGATGAGTTTGTTTTAACTATCTAACTTTTAGTCATTAAGTTTTGGTTGCTCATGTTTATATGCAAATTTTGTGTTTATACTGAGCTCATAATATAGGAAATAAATATGTTTTAAGAGAGTACCTGGTATATTGGTGTATGAAAAGTTATCAAGATAGAAAAAAGGAGATGTCTAAAAAAAAATATCAGTAAAGAAGGGATCTCGGTTTTGAACTTTCTTTAAAAAATTTGGTAAATAGTTTCAGGTACATATATACAGATTTGTTAGTATAAAAGTAAAGAATTATTATAAGCTTTCGATGATATTTTAAAGTACAATAAAACTACTCTTGATCATAGTTTCCAAGATATGAGAATCTGATAGTACAAAAAATATGATACAGTATATTACTAGTGATGAGCCTTTCAGAATACGTATATAACTAAGTGCACATGTTGTTTTTTTTAAAAAAGAAACTGAATATTACATTATAGCTCAGACATGAATTTAGTGTTATTTTGTTAAAATAAAACTATGATTACATCGTCTATAGTGATACAATCTCATAATAACATTCACATATTCAGTTATTGGATGTGATGTTTTATAATACATAGGCTCGTATATGTATCATGTTATTGTTAGGGGGTTCAGGCCCTTTTTGTTCCATGCTTAAATAATTTTGTTACAGTTCTTAATACACAGCTATTGAAATGAGGTTTTATTTGAGGTATAAACTAGTTTGATAGCATGATGGGTCTAGAAGTTACAGACTTTTTCATATTGGCATTTGAACCATTTTATGAGGCAGATCTTTATTATATAAAATAAACAGAAAAAAGGCACCAAAATTAGAAAAACTTGATATTATAGATGATGATTAATTTATTTTTTTGGTATCATGAGAAATGCAAATCCCCTGAATGTATACATTTTCTGGATGCTGTGGAACGAGGCAATATGATGCATTTTAATGCATTACAAATTTTTGGGTATGTTGCCGGGTTGGCCGAGTGGAATTCAAAATGGCCGTCAATTTTTACAAAATAAAGAAATTACATCTGAATTATGACAGCTAGTACATTGAATTTTAGTTAATGTCATGTGTGTATTGTTCATTACTTTTTATGGCAATTTATTGACTTTGTTTTTAGTGATGTTTGCCACAAAATAGAGCAAATAATATTTTTCTGTTACAATAGCAACGCATAATAATATATATAAACCTATGAATTAACTACCTAGAAAACACGAATACTCACAAGGGAATGATATTCACATTTTTTGTAAATTTACTTGACATCAAAGCACTTAGCAACGATTTTGCAGTTTCAAAGAAAACATACATTTGGTTACCATAGCAACAACCCCCCACAAAAACCATAAAGTCCTAGGGCATAACATTTCCCCAAAAAATAGCATTTATAAGAAAAATAATCCGAACAGGGCGTTTAACAGAGTAAATATAAATAGGGAAATTACTAGATTAAATAAGGTACAGTTATTGAACTCAGTATTCGACTACACTCGAGTTACAAAATCGATATTTGACGCGGTCTACATTAATATCAGCACAGCAATGTCGGCGCGCCTTTGATCACGGTCCCTTACAGTTTCAAACGACGTCATCAGATACGTTGCCGCCATAACTATTCTGAAGTAGCCAAAAGATCAAAGAAAACTATCATACCTTGAAACACTCTCTTCAGCTATTTAGAATAATGTTAGTACAGAAATGTTTAAACGGTGGACTCAAAATTTAAACCTTCCAACAAACGCCTCTTACTTCTCTATCAAACATTTAAGTGCAAAATGTGCGTAATTCATTTAATAGACCGACTTTCATTCTAATATGAATTAAAATCGTGTGACTGGTGAATACGGCGTTTTCAAGTCAGAACTTTATCGTTGATCAGAAGCGTATGTGCGAGAAGAGTTATGTCCGTTATTCAGGATTAATCTTTCATGTAAGTTGAATTAAAAAAACCAGCAATAATCTTGTTGTTCGAAATTAACATTTCATATTATATTTTTGAAGATGAATATTGTTAACTTAAAAACGATGCGTAACTATGTACATGTATACGTCACTTATAGAAAGTGGAGTATTGACCAAGGTAGAAGGAGGAAAACTTATCTGAGAAAAAATGACGTAGTGGAGAAATGACGTCAGCCAGCGATGACCGGTGGGTGGGATGACGTTACGTTCACAAAATGTCAAAAAATCTCGAACGGTAGGGTTGGAAATACACGTTTGCTAGAGCTATGTTACAGGTTTCTTCATTATTAATCTTTGTTTTTAATTTACAAAGGTATGATAAACATAGAATAAGTTGAAAGTCAATGTAAAATCAATTGAAACATAACATAAACTTGGAAAACTTTCTTTGTTTACATATCAAATTTTTATTGATAATGCAATTTTCTACTTTCATTCACCAATGAGAAGCTGCTTGTGTAAGCTACATTTTGATTGGTCAATCGATTTTCTGTGTTGGAAGCGGGCTCTAGCAAACTGCATAAGCCTTTTCCATACCTCGTCAAAATGACGCGAATCCGCGTCCATAGCATGTTAACGTTGCGTTCTACGGCAACAGGAGTTGTTTTCTATCATCATTTATTCAGGATTCTTGTTACGTTTTTTTTCAAGAAAAAAATATGAAATGATTAATTAACAATTACTCTATCAATACATGTTCTTATTGTTTTATATTTGTCAGTAATAAAATCAAATTTAGGGCTTAAACTTTAGTAAAAAACTTAAAAAATGGCGTCGACGTCACGACGACGTCATGCAACGTCACGTCACCTGAACCCCCTATTATTGTTCATAAAGAGGAATACATTATGAATGTATTACATAAACAAAACAAAAAACTTTAATTAATTGTAGCTTATCAGACGAACTGATTTTGTGATTGCAGTATTCATAAAAACCCAATACATTATAAATGATGAAAGAAAATAAAAAATAAAAACATTAGCTTGTATGCAATCTGTTACAAAGATACATATATTTATGGTCACTGTTTTTATGAGACTACAATACATTATCAGTATTGAAATCTCTTTTATTACAATTATACATTGATATACATGATCATAACATTTATAAAGCTTTCAATAGTTAAGGTGTGATGAAATAATAGGATTTATTTCGACATGAATGCGGTGACCATGAATGCATATTTTTGTAATAAGCTACATCCTGGTAACTGAAAATGTAATGAGGTGCTCATGAATACTGTTGTCGTAAAATATATTGTCGAAATAAATCCTATTATTTCATCACACCTTAACTATTGAAAGCTTTATAAATGTTATGATCATGTATATTAATGTATAATTGTAATAAAAGAGATTTCAATACTGATAATGTATTGTAGTCTCATAAAAACAGTGACCATAAATATATGTATCTTTGTAACAGATTGCATACAAGCTAATGTTTTTATTTTTTATTTTCTTTCATCATTTATAATGTATTGGGTTTTTATGAATACTGCAATCACAAAATCAGTTCGTCTGATAAGCTACAATTAATTAAAGTTTTTTGTTTTGTTTATGTAATACATTCATAATGTATACCTCTTTATGAACAATAACATGATACATATAAGAGCCTATGTATTATAAAACATCACATCCAATAACTGAATATGTGAATGTTATTATGAGATTGTATCACTATAGACGATGTAATCATAGTTTTATTTTAACAAAATAACACTAAATTCATGTCTGAGCTATAATGTAATATTCAGTTTCTTTTTTAAAAAAAACAACATGTGCACTTAGTTATATACGTATTCTGAAAGGCTCATCACTAGTAATATACTGTATTATATTTTTTGTACTATCAGATTCTCATATCTTGGAAACTATGATCAAGAGTAGTTTTATTGTACTTTAAAATATCATCGAAAGCTTATAATAATTCTTTACTTTTATACTAACAAATCTGTATATATGTACCTGAAACTATTTACCAAATTTTTTAAAGAAAGTTCAAAACCGAGATCCCTTCTTTACTGATATTTTTTTTTTAGACATCTCCTTTTTTCTATCTTGATAACTTTTCATACACCAATATACCAGGTACTCTCTTAAAACATATTTATTTCCTATATTATGAGCTCAGTATAAACACAAAATTTGCATATAAACATGAGCAACCAAAACTTAATGACTAAAAGTTAGATAGTTAAAACAAACTCATCGAAAAAATAATCTGAACATTCAATAGTAAAAGCGGATTGTGATATTATTCAAATAAGATTAAGAAACATGAATGCAGATAATAAACGATCAAGACCCGTCAATATAGTATTTTACTACATAATAAATTACAATGGAAACCTCCATAATGACTTTGAATGTACGAGGATTAGGCCAAAAAAATAAAAGAGCTTTAGTATTCCAATGGCTAAAGGAACAAAATAAAACGATATACTGCCTTCAAGAAACTCATCTAACTAAATCCCAAATTAACAAATGGAAACATGAATGGCAAGGTAAAGTAATTATCAGTGGTCAATACACAAACAATAACGGGGTTTGTATATTAATAAATCCAAATAGTAACATAGAAATTCTAAATGAACAAGAAATCATAGCAGGACAAATGATAGCAGCTGAAATAAAAACTGACACAAATAATTTTATTCTTATCAATGTATATGGACCTAACAAAGATGACGACTTACCATTTGTATCACTTTATAAATATATTGAGAGAAATAGCGATAAACAATTTATAATTTGTGATGATTTCAACACTATATTAAACATTTCAATTGATAAAAAAATGGGAAAACCGACACACATAAAAAATGTAGAAAAAAGATTCTTGAAACAATGAATAACTTTGATCTTATTGACGTATGAAGAATAAATCACCCGAATAAAATGCAATATACCTGGCATTCTAATACAAAACCAGTTATTTACACTAGACTTGACTATATTTTGATATCAGATAGCATGAGTAATATAATTAGATCTTGCATGATAAAACCAGGATTTAAAACAGACCATTCAGGAGTAATATTAAATATAGACAATTTGGCAAGTTCTAGAGGTCCTGGATACTTTAAAATGAACAACGAAATATTGCTTGAAAAAGAATACCAAAATATTATCCGAAACTCTATTGTAAACATCGATAATGAGAATAAAAATAGCAATCCTAATACACTTTGGGAAATTATTAAAGGAATAATAAGAAATGAAACGATAAAATATACAACATACAGAGCTAAAACTAAAAAAACAAAAGAAAACGAAATAAAAAAAGAAATGGAACAAACAGAAAAAGACATACATAAAACAAATCAAACAAGCAATAATATTGAACAACTATCAGAAAAACTAAACACTCTACGTGAAAAACTTGAAGATATTGAAACATCAAAAATAAACGGTATACTAATACGAAGCAGAGCTGAACATATTGAACATAATGAAAAATGCTCAAAATATTTTTCCAATTTAGAAAAGCAGAAAGCACAAAGTAAAACAATACACAAACTGACAGAAAACAATAGAGAAATAACAACAGTAAAGGAAATATTAGAAGCAGAAGTAAAATATTACACAAAACTATACAGCAACGAATCATTTGACCAGACGGACGCGGACGACAATATGATTTTTTTCTTAGACCCAGACGTTAAGTTAAATAACACCCAAAAAGAAAATATTGAAGGACCTCTAACTGAATATGAATGTAAACTATCCCTTAAAGAAATTCACAATAATAAATCTCCAGGATCAGATGGATTAACTGTAGAGTTTTATAAAGTATTTTGGAACGATTTAAGCCCCTTTTTAGTAAAATCCTTAAATTTCTCTGCAGAAAATGGGCATCTGACACAACTGCAAAAGCAAGGCGTAATAACTTTAGTACCAAAAACAGGAAAAGATCTTAACATATTAGCAAACTGGAGACCTATAAGTTTACTGAATGTTGATTATAAAATAGCCACAAAATCTATAGCTAACAGAATAAAGAAAGTACTACCAATACTAATCAACCCTCAACAAACTGGTTTTATAAAAAGTAGATACATAGGTGAAAACATAAGAACAATTTTAGAAGTCATTGGATATGTAAATAAACACAACATTCCAGGTTATATAGTTTTCGCAGACTTTGAGAAAGCATTTGATAGTCTTAATCATGAATTCATTCTTAAAACTTTCCAAAAATTTACTTTGGAGACCAAATAATAAAATGGGTAAAATTATTTTATACTGACATAACAAGTGTAATTACAAACAACGGACACATGTCTGAATCATTCCCTATAAAACGAGGAGTCAGACAAGGTTGCCCATTATCATCACTTATTTTTATACTCTGCATTGAAATATTATCAAACACAATTGAAAAAAATAATCAGATAAAAGGCATTAACATTGATGAAGAAGAAGTAAAGCAAACGTTATTTGCAGATGACGCTACCTTCTTCATAAATGGAGAAGAGGAATCACTGCAATCACTGCTAAATACTATCAACAATTTTTCAAAAATTTCTGGCCTAAAACTCAGTACTTCCAAATCTACTGTTCTAAAAGTGGGCTCTTTAAAAAACTCGCCAATAAACCATATCAAAGATAGTAATCTACAATGGACTTCCCTTAAAGCAAAAACATTGGGCATAGAATTTTACAATGATTCAAAACTAAATTTGATTAACAACATAGTACCAAAAATACAAGAATTCAAAAACTGTCAAAAGAGATGGCAGCACAGAAAATTAACACTTATAGGTAAAATCACTGTTTTAAAAACATTTGCTATACCAAAAATAATATTTGCACTATCTGTTCTTACAAACCCACCAAAAATATATTTTAGATGACATAAACAAGTCAATATTCCAGTTTATATGGGATAATAAACCTGATAAAATTAAACGAGATAGGTTAATGCAACAACTTGATCAGGGTGGACTCAATGTACCATGTATACACAATTTCAATAAATCAATTAAAGCCTCATGGATTAAACGAATCACAAATCAAAACAATAAATCATTTATACAATCGTTCTATATAAAACAATTACAAAAATATGGATCACACCTTATATTTGAAGGAAATCTAGAGGAACAAGACATATCAATAAATTTCAACTCCAATCAATTTCTTAAAGATATTTTATCATCATGGTTCCAAATAAAGAAAATATATGATAAAAACAACATTGAAAATAAGGAAAACATAAACATCAATATTTGGAATAACAGTAATATAAAAATAGAAAACAAAACTGTCTTTTATAAAGATTGGTATGATAAAGGTATACAATACATTGAACACCTATTTGACTTCAGAAGCAAACAATTCTATTCATTCAATTATTTTTCTCAATTTTATAATATTGAGGAGGAACAATTCCTTAAATATTTCCAAATCATCACCTCAATCCCACAATCAATAAAACTCATGCTGATGAGATATGATATTTCAAAAGCAAGACCTAACAATGAAACACTATATGAAAAATTAATTAAAAAAGATATCAATCTAAACAAATATTTATGTAGCATTTTAACTTCTAAAATAACTACAACTCATAACAATGAACAATTTTGGGAAAATCAATTGATAATCAACAATATCAATTGGACTGAAATATACCAGATGCCATTTAAAGCAACAATAGACACATACTTAAGAAGTTTCCAGTATAAATTATTACTTAATATATTACCAACAAATATCATATTAACAAAAATGAAAATAAAAAACAAAACAACATGTGATCTTTGTAACAGACACGAAGAAACAATAATACACCTTTTTTGGGAATGTCAATACAGCAAAATGTTATGGTGCAAATTAGAAGAATACCTTCATTCGAAGGAAATCATTATAAAAATTACTAAAAATGAAGCATTCATAGGAATATTCAATCATAGGTTTAAACACATCTTGAACTATATGTTCCTTTCAGTAAAACATTTATTTACAGCATGAAATCACGAACAAAAATTCCGAATTTCGAACATTTCCTCAACTACTTAAAATCTAAACTAAACATAGAATCCAAAATTGCACTATCAAACAATAAATATGAGCTTCACTTAGATAAATGGAAATTTTTCACTGAATAAAAATAATAATATAACGTAAAAAGGGTCAATATCGTTAGAATATCTTCTTTAACTTGATTTTATAAACTCCACTTAGAATTCACAATCAAAATCATATTCGACTTAAGTAGGGAAAGCATACCAACCTTCAGTAAAATATGTTGTATATATATGTTAACAAAAATGTTTTCCCCTCTCTCTCTCTCATCTTTCAGTTGATTTTTTTTTAAACCAACAACTATTCTATTCTTTCTACTGTTCTATGAATTCAAAAAATTCATCTCTACTTCTCTTTAAAAACATTCTTATATTTTATAAGAAGAATTTTTTTCAATAAACTTATAAGTTAGCTAAGACGTTAAAAAGAATTGACATGTATACATGGTGCATTATATTTATATATACAATATTCTTTAGATTAGTGAATTGTACATGTAATACTATATATATATATATATTAATTTACAATTGAATCATGTAATAATGTATGCTTTGGTGTTTCTTTTCACTTATATTCTTTTTGTCTTGTATGTAAGAATGTATGATTATGATTTCTTCTTATAAATAAAATTAATTAAAAAAAAAAAAAAGAAACTTGTCAAACCAGTACTTACTTAGAGCAGGAAAGCTTGTCTAATCAGAAATAACTTTGAGCAGGAAACTTGTCGAACCAGTACTTACTTAGAGCAGGAAAAGCTTGTCTAATCAGAAATAACTTTGAGCAAGAAGCTTGTCAAACCAGTACTTATAATAGAATGGTCCATATTGTTCTTTTAATTGTAGTTTTAATGCAAAATATTGCTTTTAAAAAGAAAAATTGTGAAAGTTTTAAACTTTTATACTATGGAATATTGCACTTGAACAATTTGAACCTGGTAACCCTATTTAAGTAATGGAATGGTCCAAATCGTAGTTTTGATGCGAAATAATGCTTTTGAAAACCTGAATGGGTACAACCTATTTATATAATGGTATGTTCCATATTGTAGTTTTGATGTGAAATAATGCTTTTGAAAGTACTCAACCTGGGCAACCTTTTTATTATAATGGAATGGTCTGAAATTGTAATTTTGATGTAAAATATTGCTTTTGTACGATGGTTTTTGTGTGAAAATGTCTTTGTAATGGGCGGTTGATTCAAAGTTAGGGGTCGAGGTGCAAAAGCACCCTTATAATCTTTTTTTATTCTTTGTTATGATAATAAACATTCACAAGGGCCATTGTCGAGGACGAAGCTGCTCAATTGAAGGTCAGGTGTAAAATTTAGATGTTGCAGAGTCAAACATTGGATTGAAATGTTTCAACAGTCCTGAACCCTAAAACATATTGCTGCCGTCAAGGACCATGGCTCCTTCATAAAAACATGCATTTCACAGCATGAAATGCAGTCAATATCATTTCAGACGACCGGCCACCTTCATTAAAATCAAGCCAGAATCAAGTGCAAGCTTGAGACAGAAAGCATATCAATCTCGCACATTAATAATTTCCAAGCTCTAAAATGATTATAGAGTCCAGTAAAAGTTCAAAATATGCATGTACATTTTTATAAATGCAGCCGAATAATTTAACACATTCACTTCCGTCGCACGTGAATGTGACTAATGAATGCGTGGGTCGATTTATATTATTGAAATATACTTAAGTAACGTCTATTACGACAGAGGTAAATCAAGTTTTTTTTCAACAAAATATTTTACTAAAATCGACGGATAAACGGCTTTTAGTTATGTTGGCCAGTTCTTGAGTAGGCAATTTACTTTGTTTGTATAAATATGCGTGCAATTATGTTAATTGATTAATAAAGTCATCATATTATTTGATATAATTAAAGTGTATAACCGTGCACCCCGTGCACAAATAATGGTTCAACCTATGACGTCACTAAAATCTCGTGCGCATTCCATCATGCTAGTTGATTTTATGGGAGCGACCATTATTTACTGGGTGTGTTAACTATATATCGGCTCTGAACTTAGCACTATGAAATTGATTGATACTGTTATTCAACGTTGAATTAATAGTTTATACTTTTATTTTTTGTCTTTATTTATACACTACCTGTGAAATACTCACCGATTCTTGTACACAAGTGTCGACATCATAATGTATAAATATAAAAGCTGCTTCCCCTAATATGGGCGATTCCATTTCCGTTGCATGTCTTCTTGTCGTCTGCTTCGTACCGAGGGTGATTTACAATTTCTTTGAAGGGTAAAGATCCAAATACACGTTTGTGATGAAAACTCCAAAAAGCTCAGTTTTAATCATTTTAATATTTTTACCTGTTTATAATAATCAATGGAGCAGTTCTGAAGCCATTGCTCCATTTTGCTAGATCTACCTTTTTGCTAAAACTGCTCAGAAATCTTTGAGAAGAGTGCAGAGTAACATTTATCTATACATTTATATTAATATATTTATACTTCATTCCATATTGGTCCCGTCTGTAAACTTTCCAGGCAAGGGTTTAAGCACCAGAATAGCATTTTGATTATTCCATGAGAAAAGAGGGACCTTTGGCTTTCTTGCTCCATGATGACATTATGATGCACAACCATAGACAATTCTCAGTAGAGATATCACACTCATACAATTTTACACAGCCTGATCACATACCTTATAATATCATAGCTAATTAACTTTGACCAAAGACAGATTAATATGTTACATAAGCCAGTAACTACACTTTGACTGACTATGTTCATGTTTATTTCTTGTCTCAGGTCATTGTGAACAAGCTATAATATCTTAAACAAGAAATACAATAACTACACATTTATATAACATTATATTTAATGTATTTCAAAAACATGATAAAAATAGATTACTGTTTGAAAGTAATGTCATGTCTACAATGTCATGTCTACAATGTCATGTCTACAATGTCATATCTACAATGTCATGTCTACAAAGTCATGTCTTCAATGTCATGTCTACAATGTCATGTCCACAATGTCATGTCTTCAATGTCATGTCTACAATGTCATGTCTTCAATGTCATGTCTACAATGTCATGTCCACAATGTCATGTCTACAATGTCATGTCTTCAATGTCATGTCTATAATGTAATGTCTACAATGTCATGTCTACAATGTAATGTCTACAAAGCCATGTCTACAATGTAATGTCTACAAAGTCATGGATATATAGATGGGTCAGCACTCTACCATTCTCATATAGTCCAACAGAATTAACCTGAGCTTGACCTTTATGCAAGAATATATTAAACGCAGTATTTACAGTCTATTTTTGTCTTCGTTTGTAAATTGTGCTTTATCGGAAGCTTTCGGGAAAATACACGTACTGAACAATTAATGTTGTTTTCCTAAGAAATTTGAAACTCTGCCATAATATTGCTGACTTACTTGTTTTCCCAAAAACTAATGTGTCCAAAATTAAAAGTACAATAACATGCCAATTTTAATAAATTGATTGATAGTCACATCGGTTGTTATAAACACATGTATAACCGTATACATGCGTACGGAATCTCACGATTTAATGTAAGTGAAGTGTGTAATTATTATAATTAGGTAGTTCAAGCTCAGGTTAATTATATTGGCCTATACATAGAGGCCATCAAGATTCTAAACCGAGAATCTTGATAGCCTCCGTGTACGAGAATGGCACACAACTTGTCACTCTAAATGTAATTAAAGAAGAATATAGGCTATCCATAGGAATGGATATACAATGTATACATGGGTGCAAGATGAAAATTTTGAAAAACTTGAAATCTGTAATTTGAAACCATTTTTCTTCATAATTTAATAGCAAAACATTGTCTAATTTGTTGTGAAAAACCTGAACTTCAGGCATATGCTTGAAAACTTGCACCCATGTATATAATATGAAAGCTGTTATGAATTTTGCAAACATACAAAATCAGTGATAAGAGTCACATTGATAAGTCAGTGTAAAATCTAGTCTACATCCGCTTCTATTTACTTGTAGATAGACTAATTTTGCACTTACCTATTGACATAAGGTGCTTTTCACAAAAACTCTTAGGAGAAAAATCTTCGTAAGTCAAACGCAAGAAACATGAATAATACGCTCATTTTTTTGGCTTATCAATTCTAAATAATAAACAAATTGTGTAGAATTGTGTTAACCTTTTGAATATCATATCATAGTTATGCTTATTATCCGTCTGACTTTGAAGTACTAATTATATGTAACTGACTTACGAAGATTTTTTTCGTAAGAATTTTTGTGAAACGCACCAATGATCAATAACAACTTCCTGTATGAAATTTACAAAGAAATTTGTCAATCACTTATTCTTGGCAAATAATCAAAGCTACTCGTTCACAGATTACAACTCAATTAAGACCTAGCAAATTTCAATTTTGATTCACATATAGTTCGTTTTTTCTCAACTGGCTAAACATGAATAATTTCACGGTGAGTGCATTTGTTAAAATTATCATCGTGATACATGCATGACTTTCCGAAAGTGTGTATTATGATTGAGTAAAGCTGTTCATGCCGAATGATATGTTTTAGTCAAGATATATTTATTAACAATTAGGCCGCCAGTACAAAAACAATGCATTCAGTCACCGTGAAATTATTCAAGCTTTGACAGTTGAGAAAAAACAGACAATAGATATGTGTTATGCTGAAGGTGACAAATGTATACTTTATTTTTTTCATTAATAATGTGCAGTTATCTCCCTTACACTTGCCACCCATTGTTATGAATAGAAATTGAAAATTTCTGCTAGAAATGATGTTGTGATACATTTGTGTATAAATGACTATAACAAAACACTATAACAAAACACAAAAAAGAGCATGAAAGAAACAGATGGGAATAGTAGTGTACTACAAGGTGAAGAAGAACAAAAAAGGGCCTGCTTGAAATCCTTAATTTACACAATGGAATATGTCAACAATCTTTTACAATAAAACACTATAATTAGGCCATGCCATATCGGAATTTTGTTAAGCGTCCGCGTGAGCATAGGCTTTAGAGTCCTAAATCTTAATAAAAAAAAAAATCTGCAATAATTCTGATAATCAGGGATTCAATACGACAATTTAATTCAGGTAAAATTGTAACCGTTTCATTAATACAATATATATTTTACGTGAAAAAAAAACACTAGTCATTTTATACTAAATTCAGACCATTGTTTCATATTATGAATTTATGAGGATGTTATTCCATTGAAAAAAATTATATAATGCACTGGGTTTGTTTTGTCGTAAAAATATTTGTGTTTTTCGTTTTCAGTTTGTGTTTTTGTGAATAGGTACCTAGGTTTGTCAAATTTGAGTTGAGGCTTAACAGAATTCTGATTTGGCATGGCCTTATATACATATAAGGTATGTTACTCAAAACATGGTAGATTTTTTATTTAAGTTAAATTGGTGGCCAGTTTTCCTTCAAAAATCATTTTATTTCACAAAATTTAAGACTACAGTATTAACAGTATATATTACATGCAACTTATGTGCCAACTAAACAAAATCTGCTTCGATTGTTGTGTTTAAAATTTGCCTACAAATTTATTTTTCAGTGTATGCCAATAGTAATGGCATCATTTAAAAGAAAAAAACCTTATCAATGAATGCATGTATAAATCTGTGAAATAAAATAAGTTATAATGAAAAACTGGCCATAAATTGAACTTGGATAAAAACTTAGAGCACATACCGCAAGGCAATTGCTAGCTAGCGCTTCGACCCCTAGTACCCTTTATTTGGTGTCACATAGTAAATACTTTTGATGTAAGAAAGGTACCAGAGTACAAAGTGCTACCTAGCGATTTCCTTGCGGAACGTGCCCTAAGTAATTATTTAGCACTACATCATGTCTGCTCCAAATCAGGTAATGTCACAGTATTTTCAGTATTCAACAGGGTTGCCAAATTCATTCAAGAAATATGATATCTGTAGCTGTTTGTAGAGCAGACCCCATACAACTCAACCCATGGACTATTCAACCTGTGGATGTCTTAACCCAAAGTTTGGACAACTCAATCCGCAGATAGAGACAACTCAACCCTCGAACAACCTGTGATCATAAATAAAAGAATGTTGGTGAATGTTTTTCATTTTCATTTTACAATGACTATCCCTATCGTATCATAATCATATCATCTACTTTCGTATTGATGTGTATCTTGTGATGACCGTATCGTCTCATCCCTAATACAGTGCCATCCTTAATTACCTTTACACTTTTGTAAATGTATGATTTGTATTTAAATTTTTACCAAAACTTGTTAGATTAAAAACATATATTCAGATACATGTACATGTATTGCGGTTACAGTTGTATAAAGTATCATTATTCTTCTTTCAAATGTTACGATCTATGATAACTTTACCAATGCATAAAAACATCTAAAATAAGATTTTATTGTGTTAATGAAAAACTAGCTTTTTTAAAAGTGTAAAGGTAATTTTGGATGGCACTGTATTTTCCATATCTTAGATCAACTCCATCTAATGCTGACTCACTTCAACCTCTTAGTGTTTCTATTTTATAATCTTTTTCACTACAAAAAATCAAAACATAATTTATACATTTATACTATTTTAGCTCAATTCTGAAGCATCTTCAAACAACTTCTTTCAAGACCACTACCTCTCCTCAGTATTGAGCTAACTGGATAAAGTTTCTTGCTCAAGGAAACAATAAGGTAGATTTTGAATAAGATTTGAACCAATTAGAAGCTGGCTATCCAATATTTGGGCTATCCAAACCATGCCCAAATCCATAAAATGTAATGACATGACTCATGACACCATTGCACCTCTTAATGTAATTCTAGCATTTACAAATAAATCACTAAAGTGACAATTTTGATCAATAATTTATAGACAAAGTAAGGTTGATATCAGTTTTCTGAGTCTATCACATATTTATGAATAATATATAAAAAAAAATCAAATGTTTTTATTTATCAATTGTTAATACATTTGTATAAGACATGCAAATTAACTCTCCTGTACTGAGTTAGTAAGATAAAGTTTCTTGCTCAAGGAAACAAAGGGGTTGGTTTTGGTTGGGATTTGAACCAATGCCAGGTTGCTTATACAAAGATTACCAGTCCAATGTTGTAACCATTAGGTCAAGCCTGTGTTTATCAGTGTGTTTCATACAGCAGTCATTTTAATGAACATCATCAGACCTAAATTAAAATTAAGTTTGTTTGCCCTTTACCGACTGACCCGAAAAAATGCCACCTACTCAAAACATTTTATTCGAAAATATATCAGGTAGTTTTTTTATTGGTGGTGACAATTTATCGTATTACTTTATGGTAGTTTCTTTACAATTATAATTATGCTTTAGGAAAATGTTGAAATCAGAGGATATTATAGGTAGATTTAATTTATATTTATACAAGAACAAACAAGTTTCCTACCTACCGACCCAAAATAAAAATATAGGGTCGGTAAAGGGCAAACGAAGTATTTTTTAGTTTAAGCCTTATGTTTAATGTCTGTGTTACAGTCATTATAAATCTTCTCTTCTCTACTAGACCAATCTCCGTAAACAGATATCCTGTAGAGCATTGTCATACAGGATCTCTACTATCTCAATGGAGGGTCACGTCGAGATGACCTTTATGTCGACTAATCAATGTGTAGCTTTCATCAAGATGAAACACTATTAATAACATTTTGATTTCATAATTTCTATTTTTAGACCAAGGTTTGCAAGCTAATTTAACAGCGGTATTATTCACTGTCTACGATTGGACAGCTCATTTCAAATTGTGTGACGTAGACGATGTTAACAAGTTATGTATCATAACAATTTCGTCATATTATGATGAGAAAAGGTCACCAGAACGTGACCCTCGTTTATAAAAGGCCAGATCTAAATTAGCAAGTGAGCGGAAAATTTTAGATCGGGTTTAGATTGATACTAGACAAATATTATTATGTTATATGATAAAAGGCAAAATTATCAACTAGCTTACCTATGTGAAATAAGTAACTTTCACTAGCTTGGATCTATTTTTACTAGTTCTGAGACTCACACTAATAGGTAAGGTGGATGATTGCTTTATAAAGTAATTAAAAGTTTACCTTCATCAACAAGAATAGATCTCCAAACACCTCCTCATTTTTTAGTCTTCAAAATGGAATATGTCAGTCAGTAATTAAGTCAGCTTTATACCATCATGACAACATCTCATCAGACCTTAGTTGGAACAAGCAAATAGATATAACTTGCTGGTAAGCTAACAACAGCTTGAGAAGAAACATCTGAAACTTCAAATGACTGTGAAAGAAAAATGTTATAAATCATTAGTTTGCCCAATAAATTATGTAAATTCTCATCAGTGGTGTGGAATCCATTGACTCAACATAACATACATAAATTGGAGCAAGTCCAGCCTAGAGTGGAAAGATATGTAATTATGGTGATAATACCAGAACAAGACTAGCAATATAACATTCATGCTCATCAAACTAGCGCTCCACATAAATGTTTAAATCAGTGTTTTGTTTTTTTGGCCATTTTGGGGCCAAAATTGGGCCCCATTCCCCTCTCTAAAATGTTTATATTTTTCCCCTACCCAGGTAAAAAATTCCCCTTTCAATGTCCTAAAACTTTTGTATTTTTTTATAGCATTTTTGTTCATTCCTCAAGCATTACAGTGAAATCACAGATGAATGTATGGGTTCAATAGTTAAAATTTTATATTGGAAGACAGAAATGATACTCTGTGAGAGGATCCATGTTATCTCAAGTATTGACAATAAAGGAAACGTTTTCCCCTAATTTGGTTTTGGTCGCTATTTTCCCCTAAAAAAGGGCCCTGCCACCTTTCCCCTAAGAGTGAAAATAAACACTGTTTAAAGTAGCTTGCCCGGTTGGAAAATGAGCCATTTAATTTACTTGCTCAAACCAAATGTTAAGTAGCAGTAGCAAGTTGCCAAAACAGAAATAAAGGTCATCAGGGGCTATCAGAGGACTAAATGTTGATCCCTGCAAACTATCATGGGATACAACTACAACACAGAAGAAATTATAGGCCTACCATGTTGTTATACTTTATAGAGTAGTGCATCATCTTATAGATTTACTTTCTGTTGACTTTCTTATAACTGACACATCAACATCTCTCTGGGAACATTGTATCAAATACTTGATTCAGGCTGATTAGCTTAAGGTCTTCAGCGAACCCGTGTGTATACTGCTAATGCCGCATCTGATGAAAATCAAAATGTAAAAAAGCGGTTTATAAAGTTTTGGAAGCCAGAACTACAACCTGATATGTGCATTGGTAGCACACAAGTCTAGAGTTCGCGGGGTTGTGGGTTCCATTCCCAAGCAGGATATACTTTAGTGAAGATTGATCATGAAATAATTTCTACTGCCATACCTACTTCTAAATCAAGTACAGCAGTTGTAAGTCACAAACAGAAGTAAGTGCCAAGTTACTGGTTATAAACAGCTAACTCTAGAAATCAAACCTTTCCAGGATCAGTAAGTAGATTGACTGAATGTCTTTAGGCTATTTGACCTATCTATCTATCTTCCTATACTGTCATAACTCTTTGCGGGTACCTATAATATATGTGTTGAAGAAAAAAAAATACCTCATTTTGAAATTGTACTTCACCAAGCATTGTTTTTTTCTAAGTTAATACCATAACAAACCATCAGACTTAGTTGTATCCGTTAACAAAGATGCGTTCAAGAAGAACTGCCTGAAATATTGATCAATTACAAATACATAGATCTACATCTACATAATTTTCATCAAACTGTCAGACTTGACACTTCTTTGATGGTGTGCAAAGTAAAGAGAATATAAAGTTACATATGAAAAAGTTATAGTAATAGTAAGAAAATAGATCGGGCAAGAATTAGTGCCTAAACAGATAAAAGACAGAAGCAGAAAAAAGGTTCCCAGTTACTTTTCACCTCCATCCGGACTAGACCAAATAAATCCTCAACTTAGAAGAATTCTTGGATTCTAAAGAAATTTATGATTTACATAACTGTCCAAACAAAACAAAACAAAAACAAAGTATGCCCAAAACTTGGATATACCTCGTAAATCTAGCTGGAACCATTTTCACTGCAATCAAATGCAAGTTCAACATATATATCCAAAATTATGTCATATCCGAATTTTACACACTTTTAAAATGTGATTAAAATGAACTAAATAAATCAAAGGAGCAAATACTTACATACAATCCGTTAAAAACATTTCATTTTCAGATAAATTCTTCAGGATAAACGCATACATTTTTTTTAAATAAAAAAATATTTAATCGTAGTTGTTTTTCTGTCAATGACTAAGCGAGATAACTGTGACTGACTATTGAGCAAAAATCGTATACATATTTACCTCCCTTGTAAACTTCACAATTCTTGGAGACCCCAATTTTTTTTCATTCAACTAAAATAAAATAACATTTGGAACAATTCTAAGATATACTACGCAGCTATGGGATTTTATTGATTTTGTTAATGCAAAGTTATCGACACTTAAGAGACTGTATCCATTACAAAAATATCATACTGAATGATAAGACCTGTGTTACCCGATGAGCAACAACACAGTTTAAATTCTCAGGTGAGTTGAGTTAAAAATAATCATAACTAACACGCACATACACTAAGACTGAGATGCAATAAATACACAATGAATAACAATTTAAAATTAAAAATCACGAAAATAAACTTTTTCAAAAAGTGTTCAGGTGAGCGAAAACTGACCTCGCCGTTTTATCTAATAAGTTTGCCAGGGGAAGTCATATTTTTCATACCAAAATTTTAATATTTTTATTACCTCCCTTTGGTGACTCATATTTTTGTCATAGTTTTTATAATAAATGGCTGTAGTATGGTTCGTTTTTTCTCTACTGTCAAAACATGAATAATTTCACGGTGAATGGGTTTGTTAAAAATTATTGACGTAATACATCCATGAGTTTCCGAAAGTGTGTATTATGATTGAGTAAAGCTGCTTATGCTGTATGATATGTTTTAGTCAAGATATTTTTTAATAACAATTAAGACGCCAGTACAAAAACAATGTATTCAGTCACCATGAAATTATTCAAGCTTTGATACAATGTTGTCGAGGAAAAAGAACTATAATAACAGTCTGTTTAATCAGCTCATACATGTATAGTAGAAGGTCTTTGAGTCATAATTGTCTGGTCAAGTTCTTACCTGAAATATGGAATCCATTCTCAAACTGTATCTCTACTGTTGTATCTATGTTGCTCTATAGTAGTCCATGGTGGTTCAGTGGTAGGACACAGGATTTGAAATTCTGATACCCTGGGTCTCAGCAAGTTATAGTACCCTTCCATGAAATCTTGATATTCATTTTACTTTATACATTTTACTTCCAGTTTGCTCCTTATGTGTTTTGTTTTTGTTGGGTTTTAACACCCTAGCAACACATTGTATAGGTCATATAATGGCGGTTAGTCAACCATCTCACTGTTCCTGGATAAGCTAAATCTCTGGATTTAGCTGTTAACCAACTACTAAGTGCATACTTTTGTCAGTGACTGACAACTGCCCTACACAATACAGAATCATTGGTAGGAGGGAGAATGGCCATAGAAATAATTTCATGACCAAGCTCCAGGAAAGTATGCCCTGCCCAGGAATCGAATCCACTACCCTCTGATCAGTAGACTTACATGCTACCAACTGAGCTAGCCAGATGGCTGTGTAAGTGAAAGCAAGTACAGGTTGAGAAGTGTCAAGGAAAAAGAAGTGTTCAGTAGTCAAAGGAGACAGAACTTGCTGATCTTCCAAGCTGACAGAACTTTCTATGTTAGGAGGCTAAACAATGTTCTTGTTAAAGTGCGGTTTAAAGTCTGCTTCCATAAACATGTTCAGCCAACTTTACAATCTTGTACAATAACTCCTGATCATTGAAACCACCCTCAGGCAGGTGATCCCTCACAGTACCCATTTACACCAGGGTAGAGTGGAACAATTGTAGGTTAATTTCTTGCTCAAGGAAATTAGCAGTGCTCCTAGTAGGGATCGAACCCCTGACCTCTCGATCCGTGAGTGTGCGTCCTACCACTGGACCACTACTCCTTTAAAAGCATGTAATCTAATACACCATCAAGAAAAAAGGACACAACTGAGATTGAATTATTTTATTTTCATCATTAAATCAAAAAGATCAATTGATAACTAAATTCTACCTTGACTTAAATAAAGTCTATAAAAACTAAAGCATGTGTCATAACAATGAAATAAATGAAATAATTCTTTACACAGTAGTTTAGTTCTCTCATTTGGTTTAACAATATATCATAAATTCAAGTTCTCTCTTGTACAGAAACTAAAAACAAGATCGCCAAAAGAGCCACAGATTGCTCGCCTTATTTCACATAATGAAATGAACTTTGCCCCCTGTTGCCCACTATTTGATATTGCATACTTATTCCTTTTGGTGTAAAGGGTACCAGGGAACAAAGCACTAGGTACAGTAAAGTTCAGCTATTAAGACCACTTTTGTTATTTCAAAATCACGTGATTTTTGACAATTATTAAGACCTAAATGCCTAACTTGTGAAGAAAATGGTCCCTATAATAAGACCATTTCCCTATTAAGACCATCGATTTTGCTGGTCTTAATAGCGGAACTTTACTGTAGCAAATTCTTTACAGAACAGGCTCAAAGATTATATAATGCTTCAAGCCAAGTTCCTTGAAATCTTGAGGAATAAATGTGACCTTCAAGTATGTTACAATGATAAATTGATATACACCAAACAACAGACAAACGATCCATCACTGTTTAAACTCATCATAAGCACTTTATGCTCAGGTGAGCTAAGAACTTGAGTCGTTTCCCTTATAATTAAAATGACAAAATCGTTCCTTTGCAATATTTTCCCTTGTAGATATAAAAATACAGTTTCTTTTATCTCTCTCTCACAGTAAAACAATAATATAAGCTATCTTTCTTGGTCTCACTATTACAAAATTGAAATCTCTCCCTAGATTCAACTCTATTCACAGAATTTAGTCTCTACTGCCATCCATCAGTATTTCAGGATCCTTTCAGTTTTCTTTCCTCAACAAAAATACAAAAGTCTGTCCTCTCCCTCTAATTAAGAGATCAAAATTAAATTTCCTTCCTAGAATCTTACAGATTTACAATTTAAGTAACCTTCCTCCAACAAAAAAGGTTATTTGAATCCTTTCCTTGAATTGGTCCAACAATTTTAAGTACACACAACTAGTAATTTAGTCTTGTTATTAAGTTTTAATTTGGTTACTACCCAGCGACAATTGTTTTTATTGTCAACTGCACATCTACGATAAATGCTAACCAATCTGTTAATATGCATAAAAATTTGCATCTTTGCTTGATAATCAGTACAAATACTTGGGTTTTTGACGGTCATTTTTTTCAGGCATTTTTTTCAATGTTACACTTAAAAATCATGGATTCTGGCCCAATGATAGCCTCTTACCATCTTAAAGCCAATCTTATTCCTGGTTTTAAGACTTTTCTACCTACAAATTGAGTCCAAGTCACCCCTTCTAATTAAGATACATAACTCTAACAGAAGCTAGACCTGTTCATAAAATGTATTTTGGTGAGGGGGACATTTAACATTCCTTTCAGAAAGTTTTATACCCAGTCAGCCCTATTCATGAATTTGTTTGTTTGGGTTTTACGGTGCACCTACACCAAAAGGTCATATCACGCCGAATCCTATTCATGAAAAGTATAGACAATTTGCTATTAACTTTTTTAACACAGGCACATGTATATATCACTTCAAACCATAGGTTAATACAAAAGAACACTTTTCAATTTATAAAAATTCACAACCATGTACAGAACATATGACAGTTTCAAATCAAACTAACATTTAGAATAAATGCAAACTTTCAACTCAAAAAAACATTCAATGCACATTGAAAAGTACAATTAAGTCAAGAGTTCTAGCATTTTTCAAACATTTCAAATAGTTTGTGTGAGCATAACAAAAAACATACACCACTCAGATTGACAGTCATATTGACTTGTATTTCTAATGCTTTCACTAAGCAAGAAAGAAATAATCTGGCAGCAGTTCAACAGCTATTTATACTTAACAGTTCAATATGTAAGCACACTGTCAATAGTCAGTAAAACACAGACAGAACTTTTTTCCCCGTACTCAAAAATAAATCTAACACACTCAAACATAGGTGAAAGTTTTTCCAAAATCATGAAACAAAAGCAACCCTTTCTGGGGTCTCAAAATTCCTAAAGATGATGCCCAGACTTTCCTAAAAACTTTCACCCAGGCTCAAGACTTTTTCTGTACACATATACATGTTACCCTTCAATTTCATACATATTCTCAACCCATCACCATAGAAACTAAGATACAAACAAATATAATAATTACTGATAAATATTTACTCTAAATAGGGCTGCCAAAATTGCTAACAGGTATCATTGTCATCTATTAAGCCCTCATAACATGTGCCTGTTGCCCAAGCATATCGCTACATATTGTTTTGCCCCCTGGTACCCTTGATTTGATATCACATACTTATTCCTTTGGTGTAAGAAGGAAACCAGAGTTTAAAGCGCAACAAAACAATTTGCATAGGCAACACGCCCAATGTATATCTCCATCAATACTGTCAGCTTACATTAAACTATCAGTATTTATCAAGTAATTGTCTGATTTTGTGGATGAGATGATAAAGCCTTGTTTTTATTTAACATGATCAAGGTGTATTGTAAGAATAGTTTGTGCAAACTAGCCTTAGACAAAAGTACATTACAGGTTTCAATAACTAAACTAACTTTAACTGATGCAATGCATACAAATTATATCTAAATTGTATTTTTCCTTAGATCAGTTTTCACATGCTATACACATTTCATGTTGAAAAATTGTAATACATATTATCCAGAATTTGTTTTCTGTAAAAACCCATAAACATGAATAGATTTGATTTAGAAGTCAAGTTGATAGGTGTTTTTTCAGCAGAACAACTATGTTTGTACCAGATACATGTACCAATGCAGGACCAAGTTGAAATCAAAATGTGCGTTCACAGAATAATAGGATTTTAATTGTATTGACTGCTTTTCCGTTTTTCTAAACTGTCAAAGCTTGAATAATTACACAGTGACTGATTGCATTGTTTTTGTACTGGCAGCCTAATTGTTATTAAAAATATCTTGACTAAAACATATCATACGGCATAAACAGCTTTACTCGATCATAATACACACTTTCGGAAACTCATTGATGTATTACAACAATAATTTTAACAAACTCATTCACCGTGAAATTATTCATGTTTCGACAGTTGAGAAAAAACGAACAATACAGGAGACAAACTAAACTTTTATTTTATTATATCTAACTTGTATATTTCTCAGAATTATTGATTTAAATGAAACATCATGTATGATACTAACAGCAGACAAAAAAGCATGTGTACAGTTATAAATGATTTATTGTGTAATTTTACTCAACTGTCATTGGTGCATACATTAACTCATAACTATTGTAGTGAATATTTAAATCAGCAGGGTTAATGTATGCACCACTGACAGTTGAATAAGATTTAACAATAACATATGAAATTATGACAATAAATAAATATGATGAATTTTAGATGAATATAGGGCACCATTGGATTTAGAAAACTACACACACACAAAGTAGATACACATGGGATATTGACATTTTATGTCTAAATATGGCAAATAAGAAATAGTGGTTTCATAATTATGCACATAAAAATCACAAAAACAAATCATCAAACACACGAAAAACATTCACATAATACAGTAATACTTTATATATGGATACCTTTATCTTAGAATTACTAGGTTTCTCTCTCATTATAACATCCCTCTACAAATACAGACAGGCATGTTCAATGCTGAATCAGGTCATTAAAACTTTATACTTGAGACTCTACAAGCTAAAATATCCAGTACTCAAATTTAAAAGATTTCCAGCTGAATATGGTTTGTTTGTACTGAATCTATACATGCAGGACTAAGTTATATCACATAGTATTGCTGAAAAGTATGAATCACAGATTAAATCCAACAGTTCAGTGTACACACATTTTTATTTCAACTCTGTTCTGCGCCATACATTTGGTACAGTTTTTCTGCTGGAAAAAAATATCAACTTGAGTTTCGTATCAAATCTTTTCAGCCTAGATTTTTACAAATTAAGAAATTAGCCATTACAAATGTGCCTGTAGTATCATTCATTGTAGAGGTAAATAAATATATATAGAGAGAGAGACATAGTAATTAAGACAAGATATTCCATTGACATAGAATACATTGAACAAATCATGGCAAAAATAACTTGACTAACCAGACTAAATGTAAAAGTTACTTGTTCACAGATTTCAACGTAAATATCAACTTTTCTATAACTTTCATATTCTACCCTGTTAGTAACCGATTGATGATATTAGTGCTTTATATTATTTTTTATATATTATTCTATTTCTTACAATCTATAGATCATTTTGCCTTAAAATAAAAAGAATCCATTTTCTAAACACAATTATAGACACTGAAAGGTAATTTTAAAATATATATAAATCTGATAGCAAGTAGCTTTAACATTCATATGATAAAATCTAAAACAAGACAAACAATTTTCATTCCTCATACATTTACATAAGCTTTCACATAATGATTAGACAAAATGTGCTTTTTTAATAATTTTCAGAAGGATTCTCAAAGGAAACCATGGCATAAAGCTAAGCAGTCAATGGCAACAGAGATGAGTCGAGATTTTTTCCACGGGGTATAGTGGGTAAGTATTTTTTCCTGGTATGAAATTTTCAAGAGAGTGGCCTGGACCACTAACTCTCCCGAAAGGTTTGCCATAGGGCTCCAATGAAGAAATTATGACCTAATACATGTATCACTTCATGACCATTATGGCACAGTATTAAAACTCCAGGCATTTCGAAAGAGGGGAAAAAATCTGTTTCATCATCAGATATACAAAGACAGAGACTTGACGCCATTTCAACAGGATTTCCACAAGTCCAAAATATTTGTTTATTTTCAATCTAATCCAAGTACAGTATCTAGTTGGATACAAAATAAATATACACTCTGTAAATTTTTCTCCTTTTAGTGACGTTTTGGCATTTTGCATTCTAACACAGATATTTTTAAGACGTCGTTTTGACGTTCAAATGATGACGTCACTGAAGTCAAAAAACAATTATAAGTATTCATTGTCATGTTATTGTAACAAGAAATAATGTAGTTGGATTTTTATAAATATCTGTGTTTGAAGAAGGCAAAATGCCGAAACGTCATTAAAAGGAGAAAAATTTACAGAGAGTATATTTTCAATCTGATATTGTATAAAATGATGGTCAATTAGAACAAAAAACCTGTCAAAAACTAGATGCTCAACACAACCAGACACCTGCTTGCTGTAAGTAATCAGTATCACTGTTATTATAAGTGTATTGCTCAAAGATGTACCATAAAGATCTGCTATAAACACCACCTTGGTTATTGCAAAATTTTTGCCAGAAGTTCCCAAAATAATAAATGCTTAATTTGAGAAAAAACAAGTTGTGACATTAAAATCATTCAGTTATTAATATCATTGATTTTGTTGATCCGAAAAGTTGGACTCTACTGTATAAAACTATAACACATTTCTAAACACAAGCAAGATGATACTATAGTTATCTCAGACAATGATTCTACATAGATTAAACCACATAAACTCAATGTATAACCAAAAAATTAAAAGAATCATGAAACTTTAATTAACAAACTGTGAACTATTATCATATTCAATTTGATGGGTCAGCACAAAACTAATCTGACCACATGAAAATATAAGATGTAGTTTTATGCTGACCCACCGTCATTGTCCATGTTTTAACAATAGGACCATTGCTACAGAGTCTCTGATTTATAACAAGAACACATTATGTGACACTATCTATATATCTATAAACTAAACATAAACTGTGCTTTCCAAAAGTACTTGGACAAAGTTCCTTTTTAAAATAAACAGACTTACAATTACCCATGAAAAAAAAATCAAATTTCAAGTCAAATTTCTAACCAGTATTAATTACAGACTTTAGTCAGTTATCTTTCCCTGATAAAATCTGAAGCAATCCAATAGGTAAGTAGGTCCTTACAGTTGGAATCCTCAGATTTTATAATTGAATTCCTATGTAAGGTTAACAAAATATTTCATCTAATATCTTTTTTTAATGAAGATATTAACAGAAGTGATACAATTTAGATAGTTTTTTAACCCTAACAATACTTAGCTTGAATTTCAAACAAATTAGATGATTTACAAAAAAAATTTAAGATTAATTTTGGCAAACTGACATTGAAAAGTAAGGGTAAAATCCAAGTAATCCAACTAATTGGACCTACCTATTTGAAGAGTATACAAGGGGAAATAACTGACTAAAGTCCCATAATTATTTATCAACATTTGATTCTAACTATGTTTCATGATTACACTTTATATAAACTAAAATTACTTGTGGTATGGATGAAAAGTATTTCTCAAAATTTCATTTGTCCAATAACCTTTGGAGAGCACATTAAATGTTACTTTAGCTATCTATTTGATTGATGACTGAATTTTCGACTATACAGAGAAAAATATGCCATACTGTCAGCAAATAAAATTGGGATCCATTGTACATTACATAGATATGCATAACTTATACATGATATGGATTAAAAAAAAACATGGTAGAAATACAAGACACAACATAATGATGACATACTTAAGTTTAAAAAAAGAACATTTTTTCTTTCATGCTTTATGGTGAAATGTCACTTTATTTGATGAAAATAAACAATGAAAATATAAACTTTATATTTTCATGGTAGTGAAAATATAACCTTATATTGTCATCGTTCATGACGTCATATTAGAGGATAAATGACGTCATCTTGGAGTAGAAATGACATCACGTTATAATTTGTGTAAAATACATCAAATAAAACACAAAACTAAGCGTGAAAGAAACAGAATATTCGTCAACTTTGGTGAAAGATCTTTTTTATTTCAACTCGTAAACTCAGAAAATAACATTTTCACTCGTGGCTATGCCACTCATGAAAATATGTTTTCTGAGCTCACTTGGTGAAATAAAAATCGATCTTACACCAATGTTGACAAATATCCTCTATTTGATTAACAAACAGACTTAAAAACTTGACAGATGGTAAACTCTTACATGTACAGAATATTTGTTAGTATCAGACAGCAGAAATAAAGAAACAAAACTAAAAAAAGTGAGAAAAAAAAGGAAATAACATTTTTGATTTATTCATTTAGCAAAATCAAGCAAAACAAAAATATGATTATTTAAAATCATGTTTAAAATTCAAAAACATTAATATCAGCAAGATCACTATTGGTTGAAGACTATTTTATAAATCACTATATATCACTAATGACTTTTGTCTGTGGTTATAAAACTTCCATTCGGAACTACCTTGGCCATCTTCTACACAGATAGACCTCGGATATCATAAGGTGAAAAAGATCTAGGAAATTTGGTTTCAGTGGTAATATAGTCTGAACTACACAGAAATATGACGTGAGAGACATTGTACTGATGAAATGATGTGATAAAGCGTGTAACAATGTTATTATTAATTGTTGACATAAAAATGACAATTGCGGGACCTTATAACCTGGTTGTATTTCTACTACGTCTGATTTCCGAGGTATATCTTTGTAGATGATCCCCGAGGTTGTTCTGAATGTAAAACTTCAATATTGACTCCATTCTCAAAAACTATATCATTGTTGTCTAGTCAAAAACTTGAACAACGATATTTAGAAATTCAAATAACTTAGAACAGCAAACAATTAATGGAAGTACAAACAAAGTAAATATACACAAAACGTATAACAAGTGAAACAATTTCACATGAACATGAAAAGAAAATCAACCAATCTCTATTTGAATCATCTTAATTCATTTTTTCCAATCACAGTGCCATAGAAAGGCACAATTATTTCACATATTGTCAGGCAACAATGACCTGATACTTTACAACTTCATTGACAAAAAGCTAACTTCAAAAAAATCTTGCAAATATAATCAAATGACTACACAAGCACAATCAGTGATCTAAGAATTTGAGAGTGGTTCCCCCAACCATTCGATATTTATACCCTATAAGATCTTCAAACATTTATAATGTCCAATTAGAATTTATATAAGACAGAAACACCTACATCCCTCGGGCAATAAGACGGCTGCTTATTTTGTGAACTGCTACTATTCTATACATAACCACATAGCTTCATAGTCAATAACTTTCTACAACTAGCAGTTGTGTTAAATTTGACAAAAGTAGAGTTTCTGCTTGTATCAAAGCAAGAAATAAAACAGCTCGTACACGCTGTATCAGGCAAATGTTGCCATACAAAACATGACCAAATTTAATGATTTCAATACTGATGTTTCTGTAATATATTTAGCTATGAATTCTTCTCCATGTTAATAATAGCTGTCATTTATCGGGTTAAGTGTCTTTTTTCAATGGTCTGGTTTTTGAACGGGACTTTCATCTACTTGCGGTATATTTCACTACTAAGCATGGAAGTATTTTGTCTATCTCAGGTTTTTTTCTTATTGTCATAGTTTAGTAAGAAATTATGTCATAATCATGAATTTAATGTCACAGATTTGATTACAAATGTTAACAATGGCAGAACATATTCCATTGATCACTTGAAGTCCATTAAATCAAGTACTCCTTGTATAGCACAATCTGATTGGTCACTTTTGTCCCATCATTCCTAATATCTCTACAATCTATAAATATCAGCCAATGAAATTGCAGCAAACTTAACGCAGTGGTTAATTAGTATAAGATTGGATTAATTAGCCATTTCCATGTGATTCTTTCCTCAAAATTCCTATGCTGATTCCCCATTCACCATATTTTTAGCTTTTGACACACTAGGTATAGAATTCTGACCACCTTTGCTTGCATTCATATCACTAATTCCTCCATCTTTTTGACCATTTCTATGAGGATTATTATTTCTTGTGGGAGGACGGCTATTTCCAGCACTTCCCCCACCACCTCCATGACGTTGCTCTCTCTGCTCCTTAGGTGCCAGTTCACTATTCTGACGATCACCATTAGTGGACCTAGGAACAGGAGATTCATTCCGATTGTCATTTCTAGCATTAGATGTATCAGAGCGTGAAGGGGGAGGGTTACCACCGCGGGGAAAATTGGAGACACTTGTGTCAGTCTCTGTACCAGATGCTGCACTACTGTTGCCTCGACCTGGGCGCATTCTTCGTCGCCGACGTCTTTTATCATTACCAGACCGACTGTCACTGAAGTCTGTTTAAGTAAAAACATAAAACAAAAAATTAATACAGAATACATCCAAAACAGAAATCATAACTTACCTTTCTCTAGCAATCTTCATAACATATTTTACTGAATGGTGGGACCGAGTCAGTAATTACTGGTAAGCCAGTTGGGCATGGGCTCAAATCACAAAAAAATAAACCAAGTTTTCCTTAAGCATATAACTTCATCCTACAAGCTCAGTACAGCAGGACCAGGAATTTTTTTTAACGTCGCATTCAACACATATATAGGTCATATACACGATGGCCAGCTCTTCTTACTATAGGTTTCCTGGACAATTATCTATCACCAGTACTAACTTACCCTACCACGAGGCTGACAACTCATGTATACGGTATGACCTGCCGTGACGGGTTTCGAACCCGTGATCTCTGGATTCGAAGTAGACTCGAGGTTGATTAATCTGTGTATGTATTTAGACATCATGATAGTTATACAATAGATTGTAATATTTGGAATTAGGTGAAATATTTGATATAATTGTAATTGTATATAAAGGTATGAGTACGAGTATAATTTCTTTAGTATAGGTAACATTGAAAAAAGAAATTATACACTTGCTTAAGTATAAAAGTAATCAGTGACCAGTGCAAGCTGGAACCAAACCAGTGTACACAAGTTTGTTTTGTTGGGTTTTACGCCGTAGCAACACATTGTATATGTCATATAACGGTGATTAGTCAACCTACTCACTCCTCCTGGAAAGGCTAAATCTCTGGATTTAGCTGGTAACCAACTACTAAGCACATACTTTCGTCAGTGACTGACAACTGCCCTACATAATTAAATATCATTGGTAGGAGGGAGAATGGCCGTAGAAATAATTTCATGACCAAACTCCACGAAAGTATGCCCCGCCCAGGAATCGAACCCACGACCCCTCGTTCAGTAGACTTGCGTGCTACCAACTGAGCTAGCCGGGCAGCTTCCAGTTTACACAAATCAAGCTACCCCTACATATACAATCAATAATTTCCATACCTTGGTCTTGACTAGTGACACTAGCATTATCTAGGACGGTATCATCATCGTCTGTCATTCGTCTACGTGAACGATCATAACGATCATATCTATCATCTGTGTCATAAGAAGCTGTAAAAACAGAAATATTTGATGAGTCAGAGCAAGACTAGTTTACATCCTTCTTTTCTTTTACTTGTAGATAGATTGGTTTTGTTCAGACCTATCCATTGGTTAAAGGTCAAATTTTTGTCAAGGTCTACTCCATACATTCAACTCTCTTATGCAATTAACAGCTGTGATCTTGAATATGATATTTAAAGCTTCCTATATGTAAGCATTTTATGTAAATGATACAAATTTTATCATGCAGACGTCACAATATTAATAACTGACTACTTTGTTCTAGCAAGCTATTACCACCAGATATTGCTGGTACAAATTGAGCTGGAATTCTTTTTATAACAACAAAGTCTTAATATATCTATTTGTTAAAGCACTGCAACTAAATTTACAACTTTGTAAATGTAAAACTGCCCAGTAGACAGCCATCCTAACCACTGTCCCTGGATGGCCTTCCTGATACAGAAGTAGCAAGGTAAATACAGTGTAACCTGCATTAAGCGGCCAGGTACGGGAAGTGGCCAGATTGGCTGCTTACAGCAGGTGACCGCTTAAACCAGGTTTAATTAAACTGCATCAAACAGTTCGTTCCGACTGTATACAAAAATTCGCCATTTTTGAATGTCTTTGCTTTGTTTTAATATGATTTTAAATGACATGCTTTTACGTAATAATTGTGGCCAAATACATATATACATCGGGTGTAACATTACTCTTTTTCGATATTAAAATAAGCTTCAAATATTTCCGATAATTTTAGACAGGTTCCGCCAAAAAGCGGTTACGAACTTGACGACGCTGTCGCCATTTTGTTTACGTTAAAAACCCGTAATCCGGTCATTTTCCGTATAGCTCACTAACTTATTTGATCGTCGTAAAAAATATTTTAATAATGAAATTAATTGTAATTGCTAGTTGTCAAACCGAAGACAACCTTCTCATAACCTAATTTAACTAATTGAGTAAAACTAGCGGATTAAGTGTTTATGCAGAGCTTATCATTTATTGATTTTCAATGATGACAAGTGTCATTTGTATATCGGAAATCAAACGTCACGTGACGACGCTTGTATAATTAATTTTGTCTGTTTAATGACTCAACTGGATGGGTTGATAACATTGTTTGTGACAAGCTATTAATTTCAAATTGATTTGACCGTGACCGCTTAATCCAGGTAAATTGACGATTTTTGAAGGAGTGTGTGGCCGCAAATTTAATACTGATAATCTTTAACAAAGACATCGTTATTCACGCGTGAATAATAGTCGCGACTATAAACAAAAATACGCGAATTTTGATTAGCCGTTACAACAAATTGTAATTATAAAAACTTTCTCTAGTTAAGCTAACTTACGCAATTTGTTGAACGATTAACCTAACTAAGAGACACCTTTAGTAATTTTTCAAACAAAAACATTGACATTTAATGAGATTCTTATCACGTGATTAAACATGTTCCCGTCAATACATCGTCATAAAAATCGATAATTACTTAGTACTTGACACGTCCGCTAAGATAATGCAATTTTGGTGACACGTTGTTAATTCAAAAAATTGAAAATAATGGGTCGGTAGTGGCCGCTTATTACAGGTAAATTGACCGTTTTTAGAGGAAATGACTGGCCGCTGGCCACAGACAGCAGGTGACCGCTTATTCCAGGTGCAATATTGCACGATTTTCGTCGGGAGGAAGCCAGACTGGCCGCTTACAGCAGGTGACCGCTTATTCCAGGTGGCCGTTAATGCAGGTTATACTGTAGTTAAACAAAAAATTTCATCACAAAACTCCATGAATGTAATACTTTGAGGTCCAGCCCATGAATCAAACCAACAATCTGTTATACTTAGTCGTACTTGTAACAGACAGAGGTAAATGAACATGTAATAAATTTTTGTAACATATAAATACTCTACCATAGCCAGCATCTCTTTGTCTAGGTGGACGCCATCCACTTGTGTTATTATAATCTGTGAATAAACAAAATATAGAAAACATGCAGAGACGATGGTTACAAACATTTATCAACATTGATTATTTTCTCTTATTAGGGTTAAGTGGCAGGGTCCATTTAGAGGATAAAATATGTCAGAAATGAAATAAGTAGCAAAACTTTTTAGTTTATTTTCATTACTTTAAATAACATTCACTAAGAGAGTAATATCTTCTAAAGAATGTTACTGTCTTCTTGCTTGAAAATTTCAGCATAAAGAGTTAAATAATTCCCACATATTTAAATGTCAAATGTATTTTATATTTTTAGAGTTAAATAATTCCCACATATTTTTTCAAAGTTAGGTATCTTACAAATCAACTCAAGGACAGCACAAACATTTAGGAAATTAAGAATTTTGCTACAGAAAAGGGGAGTATATATTGTTTGTGGGGAAAGGAATGGGGTTGAATTTCATTAAGTGAAAGATCTGCCACAATCCCTTAACTTAAAAAATTTGTAATAATATTTATCTCACTTATACTTAATCATAGCATCTCAAACTGGACAAAACATTTAACATTTTTGACGATTACAAAAAGTGCTTTTGCCAACTACAAAACTAAAAGCAGCTAGCTAAAATATTATAAACATCCATAGTGCTCCATGCAGATAGTTTTAACTTGCCTTTTCAGCAACATAAAAACTTGGATCTCAATTAACATTGTACTGTTTAACTGTCAACAATTTTACCATAAATTTAAAAGAATCCCATTACAGGGCTCATCATTAGTTTTTAAAGTAATTTGTCCTGTTGAACAACCAGCCATATAATTTTCTTATCCAAACCAAATGTTCAATTGCAGTAACAAGTTCTGGAACTCAAATACAGATTATCAGGGGCAATAGGACAACCTTTAATGTTGAACCTGGCATTTTGTCTTAGTCATTCTCAGCCAATGTTGCAATGTACTCACAAGAGCAGATGGCAATGAGGCAAGTGAATCCAGATTGCTGTATTTCAATTTAACCACTGTCTCATAGCTATGACTTTTATCAGTATTCACTCAAACATCATGTTCAGATGTAAACTAACCTGAATTTCTATTTGAAGAGAAGCCACCACGACCTCTAGGTATTCTAGGACGACCTCGACTTCTGTAGCCCCTCCCACCACCACGACTTAGTATACTATCTGTAAGATAACCAGACTGTCTTCTTTCTTCTTTAACAACTTCATTGTTCCAATCTAGAGGACCAGTGTTCTGTTCTGAATCGTCTGTAACAAAAAAACATATGTCATCTGATAAATATCCATGAATCATCTGTAACAAAAACACATATGTCACCTGATAAAACTCCATGAATCATCTGTAACAAAAAACATATGTCACCTGATAAAACTCCATGAATCATCTGTAACAAAAAACATATGTCAACTGATAAAAATCCATGGTCCCAGCAGAGACTGAAACCCACATACAACCTTACAAGTTGTAAGCGGACAAAGCAAGGAAGTACAAGTGCAGTATTATACCTCTGCTACATACCTCCTCTCCTTAACAGAATTCGTCCTCCAATTCTTGGAGCTTGAATGTCTGAAAAACAATCTGAGTATGCAAGTCCACAATAGACTATATCCGAAAATTCAAATATTTGGGTTTTCCCCTCAGGTACAAACCAACTTTCACCGTTACAATGAAAACATGTGTACAAAGAACAATAGGATTTAATCCATAGTTCATGCTGTTTAGCAATAATGTGTAGAATTTTGTATTGGCTGTGCACGGACGGAAAAACCCATGAATTTGAATTCCAGATAAGGTCTATTCCAAGAAGGTAATTTACAAAGGGCGCCAAATGTAACTGGAAAAAAATCCACGGTCAGCTTGGAATTATGATGACAAATTATAAAATCTTGATGTATATGAACCAGGAGGGAGAATTGTCATAAAAATTATTTCATGATAAAGCATGGCAAAAGTATGCCATGCCTAAGGAACCAAACCCACAATCTCTCGATCAGAAAACTTGTGAGTTACCAACAGAGCTATCCAGGTGGCTGTACTCCAGACTCACACACAATGTTAAACATATATAAAGTGTCGACTTATACACACCAGTAAATCTATCACTAAATCTTCTAGCACCACGACCTCTACCTCGACCTCTACCACCACGATAACCTCTTCTATCATCTCTATCACTAGAATATGGATCATTACTGTCCCTGAAATATAACATACAAGTATTATTTCCATGTGTTTAAAATAACATCAAAAACTGATTAAAAGGGATGGTTCAAAATTTGACAAATTGGGATCAGAAAAAACCTGATAAATGTGACAGTTGAAAACCTGATCAAATATGTCCTAGACAAAGTTTGAAAACCTGGAAAATACAGACTGCAAAGTTGGCTTTAAAAAAAAAAATAAGTTCCTGAAAGTAGAACTTGTTGTTAGCGGCAACCAAATTTCTGCTAATTTTTCTTGGTTAAATGCAACATGCATTTTTATGAGCAAAACTTGATATAGCAAACCAAAGGACAACACAACAAAATTCCATCTTACCTTCGTTCTCTAGGGGCTGGAAAATAGGGACCGCTTTGAGGACCAGATAATGTTCTTAATTGTGCATCTATTTCTAATTTCTCTTGTCTCAACCTTTCTACTTCCTACAAAATATCGAACAGAAACAATGAACATTTATACTGTATGTGAAAATGAAAAGATATAGACCATTCTATTTAAAATTGGTTGATTAAAGCAGACCTTTGTCGCAATTCTTGTAGCTGTGTGTTTAAAAGGATAGTACATGTAGTTAGCAATAAAGTATTTCAACAGTTGCTAACCTATTTTAATCAGATAAGTCTAACATTTATCCGTCATTTTGTGATGCAATAGACCTAATCCGGAATGCAAATTTATAGATTTTTCCGTCCGTGCACAGCCGGTACAAACAAAGTTTTCTACACATTATTCTAAATAGCACGAATTGCACATGGATTAAATTCTATTGTTCTTTGTACACATGTTTTCATAGTAATGGTGAAAGTTTGTTTTTACCGGAGGGGAAAACCCAAATATTAGAATTCAGGATATAGTCTATTTCTAACTACATGCATTTATAATATACAACTATAATTAATATCTAAAATCATGTTCAAAGTTTATGCTGCCATTAGGTCCACAGTTCATTCTATGACTGCTCCCACTTTTGGTACTTACCCTTAAATGATCTAGATTATAATCCAATAATATTTTAGCATTATTAATATTTTCAACAGTTCCAACAAATACAAATGGCACTTGACCCTGCAATAAAAACATATAATTTATGGTTACTAATTTCAATAACTTATAAACTCAAGTTGAAAGAATGCACACTTATTATTATTAAACTCATATCAGGAAACGTCTTCTGTCTGAGGTGAAAAAAACAAACTAGTTTTTGTGATCAAATCTTCATTCCTAACTTCATTATAACGGTGCATCCTCAGGCCAGATGTACAATATCATTTCAAGAACAAATAACTGATAACAATTAACCATGTATTAACCAAAGTTTTACTGTCACTCTCATTTTATATGGAAAAAGATTCCTTTCTCCGGTCTAAAAAATCATAGACCCAGAACAGGTCTGAAAACTTACAACCATGCATTATTTAGTCTTTAATCTTAACTTTCAAGAGTGAATTATAAAAATAATTTAAGCTTAATATCTAGCAACAAATTGTTCCTATAAAACTCTTACATGTATAAGGCCACAACAAGTTGATCATGTATTCTTAGGATTTTTCTGGGAAAAATGAGGCAAGTGAGCAAAGAAAAAAAATCTTAATTCAGTTGCTTTATATAGCAGTTTGACCAAATTGTAATGACCGAGCGAAGAAATGAAAATATTTTTTTTGTAAAAAACCATCAAAATTGAGGTGCGAGCAATTCCATAGAACATATGATCAACTTGTGGCCTAAAGAAGATAAATATTTATATTCAATTAACTAGACTGCTTCTAGATTGTTTGGACATTTATACTTTAATATATTTTAAGACAATGACAAAATACAAAAGTTATATAAAGTAAAGTGTTCTTTAATTCATATTAACATCAAAAATCATCAATCAAAATCACACAAAAAATAGCAAAAAGAATGAAACAAGTGACAACAATTTTTGACAAAGGCAAAATTCACAACACCAAAAGCCACGAGGGTTTTTGTAGCCACAGTATGAAATCAAAGCGCTGAAGGCACTGAATTTATTCGGGTTTGAAAAGTGGAATTCAATTTCTGGCTCCAACAAAACATTCGTTCACAAAGAACAGTTCAGTTATATAAGTTTGATATGTAGACTGACGTTCCAAACAAATAAAAACTATTTTTTGTTTGTAGTACTTAAGATTTTAATTGGCATCAATACAGCATGTTCACCAAAGTAAAATTTCCTGGTTTATCTTACTTGATAAACTTTCCTGGACACTTTTCTATAACCAGTGCTCACTAGTCACTTTCCCTACCATGAAGCATGACTCGCTTTGGTCAGGAATCAAACCCAAAACCTCTGGTATTAAAATCTTTCACTCTAATACTCCACCATGCTCAAGACTCTTCTTTTAGTGTTAAATATTCCATAAGATGGTATTACCTCTGGCAAACAGGAATACAACTTGAATTTCTGTACAAGGATCCAGAATATTGACCTACTAACTAGTCATTGGACCATTTAGATTTAAAGATTTAAAAAAAATCCCAGAAGCAGACCACAGGCAGCAAGCTCAACTATGGGCACGTTCCGCAAGGCGATCGCTAGCTAGCGCTTCTTCCCCTAGTACCCTCGATTTGGTGTCACATAGTAAATACTTTTGGTGCAAGAAAGGTACCAGAGGACGAAGCCCTATCTAGCGATTTCCTTGCGGAACGTGTCCTATACCAGGTTCATACAAGTAAAACAAAAGGAATTCTGATCATGAATCATTCTCTCGGCATCATGTGATACAATTTGCACATAACCATAAGAGTTTTGTAAGTATAAACGGAGAAATAATTTGGTAAAATGATTTTTATAAGGGTAATGGAACTTGGTATTGAATTTCAATAGTAGCACCTCATTAACAAGTTTCAATACCTAGGTTACTAGGTTTAAAAGTAAACCCAGGTGTTACATGGAGTGTTATATCTGGGCACAACTAAGTAGGATAGCTAAAAAATTCTCAAATAGAGGAGCTAAAAAATTAATTAATCAGAAAGAGTCAATCATTATGTATAAACATACATGTACAATTAAAAGCCATGCAATTGTGCAACACGTAATTATATAATAGCTTAAAAGTGTGACATAGTTCTTTTTGCTTACAACACATGACATGCAACTTAAATTATAATAATAATTAAACACGGTATATACACAAAAATTGAAAAAAAAATACATTAATATATACAAACAAGTAAATCTGTGAGCTAATGCTCACTAGTGATACCCCCGCCAAAATCTAAAAATATGCGACAAACAGGAAGTAGATGAGCGAGGAGCATGAAATCGCTTTACACCACATGGGACTATAGGATGAAGCAATATGCAAAGTTTCAGGGTGCTGCATGGTATAGTTGCTGAGAAAACTGTGACGGAAATTTCGTAACGGACGGACGGACGGACGGACGCACGCACGCACACACGCACGCACGCACGGACAAGGGTAAAACAGTATACCCCCCTCTTCTTCGAAGCGGGGGTATAATAACAATGAGACAGTACTAAAAATCCTAATTCGACTTTATTTTGGTCAAGACTGACCATTTAGATCATAATGTCATAAGGTTGGTCACCTATATCATTAAAGAACAACAGGACGCATTTGAGAATGAGAATACTTGCATCAATTATTAGAAAAAAAACTATATCTATATAATATAACCCAAACACCATAGAAATAACCAATCAACCGAGGTATTTCTAACTACCAGAAAATAATGTAATAAATTATCAAATAATCAGAATTGCAAAAACTGATTTTATGTTATCACCATCATTCAAGTGAGAACTGGAACTTGTACAAAAAATGTCAATACAAACTTTCATTATGAACAAAAAAATATGTTGGGCCAATGCGCAAGTGGGAACTAGAACTATTTCAAAATCTTAGGCAATTGCCATAAAAAGAAGAAAAACAAAAAAATAATGCTATCACAACAATGAAATGAGACCTGGAATTTGAACAAAAAGTTTATGCCTTGCATTCAAGGAGATGGATAGCTCCCAAATATTCTTAGATAACTTAGCTACATGTAAAAAATGACCCCAAAACCAAATACAGATAATATATAGTCCAACAGAATTAACCTGAACTTGACCTTTATGCAAGAATATATTAAACTCAGTATTTACAGTCTATTTTGTTCTTCGTTTGTAAATCGCTCTTTATTGGAAGCTTTCGGCAAAATACACATACTGAACAATTAATGTTGTTTTTATAAGCATAAATACTTTGAAACTGTGCCATAATATTGCTGACTTACTTGTTTCTTAAAAACTAATGTGTCCAAAATTATAGTCACATCGGTTGTTATAAACACTAGTATATAGCCGTATACACGCAAACGGAAACTCCCGATTTAATGTAGGTGAAGTGTGTAATTATAATAATTAGGTAGTTCAAGCTCAGGTTAATTCTGTTGGACTATAAATACATATAAATAAATAAATATATACATGTATCATACGACAAATAAATAAATATAAAAATGAGATAGACTATACAAACCAAAGGAGCTACCGATGACGTCGTAACAGCTTTCTACAATAAGATAAGAAGTTAGCACGTATATAAATAGTACGATGATGATATGATAGGGTATTCATAGGATATCATGACAATGATGATGGTTGAAATATATAAGATAGAGATACATGACTAGATATTATCTGTGGAGGATTTTAAAGTTCTATTCTCTAGCATTGTCATAGTAGTTATTATTAAATTATATTTTAACTGTCAGTGGTGCATACATTAACCCCACTGATTTAAATACTCTATACAGTACATCTGTACTCAATCAATTTATTTAAACCAGTGAAGTTAATGTTTACACCGCTGTACACTTAACAACTTTTCTAAGTATACACATTTCCTCTGCAGATAATTTCAACAGATGTATTTCACTGGCTTCATCAGTATAGTGATTGTTGAAACATGTTAAATCATGCAGTGACCAAGAATCAAACCCAGGACTGTCAGATTCTAAATTTTGCGCTCTAGCACTGCTGGGCTGTTCAACAAGTTAAATAATATATATATGTAAAAAAAAACTGTCAAGCATCTTTATCTTATACACATCTATATATCAATTTACTTATAGAACGATACTATAATGTTTCTACACAGCAGGGCTCGACAAATCCACTTGTCCGCTCGTAATTAAGAGTAGAAATTGACTCAGGACGAGTTGATCTACTGGCAGCGCTAGTCCTGCTGGAGGCGTGAAATATCTAACCAAAATAATCAAATTTCAAGTTTTAAATACAGTCTTATGAAAAACGCAACAAATTAAGCATATTTCATTTCTTGCAATCTGAAAACATTAATTAAATTGCTTTTCATTCCTAGAAATGGCCGTAATATATGGTACAACAAATAACATGTTTTTTACTGCTTCATACAAGTTCACAATTGTTTGCATTTTCCTTTAGTTAAGTATAGGACAAGTTTGAATTGCAGCAGGACAAGGGAAAATTCCAAGCTGCTCGTCCTGCAGGACGAGTTGCTTCCAAAAAATTTGTCGAGCCCAGCACAGTATCATTCGAGTAATCAGTCTTGTTTGTTATATATCTCTCTAATTCTTACTATACAATGTTGGCAACTATTACATTATTTATATTTATGCAACAAGCAAAATACATAAAAAAACACAATATTAAAGCACGATAGTCATTACTAAAAGACATTCTATTACTTAAGTACATAACACAACCCTTTAAAAGGTTTACCTGTGCATTATATTGAAAATATTAACACTAATAATTATGCTAAGACAGAACTTTTTAACAATAATATTATTCAAATCAATTATGCAAATCAATAAACCCCATTAGTATAAATGTCCAAACTCTAGAAACAATGCAGTCTAGTAAATATTATAGGTTATCAGTCTATGAACATATAACATGTTGGCTTTATTTAAATAATATTACATCATTTTGACACAAAAATATAAAATACATTTGACATTTAAAAAAAAAATTACTAATGAGAGTAAAACCCAATTAATTAAGTCTTTTTCTGTCTCTGTTAAAGAAAGGCAAATACCTTGGTGGTTATGAGAAAACTTTCAAGTCAAACTTGCCTTTTGATTGGTAAAAAAGGAAAACAAGGACACAATCATAGGCAGATCCAGCGGGGGGGGGGGGGTGTCAGGACCCCCCTAGAATTTGAAAAATGTACCTGTCCATTAGTGTATTTCTTGCCTGTAAGTCATTTTAAAGTAGTATGAAGCAATTTTTCTCGGTGCTTATATAGATTCAATGGTAGTTTTTATTATCAATATGTTGCATTTTTCTGCAAAATGTGTATAATGTGGTTGTTGTTCGAGGTTCAAACCCCCCCCCCTGAAAAGTTCAGACCCCCCCCCCTAGAAAAAAATCCCGGATCCGCCCTTGACAAGTAAGTTCAGGCACGTGAACTACATAGCAGATTGTCCCATCAGGCAACCTACTCTACAAATTAATGTCAAGTATATAATGATATAAACAATGTACCTCTTGTACTCTACAAATTAATGTCAAGTATATAATGATATATAAACAACTTACCTCTTCTCTAGGAGCGTCTCTTTCATTATCACCTTCTATCTTTACTCTTACAACACCAGATTTATCAACTATATCTTGTATATTCTTACCATTCTTTCCTATAACCTTAGCTGTAAAATATATGTATAAACTACATTGATAATATCAAATTTTAAATTTTTAAGATATGTTAATTTTAAGTTCTGCGCGTTACGTAGCAAAGCGACAGAACATATGTCTTCACCGTTATAAATATTTATATGTTACAGTTTCCTTCGGTACAATAAAACTAATGACACATGGCAGTGAGGGTGATGGTACAGATTATCAACCCTTGGAAAATAATATCAATCTCAGCTAGCAACTCGGTTGATATTATTTTCCTCGGGTTGATAATCTGTACCGTCACCCTCACTGCCATATGTTATTTATATAATAACCTACATACCAACTAGATCTCTAGGTACTTGGAAAGTATCTTCAGCATATTCTAACATGGCACGAGCTTTACGACATACTTCCTCTGACTGTAAATATATATAATGTAGACAAATGATCAATAAATTTATAGACAGTTATAGTCCCACAGAATTAACCCTTCTTGACCTTTATTCAAGGATATATTAAACTCAGTATTCATAGCCTATTCTAGTCTTTGTGCGTAAAATCGCGCTTTATCAGATGCTTTCAACAAATTACACATATCTGAACAACTAATTTTGTTCTCATATGAATAAACACTTTAAAACAGTGTCACAACATGACGGACATACCTGTGTTCCCCATAAACAAATGAGTCCAAAATTTAAAGTACAATAATACGTTTGCAAAATTGATTTATAGTCATCTAGGTTGTTATTAACATGTGTATAATCGTATACACACATACGGAAACTCACGATTTAATGTTTGTAAAGCGTGTAATTATTATAATAAGGTATTCAAGCTCAGGTTAATATTGTTGGACTATACAATAAACTAAAAGTATAACTCTACACTTTTCAAAACAGTAAACATCTTGATTAGCTAGTTCAGTTGGAAACACACTAGTCTACTGATCAAAGGGTTGTTAGTTTGATTCCTGGACGGGGCAACCTTCTGTGGAGGTTGGTCATGAAAAAATTTCTACTGCCTTTCTCCCTTCAACACTGATTCTAAATAATGTAGGTCAGTTGTCAGTCACGGACAAAAGGATGCGCCTAGTAACTTGTTAACAGCTAAATCAGAGATTTAGCCCTGCCAGGAATGGTGAGTAGGTTGCCTGACTGCCGTGATATAACCTAATCAACAAAAAGTTAATATAATGTATCAGTACATATCATAAAGTAACCTACCTCGCCGTGTACTTTAAATGTACAAGTATTCTCATCTAGTTCAATACCAGTAACACCTTCAATTCTACGAGCTTGCATAATATTAGCCCCATGAGTACCGATAGCTAAACCCATTAAACTTTCCTCCACTGAAAACTCTTCAATATGACCACTTTTAATCTTTGTACTCTGTCAAAGTAAAAAAAAACATTATTAGAAATCAATTAAATTATAAAAGACCTACCTTTAATCATGTTCTAAGGTAGGGGTGCAACGGTTAACCGATATACCGGTTAATATTGCAATACAAATTCTGACAGTTTTTAACCTGTTTGTTTTTCTCTAAACCAGTTTTTCTAGTTATGTTCCATACAGATTGTTTTTATCAGAATTTGAAATTTAAATGTTTGAATAAATGTTAAAATGCATTTGAAACTTAAAATAGTCTTTATGTGCTTTAATAGGTAATAATTTCGTCAAATGAGAGAATAATTATCTTCGAAAGTCCATTGAAAACTGCACTTTTCTAACTACATGTAAATGTAAATGAAACATTTTGTTTAATAGATCATTTGAGAAAAATTAAGACAATGCATATGCATTTATTCATGATTCGCTTGTCTATGCAAAAAGCAATACTAATTGCATTATATTGCAATGAGGATTTTATGTATTGCAATATATTGCAATACGGGTTTTACCGTATTGTTACACCCTTATTCTAAGGCATATCAAGAGAAAGGTGGTTTTCACATGTCCATGTAACAAACATTAGTTCACATGCCAGATCAATAATGTTCAATCTTTTAACAAAGTGACTCAATCCTTGTACGTTTAACGTAAGTTAGATTTTACTTCTAATCAAAATTGACCATTCTGCGGACACACAGACATAAAAAATAAAGAGCAAATCTACAAAAACTTTTTTTAACGCCATTGCAACACATTGTAAAGGTCATATAACAGCGTTCAGTCAAGCTGCTCACTCTTCCCGGAAAGGCTAAATCTTTGGATTTAACCAACTACTAAGCACATACTTTCGTCAGTGACTGACCACTACCCTACATAATTAAAAATCATTGGTAAGAAGGAGAATGGCCGATGAAATAATTTCATGAAAGTATGCCCTGCCCGGGAATCGAACCCAGGACCCCTCGTTCAGAAGCCTTGTGTGCTACCAACTGAGCTAGCCAGGCGGCTACATCTACATGAACAATTCCCTTTCTAGTAAAATACAGAACATTACAGGAGTCTGAATGAATAGTTTCTCTCCAACATAAAACATGGCTAGATATTACCTCTTTGAGTAAATAATGTGCATCTATAACATAAGTGAACAGAAGGAGAAGGATTGCATTAAGCTGTCTATGAAGGCATTGAAAGAATGGTTGATTATTGTTCTGATCTTTATAAAGAGCACTTAGAAACAATCATATTCAAAAATCTGCTCCAACAATATGAAAATGTCCTAACAGTCTAGATTACTTTTGTAATAAAGGGAAGTAAATGCATCTAGGTTAAAATGAAACGGTTGGTTTGTCAACAACTTACTTTACGACTGAGTTGCAATCTTGCTGCCTAGGTTATAAAATATACATCTAATTTAAAGACCTAACAATAAAATAAGTACTGAAAGCAGTGTTAGAGTTAACTTTTCAGACCAACTTGCCCAAAGGGCAAGTTAAGCCTGACTTAAACTTGGCCCAGTGCCTTTTGGTTGCCCCAATATTTATCATCTATTTTTGCCATTTTTATTACTGAATAAACACTTAGACAGCATTAACTTAATTCTAACAAATATATTGGAATCAGTCAGATTACATCCAACAAAACTCTTGAATAATGAATAAAAATGCAAAATTAGGTTTAATTCCAGAAATGCTGACTTGCCCAGTGGAACAGCTCCAATTGTAACCAATTTGCCCGGTTGATTTTCAACTTTGCAGGGCAAGTGGGCAAGTGCTTATTTCTAACACTACTTATAGGAACATTGAAATCTGGCTACAAACAGAAAGCAGACGGTAAATAGCATCAGTTACACTAAGTGCCTCCAAACAATCTTGCTAATGAGAAAATTATGGTAATATAAAGTGAATTTATCTATTTTTTTTTCTTTGTGAAATAGCAGTAAATCAGCCCAATTTTTGGCAATAAAAATCACTTAAGTGTAATGAGTTAACAGGCCTTTTTTTCCTTATATAAAAGGGGTGTCAACAGGCACTTCCCCTTTCTATGAAATTGCGATAAAATTTTCCCAAATGTTCTATATATAAAAAGGCCCAAGGCCCCTTCCCCAAGCACTGAAAAAAGCTCTGGTTAATTAAACTCAACCATTAATTAGATTACAATGCTTACTTAAGCACTAACTTGAACAGAAATAAACTAAAAAAACAGAAACTCAATAAAAAATGTCTCACCATAAAAAAGTGAAAATTTATAAGTTACTAAGCAAGTGTTATTTGATAATTGAAAGAAAGCAAAGAAATGAAGCCATAACAAGACAACTTGAATATGATATTGTAACACAAAACAACTAACATTCTTAGGTGTCACCAACACAACTTGTCCTAAAATTACAGAGATTATGTAATGCCTCAGTTCCATAAAATCGTAGCTTGTTGCGGACCCGTAGGTGCAAACAGTCGTAGGCCGTGGGAAGCCTTGCATATTAAATTGATGGTTCGCACATGGTACAAAACAACACACCCATACAGAGCCATAGCTGGAACATATGCATGTTTAATCCATACTCGGCCACTATTTTGTTCACGATTTGACTCTGAAACTGATACATGTATCCTGGGCTCATCTCACTGACCCTGGTAAAAACGTAACAGTTTGTACGCGTATGTAAGAGTTTGTAAGGGTCCTTGCGGAGCTTGATTGCACAGCGCCCGTATGGTGCCCTTACAGCTATTTTTATGTTTATGGGACTGTAGCATTAGACTGAGTCCATGCTCATATCTCAATGTAATTTTAGTTTCATTTGGGTTTCACACCATTTTTTATACATCAAATTTCAACCAATGTAGCTCAGGTATATATAACAGTACTTGTACTTGCATTCAAGCTAACTTTTATAAAGTGGCAGTGTCCCATTACAATGCCAAAAGTTTTAATCCCGGTTTGGCCCATGGATTTTTATCAGTGTAAAGTTTATTGTTTATTGTGTTGGGTTTAACGCCATAGCAACACATTGTATAGGTCATATAACGACGGTCAGTCAACCTACACACTCCTCCTGGAAAGGCTAAATCTCTGGATTTAGCTGTTACATTAATATTCCAAACACATGTATTAATAGTAACATCCTCAGAGTAAAGCCAGAGTTTAAGAACAAAGTAAAGTTAGGCTTAGCATATTGAGGGTCTATAGTCACACACAACAATGTAAACAAACATTTGTTTTTCAACAATTTCTTATGTTTAAACAAATAATTGAATGAAATCAAGTGCATAAAAACTAATACAACTTTTCTCTCCCAAAAAGTAACTTAAGTTCAACCGTAAATGCTAAAATAAGATTCACAAGCTAATAATTTTGGTAAACAGGAAAGAAACTGTTATTTTGAGTGCTGTTTGATTCTTTTTAATGTTCTGTCAAGTGCAAGAAAACAATGAAAGTTTTCATTCTGATCCTGTGACTATATACCCTGGTATTAAGTCAAGCTAACAGTTGAAACACAGACTTGTGTTTAAAGTTTAAGTCTAGAAGTGTTGCTTTTGTTTTACCTGTACTGTTAAATCCTGATTATAAAAATAAAAAAAGTTAATCAATGACTTCTGGCGTTATATATACCCCCATAGTACCACATCATGGGGACCCAGTTTGTCCCCCAAGTGACCCAATATCAAATTTGTCTAGTATTTCATAGATTAGAAAAATATAGAAAATGCAATATCAATTCATTACTTCTTAGCCAAGTTACCATACAAACACAATCAAACTCATACTTAGGGCTGTGGCGAGTATCCGAGTACTTGGATATTCACGATCCCGACCAGAAAATCGAGTACAATGTTCGTCACATCCGAAATTGTCAGATTGCGATCTATTTTTTTGATAAAATGAAAAAACATTTTCAGCTTAATTTAGTCCTAAAACGAAAGGCACTTCTAATGTAAACTTAAATCTATGTTGGGACCAAACAATCTTGTGTCAAAATGCCCATAAACGTCAGGTTATAGACATGTTTTTTCTTATAGTATAAACTATAATGTAATTCTTAACTAACTCTTTTTATTACATGAATTCTGTTAGCTTTTCCATTAACAAGTGATTTGCGGTTCGATTGGTGAATCGCTACTCATAGTGGTTCGGATCGAATCGCCACTTGCTCAACGATCCACAGCCCTACTCATACTACAGTAAATATACTGACAATAACATCACCAGCTGTAATCCCAATAAATCATAATATAAGTGCATCCCAGAATCAAAATACCAAGCTGTAAGCAGTTCCAATCATCCCATGCAACATTTCATGTACATACACATTAACACTGTACATTTTCAAGCATGATATGACAATATTAAACTAATTTTGAATACCAAAATCATGCACATCCACTGAAGTATCATATGATGTATAATAACTAAGGTAATGCCTCGCTATATAAAATACTCACCTGTAATTTTTTAACAGCTTCTTCAGTTCTTTGTCTAAGAAGACTTTTCTGTCTAAGGTTTCTTATATGCATGTCACCTAACATGGAAGCTCTGTGTATCACAGCAGAATTGGTTGACTGAAAATATACTTAATAATTACACAAGATTGTTATACGATTTACATGTAACTCAAATATTAAGTTTCTTAAGATGAATTCACACCAAATTACAATTTTTTTTCTTTTTTACATGGAGGTCAGATGTAAGAAGTTCCAGCCACGTTCAGCTTACCCCAGTTCCTTGGACACTGGCAGCAGATGACAAAGAAACTATCTGTATTAGATTGATTGATTAATTGATAGATTGATTTTACCCTGGCATTAGACAAGTGGATTAGGCGAAGACTGAATCAAGTCAGTGTTGGAGAAATATTATAGGCCATGACTGTTATAATGTATGTTTGTTCATTGGGATTAACACCGTAGCAACACATTGTATAGGTCATATAACAATGGTCAGTCAACCTACTCACTCTTCCTGGAAACGCTAAATCTCTGGATTTAGCTGTTAACCAACAACAAAGCGCATACTTTCGTCAGTGACTGACAACTGCCCTACATAATTAAAAATCATTGGTAGGAGGGAGAATGGCTGTAGAAATAATTTCATGACAAAGCTCCACGAAAGTATGCCCTGCCCAGGAATCGAACCCAAGCCCCATTAAGCAGTAGACCTGCGTGCTACCAACTGAGCAAGCCAGGCGGTTTCATGTTATAATATAACCATTGTACCACAATCACAGAGTAAAAATGTACTTACTAAACCTCTCACTGTCTCCATTCTCATTTTATTTATTTATTTTTTGGAGTTAACGCCCTGTCAACACAATTTAGGTCATTTTACAGGGTCCAGCGCACCTAACCTAGCTTTCCTGGACCATTGTCTATAACCAGTACTTACCTACCCTTCCACAAGGCTGGAAACTTCTCCATATTATATAATCAATGGAGGAAAATCGACATTATTGTCAAATTTTCATAGAAGGATATAACCTTCCCGGGAGGGATTGGAACCCGCACCCCCTCAGGCACAAGATTCCAAATCCCGGCGCGCAACCAACTGTGCTATCGACCTGGGTTTCCATTCACGTATATTGTGATGTGATAACAAATAATGAAGAGATAACATAATACAAAACAACAAATTTCTTACCAATATAATTAATGACGATTGTTCAGGATTAAATATAATACAGGCACCACCAACATGTTTCTTAAATTCTATATGAGATTGCTCATCTGAACAGCTGGAAAATATATACAAAAATATGGCTGATAAAAAATCAACATTTTGTTTTTTGTTTAATTTTTTTTTAATGTCTTATCCAACACATATATAGGTCATATACACGACGACCAGCTCTTCCTAACATAGGTTTCCTGTACACTTTTCTATCACCAGTACTAACTTACCCTACCACGAGGCCGACAACTCATGCATAGGGTATGACCTACCGCAACCGGGCTTGAACCCGCAATCTCCAGATTCGAACTTAGACATGCTAACCACTACGGTCAACATTTTGTAAATTTAGGTCAATTGTAATTGAAGTTTAAAATTTAAATAAATTATCTCACATGATATATATCAACTCTGAGACATTTCCTAGGTGTCCAATGTTTAGTCCTACTCTGGTTTTAGGACGGCCGATGCTAAACTTTTAAATGTGTTGCATTCATGAAATTTGTTTTCATTTTATTACAAACCATAATTAAATATATAAAAAATAACGATTCTACAAAAATAAGAAGAATTGTTGTAAATTTTTTTTGTCCCCAAACTTTTGATGGGTACTGTAAATATAAGACAATTGTACTTACATCTCATGTAAATCAGGAGGTATCTCCATAACATGTTTATAAAAACTATCTTTACTTATACAACATCTGAAAGTATAACATTCAAATCATTATAATCAACTATAACAGGTGAGACATAAAAAAGATTTTTGTTTAAAATTTCTATAAAATAATTTTAAATGTTTTATTAATGTTTTGTTGTATTCTCATGATTTTATCATGTAATTATTGGTTGATGGTCCATACTCTACACCATACTTAATCATTAATTTCTCATTGCCTAATGCCTCAGTCCCATAAAATTGTAGCTTTTTACAGACTCGTAAGTGCAGACATTGGTAGGCCGTGGAAAGCCTTGCGTATCAAGGTGACGGTAAGCACATGGTATAAAACAACACACCTGTACAGAGCCGTAGCTGGAAGATATGCATGTTTAGTTTATACTTGGCCACGATTTTGTTCACGATTTGACTCTGACACTGATACATGTATCCTGGGCTCATCTCACAGACTCTGGTAAAAACGTAACAGTCCGTACGGGTACGCCAGAGTTCGTAAGGAGCTTGATCGCATGACGCCCGTACGGTGCCCTCACAGCTATTTTTCAGTTTATGGGACTGTAGTTTAACATTTGATTTTTTCTAACAACAAAGATAATGACAATATGTTTACATATCTGTCTGTAATATAACACAATATATGATCATTCATGGTACTTAGAGAGTCTAGCTGAGAACATGGGTTTTTATCACATATTTTCTCAGGTAAGTAATTCTACAGGTGTCAAACAATGATGTTTTTATCCATCATCATGATTTTACCATACACCAGTGGCATTTTCATTTTCATTTTTATCTCAGGAGTGTGGGACTAGGTGTGTGTGTGTGTGCATGGAAGGGGGCAGAGACAATTGTCAAGATGGATACATGCAGATATTGGGCATGTATATACATTAGTAAATTCTATTGTTGTAGTACATGTAACATTATAAAATTTTGTTTAAAGGAGTCTTAAATACCCTTTAGATGCAGTTTTAACAAGCCAATTACATTAGTGATAAATCCTGAATATGTTTATTTTTCCTATAAAATACTATATAGCATAATAAATCAAGCTAGTACTGGGAAACAATTAAGGCAATGCCTGAATCTCTGACCCCAAACTAGAAAATATACAAGATATGTATTAATATAAGTATTATACTTACGATGTATTAACAGGTCTCAATCTTTCCATTGGAACTATATCAGAGTAAGTTTGATCCCAGCCAGCATATTCTACTACAGCAAACTCTCCACGGAACATCTTAATCTTAGCCATCCACCAACCCATAGCCTCATCATCTTGTGTCTTAGCTAATACCTGAAATATAGATTAAAACAATGTGTAATGATCTGATATTTAACATGTATAATATACCATGGTGGTCCATTCAGTACCTTGATGGTCTGTTCTGTCTCATTAATGATGGTTAGTCTGGGGCAGGATAGGATCACAGGAAGGAGCTGCAGTGAAAGAGGAGCCAAGTATAGCTGTAGGCCGGAGCCCTACAATACAGTCTTAGACTTAACCTACTAGCCTGAAAGCCCAAAGCTTGTTAGTCTAGTAATTTTATACATTTTAATGTATACATATACGTGTCAAAATCAGACTTGTGCTAGTAAAGTTTAAGGCTAACACTAAACATTGTTTGACTATCTGAACTGAAAAAAATTGTCCAATAAAACAGCTAATTACTAACACTGCTACAATAGATGTCTAAAGATACACAACTGACAAACATCAGAAATTCTAAATCACCATACAACACTCTAGTTGCCAGCACCATTAAATAACTTGGAACTATAGAGATATAATATTAATAACGTATTATGTACATGTTACCCAGGGGTGTAACAATACGGTAAAAACTGTATTGCAATATATTGCAATACACGAAACCCCTATTGCAATATATTGCAATACATATTGTTCTTTGCAAATACATGCAAATGATCTATACGTATTACGCAAATGTTTGAATAAGTTAGAAAAGAGGTTTTGAATGAACTTTCAAAGATAATTATTCTCTCACTTTACGAAAAATATTTCAAGTTTCCGAACACATTTTAACATTAATTCAAACATTTAAATTTCAGATAAAAACAATCAGTATGAAACATAACTAGAAAAACCGGTTGAGAAAAACAAACCGGTTAAAAGCGGTCAGAAGTCGTATTGCAATATTAACCGGTATATCCATTAACGGTTACACCCCTACATGTTACCTAACTTTGTTGGACCTGCATTTATAAAAATAATTTCACAGTTATTGAGACAAGGTATTTTATTATAAGACAATCAAGTTTAGTATCTAGAGGCATCTTTCGACTAGTAAACCTTAGATATAATCTGAGATTCTTCACAATGCAGCCCCATGCCATTCTGCTACTTTATTTTTGTTCAGAATGATGAAATAGTACAGAGCCTTTCCAAAAGATTCACTTTAAACTTAAACACAAGCCTTTTAATTTTTTTATTGGAGAATGCAAAGCCTTTGGGCTATTAAACAAAAAAGAAAATATGACAAACAATAGCCCTGTAAGCTACATGTCAGTTAATGCCAAGAGTTTATATCAATGTTAGTGCTAGGGTAGGTATGTAACATTCAGCCATAAAAAAGTCATTCACCTTAACTGATATCTGATAAAGAAAGTTCTACAGAGATAGAAGGATAGATGAAGAAAGATAGAGTTCTGGGGATAGAGAGAACATCTCACAGATGGTGTACACCAGGTAAATACTCTGTCTTGATCTCTTATATCATTAATACATACTATAACCTTCACTAAAACATTACTGATCTATGTTCATTTTATGTTACATAAATAATCACATCAATCTAGCAGAATAACATGACACTGCACTCTGACCTTTAACTCTTCTCTGTGCCTTTTTCTCTTCACAGTGAAGAAATAATAACTTTTAAACCTGCATCACACTTAGGAGCAGTGGTCCAGTGGTATGACACGCTCTTAGGGATCGAGAGGTTCTGGGTTCGAATCCCACCAGGGGCACTGCTAATTTCCTTGAGCAAGAAATTTACCTGCAATTGCTTCACTCCACCCAGGTGTAAATGGGTACCTGTGAGGGTGGTATAATTCCGTTGCACCAATTTGTCGGCTGCACTAATAAGCAGAGTAAAAAGACTCCGTGGGGAGATTGATAGATAGATACCAGTTGCCCAATGACCAGGGGTAATAGCTGAAAAGTCGGTGAACGTGCGTAAGCATTAAACTTAGACTATAAAATGCAATTACTTTTTTTACTTTACACTGCGGCTCTTTTTTCCAAATCTTGATACACTTAAAGCAAACCTCTTTTTCTGCCCCCTCTCCAGGCTGCCCCTTTCTGAGTACGAAAGTTATCACTAAAGTAACTTTCAATTGAAAATTTAAGTAAAAACTAGCTTGTAGTGGTTCCATTCTTAGCAAATTTAAAGGTTGAAAGCAGTTATCATAGTTTTTGTGACACAAAAAATAAAACTGGGCCAAACAAATACATTTAGTCTATCAACAGACACAATTCTATTTTTTCTCAATAGCTAGTATGAAGACTAAGCACAGCTGATTCTCTATGGAAATTATAGACAAATAAAAAACAACACCTCGAAAAACCAAATAATTGCAACAGAAATAGTGTATTTGGTACTGCCTTATATTCAAATAGTGTTTTGAGGTCCTAAGTTCAAGAAATAGTTTTGTAACAACCAGCTCAGCTAGGTGATAAAAATGATAGTATAATACATGCATGTTATAACAAATGTATCTGAAGATTATTTTTCATCTATTATCATAATGATGATCAGATACCAGTGTTACTCAAGGGTTCATGGAAAACTGTCCTAACTTAAATTTTCAGAAGCCAAAAACTGTAGATCTGTGCACTTCTCTAACTTCCTACTTTTGTACAGTTGTTAACTAAGGCACTGGCTACATTGATGTATTGAGTATTTTAAAAACAAAATATAAAAAAGTACTTTCATCTCCATTAATAAGGTATATGTAGAAGTTGTTAGCCTTGTGGATGGGTAGGTGAGTACTGCTAATGGGCAATGATCCAGGACAGCTAGGTTAGGTGAGCAGGTCACAGTAAAAAGGTCATAATTTGTATTGACATGGTGTTAAAACCAATTAATAAAAATATAAAATATAATTGAGTTAGACCATTTTTCCATAAAGCCATAAAGACATATAGCAAACTAAGATATACTAAGTAATGTATGTAACCACAGTATCTGATAGTATCTCAGTGATAGATTTATGATAACATGGGTAAATATTGTCTGAGAAAATATCAGAGATAAATATACCAAGAGTGGATGAGTCTATACAATCAAAGTATTATTTAATTTACTTTTGTCCTGAGTAAATACTCATTAAAAGTATTAGTTTATTTATTTTATTAGGAGCAAATTTGGAGTAATAAGACTTTCGTAATACAATAATAGAGTTTATTTTATAGTCTAGCTTTCATACTGACACATGAGCTCACAGACAAAATAAATTCTCCCTGCATTGCCATCAGACTATAAGTATACTTTTTTACTTAAAATTCTAATTGCGATGTCTTTTACTTAAAATTCTAATTGCGATGTCTTTTACTTAAAATTCTAATTGCTATGTCTTTTACTTCAAAATCTAATTGCGGTCTTTTACTTCAAAATCTACTTGCAATGTCTTTTACTTAAAATTCTAATTGCGATGTCTTTCACTTAAAATTCTAATTGCGATGTCTTTTAATTCAAATTCTAATTGCAATGTCTTTTACTTCAAAATCTAATTGCTATGTATTTTACTTCAAATATTGCACAGCAAACAAGTAATTCAACATAGTTTAACAATCATTACAGGAACCATTTCAAGCTTAGGTAAGTAAGATGAAGTGAAGCAATCAGCAAGTACATTTCTAGCTCAAGAAAACAATCAGTACCCCAGCTTGGCTTGGAATCAGAGCTCTATAATCCTAAAGCTTCCAATCTCAATAAACATACATGTATATATATTTTCTCAAACACTATCTTGATTTATTAAGTTATACAGTATTTACAACTAGCCTCACTATATAAAATAAGTACTTTTCACTGGCTCAATTAAATTTTTACAAGAACTGTACAAGGGGCTAGTGAATTGAGCGATGACTTAAGTGATCTCAAGTCCTGCACATAAGGGCAAACATTGAATAACTGGGATTTGGTTTGATCAAGTGTAAATTTCTACAATGTATATATTTGTTTATTGGACTTAGTTGCTTGTATGGTATGTTTGCAATACTTCTTAACCCCTAGTAAAATATGCAGACTATGAAAAAACTCATAGATGAAATACCATGTTTACTCATTTTCATATCAAAACCTATGAATTAAACCACAAGAATTTCTCAATTATGAGCTCAATACGTTTCATCGAGAATTCAACTTTATGGCTTTTCCTAGTGGCACAAACAAATATATATCATTTGATCAATAAAAGTTAAGAATTCGTGGAACAATAGAATTAATTTTGTGTTTTGTAATTTCCAGCAATACTGTGTAACAAAAAATTGTTTGTACTTCAACAGTATGTTTGGAAATAGCATCTATTTTGCCAAAATATGTGTTCAGTATTTACAGATCATAATTTGAAAAAAGTATCTTATTTTACAATCAAACAGTCCTGTGTGTTTTTATGGAATAGTCTACAAACTTCTGATCAAGAATTCCTTCAATACAAAACATGTAATATAAATGAAATCTTCAGAGAAGACTTTCTCATACAGTAAAACAGTATATCATATAATATCCAAACTAACAGAAAAAATTATCATTGATCACAAAGATTGAATCAAGGTAATAAAATATACATCATAAATGTTTCAAACCTCCCGCAGAACATGTGAATCAGTCAGTGCAAAACTAGTCTTATTTATTTGCTAGATTTAACGCCGCATCAACACAATTTTGATCATTTTACGGGTTCCAGTGCACCTAACCTAGCTTTTCTGGACCATTGTCTATAACCAGTACCCGGTACTCACCTACCCTTCCACAAGGCAGGAAACTTCTCCATATTATCTAATCAATGGAGGAAAATTGACATTATTGTAAAATTTTCATGGAAGGGTATAACCTCCCCGGGTAGGATTTGAACCTGCACCCCCTTGGGCACGAGATTCCAAATCCCGGGGTGCTACCAACTGTGCTATTGACACAGTTTTGCAAAACTAGTCTAAATACATGTAAATAAAGGAGAATGTAGACTAATTTGGCACTGACTCATCATAGTAAACATGCATTAGAAATAAATTTCAACCTCCCACCAAACAATGTAAGCAATAAAAAACATATACACAGGTACTATTTATAGCAGTGAAAAATGATTCAAGAATCTGTTAGCAATACATAATGTTCTATATATAATAACTACATAATACCTACAGGTATAAACATGTGGTTTTGTATAGAATTACAGTACCCACCAAAAGTTTGGAGACATTTTCACTTTTAAGCCTACATGACATAATTATGTTTTATCAAAACTTTGATTACCATTTATTTTTAAATGCTTTTAAGTTTTGCTTTATTTTTTGGTTATCATTATATTTTTAACTGACAAAATACAAAATAGCTTAAAATCTATGTTATGGAAAATAACTACAATTAACATGGTTTTTGAGGCTTTAGGATATCAGATGCTGAATCTCAAAATTGTGTAGCAGTTCTTGAAATTTTGTCACAAACAATACTTAAATATATTAAAAATAATTATTCTACAAAAATAATTACCAAATTTCAAGAATTGTAGTAAATTTCTAATGTCTCCAAACTTTTGGTGGGTACTGTATATTTTTTATTGTAGCTTTCTTTATTGTTAAATGTAGAGTTAACTCATAGTCACTAGTACTAGTAAGTATGAGGGCTTCATATACATGACTCAGTGCAAAACTACCCTACATCCTTCTTTATTTACATGGTGTTTCGACACCTTTAGGGAATTGTCTGGTTAACAGTGGCGTTATGTTGCACTGTTCAGGACAAGTCCGGTTAACAGTAGCATCATGTTATACTGTTCAGGACAACAACTTTCAATATTAAATTAATAAAAACAAATGTAAAGTTTCCAGTCTTCGAAATAACCCACTTGCCCGAAGCCCGGGACAAGTAAAATTGCCGGCGGGCAAGTTAAAATTAAAACCTGTCTGCCCGATCGGGCAAGTTGAATTAAATACCCACGGAAATTACAAAATACTCTTATTTGATCCACAATCAAAATCGTTTGTGCGTCAATTTGACCCACGTATATTCTGCGTTCTAGAGTCATAGTTGATTCAAGATCTCGGATTGACAACAAGTGGAGCGTATGTTACATCCGCCTATTTGATGTAATCGACCAATCAGCGATGCGCGCTACGCGGGGGTTGCAGTATGTATACACACTTCAAAAGCCGATAACAAGTAACTCCTTTGTTTATCGATCACCCCTGTGTACTTTATCGCCTATAAAGACCAATTGGCGCCCGCTCAAAAAATCAATAGTGCTACATGTCGGCCCGATAAGATTGTTAACGTAATCAAACTATTGCAATTAACAAACATGTGACAAACTGTGATATTGCATTGATTAAAGTAGATAAGCTTTTGTATGCTTGCCGTTAAATTGATAATTGTATTTAATTATGAGCATGTTGTGACGCAGTTTAAATAGACGTAATAGCCAGTTTGCAAATGCTTTTTTTTAAAGACAATTAAAGTTGACAACAATAATAAACTCTGATTAAATGATAATAATAATCATTAAATTCTACGTCAAAATAATCGTAAAAAAAAAATATTTTACATTGAAATATTTTCTTTTCGTACTGTCATACATTTTCGCGCCCAACGCTATCGCCAATAAAGTGAAACAATGTTCAAATTACGTTGTCATTAAATTATGTTTTATCATTTATATTTTTAGATTTTTTTAATTTAGCAATAAGTAAGGGGAAATCCCTCAATTTTTCGATTCAAGAATAAACATTGGTTGAATATGTGAAAATTTTAAAATATTCGTTTCATAATGTATCAGTTATCAAAGTGCTGAAAAGCACTGAAGCAAGACTGTGTTGAAGGCTCAAACAACCATCAATAGTTCAAGCTTTAGTTTCGTCTCACGTATAACCAGTCATTAATTTAGGTATAAATCAAATCTGATGATTAAGAGCTTTTTAAGAAAGATTGGCATACATTTTCTTATAACTCACTGATCAATGGACTTGTATAATTACTAGTTGATGAAGAGCTGTGAGAGGTCTTATTTCCTCATTCAATAGAAATAATGATTTTCAGTAATGTCAACACAATGATTTCATACATCCTGTCTATAATAACAAAATATTGTACTTCAAGTAAAATATCAAAATCATGTTGAACACGTGAAGAAAAAATTAAAATCATAATTCACAAGCTAGATGATTCAAAAATGGAAAAAAGAAATTTCAAATAATTCTTGTTTTTGTAATCTTACTTTCATAGCTATCATAAACAGAACAGAACTGTTCTGCTAATATGAGTTACTTTTAAGGCATGCTGTAGAAATTATCATAAATGAAGTTGATAACAATTGTTGGATCAGCCTGCAGTATGTACATTTTTGAAAAAAAGGACAACGCAACAGCATGAGGTAGAGAACAATATCACCAATTGAAATGAAACAACATGAATTGTGAAATACACATTAAAAATACAAAATGTTTTCATTTTATAGGTATTTTGCCTTAAAGCTGGACCCAATGAAATATCTAAATAACTATCGGATGGAATTTACTCAAATTTTGTTTGTGATTTTAAAATAGCATAGATTTTAACCTCCGCAAATCCAAAAATTCTGAATTTTTTTAAAATTCATAACATACTTTCCATAGACATGCAATGCAAACTTTGAAGCCAAAAGAGGGTTTTATTTAATGGGTACATGCCACAATTAGGGCAGCCATGGATATAGGTATAAATGGTTATCGTTATGAATCCCTGTGTCTTCAACGTGTCGGTATTGACGATGACCATGAAAAAGCGGGTGTTCGTGGACAGTAGCCCCGATAAAAGACAAAATATCATGAACTTAAAATAAGATCACTTATTTACACATTGGAGTCGTCAGAATCTGATGGTAGAAGCAGTTCATGATTTCTTTTACTTGCGTCCTCCTTTTTTATTTACAAATGCTGACAGAGCTAATTAAATTGTAATAATTTTTAATTTTATAGTACTGCAATAAAAATTCTGCCATTGATGGGCACTTTAAGTGCATTATTTTCATTAATTTATTTCTTAATACATTGCAAAATAGATGCTCTCCTAAATTGTGGTTCATGCTAAAAACCACACGTACTGATATATTTCACGCACGTCTTTGTGAACAGATTTGCTGCATATTTATAAGCGATAGCAATTTATAAGCGATTACTCCAGCTAGGAATTTTGGATCGGGTTTATCGTAAACCAAGATTATCTGTATCCAATCAGCCGAGAGGCGTAACCAGTATCCACTGAGACAGATTTAAGTCATGCCCCTCATAAACATAGCTGTTAGCTTAACACCCTTCTTATTTATATAGGAATATTTCGGTTTGCTCAAAGATTGGGGCTAGTCCCTATATGTCAAATAGACAGGAACAGTTCTAGAGTCTACCATAATAATGCTGTTTTATGTTCGTAGTCTGAACAAATCCTGGACAACACCTGTTTTTTCGGTGTACTTTCATCAGCCCAGAAAGTTCCATAAAATGAATCAAAAAAGGTCTAAATGTTAGGTATCATTCACGTGTCACGCAAATCTTGATATTCTCTAAATAGACTCGGCACGGCTTAAAACGTTGAGGGATATTACTTCAATTCATTTACTCCAATTGTAAACAAAGCGTGCTAATTCCTGGAATTCTAAAAATAGACTCAATGGTCTTACATATTATCAGGGCATGTTAAGTCTTGTCTTCTATAAATAAACTTTGGACGGTTTGGATACGTTGTGAATACACAGTAAAACATTTTTGAAAATTCTAATTCTGGTATTTCTAGTTCAGGTGAATTACTACGTACCGGTAAATGCAATAGCCCCCCCCCCCCTCCCCAGCTAATATTGAAACGGGCCGGGGTATATTACACAAAATAACTACAGTTTAAATCAGAAGTTACCTTGTAATTCATGTTTAATTTTTCTGCGTTCCATCATCCATGTTTCCTGTTTAGTGAGCATGATGCATGTCTCTAGCCATAAAGCACACAATGACTAGTGTTCTGGGCAACACACAGAACACATTAGCACATATGTAGGTTATGAACTAGGATTCTGAGCTCAAATCAATATTTGTTTATCCAGTATGTTTCGTAACCAGTTTTCGCGACGTTCGCATATTTGGATCCTCTACATTCCAGTAAATTTGTATCCTCCGATGTTAAATCCTAATCCTAGATGTGAATTAGTTAATTCCGTACACTTTTGCTGAATGTTAATGTTTAAATCCAGTTTTAACGCAAGTTTTTATCAATTTTGTTACGAGCACATTTTGTCTAAATGTCAGCGTTCCTGTCATGTTTACATCTAACTCTGGGAATTTATTCCTACGCTGTACAGTCTAAAAGGAACTATGTTTTCGTCTAAAAGATTGTTTAGGGGCCAAATCAAAGTATTATAGTCATGGATATATCTGCATTTTATTGTTAAATAGAAATTCTAAGTTATTTTAGTCATTGGTAGAATATTTTCAACGTAAAATAAAACGTTCGAGTTGAAACTTTACCAACGAGTTGTCTTTATGTTCACCCTAGTGTACCTGGTACGCAGACAATGTTTACGAGAGCATTGAGTGAACTTCAATCGTTCACGCTACCAATTGAACCACAGATGTAAGAGAACCACTCGACAGGCCTCTCAACCCCGATACCAACCAGTTCACCTCGGAGAAACCTCCACTGACGTAGATCGACTCCGGCGGTATAGATCTAGACGATACATCGTGCGTAGATCTATACACGCGTCCACAGTTGTCCGGGGTGAGCTCGTTACAATATTACATTTCAATGTTACGAATATTCGAAGTTTCACTGCGAAGAACAGTAGTAATGAACTTATGAAATATTCGAATTTGCACGGCGTATAGACTACTTCACAACTAGCATATTGTGTCATTCAATATTTGTTTATTTTTTTACACAAAACATTTACTCCACTGTTTATATTATTGTGAAATTTAACCGTTCTTACAAATTCAAAGTAAAGCGTTTGATCGAGTCTTTCCAGGGTTATTGAATTGTTAATCACGTGACTATAGTGCTTGATACGGGGACGAGTGAAATATTTTCATTCATAATTTTTCATGAATGAAATCGATGTACATGTATACATCCGCGGTAACCAGTCGAGTTATTACTTTTCTAACATAGTTTAATTGTTCACTAAATTGAAGAGATTTGATGTAGCAATGAATTTTATGAAATATGTGTGAATGCAAGATAAAGGCAGTTATGTATCGAGTTTTTTATATTGAACTATTTGCTGGCATGCGGAAAAATGGACCACTACTCAATATCGCAATTCTGAAATGCCGCTTATAGCTTCGCCTGTTTCACAGTCTTGCTAAAAATCGTGTTTTAGACTCTAAAAAAACAATAGATATTATGTTTTGCTACATGAAAAGCATGATTTAACAAAAGGTATGATATTCATAGCAGACTGTATTTTCAAAGAAAATATTTAAACAAAGAAAGGTCAAAATTTAGGACATTTTGAGCACATTTTTAAATGATCCTTTATGATTTTTATCTCTGTTGATGAACATATACCAGCAAGCAACATGCTAAACCAGATGAACTGATCAAATTAAATGAAAAATAAATATTTTTAGTTAACAATTTGATACAAAAGCACTATGTTGTGTGAATTTTACAAAATTTAAGTTAAACAAAGGCATTGCCATACTGAATGTGATTTTATACATGGGTCTGTTTGTCAAATGTGACAGAAACTATAACGTAAATGTTGTTTACCAAAATCTCATGCAGAAAATTGATTTTGATCCCTGAAAATTTTGACTTCAGGGTCATTGAGCATTGAGTCTGAAAGTCTAGTGCAAGCCCCGTTATTGCCGAATTCCTACAACGTATTGTAACAAAGTCCATTTCGTACACGAAATGGAGTCTTTATTGTTCAGTTACGATTTTTCTCCAATGATAATATTGATTTTGTTTACTGTGAATGAACATTAATTTAATAAACTACACTTTTCTCGATAAAAATTTTAAAAAATGTTTAAGATGTTTAGATGAATTAATTGCCGAATTCCTACAAATTATCAAACCAAAGTCCATTTCGTACACGAAATGGAGTCTTTATTGTTAAAGAATGAATTGTTCACACAGATAAAGATGATTAAAAGCATAAATTTAAAAAAATGATCCTTTATTTTCGGGCAAGTTCAAATGGATTCGGGCAAGTTGAAAATCCATGTTGTCTGCCCGAAGGGGCAAGTCCTAAAAAAAAATTATCGTGAAGGCTGCTGTAAACATGAAGTCAGATTCTATAAACTTGATATATGAAAAACAAAATGCACAATCACACTATATAACATCATGTGTGATAAATTTTATTTTGTTTTGTGTAATTGTATATATTTATGGTGGAGTTTTTTTTTACTTATTTATTATTGTTATTATTTATCTTATTGTACAACGCCATTGAATATGTAATATAGAAATGGGCGTTTAATCAAATTAAGAAGTTCAAGTTGAATGATAAGACTAGTTTCACAGAGACCCATCTATATACATAGTTAAAAAAATAGATCATAAAATTCCTAAATTTCATGATTTTGGCAGATTTTACTCAGAAAAAAAACACCTTCTCTCGACCCAACTCCTGAGCTTCAGACTCAGTAATGAATACTTTCACCCATACTTATTTTAGTTTCCATTTTATATTAACTTACTTTTTAGCCTGCCTTTGGCTAAGGGCTACATGAACTACAGCTTTAAGCATTGACATCTTGCAAACAAAGACAAACACACATTATAAACTAATCAAACAGCTAAGACAATGTGCAAAAATCAACAGTTTCCAATTCCTTGAGGAGAGATTTTTATTTGCCCATTAAAAATCATTACCTGGCAACTAAAGCTTGCAAATATCCGTAATCATGAAAGGGTGGGTGTGGCTTAAAAGACAATTTCTGGCAAACATCTTTTAAAGCTAAAACTCACAGGCTGGTAATGATACAAGATTGTACTATTCATGCGCATGTATTAGAGTTATACATATAATGATACCAAGAATGTTTCTAACAGTTTTGCCACATGCATTATGTCATCATTTAAATCAACACAATATCTTATTTCTATATTATAGGTACACAGTAAGAAGTGGGTGAATTTTGAGTTGTGCTCCACATTTAGAAGTGGGTGAATTTTGAGTTGTGCTCCACATTATCACTCGCCCATATAAATTTTTACTAGTCCTCAGTTGAGGGCAAGTGGGCTAAGGCAACCCCCAACACTAGATATCCCTTTGTCGGAACAAAGAAAACAGTTCACCTAGCCCAACTATATAAATAAAACACTTTAACAAGCCCAAAATTTTTTTACAAGTCCTCAGAATCAGCCTAGTAGGTTAAGGCAATGACTGTGACACCCCTACACTAGATACACCAATGTCAGAGCAAAGAAAACCAGCTGAACTCTATAGAACACCTAGAGTACAACAAAAGTTCACATTTCTACAATTTCAAAGCAATTATGTGGTTTCTGTAGTAAAAAATGTCTCAGGTAAATACATACAGAGAGAGAGTTTCCAGACTGGTTCCAAAAACTCTTCATAAACTAAGACTGGTTTCAGGTAAATATATATAAATATATATAACGTGACAGAATGGTTCACTGATTTCTGGCAGCAGTTCTGATTGTAATGATAGGTAACCAGTCTGGAATTCTAAACATTCTTAAACATGAAAAGTACACTTAATATCTAAAGCGCCTGACTCAAGTAAAGGAAACAAGTCAAACAACCTATCTTGAGCTGATGAAAAACATCTATTTATCTAGTATCTATTTTGATATCAGTATTTGTATCTATGTGCTCTATGTTTCTCTTGAAAACCTTGAAATACTGCACCCAGAAACATTTGAAAATTTTATACGAAAAAAACATTAACAGAGCAATCAAGAGGCAAGTGGTGGGGGGGAGGTCTAGACCAATCCTAAGGAATTTTTCCAATAATTTGTTAATCCTTTTTAATAATAGGATCTAAACGATATTAGAAAAGCAACCAGGAAATAAATGAGTCTTTGGCTACAAAAGACAATAAACTGGAGCTCTTCCTGTAATACATATTCAACATATCTAATATCTGCATCAATTTAATAAAATTATCATTATCTGTATCAATAAACCTGACCATGGGTATATGAAATCATTTATCTTTACAGATCTAAAGTAACTTTCACTGACCCTGGGCTTCAGAGAGGTAGGTTAAGGTGATAACTGAACAAGTGCAGTTCATTTAAAAGGCACCATTGAAAAAAATCAAAACCATTTGGTTAAAAAAAATTCAGAACTTTACAGTAAGGTAACTACTTGATAGGTATCCCAAAATGCAGTATTATTGTAGACTGTGTAGCACACAAATATAGGACAAAAACCATGTTTCCTAACAAACTTTAAATCTGATCAGTTATCATATCTTTCATCATAAGAAGGTACCTTTAAAGAAATAGCGTTTTACACAGTGGTAGTAATACTTTAACTTTGAAAATTGATATGAAAATAAATATCTTTCAATACTTTGTGAGTCATACTCATAGGAATGATTCAATGTAGAGAATTGAAAATAAGACGTAGATTCATGGATACCTATAGTGTATATAGACAGACCAGCAGTTTTAGCTTTAAACTTTCAAGTACTAGCCCTATTATAGGTCAAATATCAGCTAGCCCTATCACATCAATTATTAACAAGTAAATCTGTGAGCTAATGCTCACTAGTGATACCCCCGCCAAAATCTAAAAATATGCGACAAACAGGAAGTAGATGAGCAAGGAGCATGAAATCGCTTTACACCACATGGGACTATGGGATGAAGCAATATGCAAAGTATTAGACTGCTGCATGTTATAGTTGCTGAGAAAACTGCGACGGAAATTTCGTAACGGACGGACGGACGGACGCACGGACAAGGGTAAAACAGTATACCCCCCTCTTCTTCGAAGCGGGGGTATAATAATTTCCACACAGTACCATGTTCAAGCCAAGTTGGTTAATGCTAAGACTGTAATGGAACTGACAAGAGATTGATCAACCAGTTGTTTTAAACCCCATTTATAAGATAAAGTCAATTAACTTATGTGAAGCAGGAAATTTCACAAAACCATGAGTACTCTCTACCATACCCAAACACACTTTCCAACATGCTACAAGGACATAGAGTTTTTCAATTTCAAGTACAGACGGATTGTCTTAGTAATTGAGAACATTTCAGTCAAATAGAATTAAATTAAGTATCTAGCAAAAAGGACAACATTTTTGATTATATAAAACTCTCAAGTATAACCTTGAACATGATAATACAAGGGTTAAAGGTCAAAATTATTCAAATCCTGAGATTCTTGATTTTTCTTAATTCTGGTTGCACTTACATAGGAACAGAACATTTTCAGGTACCAAATATCCTGTAATTCAGTAGCCTGTTCAATTACACAAAATGTTACAGAACGTTCCGTAACGATACATTCGGAACCCCTCGGCCATTCGCTGCAAATAATCTTATCTAATACACAAATATGCGATTGATAAGGCAATGAGTCATGTTTCAAAATTTACGGACTAAAAACGAAACATCACTCATTGCCTAAACGATCATATATTAGTTTACTTCATCACCGGTAGTTTCAAAATAGCGTCTAAATAGGTCCGAGATTAATCGCAGTGAATGGCTGAGGAGTTCCGAATGTATCGTTAGGGAACGTTCTGTAACGTTTTGTGCAATTGAACAGGCTACAGGACTAGTCCAGAAAAATCTCCCCCCATGTATAATACAGATTCTAAATGTAAATCTTTCAGTCAGCCACAATTAAATCTCTATTACTTAGCCTAAATAAAGAGGTTATCAAAGATAAACAAAGGTTTACATACCTCCACCTGATCGCCTTCCTTATATTCTGGTTTCTCTGCTAGTTTAGACGGTTGTGGTCTAACTTCTGTAAATTTAACAGTTCTAGGTGGCTGCCAACTGTAAAAGACAATAGTAACTTCAATCAGTACCATTGGTCAACGTTTTTATAATAATGCCAACTATAAAAGACAATAGTAACTTCAATCAGTACCATTGGTCAACGTTTTTTATAATAATGATAGTGTATAGGTTTAAAAAAATATATTTTATATTCTGTGCTATCACAAGTAAAAGGGAGCTACACAATCTCCGTAAACAGATATCTTGTAGAGCATTGTCGTACACGATCTCTACTATCTCAAAGGAGGGTCACATCAAGATGACCTTGATGTCGACTAATCAATGCGTAGCTTTCATCTAGACAAAACACTATCAATAACATTTTGATTTTGTAATTCCTATTTTTAGACCAAGGCTTGCAAGCTAATTTAACAACGATATTATTCACAGTCTGCAATTGGACAGCTCATTTCAAATTGCGTGACTTAGACGATGTAAACAAGTTACGTATCATAACAAAGTCGACATTGATGAAAAAAGGTCACCTGAACGTGACCCTCATTTGAAAAAGGCCAGATCTTAATTAGCCAGTAGGCGAGCAGACAATTTTACATCAGGTTTTAATCAGATTGGGAGCTACTGAAAAAATACAATCATCACCTTAATCAACTAGTCTGAAGTCCCGGACTAGTGAAAATTGTTTCGAGCTAGTGAATATCATTTATTTGATATAGACAGGCTAAATGATAATTTTTATCTGAACTACATAACATTATAAAATAAGCAAGTGCTCCTGAAAATTTAAGGCAATGGTGTAGATGAATAATTTGTTAAAAGTGGGATCCCAATACTAGAATCATTGACTCTGATTTCACATTAATTTCACCCGAGATAGATAAAAGGGGAGAAATTATACAAAGAGGAAAGAAATGGAATAAACTAAAAGGGAAGGAGACAAAAAGGGGCACAGTGGATGACCCTACTATTCTGGTTCAAGCAATCACCACATGAGTTATCATAAAGAGGATAATTATACAACCAGTCATATCTTTAACAACATAATCTACAATTAACAATAAATGTCGTCCATTTGCCCTAAGGCCCTCTACTTTAGTTCGGGGATATTGCAACTGCCAGTAAACATTTAGTTCGGGCAAGTAAAATATAAAGCTAGTTGACGATAAAGTGGAGCCCTGTGTTAAAGACAAATTTATCAACTTACTCATTTTCGAAGGACACAGTGACATCATCTTCCTGAATATTTTTTATATATCCCTGAAATAAATTTAAAAAATACTGCAGTCTAAACTCAGATATGATAAAAAAGAACACTCCACTACTTTTCAACATTGACTTTAACAAGAAGAGATGGAATAAAAGCAATAATCTTAAAGAATTGACATTCTTTTTTTTACTGGATTTAACCCCGTGTCAACAAAATTTAGGTCATTTTACTGGCACGAGATTTCAAATCCCGACGCGCTACCAGCTGCCCTATCGACCCAGGTTGTGAGTTGAAATTCAAAGTGTTACTTATTAACAAATTCTGGTAATACTCAGCTAACGCCAATTTAACAGAGGAAGAAGGATCAACATTGCAGTCTCTCAGTTAAACATTAACTGTAGAGAATTGAGTCATGTAGCAGGTAGTTCTGACGTCACAAACTCCCAAGATAAAGGGACTTGTGGGTTAGAAGGTAGAATTTAGGCTTGCACAAAGTCCTTTATAATGACTAAGGGTGTAACGATATACAGTGGGATGGTATATTGTAACTTTTCTTCGCGGTACCGTTCACAACACGACGTCTGTCCTGTATGGCATTTTCCCAAACCCATATTCAAGAGGAGTAAGTCTTTTCATATTAATGGCAGATGTTAAATTCAAATTGGCTCTAGCCTCATTTAAATCAAAGATATAGATGCATTATGGCTTTAGGGAAGAAAATGACAGTGAAAAAACATCATCTTATACAACATGCAGACACTGCTATGTTGATGTTCCTTATAAAACAGGCATTACAACTTGTATGGCCACACATATGAAAAGGCATCATGCCCACGTATTTGAATGGTATCTAAAAAAAGTCCTGACTTTCTAAACAATATGTATTGTGATACGTATTGTTTAGTGAAACCTGTACCGCGATACGTATCGTATCGTGAGATTAGCATATTGTTACACCTTTAATAATGACCCACCATAACTTGCTTCACATTGTGACGATATTCTGGTATGGAAAAATCAATGTAAAAACAAGTTATAGTGAGTCTTATATATATATAAATAGGGCTAGCTGACACAAGTCAAGTCAGTACAGGACTACCAGATAGCATCAATCTATTTCTGAAGTTTGTCACTAATTTGACTAATATTGAACATGTTCATTTAAACTTTGACCCCTTTCTGGAGAGTGGAGTCAATAACTTCCAGTTTTGGTTAATGATGAACCATGAGAACTAATACAGTATTCATTATAGTCAACCCATAGAGTTGATCAAGACAGTGCAGTACACTCGACGATTCAAGTAGATGTACAATAGACAAGTCAGGGGGCTGGTACCAGCTCAGCATAGCCAGAATTGTTTAACCCCTATCCGGTGAAATAAACATAAATAACAACAATAAAATTCTAATATTATTCCAGTTATAACACTAAGTTTTTTCTAGGATTCACTTGTACGACATTAATCTCATTAACACTAAAACGAAACTAATCTAGTGGGAGTGAAATAATAATCTAAGATAATGGGAGTCCAAAACTTTGTAAATTTTCTACTTTATTATTCATTCTCATTGTTTATTTACAATTCAATACCTCAAATGCAGAAACGTATATCAAATACCATCTGGCTTAACTTAAATAAAAACCCGTTGGTAGGTAAAAATCATCAACAAATATCAAAGGACAGGTTTGTTTTCGGAAAATAAACGAAACAAAACAGAAAGTTACGAAGATTCCAGGCCGCGTGATCTTGGTGAATTTGGACGGTTCTACACCAATATTGCGATCGTAAATATCGCAATATGTGAGTCATATCATTCATACAAATATTATAGAACAGAAATACACTAGATGTCGATACAATGTCAAACGTTACCTTGTAATAAGCACCACTGCTCCCTCGTACTTCGACCGCTAGATCTTCCATTTTGAGACAAAAGTGCGTTCTGGGAAAACCGGGTACTAGTTCCTGGCCCTTAGATACCAATGCTAAGCGTCCGGGAAGAACGGGTACCAACCACTAGTTATAGACGGGTTCTAAATTTATTAAAAATGTCGAAAAGTTGTACAAATTCAATTTTGTAAAATTATACTTTTGACCACTCAAATCTTTTGAGCGATTTAGTTTTATGCTAAACTTGACATAAAATCAAGGAGTCAAAACAATTGCCCGTCAGGACAGCCAAGTGATAGAAAGCTCGAATTCAGATTTTTGTGAACCAGTCTATTAATTTCCAATATGGCGTCCTAGTTATTTTCGACCGCAAGTAATAATCTATTTTCTGGTAAAAGTCATTGTCAACACATTACCAAAATGATTTCTGCGAATTTATTGAGGTATTTATGAGTTTGTAAGATAAAATTTTACATGAGTTTAATAGTGTGTATCAGATTAGCTGTGATTGTGGTGATTGGTATTGCGTAAGATGTCGGTGATGACGACATCGTCCTTTAGTCGAATCGCACCCAAGTATTTATGTATCTGATTTTCTTTCCTTTTTTAAGGATGGCATGCATACAGTGACAACTGATAAATTAAAGATTTTATTTGCTTGTAAAAATGTACAACATCATCATGGTGGCCAGAATGTCATTAATGTCAAATTTCAGTTATGTAACTTGTAAGTTAGCTGTACTGTAGCTATATGATCTGATGGTTCCAGTTTGTTCATGTCATTGTTTACTTACCTGATCACTATATATTTATGAGGATATTTATATGAGACCTCTTCCTAAGCCTGCTTATCTACAAGCTTATTTCCTCATTAACATGTAGCTGATGTATAAAACTAGCAAAGACAGGTCATTTTTTATCTTTAAGAAATATACCTAATGTTATACATCATTTGAAAGAGCATTTTAAATGCAGATCAATGCACTTTATTTTAAAGAAATACTACTTGGAGTAAAAAAGTTATGGCATTTTTAAGTTGCCATGGTTAACAAAAACATGAGGTGAAAATAAGGACACATGAAGTCTCTTTGCAAAGTACATATATTTATTGTCAAAATAAACACAAGGTGTCACAAGGAGCTCATAATGTTAACATCAAATGAAAGACAAATTAAAATTTAGACCAAAGCACTTTAAATTATGTGTCAATCACTAAGGAAAACAAAGTAATTGTATTTTAAAGTTACCATGGACATTGAAATATGTGCTGTGACAACAATTTATGGTTTGCCCAATACATTAGTCTATGAAATAAGTGGTTTTCTGAACAGCTCATTTTTAAGAGCAAGCACAATACCTCATTCACAGAATTTTGGTTCACCCTCCCCCCCCCCAAAATAAGTTGGTTCCCGAATTAAAATGTGGTTGTCCCGGGCAACCATTCACCCTCAGTTTTGTAGACTGCATGTTGCCATTGCAGTTTTATCATATTCTTGTAAGAAAATATCATTTTTCAATGTCATAATAATTTTTATTAAAAAAATTGTGTCGCTGCAAATTATTATTGAATCAACAAGACAAAAATCTTTATTTTAGATAAATATGATTTTGTAAGATTGTCATGGTAACAAAACTGTAAACACAATTTGGTGTCTACAAAGTGATTTTTATAAAAAATCTAAACACTACTGTTTTTTACAGAATACTGCAAATTTAACAAATTTTCACTTTTCTACATTCACAAATATTTTAGATCTTCAGTTTGATAATCCTGTAGCAGCTTGTAAAATTACAAAATATCATGGAATTCTGGGTAAGCCGGAACCTGAAAACACAAGAAAAAAAGTCTAGTTTGTTTCTTAATTGATTTTATTATGATGTACGTATGTTAAATAGTTGATTGTCATTGATAATTATGATAAACTTTAATACAAATTAACAAAAGTATCAACAAGTAAATCTGTGAGCTAATGCTCACTAGTGATACCCCCACCAAAATCTAAAACAAGAGCTCCGCTGGGCGGGGCATTATACGCCCGTGTGCAGTCCATGCTGTGTTCTATCTCATATGAAGTCCCTGTGACCTTGACCAATGACCCCGGGATCTCAGAATAGGTCCCATCCTTAACTGGAAGGCTATCCAAAGCAAAGATTTTGAAACCTAGGTACAGCCATGGTTGAGTTATCACCGACACAAAGTTTTCCCATACAAACTTCCAGTGACCTTGACCCTGGGGCCTCAGAACCAAAAATACCAAAGGGCTATCAACACATTACATCTTGACAAATGGGCTGATTCACATAAAATTTGGTTAACCTAGGTACAATCATTGTTTAGTTATTGTTCGGACAAGGGTTTTCCATATGATGCCCCTGTGACCTTGACCTTTGACCCAGTTTTGACCCAAAACCAATTGGGAACATCCTTGACACATGGGCTACCCTCACATAAAATTTGGTGAACTAAATTCATGTTACTTATTAAATATAGCATTATTTCCATTGTTTGCCATTTTGACTTTATTAACATATTTATTGAACATTTGAAGTCACTGCTTGGTAATTTGATATCTTCTGGATGATGGTTTAAACTTGACCCAGGGGCCCCAAAACCAATAGGGAACATCCTTGACCCATGGGCTACTCTCACATGAAATTTGGTGAACCTAGGCACAGTCATTGTTGAGTTACTACACGGACAATGTTTTTCAATATGATGCCCCTGTGACCTTGACCTTTGACCCAGGGGCCCCAAAACCTATAGGAGATAACCTTGACACTTGGGCTACTCTCACATAAAAATTTGTGAACCTAGGTACATTGGTGGTTCAGTTATTGTCTGGACTAGGTTTTTCGATATGATGCCTCTGTGACCTTGACCTTTGGGCCTGGTGCACCAAAACCTATTGGGAACATCCTTGACACAAGGGCTACATTCACATAAAATTTTGTGAACCTAGGTACAGGCGTTGATGAGTTATTGTCCGAACAAGGTTTTTCAATATGATGCCCCTGTGACCTTGACCTTTGACCTAGGAGCCCCAAAACCAATAGGGCATACCCTTAACACAAGGGCTACCCTCACATAAAATTTGGTGAACCTAGGTACATTGGTGGTTCAGTTATTGCCTGGACAAGTGTTTCATTGTTTGCCATTTTGACTTTATCAACATATTGATTAAACATTTGAAGTCACAGCTTGGTAATTTGATATCTTCTGGTTGAAGGTTTAAACTCAACCTGTTTCCTCAAAACTGATAAGGTATATCCCTGACACATGGGCTACTCTCACATGAAATTTGGTGAACCTAGGTACACTCATTGTTGAGTTATTACCCGGACAATGTTTTTCAATATGATGCCACTGTGACCTTGACCTTTGACCCAGGGGCCCCAAAATCAATAGGGCATATCCTTGACACATGGGCTACTCTCAGATAAAATTTGGTGAACCTAGGTACATTGGTGGTTCAGTTATTGCCCGGACAAAGTTTTTCCATATTATGCCACTGTGACCTTGACCTTTGAACCTGGGGCCCCATAAACCTATAGGGCACATCCTTGACACATGGGCTACCTTCACATAAAATTTGGTGAACCTAGGTACAGTCGTTGTTGAGTTATGGTCCGGACAAGGTTTTTCAATATGATGTCCCTGTGACCTTGACCTTTGACCCAGGGGCCCCAAAACCGACCGGGGACATCCTTGACACATGGGCTACTCTCACATAAAATTTGGTGAACCTAGGTAGATTGGTTGTTAAGTTATTGTCAGGACAAGTTTTTTCCCATATGATGCCACTGTGACCTTGACCTTTGACCCAGGGGCCCCAAAACCAATAGGGAACATCTTTGACACATGGGCTACTTTTACATTAAATTTGGTGAACCTAGGTACATTGGTGGTTCAGTTATTGTCCGGACAAGTTTTACCTATTTTAAGTCCCAGTTCCTTGACCTTTAACCCTGGGGTCTCAAAATCAATAGGGAACCTCCTCCACCCAAGGGCTATCCACACATAAAATTTGAGGAACCTAGGTATATCCTTTCTTAAGTTATCATCCGGACAAGCAATTGTCCACGGACGGACAGACGGACAGACGGACAACAGCATAACATAATACGACCGTTTTTTCAAAACGGGCGTATAAATATGCGACAAACAGGAAGTAGATGAGCAAGGACAATGAAATCGCTTTACACCACATGGGACTAAAGGATAAAGCAATATGCAAAGTTTTAGGCTGCTGCATGTTATAGTTGCTGAGAAAACTGCGACGGAAATTTTGTAACGGACAGACGCATGGACGCATGCACGGACAAGGGTAAAACAGTACACCCCCTCTTCTTCGAAGCGGAGGTATAATAAATCACTATCTATTGTACTAATGATGATGGGAACTAATTAATCTTGTATGTTGGAGTATAAAATGACAGAAACAGAATGATTTGGCATAGTGATAATTGGGAAATGACTTAAAGGAAATAACATATTGGGGCAGTAAAAGCACCACAATCAATGAATATAAACTGAACACTGATAAGCAAGAAATCACAGATTATATTCAAAAGTTGAACTCATTTTTTTTTCATCTTACCGGTATTTTTTTCCTGGATATAACAGCTTACTACTAAAAAAGTTCAATATACATATTGTACACAACAACAAGAACTCGTGCCATTTTTGCAAAAAGCTTCTCTTCTAAATCTAACTATTTTAAGGTAGAATTTCCTAAATGTTTGAAAGTGATAAAGTGGTAAAATGTCATTCAATATTGAAGGCTTGGAATTTCATGAAATATTATGTCAAATTTCAAGATCCAGATTCCAAATGATAATGCTTATTGTGAGTATGTTGGTTTTGACAAGTTATTAATATCTTGCTCCTAGTGAACAGAGTACATTGTATATGAGTTTTCAACCACAATTTAAATCAGAAGGATCATACATCATGCCTCAAAACGTTAGGCTAAGTTTTGCATAATTAAATTATATAAAACAAGGTTCTAAATAATAAAATAATGTTTTTTTTTTCAATTTTTTATTGAGCATCTCACCTGAAGACCTTGATGATGTTTACAACAATCTCTGCTTGAAAGAGCTGGAGGCATACACTAGGAGTGAGAGGTGGGTGCCCACTGTTTACAGAAGGGTCTGTCACAGTAACAAAGAGATGTCTTGAGGTGAACTGCAACAACATAAATAATCTTAGACATAAAATTTTGTGATAATACCCTTGAATTATGTTTAACATTAAGCGAATCTAAAATTTCATGGAAATTTAGCAACTTGACATCATCAGCCAGTCAATGGCATAGGGATTCAGGTCCATGAAAATTAAGTTTGTTACAGATCTCTTCAAACGGCTATATAGTATAAAAATAAATATTGCTGTATCAATATGAAGCAAGTTTGATGCTAACAATTCATTCTGTATTCTATCACATAATTTTCATCGACACTCACAACAATCGTAGGAGGTCCTAATTTCGTCCCTGACCTAATTTCGTCACCCCACCTTAATCATTAAAAGCATTAAGCAATACTAAAATTTAAGTAATATTTTTCATAAACTCACTAAAATAAGCTTAGAATCCCGTTTTTAGCTCGAAATCTTAACGTAGGGCGGAGCAACGTTGTAGGCGGAGCTAAACCTGCACTGATTGTGATTTTACACTACCAGAAAACATGTCAATATTTAAAATGGTGGAATTTCGATTTTTTTGTCATAAAATTGTTGAAGAAACAACACATATTGGAGGTAAAAGATCTGATTATTTAATATAAATAAATAAACGGAGATTTGCTTCACAAAAATTAAGAAAAAACTTATTTGCATTTTGCAGTGTTGATTTTTGGACCTGCTCTAAAAGTCGTCTGCATTTATACCCAGTCTTGTAAGATCGTGTTTACTGACGTAATTTTATAGTAAATGTGAAAGTCTTTAAGTAGCTTGCACTTACTATGAGAGCTGTGGAGAACGGAGTTCTATATGCACGTCTGTACAGAGTGAGTTTCCAAAGCCAAGAGAACGAGGAGCGGGTTCTACAGCCAGACGGTTGACGGAGCTTGCTTCTGATTGGTTGTTCAGTGCGCGTGCCAGGTTCTGACTTCCCATTGGTTGATGGACCAGGTCCTGTCTTCCTATTGGTTGATCAATGGCTGGCTGCTACCAATTAAGCAAGCACTTGTCCAAGACTGGTTACCACTACACTCTTCCCCGTCCTAAATGGTTGGAGGTTTTCCCTACCCCAAGTAAATTTAGAAAAACCAAATTAAATACCCAAATTTAATTCAAAAGCTAACAAGATAATAATTTTTACTAAGTGCCAAAATGAATACCCAAATTTAAGTCAAAAGATAATAATGCAGGGATTTGACATTATTGCCCAATATCATCACTAATGAGAACACCCCAGGAAAAGTAATCAAGGTTTCAGCATAAAATTTAACCAATAATCAGATTTATGAGGGGGCTGAGGAACCTGAGAGAGATGTACCAAGGGTGAAGTCCTAAAATAGTAAGGATTGTGATGACCATATAACTTAGCCCCAAAAATGTCCAAAAATTCCCCAAAAATAAAAAACACCGAAAAACCTATCCCACTAGAAACCATACAACCTGGTAGCATTCTCAAAGGATAGATGGATTAACTCCTCTAACTTTATGCCCTTTTTATCAGCCACCAATTTGCCAACATCTCCTAGGAATAAAGGATGATTACACCCTAAATCCGATCTAGGTGAGAGGTACGGTGCATCGGTTTCCAGCAGAATACGATCATTCGGGACCCTTTTTAGACCCAATATTTTGTCTTGAGAGAATGACTTGACCCCTGCTGTAAACCCAAAATAACAGTTTCTGAAATAACCCAACCATCCCTCCACGTCAGAGACAGAGCCCCCAAAACAGTGAAGGTGGATTAGCTGAGCTTTACCACAATAATCGCGAGCAATGTCAAACACTTTACTATAGAGTTTGGCACCCTCTACGGTATTGTTACCACGTATGTGCAGGACAAGGGGCCTGTGAGTAGTACAAAAACGGCCTAAAAAGGAATGAAGAAACCCTTCCTGTTCAGCTAAAGGAACGTGAGTTTCTGTCATATCTAAACCCACTTCTCCCAGGGCTACCACCCTTGAATCCGTCAATAGACTAGCAAATTGTCGTTGCTTGTCTTCTGAAAATGACCTGATTTGACGGGGATGAACGCCCAGAGATATCTTAACCAAAGGGTTAGATGACAATTCTGTTGGGAAAGTACCGGGGTCACAGAAATTAGCCACTACACCCATTAACCTGATTGGATGGGAGGGAGTAACTGGAGGACTAAGGTTCAGGAGCTTATCTAAGTCCTCACACTTAGGAGACCCAAGAATCCGTTTACTTAACCTGTCTACATGCATGTGGCTATCAATGCAAGCTAGAAAATGAGGCATATTACCCTTACTGACTGTTGGATTTAACCTGGATTTACTTTCAGCCAACAGGTTAGACTTTCCCTTACCTGCCTTACTTTGATTAGCAGACACAGGCTTCAATGGTGGTTCAGAAGTAGACACCAAACCCCGGCGTTGTTGCTTAGGCACTAAATTAAGCAAAGCCAACAGAGAGCGCCAGTGTAGCAAACAGGCCGTGGAGTTTAAAGGTGCTAACCTAAACCCATCGACCGGGGTAGACCAACCCTTAAACTTGCAAATGGCTGAAAAGTAACACCCATATGCCTCACTGACAGGGGTATTGACCTGGATAACCTTGGACTTATTCAATATGTCTACAAGACCATCCAACCCTTTGCCAGCATTATCAGGGACCATTTCACTTAACTTGAGGAGAAAGGAGACTTGACCTACCATGACTTTCTCTTCTACCTCAAATTTAGCCTTACTAAATGACCTGAAGCACCCAGGAAGATGTCTAGAGACTGCATGCTGCCTCAATAGACGGGCCTTGTAGGTGCACTCTAAAGCAGGGCAATGCGAAATTTTAGTTTTCCTAGTTTTGGAACTCACATTTTCCTTATCCTGGTTTTCCCCCTTTTTTGAAACTACAGCAGGAGAAGGAGGTGCCATATTGACATCTGAAGTAGCAGTGTCACATGGTGGGTCAGTGACCACACACATGGGTGCAGGGGCATCCTCGGAAGGTGAGCTCATTAGTAGAGACTCCATTTTCTCGAGGAGCTGGTCAGTTGTCTCAGCGGCATCCTCCTGAACCACAGTCAGATTTGGGTTGTCTTGCAACCTCACATCCTTAACCATATCAGTAGGAACATCTTGGATGACCTTGACCTTTGGCACGCTAACCTTGTTCTTTCTACGATTCTTATGGGGCATGTTTTTAAGAATCCATGAATTAGCAAGGAAAACTGAAGCGCTGAGTTGGGCTTGCTCTACCCAACGCCAGTTTCCCTTACGGACAGCTAACTGGTATGCCAAAATAGCTAACCGTTTAAACTCCCCCTCAGGTAACCCCTTAGCCATGCCTAGAGTTTCTTCAAAGAGAGTTTTGGGTGGGATTAAACAACCCTTCACCAACTTCTCTTCAGTGACCTTAATAACCTCCATTATAAAAATTACCTGAAATAATCAAAACAACAAAATCAAATACATTAAGTGCCTTGACATAATCTACAAATGTAACTATCAATGCCCAAGGAGTCAGCCGCGGTAATGTTTACACAAGCACCATGGTACCACTCCGAGCAATCATCACATTGTATCATGAATTCTCCCCGGTATGGTTTCCTACAAACACAATAAATGACAGAATCATGGGATTCTTTTGGCTGTGGAACAAGTTGTTCCAGCCTTTTCGTGCCATCCATGTATTTCTGGAGCCAAATAGGGAGGGACCTGTCAAGACATAATTTCATTTTATCATGATGGGCCGTGAATATTGAATTTTTGAGTTTAATTTTATAAAGTGTTGGAGAAATTTTCAAGACTATTATGCCTGGCCCTTTCCAAACAGGAGATAGTTTTTTGCTTTTTCCTTTAGGTATGCCAGAGTTAAGAACATAAACTAAGTCTCCTAGAGCATATGGCTTCTCCAGGACCCTTAGATCATGATCCCTTCTCATGTGATCCTGACTACATTTCAGAGTTTCCCTAGCAGTTTTATGGGCAAGCTTAATTTTTTCCTCCAACCTGGCTAAATACTCATCCTGTGTTCCGCCCTCCCCAGCTTGGACTTGGATCAGAGGATAGACCAAGTCAGCAGGTTGGGATACCTCCCTTCCCAGCATTAGTTTGTTGGGAGTGAATCCAGTCACCCGATTAACGCATGATCGGAGGGCTCCCGCTATCTGGGGTAGGTAGATATCCCAAGTATTAGGAGATTTTTGGACGAAACACCGCACAGAGTCCATCAAGGTTCTATTAAATCTTTCTACTTGGCCGTTCCCAGATGGCCTGTATGGGGTAGTTCTAGTTTTATGAATTTTCATAATTTCACATAATTTGGTAAACAATTTACTTTGAAAATTACTGCCTTGATCACTAAATATTTCCAACGGATAGCCAAATCTACTAAAAAAGTTATCAATCAAGGCTTTGGCCGTGACTTCTGCCGTCTGTGAAGGCAACGGAATACATTCAACCCATTTCGTAAACTGATCTACAACCATGAGTACGTATTCATTACCATTCTCAGTGCGAGTCAAAGGTCCCAAAAAATCTATGTGAACTTTATCTAGAGGGGCACCAGCATGGAAAATTTTGAGTGGACTTTTAGATATCCTATTTGGTTTTTTACTTTGGTTACATGGGCCACAGGAGGTCACGTACCTACGAACATCAGATTTAAGGCCATGCCAAAAATATTTCTGAGTTAGTTTGGAAATGGTCCGCGCCACTCCCTGATGGCCTGCGCTAGGAATATCGTGATTGAGTTCTAGTATTTCGGGTCTTAATGACTCAGGTACAACCAAAACTCTATCATGGTCCTCAAGGTTTTCCTTCCAAATTACCCCATCTATCAAGATAAAAAGTTCTTTGTTAATCCAGTAATACCTAGCTGCTGGACTAGCCTGTATAAGAGAACCTTGACTTGGTATGGTTCCATTTATGAGCCAATCCGACAAAAAGGCAAGATCTGGATCTTTTTGTTGAGATTCAATTAATTTATTTCTATCAAAACCCCAATAACTCAGACCCTGGTCAGATGTTTTATCAGAAACGGCCAAGACCTTAAATTCGTTCTCAGAGCAGGGTACACCACCAGGAAGGGTTATCTCAAAATGTGAGTGGATACAAGATTCACCGTCATTTATCATTGTAACCCCGTCAGTGGTTCCCAGTTGGGAGACCGTGGGTTTATCGCAAATAGGCACACCCCTGGCCAAAGGCAAAACATCGTCTACCTCTGAGGTAAACTCAGACCAGGATTTGTGCATCCTCTTGCAATAAGCACAGCCCCCGCATGGTAAATTTTCAATACCCTGCCCCAACTTAAAGTTATTACACACCTCAGCATCAGTCAACCTAGACAAGGCATCTGCATTGGCATGTCTTGAGCCGGGTCTATGTTTCACTTCCATGTCATATTGACTGAGTTCTTCTAACCACCTAGCAATCTGGCCTTGTGGATTCTTGAAATTCAACAACCAAACCAGACTACTATGATCGGTCCGAACAATGAAAGGTCTACCCAGCAAGTAATGCCTGAAGTGCCGTGTTAACCTAACCACTGCTAATAATTCTAACCTAGTTGTACAGTATTTTCTCTGTTCACATGAAAGCGAGAAACTACTGTAAGCTATTACTTTTTCTTCCCCATTTTGAATTTGAGATAATTCCCCGCCAATAGCCACCCCTGAAGCATCAGTGTCCAAAATGAAATTACCCTCGCTATTAGGAAGACTCAATACAGGCGGAGATATCAATGCCAGCTTTAAGTCTTCAAAAGCCTGATTTTGTTTTTCACCCCAGTGGTATGGTTTGTTACCAGTCAACTCATACAAAGGTGCGGCCAACTCAGCAAAGTTCTTAATGAATGTCCTGTGGTAGTTGGCCAAACCCAGGAACTTTTCAACTTCCTTGCTATTTTTGGGAAATTCCCAATTTTTTAAAACAGCAATGGAATCTTCACTTAACTGTATACCCTTACCCGACACAGTACGGCCTAAGAAATCAACTTGAGTTTGAAAGAAAATGCATTTTTTAGGTTTAAGCTTCAATTTGTAATTTCTTAACCTTTTAAACACTCGTTTTAAATTTTGTACATGATCTTCGAAATTCTTACCCAGTACCAAAATATCATCCAAAAAGGCCAAAACTATATTCCAGGTAAGACCTCTAAGAACTAAATTTATAACACGAGCATAGGTTGCCGGTGCGTTGCAGAGACCAAAAGCTAATTTAACAAATTCAAATAAGCCGTACTTTGTGGTAAAAGCTGTCTTTGGACGGTCTTCCTCAGAGATTGGAATTTGCCAATATGCTGAGTTAGCATCCAATTTGGAGAACCATTGGTTTCCGCACAGAGTGTCCATACACTCCTCAATAATGGGTAAGGGGTATACATCCTTAACAGTCACATTATTAAGAGCACGATAATCCACACACCATCGGACAGAACCATCTCTTTTCCTAACCAACACGGGGGGAGAGGCCCATTCCGAAATTGAAGGTTGAATGACACCTGATTTTAACATTTTGTCTAAATGAGCTTCCTCTTCAGAAGCAAAGTAAACTGGTGTCCTACGTAATTTTTGTTTGATTGGCCTTTCATTCCCAGTGTCGATTCGGTGTTGGACTTCCGTGAAACCTCCTAAATCAAACTCATGTTGGGCAAATACATCTTGATATTCTGTGATCAACTGTGCAAATTGTTTACATTGAATTTTGTTCAGATTAGTACACGATTGTTCATACATTAATTTTAGGTGTTCAGGAACCAAAAGATCATTATCAAAATTGTCTAAATCAGGCTGCACAGAACATACCCTCCGACCATTGTCTAATTCCTTAGGAACAGGCAGGATAGTACTGACCACTGATGCATTTGCCACAATTTTGTCTTTCTTAAGGGTTTGTATGTGGTTAGTTACGTTCATGACACAAATGGTTGGATTTCTCCCACCGGTGTGAACAGTTTTCATAACTAAGCACTTACTATCAGGTGACGGTTCTACAACAAATTGTGGTAGAGTATCATCCAATTTACATTCTACATGAGCAACGGAATTTGGGGGTACCACGGTTCGATGAGTTACCCTTACTTTAGATACCCTAGGTTCATCGTCGAGCCCATTTGCGTTCATGGGTATGATTTCGTCATTTATCAAAAATTGGGACTTACTAAGATCTAATTTTGCCCCGTAAGTTTTTAAGAAATCTAAACCTAGAAGCATATCGTCCTCAATTGGGGCAACATACACACATAGAGAGTAAATGCTTTCCCCAACGTGAAGAGATACCGGGCCTACAACGAACCCATACATATCCATTTGTTTCCCTGCCGTATGTAGAGTGACGCCCTTAACGAACTTAGGTTTGGGACTCAATCTCCTGTATAGGGAGTCCGATATTATGGACACTTCAGCAGCTGTGTCTACCACTGCCGCTGTACACAAATCATTTATTTGGACCCCAATTCGGAACATGGAACCTGACCTCATTTGACAGACACTAACTTCATTAGGTGCCGAACCCACATCCCAGGAGTCAATAATAGATTTGTTTGGCCTATTGGAAGATTCATCCCTAGGTTGGGTCGGAGTTAGGCCTCTTCCTCCGACCCTGAGCAGTTTAAATCTTGCTCATAGTCCAAATCATCCCCTTCAAGCATTTGGGACACCCGTTTAAATTTACTTTTATTTGGGCAATTCGCCATGAAGTGTCCCTTTTCCTTACACAAGAAACATTCAAAAGGTTTGGAAGTTTTAGAATTTTGATTCGTGGGGGATATAGATTTTCCGAAAGAAACTTTCTTTGGGCCACTGTATCTGTCTAATTTAGTTTGTAAGTCCCCCAACATCCCTAAAACTTTATCCATTTTAACTTCTAAATTGTCAACTCTGTCCGAAAATTTATTTTGTGTGTTGGGGGGTTGAAAAGTTCGGCCATTTGATCTATTCGTGGTCACAGCTTGAATGGAAGGATTAATGCCCGAATCTTCATATTCATGAAAGTCTGAGTCATCTCCCCTTCCTACAGCTTTGACCGATTTAGATTGACGGCCGAAAACAACTTTCTGATTCAGTTGGAACCACCTTATTTCCTCTAGAGCTGATTGAACTGAATTTGGACGAGTGGGCCCGGTAATAGTGTGGTGTCCGGCCTCCTTGTCCAAGCAACCTTGGCATAGACGCATGATACAAAGTTGTGTCACACGTTCTTGGGGGAGTTCCGGAAATGCCCTATACGCCAGGTCCTCAATCCTATCTGCCCAATCATCCAAGCTTTCATCAGGATTTTGTTTTTCCGTCTGAAATTCGGCCATAAGGGTCTCCACTAAATCTTTTCTACCAAATCTTTTAGTTAGTAGAGTAAGGACATCAAAGAATCTCAGATCCGGATGTCTATCTAGTAAGTTAGAGAAATAATCTGCAGCCCTACCAGACAAACACCACATCATGAGGTCCATTCTGTCCTCACCCCTAAACCCTGCCAGAGAAGCGTAACTGTTAAATTTCCTAATAAAAGTGGTCCACTCACCCTTCCCATCAAAACAAAGGTTTTTGGGGACTGAGAAAGTTCTGGGAGCATTTGCAGCAGCCCTTCTATTCCCGGTGTCCCTGTCTTGTTGACGGTCCCCCCTAAGAACCTCAGCTAGAACCCTGTTGGTTTCCAAAGTGCCCCGAATAAGAGTTTCCATATCCGGGTTAAGACGGCCAACTGGGTCCCTGCTATGCTCTTCCTTAGGAAGGTCGTCTAGGATAGGTGACTGAGAAACATTACTCCTATTCCTCTGCGCTGGGGGTACATAAACTGGTCTAGCTTCCCGTTTCTTGGGTCTAGCACCAAGTAAAGTGTCATCTCCAGCAAGAGTGGAACGTCCAGGAGCATGTGATTTCTCATAGCCTTCAATCAGATCAGTTACATCCTTAATCACTTCCCTAGTTCCCCTTAAATCGGATTCGGTGACCGATTTCATAGGTGTAGATGTGATACCAGACTCCAAAGTGCTAGCCTTGGCATCAATGCCTTGGGCTTGCCTTAACTTATGGATATAGGCATCACTAACTCTATCACCTCTATCTAGATCCACCTCATCCTCATAACTAAAATCAAGTAAATCAAGAATGAGAGGCGTAACCCTAAATTGTTTTATTTCTTCTACATTATGCCGGGTAATTGGTAGATGTCGTCTAAATGTCATTATGTTTTCTGCAATTTTGGGGCCCACACCAGGAATAGTCTGGAGTTCTCTACTGCTCGCCTCATTAATCTTGATTAATTTAAATGTTTGGGCCATTCCGAAAATTTCAATCAAAAAGTGGTCTAAAGAAATATGAATTGATAAAACAGTGAACTGCTGTTAAGATTTAATATCCCGGTCTTACTTCAAATTAAAATAGCTGTTATTTATGAAACGTGACCAGTCCCAGGACAAAGAACCGAGGCCAAGAATTGACAGGAAAGTTATTGACGAAACGTAAACAAGTCCCAGATCACTAAACCGAGCGAAACGTGGGGTGTCTAGATCACCAAGCAATGTCCAAACCCAAACCAGATCACAACAAACGAGCAAAATGATTACTTCTAGATCGCTATGCGAAACAGTAGAAGCGTACCACAATGCTGATTCAAGCGAAACGTGGTCAAATCTGGATTGCAATGAGTGAAACGTAAACAGTACCCAGATCACCCAATAAAGCAAAACGTGGGGTGTCTAGATCACTAAGCAGTGTCCAAACCAAAACCAGATCACAAAAAACGAGCAAAATGATTACTTCTAGATCGCTATGCGAAACAGTAGAAGCGTACCACAATGCCGATTCAAGCGAAACGTGGCCAAGTCCGGACTGCAACCAGTGAAACGTAAACAAAACCCAGATCACCTAATAAAGCAAAACGTGGGGAGTCTAGATCACAAATCTATGCCCAGACCCAAACCAGGTCACAAAAAAATGAGCAAAATGATTACTTCTAGATCGCTATGCGAAACAGTAGAAGCGTATCAAAATGCCGATTCAAGCGAAACGTGGTCAAGCCTGAGCTGCAATATGCGAAACGTAAACTTATTCCCAGATTACAGTACCAAATGAAACGTGGGCAGTCTAGATCATCAACTATCCCTATGCAAACGCTAAGGCACAGTGAACTAACACCTGGGTCCAACCAGATCACGAAACAGCCACAACTGTATATATATAATAATAAGAATGGCAAGACAATAAAGGCTGTCCAAATTGTTTGGACAGACACCCAAAACTAAGTGAGATCTAAGTGGTGGTTGTAAACAAATTATGCAAATACAACCCACTGTAATCACCGTTTATGGGCCAACGAGTCCTATCAAACTGACAAATCAATAAAAATATTACATAAATATTTGTTATAATAGTCACAAACTCTTCCAACGATTTACTTAAACTAAACAAACTAACCTGTTCCTTGTTCGACTGCTCAACGATGCTTGATATACACGCACCAATTGATATATAGTCTAAGTAGGTGTTGAGGATAAAGCATGCAACGTCAATATAACAAAAAACAATAATTACAGAGCAGAAATGTAACGATTAGAAAAAATATAGGCCAAAATTACCAAAAGATAAGCGGACAATTCCTACTTCCGTTAAATTTCTGTTTTGCCGGAAGTGACGTTTTGGTCAAGGCTAAACACCACGCATTTCACGGAAGGTCGAACCGCCAAAATGCACTTTGTGTTTTTTAGCCAAACTTCCAATTCAGTTCAAAATAAACAGAAAGGTCTGAATATGAAAAATAAGGGAACGAAATTGCAATTTCAATATCACCAAGCCCGATAGCGAATCGTCGAGGTGAAAATTTTCACCCCCGAAAATTCGACAAGGTGAAGCCGAAAATAAATTGCGTATTCGTCGCTCGTAGCAATTTAAAATATCTCCACACGCAGGTGCGAAAAGTCGCAGCGCCAAATATAGTAAATGTGAAAGTCTTTAAGTAGCTTGCACTTACTATGAGAGCTGTGGAGAACGGAGTTCTATATGCACGTCTGTACAGAGTGAGTTTCCAAAGCCAAGAGAACGAGGAGCGGGTTCTACAGCCAGACGGTTGACGGAGCTTGCTTCTGATTGGTTGTTCAGTGCGCGTGCCAGGTTCTGACTTCCCATTGGTTGATGGACCAGGTCCTGTCTTCCTATTGGTTGATCAATGGCTGGCTGCTACCAATTAAGCAAGCACTTGTCCAAGACTGGTTACCACTACAATTTGATAGAATAAACTCGAGAATAGTTGATGGAATAAAAGCTTTATGATTCATTTAAATATTTTGAAAATAAAAAGTCAGTTTAGAATTACAAATTTAACATTGTGTTCATTCATTTCCTTAAGGTGACGAAATATGGCCACACCAGGATACAAATGGAAAAACATTTTCTATCCGAATTTTAGACTATCCGAAATATACTACACTTAACTTTGACCTCGCCTAGGCAATTCAAGGCAAAAGATATCAACACATATTTAGGCTCAAAATTCTCGTAAATACATGCAGTTTCTGAAAATCATATTGCAAATTATTGCGAACTCGTTTAATTTATAGAATTGCACGGTAAAAAAAAATAAAAAATGCGAAAATTCTTACCAATTATCTTGGTTGTCCGTCATGCCAGATTCTACCAAAAAATGTCTGTACAGGTCGCTAAACATGTCCTTTCATCAAAACTAATAACTTTTTACTCATAAAACATCTTTAGAAGACGGTAATTTATGGAAAATAGCACCTGGTAATTCTGTAAATTTCAATGAAGACCGCCATTTTTGTTGACGATCTTGGTCATGTGTCTAATTTAAAGTCGCAAAACGAGTGTTTGAAAGTGTAACCAAACAAAAACCTGTCTTGCTCATGTAGATAAGGTATTTATTAGTTTATCTAGACAAAAAAATAAATGATTTTTATGTATAATATAAAAGAAATGCAGGCATGAAATTTGCTTGTTTACAATGGTGACACAATGGAGAAGCCTCATTATGGTTTTCATTGACGTTGCTAATAAAACGGCACTTGTGTTCATGCTAGCTTTTATGGCAACATGGTAGAGTGTCTGCTCACAATTCAAGGGATCAGATCTCATTTCGGACCATGTTTTTTTTTCGGATTACATTTGGTGCCAAACATAAATAACCCATTAGGAATTGTATGATTGCACCCTTAGATAGTCTCACAGTCAGTCATTGAATCAAGCTCCAAGAATTCAAGGATGAATTCTGTTAAGAAGGGGCGCGTGTTGCCGAGGTATAATTTTATTAATACAGCATTTTGTACTTCCTTGCCTTGGCTCTAGCTTTTATGGCAACGTGATAGAGTGTCTGCATACGACCAGAGAGGTGGTAGGTTCGAATTTCAGTTCAGAGCATGATTTTTATCAGGTTACAAAAGTTATATGGGACTGGAGTTTAGTAAGATGGTCCATTAATGTACAAATTCTCATTTCAGGAATGCATACAAGGCATCTCAACAGATTAAGTTTAGACAACCTGTTAGGAATTTCAAACCAAAAAGAATAAATGAAGTTGAATCTGTCGAGACCTCTATTAAACCAGAACACATTGAGAAAGAAATACCTATAAATACTACACCACATACTAGCCCTGAAACTCCTGTATTAGGAAGATATTTTGTGTACACAGCTGTTGTAAGTAATCTGTGATGTTTAATATCGAATCATTTTGACTAAAACGAAAACAAATTGTTTAGTGCATACCAACATATATGTAGGCTACATTTGCTCTGAAAGGTTAATTACTAAGTGAGTAAGTCACATGGTGAAGTAGCTGCTCAAGAATTGCAATAGTTGATCTGGTTTCGATTCAAGGTCATACTCTTTGCCAAAAACTTAAATTTTCCTTCACTCTGGTAAACATTGATGATTACTTGAAGAAGTGTAAATTGCTGGTAAAAGAAATTTCTCTGGGAATGGTAGTTAGGTGATCTGGTTACAATTTATAACCCAATGAAAAATGCAAGCTAAACCTTAACTTTTTTGTGCATAAAAAATAAGTATGAGTATTAGTTACTTTTAATTAAGTATGTTTTGTATTGAAGTAAAATTTGATGCGCTTATTTATTTATATATATATATTTTGTTTCAGGCTATTCCTACATTTTTCACTGGTTGTATGATATGGCAGTATGAAAGTTTACGAAAGTTTGTTAAACAGAAAAGACATCCCAGGCAGCCTGAACCTATCACTAAATCTATAGGTTTACGAGAACATGTGAGTTTGTTTTTTACCCTACTCATTCTGAGCGTTTCTGATGTTGTTCTGACACTTCTTGCATTCTCCATGCTCATTTACTCTATTGATAGCTTCCAGGGGCGGATCCAGGATTTTTTTCTAGGAGGGTCCGAACTTTTTCTAGTGGGGGGGGGGGGGGGTCCAAACTTTCGAACCACAACCACATTATACACTGCTTGCAGAATAATGCAACATATTAATAATAAAAAACTACATAACCAACCATTAAATCTATGTTAAGCACAGAGAAAAATTACTTAACACTACTACAAAATGACTTACAGTCAATAAATACACTAATGGACAGGTATATTTTGGGAATTATAGGGGGGGGTCTGGATCCCCCTGACCCCCGCTGGATCCGCCTATGGCTTCCCATTTAAAGTCATCTAAATCATTTGAAGCAGCTAGGTTTAGTGTCAATTTTCAGGAACGTTTCCTATTTCCTTGTTAAAAATATAAGACTAAAAGTTGTGTGGTATCAACTAGCATTGCATGTATTGAATCAAATAAATTTATTGAAACATTTGTTTCAACTATTGAACTGATAAACATTGTGTTTGTGTTTTAGAGCTTATATTGACTGTAGTTTGCTCAAAGTTTAGAAATTACAGTTCATGTGCCAAGGTAATAATTCATCTATTTATCTAAGTTTCCTTTAATAGAAACTAACATGATTTTTTAATTTACTTTTATTTACAGATGCGTGTTATTTGGAATCAATCAATGTCCAGCAGCCAAAAGATGTATGTAGGAATTTTATCATTGAACGCTGCTGTGTTATGTCTATGGAGAGTTGGAAGTCTTCGACCATATATGTTCAAATATTTTACTTCTTTACCGTTAAAAGGTATTACAGTTTTTACTACTCTTAACTCCTTGATACAGTTATAATTAGCTAGTGAATCTTAATAATTGTTATTGTGGTGATGTGATTATTCAAGTTTATCTTGACCACAGCCGGTCAAATCTTTGCATAAAAATTCAATAGTAATGTTTATTTTCCTTAAAACAAATAAAAAAATAATATAAAAAAAATATTTCATATACCTGAAGAAGCCTTGAATGGCGAAACATTGGAAAACAGTTAATAAACAATAAGAAACCTATTAGCTATGTGTTGGTAGTGTTTTACATTCGATATACCTTCTTTAAGGAAGAAGTTATAAGCTCCTTGTTGAGTAAGGTTAGAAAGTTCTGGTAACCAAATTGTCTTAAAAACTTAGGTATGAGTTGATAAATGCCAAAAGATCAAAATAAAAAAATGTGAAACAAATTATGAGTCCTTTAAAAAAACTTGTGACAAATTTACACAATATTCTATGTAGACCATGTTTCATATTTTCCTAAATGAACTACATGTCAAATATCATGCTATACCATAATTAATTCAAATATTATTTTTGTTTTCAGCAAACTCTGTGACTTCAGCAACATTATCAGCATTTAGTCATTCGAACTTTCTACATTTTGCTGTAAATATGTATGTGTTATATTCCTTCTCAAGCCTGCTCATCAGTACTCTAGGACGTGAACAATTCTTAGCAGTTTATCTATCTGGTGCTACTTTTTCTAGTTTAACTAGTAGTGTATTTCGAGTGACAAGAGGGAGTATGATACCTTCTATTGGTGCATCAGGAGCCATATTAACTATTCTAGCAATGTGTTGTTTATTATACCCCGAATCAAGACTTAGTATAGCATTTGTTGGTGAAATTTTCCCTCATTCATTTTCTGCACAATCTGGTTTAATGGCTGTGGTATTATTGGACTGCGCTGGAATTCTATTCAGATGGAGATTATTCGACCATGCTGCACATTTAGGTGGAGTTATATTCGGATATCTGTATTTAAAATTTGGACATAATTTACTATGGGAGAAATATCGTAAGTCAGTTTTTCAAACCTGGAAAGCTATACGAGAACCTTGATAGTTGATAGTAGAATTTATGGGCATGTTCCGCAAGGTGATTGCTAGCTAGCGCTTTGTCCCCTGGTACCCTCGATTTGGTGTCACATAGTAAATACTTTTGGTGCAAGAAAGGTACCAGAGGACGAAGCGCTATCAAGCGATTTCCTTGCGGAACGTGCCCTATATTTAGACTGATTTTTTAAATCTTATTTTTTTTCGTTACTGTGTATTATGACAATGGAGTGTAATCTGTTATCATTTGTGATCAGGGCGTCCTTTACTAAAGATCACATAACAGAGCTCATGACTGTCTGCTTAATTATTTGGCTTTCACCTAGTATGAACTATGTTTAGAAAGTACCCAACATTCTGTAAAATTCAATGCTATTTGGAAGTCATATGAATAAATATTTAACAAATAGTATTATGATTATCTTGCCCTAAGTTCTATTATGACACCATGTCCCAGTTTCTCTGGTTAAGTGGATATCCATCATGAAAACTCAAAATATAATTTGTACTAGTCTGAATCAATTTTTACAAGTCATAGCTGGTGAGTTAATGTTTTAACTGGCTATGTATGAAATTGGTATAGTCTATTTTTTCTCAGCTGTCAATGTTTGAATAATTTTACAGTGATTGATTACACACTATCACAATACCATGGGTGTAAAAAAAAAACATGAAGTCACCATGAAATTATTCATGTTTTGACAGTTCAGAAAAAACAAACTATATTCAGTTTCAAACTATATTAAATACATATTTATAATATTCTGTAAGAATTTTCTGCTTACCTAATTGATCTTTTTTCATTTCTGCTTGTACTCTATTGTTATTTTGTTTGAAGTATGATTTAAAGAAATATTTAGAAATGAAGTTTATTTGTTTGTTTTATATTTCACTAGTTATAATGTTATCAGGTAATCCTTGACATCTTATTGCTCCATTTCACTGCAGTTGTGTATTTTGAGTAATATGCTGTTCAGCTTTAGTTTGCACATGAAGGCTCCTTCCATCTACCGGTATGTAAACAAAAAATATAATGGTCAACACTATAAGAAATGGCATCCTCTTGCGACATGATAAGAACTGTTAACTGATTAATTCAGGAGTTCCAGATGATCTTGGTATCACAACAAGATAAAACCAATCAGCTGATTGGTGGTTAAGTTAATGCTACTTGGTAGTAAAAACAAGGAACATCAGTTGGCACAGCATTAGTGATGTGAGACTCTTAAAATGCAACCTTGCTCTTTCCCCTGTCAGTTTCCGTTTTCTATTATAGACAATGATGATATTTTTCTGGATATGGGAACATATTATTCACTGTAAAGTCTGTGAACGTGCATCAGCCTTAAACCTACAACTAAAATATAAAAAAAACACAATATGAAGTAAATACACATTTATTTTATAAGTGTTAATCAATAATCATATAATTTTTATTATTACATTTTACAAAATAAAAAACAAATAATAAATAAATGGAAGAAGAGAAAGTTTAATACAATGTACATTGTAACAATGATCACTAGTCTCATAAGGTACTTGGGTAAGGTACTTAAAATCTTAAATTTAATCAATGAAAAATTAGAGTCCAATTGATATATATTGTACCACATTGCTTAAAGCTAGCTTTTATAGTGACATTGTAAAGTATCTGCCATGAATTGAAATGTCTTGGATTCCATTCCCTATTAGACCATGAATTTTTTTTGTTACGCAATATTAAATTGGTGCATTGAGTTTTAAGGATAATTTTTATAACAGCTTCACTGTCAATAATTTCTGTTGTAGCCACTTCATCAAGTATCCTCATGAGACTAATGATCATTGTGACATTACTACAGTTAACATGTCTTGTATCCAGTAACAAAAAGTTTCAAGTAATCATGGTACTAATACATAGGAATATGGTTTCATTTCACCTTCACTTGGCCCTTGTTACTACATGATTACATTTAAGATCGGTCAGCATTATATTATCTGTACATAAAGTATGTAACATGTTTACCTCAATCAATTATCTATCCTACGTTTACATGGAACATGTACTGATTTTACTTCATTTCCCTTGCTGATAAATATCATCTAATCAAGCTACCCTGTGATTTGTAGGAGAAAAAAACAGACTGAAATATAGCCCCTATGTGGTCACACATTAGAATATTAAAGTGAACAAACTTATGCAAGATGCATTTAATGAGTTTAGTTGACTTTAAAAATTCTTTCCGTCACTTTCCTTTACAAAATTTACTATGAATTATCAACAGGCTAAATAAATCACTTGCAGTGATTTGAACACTAAAGTTGTTACTTTTTTTCTAACTTATTTTGAATAATTGAAAATTTAGAAAAACTACTATGTTTCTAAAGTTTTCCATTTGAAAATAATATAGTGAATTATTTTATCATACAGTGTAAGGGGGACTACTCTCATAGTCTTATCATGATGAAAGCTCTTCAAATGAAGAGTACAGTTAGCCATAAAAAATGTCTGCATAAAGTATTTTTATCCAATAATTAAATTAGATAGTTAGTAATTAAAAAAAAGCATGAATGTATTGTCTATACATTCTAACACAATAATCAATAAAGTGATTGTTAATTCTGTGAACATAAGTGGGTTATAACAAAAATATTCTGAAATGCATTTGCGTAAAATCTACAGGCAAATCAATACTTGTACATTACTGCCATTGCTTAAGATTCTGTTTAACTAAACTTAATTGGGCTTTGAAACGCCTTATAATAACTTGTTTTAAATGAAATCCTAGAGTTTTGAATTTTGGAATGGTATACATGTGCATATTCTGACATGATTTTAGAATTAAGAAATAAAAGCTTACAGAATTTATTCAATGATTATGGAAACATTTCTTTTTTTTAATCAAACATTGGGGGTGAAATAATGAGGTAAAATAAACAATGATAAGTGAGTCAAAAGCGGTACATGTATACACAATGTACTCTTAACCAACTATAAACAGAAAAGTTAAATACATTTTGACCAGCAAAATATGCAAGCTTATAAACAAGTGAGCTAATGGTTGGCTTATACATACATATATTACACAAACAGTATCAAATTAGTAATAAGTTGAGCTGTATTTAAATAAACAAGTCGTAAGTTTTTCATGGCATTACATAATGAGTGCTTTAATTAACGAGAATTTTCAGTATTATATTATACATGTAATATATCAAGGGCTTTATGGAACACTGTCCTAAATCACTAATTCCAAAATTGTGATAACCAATAATTCAACTTTAGAAAATACCATACATAATTCATATACTTGCCAAATATTTTCAAAATATTCAATTTAAAAAGTGTAGCAATAGACTAACAAATGAAAAACAAATTTTGTATAGTAAAATAATAGTAAAGGAAAAATAATAGTTATTTTGTTCTGATGAAAAAATTGGTAAAATTGGAGTAAAACAGTATTCCATGAAGACCTCAATACTATCTAAACCAAACCTATTCTACAACTAACACTTAAGTATAAGAAATAATAGACATAATTTCAAATACGTCTACAAAAGCAGAAACATTAATGTCTCAGTTGGAACAATTTTGTATGATAAATCTTGGTAAAATTATTGATCATTATGTAATTTGAAAACAAAATATACCAGTTAGGAAACAAAATTGCAAGTCAGCTAAAATCATAACCTTCAAAGAAATCCAAGCAACTTAATTTCAGCTAGAACGAGAAACCATAAATTTGACAGAATTGCAACATCAACAGATTTATACAGCAAACAATATTACTGATTCATCTAACAATGGTAATGTTGAGACATTATTTAAATTGAGAAACATGAACCAACAATTGTAGATCCAGACAGAGTAGGAGAAGTCCTATAAATATAACAATGCATTTCAGTCATTCAAAAACCTGGAAGTTAGGTCCATGTTTTTGAACTGGTGTTGGAGAGGTTTAAACTAAAAAAATGTTGTTTTTTTTAGTTTTTCAAAACAATCTTTAAAGAGATTCAACAATATAATAATATAATTGATACCAATGAAAATGGTCCATATTTCCCGAAGCCAAAATGGCTATCAATGTAGTTGGAGTATGACTACGAGTTCTTCTTCAGAGCAACCCTATGCTGCACCCAGCCCCCCAGAAAAAAACTTTCCTAATCCCTAAACACTGATAGAAAAAGATTACAAATCTTATAGAAAGGGAAATTTGTTTCTAAGCTTCTTGGATCATCATTCTGACTTGATCCACCCCTCAGTGAACGAAATATTTGTCTGAGAAAATTTGTTTCTTGGAAACCATTATTCATGTTATTTCATGCAGTACAACTTTCACAATGTAAATCAATACTTATATATTGTATAATATTACATAATGATAAACACAGACAGATTCCTAGAAAGTGAAGTTTCCAGCAAGAAAAAGCATTACAATAACTATGTGAATACATTATCATACAAGTTGCAGCCAAATTTGCATTTTCATTATAGTTTGATCCTTTCTCTTGCAGACAAGTCTATTACAGAATTCTTGATATCAAGCTGAGTTGGTCTGATATATGCAACAGCCAGATTTTAAAGTTTTTTACTTGACATAATGCAAATGTAAATCCAACACAGATCAGTTTTGGAAGTCTATGAATTTAGGGTTTAAAACATGATTTGGTACTGTAAACAAGTCTTGTAACAACCCATATGCGACAATTAATAGTTGTTTCATTTAAGTCTCTAAATATTTTTTTCCACGTGTTTCAAATAACTTATACATGTAATAACATAAAATTGTACATAGCTAGCTTTAGTTCGTAAGCTAATATTAATTAACAAAAAATATTGCAAATACACATGTATTGATAGGTCAGCAAAAAAACCTAGTCAAAACTGAATGTAATAAAAGAAGGATGTAAACTAGTTTTACACTGATCCTTTGATATACAGTACCCACCAAAAGTTTGGAGACATTTTCACTTTTTAAGCCTATATAACATAGGCTTTATCAAAATTTTGATAACCATTTATTTTTAAATGCTTTTTATTTTTGCTTAATTTTTTTGGTTATCATTATATTTTTAACTGAGAATACAAAATAGCTTAATTCTATGTTATGGAAAATAATTACAATTAACATGGTTTTTGAGGCTTTAGGATATCAGATGCTGAATCTCAAAATTGTGTAGCATTCATGAAATTTGTTTTCATTTTGTCACAAACAATACTTAAATATATTGAAAATAATGATTCTACTAAAATAATTACCAAATTTCAAGAATTGTAGTAAATTTCTAATGTCAACAAACTTTTGGTTGGTACTGTAGTATACTCATACATAAACAAAATTGTGAGATTTTAAACTTGCAGATCTATGTTATCTAAAGTAAAATATCTTGTCATAAATATTATAAGGAAACTTTTTCTGTCAATACTTTAGTCATTGTTCAAGCATTTGTCAGGTAAGATAGTAAATCCCTTGAATCAAAATATGTTTCTTTATATCCTAAGTATACAAAACCCGTTAGATTTAAAGATTCAAAATATACCATCCAACCAAATACATCTCATTTCACACAAGACAGAAATAAACCATATGTAACGGTCAATTGTCCCTTGTTGAATTTATAATTCAACATCTACTTCTGTTAAGAATGTTAGGTTACAACCAGTGCAAAATGTGTTAGTTAACAACTTAAATTTGATTGGTAAATATAAATAAGACCTTCAACTTTGGTATTTGACCTTCACATTCAATTTCCATCCTTGACCTTTAAATATTCATCAACTCTGTATAAATTTATAACAATTATCCAGACGATCTTTTTGAAAATGTCTTATGACATTAATCATAGTAAGGCCATTCTTTATATTAGTTGCAGACTGTCAATTAGTCATTTTTAAAATTTTAGGATGTTTTCAACTATTACCTCCTAATTGTTTGAGATATGGCCAAAAATTAGCAATTTCTAAGCTTCTAGGCAGAGCAAACAATTTAAATATTTTTTTAATGCTAAATTTACTTTTCTTTTGGTTATATTTTCTACAGTGAGGCCTAAAGTGTTATAACTTCTAAGTATAAAATATGTTTCCCTATCACCATTTTACACCATGATTTTGTCATAAGAATTTTGTTTAGAGATCTACTGTTCAAATTTATCACAATAACATAACACTGTATTTAACAGCGAGTTTTCTGCATAAACATATTATAAGGACCATGATAACAGCCAATTTAGCTTGGTCCTAACACTAGCTGTTGTAGTTTTCTCATATCCTTATTACAGCCGTGAGAGCAGAGGTGGCCAGCATTATCTTGCTCTATCAAAGACACGAATGTTTAAATACTGTCTTTGGTTTGGGACCAAGCGGCACACCTGTGCTCAATAGTAGCCTGCTTGTACCTTGACTTATAGAACACAGTACATGGTCCAATGAAAGAAGATAAAAAAAGTCAAGAAAAAGGAAGATCTACATATTATATAAAACATGGTTAAAGTATAAAATCACAAAAATGTCTATAACATCAACCATGTGCTATCTAGCTGGAAGTTTTCCTTTACCATTACTCGTCTTATTACCCTTGTTTCCACCAGTTCTGTTGGCACGTTCTGCAAGTTCCTCAGCTCTCCTGAAAAGAAAACAATTGTTGAATTGCTGAGTAAAGGACTATGCATTACAGTATTTTTTACTTTGCAACAATTGATTAGTACACAAAAATTCAAGGCCAATGTCACACTATGGTGCCACACTACTGTCCAATAACAATAATTGGGCAATGAGAAACTAACACCATTGTACAAGTTAATTAAGTTATCATTAAACACATTTTACTAGACCTCAGGTGACCTGAGTCTGCCTTTATGAATAGCTGAAATAAAATTGAAACTCCCTACTGATTTCAATCTCTCATTGGCCTAACCATAACCATTGATACAAGAGTCTGTATTGTTATATTGTGCGTAAAGTTTGACCCTGACCTGACCTTTATGCAAGAATATTCATAACATTGAATACGAATGTAGTATTAATGCTTGATTACGCCATGGCCGTGAGGATTATGAGTAAATATTTAACACACAAACATACATGTACTTCTATAATTTTACAATCGTCGTTGCCGAAGTGTACTATAGGCGTGGTTCTGATTTTTGTCAGGATATGTGTAGATAATTATTAGATGCAAATGTGAAAGGTCAGATCGGGGTCAGTTTTTAAGCACTATACCAAGAAACTATAGCTGTACTATACAAGTAGTCACATAATCAGACATGCCTTAGAGAACAACTGTACTGGGTAAGATAATTAAAAGGTTAATTAACAAAATGACATGGTGGCTCTAATGAAGCTAGCAAGGTTAATTAACAAACAACATGGTGGCTTTAATGAAGCTAGCAAAGCTAAACTTTTAATACCAGTTATAAAACATCACTGAATTAAAACTGCAGTGATTTTCAAGTTAATTACTTCTTTCCTAAAACGATGTGATTGAAACTGAATCTTAAATTACGACACAAAATGAAAGCAAACTGAACCGAGACATAAGGTCAAATAAGTGCAGGTTACTGTTTGTTTTTTGTTTGTTTATACATGTATTATCAACTGGATTTCAAGATGTACACCAACATACTAGTTTTCAGTACTTTAAGCATCCTGTACACTAATTCAACCTTCTGGAACTATTTCTTTTACTAGTACACCTTAGCCGCCCAGCTAGCTCAGTTGGCAGCACGTATGTCTACTGATCGAGGGGTCGTGGGTTCTATTCCCGGGCGGGGCATACTTTCGTGGAGCTTGGTTATGAAATTATTTCTACAGCCATTCTCCCTCTGACCAATGATTTTTAATTATGGAGGACAGTTGTCAGTCACTGACGAAAGTATGCGCTTAGTAGTTGGTTAACAGCTAAATCCAGAGATTTAGCCTTTCCGGGAGGAGTGAGTAGGTTGACTGACCTTTGTTATATGACCTTATATGTGTTGCTACGGCGTTAAACCCAACAAAAACAAAACAAACTAGTACTCAATTACAAGAGTCATACTCTTCAGTGATAGTTGACAATGATGTTGAGATTCCTCAGTATATGAAATTGTTATTGCCTCTACGTGACATGATATGAGGATATTAATGGTATAAGGAATTTGTCTAGGGGAGCTGGATAAGTAAGTCAGCCACTGTAAATATGCAAATAAATACACTACCGTTGAGATTAAAATATTTGGGTATTCCCCACATTACAAACAGACTGTCACTGTTACAATTAAAATATATGTGCCTTATGCTTTTCAGCAATAATGTGTAAAAACTTTTGTTTGTACATGTACTGCCTGTGCACGTATGGAAAACGCATAAATTGTATTTCAAAATTCGGTCTATTGATGTTGATAAATGACATTTTATTTGATTAAAGTATGATATAATACAATGTACTAGAATCACTGGATCATAGGTTATTTGAACTAACATGTGCGCGATATGACCTTTTTGTGTTGGTGCGCCGTAAAACCCAAACAAATTAAACTAACATGTATTGTTTGTATACCTTGTTAAATCTTCTATATCAACTAACATAGAATCTTGTTCCATATGTAATTCATCTCTTTCCATTAATAAATGTACTAACTCTTCATTTAAATCTGAAAATATACACAATATATGTTTATGTTTATTGCATAATTTTGTTACTATAAATAGTGAAAAAGCTGTCATGAAAGTATGCTTATAACTTTATATACCCCCAAAGTCATCTATGTATACTATAATCTGATTAAAACCCGATCTAAAATTTTCTGCTCGCCTACTCGCTAATTTAGATCTGGCCTTTTTCAAATGAAGGTCACGTTTAGGTGACCTTTTCACATCATAATATTCATGACGAAATTGTTATGATACGTAACTTGTTTACATCGTCTGCGTCACGCAATTTTAAATGAGCTGTCCTATCGCAGACTGTTAATAATACCGTTGTATAAAACCTTGGTCTAAAAATAGAAATTACGAAATCAAAATGTGATTAATAGTGTTTTCGTCTAGATGAAAGCTACACATTGATTGGTTGACACAAAGTTCATCTCGAGATGACCTTCCACGGAGACAGTAGAGATCCTGTACAACAACGCTCTACAGGTTATCAGTTTACAGAGATTGTGTATACCATATATGAGCAAGGAAGCCAAACATCAATATCAAGGTAACTTTCAGTCATTTCGCATCAGCAGTTCTGGTTTGAATCCCACTAGGCCACTTCTAATTTACCTGAGCAAGAAATTTACCAACAGTTGTTCCACTCTAATGGTGTAAATGGGCACTGTGAGGGATCACCAGCCTTAACCCTTAACTGGTCAATTCCGCATTTTTACATGTCTAGACCTCCCCTTCAAAATGGCAGCCACAGCCTTAAAATTGGTGTTTTTTAACTGGATTTAGTGAATTTCACTAAAGGAAAGTTGTCCCAAAAAAATGTCGCCAGAAAATAAATCGGGGTCATTTAGCCCGCACTGTCGCCAGAAAGAAAATCGGGGTCATCGAACCAGCACCCCCTCGGGCACGAGATTCCAAATCCCGGCGCGCTACTTTTATATTGTGTACTTACTTTCTATTTGAGTCTGCAAATCATTATATAAAACTTGTATAGAAGCTAAATTCATCTGTTGTAATTGTCGTATACTTAATTTCTTTCTATGTCTATCACCTAGGCCTGGTATACCAACCTGTTGAGAAATAACATACATAGTTAAATCATATCTAACTGTAAGTGGCACATACATTTACCCCACAGATTTAAATACTCACTACAGTACCTCTGTACTTATTAACAATAACAAGAGCTGTCAGAGGAGACTACATACTCGACTTTTCTCAGTTAATCAGTGAATGGGTTTTAATAGCAAGGAGGAAGTAGTAATGATGAATAAGTATTCCAAGTTTGAGTTGAAAATCTTTGATAGTATTGAAGTTTGTAAAAACTTTAACCTTGATTTTAGATGTTTTCCAAGTAAAAAAGGGGCATAACTCGGAGCCAGGGTTATGGGCCTTGACACTAAGGTGGAGGTAGTGATGATGAATAAGTATTCCAAGTTTGAGTTGAATATCTTTGACAGTATTGAAGTTATTTAAATTTGTAAAAACTTTAACCTTGATTTGCAACACCAACTCCGACGCCTGGGTGACAGTATAAGCTCTCATTCTCTTTGAAAGCTAAAAATTGATATCTGTATTTATGCATGAGGATTACAAGACTGGTCTAACTACACACAACTTAGCAATCATTGACGTAGCTTCTTATAGGCACACAAGGCACGTGCCTACACATTTTTTTGAAAATTCGAAAAAAAATAAAAAGGCTAAAATAGCCAAAAATTCAATAAAATCACTGTATGACTAAACTACAAGACTGACTTAGTGTTGGGTTTTCTTTTTACATATAACAGGTAAAAATGCTAACAAATGACCTGAAATACTCTAGAATGCAGCTACTGAGATGTAGAATTAGAAAAATTTCAGGGGAAGCGTGCCCCGAACCCCCCTACCTTATCTGTGCCTACACATTTATTTTGGGCAAGCTACGCCCCTAGCAATGTAGGCTAGTTTGGCACTGACCCATTGCTATAACTTATACCAGTTAGAATATGAACCAGGGAAAATTCAAAAATTTTATTAAAATTAAAATTTTATGAATGAAGTTATCTTACCAAATTATTGTTTACAATAAGGATTTTCTCTCTCAGTTAAACCAGACTCGCTGGACGCTTTATATCGATATAAACAAAGCGCCCGGATGACACCGATCCGGTGTCATGCGTGTAATCTCCTACATCGTCAGTTTCTATACTGAAGCGTGAGGAGAACCCAGACACCTTAAACAAAGAATCTAGGGGTGGTGGTGGGTTAGTTATAATTTGGTAAGATAACTTCATTCATAAAATTTTAATTTTAATAAAATTTTTGAATTTCATTTCATTCTGTTATCTTACCAAATTATTGTTTACAATAAGGATGATTTCAAAGCAGTACTTACCTACCAAGGAGGTGTCAAGATTCTTTCTTGCTTTGATTCTGTTATCAACTACTTGGTTGTTCCATACCAACTATGTACATAATCAACCTTTTATGGTTTAATAACAAAGCATGTTAAAAACATATTTACACGTTCAGCAACTTGCTGAGGTTAATTTTCCTTTAAAACATTACAATTTAAATCACGGAGATAAAACCTGGTAAAGGTTGACTCCGTTGACCAATCTGCAGCATTCATAATGGATTCAACTGAAGCTCCTCTGTATAAGGCTAAGGAAGGTCCTAAAGCTCTAGTGCTGTGAGCTTTCACTTTTAAAGAATTGTCATTAAGAGTGATTTTTAACACTTGAACAATCCAATTTGAAATTGTTTGTGCTGTTACTGGTCTATGTGGTTCATTTAGACTAAGGAAAACTTTAGTTTCATCCTTACCAGATTCTTCAGGTGATTTTCTAAAACGTTCTGTTGCTTTTAAATAGTAGTATATACACCTTTTAGGGTCCAGTTTCTTGTTTTCTGGATAACTTGGAACAAAGACTAAAGCCTTCCTATGCGACTGTCTGTCTTGTTTGGCTAAGCCTTGTCTAATAAAAGTAATACCTTTACTTTGAATATTTACATTTCCTTCCCCAATATGGAATGATTGTATATCACTGGATCTCCTGAAACAAGTAATAGCAATTATGAAGACAGTCTTTAATGTTAACATTTTCAAAGACACTTTACCAAGTGGTTCAAAAGGTTTCTTTTGTAATGCAGATAACACCTTTAATAGATCCCACTCAGGTACTAATTTGACTACTGGGGGTCTAGAATTAAATACACCTTTCAATATTTGAATGATATAAGGATGTTGGCCAACTTTTTGCCCTTCTATACATGGTAAAACTGCTGATAACATAGAACGGTAACCATTAATTGTACTATATTGCAAACCTTTTTGATATAAATATGCAAGGAAATCAGCAATCTGCGTTAAAGTGGCACAGTATGGATCAATTTGTTCTGAACTACACCAGCTACAAAACATTTTGAACTTGTTGGTGTAATCTTTTTTAGTTCCATTTCTCCATGCTGCCATGAGAAGTTTTCTAGATTTTTCAGAAAATCCAATCTCTTGGATACGTCTGTTGATAGGAGCCAAGCTGTTAGATTGAAAATTTCTGGGTTTGGGTGAACAATCTGTGTTTTGGGCTGTGTCAGGAGGTTTGGACACAGGGGAAGACTGATTGGATTTGCTATGAGGAGTTCCAACAGTTCTGGGAACCAATGTCTCCTCTGCCACAGTGGTGCAATCAGTATAATTTGACAATGGTATTGCCGTATATGTCTCAGGACCTTGGGAATCAGACACAGAGGTGGGTATGCATATGCAAACATGTTTGTCCACGGTATGCTTAAAGCATCTATTGCAAATGCTTGGTTGCTTGGCATCCAAGAACAGTATATTGGTGTTTGATGGTTGTGTGGGGATGCAAACAAGTCCATCATTGGACTGCCCCACTTCTGAAACACTTTTTGGACTATGGATTGGTTCAAAGTCCATTCTGTAGGTAACACTTTGTGTCGACTCAATTGGTCTGCTAAAATATTGTGAATGCCCGATAGATGTACAGCCTTCATAGTTATCTTGTTTTTGATTGCAAACTGCCAAAGGTTCCAGACTTCCATGCATAGTTTGCTTGATTTGGTCCCCCCTTGTTTGTTTATGTATTGGACTACTGTGGTATTGTCTGATTTTATCAATACTACTTTCCCCTGAAGGATTGGTGCAAAATGTTCTAAACAAAGATACACAGCTTTCATCTCTAACAGATTGATGTGCATCTTTGCTTGAAATTTGTCCCATGTTCCTTGATACCAACTGTTCTCCACATGTCCCCCATACATGGTTTTTGAGGCATCTGTGGTGAGGGTAATTTCTCCCACTGGTTGATGTAACGATCGACCCATCATAATGTTGGCTGGATTTTGCCACCATTGAAGGTGTTTTACCAGATGTTGTGTAACAGGAATTTCTTTCTCTAGGCTGTGTTTTGTTGGACGCCAAAAGCTCAGAAGATGTAATTGGATTGGACGCATAAAAAGGCGTGCATGAGGAATGAGTTCTATGCATGAAGCCATTAAGCCTAACAGATGGAGAAAGTCTATTGCTTTGGGAGTTTTTTGGGTTAAAAGATTCACTGCTAATTGAATCTTTTCCAGCCTCTCTATTGAAGGGAGAACAATTGCTTTGTCTAGTTTGAACCAAGCTCCTATGTACACTAAACTTTGTTGTGGTATTAAGCTGGATTTTTCCAGGTTTATCACAAAGCCCAATGATAGCATTACTTCTATGCTTTGTTGTAAGTTTTGGATCAAAAGGTTTTTGACTTGATTCAGGAAAAGCCAATCGTCTAGGTATGATGCTAGTCTGATATTCATTGTTCTTAAATAAGCAGTTACTACACTGCAAATTTTGGTGAAAACCCGTGGGGCAACTGTTGGACCGTAACACATTGTTTTGAATTGGTAATATTTGTCTTTGAAACAAAACCTCAGATATTTCCTGTGAGCTGGGAAAATTGGTATATGGAGATATGCATCGCTTAAATCTATCGAAACTGCCCAATCTTTTGGTCTGACTAGATTTATTATTTTTGTCAGAGTGTCCATTTTGAAATGCTTTTTTTACTAAATACTTGTTTAATGGTCTTAGATTTATAACGGGTCTCATTTTGCCATTTTTCTTTTTTACTAGAAAAAAGGTACTGTAAAAACCTTGATGAATATGGTTCAAAGGAACTTCTTCTATAGCGTTTTTTGCTAAAAGAGAATCTATTTCTTCCAAAATTAAAGATTCTTGAACATGTGGAACCCTTGTTTTCACAATTCCTGAAAAATTTGGTATTTGGCTGAATTCCATTTTGTAGCCTTCTTTTATGATTGACAAGACCCACTGATCTGTGGTAATTTTCTCCCATGCTGACAGGAAATATTTGAGTCTTCCTCCGACTGGATAATGGGGAAGAAGAGATAAAGTTTGACTTACTAAATTGTCATTGTTTCTTGGGTATCCGAAAGGAAGGAGGCTTGTTCTCCACATCTTTCTTCTCAGTTCTATTATATGAATCATTTTTCTTGTATCTGAAATTAGACTCTTTTAAATCATTAGATTTAGGCCTTGACTTACTATATGTGTCAGTTTTAGCCATTTTGTACTGAGGGGTTGAGAGCCTATTTTCATAACTGTTAGGCAATTTTCTTTTAAAACTAGGCTTATTAAAAAACTCTGGAACAAGGTCTGATAATTGGTCCTTGTGTTCCTTTCTATCTTTAAGTTTGTCATGTAAGCCAGGTCCAAATACACCCTCACTACTTAATGGTAGAAACATAACTTTGGAGGTTATATCTTTCAGAGTTATTAACCCTGAATCTGACAAGGCAGCTTTCCTCCTGATCATGTGATGAAAAGCCCCTGAACGCCCAGCTTGGTCCAGAGCTTTATTAGAAATATCAAACATATCTCTTACATTTTGAACTGCTCTGTCAAGATTTGGTTCTGTATTGTTTAAATTATTTAATAGATTGCCTAGACCTTGTTGTAAGTACGCCATAGCTATTATGTTCATTCTTGAAGCCAATTGTCCTTGATAAGCTAGAGTTTCAATTGATTTCAAAGGCTGAGTACATAAACTCTTGTTTTTACCCCATGGTTTAAAACTCTTGGGTCCATGTCTTTTAAGAAGCATAGGCTCTAGTAATTCATCAAGTCCAGGGACTTGTAGAGCTTCAACCGACTTTTGGTTGATAGGGAAACAGCGACGATATTCCTCTTTGTAAGAAGACATACGGTCTGGAGCGTCACAACGCCAAGATTTTTTGAGGATATCTAACTGGTACGGGTCTAGTACTAGCCCGTTTTCAGACGTTTCATCCTCATTATGAGCAAAACCAAAAATTTCCCTTAGTTCAGGTTGCTTAGAAAGTTCAAAATTTCTACTTTTGCCTGACAGAGAATTTGTGCTGGCATTTGAAAAGGAACCTTCAGACTTGTCAGAACAAACTGAACCTGACCTGCACAAGTTCCTAACTTCATTCTCACTGGGATGAAGGGACACAATATCAGGGTCTATCCCATTGTTAAGACTAATAAGAGGTCTGTGCCTCCCAGGGGGAGCACTATTCTCACTTGTAAGAGGTCTGTGCCTCCCCGAAGGAGCACTATCCCCAGTAAAATTGTGATCAGATATCGGCGCGGCCGAACCGCCCGTCTTCTGAACACTTTCTTTCAAAGAGTCAAGAGACTGAATTATAGCCGAGAGGCTATTGTTCATATTAGTCTCCATCAGAGAAATACGTTTATCCATGCCAGATAAACTTAACTTATTCTTAGAAGTAGAGGAAGACTTCGAAACGTTGCGAGTCGGACTCGATGTGATTGTCGTAGCACGTGCTCCCGGACTAGCGCAACGTTTCGAGGTATTATCTACTTCAATTATAGGAAAAGACGATAAATCGTCGTTCTCCATACTTACAATACACAAATTCAACTAATAATTGAAAAAAAAAATATTATCAATTTACCTGTGAAGTTGTAAAAACTTCAGACAAAAATCGCGTCTGGTTCGCCTCACGCTGAAAGTGAAACTGACGATGTAGGAGATTACACGCATGACACCGGATCGGTGTCATCCGGGCGCTTTGTTTATATCGATATAAAGCGTCCAGCGAGTCTGGTTTAACTGAGAGAGAAAATCCTTATTGTAAACAATAATTTGGTAAGATAACAGAATGAAATGAAATAGTGAATTTGCAATTCAGTGATATCATGAGACAATTTGTAGAAAGCAGCACAAATTTGCAGTGCAAACCAAACATCATAAATTCAGATTAATGGAACAGATCCTGAAGGAAAGATGAATATGGTTCCACAAATATTTGCAGACTTAACGAGAAAAAACAAAACATCATTCAACATAATAAAAAATATTAAAGATCACAAATATTGCATTAAGATAGAGTCAATAGATCGCTCATGTTCATAAATAAAAATATATCCATCATTAAACCCATAGACAGAAAAGTATATGAAAATAATGAGAACCCAATGGCAAAATAGTAAATGAAAATGAATTAAACCTAAAACAGAAATGAAAATGAAACTGATCAAACTGAACCAAAAGACAAAAATTTAACCCAAATACAAAATAAACCAAAAGACAGAAAATTGATGAAACTAATAAAAATTGAACCCAGGGAATTAGATACATTAGTTATCTATGTCTCTGTTGAACCCAAAAACAGAAAAGTAGATGAAATGGATCAACCATGAACCCCAAGACATAAAAGTTGATGAAAATGATATACATGGCAGACAGTATGTCAATAAAATCGACAATTTTAATCTTGAATCATCGTAATGGAAAACTAATAAATTATACACTAGAAAATTTATCAGTTAGACAAACTAGGATGTTTTCTGCTTATATAAGAACTTTGTCTGCCAGAATTTGATTGATTACAAAATGTTTAGAACCAATTTACTGAACATTTTTTGGTACCATCCTAGGGATTTATCAATCGGTCAGCACAAAATGAGTCTAACTATGTGTACATAAAGGAGGATGTAGACTAGTTTGGCATTAACTCATCACTATGTCTGTTTCAACAAAAAAAAGTTTTTTCCTATTCACTTGTTTGAACAAGTTTTTCTGCTGTCTACAGTACCCACCAAAAGTTTGGAGACATTTTATTTATTTATTTATTGGAGTTAACGCCGTATCAACACAATTTAGGTCATTTCACGGCATCCAGCGCACCTAACCTAGCTTTCCTGGACCATTGTCTGTAACCAGTACTCACCTACCCTTCCACAAGGCCGGAAACTTCTCCATATTATCTAATCAATGGAGGAAAATCGACATTATTGTCAAATTTTCATGGAAGGGTATAACCTCCCCGGGTGGGATTCGAACCCGCACCCCCTCGGGCACGAGTATCCAAATCCCGGCGCGCTACCAACTGCGCTATCGACCCGGGTTCGGAGACATTTCCACTTTGTAGGCCAACTGAATAGCTTCTAACTAGAATATGATAACTGTTTATTATGAAATGCTTTTAACTTCTGCTTTGTTTTTTTTTGGTTATCATTATAATTATAACTTAAGACTTCAAAAATAGCATATAAGCATTGTTATGGAAAATAATTACAATAAACATGGTTTTGGAGGCTTTAGGATAGGATGCTGAATCTTATAAAATGTGTTGCATTTACGCAATTTGTTTTCATTTTACCCCCAAAAAATACTTAAATATATTAAAAATTATGATTCTACAAAAATAATCATCAAAATACAAGAATTATAGTAAATTTCTTTTGTCTCCAAACTTTTGGTGGGTACTGTATTTATGGATGGAACATTTTATTGCCATATTCACTTTGGGTGATCAATCATGGCAGGCTCTCCAATGAAGAACATTAAATATCAATATAATATTAATAACTTCAAATTAAAAACCAATTAATCAGTTTGATCTTGAGTGGCTACATGTCATAAATTTGAAATGATAAATGTTGAATCTAATAACAGAGACTCGGAGTAACAAAGTATGATAAATTGTTACAATGATTCGTAAGTACATACAAGTATTAGCATTTCCAAAACTGCTTAAAATCGACGCTCAGCCGTGTTTGATGTCTTCTCCATTGATGTATAATATTTTGTGGTTAATATTCATTTGCTAAAGTGGTGGAGGTTATCAATAGAAAATAAATATTGCTTTTCGATGAACAAGTCTATTTACAATTAATAAATTATCTTTGTAAATTTTACTATTTCTGATCAAAAATACTTGGCCGAGAACGTTAATGTCCGCTAAAATATTTAGTGGTGTGTAGCCTTCCTAAACCTCTGCTGATGCCTGCTATTGACTATGGGCCAGCTTGATTTTAGTCAACAACTTGTTCATGGTGGAGACAAGTCCATTCACACACCCCTTTTTTACTTTTTCATGGCCATTTTCTTATCATGCATCGTTTTGATTGGCTTACTGCAACTGGTGTCGAATATAAAATGCTCAAATCTTGATAATTGTTTATATCAACGCACCTAGGTGCATCGATAATGAATTCTCATTTCAGTAGAAAAAGTTAATTAATGTAAGCTTGTTGATGCTCTCAGTAAAGCACGATAATAAACATAGTTTGAGCCTAAACATTATATTTTAACATTATTTCAGTCATATTGCAGTGGTCAGTTGTGCTACTCGCAGCCCCTAGACAGGTCAAGATCTTTTGCCTAAGCCCTTAACCTAGTACTTAGCACATACCAAGGGGCTGACAACTGCCCTACTTGATACATGAGTAGGTGACCAGGAGAATAGCACATACATGAAGCTTAACAAGTAGGAGAATTTTTTTTAAACTAACTACGGTCAAACATACTTGTAGGTGGATGTTCCTATGCACATTTCCTAGTTTTTACTTAACTACTACAGTACCCACCAAAAGTTTGGAGACAAATTTTTTTTACGACAATTCTTGAATAGGAAAGATAATTTTAGTAGAATCATTATTTTTTATATATTATAGCATGGTTATGATAAGATGAAAACAAATTTCTTGAATGCAACACATTTTTAAGATTTAGCATATTACATCCTAAAGCCTCCAAAACTATGTTCATTGTAATTATTTTCAATAACAAAGCTTTTATGCTATTTTTGTAGGCTCAGTTATAATAATAATGATAACCAAAAAAATAAAGGACAAGTAAATGGCATTTCGATGTTAACAGTTATCAAATTTTTGATAATAGCTATTCAGTTGGCCTACAAAGTGAAAATGTCTCTAAACTTTTGTATGTTTCAATCACAATATGGAAGAAATAGATGAGCAAACATAGAATTTATTTAACACAACATAAATTTTAATATAACGTCTGCCTATAGCATCACCGACTTCTACCAAATAACAATCACAGAGATTAATTTAATTCTCTTTTACAAATTGGTAACTACTTAGAAACTAATGAAAGATGATGCCTCCAGGACATTGCAGAATAATTGGCAAAAATAAACCAAGATTAAAATGTTTCTTGATTCCTGAACCAATTAAATCCTCTCTAGGAACAAGATGGTTAGCAATGCATATTTTGTTAGCAAAAAATGAAAACTAATGAAATGAAAAAAAATGTTATTCACTGATGAAGACCTTTGAGGGTCTCCATAACAGTCATCCTAGACTACTGTCTCTTTGAATTTGCCTCCAAGTTTTTTCTACAAATATAGTGCGTAAATATTGACCCTGATCTGACATTTCACATTTGCATCTAATAATTATCTACACATATCACGCGAAAATTAGTACCACGCCCATTCTACACTTCAGCAGCGATTGTAAAACCATAGAAGTAAGTTTGAGTGTTAGATTTCAATACATAATCCTCACGGCCACGGTGTAATGAATATTCTTGCATAAAGGTCAGGTCGTGATCAAACTTTACGCACAATACAAAAAAACCTTCCAAATTCAAGTCACCTCTCAACAAAAGCAACTTAAAATTTACCCTCATTAGGTTTTTATAAATAAAAATAACCTTCCATTGTCAACTCTATCAAGACAGTCAGTTTAGCATATTCAAGCTACTGGCTGTTACAGAGAGGTTCTATTGTAATATGTTCACATTTCTATACAATGTTATTACCATTTCTGCCATTGGTGATTTCTTCTTGGTTTGTTTTTCAATTTCTAACTGCATATGTGCCATGGTACCAGCCTGAAATAGAGTTAATTAAAGAATTCATTTTACAAGAAACAAAAACTAATTATGAAAGTTAATGCTATGACAAATTCTAAATGCAGTTTAAAATGAATTTATTCAGTAAATGGTTTCTATATGCATCTCTGATTAATTTAGTTTGGCTTTGTTTTTACATGGGGTTTCCATGTATGTGCATGGTTTTATATCAATTTACATGTATAATTAATTAGGGCTAACAGCCAAAACAAATATATATCCACCCTAATTTCAGTCTCTATCATTCTTTAGGTGCGGAATATGCAAATAGTTCAAGCAGTATGATTTAAAATATTCAATAAATCTAAAATGTTTGTGCAGTAAGTTGAAGGAAATAGTGAGACCTTAATTGTATGAGTCTTGATCTATTATTCATTAATCAAATAAAACGAAAAATTCAATCAATGCACCATACTATAAATTATTAATGCTTAAAACCAAAGATTAAATTCACCAGGCTGTACAGTAATGTTTGAAATGTAAGATGAAATCAATGTATTAAAATCCCCTCTAGTGTCAGCGTTGTTTCTATGACAAGGAAATCACAGACATCTCTCCAGTAAAATATTTATTTTATTAAATCTATAGATCTATCAAATAACTATAGACACATTAATACTGAATTCAATCAACATTCAATGATTATAAAATAAATCTTATACTGATCATTGATAACATTATTGTTTTATAAAATACACGGGAACATTGCTGACACTGTGGTATTGACTTCCATTGTTTATATTTACCTAACTGTCAAAACATTAATAATTTCACTGCGACTTCTTGTGCTAAAGTGTTTCACAACATCAATATTGATATTGCAATAGCATGTTGTAAGATCGGAAAGAACATGCAAAAAACAATTTAATGTCAGCTTGCTGAGAGAATGGCTGTAGAAAATAATTCAAGACCTAACTCCATTAATAGGGCTGCGGATCGTTGAACATGTGGCAATCTGTTCCGAACCATGATTCATGTAGAACGATTCACAAATCGAACCATGAATCACCGGTTAATGAAAAACATACAGGAATTCATATATACAACACACATATATGTATGAATATACATACAAATATAACAAAAATAAGTGAAGGATTACAGAAGCTGTTATTTCCGAAGTGTCGAATATTCGTACTCGGTTTTCTAGTCGGGATCGTGAATACCCGAGTACTCAGATACTCGCAGCAGCCCTATCAATTAAGGTATGAAAGCTGTAGTTCCTGTATAGGAATCCAACTCATTATCTCTGGATGTGTAGTCAGTTGCCTTACCAACTGGGCAGTGTCACAGTAATTTTGCATAGTCAACTGGAATATGCCCAATAGCACAGCTGTTTGTTTGTTTGTTGGGTTACACGCCGTAGCAATACATTGTATAGATCATTTTACGGCGGTCAGTCAACCTACTCACTCCTCCTGGAAAGGCTAAATCTCTGGATTTAGCTGTTAACCACCTACTTAGCGCATACTTTCTTCAGTGACTGACAACTGCCCTACATAATTAAAAGTCATTAGTAGGAGGGAGAATGGCCGAAAAAATAATTTCATGACCAAGCTCCACGAAAGTATACCCCTCCCAGGAATCGAACCGACCCCTCGATCTGTAGACTTGCGTGCTACCAACTGAGCTAGCCGGGTGGCTAATAGCACAGCTGAACATCATCTTTAGTTTGAGTGTTGGCAATGACCCCAACCATTCACCTATATGGGCATCTAACTTCAAAACTGGTTCTCCTTAAAACCACTTGTCAATGCCTCTTTGTTGAGAATGGCTAATATATATTCTTGGTATACCTACCTGAGCGAGAGCTAACTTGGCCTCATTTTGTAACTGTTCTTGTTTGGAATGAAAATCTTGAGGTTTTTCTTCAACTTTTAATCTTGGTGGACTACAACATAGTGTTAATGATGTGGTGGCTTGGGAAGGGTTATTTAAATCTGTTACTGTACTTAAATTATTCTGGAAATAGAAAAATAAAGAATAAATATAACATATTTACTTTATAATTAGAAATAATACATATATACTACAGTACTGAAGATCCCGACTTAATAAGTAATTTTTCAACCATGAGATGCTAACATATACAAATACATGTTTAACAATTCATGCAGCTCTGAGAGGGTGACCTAAGAACCTGCGATTGATTTAAGCAGAAATGACCAATGTTCTAAAGTGGTATACAGTTCATTATACCAGTACAATAATGGAAGCTATGATTCATAATGTCTGTGTAGAGGAACTTTACTGGATATAGAAGAACAAAGAGCTATTTATCCTGGCATACAAATAATGACATAATTCCAAGTTTCCTGGGATAATGATATCAAACAATGACACACTATGTTCTATGTTCATATAAAGTAAAATAGTCACAAATTGTTGATCAACTATAAATATCCCTTTGTCAGCTGCTTGGACAAAAGAGGTTTTTTAATATTCAGCCACAGACATACTGTCTATAGTTGGTAAACATTTTTGCCAAATTAATATAATTTGATTTATTTTTTATGCCTCCCTGACTGTATAAAAACAATAGAAACAAAGGCAAAAACATTATTGCCTTAATAAAACATTACACTAGAGGACCATAAATTCATGTATAGTCCAACAGAATTAACCTGAGCTTGACCTACCTAATTATAATAATTACAGGCTTCACTTACAATAAATTGTGAGTTTACGTATGTGTGTATACGGTTATACACGTGTTCATAATAACCGATGTGACTATAAGTCAATTAATTAAAAGTGGCATGTTATTGTTCTTTTAATTTTGGACATATTAGTTTTTGGGGAAACAAGTAAGTCAGCAATATTATAGCACAGTTTCAAAGTATTTATTCTTATGAAAACAACATTAATTGTTCAATACGGGTATTTTGCTGAAAGCTTCCGGATAAAGTGTGATTCACAAACGAAGACCAAATCAGACTGTAAATATTGAGTTTTATATATTCTTGCATAAAGGTCAAGCTCAGGTTAATTCTGTTGGACTATACATGTTAGGATAATTATATATTGATAATAACTAGTATTTCTTTATTCAGATCATAAATGTTTCTCAGTGGCACCCATCAGTGTCCTACATTAGCGACTTTATACAGTGAAACCATTGTAAACATACGTCTCCAAATAGCATGGAGCTATAAACATCAAGCAGCCAAAATAAAACTATCTCCCAATAACATTTTGCATTCCACTTATATTCTGCTTGAAATAATAGCAAACTTCAAATCACTTTCATCCCTAAACAACGTACAACTATCAACAAAAGCATGCTCTTTAACAACAGCAACTGCTCAACAGCCACCTCTTAAAAATCCATCTCTTAAAAACAACAACCTAATATCAACCAAAACTCATGAACAGTCATCTTTCAATTACTGCTTAGTTATCTCTCAACAACAAACAACTCTCAATATTAATTCTAAGAATTACCTATTTTAAAACAGATACCTCAAATGCCAACCTCTCTTGCACTTTGCATGAAAAAAAAGTCATAATAACAGTTACCTCAGTCACCTCTCTAAGTCAGTTCAGCTAGCCTGTTAAGAAGAGCGCAGTAATTGACTATTTTGGACGAGGTTTTACTGTACATATCAATTATTAATACCTGGTATTAACCATCAAATAAATAGGAGATATACATAAATCAACCAATGAGGTTGAGATCATCACAAAACAAATATCAACCAATCAAAGACCAGTATTTATTCTCTCCATCTTGTATGGACCAATCAAATTGCAGCATTTGATCCTATTGACGTCATAGAGTAAAACAAAAATTCTCTAGGGACTAATTAAAGCATCATTATGTATTCAGACTAAGTACATAATAAGATGTTGTTGAAATCAATAAAAACTTACTAAGGATGATCATATACATAATCAATATTGCTAACCATCAAACATACTGTTGATAGAACAAAAGTTATCACCCGGGTCGATAACGCAGTTGGTAGTGCGCCGGGATTTGGATACTCGTGCCCGAGGGGGTGCAGGTTTGAATCCCATCTGGGGAGGTTATACCCTTCCAAGAAAATTTGACAATAATGTCGATTTTCCTCCATTGATTAGATAATATGGAGAAGTTTCCGACCTTGTGGAAGGGTAGGTGAGTACTGGTTATAGACAATGGTCCAGGAAAGCTAGGTTAGGTGCGCTGGATGCCGTAAAATGACCCTCGGGCACGATTCCAAATACCGGCACGCTACCAACTGCGCTATCGACCCGGGTTTTACCTCACCTAGGACTGATTCTGAGATGAAGTAACTTCTGTCTTTGTTGATGTCAAGTCCTTTCAGAAATGTCATTTTCTAAAGTCAAAGTGGAAGGGTCAGTTGTCATTTCCTTGCAGAACAGTTTAATGCAAGTTCAAGTAAAATAGTCAGTTGTTGAGTGCTAGTGGAAGTCAGTGAATGATGAAAAAACATTACTAAAAAAAGCTTGTACGGAGAAAGTGTCATCCTTATTAAAAATTAAAAGAGTTGAAAAATGATACAAAATCCAAATGTTAAAACAGTCTCTAGCAGCAAAATCTATTCAATCAAGAAAGACAGGTCATGCATTCCCTCTTATCAGCATGAGACAAAAAAATGTAAGATTAATAATTGTACGATTCTGTAATCAAGTTTCTTGATCAAATACAATCAATCATGGCAAACACCACGGAAATGAGAGAAAAACCAGATACATTGAAATCATCAATATCATCGCAGTATCTCTGCAAAAATGAAAAAAAAAGATCAGACGTGTTATTCTTTTTCAAAAATCCTCTCATATGCAAGACTTAGCAGGCTATCCAGGAAACATACATTACCAAGACTTGACAGGCTGTCCAGGAGAAGTTAAACAACCTTTTTTGAAAGGCTACATCGTATGACATGTTAATATTGTCAATGTGTTACTTAAACAAACTCAGACTATATGGTTTGCTAAAATATCTCTAAACAAACATGGCTGGTAATAGGGCAGTACTTTTACAATAAAAACCACATTTGTAGTATGCCCTTTTGGTACCCAGGAAGCTCCAGGTTAGATGACAAAACAGGTCTCAATATTATAGTCATCCTATTGTCCTGACAATGTATATTTGGATTCAGATAACTTGTTACTGCAGGTTAACATTTTGTTTGGGCAAGTAAAATATAGAGCTGGTTGTCTAACTGAGCAACCTACCGTACTTGAAAAATATCAACTAGCCTGGCTCCATGAAATAAATCATTTTTACTAGCCCAAATCAATTTTCACTAGTCCCCACTTTTGGGTCAGTGGGTTAAAGGCAATAACTGGTAGACTCACCACGGTGTCATACATTTATCAAGGCTAGTGGTCCAGTAGTAAGACACGCACTTAGGGATCTAGAGGTCCTTGGTTCGATCCCCACCAGGGGAACTGCTAATTTCCTTGAGCAGGAAATTAACCAACAATTGTTCCACTCCACCCAGGAGTAAATGGGTACTGTGAGGGATCGCCTGCCTGAGGGTAATTTCAATGATCAGGAGTTATCGTACAAGATTATGAAGTTGGCTGAACATGTATATGGAAGCAGACTTTAAACTGCACTTTAACTTTTAACTTTATCAAACCTATCTCCTATACATTGTATTTCTATAGAGTAACATCCCCAATAAATAATATTACGTCTCTGATCTTACTTTACTTAAAATGTCTCAGATTCAGAGTTTCATGCAGCGTATATAAAGTCTCCATTGTAATTATCCATCTGATAAATTTCTACCACATTAGATTCCATTTATGAGATACGTTAAGTCATGGAAGGAGATTTTCTCTCTGGAAAAATGTAAATTGCCTAAAGCCACCCACACAAATCATGATAGTTTAGTCTTAAAGGATATAAAACTAAACTCATGCCATTAATAATAATGAATGTCTTTGTATCATGGTGTTTTTAACTAAGAGGTTACTTGTTCTGTTGCCAAAGGGTTAAGCTAAGCAAACAAAAAAAAGACATAGACAAACTGTTGCAAATTGAGAGAATCATGATGTTGGGGCCTGTATTATCAAGCATCTTACGGCCGATTTTAGTCGTTAATCCGTCTATATTACAATGTAATTTTATCATAAGAATTTTGAAATATATGCTGCCTTGGTTCTTAGTTGGTCTTAACCAGTAAAGGGTTAAGAAAATTGTGGATGCCTGATGAGACAAAGCCATATCACATGTTATATAATGATACATTCTTTAGGGAACATTGCTGACTGGCAGTCAGACAGAGTCTGCTCTGCTTTGTTTTTTAAAAAGGAGATATTACTTATTTTGTATCCAAATCTAACAATATTTACACATAGTTCAATTAAATGCTTAGTTTTTTTACACTAGACAAGTTCTTGAATGTGCATGAACAACTAATGAGACTTTTTTGTTCTCAAACAGTTCCTGTATCACTAATGTTCATGAATCACTAATGTTCATGAATCACTAATGTTTATGAATCACTAATGTTCATGAATCACTAATGTTCATGAATCACTAATGTTCATGAATCACTAATGTTTATGAATCACTAATGTTCATGAATCACTAATGTTCATGAATCACTAATGTTTATGAATCACTAATGTTCATGAATCACTAATATTCATGAATCACTAATATTCATGAATCACTAATGTTCATGAATCACTAATGTTCATGGATCACTAATGTTCTTGAATCACTAATGTCCATGAATCACTAATGTTCATGAATCACTAATGTTTATGAATCACTATTGTTCATGAATCACTAATGTTCATTGATCACTAATGTCCATGAATCACTAATGTTCATGAATCACTAATGTTAATCAATCACTAATGTCCACGAATCACTAATGTTCATGAATCAAGGTATTCAGAAACTATTTATTAAACCCTTACAAATTTATGATTGCTAGAACCAGTAATTAAAAGTAGCAGTGTAAAATGGTAGAGCTCTCTCAATCTTTTCTACTTTCCACACAGAAGAACTCCCTATTTTGCCATAGTTTAAACAAAGCCATGTCATAGTAGATCATTCTATTACAATGTAGTAGACTGAAGACAATTTATTTAACATTACATCAAGTAACCAGTAACAAGAATGATTACATTGTCAGCATGACTGAGAATGTTTTATGAATATATAATATCACTAGACTTATAAATCAATAGATTAGTGCAAAACTTGCCTACATTCTTCTCAATCTACATATAGTTAGACTGGACGTGTGCTTATTGAAATGTCTTCATTTATAGGAAGTTTTTTTTCTTGATTGTAAAACAGGCTCTTTACCTGACTTGACACAAGGGTTTTGACATGATGCAGTCTAATATATTTTCTTTTTTTTCTTTTTTTTAACGTCGTATTCAACACATATATATGTCATATATACGATGGCCAGCTCTTCCTACTTTAGGTTTCCTGGACACTTTTCTATCACCAGTACTAACTTACCCTACCACGAGGCAGACAACTCTTGTATAGGGTACGACCTGCCACAACCGGGTTTGGAACCCGCGATCTCCGGATTCGAAGTCAGACATGCTAACCACTACACCACGGCCGCGGGTGAATCTAATATCATGCAACATTAATGCTGATTATAATAAACAAATAGCCTAAATTTACAGCAAAACAGGGGCACAATTCAGTCAAAGCAATGATAGTACTAGTGAAATTTAACTTTAAAATCTAAGTGAGTTGACTGTAGTAATATTCCACTTCAAAACTTTACAGTGCTTGTCTGAACATCAAGGTATCTACAGAACCCACCAAAAGTTTAGAGACATTTTCACTTTGTAGGCCAACTGAATAGCTATTATCAAAAATTTGATAACTGTTAACGTTGAAATGCCATTTACTTATGCTTTTTTTTGGTTATCATTATTATTATAACTGAGCCTACAAAAATAGCATTAAAGCTTTGTTATTGAAAATAATTACAATGAACATGGTTTTGGAGGCTTTAGGATGTAATATGCTGAATCTTAAAAATGTGTTGCATTCAAGAAATTTGTTTTCATCTTATCATAAACCATGCTTTAATATATAAAAAATATGATTCTACTAAAACCATCTTCCATATTCAAGAATTGTCGTAAATCTTTTGTCTCCAAACTTTTGGTGGGTACCGTATATAACTTTGCATATTTGCAGACTATATGATCTATACTGCAGATAATACTTGAAGTATAATAAATCATATCTTTAAAGGAAACAATTCCATTTCTAGAGATAAATCATTTACCATAGTTTTACCCTTGAGATCTGATGTAAGTTAAACAAGCTTTTAAAGACGGAGAATATGTTAGATTCATATATATCAAATAGTTCGTTTTTCTCCACAGTCAAAACATGAATATTTTCACGGTGAATGCATTTCTTAAAATTATTGTCGTAATACATCCTTGAGTTTCCGAAAGTGTGTAGTATGATCGAGTAAAGATGCTTATGCAGTATGATATGTTTTAGTCAAAATATTTTTAATAACAATTACGCTGCCAGTACAAAAACGATGCATTCAGTCACCGAGAAATTATTTAAGCTTTGACAGTTGAGAAAAAATGGACTATACATTTGGTTGGTTGTTGTTTTTCTTTTATACTCCATTTCAACTGTTTGAATTCTATGAGAGGTTGGTTCATCTAACCATTTGTCCCCTTAAATATTTTGGATTTTCTGCGAGTCAGGCATTAATAGTTGAACCCTCTACAATGCAGTTAATATCCAAATGACAATACTGTCATTTTTTGTCATACAAACAAAGCTGTTTCATACGTACAACACAGCCTAAGAAATAAACTTTTTTCTTACCAACTTTTTTTCTTTCCAACAAAATTGAATAATTTATTCCAATCAGTGAGTATGTATTCACACACCAGTAGCGTGTTCAGTTACCGCGAACGTTACATAACGTTACATAACGATACATTCGGAACTCCTCGGCCATTCGCTGTGAATAATCTCGGACATATTTAGACGCTATTTTGAAACTACCGGTGTTGAGGTAAACAAATATATGATCGTTTAGGCATTGAGTCATGTTTTGTTTTTAGTCCGTAAATTTTGAAACATCACTCATTGCCTTAACGATCGCATATTTGTGTATTAGATTAGATTATTCGCAGCGAATGGCTGAGGAGTTTCGAATGTATTGTTATGTAACGTTCTGTAACGTTCGCGGCAACTAAACACGCTACAGGACAATCTATTTGAAAATGATCTTCATGGGAATTTAAAAAAAGTTTATTTAGCACTGGGTCCAATGTAATTGTACAGTAAGTCAGGCCTTTGAAAACTTAATTGGTGCAAACAAACATCTTTGACATGAGATCTTTGGGAATTGAGAAAAGAGCAGGACCAGATGAGAATCAAACTATTAACTTTCATGGCCTTATGCTGCAGAAATTGTGCACACAAAAGATTGAAATCATGTCTCACAAGAATGTGAATTAATTCTGTCATTTAATTAATTATTAACTATTGATCAAACACAATTTCATCTTCTAAGAATCAGTCCATGATGTCATTCATGGAACTTTCTGCTGTTTTTAATTCCAGAAAAGTGAAACAAAAAATCAAATGGACAAGATTCTATTTAGATGAATCTGTTTGTCACAGAACAAGTACAGTACAGTACAGTAAAACCACTATACAGTACAGTTCCGCTAATAAGACCATTTTTGTTATCTCAAAATCGTGCCATTTTTGACAGTGACTAAGACCCAAATGCTTAATTTGTGAACAAAAGGGTCTCTATAATAAGACCGTTTTGCTATTAAGATCATCGACTTTGCTGGTCTTAATAGTGGAACTTTACTGTACAACAGAGTAGGGATATTATTAAGCTCTAAACAAAAGTCAACTCTCAATAACAGTCACTGCTGAACAGCCCACCTCTTAAAATTCAAACTCTGTAAGACAACTACCTTCCAAATCAACACCTGTCAATAACGACTGAACTCACCAACAGGTATAGTGCGTAAAAATTGACTCCGATCTGACCTTTCACATTTGCATCTAATAATTATCTACACATATCCTGACGAAAAACAGAACCACGCCTATTCTACACTTCAGCAGCAATTGTAAAATTATAGAAGTATGTTTGTGTGTTAAACTTTAACTCATAATCCTCATGGCTTGGTGTAATCCAGCATTAATACTACATTGGTATTTAATGTAATGAATATTCTTGCATAAAGGTCAGGTCAGGGTCGCACAATAGTTCTGAACAGAAGCAAGCTTTAAAATAACAATCGCCTTACAACTGCCACATTTTAGTAAGTAAATTGACTCTAGAACAGCCAGAAACAGGACAATGCTAAATTTGCAATTTGAGAGTTGACTGTTAGAGGAATTTTTTCATTGACAAAAGCATAACATGAGTATTTGATGAGACCATTGTAGGGAGGTCACTTAGCTGTTATAATAAATGACTCCAATGTTGAGAGTTGGCTCTAATGTTGAGACATGGTTGTGTCTTTAGAAGAGAGGTTGTGTGAAAGAGATTTTATTGTTGGTAGCTGGCTTTGTGGTTCGATGGTACTAAATTATTACAAGGGACCTATTTACTGAGACTTTACTGTTTTAAAAAGTGCACAATTAAAATAAAGATAATGACATGCAGCTATTATAAAACAAGAATAATTATAGAACACTGTCAGCCATTTCCTCATGATGAAAATAAACGTCTTCGAGATAAATTGTTTTTTGCTCGGATTTACGTCATTTCAGCAAATGTTTTGTCATAATCATGACAGTTGGAAATTGTTTTTTCGACAATTTACAATCCAGTAGAAACCAAACACAACCAATGAACCATCTTCATATTGTAGAATAAGAATCAAGTCCTCTAGAAAAGGTTTTGTAAGTTACAGCTCTGGTAATCGACCAGGAAATTTACCCCCCAAAAATGGTCTAAACAAGTGCAAACAGGCTAAGATGATGTACCTGGGATTTTATACTGAAACCTATGAAATCTTACTAAAAAAGCTTTGGTTTGGCATTTAGAGCATTAAATCAATGAACCATGGCTGCGACTTAGTTTCATGATAGTAAAAGAATTACCCAATGTAACTAATTTTTACCCCACCTGTAAGCAAATAGACTGTTTTTCTTCTTATTTTTTTTAGAAGGAAAACTGCACACTTAGGATTAAAACAAAACCGGAGTGAGTTGGCAAGGTTATTCCTCCCATGTGAAAAACCAGACTTTGCTATGTGGGTATTATTTGCAATAACTTGAGAAAATTACAAGCCATTATGCGAAACCAATTAGAAGAATTCTACCTCAAATACAAAAAAAACACCACTTAATTAAATTTGCATTTATCTAATACACAAAACATTAACCATGAAAATTGAATAAAGATTACTGTTCTATCCAATAGCCATTTTAATACAACATGCATTAAAAATGAATGAAGACTTTCTAGTAAAACCATTGCCATAAAAGAATTTATAAACAGAAACCCTGCAATTCTATGGTTATTCTACCATAAAATACATTGAAAGAATTGAAAGTGTTAATTAATTTCTAAGATTCAGACATAAATAGACAGCATATAAGTAGAAAGGAAAGGATTATAATGAATCAATACTCTATTCTATTCTATTCACCTTGGGTTTAACGCCCTAGCAACACATTGTATAGGTAATATTATGGCAGTCAGTCAACTTAATCACCGTTCATCATTGAGTTCAGCTCTAAACCAGTAAAGCTACAGTCCCACAAACATAAAAATAGCCGTGAGGGCACCGTAAGGGCGCCGTGCGATCAAAGTTTGCAAGGACCCGTACAAACTCTTGCGTACCCGTACGGACTGTTACGTTTTTGCCAGAGTTCGTGAGATGAGTTTAGGATACACATATCGGTTTCAAAGTCAAATCGTGAACAAATTCGTGAAAGAGTATGAATTAAACTTGCATATCTTCCAACTACAGCTTCAGACGGGTAAGTTGATTTGTGCCATGTGCGTACCATCACCTTAATACGCAAGGCTTCCCACAATCTACGGCTGTCTGCAAGTACACGTCCACAACAAGCCACGATTTTATGGGACTGAGACATAACTAGGTGCATACTTCAGTGACTGACAACTGCCCTAAATCTGGACATTTAAAAGTTCTGTTGCTTTTGTTTAAACATTGAATTCTGTACCCATTCACCAAAGTTTTAAAAGAACTCATAGAAAAATAGCTTCAAGAAGTTACCGTATTCAAAGGCATTGTTTTCAAAGACATTTTAAAGGTACCATTCACAGACTCTAGAGGAACATCAAACTCAATGAATTTTTTTAAACAAGCCAGTGACTTAATGTTGTTTAACACCATTTCTAGAGAACTGTGATGATAGACACAGTTCATTGTCCAGAGATCAATGTCATGGTCGAGGAAAATGGTACAAACAGAGAAACTACATAGACTCACAAAAAGACAATTCTTTCTTTCTTTCATCAGCCAAATATCTAATTAAGGAACATAAATTGAATTAACCACCAACCAGAAATATCAAATTTTCTAGATACAGGGGAAAAAGCGCTAGCGAAGCTGTGAGCCAGACATACCATTCAGAATTTTGTAGGCAATGTGCTTGATTCAATCAATAAACTGTAGCTAACTGTGTATGGAATGATATAGCAGGTTTTCACAATAAATGAACAGTTTTATACATCATTCTCAGTAATTTGTGTCAATTATGTTGAATAGAGAATACTATAAATTTTGAAGGGTAGCATCAGAAAATGTTATATTTGCATGACTGAGTGATATATCATCTTGTAATATCTAAGGAAATCTATATTCCATGAAATTTGATTGAAATTATCTCCAAAAGACTCTCCAAGAAACAGCTGAATACAGAACTGTTCTTAATCATTAAAAAACCTTCTATTATTTTTAGAGTTCTTCCATGATAAACATCCACATATAAAAAAGGTTAGACCAGAATTGAAATATTAGGGATCCAAGAGGCCAATAAGCATTTGGCTGTAACTGTAAGTGGTCTTGTTTTAATGCAACATAGTTGAGTTTTAATGCTGCCTAAAATCAGTATAAATACTTACATCCGAGTCGACAAGATTGCTGACTTTTTTTAATAGTTTAGCATTATCATGTAACTCTTGTTGACGTGGAGACATTCCTTCATTATCTGTATCACCTGGTGATTCATTAACAAAACATATCTGAAAATAAATGAGAAAATAGTACAATGTATAATATGTCAATGTTATAGTTGACAGTCTAAAGTTTCTAACTACAAAACACGCGATCCTGGAGGTTCTAAGTTCAATTCCCATGAGAGCTCTAGATAACGTCGAGTTTGGTCATGTACTATTTTCTATGGGCATATTCACTTTAATCTCTTTATATAGTCACTGGCCAAGGTATCTGGTTGGTATACCAGTTTTATTATAAATAATTAAGAGCTTTGGTATACAGAACAAGACCTGACCAGAGAATATGAGTGGGAAATGTTGGTGTACATTTTACCTGTCTGTGGGGGGGGTATAGACATCTTAGAGCCTCATTAGTATTCCCTAAATGTATCCCTATTTTCTGTGAAGCTGGAGGCTGCCACTTAGGGTGTTGAAACATGTACGTATAAGGATATAAATGTGATGTCATGGCATACAAATTAAAGTTCAACAAAAACATGAATAATAAGACAAAATGTTCAGATCTTTCACATTGGAAAATAAAGACAGTATTAAGTAAAGTCTGATTTCAACAATGTTGAATAGTGTAATAAATATTTTTGGATACTGGGAATTTATACCATTAGTCTTAGTTTGATAGACGATAAAACAGTAATCTAAGACAAGGTCAACAAACACTAACATCACCCTAGTTTCCTACATTGATACTAAATAAACAATAAAAGACAATCAATGATAGAAGAGAGGACTGAGATCATATATAAATGTCAATGTTTAAACAACAGTAATTACTGCGTAGAGTATTTTCTTCTCCCATCAGTTAAAGTATTGTCTTCCACCATTAGTAAAAGTAACAGTTAATAGTAAAATTTACTGTGTATCATGTTTACGAGATGAAATTAAATCAAGCCTTTTAGTTGGGTTTAATGAGGTACAAACACATTGTATAGGTCAAATTACAGCAGTCAGTCAACCTAATCATCATTTCTGGAAATGCTATACTACAAGATTTAGCTGTTAACCAGTTACTATGCCCATACTTCTGTCAATGACTGACAACTGCCCTACATGAATCAGAACCAGTGGTAGGAGGGAGAATGACCAAGCTCCAAAAAAGTATGCACAGCCAAGGAATCAAACATATGACCTCATTGTCTGAATAGTGACATATCTTTAAAACAAACATTTATTTTTTGATAGGAGATGCAGATTATGAACGTATTTTACGAGGGCTGTTCAATAAATACACGGAAAAGCCATATTTTTAATATTCATGGGAAATTGACGCTAACTTGGAAAATAAGGAAATAGCGACACTTTTCCGCGTATTTATTGACCAGCCCTCGTATTCCAGTGTGTTCCAGGGGGGTGGGGACAGGGTGGTGCATCGAGAAAATGTGTAGACAGAGTGCAAGTTTCATGGAATGTCTCTGTTTAGTAGAAGAAGTTTGGATACCAAAATATTTACAGATGGACAAAGGCACACACCCTCATATGCACATTTTGTGCTCAAACAAGTAACATAAAAAGGCCCTCCAGTTTCTTTGTACCCATCACATGCTTGTTATAACTAGAGAACAAAAGAGAACAATGCTCAATAAAACACCCTCTTTTAGAGTCCCTTAGACAATAAAACAAAAATCTTTCAGAACAATTAGAGACAAAGATCTATGCTGTCTCCATTTTAAAGCCATATATAAACTCTATGATCATTAACATAGATCTCCTTTCTACAGATATCTGAGTTTACAATCATTGTGACGCCATCAATGTTGATTTTCCCATTCCTATAATTGTTTTGTGTCTACTAAGTTATGAGCAATGCACTCTTTAATATTGGAATTTCTAAATTAAATGTTTACAGTCATAAACTTCCATCAGTATTGGAGATAACATAATAATTGTTTTTTCTCTACCATCCTTAATTATTAACAGACAGTATTATATGAGGTGCATAACCAGCATTCCTTGATCCCTTGAATCCTTGATAGCCACCCTAAGCTTAGTTGGTAGCCAGAGCTTTTTCAGGGGGTTTTGGGAAAAAGGCCCCTGCCCAAATTGGGAATTTTTAACGCCATAAATAGTCTGATTTGGGGGGAAAATATCAACAAATCAACCCAATTGGGAAATTTCATTATTAATTTTTCTGCATTAAATCTTTATATGCCTTGCTTTGGTGTCTCTGAAAGTGTTGCAGTGCTCTTAAAGAGTTAGTTCAGACAGTTCAGTGAGGCATTCAATGCAAATTCTTCTGTATTTATTACATTTGTATTTTTACATGAAATCTCGTGGTTTCTTTTTTAAAGGCAAAAGACATCCTGTTCAAAAGGAATTACTTAACAAGATTGGGTTGTTTTTTTTCTTGAAATTGGGAAAAATGATCGATATTTGGCATTGGGAATAGGGCCCATATTCGGCTCTGTGAGATAGGCTGAAAAAGCCCTGGTAGCACAAAAATCTACTGATCAATGGTTTGCGGGTTTGATTCCTGGACTGGCCATACTTTTGTTGAATATGGTCATGAAATAATTTTTTCCGCTATTCAGTGGGGCAGTTATCAGTCACTGATGGAGGATGTACCTAGTTACTGATTTACAGCTAAATCCAGAGATTTGGAGAGTAGGTTGACTGTCCACCCTAATATGACCTGTAAAATGTGTTGCTACAGTGTTAAACCGAACAACTTGATTTTATTTGTTTTCATTTGTTTTTACTGGATTTAACGCCATGTCAACACAATTTTAGGTCATTTTACAGTGTCCAGTGCAGCTTACCTAGCTTTCCTGGACCATTGTCTATAACCAGTACTCACCGACCCTTCCACAAGGCCAAAAACTTCTCCATATTATCTAATCAATGGAGGAAAATCGACATTATTGTCAAATTTTCATGGAAGGGTATAACCTTCCCGGGTGGGATTCAAACCCGCACCCCCTTCAGGCACGAGATTTCAAATCCCGGTCCTCTACCAACTTGGCTATGACCAAGGTTCCAACAACTTGATCTTTGATTCAAAGTACAGGGCCATCCATAATTATCTTTACACTTTTGTAAATGTATTTTTGTACTTAACTTTTTACCAAAACTTGATAGATTAAAAACATATACTCAGATACATGTACATGTATAACAATTACAGTTATATAAAGTATCATTACTCCTCTTTCATATGTTACAATCTATTGTAACTTTACCAGTGCATAAATACATCGAAGATAATATTTTATTGTGTTAATGAAAAACCAGCTTTTTTAAAAGTGTAAAGGTAATTTTGGATGGCACTGTATACTATTTTAACAAAGAATTTATCTTACTTGTAGACCACTATGTAATCTAGATTGTATATTTGGTTTACTGTAAGTAGTTTCATCATCGTCATCATCATCATCAATACCATCATCTTCAGCACCCATTGCTAACTTCTTACGTATTTCTTCTCTGTCATTTCTTCTTGCCTGAAGAAAACAAAAATCAAACAATATAAATATAATATACATAAGTATTATTATTAGGATGTTAATGGTAATCAACTCAATGGTGGTTTCCTAGGGCTGTCACGATACGCCAGAAGAGTATTGCGATATATTGCAATACACTAGCACTGTATCGGGATACGTACCACGATATATTGAGGGCTTCTAGATTTGCTATGCCTCTGCTGTATTTAACAGAAACGTTGCAAATCTTACATGAAGCGACTGATAGAATCTAGCTTCTTCAAGTCTATACGGTCATTTAGGACTGTGATATATGTTGTACGACCAATCAAACCAGTCCAATTCATTTAAAATTCTTGTATCTTAAGCTTAGATTGAATGAACGATGGAAAAACTGGCGCTTCGCTACTTTCATATGCCAAGGGACACATTTTCTAATGAAATAAAAAAATCGCCTAATACCGGTGCATACCGCGGTACATATTGCTGCAGCTGCCTATTGCAATATACTGGTATACCCATATATCGTGACAGCCCTAGTGGTTCCCTTTCTAAACAATAGTTCATTAAATGCACATTAAAAGTCTATAGGACATGCTCTTGATGACTGGTGGTTCCTGTGTTCAAACTTGTTAATGTCACACTTCACCAAGGTGTACATGGTAACGTCTCAGAGCCACATAAATCAGTTATGCCAATTTGTTGACTCAGCGTGTGTTCACTTCAAGTTCAAATGATTTTTAAACATAAAAACATGAGTCTTGATTTATAAAGCGCATTAATGTTTTCACAGATTTCTCAGAAAGCCACAAGTCACGTGATCATAACTACAACAGAAAAAGAAAAAATAGTCATAACCACTTAATGCACTTTTCGTGAGCTAGGTTTCTCCCAGAATCATTTTCTATTTGGAGAATCAGAAAACTGAACTGTCATCACATGATTTATAGTGTCTAGTGAACAATAGTGGAAATCATTATCACAATATTGTATCATCACTATTGTTTAAGAAATAATATACAGTTAGTTGTCTATAGATTGTTGTACAATAAAACATAGGTACAAGCTTGCCAAAATTTAATATAACACGAAGGATTTATCACCAGATTTTAATTAGTGCATCAAAATGAGTTCATGCATTAGGCCATGCCATATTCAAATTTTGTTAAATGTCCGTGTGCACATAGGTTTTAGAGTCCTCAATCAAAATAGAAAACAAAACTGTTGGTAAAATTTCTTAAATTATTCCAATGTTCCAGGATTCGATACGGAAAATTTTGTTCGGCAACGACGTTATTCATCGTAAGCAAATTATCATAACCGTTTCATTAATACAATATATATATATATATATATATATATATATATATATGTATATATATATATATATATATATATATTATGTGAAAAGAAAACACTGGTCATTTTATAATAAATTCAGACCATTGTTTCATATTATGAGGGTGTTATTCCATTGAAAAAATATATATATAATGCATTGTTTTTGTCGTAAAAATATTTGTGTTTTCGTTTTTGGTTTGTGTGTTTTTGTGAATAGGTACCAGTACCAGGGTTTGTTAAATTTGAGTTGAGGCTCAACAGAATTCCAACTTGGCATGGCCTTATGGCTAGGCCTCAAATACATCTAAAAGTACTTTGTTAAAACTGGTCATTTTCCAACTAAGTCTTCCGTGAAATGGTGTGAACTCATCATCAGAAAACCATGATTTTCATTTTTTATGGTTGACAAATAATACCCCAGGTTACCTAGAATGGGCGAGAACTATATATGGTCATTATATATTGCCTTCACTTTAAGAAACTTATTGAAAACTCTTTTCTTAAAATTTGCATTGCATCATTTCAACACTATATAAAATGTGGCGATAACGACGATAGTACAGCTTTGAATAGAACATCAATCAATCCCTGTGGCAAAACTTCAAGGAAAATTTTCAATATTTAAGAAAATACTTTCATATCTCTTAGAATGTTCCAATTCCCCAACAGACAAAGATGATATATTCATTTAAATGTCAACAATGCAAAACAAATCCCATATCTTAATGTTCAATAACAATCTGTCAAATGTTATAATATTCGTATAGTCTCTATGGTAACCTAGGTAGAATTAAATTTCTTTAATTCAACATTTACCAATATAATCGTGACTTGATGTGAATATATAAATATACCCTGGAGAAATTAAATAGTAAAAGCAAAAACAAAACTTCAAGCATCATATCATCCAATGACATTCCTTTTAGTTAAGTAATGGAGACATTTCAAAAGTTCAGAACAATATTATCCAATGAAATTTTAAGTAAATGGAGACAATTTCAAACTACACTGAGAAAAGTACAATCTTATCATTTCATTCAAACAGAATTATTCAAAAACTTAATGGAAATATTTCCGAGACAATGTGTTTTAAATTCAAGTGAGTTAGGTAAAGGTTACTAAAAAACATAATTAAGTACTGAGTAACATGGTTTGTTCTTTGTTTATTTTGTTTTATGCTATTTATACACTGATATTTTTCAGTTGTTTACGGCAGTTAATGGATATTGAAAACTTTCCATACATGTAACACAACTCCCCTCATCCAAGTCCTATGTATAAGACCTGTAGCCTGTTCAATTACCCTAAACGTTCCAAAACGTTCCCTAACCATACATTCGGAATTCCTCGGCAATTCGCTGCGAATAATCTCCGACATATTCAGACGCTATTTTGAAACTACCGGTGTTGAAGTAAACAAACATATGATTGTTTAGGCAATGAGTGATGTTTTGTTTTTAGTCCATAAATTTTGAAACATTACTCATTGCCTTAACAATCGCATATTTGTTTATTAGATTTGATTATTCGCAGTGAATGGCCGAGTAGTTCCGAATGTATCATTACAGAACATTTAGGGTAATTGAACAGGCTACTGCTGTAACTTGTTAACCTTTATGGAAGCTGATAAGATAGAATCAAAGTTTGAATAAAAAACAAGTTACAGCAGGTCTTATATATAGGACTATCCCAACCCCTCAGTCACATTTGAAACAAAAGTAACCAAGCTATTATTTTATGATGGCCTTCACTAAGTGAAACAAATATCAATCACTCAAGCTGAAAGCAGATAGCCTTAACGGAACCTGACGCCACTTTAGGAAAGCCACTTTATAAACTTCAATAAAAGCCTGATGTTACTTTTTGTAATTACAGAGTAAAACATCAATCCATCAATAAAAGGTTGTGAGCAAAATTAATTGCATGGAACACAATGGTGTTTGGACATGAGGAATGTTTTCATGGAACTGTCAATATTTTAACCTTAGGTTCTAGCAGTAAAATAGTTTCGACTTTTAACAGAATCTATGAGTAAAGAAAGTGTCATTCATGGTTAATGTGAAGAATACGTTTTTACAGAATGATTAAATAAAATGTGTTGTTTGAATTATATTCAATTCTGATTTTAACAAACTTAAAGCTTTAGTATTGCTGCAGGTAAAAGTATTATCATCAGGGCTCGACAATTCCACTTGTCAGCTCGTAATAATGAGTAGAAATAGACTCAGGATATGTTGATCTTCTGTAAGCGCAGGCCCTGCAGGACGAGTGAAATTTCTAGCCAAAATAATCAAATTTCAAGTTTTAAATACACAGTCTTATTGAAAAGGCAACATATTAAGCTTATTTCATTACTTGCAATCTGAAAACATTGATTAAATTGCTTTTCATTTCTAGAAATGGCTGACATATGTATACAGTACAATAAATAACATGTTTTTTACTACTTCATACAAGTTCACAATAAATTGCATTTTAGTGAAGTAAAGGACAAGTTCGAATTGCAGCAGAACGAGTAAAAATTCCAAGCTGCTCTTCCTGCAGGACTAGTTGCTTCCAAAAATTTGTTGAGCCCTGATCATGATTATATTTTAACCAATTTTTATCTTTGATTTATGCCAGAAAAAAATCAAATGAAAGTAAAATACCAAAGCAAAGCAATTGTTAAAATATTTCTAAGGCCATACATGTAACTTAAAGACAAAACATTATCATACGGTTCGGTGAATATATTTTAAGATTGAATAAAATGAGTTTGCCAGGAAGATTGAACAGCAACTATAAAGCCAACATGCACTCCTGGGCCCAGGGTTTTATGAACAGTCAATTCTAGTCTGTCTATACTGTATATATTAAAATAATTGTCATAATGTCATTATACTTTTGATAACATGCCAAGCCAAATGAACAGCAATGAGTGGTGACAATGTACCATCCATTTTCAGAATTTCAAATGGCGTACAAAATGTTGACGTCGGAGCATAATGTAGTCCAAAAGGAAGCAACATAAAATGCTAAAGACAATGTAATAATATATACAATATAAGAAAACAAGCTATAAAAATCTCCAGAGATAAAAGACTCATCAAAATAATAGATTACATAGATAAAATGGGAATTAGAGTCTGTTCTATGAATACTGATGAATCAGACAGATAAGACAAGAAAAAATCTTGATTTCTAGAATCTGAATCACAAAGTATGTAATTTATAGTACTTATATTGTGTAAGTATGATGGAAAAGGGAGAATCCATAAATTTATGACACATTGGATGGATAGAGTGTCTGTATCACATGATTTTTTGTAATCATTGTGGGTCATCATATGAAAATGAATTAGTATGTTATTTTTTCATAACTTTCACACTAGTTCACATTTTTTTTTATATGATGTGGACTGCCTGTTTCCTCGTGTAAGTATTTTAAATTCGTATGAAAACGGTTTATAGGGGTGTGGGGGGGGGAATCATATAGATTACTTTTTATAAGGATAGACTCTTCGTTGAAAAATATCAACTTAATAAACCTTCCTACATTATTTAATTAAAGTTCAGGTCATGGCATTAAATATGAGATTTCTTTGGAAAAAACAACATGTATTGACACAGCACGCTTTCCACATTATTAAGTTCATTTCAATGTAAGGTCATGACAGTTAGAATTCATTAACAGTGTTAATCTAATTTATTCTCAAAACAAACTATCTAATAAAACAGAAGTGTTCATAGAAAATTGACAATGAATTTTGTAATAAAACAAACAAACCACTCCCAATTAACTACAGTCATTGAATTAAAACCTTTCCCAATCAAGTGCAAACAAATAAAATGATGCAATATTAATTAGAGTAATGAGACTGATTACTTCAGCTTTGATGCAACAACCATCAATAGTCTCATTTGAATATTTGAAGGTGTGGCTACAATTATAAATAAGTAAACAAACCACACCCATTAAGATTCACGTGTCCATGGATTCTAACAATTCTTTCATTTTAGAACAAAACCACATAATGTCATGTTACCAATATTCAGAATCAAAAATAGAACTTTTGTCAATAATTACATTTGAATCACACCTACATCAAACCACATGGGAGTAATGACCATGGTCATATCATAGTATCATAAAACAAACAACATCAAAGAAATACAAAACATTATGATTCTCACAAGAGTTCAGCCCACACAGGTTGAACAGAAAGGCAAACTTCACTTCAATCATGTCTACAAGCACCCACATGAGACCAAAGATCTTGGTCATGTAAGAGTGAGATAAAACAATTACAACAAAGAAATACACAACATCATGAATCTTACCAAGTATGCCGCCCACACAGGGAAGGCGTAATTTCTGGTTGCATACTGTAACTGATGGTCCCTCATTGTCTTTTTTTAATGTCAATAAATAATAGTAGCACTATACTAAACACATTATTACAATAAAATCCATTAAGTGTTTTTTGTTTAAAAAATTCACGATAAGATTGTTAGTGAGTCCATATCAATAATTGGCGGCAGAATTTCTGAAGATTAAAAAGATGTTTTGTTACAATGTTTTTGATGTGTTATACATTATTTTTGTGGTTAATTTAAGACTATCTCTATGAGTCAGAAAACTAGTCAAACAACATATAAATAAAATAGGATGAAAGCTAAATTTGCGCAGATCAAATAGTCTGTAATTTAAAGCACAATGTATTGAACAGTTTATGAACGAACTTTTAATATATTTTAGGAATGATGATTTTTGTATTAAGCCGTAAAATTCTTTTTTCGTAAGTCTTGCCAATGATTATCTAATTGTCTAATAGCAGTTATTCATTTCTTTTAATAAATATAGCAATTGATGTATTCTATTTTTTTCGAAACTGTCAGATTTTATATTAATCAAGTTTGGTGACTGTCAACCATATTTTAATCAGAAATCATCTTCGTGGTTGAATATTAATATCCAACTCATATCACAAGACAAGTTTTGAAAGTTTTGGACATCTGTCCACTCAGATATGATTAGTTTAAAATCTTCTAACAATTAGATAATTATTTCTTGACAGATTATTCTGAATTTCTCAGGTACATCAGAACCACATCTGTCTTTTGAAATTAGGTTTCATATGTAATCCCTAGCCAATTATAATTCATTTTCCAGGAATAATCATGAATTTCTAGGGAAGCCTAAATAATGCTTTGAATGAAAATTGACGAAATAAGTTCATTTTAATAATGTTTTACTAAATATACACTGTTTTAATGCTTCAATTTGCAGCACATGACTAACAAATCATTGATACTAAGAGAGAATAAAATCTAATAAAAGATATGTAAAAACAAGAGTTCCGGTAATGAAGACTATCATCACATCACTTTAAATAGTCTGGAGTGGGCTTGTCGATTTATTAACAATTTAATTCATTTTTACATGAATCTTATTTTGTTACAGTAATTGGCAATAAAACTATGTCATTTTTTTATTTTAAAGGTATTAACAGGTGGTTGTTATAAAAAATTAACCACAAATTTAGAAATACCACGAAAATACCAGTCCACAATATAAAAATATTGTTTAATCTAAAACATAATTAGTAATTTTTACGACACATAACCATAATTTTTTCCAAAAACTTTAACAACCCAACAATAAAATGAAACTGTTAATTTGAACAATAGTGTACTTAATTAGGCCACAACAAGTTAATCATATGTTCTAAGGATTCCCTCGCACCTTGATTTAGACGGTATTTACAACAACAAAAAATTATTTCTTCGCTTGCTCATGAGCTATGAGCTCATAAACATTTGGTCAAACCGCTACACATGTATAAAGCAATTGAATTAAGATTTTTTTTCTTCGCTCACTCGCCCCATTTTTCCCCAGAAAAATCCGTAGACTAATATAAAAAAATTCCAATCTGTAGACAATTTAATATTTTATCTCCACAAAAATCGTAAATTTCTCTTGAAATTTAATATAGAATACTTCAGTAAATAAAATGGGAAACATTTCATTGTTCTATAATAATCCCACTATAATATTTCAAACAAATTTTGTGTCATTATAATAAAATCTGTTTGTTTTAGTTAAGTATTTACGAGTGTCAAATTTAATTAAAACTGTTTCCATTATAACTCATCAAACAAGCACAACTTGCCTATTTTTCCTAAAGGAGCCAACAACTTAGGTTCATATTTAGAAAAAACAACATTATAGTCATATTTAATGGAAAGGTTCCATAATTTAAAACTTTAATAAAAAGTTATTTCTCATAGATTTGTTTCACAGATTCTTTACCAACTTGATGTTTTGTTATTGTTCGTTTTTTCTCAACTGCCAAAGCATGAATAATTACACGGTGAATGCGTTAGTTAAAATTTTAGTCGTAATACATCCATGAGTTTCTGAAAGTGTGTATTATGGTCAAGAAAAGATGCTTATGCCGTATGATATGTTTTAGTCAAGATATTTTTAATAACAATTATGGCCACCAGTACAAAAACAATGCATTCAGTCACTGTGAAATTATTCAAGCTTTGACAGTTAAGAAAAAACGGACAATAACACGCACATACACTAAAATTTTCTTATGTTATATAGTAAAGGGCAGAATTATCAACAAGCCCAATTATATGAAATAAGTATTTTTTACTAGCCCAATAATTTTTTACAAATTCAGGGCTTCAAGCTTAGTGGGTTGAAATGAAGACAGAAGCAATCTAAAAATTATTTATTCTGTAAGCAAAATATTTTACGTCCCTTAAATTAATAATTTATAACAATCCAAAATCGAAGGATTATACTTAGCAATAAATAAGTTGTGCATTTATCTAGAGTACTTGGCATCAGGAATAAAATCTGAAATATTTTACTAATATTAAATTGACTATCATATAAAATTGTATTAAATATTTAATTAACTATAACCAATCAAGATTTTATTAAAATGGTAATATCCAGTTATCATTTTATTCCATTAAAATATTTATTTAATCAAACCTTATTTTATTTGATATTTAAATTCATTTCAATATTTATCTTAAAAGCATTAATTAAACAAATATTGAAGAATTGTAACAAACAGCAGAAAATATAAAGCAGCACTAATAATCCAAGTATTGAGAGAAGAACTGAAGAACCTCCAAGAAATTCCGACACAGTAAAATAACTTTTACACTCGGTCAAAGTAAGGAGAACGATATTCTGACTCAGTGTGACTAGTCACACAAGTTTTCCAATCAACACAGCCGCTAAGTTTTAGTGTTCCAATAATGGCAAGAATACCTAATAGAAGAGAGTATTTTGTATTAGCTTGAAGTATACATTAGTCAGTGGTTGGTGTAATGTCTGCATGTAAGCGTAGAGAAAATACAATTTCAGATAAATCAATCACAGATACTAAGAGAGAATAAAATCTAATAAAAGATATGTAAGAACAAGAGTTCCAGTAATGAATACTAACATTATAGGAACATAATACATATTGTGTGTAAATATTGACTCAATCTGACCTTTATGCAAGAATATTCATTACATTGAATATGAATGTAGCATTAATGCTCGATTACACTGTGACCATGAGGATTATGAGTTAAAACTTAACATACAAATTAAACATACTTCTATAATTTTACGATCCCTGTCGAAGTGTAGAATAGGCGTGGTACTGAATTTCGTTGATATGTGCAGATAATTATTAGATGCAAATGCGAAAGGTCACGTCGGGGTCAATATTTACGCACTAAAAAGAATGTAATTACTGAAGCTATAGTTTATTTAATAAGTCATGCATGTTTTTTGCACTCTAAAAAGTAATATTTGTACTTTTGAAATATTAAAGTTTTGTCTATCTCTTAAGTATTCACACACTTTCGCTACAACATACATTTTGTCTTTAGTTTTTATAATGAAATAATAATAATGAAACTAATTGTTAATAAAGGCAGCAAAAGCCAAATCTACCATGAACACCTCTAAATAACACTAATTGATTTACATTGTTATCACCGCCTAGATTAGAGCATTTTGTGTCGACACCGGTTGCCTTGAGGTCACATGAAATCATTTGCCTATAATGGGTGTACCTTGTGGAACAGCTTGCCTCAATATATCAGGGATTCTAGAACACAATATTCTTTTAAATCTAGGGTCAAGGAACATTTTTTAAAATCTGATTTTTAAATATGTAGTTATCTTACAGTATTACTATTTTAGTGTGTAAATTATAACATGTACTGATAGATAGTTTAGTCTTTATAATTTCTTCATGGCAATTTCATTTAATTTATTTTATGTAATATCATAATTATCTTATTTGTTTATATTAGTATTCTTAAGTCAATGATTGATCCTGTGATAATTTGGTTTGTGATAATATGTTTTTATCAACTACTATTATTATTAGTATTTCTTTTATAATTATGCTTACACAATATGTTTAATAATGTTGTAAGTTCTTAACAATTGTAATAACATTGACTAGCTGTGATCCTATTTGTTTTGATCTCCCTATATCATTCAACACTACATCTCAAGGACCGCAATGGAAATAAGAGTTAATTAAGACTCTCTTTTGCGTTATCCTTGACATTTAATGTTGAGTGACATGGCTGTATTAATTCATACCTTGTGATATTGTTTCTGTATGTTTTTAATATTGTATGCCATGTTATTACACATTTTATGTTGAAATAAATCTATCTATCTATCTATCTATGATGAAAAAATGGACGTCTAACAATCAAAATAGGGATGCGTGTATGAACTTGTTGACGCCATGTTTTGCCAGGTTAACTAGTGAAAGTTGATTAACCCTTACAATGCGGGGGCCAAATATAAAAAGCCTTTGCCACCAGCAAAGAGCCAATGTCAGCCGTCACAACACATGCCTGCTCACAGGATCTTTGCTGTTGGCTGCTCATTGTCCATTTTTTATCCTGAAATCCCTAAAATGACAATAGATAGGTCTAAACATTGAAGCCGGACTAGTCCATTGCGGAAATTCAGCATTGAAATGGTTAAGGTAAGTGAAAATTATTGATTTCATATAGTCAGGCTAATACGGGATTTTCCCATACTATTAAACATAATATATCAGGCATTGGTGTTCCTGAAAATTAAGGGCAATGACTGCGTTACAGGAAACTTAAATGCCATTCTAAATGGAACAAGATAGATAACTAAAGCCTTGCCTAGATTCATTGTTGTATGATTCATATATTATTGACAATAATGATTATGTCAGTCATTTACAGCTTAAGTCATTAGGGAATTACAAATATCAATATATACTGAGAAATATTCACCTAATTCTAGCACACTATACATGTATGTTATAGTTAGAGCACAATGTAGTATACTGCCTTCATAATAGACCTAATCCGAAATTCAAATTTATGGGTTTTTCTGTCTGTGCACAGGCGGTACAAACAAAGTTTTCTACATATTATTGCTAAACAGCACGAACTATGGATTAAATCCTATTGTTCTTTGTACACATGTTTTTATTGTAACAGTGAAAGTTTGTTTGTACCCGAGGGGAAAACCCAAATATTTGAATTCCGGATATAGTCTATTCAAACCTTAAAGCAATATCATAGTTCGGAGAAAAAAGTATTAGAAGATTAACGATTCAGACAGTAACTATTTATGCATGACTTACATCATTGTGAAATTGAATTTTTTATCTCTTAATACAGAATAGTTGCAAAACATATTACTTTTGATGCAATTGGGAAGCAAAACTTACATCAAATCAAAAGCCTATTCCCTAATTATCATTGTCAGCCAATCAAAGATTACATGACCTGGGACCTCCAATCATTAAATATTGATGAGGCTTCTATGATCTCAGACTCATCGAGTTAAAGCTAAATGGATTCTTTACATGTCTTCATGGAAATTTCTACCACAAGTACATTCAGCAGCCGTCAGAACATTACTGACTGCATATTGCCATTCCTATTGCAACATTGTCATTATAACGGCATATATGGAATTACAAGTTACAATATCTAAATGAATACCTTGTGGAGGCTTTTTAAAGAAGTAAATGGGTGCCAATATGTAGATTGGCATCATAAATTCTGGTTATAGATGGGTATACCCATCCCAAGTAAAGCTGAAACCAGCAATTCTTTTCTAGACACTGAATCAGAAATCCCATGCAATTTCCTAACCAGGCACATTATGTCAATTGTAAACTATATGCAAGCTGACATTAATGGTACAAGTTTATTCCAAACCAATGCTTCCATAAAACATGAGCACAACTCTATATAAACTGACACTAATCACCACTACTTGGCAACAAGAATATCTGAACAGTTTCAGAACAACTTCTGAATCAATTACTTTGAATTGGTGTTCATTGATTTTACAATGTGCTTTTAGAAATAATGCTAAAAGACAGTTTCATAGAATCAGTAAAAATGTATTACAAGACTGTCAACCCTTTTGTCATTCACTAATTTGAATAGTGAAAACGACAAGAAAATGGTATATTATGTAAGGATGAAGCAATGAGACAATGTGCAAGGTAATTGTGATTGAGAAATGCTACAGTCCCATAAACATAAAAATAGCCATGAGGGTACTGTACGGGCGCCGTGCGATCAAGCTCCCCAAGGGCTCGTACAAACTTTTGCATACCCATACTGACTGTAACTTTTTACCAAGATCCGTGAGATGAGCCACGGATACACATATCAGTTTCAAAGTCAAATCATGAAAAAATCGTGACTTAGTATGGATTAAACTTGCATATCTTCCAGCTACCAATCCGTAGGGGTGTGTTGTTTTGGGCCGGGTGCGTACTGTCACCTTAATACGCAAGTCTTACCACGGCCTACGGCTGTCTGCATGTACGGGTCCACAACAAGCCACGATTTCATGGGACTGATGCATTATAAGGGGTTCAGTACGACCATAGAGCCTTCCTCAGAAGTCTGTTTCAGTCATTTGACATTAATAAACAATGACCTACAATGTCCACCATAAGTTTGGAGGAGAGGAATTACTAAAATTCTTAAATTTCGGCAAATTGACATTGAAATGTAAGGGTAAAATCCGAGTAATCCAACTAATTGGACTAACTTATTTGAAGAGTATACAAGGGGAAAATAACTGACTAAAGTCCCTTATTGGATATAATACCAACAGTTTATCCTTAAAACATCTTCAACATATCTTCAGAGTAAAATTGTACAACCATCAAGCCTGTATCATCGTCTCAATAATAAAAGCAACAAGAAAATGCTATAGCATGATGAAAGTTTGTAACAGAATTGTTGATTCAATTTGTATGACACAAAAATCTGTTAACCACAAAACCTACTCATCGAAAATTAGAAACCAGAACATTTCTAAGAAATTGTGAAAAGCTGAAAAGCAAGACAGATATTTCTGCCTGAAAGCAAAATGTCTATGCCCCATAATAATCTACATAAAAATATCACCTAAATTTTGTCAATATACGAACGCAAGTCTAGCAGGAATGGTGTCTAGTTGTAGAACTTATTACTTTTACTATAATTAAATTAGGTCAACTGTAAGATGTATTACCTTATATGTTCTACACTTTTGCAAAATTTATTTCTACTGGAGTTAACACGATGATTTTAAAAACACACTGTACTAAATTATGTAGGGCTGACTCAAGTAGTAAACATTACAGGACACTTCTCTTATGCTACAGTCCCATAAACATAAAAATAGCTGTGAGGGCACTGTATGGGCCTCATGCGATCAAGCTGCGCAAGGACTCGTACGAACTCTTGCGTACCTGTAGGGACTGTTACATTTTTACCAGGGTCTGTGAGATGAGCTGTGGATACGCGTATCAGTTTCATAGTAAAATCATGAACAAAATTGTGGCCGAGTATGGATTAGACTTGCATATCTTCCAGCTATGGCTCATTACAGATGTGTTATTTTGTGCCATGTACGAATCGTCACCTTAATACGCAAGGTTTCCCATGGCCTATGGCTGTCTGCACGTACGGGTCCGCAACAAGCCACAATTTTATGGGATTGAGGCATTACCCTTTCACTAGGAGCTGACAAGTTCTTTTTCTCGTAGAATCAAATACCTGACCTATCACTTCCCAAGCTGCAGAAATAAAGGCTTAAAGGAGATCAACAACACCACAATGGTTTGGTTGAGGGAATGAAAAGCAACAATAGCATGAAATAAATTCCAGCATAGCCCATCCTTTTCATATGATGTAACATATGATAACATGTTGTCAAACTGTACACTCTTCATGTTTGAAAGATTCCGGAATAATGATAGTAACAGCAAGATATTAGAGCTTTACATAATATGCAAATATTTGACATTTTCATCGACCATCGGGGCAGAAATATTTTCTTTAAGATTCAACCAGATGCAACTTGAATATATAACTGGCATGGTCTGCTTTTTCCCAATGGCTGCACATTCAGAATAAATATATTGACAGATTATTTATTGTTCACACTGGCAGACTATCAGTCCATCCCAATTTTCTACAGTTCAAACTATTGCCTTAGGGTAAATATTTTCCAAAGAAGCCAAAATTGAATCAATGAAACTAATTCTCTATGGCACCACTCCAAACCAATTGTACATTTTCTAATTTTGTATTTAACTGAATATGAAGAAATTTGGAAATTTCATCGCTAAGGGAATTCCATTGCAGAAAATCTACCGTGCGAGTAAAAACAAATTTCAACTAATAGATTTATGCATATTAGATTTGGAAGTATCAATTTAGTTTCAGAATACTCAACAAGCATACAAATTGTAACATGGCATTCTGGGAAAATAATAGAATTGCTTTGAATCAAGTTACAGTGAAGTGCATAATTACAGATTCAGACGAAATGAATTTTTGATGCAACAATTAAGGTCTTCACATGATATTCAGATTTCAACATATTGCTTCAAGCATCAACACAGCAAAGTTAAAACATCTCAGTAAATTCTACAATACGCACGCTTAAAGTGATATTAAAGTTCCAAATTGATCCAATCAGAATTTGGCATTTGATATTTGTTTTTGCTTTTGCTTTAAAAGGAACAAGCCGCAAATTTAATCTTTTAGAAATTTTTATTGCTACATAGTTTATTTGTTTTTTCACTAAGTTTTTTTTTTAAGAAGAGCTGTTTCGTGTTATTGTAACATTGGGTTATAGCATCAAATCGCAATTTTTATCATAATTCACATTTTCTTGGAGACATTTTCTGGGAAAGACAATTGATCAATCTACCAGAATGCACATTATCTATAAATTTGTTGTACAAAATTTTTGTCATAAGATTAATGTAAATCATAAATCTTTGATGGTCTCTTTTTGAGACTTGTTGTCATTAACACAATTTTTGTCCACATTTCTTAGTACAGAAAACAAAATACAATAAACAGACACCTGTTATGCCTCAGTCCCATAAAATCATGGCTTGTTACATACCCGTACGTGCTGGGAAGCCTTGCGTATCAAGGTGACTGTACGCACATGGTACAAAACAACACACCCGTACAGAGCCGTAGTTCGAAGATATGCATGATAAATCCATAACGGCCACGATTTTGTTCATGATTTGACTCTGAAACTAATAGGAGTATCCTGGGCTCATCATACGGACCCTGGTAAAAACGTTACAGCCCATACGGGTACGCAAGAGTTTGTACGGGTCCTTGCGGAGCTTTATAGCACGGCGCCCAAGGTGTCCTCATGGCTATTTTTTGTTACGGGACTGTAGCTTTAGGACCATCAAAATCGGTGGTCAAAATAGAAGAATGGTCTTAGTACCAATATCTTTTACTTTGCAAATTAAGCAATTGGGACTTAAAATTGTCAACAATTCAATAGTTTACAATAACCACAATGGTCTTTACAGTGGTACTTAACTTCACAAATTTGTATCAAAGCTTGCAATGAAGACACAATTAGCTAACCTAATTACAAATAATACATTAAAATTTGTTCCATTGCAACATGAAATGAAACGTTGTAATTGCAGACTAAGGAACTTGTTTCACAGACAAACATCAAATCTGAAAACAAGTTTGCAAAAACAGAGAGTTAATCAATAATGAACTGAAAAATACCTCAAACAAAGGGTCAAGTCCCCAGTGAAAAGCAGTCATATACAGGACTTAATTCACTTTTCTCAATGAATGTATAGAAATTTTCCTAACAACAAAAGTTTTGACCACACTGGGAACCCAAATAAGAAGAAATCATTAATTACTAAGAACAGACTTATATTGAAAATCCCCAACAAAAACTTTGAGCCACAGAGGGACAGCAGATATAAGAAGCTAACACCAACAGCTATGATAAATCTGATACAACTGAATCCCATGAGTAAAGAACAAAGTCTCAACTTTCATAGCCACTAGAAGAACTGACTAAAACATTCTTCTATACCAGTCCATTACTTTTCTGTTCATTGAATACAGCAATTTTTCTTTCACAATATCTCACAAGGGTATATGCCTCAAAACTACCACAACAAAGTCACTTAACCTTCCTTAAAAGATAACAATACTTGGGATACAATTCTATTTACAAAAAAAGTGAAAAAATGTAAATGCCAATACAAAGGACTGCAAATTGCTAAATGGACTCTTTGACACCATGTTTTCTCTATAGTATAAGCAGATTTGCCGGATATAGTGAACAGACAGATCTATTTTCTATCTTAAATTTGCCAAGTAAAAATTAAGATGCATGCACTGACTATTTTAGTTACATTGAACAATCCTTACTTTATTTCTTAAATAAGTGAATATTTAATACATGATAAAAACTGTTTCCTATAGTTTCTTGTGCACCGAGATGTAGAAAAGAATATTCCTGTTTATATCCCCACATCATTTGATTTATAGCCATTGTCTCGGAGTATTCCCAGTGCACTAATGTGTAAAAACGGGCATTACAAATCAAGTACACCCAAAGTACAGTACCCACAAAAAGTTTGGAGACATTAGAAATTTACTACAATTCTTGAAATTTGGTAATTATTTTTGTAGAATTATTATTTTTAATATATTTAAGTCTTGTTTGTGACAAAATAAAAACAAATTTCATGAATGCTACACAATTTTGAGATTCAGCATCTGATATCCTAAAGCCTCAAAAACCATGTTTATGGTAATTATTTTCCATAACATAGATTTTAAGCTAAAAAAAATAAAGCTAAACTAAAAAGCATTTAAAAATAAATGGTCATCAAAGTTTTGATAAAACCAATGTCATAGGCTTAAAAAGTAAAAATGTCTCCAAACGTTTGGTGGGTACTGTAGACAATATCAAATGCTATAATAACTAAAAAAGATGTGGCATTACGATAGATAAATAAAACATTCATTTATAATTCATAAAGTATACTTTGAAATATTATATTTTCTCTGAATATTTCAAATGGAGATGAATCGTATTATGTATACAGATTCAAATCACGTACATTAACTTTGAATTGTTATTTTTAGACACAGTAAATAAATCATATAAAATTAAATAAGAACAAAGCTTTTTGTTATCATAATCTCTGAAAACCCGGGTCGATAGCGCAATTTGTAGCGCTCCAGGATTCGGAATCTAGGGTACGGGTTCGAATCCCACCCGGGGAGGTTATACCCTTCCATGAAAATTTGACAATAATGTCGATTTCCTCCATTGATAATATGGAGAAGTTTCTGACCTTGTGAAGGGTAGGTGAGTACTGGTTATAGACAATGGTCCAGGAAATCTAGGTTAGGTGTGCTGGACGCCGTGAAATGACCTAAAATGTGTTGATACAGCATTAAATCCAATAAATGAAAATAAAATAATCTCTGAAAATGTTTGTATAGATTATACATAATTAATTTTCTCACAATTTCATTTGTCCAAGAACATATTGGAGGGCATTGTATATGTCTTGGAAGCAATGTAGTATTAACAATAGATCAAAGGTTCACAGACTATTACTATTACATTGAATCACTGAGACAAGAAAATAGTTTAAGGGTGAAATTGAATTGTTTTTTTACTTATTGAATATCATCACCGTTTGTTTTTCTCCCTCAGTAATGAATAACTGTCTGCCAGACATGGTTAAGAGTTCAGACAAATCATCCTGTATACCTCTTGTAGATTAATTAATACAATACAATTTACAGAAAAATAAGGAAATAGCATTTAAAACCTAAGCTAAAAACTTACTGATAGTAAGTACATAGTGAATGTCAAAGAGCAGAATAAGGAAGTACACCACAAATTATGGCAGTATTTATATATTATAATGTAACTTAACCCATACAAATTACAATGCTGAATTTCCACAATGGACTGGTCCGTTTTTAATTTTTAGACCTATCCATTGTCATTTTTAGGGATTTCAGGATAAAAATTGGACAATGAACAGCCATCAGCAAAGAGCCTGGTCAGCCGGCACATATTTGTGTCTGCTGACCTGGCTCTTTGCTGGTGGCAAAGGCTTTTCATATTTGACTCCAGCCTTGTAAGGGTTAAACAATACTTCTTATATAAAGATTGCTATGTAGTTACTTCCATACCAACATTGATCAAGCTTTCTTAACATGATATACATTTTTCAAAAGGGGGCATTTACAAGTTCATATTCGATGGAAATGCTAGTAGCTTTGCTTATTTTCTGGGATGTATGTTAAAATTGAAAACACTTTAGTAAGTTGTTGCTTTTTCCCCCCAAAAACAAAAGGACAGGGCATCTAATAAGGGTGGTGCATTTATTGGGAAATATATGGTATATCTCATATTCTGAAAACTTCATCATTCCAAACAGTAATATTCTAATAATGATAAATGGGATACAATGCAGAACAATTATTGATTCCAGTTTTGTATTTTGCAATAAATTTATCAGAATATGGCATCGACAATTTATTCTGAAACATGTATCAAGTTACAGCAATAATACAATTACTTCTTCTGATTTGTTTAGTTTCTGTAATCTGTTGATAGTTATATTTTCTTTTATTTACAGTGTCTGGTTCCCCTGATCAGCTGCCCTGGGCTCAGTTTTCACAAAAAATCAGCATGACAATTTGAAGACCAGAGACATTGTCTGAGTCTTTAGATGTATAACATTACAAGACTTCAAATGAAGCCAATCACATCAAGAGGAAAGTTCTACAAAGCTGAAGACAACTTCACATGAAGGGTATTACCCTAAGATAGAAAATATAACTTCACATGGAGTGTAAGGTCCACAGATCTGAAGACAAATTTATATGAGTCCTTGTGATCCTCAAGTTAAAAGATCTTCAGTACAAAATAGAATAATCAAAAACAATGCATAGAATAGAAACACCAAAACAAAATATATGGGTGAGAAAAGACAGTGTCTATAGAGATGTATGAGAGATTTAAAATTAGATTTTAAAACAAATCTGTAGACTTGAAAATTTCATCTAGAAGAAAAAACTAGCTTACATTGATCTCTGGGAATCTTATGTGGGTAGTTTGGTGAACTGATCATTTATTTGTAATTCAATTTGAACACACTTCTATTCTAAGACACAAAACACATCACAACATTCTGACAATTTTGATTCCCCATGGGAAATAGTTCTAAATAGCTAAACAAAATTGCTGATTACATAAGGAAATTGTATCTTTAGGCTGAAGAGTGAAAAAATGACTCACATTTGTTTTGTTGTTATATAAAAATGTTGGCACTAGTTTGAATGCAAAGGTATTAAATCACAAATGTAGTATATAAACAAATATTTAGCCGTATCCCATCAGTCAGTCAACATGCTTCTCATTGTCCTTAGAATAGACTTTTAATCTTATGATAGACCCTCATCAGCATTGAGTGGCTTTAACTTCTCTTCCTGGTACAAAGGTAGGCAAAAGAATGACCAAATACAACCAAGTTTGGGAAACCATGCAGGCCCTTTTCTGAAAACAGCAGCTATGTTAATAGACTATATCCGGAATTCAAATATTTGGGTTTTCCCCTCCGGTACAAACAAACTTTCACTGTTACAATGAAAACACGTGTACAAAGAACAATAGGATATAATCCAAAGCTCGTGCTATATAGCAATAATGTATAACAAACATTGCTTGTACCGCCTGTGCACAGACGGAAATACCCATAAATTTGAATTCCGGATTAGGTCTATTGACACTAAACAGCAGCAATCGACATACAGCAACAATAGTCTAGCTCAAATCATCAAATGGAAACACCAAGAACACAAAAGCTAGTAAACATCAGCAACAAAAGACTGTCAGAATGTATAAGCACATTAGCATTCTCTCAATACAATTCTACACAATGTTAACCTCATTTTCCCTGGAAATATCTTCAATTACATACAACAGAGAGACTTGTTAATGTCCCTAAGGAACTACTCAATGAATGGAAATATATTATGTACAGTTTCAGGCATGTTAGAAATAATATGGTGAAACCTCTATATAATTCGCAGGTTTAGCGCAAAACAGTCGTTACTCACTCTTTTCTTATATTGAGTTACGGCTGTTTTGCTCTAAGCCCGTGATATAGTGATCTCTCAATAACAACCAAATTGAAATCTCCAATCATTTGCAAATGTCCTGATGAATAGACACTGGTCTTCTTCTTGGGTTGGGTTAATGCCATAGCAACACAATACATAGGTCATATCACGGGAGTCAGTCAACCAACACACCATTTCTGGAAAGGCTATATCTCTGAATTTAGCTGTTAACCAGTAACTAGGCCCATACTTCCGTCAATTACTGAAGCACTGCCCCTACAGAATTTTGAATCGGTGGTAGAAGGAAGGGTTGCCACAGAAAATATTTCATGATCAAACTACAAAGTTTACCTCCCCCTAGAAACTGAACTATGGCCACTGAACTTCCCACTCAGCTATCTGGGTGGAAGCCACTTCTGAATTACAATTAATATAATATAAATTCAGTGGGTTTTTTTTCTGGCTATTTTGGGGCCAAAACTGGGCCCCATTCCCCTCTCCAAAAAGTTTACATTTTCCCCTTCCCAGGTAAAAAATTCCTCTATCGGAGTGTCCTAAAATGTTTGTACTTTTTATAGCACTTTTGCCCATTTCTCAAGCATTACAGAGAAATCACAGATGCATGAACATAGGTTCAATAGTTGAAATTTTATATAGGTAGACAGAAATGTTACTCTGTTAGAGGATCCATGTTATCTCAAGTATTGAAAATAAAGGAAATTTTCCCCTAATTTGGTTTTTGACGCTATTCTCCCCTCAAAAAGGGCCCCGCCACCTTTCCCCTAAGGGTGAAATAAACACTGAAATTTCTGTAACTGTACATTGAGGAGAGGTTTTACTGTATAGACAGAATCAATGATTCTATACAAAGTTATAAAGATAGTTTGTTAGACATCATCATCATTGATTCCATTCTGACAAGAGGTTTTACTGTAGAGACAGAATCAATGATTCTATACAAGGTTATAAAGATAGTTTGTTAGACATCACCATCATTGATTCCATTCTGACAAGAGGTTTTACTGTAGAGACAGAATCAATGATTCTATACAAAGTTATAAAGATAGTTTGTTAGACATCACCATCATTGATTCCATTCTGACAAGAGGTTTTACTGTAGAGACAGAATCAATGATTCTATACAAAGTTATAAAGATAGTTTGTTAGACATCACCATCATTGATTCCATTCTGACAAGAGGTTTTACTGTAGAGACAGAATCAATGATTCTATACAAGGTTATAAAGATAGTTTGTTAGACATCATCATCATTGATTCCATTCTGACAAGAGGTTTTACTGTAGAGACAGAATCAATGATTCTATACAAAGTTATAAAGATAGTTTGTTAGACATCACCATCATTGATTCCATTCTGACAAGAGGTTTTACTGTAGAGACAGAATCAATGATTCTATACAAGGTTATAAAGATAGTTTGTTAGACATCATCATCATTGATTCCATTCTGACAAGAGGTTTCACTGTATAGACAGAATCAATGATTCTATACAAGGTTATAAAGATAGTTTGTTAGACATCATCATCATTGATTCCATTCTGTTTCTTAAAGTAGACAGACTAGATTTCATAACAAGTAAATCTGTGAGCTAATGCTCACTAGTGATACCCCCGCCAAAATCTAAAAATATGCGACAAACAGGAAGTAGATGAGCAAGGAGCATGAAATCGCTTTACACCACATGGGACTATGGTTTGAAGCAATGTGCAAAGTATTAGGCTGCTGTATGTTATAGTCGCTGAGAAAACTGCGACGGAAATTTCGTAACGGACGGACGCACGCACGCATGCACGGACAAGGGTAAAACAGTATACCCCCCTCTTCTTCGAAGCGGGGGTATAATAATTCATTTATTATACTGTTGATGTATAGTACTGTTGTACAAATACATTTGTATTTACCTTTCACAGGTTTAGCGCCATTCGAAACATCTTGACCTTTCATGAATGAACAATCTCGGAAGGATTCGTTGGGGACTACCCTGGTGGCTTGGGATTTTACTACCTATGCAAGGTGAAGCACATAACGATTATGCAAAATAGTTCTTGTACTATACACAAAGATCTTTGTCAAAACATATTTCTATGTTATATATTGAACCAAATATTGTTCAGCGATATCATTGAACAGTGTAATTTCAAACTTACGAACTAAAAACGAAACATCACTAATCGCCTAAACGATCGTGTATTTGTTTACTTCAAGTTTCAAAATGGCGCCTAAATATGTCTGAGATTTTTCATAGCGAATGGCCGAGGAGTTCCGAATGGTTTAGTACAAAACAGTAGTTACTCAACCTTTTCTTATATTGAGTTACGACTGTCTTCTGCTACACCTGCAATTTGCATTGCATTGCAATATACTATTGTTAAATTTTATTTAACTGTCTGTGGCACATACACTAACCCCCCTGATTTAAAAAGTTAGTGAGTACAGAAATACTGTAAAGAGTATTTAATACAGCCAGATTAATGTGTGCCCAACTGACAGTTGAATAAAATTTATCAATATACAGCTCTGTTCTGTGCTGTGCTGTGCTGTGTTAGGTTTGAGTGCAATGACAAAATAAAATTAATTATTTAAAAACAAACTCAACTGGGTACCATTTCATCAACGTTTTCGTATCTTAAGAAGTGGCGTTACTCCAACTTTAGCATAACTTACGTCAATATTGCGTTTCATTAAAGTTTTCTTAAGATTTTTGTAAAAACAGGCGTAACTTAAGACAGCCTTTCGGCGTTCGTAAATAGCGTTAAGAAAAAAAAATGGCGGTTCCACTCTTTGTTCTAAATAATATAATATGACCTAAAAACATGAAAGGTGTCACATTGGTTCAATTAACACAAACATTAATACTAGTTGAAAATGTCAATGATGAAAGAAGAAGGTTAATTATGGATTTCTAGGAGAATTGTTCAGGTAACTTTATATTCTCAGGTACAATTACCTCTGTCAGTGTAACAATATTATTTTTAATTGGTAAGAAATGATGACAATGCTCTTAATTGTCTCCTAGAATTATGCTCTCATGTCAGGACTTCTTACAGTTTTCAAGAAATGAAAATTAGACATATTTGCCTTCAAGAATTTTATTTCTAAAAGAGCATGCATTCAAGAATCTAATAGTAAGACTGTGTTCAAAAATCTAGTTTTAAGAAAGATCTTAGAACAAATTCTAGGAGAATGTCCCAGGAGCTGTTTCTAAGAGTGTTCCTTAAACTATTTTTCAGAGTTTTCCAAAAACTAGTTCCAAGACAATATCATAAAAACCTTTTTAAGAGAGTGTCCCAGGTGTAACCTAATGTTAAAAGAGCATTGCAAGTACTAGTATGACTATTTCACTTAGACGACTAGCCTTTATGGTTATTCAAAAGCATCAAGCTCTCATCCATTGTATAATAAGTTCTACAACAGGAAAGAAAATACATTTAATTCCTAGACCAAGAAACAACAGGATATTTCAATCTTAGGACCAATCCCAGTTGCAGGCCATTAATATTTAAAGCAACAGTTAAATCTTTCCAGACAGCAACTTGTACAATAAAACATGTATATAATGAAGACTTCATGTCAAACTTGGAAGATTTCCCAATGCAAGGATGGTACTTTACAGACAAAAAACAATATACTAATTAAAATACGATTGATTCTAGACTGTACATAATTAATTCTACATCTTTGGTTATTTTTACCAGGTTTCAGTTCCATGCAGGAAGATATACAAGTCAATTATTTGTGGAATAGTAAAACATGTACATTTATAGCAGTCATTGCCCTATTTTCTTGAACACTTGCCAGATTTATTATACAGTAAAAGGCAAATTCATCAAATAGCCTGACTATTATGAAATACCTTACTTTCACTAGCCCAGTTACATCTAGTCTGATAAAAATGGTTTAGCATATCTTGTACAATAATACTGCACATTGATTAGACTACTAAAAATTATTGTAAGTGTATTTGAAAATAAGATAAAACAGAACATACATGAACCTCTGTCCCATAAAATTGTGGCTTGTTACAGAACTGGGGTGCTTTTCTCAAAAATTCTTACGAAAAAACTCTCCGTAAGTCAAAAGCAAGAAACATCAATAATACGCTCATTTTTTGGTTTATCTATTCAAAATATTATAGAATTGTGTAGAATTGAGTATACCTTTTGAATATCATATCATAGTTATGCCTATCATCCACCTGACTTTGAAGTGCCAATAATATGAAACTGACTTACAAATTGACGTAAGAATTTTTGTGAAAAGCACCAATGTTCTTTATCAATGAAATTATCAGAATCTATTTTTTACCAAAATCTTATTTTCACTCCCAGAATCTAATTTATAAGGTCAATATAACATATATATTAAAAGATGCACATTATTTCAATAGTTTTTATCATATTTTTTTACTTATGAATGAAATTTTGTGACTTTTTTTAAATTAGATTTAACGCCGTGTCAACACAATTTAGGTAATTTTACGGCGTCCACCTAACCTAGCTTTCCTGGACCATTGTCTATAACCAGTACTCACCTACCCTTCCACAAGGCCGGAAACTTCCCCATATTATCTAATCAATGGAGGAAAATCAACATTATTGTCAAATTTTCATGGAAGGGTATAACCTCCCCGGGTGGGATTCGAACCCACACCCCCTCGGGCACGAGATTCCGAATCCCGGCACTCCACAAACTGTGCTATCGATCTGGGTTAAATTTTGTGACTATATATTTTTGTGATTTTATACGCTTCTTTAATTTCTCAGTGCTTATATTCTAGCTCCGTTGCTCTTAAGAACTACATTTTTATGATAAATTTTGACTGCCATAATCTATTTTATTATCATTAAAACACAATTTTGTCCTCAGACTTTTGGAAGGCGCTGTATATTGATTTCTATTAATAGGGTTTAAAGATGAAACTCATTCAAGGATTCTTGAACTCTTAATAAATGACATTTAGTCAGATCAAATCGATTCTTCTTCAAGAAAGATTACAAACTCCAGCAAATTAAACTTCTGAATAACAATCTAAATGGCAAACATCATAGTTACAGACATTTGACATTTATAATTGTACTGTAGTGTCTGTATAGTTAGTTAAGAGATATTTATTTATGAAATAAAATCAACGAGAAACCAGTCTAACTACAGTGAAGTTCTGCTTTAAAGACCACCTTGGTTATTGCCAATCTGATTAAAACCCGATCTAAAATTTTCAGGTGACCTTTTCTCATAATAATATTCATGACGAAATTATTACTGTTGGTCAGACTGTGAATAATACCGCTGTTAAATTAGCTTGCCAACCTTGGTCTAAAAATAGAAATTACGAAATCAAAATGTTATTAATAGTGTTTTCGTCTAGATGAAAGCTACGCATTGATTGGTTGACACAAAGTTCATCTCAACATGACCTTCCACGGAGACAGTAGAGATCCTGTACAACAACGCTCTACAGGATATCTGTTTACGGAGATTGGGTTATTGCAAAATCCTGTGATTATTTACAGATTCTAAGTCCCAAATGCTGTAACCCAAGGACCAGGAAAATTTGCCAGATCCAGTTAATCAGAACAAGTTTAAGAACATGTCCTGCTACGTTCTGGAACTAGATAGAATGTGATTTTATACAGTACCATGTAGCAAGAATTTTTTTCATACTGAGTCGGTCACATACAACTCTTACAAAAAATAATCTATTTTAAAGATGACAATTTAACCCTGGTAAGCTTTGCTTAAATATATTTATATCAAAATCAAATTGTATTTTCACTTTCACATAATGAAAAATTTAAACAATTATCATTTTTTATCATGTGCCATTCAACTTTCATTTTAATTTGACATTTAATTTTGAAAGTGGAATACTCCTACCCGGGTCGATAGCGCAGTTGGTAGCACGCCGGGATTTGGAATCTCGTGCCCGAGGGGGTGCGGGTTCGAATCCCACCCGGGAAGGTTATACCCTTCCATGAAAATTTGACAATTATGTCGATTTTCCTCCATTGATTAGATAATATGGAGAAGTTTCCGTCCTTGTGGAAGGGTAGGTGAGTACTGGTTGCGCTGTACACTGTGAAATGACCTAAAATGTGTTGATACGTGTTAACTCCAATAAATAAATAAATAGGAATACTCCTACCCACCAACCCCTCATCATGGTAGTATACAAATCTGTCACTGTAGAGCAATGATATATTATATTCTAATAATTAAATCACTATTCTCTCAAGTTAGCTGACATTTATAGAATAGAAGACATTTATAACAGAGAATATTATATAAGAGACAACTTGATATAAGAGAATATGATATAACAATTCTATAAATAATATAATTCCAGTTTAATACTGGTAGTTGTTATAATGTTCAATCAATATCATGCTTGTATCATGCCTTCCAAAAGTTCTTGGACAAAATCCTGTTTCAAGAATAAACAAAGTCACATTTACTCACGAAAAAAAGAAACAAGAGACATTTCAGCAAAATAAAAAAACAGCATTAATTATTTCACCACCATGTAATTTAAACTAATAGTATTTTCCTGAATAAGATTTAATTGTAGTAAATTTGCTAAAGGTATGCAAAATATGTTGTTGTTTTTTTCTCTCAAAATTTTATTACATCCAAGAGCTTTTGGAGGGCACAGTATTTCTTAATAATTAGTCTAAATCTTTAATTAAAAAAGATTTAACACATAAAATAATAATTATGAATATTATATAATCCTTCTTAAGCTTCAATAATTTAACTTTCATTATAGTTTTACATATTTGATTCCTTTATATTTTCCTTATTATTCATAAGTTAAATTATTCATATTTTCATTACATTTATATTTCAAAATTCTTGATATAGTTTCTTTAATTGATATATTTTATTGTAAAATTATTAATTAATTATGAACATTGTTATTAATATTTGGCTTCAAAATTATCCTAAAGATAAAGAATACCGATTGGTCAGTGAAAAACTAGTCAAGCTACATGGAAAATAAATTAACACACAGTACTGTATAGGTCCTATCAAGATGGTCAGTCAACCTACAGACTGTTCCTGGAAAGGCTAAATCTCAGGATTTAGCGATTAACCAATTACAAGGTGCATATCATTGTGGTCTAGTCCAAACCTTGTAACTTCCATTCTAAAAAGATAAAGTTACAAGGTTTTTACTAGACAAGAACGATATGGATTCTCATTCAAGACTAAAAACTGCCCTACCTGATTCAGAATCAGTGGTATGAGGGAGAATGGCTGTAGAATTTATTTCATGGCCAAACATATGCCTCGCCAAGGAATCGAATCCACAATCTTGTCAATCAATAGACAGGAGTGTTACCCACTGAGCTAAGCCAGGCAAACAAAATTGACATCAAATCTTATCAAGAAAATTGAAATTTATCAACTTTCTCTAATTAATACATTAGACAATTTAATTGCAATTTAATAAAGAGCTGAAATGAAACAATGAATCGACTATTCCTAGTAATACTAAATTAGTAGGGCTGTGGATCATTGAGCAAGTGCGATCCAATCCTACCCACCATTCATGTGTAGCGATTCACGAATCGAACCACAAATCACTTGTTAATGGAGAAGCATACAGAATTCATGTAATAAAAAGAGTTAGTGAAGATTTACAAGAGTTTTTATTGTATGGAAAACCACGTACTCTATTACCAGACGCTTTATGGGCATTTTCAGTGATTTTCTGGTCGGGATCACAAATATCCGAGTACTCGGATACTCGCCGCAGCCCTACACATTAGTAATCCCAATGTCTACTACACATTATACCAATTAAAAGAGAAAGCCTGTCTATAAACTTAATGCATTACTGACTAAATTTTAATTGAAAATTCGTGCATTTTCATTAAAACCTTCAATTCCAACATAATGCTAATCGCAATGTCTACCCCACGTTTAATTAACTGACAAAGCTAGGTCTATAGATAAGATGCATCACTAATAAATCTCAGTGGGGTTCGAACCTGCAAATTATGCTGATGGCTAAATGAAAATAAAAACAAATATTTGACATGGCAACCAGAGAAATGGAACCAAATGTAAAAAATGTTGAAAAAGCAAGGCTGCATTCTGGTTAATTTGAAGTGCCTGAGATACAAAGCTGGTATTAGCTTGGTGGCATTAAAAATCTAGTTTACTCAGAAACACACTTTCTCTAAGGGACAATAACAAACTACACAAACTATTATCAGTACCACAGTGTGTATAGAGTTGACAATATTCCAGTCATAATGAAACAATAGAAGATAATATTATTGATTTATAAAATAATGTTTTCATACATTTATGTTCCCAATAGAGTCACAAATTATTATCTTATAATGTTACCATTGACATAGAATTCCATTCAACTGAAGAAATATAATGGAATAATAATGACATGAATATAATACATCAAGTATATAGTCTTGTCCTTTTGCTTTTTATAGTGCTTTATGTTGTTAATGGACTACTTTTCAGTTATATTGTAGGTCAGTCAACAATCTCACTGTCCCTGGCTAGTGTTATATTAATAGACCTTAGCTTTAAACTTAGTGCACTATAAAAAACCCAGGTCGATAGTGCAGTTGGTAGCACGCCAGGATTTGGAATCTCGTGCCCGAGGGGGTGCCGGTTCAAATCCCACCGGAGGAAGTTATACCCTTCCATGAAAATTTGACAATAATGTTGATTTCCTCCATTGATTAGATAATATGGAGAAGTTTCCGGCCTGGTGGAAGGGTAGGTGAGTACTGGTTATAGACAATTGTCCAGGAAAGCTAGGTTATGAGCGCTGGATGCCCTAAAATGACCTAAATTGTGTTGACACGGCGTTAAAATCTAAAAAATAAATAGTGCACTAAAAAACAAACACTTTTGCCACTTGTTGCCACTTGCTCTTCTTTAAACAGCCTTAGGACAAGAAAATGACCATTGGAAGTATTTCATGACTATACTCTACTATGATATATAAGTATAGTTCTAGAATTGTACCCATAACTGCTGGATAAACAGTAAAGAGTCACAATTCCAGCAATTAACTGGCTTGACAAGCCCGCACACCAAAACCAGAATTGCAGGACCAACAATACAAAAACACCTATTCCAAATTAATGAATACCAAATGAACCACATCTGGCAGCAAAATCAACCTTTTAAGCAGTTCACAATCAATTACAATCACCATGCATGCTTGATGATGAATCGCATCCATTAACAGTATCAAAATGACAAATTCAATGTCATAATTTATTAATACAAATTTATTTCCAGGAATAAAAAATGTGTTTTTTGTCTAATTAAATCAAGCGAAACACGTCAAAATTAATGAAAACAGGAAACCATGCAGTGAATTCTCATGGTAACCAATTAATAACAATTCAAATTCCGATACATCAATTTGATATTATATTTCCTATTACTGAAGCTGTTAAACTTGTAAACCCCAAGTGATTTCAATCAAATATTTTTCATCACAAAGTAATTAATGTGAAATCATTAATTAACAAAATTTCTCTCACAGTAATGTAGCTCTATGTCTGCTATCAAGTTGACCATCACAATGTTATACATTATTCTACAAAAATATCAGTTACATACAGTAAAACCTGTTCTTAAAGCCACCACCATTCACAAGGGACCCCTGGACTTAAACAACCCTTCACAATCCGAATGATTGCCTTAAACCATAATATGCTATAGTGTGTAAAAATTGACCCCGATCTGATTTTCACATTTGCATCTAATAATTATCTACACATATCCCGAGGAAAATCAGTACCATGCCTATTTCTACACTTCGGTAGCGATTGTAAAATTTTAGAAGCACGTTTGTGTGTTAAATTTTAACTCATAATCCTTATGGCCACGGTGTAATTGTGTAATCGAGCATTAATACTACATTCATATTCAATGTAATGAATATTCTTGCATAAAGGTCAGGTCAGGGTCAAACTTTACGCATAATACACCCAAAGCTGTCTTTTATACAAATACAGCTGCAGACAAGCTCATGGAAACTTAATCACATATAAAAACAGAAACATAGACATTAGAAAACATAGAAATGAGAATGGTGTCACTAAAACACATTAAGACTTGTTAGACACTTTTCAAACCATGTTGACATTTAGACAGATGTATTTTATCAAGAAAACTGGGACAACTATAATCACATCTCCATTGGGACATTTAAAGTGTTCCAGAACAAAAATAATCATTACTCTGCCAGAAGGTATAAAATGTCCAGAACCGATTTCTCTCCAGAAAACTGTCAAATCTAATTTATGTAAATTTCAACTTGTCAATTAACCAGAAATCACACAGAACACAGGTCATAGCTCATTGCTTTAATCGAAGTTAACCTTGTCAGAGCTAGAAATTCTTCAAATAAAATTGTCTAAATTTTATCTCCATATAAGGAAATATCAGGAATTTAACTCAATTTGGGAGCCATACAAGTATTCAGATGTCATACACTTTGACAAAACTTAAGGTAGAATACCCATAATATCAAGGAATAAGCTTTTTGTGACTTTCTTTATCATCAGAATTATAGCCGAGATTCACTGGCAAAATATTTAAACTTTCTACCGACAAATAATTTTTTTATAACACTTTTTTTAAAATTGAGTAATGAGTAAAAATCACACTATAAATTTGAAGGGGTATATGTCTTCAAAATGTAAAAATGAGTTAAATAATCAAATTATTTTCGCAAATGTGGTTTAATAAAACTCACAATACTTTAATAAATGCAAATATGTCAACTTGAATAACTTTTCTTGGATATTTTTACACATATAACAAGTTAATCATAGGGAGACCCAACAGAAAATGTGACGATTTTCACCTTTAAAAACTGCCCTAAATAATATTATATTGAATAAGTGCTTAAGTAAAGTTATTGCATTTTATATAATATACCAGTAGTTATTGTATTTTATAGTCTGAATTTCATGTCAAAGCTCTTTCACCAATTTTCCAGTTATTATCTCTAGTCATAGGGCTACTGGTACCTATCTATCAACTTCCTGCAAAGTTTGTTACTTTATTTATGTGTAGCTGTTAATTTGGATGTGGTTTTACATCAGAATAAAGTGAAGCAATCACATGTAATTTCTTGCTTCAGTAAATTGGCAGTGACCCTAAAAGGAACCCAGCACTTCTTGTTTCTGACAATTGAAACTATGCTCCAGAAAGATATTTGTAAAAAAAACAAACAATGGCAGACCCCTCTCTTACAACACAGAGAACAATACCTATTTGATATGTTATATCCTGCCTAGATGTTAGACAAGGGAGGCAACTCAATAGATAAAAAATATCTAGCAATCTGGTGTTACCTCCCTTGAATACATCATAAACCAAGATAGACAATTCTAACAATCTTCAACAAACATCACATGGAGTTACTTCCCACAACAAACAGTTTACTCTTATACAGAATCCTGTCAGCCAGTAAGATCAATAGTCAGAGAACAACATAGCCATGTAAATACAAAGTTTAGGTCAATATCATATCCTGGTAAGGGGTTGTAATCCCCTGATGGCCCTATTGAACCAGAAAACAAAGGAACAAAACAGATATTTGATACCCTATTATAAACACTTCCTGGTTTGGAAATTTAACTTAACAGCTCAGGTTTGTCATTAACTTTTAAGTAGGTTGACAAGTAGAATGACTACATGTAACTTTAAATTTTAACATTTTTAGATGCTTTGTTGCCCCAACCAAAACAATACCTTATAATTTGAGGGCTATAGATTATTTGGTTACAGGGCCGGATCCAGAATGGTCGTTAGTGGGGGGGCACAGGGAGTGGGTTCGGGAGGGGTACCCCCTCCCGACGGTATAGAAATTTTTGAGTTTTTCACATGTCAAAGGTGCAAATCTGAGCACATTAAAATGCTCTTTTAAACAAATTGAATGAAGCTAAAATTAGGTTACTTATCATTTTTTTCTGTAGAAAAGTGATGCAATGCCTAACATTTCAGATTCATGGGATTCATTAGTTTTATAAATATTCATAAATAAATAAAATGCATTCATGTGAGTTAGATCACAGGGCCTGATACAGAGGAGTCGTTATTGGGGAGTAGGTTGGGGTGGGTACGGGAGGGGTATCCCCTCCCGAAGATGTGGAAAAAATTAGAATTTTTGCATGTCAAAGGTGTAAATCTGAGCACTTTTGAACACTTTAAAGGATAAAATGAAACTAAAATTTGGTAAATTATCATTACATTTTAAGCACTTTTGGGCACTACCTAGGAAATATTGAGCGCTATAATTGAGGTATCCTTCATGCATGTGCCCGTTTTGTTCGTTTCGATTTAATGTGTTGGCTTATTAAATCCCATTCTCGTACCCCGAAGTTTTCAAGGAACGAGAATGGATAAAATCCTGATTTAAAAAAAAATCAGCAATTTCATCATGTAAATGCCGAGAATTTATAAAAAATACACTTGGTAACTTGTTTAAAATCACCGAATGCAATGAGAAAATTCTCCGATTTAACATCCAGAAAAGCCAGTTTAGGATACGTTTTTTTAAATAAGAGGCTTAGTTTATTGTGTTGAAATTCAGCGTTGTTGTGAGTTTTTCGGACGTTTCAGTGGATTTACAAGAATGGTTGTTGGGACGATCCAAAACGTGAAAATCCTTCGAAGAATCACATTTTTCGATTCCTTTGGAAAAAATCATTAGGAATACAAGTATTTTAAACACGTAAAATGATATAAAATAAAAGCAACGATTTAAAAATTAACGAAACTCAAGCCTATTAATGTATGAATGGATGAAACAAAATGTTTAACCACTGATTAATTTTTTTCTTCTTTTTCGTTAGAAAACTTGTTGTAGGGTATGTCACTCTTGAAAAGTTACTTGAAAGTTTAATTCATTTACCTACATTTTCTAAAAAAACAACAACAACATAAAACGCTCGTTTTTTCCCGATTTTAACTAACTTTTAATTTACTCATTTTAATGACAAACATTCATTCGACTATACTCGGCTTTTCTCAGTCTATTACTTGATATGAAAAACGCCGATGTCCTCCATAAATACTTAATTTATGTTTAGGCTCGGTCACTTTTTAAAAGTTATTCGGAAATCTAATACCATAAAAATCATCAGACGATCGTGCATGTTTTCGAAATTAACTAAGTTCGAGTGTCATAGTAGTGACGTATAAAATGCACTTGACTAGCTGTCCTCGTCTTTTCTCTGTCTAACCTGCTATGAAAACGCTTATGATATCCACTAGTAAATAAGATTAGAGAGTGCACAATAACCAAATTTAGGCCTCGTAAGCTAGTTACCATGGTAATTTCACTGGTGACGATCTTAAATATACTGTTGAGGTATGTGTAATATAGACAATAAACAATTGGTATCTATGTGTCTGTATAGAGGGACCATACACTTGCACGATCAATGATTTGAACGCTTGATAAGGCCCGATCTCGGTACCCTGAGATGCTTGAATGTATCAATTTAGATCATTATCTTTTGTAATAGCTCGGATGGATGATTGCATATTAAAATTAATCTAAAAGTCGAGTTGATATCGCTTTGATGGTGCCGATTCTGTGCCCTTTTCTTTGTATGAGAGTCAATATCTGTGGGGCCAGGTGGGGGGGGCACGTGCCCCCTGTGCCCCCCCGGTAAATCCGGGCCTGGTCTAACCGATGCCTTGTAGTATAAAAACTTGCAAGAACCTAGACTCAGGTCTTTACAGGCAATCAGATGACAGTTAATGTAAAGCTCTGTAGTTTATACTATAAAACTATTGAGTAGAAAACGTTAAGACAAAGAAACAGATACTTCGTTTGGACAGCTTTTTAATGTAGTAACAATACAGAGGGCCAGCATAAAACTAGGCTTACTAAATGACAATCAAGAAGAATATAGAGTAGTTCTGCTAATATTTTTGGGGTGGATCCAGGATTTTTTTCTTGGGAGTTCTGAACTTTTTCTAAGGGGGGGGGGGGTTCAAAATTTCAAACCACAACCACATTATACACATTTTGCAGAATAATGCAACATACTAATAATGAAAAGAACATAACCATTAAATATATGTTAAAGCACCGAGAAAAATTGCTTCATGCTACTTAAAAATGACATACGGTCAAGAAATACACTAATGGACTGGTACATTTTGGAAATTCTAGGGGGTATCCAGACCCCACTGACCCCCCTGCTAGATCTGCCGATGTATTTTACCCATCACCATAAACATACACAAGTATATTAGAATATACATAACTATTGTAAAAAACTTGTTCACTTACTTTTATAGAACAATCTTTAACATTATCTGTTATATTGTCTACATTTCCTTTGTCTATATCATCAATTTTTATTGTGATACCATTTGGTATAGCAATAGAGTCAGTTCTAGACACAGATGGTTTATTTACACCAGAAAATACATCCTGAACTTTATCCATGATCACCTGTCTTTTAGCATCAACTGGTTTAGTACTCTCCTTTTTAGGAGGTAATTTTGGTGGTAAGTAATGGCTGAAATCAATTTTATTATCAAAGAAATATTCATCATCTAGGTCGACTTCATCGTGTACACTTGTTTCACCGTCACTATCAGCCTCACTTCCACTTTCATTATCCAATTGAAAATTAAACACAAATTTCCCGCCATTTTTTTGTCTGGATTCCCAATTTCTGTCTGAGAAATCCAAATTTAGGTCATCTATATTGTTTTCAACACTCATCATTTTATTGCAACAATATTCCGGCATCTGTTTTAGTTAGATATAAATAATCACAGCACTATGTTTGAAAAACCTAATCAAGTTTCAAAAATGTTTCAAGACATTTTTTTGTATTTCAGATTGTCAAAATTAGGTCATATCAGGTAATATTTGCCTTAATACTCTTATCAGTTCAACATACACTGTTACTTATATATTAATCACCCTATAAAAAGATAAAAAACAATTTATGACATGCACATGTGTACTTCTTCTTGTCTTTGGGTATTGGCCATAAAAAAACTTGGGAAGGTCATTATATGTACCACCGCAATAAACTTCATACAGGAATGTCACTGATTAGTATATTAAAACTGAAAAGTTAAAACCAAACAATAAACCAATAAAATTATTAACTTTCCTTTTCAGCGAAGTGGATAACAATTTAAGTAGAAAAGGTCATTTGACAGCAATAATACTTCATTACCTAAAATGTACTTTAAAACTTTAAAGCTTAAACCTTTAAACAGGTCACTGAATATATTTTGCAGATAGTCCAAAAAAGGAATGACAAACCACTGCAATATTACCTCATAATTATGAAACCTTCACTCCATGTATTTTAAAACTGTATTACACTAAGAATGTACATGATTGTATACTACATAATATGTTATAACTTCCTCCATTTTCTTGAATTTTACAGAATCATACAACAATTTTCACATTTTACTAAAGAAGTACCAAAATTATTTTTTTAATATATTCCAAGACATGTTCAGAGTAATGCATAAAGTTAAACCATTACAAGAACAAGAATGGCAATGTACAGAGAAATATCAGAAAAAAAAGCAAAACATCATCACTTGTTCTTGAACTTTAATATTTTAACACAGTACTGCATTATATGAAGATTACAGCTACCCCAAGCAATTATTCTAATACAATATCAGAGAAAAGACACCTAAATGTCACCATTTCTTGTAGAACTTTGAAAAAACTTAAAGCATTTTAACACGTTATTACGAAGACTAGTGTGCCACCCTAAAGCAATAATTAGATGAAATAATTAGAATGAAAGACATAGCAAAATGTCACTGCCAGTTTTAAAACTTTAATATTCTACCATACTGTATAATGTTACGCTGCCATGAGCTATAATTATATGAAATATCAACTTGCAGGAGGACACAATTTGTGAGGCAAATGATAATTTGTGCTTTCAAGTTAGTTATAATACTTCAGAGTGAAAAATCAATGAAGATGCTTTAATTTAACAAACACTCAGTTTAATCCGAAATACTCAGCGAAGTGGACTTCTCCTTGATGTTTTGAGAAGGCGAAATGGTCAAACACAAGGCAACATTATCGCCTGAATCGCCCTCGTGGCCGAGCCCTGCACTGTTTACACAAACAAAATTTTATAATGGAACAATCACAATTTACAGTTTGAGAATTTTTAGACTGAAAGTGGTTGCTGTAAAAACCATTTCAGTTGCCTATTTTATAAACAATTAACAGTCATTCTTGTTTAAGAAACATTTTTATTTGACCAATTTGCAAAGCGGATGTCACAGACATCTGCTAATTGGCACGTACTGTTATAGCAAGGATAAATGTTATTAGCAAAAGCTGTCACCAGCAATGGCTAATAGCCATGTATCATGGACATTCCATAATTTATCAATTAACAACAAATTCACAATGAGTCAAGTAAAATTTTTATCTTTGTAAATGCAGTTAAGTTTATCCAACAAACTATTTAAATATTTTAAACAATCCATGAAAAAAGGCACAGTAGTAATCTTTCACAATTATCATTTTTTCCCCGATAAATTCAATCACAGTTTTAAATCAGTCCAATAGAACATTCCACTGCAAATTGTACAAGCGAATTGTCACTTTTTACAGGTATTGTCATTAATCAACATTTATCACCACTTTAATTGACATGTAACTTTGTCCAATTAAGACAAAAACTGTTCCGATTGAACATGTACCTTAGTTAATTATTATCACTTTTTACATGTAACTTGCAATCATTTACAACTTATTTTTTTTCCCATACACTTAAAATGACAGTTTAGATACAGTGTAGTTCAATTTTTCACAATTGTTAGATTTCATTCATTACTTCAGACTACCCATCCATACAAAATAGTATGTATAACATGAATCATCATCTGTACATGGTAAAAATACCATACTTCATTGTCAGCTTACAATCCTTTAATATTTTCTATACATTTAGAGGAAGTTTTGCTTGACCTCGATTTTGTGAATATATTAACTAAGTTTTTATACATTAAAGTGTTTGAGTACACTGGTACTTTTTTATTTGAGTTTTACAGCATTTGTTAGATATCTTTATTATTATAAAAATATCATGCACAGCTCAAGTTATTTTATCATAACTATTATCCGTTTTTTCTCAACTGTCGAAGCTTGAATAATTACACAGTGACTGAATGCATTGTTTTGGTACCGGGGGGGGGGGGGGGGGGCTAATTGTTATAAAAAATATCTTGACTTAACATATCATACGACATAAGCAGCTTTACTCATCATAATACACACTTTAGGAAACTCAAGAATGTATTACAATGATGATTTTAATAAACACACTAACCGTGCATATATAATTATGTAAAATAGTTAAAATCATATGTTAATGAAATAAGAAATGTTGATTTTGGAATTTTTTTTCATTGGTATTGGTTAATCATAAAACATAATTTTGGAGAACTTTTGGAGGGAACTGTACATGAACTGGGATCCATTCAAAATGATGCATACTTAATTTTGATGTTATATGAAATATTACACTGTAACTTGATCTAATCAAGTTTTGTTCGGCTCTATCTCCATGGTTATAATTAAAGGAGAAATGAAATTTTAAGTTTTATTTATGTTCACCTTTTGACATTGAAATTTAAACCCAAGTTGATTAAACTTGCATTAAAATGTGCATCGCCTAAAGAGTTTAAGCCCTGAAACAGGTGTTTAGCATAATGACCTTAAAGGTTGACCCCTGACCCCTTAAATGTTGACCTCTGACCTTTTCTTTAAGATTTTGATATAAAATTTAAGCTTAATTTTTTCAGTTAGCATGCAGTAAAATGCCCTTACATGCCTGGCAATAACTTTTATATTATTTATTCATTTATTTATTGGGGTTAACGCCGTGTCAACACAATTTAGGTCATTTTACGGAGTCCAGCTCACCTAACCTAGCTTTCCTGGACCATTGTCTATAACCAGTACTCACCTACCCTTCCACCAGGCCGGAAACTTCTCCATATTATATAATCAATGGAGGAAAATCGACATTATTGTCAAATTTTCATGGAAGGGCATTACCTCTCCAGGTGGGATTCGAACCTGTAGTCTCCTTAACGAGCTATATAAGAAAAGAAGTAAACATTCAATGATATAAATTACAGGGATATTTCTTGATCTGATATTTTTGTCTTAGTATTATGGGAAAATATTCACAATTACATCAGTAAGATAAAGGCAATAAACGGCAATAACTTCATTAAACAGTTCAATAAATCACATATGATCAAACAGTACATAACATACAAGTACGTAGGTATTACAATCATTTATAGTATATCGATTCATCAGTCAATCTTTGTTTTTTACAGTACGTTAGTCGATTGATTACAACAATGAAATTAAGAAAGTTTACCATTGTGGATCAAGATGGTTTACACTCATTCCTGCCCATCCCCCATGAAATTTTAAAGAATACAGTGACGTTCCACTATTAAAATCACTTAAATCAAGTTTTCAGATCCCTGGATAACACTTCTGGCTCTGCCCCTGAGTTAAATAACTGATCCCATCCCCTGTTTTAAATAACTGATCCTATATATATCCACATAAAGACTAAGTCTGAATCACATAAAACTTAATGTTTTTTTTATATATCAGTTAAGTTTTTATTGAGTTTAGATAATTATATAGCAACAAATTACAATTGTTCAATCACCACCTAGCACGACAAAGTACAACATGTCATTCCTTGATCAAAATGTAAAACCTTCAATTATTACTTGTTTTAATGAAAAACACAACATTTCAAAAAGTAATTGATGGGGCTTTACATCACATTTCGGTCATATTCCACTGGTCGGTGTTTCCTGGACAGGCCTGGATCTAAGAGATCATTTTAAACTCAGTTCTAAGCACATATTGTTACCAGTGATAGACAAATACCTTACATGTAGGTGGAACCATACCTACTCACCTTTCGGAAAGACAAAATCTAAGAATTAGGCTCTTAACCAATATCTAAAGTAAAGTAAAGTTATTGCATTTTATAGTCTATGTTTCATGCTTACGCATGTTCACCGACTTTACAGCTATTACCCTTGGTCATTGGGCTACTGGTATCTATCTATTAATATCCCTGGGGAGTCTTTTTACTCCGCTTATTAGTGCAGCCAACAAATTGATGCAATGGAATTATACCACCTTCGCAGGTACTAATTTACACCTGGGAGGAGTGAAGCAACCGCAGGTAAATTTCTTGCTCAAGGAAATTAGCAGTGCCCCTAGTGGGATTGGAACCCGGGACCTCTCGATCCCTAAGTGCGCATCCTACCACTGGACCACTGCTCCTACTATGTAAGCACATACTTCCATCAGTAGCTAATCCTAATCTATCAAAATATTTGAAGATAAAGTCTATTATAACCATGGTAATACTTAAAATGTCTTAATCTGGTTTATTTAAATCCTAATTTTCAAATGTACAACTTTCAATGATGATGTTATTAGACATGATATAGCAAGGTTAAGTAAGTTCGGATGTTAGCAACAATCTAATCATACTGTTTACATGATATAATGTGAGGTGGTTAACTCCCTTTTCTTGTAGATTAACAATTAGGTTGTCCATATAGGATGAAGTGGTCACATTTTGACCACAATATTATAACATTACAGAACTCTATCATAGATATGTCGTAGTTACATAGGAATGTCACCATACAAGTACCTATATAATACTTTAAGTGGTTATTTCATTAATATATAATCCAAGTTTGAATGATCATTCTTGGCTCTTAATTGAAGTTAATAATAAACCAGTGGTGTTTTTCACAAACATTCTTACAAAAAAAATCTTCATAAGTCAGTTACATATAATTAGCACTTCCAAGTCAGATGGATAATAAGCATAACTATGATGATATTCAAAAGGTATACACAGTTTGTAGGTACGCAAGAGTTTGTATGAGTCCTTGCGGAGATTGATCGCATGGTGCCCGTACGGTGCCCTCATGACAATTTTTTTGTTTATGGGACTGTAGCTTTAGGCAACATACATGCCATAATTTATTATTAAAAATACCAATTCAGATAGTGTATTTTTTTATGATTTTAATCCTTTTCATAAAGTTTGAAGCCTTATCTTATAATATAGGAAATAATTTAAAGATGGTTGTTTAAATAGACATATTGTATAGCCTCCATTTGAAGATAAACATTATTTCATTTCAATCTAAAGAATTCAACCACTGGGTACAGACCCTGGTCTAATAGCTCTTTTATACAAATGATAAACACAGAATTGTAAGCTTAAAGTATGCAAATAACAGGAGCTGATTAAATATAAATTTTCAAGGTTATGAACAATGGGTCCCTCGATGATGTGTTTGAATGCCTGTACATGGGTTAATGGGAAGGAGCAGTGATCCTGTGAGAGGTCCCAGATTCGAACCCCACAAGGAGCACTGTAAGTTTTCCTGAGCATGAACCGATAGGTGTAAATGGGTCGTGTGAGGTGTCCCCTATCTGAAGGGGATTTCAATGACCTGGGGTTATTAACCATAAAACATTTTGAAAGCAAGTCAGCTGATCCCTAAAATATAATTTTAAATCACATTTACATCCAGGCCCTTCATCCAGCTTAACCCCCCCTGATTTATACCATCATTATCAAATTTACAAGACGGAAGGTCAGGGTCCCTCTTCTGCCCCTTTCATCAACCTTTCAATAAAAATTATTATTCAATATCATAAACTAAATATTATAAATCTATACTGAAATGAAAACCCTGCAATAACTTTATATAAGTGAATGAAAACTGATGGATCTATATTCTCAAATAAAAGTTAAATCAAACAAATTACATAGATGGATTGGTGCAAAACTGTGCTACATCATCTTTATTTACATGAAGTTATACACTAGTTTTGCAATGAACCATTTAAATATATTCCTATAAAACAAATATTTACATTTAACTATGGTTTTATAACCTTTATTAGAACAGATGGTAGACTTATACTATATCAGTAGCCTGTTCAATTACCCTAAACGTTCAAATATATTTCGTTCGGATACATTAGGAACTCCTCGGCCATTCGCTGCGAATGATCTTGGACATATTTAGACGCTATTTTTAAACTACCGGTGTTGAGGTAAACAAATATACGATTGTTTAGGCAATGAGTGATGTTTCATTTTTAGTCAATAAATTTTGAAACATCACTCATTGCCTTAACGATCGTATATTTGTTTATTAAAATAGGATTATTGCAGGGTTTTCATTTCAAGAATTTGTCATGATTTGGTAATGATTTACAATAATATAGGTCAATCATTTTATCTACATAACTATGTTAAATCTAATAGCTTAACAATAAAGGTTACAATATCGTATGGAATTAACTAATTCAATTTTATTGACCAAATGGTTTAATTTAGTTATTGACCAAAAGGTTATGTCTATAAAGTCAATGACTTAATTGTGATCAGCAGAATTTTAACAATAGGACAAATAAACTACTTTTAAATGTGCAAAGATTTAAAGTACCTCTCAGACAGACAATCCCTTAGTGTTGAATTGATTAAGCCATAAGGCCTTTTCTTTTAATTTTAATTTCGATAAGTTCGTTAACAATCCTAAGAATTAAGTTTACTGATAGTGAAAATCTCTGTTTCTTTCTAAACAATTTAAAGCATAATATAGATTCAATGGGTCAGAGCAAACTTGTCTGCTTCCATTATTTCAACATAGTAAGACTTAATTTTTTGCTGACTCATCAAGTTTCTTTATTACATTTATATCAGTTAAGATAATTATTTGTACAAAAGGGATCAGTTAAGATAATTATTTGTACAAAAGGGATCAGTTAAGATAATTATTTGAACTAAAGGGATCATTTAAGATAATTATTTGAACAAAAGGGATCAGTTAATATAATTATTTGAACAAAAGGGATCAGTTAATATAATTATTAGTACATTAGTTATTGCCTGTTCACCATTTATCAAAGATTTTCTATTGTTAGATTCCATGCATTTTCAAAGGTACGGGAAAACTCCACCCGAAGACAACTCAACCCGTGCATTACAGTTACTCAACTCAAAGTTGGAACAACTCAACCCATTAGAAGGAGATTGAGTTGTCTCGGGTTGAGTTGTCTATGAGTTGAGTTGTTCAGACACTTCCTTTACAGAATGTTTTGGAACGTTCAAGGTAACTGAACACGCTCCTGGTTCGACCCAAATCTAGTTTGTAACATTATGTTAGTGGAGAGTTCATGGTATCTAGGGATCTGTACAAAATGCAACCTTAATAGTAATGAAATTAACTAAATATCATTATAAAAATTGTAGGGGAAAATCTTGTGACCTGACTCACTGAGTAACCAAGATGAGTAGTTTCATATTTCCATATATGTCAGAGTAAATGTAGTTTTGATACAAGAGATGGTTTCAATATACTTGATAACAACAAACTCCGGATATGATAAATATGAATGTATCTAAAATAACCATCACTTGGTCACAAAGTTTTGATACAACACTGTTCTATCTCATTCATTTACATAAACTAATGACTACAATGTATATGTTTATGATTTTTTTAAAACATTTAAGTCATTTTAGCATCAAACTTTTTATTTGCTTCAGATCAAAGGATCCAGTGTTATATATTAAAACATCTTACATTGTTAAACAGTAAAACTTCCCAACAACACTCAGTAATGAGTCAATACCAGTACAAGGACTGTTGTAGAGAGGTGACAGTTGTTTAGAGGTGACTGTTGTTTAGAGTTGACAGTTATTGAGGTGACAATTGTTTTGAGTTGACTATAGCAGAGTGGAGGCTGTTCTATAATTAAAGTATTACATCAACTACATAAGTTTATCAAATATCACAAACCTCAAACCCCTGTGAAATGTAACCATGGTTCACCATGTTCATCCATGGTAAACCTTTGGTTCTACATGGTCAAACCAGGTTCTACTAGGTAACCATGGTCTTGGGTTGACCATGGTCTGTCAAAACCATGGTTGTAGACTGTGGTCCATTTATTATTTTGTTAAACCATTATCATAACCATGGTTTAACCATGGTCAAATAACCATGGATGAACATTTCGCAGGGGTATAAACTGACAGTGACATTGGTATGAAGTATTATATTGCAGTGGTACAATCAATTTTAGAGGGTTACAAAAAGGTGTAGTTCACGATGTAGCAAACACATAGTCTTTAAACATTGCCTGACTTTGAATAAAGTCATTTCAATTTACCGGTACCCAAAATAAAATTTTCATGGCGGCAATGTACTCAAGTATATTTTATGAAAATGACATTATACCTCAACACCTACCCTTCAATGATTGTGTAGGTTTTATATTAGATGTAGATGCAATAAAAGAGAATATGTATCCACAAAATAGAGAAATTAAATTCACTTCAATGAAGTATTCATATTCTTCATATTTGCATTCATATATATATCCAATGAATGTAGAAATCCTTGCTATTAACATCCCTTTTGAAGTAGACGGAAAATTTATTCACTTAAAATCAAGAAGTTTATGTAAAAACTAAAAACTTTGAAAACGTTGATGCATTAATGTAATAGCATATGAAAATTTGTTTTTATAGCACTAGTGAAATGTAGACAGAAATTTATTAACTTTGAAATTATAAATTTTATGAAAAAATAAAAATATCACAAAACTATATTTATATCCAATAAGATATCATATTAAAACATGTTTTATAAATCCTTATTACGAATAGACAAAGTTTTATACCAAAACTCACGATTTTTACATAAAATGTATATTAAAATCTTAAAGTCCAAAAACTTAAAAGAGATCACACTTGTTTGAAACTTGTAAATCTGACACTTAGAGCTTGTATTACAACAAAAAGCTCTTATATCTACACATAAAAACTTCAGTAATTGTAATTTACCACACTTTTATAAATCTCAAACATGTAAAGACAGTAAAAAAACCTACATTCAAGAAACACACAAAGGAATTCCTACTTTCAGTTTTAAACCATAGAACAATACCTCACAAACAATGCATGTTATAAATTGAGAAATACTTTTTATTAAATCCAATATATCACATTACAGAAACAAAGAACTCATTATAACACTTACACTTGAACACAAATAAGTCCACACACAAATAAGTCCACTTCATCACAGTACAACTTTATAGTCATGCAAGTATTTGTACTTCAAAAATTAACTTTGTCCAATTAGGCTACATTTTCAAAGTGAAAAGTGAATCCCCGGATTATTTTTAATGAAATAATTAATGGTCTGTTTAAGTATGAAAATCAAGCTAATGGCATACATGCATTTCTAATGAAACAGATAGCCATGTGCACACCAAACTTTATTAAATTGAACTATATACATGTATATTTAAGAGTATTTTCCACATATTATTTTCTTTAATTAATCTGACTATACACCACAGAAAAGACCCTACTGTAGTAATAACCAACTACAAAATGTGACACTGACATTTCCCCGCCAATACTATCAAACCCATATACTATACTGTACTTATAATATCCATGACTTGAATTCATTGACAGGTTTTTCCTATCTAGGCTATTAACACACATTTACATGTAATTAGGACACAATAACATTAATTAATGAATGCACTTCAATTATGACACAATTGCATAACACTTCATCCATCAAAGAATCAAGTATCGTCCTTTTCACAAAGCACACACATCACAAAATGTATCCATGCAAAAATACTAAAACACTAAATATATTCACTCAAGAACATCAAATGATCTTCAAATCACAAATATTTGCATCTCAAGTCTGTTCAAATTCATTATTTAAAAATACCAGATCCCCAAATATGTACATGTACATCCAAAAACACCACAAACACTCTTCTTACTATATTTGGTATATCAACAATAATTTCCCATACACTTTAAACCTACTATACATTAAAACCACTGACTATACTTAAGTTATTTGATATCAACATTTATATTAGTATAGTATTAAAACCCATCTTGAAAACTACTACCGTAAATAGTCCAATATTAACACTCATACCACTTATTTATAGTAATGCAGTTCGGCAAATATAATTTGATAATACTTTTTAATGTGAGAATAATTCAACAGTGGTTAAAACAAGTAATTTTATCATAGTCACATGAAATTGTTGTAATATTGAATTATATTTAACTGTCAGTGGCACATACATTAACCCCACTAATTAAAATACTCCTTTTGTTCCATAATACCTGTACATAAATATTCACTACAGCATTTCTGTACTCACTATTGACGAAAATAGACGTCCATATTCATGTATGGGATTATCAAACAATTATCTAGTACTGAAATCAGTGGGGTAAGAATACGTGCCACTAACAGTTGAATAAAATTTAGCAATAGAAAGTGTAAAATCCAATAACTTATGAAACACAATTCAATACTATAAATTTAATATACTTAACTTTTTACACTTATTTTATATTATATCATTACTTATTTATGCTATAACATAGCGGTCAGTGGTTTAATCCAATTAAAAAGTTACATGATGAAACGTAAATCTTTCAATTGTGACAGTATAGAAATATTAGAAAGTGATCTTACACATGGTTAGGTTCAAGTATATTTATCATTCAGAACACCATGACCTTTCATGAATGAATAATCTCGGAAGAATTTGTGGGGGGTCTTCACTGAATTTTTGTGATTTTACTACCTACACGAGGCGAAGCATGTAACGGTTACACAAAATAGTTCTTGTTGTATACACACAGATCTTTGTTTAAACATATTTATTTGTTTTAAATTGAACCAAATATTGTTCATCGGTACCATTGAAATATGTAATTTCAAATTTACAGACCAAAAACGAAACTTCAGTCATCGCCTTAACGATCGTGTATTTGTTTACTTCAACACCGGTTTTTCCAAAATGGCGTCTAAATATGTCAGAGGTTATTCGTAGCGAATGGCCAAGGAGTTCCGAATGGTATATTTATGTAAGCAGGACTTTACAAAGCCAGTTTTTATATACAAAACATGGATCGGATAAAACACTGTCTTAATATGAAAGAAAAAATGTTGCTACATCACATTTCAAAAAAGGGCAATATAAAGAACATATATGGTATTCTTAAGACTACAAAATACAAATATTAAACATGCACCAAAAACTATCAAGGCCAAAATTGAACATAAAAACCCATGTGAGCCAACTGATAATGATTTAAATCATACTATAAAAAGTTAAAGGTCCTTCTACATTTTACAAAGATCAAAATCTGAATAGAAATTATACATTACATGCTAAATATAGCATATATTTACATATATTTCACTTTCCCAATCATGGGAAATTTTGGTATGAGAATTGTATGATAATTATAGTAAAATATCCAAGTTTAAAGATAAATTTCACACTGATTGGTCGTTGAAAACTAGTCTAACTATAATTGTGCACATAAAAGAAGGATGTATTGATAAATTTTACTTAACGGTCAGTGGCACATACAATAACCCTGCTGATTTAAATATTCACTACAGTATATATGAACTCACTATCGATAATTGGGTATTTAAATCAGCATGTTAATGTATGTGACAGTAAAATAAAATTTACCAATAGACTAGTCTAATATAGAATCATTTATTGTGGAATCAAGTTATTTTCACCCAGATCGATAGCGCAGTTGGTAGCGCGCCGGGATTTGGAATCTCATGCCCGAGGGGGTGCAGGTTCCAATCCCACCTTGGGAGATTATACCCTTCCATGAAAATTTGACAATAATGTCAATTTTCCTCCATTAAGATAATATGGAGAAATTTCCGGCCTTGTGGAAGGGTAGGTGAGTACTGGTTTTAGACAAGGGTCCAGGAAAGCTAGGTTAGGTGGGCTGGATGCCGTAAAATGACCTAAAATTGTGTTGACACGGTGTTAAATCTAGTAAAAAAAAAAAACAAGTTATTTCCCATAGGTTCATACTGCTAAGTCAGCACAAAAACAAGTCTACATCATTCTTTATTTACATGAAGTTAGACTCGTTTTCCACTGACCAATCAATATATAGCACAGTGTGACCTACCAGTATGTCAAGCCAATCTAACCAATTTAATTCACATAAAGATGATAATGTAACAACACTAAAATTGTTTGACCTCTAGTTTCAACAGTACCGGGATACATACTTGTATCTGACCATTCAAGCTGACCAACTAACAAGACAGGATACATACTTGTACCTGACCATTCAAGCTGACCAACTAACAAGACGCCATCATGACATAACTGAACAAATTTGTTGACTGTAGCATTAAACACAATAACAAAGGCTTACTGGACATCAACAATGTCCATGACCGACCAGCCTCAAAATATAAAAATACCAGTGGGTGTAAATAACTTCAAAATAATCATACAGGGACGGATCCAGATAAAGGGATACAATGTCCCACTCACCCTATCTCCATAATTATGTGAGTAAATATCTGCCTAGGTGACTAAAATTAAACATTTTATAGCCTAAGTGGGGAGAGGCCATTGTGGCTTCCAAGTATCTTTCAGAAGTTTCAGCAACTTCACTCTGTACTCTGAAGAGTTTATTTACAACTACTTTTTTGGCAAACCAATAGCAAGTATGACTTAATCATAGCACTTATTCTGTCACCATTATATCCCTCAATGTGTTTGCCATACAATGCATACATTTTCATAGAAATCTATGCGGAAAAAAATCCCTTTTCAACATTTTTGCAATATGTTTCATATTGAAGCCTATGTCCTCCCTAGTACTGCCCAGTGGAAGTTTAGAATTTTAAACATATTTAACTAAGCATGAAAAAATTTAATCATAACATAGATCTATGGCTCACTGGCTCACCTAGTGATTTGTTTATCATATAAATCATCTAAAAGTTGTTTTTGTCATCTAAGTTTGAGGATGTAAAGTGACAATCACAGCATCACTGTAAAGTTGATGACAGTAGATGAAGTATTACCCCTGAGAAGAATGAGGAGCAATGTTATATCAAGGAGGGAGTGGTCAGGGGGGGGGGCAGATCTGGACTATCTGAGTGTTAAAACACACATGCCATTTAAGGAGCAAATTATAGTTTGTGCACATGTTTTTGCATTGACCTGAGACATAAATAAATTACACTCTTTGGTAACTACAATATTTTCAACTGAGTTAATGTATGCAAATGATATTTTAATTAATTTTTTTTCTCAGTTCAATTATAAATCCAGAATTCCTTACCCTCCCCCTCCAAAAATACCATAGACCTAAACACTCTAGGGACATGATATATACCACAGTGTCTTATAAAAGAGACTTAATCTTTTGCTTAACTAGGTCCATTCAACCTCCAGTATGATATAACAATTGATGGTAAATAAACACTATAATCTTTCGCCTACTTGATTCTGATTCATTCAGTAAAACATACAGCTGGGGCAAGTAGTAGATCATATAAGATTTGTAAAAGAAAACTATGTAAAATATGTGAGTGGTTAAATAACTTATGTAATCTAATAGTACATCAGTATGTGGTGGCAAGGATAGGTCACTGTAACTTAAGTTTTATAGATGTATAGTGTAGTACCATGAACAATTGTTGGACACATCATTGTACAGCAACCATCCTCTGCGAAAGATAACCATGATCAACCATGGTTTTAACATTTTAACAAATGGACCATCACCGATCATAGTCAACCATGGTCTTGGAACATGGTCAACCATGGTTATTGAACATGGTCAAAGACCATGGTTGACCATGATTCGGTGATGGTCTATTTGTGAAAATGTTAAAACCATGGTTAACCATGGTCAGTCAACCATGGTTAACCATGGTACATTTTCGCAGGGGATCTTCAAACTACACAGAAAGCAATTCTCTAATATCCATAATGGGGTAATGTAACCACCAAGTCCATTATAGTAAATTAGTAAGACAGTTTTCTCAAAATATGACAACAGAAACATTAAGATGCTGTGTGAGAAAAAACTATTAACAAAGAGACAATAGAAGTCAAGATAAAATACATCAACATGACAAATATAGTGTTGATAAAATAATAACAATAATAAATATATGTCACTCATTTATTATAGTCCAACTTTGTAGGAAGATGATGATTTTGGAAGGTATATGAATGTATAGTTAAATATATATATATATATATACATGAAGCAACATAGAAACAGCTAGTACACCACTCCAAAAAAAGCAAAGTCCTCTTTAAGTATTTACTCTAGCATTAAGAGCAGTAAAACAAAGACAATGAAATAGATAAATAAATTATTGGACAGTTATAAAGGCTATCTACAGATGGTCAAATATGATAGGAACATTAGAGATCAAACCATCCGAGATATACTTAGATATACCTTAGACAAACTGGTCATAGCAATGATGGGAAACAACATTACAACTATTGTGGAAGGTCCAAGATGGTGGAAGTTATCATTTTAAAAGCACTTGCTAGAAAGTAACCAAGACAAATTTGACAGGAAGGTCGGTACAAACTATACTTGCGATAATGGACTTTGATATTGTTTCAAAATGATAATACTGGTATCTGGTCATCCTTAGTAAAACAAAGCCTCAAGGGATCTGCCCCTTGGGAGGTTATCTTTCAAACCATATAGACATAAGGTATTCATAATACTTGTTTATCAAGATATACTTATAAATACTAAGTATATAAATCTTGTCAGAGAAGCTTATAAACCATTAAACAAATACCAACATCTTTAAGTTATCACTGTGCTATCTATATAAGAGGATTTTCATGGATTATAGATGACCTTAAAATGTTTAGATATTACTTAGGTTAAGGGTCGCCACCAGATGCCATTTTTGGCAAACTTACAACAGACCATTACATAGTATCATAACTACACTAGGTCAGCTAGCAGCAGGACAGATGCATTTCATCAAATATTCTGTAAATGGCAATTTTTCTTTTGAAAAGAAAATCATTCAACATTCTGCATTATTTAGAATATTTTACAATTTGGAAACTCAGAAAGCCGCGGTCATGGCATAATGGTTAGCATGTCTGACTTCGAATCCGGAGATCGCAGGTTCGAAACCGGTCGTGGAAGGTCATACCCTATACATGAGTTGTCGGCCTCGTGGTAGGGTAAGTCAGTACTGGTGATAGAAAAGTGTCCAGGAAACCTATAGTAAGAAGAGCTGGCCGTCGTTTATTTTGACCAAAATATGTGTTGAATACAATGTTAAAAAAATAATATTAATAAATAATAGTGAGGAACTTCAGAACAACTCAAAGGACCATTTTTTAAAACAATGACCTAAAAACTTGTGCAATAATATACCGGGAAGTGTCCTTGATCATAGCAAGACAATGAAACAATCATTACAACAGCCAATGTAATTATGTCATGATGGCCAAAGGGGACATTTAAGGTTGGACATTGGACAATCTGACCAGTGACCACTAGTTGTCAACATCAATTTATTTGTCAAATCAACACTCTTACATGATAAGTATTTTATGCTAATTGGTCACTATAAGTGGTTACCGTATTTCATTAAATAAATGAGCCTTCCAACTTTACTGTGACAATGATCTGTAGTATCATGTGGGTACAGTTTTCATTGAGAAGTCTAACATTCTAATTTTTTAATGGAACAGATAAGGATTTTAGAATTTAGAATTCAAAGTGTAAATCAATTCTATTTGTATTTAAATTAGCAGGATTAATGTTAGTGCCACTGAAAGTTGAATAAAATTTAACAATATTGATATAAAATAAACATATCAGGAAAAGATATTTTACATCATTTTTTAATGGAAAACCAGGAATGGTAGCCACACTTACAAGTACAAGTACTAAACTAATTACCATTGCTTCACAATATTTATGACCAGGGTAAATGAAATAATCTAATAGTTTTCAAGGAACTTACTTGATTTGACAAGAATCTTCAAAATTCATTTAATTGAATAAGGTCATATTGAATATAACATTCAATTAAATGAGTTTTAAGTGCACAGTGTGGCTTTTCAAAGCAAAAACTAAAATGTCGAACAACAATTATAGGCAGACAGTACATGTCCAAGTTTTGAGTTTAAATATTTGATTTGAAAGAAGTAATTCATCTATTTTTTGCTTAAATACATAGAGTATCTTCCAGCAAAACAATACAATTATATTAAATGAATAAATAGGGCTGTGGATCGTTTAGCATGTGGCGATCCGATCTGAACCACGCTTCATGTGTAGCGATTCACGAATCGAACCACGAATCACATGATAATGGAAAAGCATACAGGAAGCTTTTACTAAATGGGAAACCATGTACACCAAACATTATTATCAGACGTTTTATGGGCATTTTAAGTGATACCATTTTTGTTCAAATGTGTATCAATCGAAATTTTGACACAAGATAATTCGGTCCATACATAAATTAAAGCTTTCATTTGTAGTGCGACTCGTTGTCAGTGGTAATTAAGCTGAAAATTTTCTTTCATTTTTTTTCCAAAACCAAATCGCGATCCGACGATTTCAGAGGTAACGAAAATGTTCGTACTTGAGACTGGTCGAGATCGCGAATATCCGAGTACTCGGATACTCGCTGCCGCCCTATAAATAAAACTCAAAATCTTCAACAACAAACAAATGAAAACTAATCCATCGTCGGCCTAAGTGGATGTAAATTGTAGTGTTTTTGTTTAGACTAGTGACTTTTGAAAAAGCCTTATACCGCCAAGATGTCTTATGCCTCAGTCCCATAAAATCGTGGCTTGTTACGGACCCGTACGTGCAGACATGCAAAGACCGTAGGAAGCCTTGTGTTTAAAGGTGATGGTACACACATGGTACAAATCAACACTACTGTACGAAGGCGTAGCTGGAAGATATGCAAGTTTAATCCATACTCGGCCACGGTTTTGTTCACAGTTTGACTCTGAAACTGATACGTGTATCCTGGGATAATCTCACGGACCCTGGTAAAAACGCAACTGTCCGTACGGATACGCAAGAGTTCGTTCGAGTCCTTGCGGAGCTTGATCCCACGGCGCCGGTATGGTGCCCTCATGGCTATTTTTATGTTTATGGGACTGTAGCTTTACTGGGTAAATAAGGGTGTTGGATCACCTTAATTATGATTTTAAGTAAACCATATTGCTAGAGTACTAAAACCCAAGACCAATATATACTACAAGCATTACACCATGGTAACAACTTGAAATAAAAAACACCATAAAAACACCATTAAGTTAAAATAAGATCACAATTATTTAGTCATTGCCTTAACCCATTCGCCTAAAGCATGTAACAAGAGAAAATAGATTCGGACCAGTGAAAATAACTTATTTCACATAAAAGGGCAAGTTGATAAATTTACGCTATACAATAAATCATTAATAAATTGGCCAGACTCTCAAGAAAAAATAGGCAATGACTGATTATTTTCATTAAAAACACCATAGGTTAAAGAGATGACAATTTTTTACAGTAAAAACAAGTGATAATGTCAAAACTTGAGACAGGTACAAAATGATTATAACAGGTCAAGTATCTCAAATTTCAATTAATTCTACATCTCAGGATCTTAATTTTCACCTTTACTAGCATATATCATAGTCATCTAGGACATTATAATGTACCAGAGTCATGTTAAACATGACAGCTTGTATTTACTTAGGGAAACTTAATCATTTGACCTCAGACAAAATGTAAACATTTTCTCAATGTTTTCTTTTCATTTAAGTAGCAAGAAATATTTAGTCCATAAAATGGTTTCAGTCAACAGTCTCATATGGGCTTGTGATTATCAACGCACCTAGGTGAGTTGATAAAAACAATTACCAAGATTTGAGCATTTTGAAATTGACACTGGTTGCCTTAAGCCAATCAAAACGATGCATTTGAGGTCACATGATAAGAAAATGGCCGTGAAAAAGTAAAAAAGGGGTGTGTGAATGGACTTGTCTCCGCCATGAACAAGTTGTTAACTAAAATCAAGCTGGCGCATAGTTAATAGCAGGCATCAGCAGATATTTAGAAAGGCTACACACCACCAAATATTTAAGCGGACATTTACATTTTCACGCAAGTATTTTTGATCGGAAAAAAGTAAAATTTACAAAGATAATCAATAACTAATCAATTGTAAATAGACTTGTACATCGAAATCAATATTCATTTTATATTCATAACATCCGCCCTGTTAGCAAATGAATATTAACCACAAAATATATACATCTATGGAGAAGACATCAAACACGGCTGAGCATTGATTTCAAGCAATTTTGGAAATGGTAATACTTGTGGTGTGACTACAATTATTAATAAATATTGATGACAGCTCTGTTCTATATCAACATTTTCAAGTCAGCAAACTAAATTAATATCATACAGATAAGTTCAACTAATAGAACTATTAAAATGTTATGGTCTTAACAGTAGAACAGTTCTAATAAAGAGACAGTTTTTATCTCAAATTAAGCATTTGGGACTTAAAAATCCATTATTTTAAAATAACAAATATGCTCTTAAAAGTGGAACATAACTGTCTTATGGTTTAACAAACCCATGTTGAGAAGTCATTACTGAAATACCCATATGCGACTGATGATCATTGCAGCAGTATCAAGCTATATAACATCCCAACAAAAATAATAAGTTTTATCAAACTGACTCTAAATGAAGTCTGTTTTTTGGTATCAAGGGAAGTTACTCTGAAAAGAAATGTATGACATGTAACAAGAGTTGTCTTTCATGAATCAGCAATATGGGAAATTTAACTATGTGAATTAAACAGTGGGGATAAAATGATAAATAAACTGATAATATCTTGCCTTCTTACATGATTTGGTTTCATTATTGGAACAAATTTTACAATGGGGACAGTATAACATCATACCTCATATCCAAAGTGTATGATTGCAACAAATAACTTTGAGTCATATTCACAAATATATTATAGAATCAAGAAAGATTAAAATATAAAAAAGTTAACTTACCCATTCACAATACGAATCCCAACATGATTCCCATGTATACATGATCAGTAAATATCCATCCAATTATCACTGTTATACATTCTTATATATTCATTTATATCCATTTTAGTATCAAATATTATATACTTTCACATAACCACATGACATTTAAAGTACTGATAATATTTAACACGGTACCATAAATAACACTCTAATAAAGTTTATAATAATTGCATGTCAGTATAAACTAGGTCCCATCAATATTCAACACTATTTTACTAAGTCCCATCAATATTCAACACTATTTTACTAAGTCCCATCAATATTCAACACTATTTTACTAAGTCCCATCAATATTCAACACTATTTTACTAAGTCCCATCAATATTCAACACTATTTTACTAAGTCCCATCAATATTCAACACTATTTTACTAAGTCCCATCAATATTCAACACTATTTTAATAAGTTATAATTGTTCAATATATATTCAACACGGTGTTTAATAAGTTAAAGTTGAACTTGAAATTTAACACTCTATTAATCAATATTCAACAGTGTTTAATGGCTTGAGCTATATTCAACGCATACATTTTTTTATTTAACAATACTCAATTAACACTTATCGTCTGAAAATATTCAACAATATACTTAAATTTAAACAGCACAACTGATTTTCAACACTAGTCTTTTTTAAAACTATCAATGCTTAGTCTAGTCAATGTCCAACATCTGTTTATCAATATTCAACTGTTCAATAAAAGAAACTTGTACATTGAACATTAGAACCATTAATATTCAACACTCATTAAAACCATTAATATTCAACACTCATTAAAACCATTAATATTCAACACTCATTAGAACCATTACTATTCAACACTCATTAAAACCATTAATATTCAACACTCCTAAGAACCATTAATATTCAACACTCCTAAGAACCGTTAATATTCAACACTCCTTAGAGCCATTAATATTCAACACTCCTTAGAGCCATTAATATTCAACACTCCTTAGAACCATTAATATTCAACACTCATTAGAACCATTAATAGTCAACACTTGTTAGAACCATTAATATTCAACACTTGTTAGAACCATTAATATTCAACACTTGTTAGAACCATTAATATTCAACACTTGTTAGAACCATTAATATTCAACACTCCATAGAACCATTAATATTCAACACTCACCATTAATATTCAACACTCCTTACAACCATAAATATTCAACACTGTGTTTAATTAAAAGAATGTATAAGTACTTTTAATATTAAATATTGTCAGTAAACTACATGGTACTTGTATACTTGAATTCTAATATTAAACTCTTTGCTTTAAATGAAACATAAAAGATTCAGACAAAATTTGACATTTCGTTCAAATTGCGTCCATTCAATCTTTGACCAAGAGCTCTCAAGTATTCAAACATGTGATCAGTCAGTCCTGATTGAAAAAGATAATTATTTTTTGTACAACTTATCAAAATTATCAAACCTGAAGAGTTTTGACGGGGCATAAAAATGCATACCGAAGATATAACTTGAATCAATTTATAGACAGCAAAAATAAAATTTAATCATCCATCTTAGACAAAACAATAGTTTGGATTACAGAATAAACAATGCTAACATACAATGATTAAAATCCTCATATAAACTTTCCTTATCAGACAATTTCAGACAGTACAAAAATATAAATAATACATCAAATTGTAGAACAGAACAGAATGCTACTTTCATTTCATGTCTTAAATTACATATAATGGATAAGCAAAAAAATACAGGATAGAATAAACACTTGGCCAACATTTTTGTCCTGATCGGTTCATACTTGAATCTAATGTGTAAGGAGTAATCATTAGCATGGATTTGTTAGGTTTCAATGTGCATGAAAGTCTTTCTGTATTTCACTACTTTGATTTGATAATATTATGCTAAGTTCTCAGTATATTCTAAATTCAAGTTTTCAGCGGACGCCTTTTTTTGACCATCTGGTTCAATTCTTCAGCAGACAGTAAATTCAGACAAAAGGTTTTCAGAAAACAATGTATGCTTAGAAAAAACAATGAAAATTCTCCATGAAATGTACAATAATGTAGCATCATAAAGATTACTTCAGGATAAGTGGTTAAGTACACTCAAGAATGGATAAAATATTTTGAATTATTTATAACAGAATGGAGAACTTTCTATCAATATAACATGAAAATTATATTAGAACGTTTTCTATTAAACATCAGTAACATTACACATAAAACCAGTACTGTGTAACTTGTTCAACCTCAGAAATCTGAATTCTTGGAAATTTGAAATCCTTTGATTTTTTTCGGCGCAGCTGTCTAAGCCAACTTTTTACCTATATTTTAAACAATACAATTTGCTCTACCATAGCTGTTTGTCCAATGAAAATCTTTTACGGTATAAAGAAATGGATAAAACACATGACACCATTGGCTATTTGTGATAAACAGGTGGGTACCATGACAGTAGCTGCTGACTATTTACTCTGTGTATAATGAGTGACTCACTACGCTAATTGATCACACATTCGTCATGGTACGCCCCTTGTGGTATAACTAAACTGCGAATAATTATGTAGGCCGCCATTAAGCATTTCTATCAAATTGTTTTATGTTCGCCAGAAAAGTCACATTTTTTTTCGTCATTCTGGAAAGAAGTGATTTTTAATAAAAAATCCATGGCATTGTAATTAAAGATGTTTTTAATTTTAGAATCGGACAGATTTTCCAAATTGACAAATCAGCGAAGTGGCAATATATTCAGACAAAAATTGTCAGTTGAGGCTGAATTGCAATTTCGGACAAACTACATTTGACCTGTAGTTAATACATGTACGCCGTGAATGACCAACATTTATACTTCAAACCGTTGAAAATGAACCCAGAAGAGCGCCGAATATCTTTTTTAAAGATATTTCTTGTTTGAATTTTCTTAATAAGATTCTAAATGACATCTGAATGCAAAATAAACTCAAAATACATTTTGTTCTGTCCCTAAGGTGATTGAGTTTAAACTTCTAGAGTTAATTACAGTCCTTATCAAATTTCATTCAGCAATATCTTATTGTCTATGTCATGATCAACTTACAGCATTAAATCACAGAAACTTTTACGTCCATTTTGCCACTATCATCTTAATACGAAACCAACTAAGAAAAATAAATTGTCAGAAAATGTGAATAATACTGCAAAAAAAGAATTTTCTTGAAATACATATCATTATTTCATTATTTCTGGAAACTGCGCTTTTTCAAAGTATTTTTCTCTGATGTTAATTTGAAATATCATAATTCAACTGTATTACTATTAGATTTGATATTTACAAATATAGTAGACATGCATCCATTCTTGAGGCATCACACCTGCAAGTATGGAATTTTTATTGTTAAACAAGAACGTCAAGTCAATCACTAAAATCATGAATATTTGGTAAAACTACAGTAAATATTTATAACACACTGTCTTTAATGTAGAACTTTTGTATACGTAAACATAGACCAACATGGTTATAACTTATTATAATATTTATATTTGTGATAGAAAACAGTGAGCATATTTTATTGCAGGGTCAATGGGTGATGCCTAACAACTAAAGAAAAGTTCCACATTCCTAGCTGAGCAGAGAAAATCTGTTTAGGTAGTCAGCATTAAAAATAAAGACTGAAGGTAGGATATTTTATACATATTTTCTATAAACCTCAAAAGCCAGCAAATTGTCTTATACATTAAGCTATCCTAATTATTTGGATCTTAAATTCTCAACAATTTAATGCCAGCAAAATGTCATAACTAAGCTACCTTAAATGATCTGGATCTAATTCTCTATAGTTATAACACTATTTTTTGGTAAAAAAATCTGAAACTTGCAGGATATTTATATTGTAGATTTATTGAATTACACATGGTAGAATACAATTGCTGAAGAAACCCAGAACTAAAACTTCACTGCAGCAGACTTCCAGGTAAAAAAATATGTAAAACTTATCAGATCTGAGTAAACAAGTTTTAACACTCTGTAGTTAACTATATAGTAACTGGACACTGACCCTAAATGACCTATATATTGATTCTAACAGAATGCTGACCCTAAATGACCTATATATAGATTCAATCAGAATGCTGACCCTAAATGACCTATATATTGATTCTAACAGAATGCTGACCCTAAAAGACCCATATATTGATTCTAACAGAATGCTGACCCTAAATGACCTATATATTGATTCTAACAGAATGCTGACCCTACATGACCTATATATTGATTCTAACAGAATGCTGACCCTAAATAACATATATATTGATTCTATCAGAATGCTGACCCTAAATGACCCATATATTGATTCTAACAGAATGCTGACCCTAAATGACCTATATATTGATTCTATCAGAATGCTGAACCTAAATGACCCATATATTGATTCTATCAGAATGCTGACCCTAAATGACCTATATATTGATTCTATCAGAATGCTGACCCTAAATAACCTTTATATTGATTCTATCAGAATGCTGACCCTAAATGACCCATATATTGATTCTAACAGAATGCTGACCCTAAATAACCTTTATATTGATTCTATCAGAATGCTGACCCTAAATGACCCATATATTGATTCTATCAGAATGCTGACCCTAAATGACCTATATATAGATTCTAACAGAATGCTGACCCTAAATAACCTATGTATTGATATTATCAGAGAGTTGACCCTAAATGACCCATAAATTGACTTTATCAGAATGCTGACCCTAAATGACCCAAATATTGATTCCATTTCTGCAATTACTTTCAACTTTTAAGTTTGCTTTAGATATTTCTTGATTTAAATCAATTTCTTAACTTTAACATCAAACATTTAATCATTCCAGCATGCATCCAATTAAAATCAAATTAATGTACAGCAAAAATATCAAATACAATCATCAACCAAGATTGAAAATGTTAACAAACCTCTTAGACATTATCTACGATCAATAATTATCTGATAATTCACAACGATCAATAATTATCTGATAATTCACAATGAATCTATCACAAAATTTATCCAAAATTTCACCTATATTTGTCAATCAAATTACCCAAGTTTCTCTTAGAATTCTAATTACATAATTATCCAAAATTTTCAAGTACAACAATAAAGTACTTCTAAGATACACTGAAGAATGCATTACTCTACACTGTACATGTAAAATACAGTTAACCTTCCCTAAATATCCACCTATCAACAAAACTACCTATTAACAAATCCCACCTCAAAGCAACAGCAATCTCCGTAAACAGATATCCTGTAGAGCATTGTCATTCAGGATCTCTACTGTCTCAATGGAGGATCACGTCGAGATGACCTTTATGTTGACTAATCAATGCATAGCTTTCATCTAGAAAAAACACTATTAATAACATTTTGATTTCGTAATTTCTATTTTTAGACCAAGGTTTGCAAGCTAATTATTCACAGTCTGTGATTGGACAGCTCATTTCAAATTGCCTGACGTAGACGATGTAAACAAGTTACGTACCATAACAATTTCTTCATAAATATTATAATGAGAAAAGGTCACCTGAACGTGACCTTTGTTTGAAAAAGGCCAGATCTAAATTAGCTAGTTGGCGAGCGGAAAATTTTAGATCAGGTTTTAATCAGATTGAAGCAACAGCCACTTCATACGCCCTGAACCTTCAATGTATTCTTCACGAAATATGACCTTCCATACTAGTCATATAAACTCACCTCTTATATGCCAAAACTTAAAATTCCAACATCTGGCTGCAGTACAAAGGTTTCACTATAGTTGCATCTATGTGAAAGTTAATGAGAGAAAACGTCTCTAGCAATGTATGTTTCATGTACAAGTCTGAATGTATTACTCACACGTTGTATAGTTTTTGCCATCAGTAACACAAGAATGTAAATCATCATACAAATGATGATAACACATTCAAAATATTGCATCACAGAATAATTGATCCTTCAAGGCTTTACTACCTTGGAATTTCCTAAAGTCTGCAACTTTTATTTTCCTACAATATTCAAAACCTTTGAGTTTCCTAAAGAATCCACAACTTTTGAGTTTCCTAAAGAATTCACAACCTTTGAGTTTCTTAAAGAATTCACAACCTTTGAGTTTCCTAATGTATCCACAACCATTGAATTTCTTGTACAATCTGAAACCTATAGATTTTTTTAAGTGGTCACAATCATTGACTTGATACTACAATATATCTGATTCACAATGATAATACATCAACAAGTTTTTTTTTTGAGAGCGCTATGTTCACTGAAGGTACTTCCACAATTAGTAAAACTTATCCAATTTCACTGAAGTTACTGTTTGTAATAAGACAACATTTTACAAAATAGGTTGACAAGATTCCACGTTTATTGAAATTGTACAGTTCACTTTAAGAAATACATCACTGGAGTCAATGCCTGAAATCTATTCTGAAGTTCATTGAATTTACTGTTTGTTCACAATAGAAAATACATCCACACAATTCTCACTAAATAGAATACAATAAAACTGAGAAATGTACATTGTAGTAAATTGTACCATTGGTAGCTACAGTCCCTCGTCTTTAAAGTGACAACGTCTGAGGAGAATCTATGAAAAACGAAAGTTAAGGAAGCTATTGAGATCAAACAACATAGACCATCTCTGAACCAAGACGAGGGACTGTAGCTACCAATGGTTTATAACAGTCTCCTCGTATCACAGGACCCTTCACCAGTCAAGTGACAAAAATCAGTTAGTTGAAGAAGGTGACCTGATGTCACTGAAAATTTCAAGGTAAATAAATATTCACTCTGAGTTGAAGAAAGTTAACTCCATCAACATGTATGTTCTGTAATTTACTAAACTTTTGAAACAAATTCCAAGACATGAAATGTTACGTAAAATAGCAATATTTCCTATTTGTACCAACATGAGAAATAAAACATTTTAGTATTCAACCTAAATTTTATGTTTTATAGCATCATTATAAAAGGAAACATTTAATTTACCATTTACAACAGAAAATTACCAACAATTTTTGTCAATTATATTTGCCTTTTATGAGAAATTCACCAGAGAAATTTAAAATAAGTTCAATCTATGATATGAAATAAGATTGAGAAACCGAGAAATAAATCATTTTATAAAACTATTATGTACTAGGTTTTAATACAATTTGAAGAATAATGTTTTATGTGTTGCTAGGACATTAAACCCAACCAAAATAGAAGGATTGTGATCATTGCTTAGAAATAACTGGTAACAAAGTCTTATGGGTAGAACGTTACCCTTTCATAATATCATTTTAGATATAACTTACAGGAGTCTTTGAAATCACAAATTTGAAACAATTTGAAACAGAAATCATACTATGTTTTGCTTGTGTTTAAAAAACCCATTACTTGCAACAATATTTTAGTTCTACCAATCATAACCTTAACCCATTAGTACAAAGTCATGGTTACAACTTTGAATCCGGAGATTGCAAGTTCGAAACCCAGTGGCGGCTGGTCATACCCTAAACATGAGTTGTCAGCCTTGTGGTAGGGTAAGTTAGTACTGGTGATAGAAAAGTGTCCAGGGGACCTATAGTAGGAAGAGCTGGTTGTTGTATATATGACCTATATATGTGTTGAATACCACGATAAAAATAAAAAAAGGTCACTGAGATGACTAAAATAGGGGAAATATGCGGATTAGCAGCAAACACCGATCCCTGTCTATGATGGTAACAACAAAACTTAATCCATATTATTATGATCGTTTATACATATACAACAGTGCACTTAAAGTGCATAGTGCTCACATCTTAATGTTTTAGTCTTATGTGATAATGGACAGTGATTTCACTGTGAAATTATTCAAACCTTGACAGTTTAGAAAAAATAGACTATACAACATCAAATAAATAAAATAAATAACACAAAAGAATCATACAATCTTGAAGTGCTCTTAGAGCTTTCAAAATATTCCATAGAATTTCTCTCAATCTCTCTGAAGATGTATAGAAAAATCTAAGAAAATATTTCATTGTTTGCCTGTTTTATATATGATAGAATAATCAATTTATTATATGATTTATTTGTATATATACAGCTCTCAAAACGTCTGAGGACAAAATCCTGTCTTCAGATAAACTAAATCAAAGCAAAGAACAGTCCTACAAAAAACACATCAATAAATGATTCAAATTATTATAAATAAAAAAGCTTCAATTATAAAATTACAATATGAATGATCAGTTTTTTTTCAAAATTTTGTTTGTCCAAGTCCAAATACTTTTGGGGTACACTGTATATCTAGATAATTTACTTATACTGGAATATTGGACCAAGATCAGAGATAGATCAGAGTAAAACTAGTCTAGTTCATGCTTTGTTTTTATTGAGTTAGATTATTCTAGCACAGACCCTACAAAGTATACCACAGAATGAATGTAGATGTACAATTTATCATAATGTTACAGCTGAAATATTGACCACAGAATGAATGTAGATGTACAATTTATCATAATGTTACAGCTGAAATATTGACCACAAAAAACCAACATTATTTGAAGTATGGAAAGCATTTCAACGGGTCAGTGAAAAACTTATCTACAAACTTATTTTTTTATAAGTTACAAGACTAGATTTGCATCAACCCATTGATTTGATAAGGCAAATGTCTAATGAAGATGTAGACAATCAACATAATTAAAGACAACATTAATTAAACTGAATTAACTTAAATTTAGTGCTAATTAATAATTATCTATAATTTCCACAATTACACACCATATAAAAAGCAACATGTATTCCATCCACTATTTACCCCTTGCACTATTCACTATAACTCACAAAATTTTCTAATTTAATTCCTCAAACCATAACTAATATAACAGCTTTCAATTTTGAGATTCCAAAATGTTTATGATTCAAAGTCTACTTAAAAATCTGGATAAATTCTTTCTATTAGTCTTTTATTCCAACATTACCCAAATCCAGAACTCAGTTCTTCACATAAATGTTCAAATGTTTAAAACTTAAAATCAACAAATTATTTCAATATGAAGACGTTAGATAACCATATTATCCGTTAGATTATCCGTTAGATAACCATATTATCCGTTAGATAACCAAATTATCCGTTAGATAACCATATTATCCGTTAGATAACCATATTATCCGTTAGATAACCATATAATCCATTAGAAAACCATATTATCCGGTATTCATTTCTCACAAAATGGTTTCCTGGTATATTTTAAAACTCAAGTTTTAACAAGAATCAGCTGTGGTATATGAACCATGAAAGAATGTATAATAAATTTAACAGTTAATAGTTTCTATTGATTTCTTAGACAAGACTGTTAGTGAACTCAGTAACTTCTCTTACACTATTGGTATATTATTTCCAGAGTTTCTAGTACATTGTATTTCCAGTTTGTTTCTTTGTTTTGTTGGGTTTAACACTGTAACAACCCATTTTTTATAGGTCATATAACAGTGGTCAGTCAACCTACTCACTCCTCCTGGAAAGGCTAAATCTCTGGATTTAGCTGTTAACCAACTACTAAGCACATACTTTCGTCAACTACTGACAACTGCCCAACATAATTAACAATCATTGGTAGGAGGGAGAATGGCCGTAGAAATAATTTCATGACCAAACTCCACGAAAGTATTCCCGCCCTGGAATCGAACCCATGACCTCTCGATCAGTAGACTTGAGCTAGCCAGGCGGCTAGTATTTCCTGAACTCTCATAATCTCATGTACTGTATTTTCTTGCATGAAAGACCACAAACTGAGAGATTAAAGGTTCTGGGTTTGAGTCCCAGATTGGGTTCGCAATGCTTTAAACGTACCAGTATTTTGTGTACCTGGTCCATATAATTTACAGCGCTTGAAATAAATTTCTAAGGTAAATTGCAATGTTGGACAACTAGCTATACATTTTTACTTGTCTGAACCAAATGTTTGTCGACTGTAACAAGTTGCCTGAAACCTAATATAGGTTGTCAGTGGCAATTAGGATGACCTTTAATTTTGAACACTGTATTGTCAAAAATAGGGGTGTAACAATATGTAAAAACCGTATTGCAATATATTGCAATACATATTGTTCTTTGCGAATACATGCATAGCATAAATTAATGCATGTGCATTGACTTAATTTTATCAACATTGTACATAGATATTTGTATTTTCAAATGATCTACACGTATTACGCAAATGTAATAATAAGTTAGAAAAGAGGTTTTGAATGGACTTTCAAAGCTGATTATTCTCTCTTTACGAAAAATATTTCAAGTTTCCGAAAACATTAACATTAATTCAAACATTTAAATTTCAGACTCTGATAAAAACAATCAGTATGCAACATAACTAGAACAAGAGCTCCGCTGGGCGGGGCATTATACGCCCGTGTGCAGTCCATGCTGTGTTCTATCTCATATGAAGTCCCTGTGACCTTGACCAATGACCCTGGGATTTCAGAATAGGTCCCATCCTTAACTGGAGGGCTATCCAAAGCAAAGATTTTGAGAACCTAGGTACAGCCATTGTTGAGTTATCACCGACACAAAGTTTTCCCATACAAACTTCCAGTGATCTTGACCCTGGGGCCTCAGAACCAAAAGTTCTCGCCCTTGACCCAAAGAGTATTGATACATAAAATTTGGTGATCTTAGGTAAAGTTGGTTGTTGGACAAGGTTATTCCTCATGATTTTTCTTGTGACTTTGACCTTTAACCCAGGAACCTGAAACCAAAGGGGCATATGCTAGACATTAAGGCTCCCCTTAAATAAAATTTGGAAAACCTACAATGTAGGTACAATCATTATTGAGTTACTGTCCCGAAAATGTTTCAATATGAATTAAGTCCCTGTGACCTTGACTTTTGACCCTGGGGTCTCCAAATCAAAAGAGAACATCCAATACCAAAGAGCTATCAACACATTACATATTAAGTTATTGTCTGGACAAGGATTGTCCACATGATGCCCCTGTGACCTCAATCTTTGACCCAGTTTTGACCCAAAACCAATTGGGAACATCCTTGACACATGGGCTACCCTCACATAAAATTTGGTGAACTAAATTCATGTTACTTATTAAATATAGCATTATTTCCATGGTTTGCCATTTTGACTTTGTTAACATATTGATTGAACATTTGAAGTCACTGCTTGGTAATTTGATATCTTCTGGATGATGGTTTAAACTTGACCTAGGGGCCCCAAAACCAATAGGGAACATTCTTGACACATGGGCTACTCTCACATGAAATTTGGTGAACTTAGGTGCAGTCATTGTTGATTTACTACACGGACAATGTTTTTCAATATGATGCCCCTGTGACCTTGACCTTTGACCCAGGGGCCCCAAAACCAATAGGACATAACCATGACACATGGGCTACTCTCACATAAAATTTAGTGAACCTAGGTACATTGGTTGTTCAGTTATTGTCTGGACAAAAGTTTCATTGTTTGCCATTTTGACTTTATTAACATATTGATAGAACATTTTAAGTCACTGCTTGGTAATTTGATATCTTCTGGTTGAAGGTTTAAACTTGACCCTGTTTCCCAAAAACTGATAAGGCACATCCTTGACACATGGGCTACTCTCACATGAAATTTGGTGAACCTAGGTACAGTCATTGTTGAGTAATTACCCAGACAATGTTTTTCAATATGATGCCCCTGTGACCTTGACCTTTGACCCAGGGGCCCCAAAACCAATAGAGCATAACCTTGACACTTCCGCTACTCTCACGTAAAATTTAGTGAACCTAGGTACATTGGTTGTTCAGTTATTGTCTGGACAAGGTTTTTCCATATGATGCCTCTGTGACCTTGACCTTTGGGTCTGAGGCCCCAAAACCTATTGGGAACATCCTTGACACAAGGGCTACATTCACATAAAATTTTGTGAACCTAGGTACAGCCGTTGATGAGTAATTGTCCAAACAAGGTTTTTCAATATGATGCCCCTGTGACCTTGACCTTTGACCCAGGAGCCCCAAAACCAATAGGGCATATCCTTGACACAAGGGCTACCCTGACATAGAATTTGATGAACCTAGGTACATTGGTGGTTCAGTAATTGTCTGGACAAGTGTTTCATTGTTTGCCATTTTGACTTTATTAACATATTGATAGAACATTTGAAGTCACTGCTTGGTAATTTGATATCTTCTGGTTGAAGGTTTAAACTTGACCCTGTTTCCCAAAAACTGATAAGACACATCCTTGACACATGGGCTACTCTCACATGAAATTTGGTGAACTCAGGTGCAGTCATTGTTGATTTACTACACGGACAATGTTTTTCAATATGATGCCCCTGTGACCTTGACCTTTGACCCAGGGGCCCCAAAACCAATAGGGCATAACTTTGACACATGGGCTACTCTCACATAAAATTTAGTTAACCTAGGTACATTGGTGGTTCAGTTATTGTCTGGACAAGGTTTTTCCATATGATGTCTTTGTGACCTTGACCTTTGATCCAGGGGCCCAGAAACCTATTGGGAACATCCTTGACACAAGGGCTACATTCACATAAAATTTTGTGAACTTAGGTACAGTCGTTGATGAGTTATTGTCCAAACAAGGTTTTTCAATATGATGCCCCTGTGACCTTGACCTTTGACCCAGGAGCCCCAAAACCAATAGGGCATAACCTTTACCCAAGGGCTACCCTCACATAAAATTTGGAGAACCTAGGTACATTGGTGGTTCAGTTATTGTCTGGACAAGTGTTTCATTGTTTGCCATTTTGACTTTATAAACATATTGATAGAACATTTGAAGTCACAGCTTGGTAATTTGATATCTTCTGGTTTAAGATTTAAATTTAACCCTGTTTTCCCAAAACTGATAAGGTACATCCTTGACACATGGGCTACTCTCACATGAAATTTGGTGAACCTAGGTACAGTCATTAGTGAGTTATTACCCGGACAATGTTTTTCAATATGATGCCACTGTGACCTTGACCTTTGACCCAGGGGCCCCAAAATCAATAGTGCATATCCTTGACACATGGGCTACTCTCACATGAAATTTGGTGAACCTAGGTACATTGGTGTTTCATTTATTGTCCGGACAAAGTTTTTCCATATAATGCCCCTGTGACCTTGACCTTTGAACCTGGGGCCCCATAAACCTATAGGGCGCATCTTTGACACATGGGCTACTCTTACATAAAATTTGGTGAACCTAGGTACAGGCGTTGTTGAGTTATGGTCCGGACAAGGTTTTTCAATTTGATGTCCCTGTGACCTTGACCTTTGACCCAGGGGCCCCAAAACCGATTGGGAACATCCTTGACACATGGGCTTCTCTCACATAAAATTTGGTGATCCTAGGTAGATTGGTTGTTAAGTTATTGTCAGGACAAGTTTTTTTCCCATATGATGCCACTGTGACCTTGACCTTTGACGCAGGGGCCCCAAAACCGATAGGGAACATCTTTGACACATGGGCTACTCTTACATTAAATTTGGTGAACTTAGGTACATTGGTGGTTCAGATATTGTCCGGACAAGTTTTACCTATTTTAAGTCCCAGTGACCTTGACCTTTAACCCTGGGGTCTCAAAATCAATAGGGAACCTCCTCCACCCAAGGGCTATCAACACATAAAATTTGAGGAACCTAGGTTTATCCTTTCTTGAGTTATCATCCGGACAAGCAATTGTCCACGGACGGACAGACGGACAGACGGACAGACGGACAGACGGACAGACGGACAGACGGACAGACGGACAGACGGACAACAGCATAACATAATACGACCGTTTTTTCAAAACGGGCGTATAAAAACCGGTTCAGAGAAAAACAAACCGATTAAAAACCGTCAGAAGTCGTATTGCAATATTAACCAGTATATTGGTTAACCGTTACACCCCTAGTCAAAAACCTTCAAATATCATGCTCATAACATTTAATTAAGTATGCAAATATATTTTAGTTTGATGTTGAAACAAGTTCTTACAGCTAAGATAAATCACTCTCCAGAGTCCGCTTCCTGGTCCCCCCAGTCCTGCATGAGCAGTACAGAAAAAGTATCTCTCTCAAGGAAACAAGCATTCCACTTATTTACAGAGTTATGTATTCACAGGCACAAGTTCAGTTGTAAATAAATCTAGACTATACAAATTACACAAGTTCTGAGCAAACAAAAAGCCAAGTAAACCAAACAATGACAAGACTTCAATCATCAAAATGTAAATGTTGAATGTATACCCCCACCCACCTCAACATTTAATGTTTTTACCACACACAAAAGTTAACAGTGCCAACATTGTAACCTTTGATTCACCTAAAAGAAACACCAATTAAATGCCAATTAAGAAAAGGTTAAAGACCTTCTATAGTTAAACTAGCAGTAAGCATGAATGAAAATCAAGCTGTGATGGGAGGAGATATTTCTGTAGAGATATATGCTATTCATTTTGAGGGTGGATCCAGCAAGAGGAGGAAAGGGGGAGAGGTTGTGACTCTTCTCCTGAAATTTTAAATAGTATTATATAGGCCCAAGGCCCTTCGGCCTGAGCCCTTCAAAAATCAAATTAACGCTATCCAAGACAGTTTGGCATTGAAAGATAATTACCAGTTCAAGAAGAAAGGACACGAGCGTCAGTTTCAGCACAACACTAAAATTATGGAGAAAATGTAACAAGCAGACGACTGCATTATAGATGAAGACACGACAGGAGCAAGAAACAAGATAGCGGAACGTATAAATCTTATATCTCATCGTCAAAAGCTTATCAAGCTTGCAGACTCTTCTGAGTTTGGATGGAAGGAGGTAGAAGAGTACGAGGCGCATCTATTAGCTGACGACTCTGATGATGAGAGGAAGATTTATCGAACTCAAAAAACAGGCTTAGTCAAGCCAAGTTTTCTTCTAGTGTGTGTATTGTGTATCCATTTATGAAAAAAAACAGTTGTACAACATCAAACAAGATATAAAATTTCAATTTTATAATTCTATTACCTTAGCCCCCCTCCCTCCCTCCCTGCTTTCTTAGGATGGACCCCTATTGAAAATAAATCTGATTCAATCCCTGCATTCTTGGACTATTTTCAGAAAAAATATTATTTCTATCATCAAAGTTATTTACCTGGAAAATGATCTAGTTTTTTTTACATTATAAGAACAGTACCGGTAACTGTATTTATTTATAGCTTATTATCATTTTTTCGCTCACGCAAAAAAATTGAGAATTCAGCACCAAAACCATGTGAAAAATATGATTACCATTTATTTTGAAATGCTTTTTAGTTATGCTAATATTTTTTTGTTATGGAAGTATTTGAAGTTGAGACTACCAAAATAGCTTTAATATCTTTGTTAAAGAAAAGAATTACATTGACTTTGGTTTCGGAGGTTTTGGGATATCAGATACTAAATTGTATGAATGTGATACATTCAAGATATTTGTTTTCATTTAATCATCAACCATATTAAATGATTATCAGGGGGGTCTGGACACCCCCTAGAATTTGGAAATTGTACATGTCCATTAGTGTATTTCTTGCCTGTAAGTCATTTTTAAGTAGAATGAAGCATTTTTTTTGGTGCTTAACAAAGATTTAATGGTTATGTAGTTTTAAATATCAATATGTTGCATTTTTTTCTGCAAAATGTGTATAATGTGGTTGTGGTTTGAGGTTCGGACCTACTAGAAAAGTCTGTACCCCCCCCCCCCCCCTAGAAAAAAAATCCAGGATCTGCCTCTGATATGTGTGTATATGATATTATAACATATGTGTATATTACATTGTATATATAATATATAAATAATGTAAGATCATCATTAAATAATCTATAAGTGTACATTGTTTGCCAACAATAAATTCTCTATATTGTCTCAGAGAGTCTGAAATGTTAATTGTCTTTACCTTAATCTACAAGCACTAAGACCAGGACAAGTGAATGTTGAATCCAGCTAGGTAAAAATATCTACTTCATACAATCAGGCAAGTTGATCATTTGAAAAAACTACTTTAAAATGTACAGTTAAGTTCCGCTATTAAGACCAGCAAAATTGATGGTCTTAATAGTAAAACGGTCTTATTTAAGAGGCCTGTTCACAAATGAAGCATTTGGGTGTTAATAATTGCCGAAAATCGTATGATTTTGAAATAACAAAAGTGGTATTAATAGTGGAACTTAACTGTAATTATCAAGGTAATGCTTGTAAAAAATTATGACAAATACTTGAAATGTTTTTCAGGTACTAACTAATTTTGACAATAACAAAAGGAACACTTTAATAAACACAGTCCATTATCACATACGGCTAACCAAACTATGACAAGGTAAGGCTTACTTATCAATGATCAAAACACCATACCTAACAACAGTTAAGATAAAAACAAATATAACAAACATTTGAACAAAGCTGTCATAAGATTTTCTCTGGAGAGTGTCAATACATTTTATATTTATCTAATATTCACATTCTATTGTCACTAAAACTATCCCTCATGAGTATTTTAATATCCTTTCCTTTCTAAGAGTAAATAACACAGAAAAAAACACATCAATAGAAGACCAATACAGTAAACATATCCAAAAAAATCCAACACTTTTCAGACTGGTTCCAGAATTTCACTGTCACATTGATAAACCTTTCCTACATGGTGAATCAATAGAAATGAACAAACCAGTCTGGAGTCACATGTTTCTATTCATAGTAACAGCAAAAAACCAAAAGGTAATGATGCACAACAGGAAAAAACTAAATCAACACCTGGAGAAACGCCTATAAGACAATGTAAAATATTCCTGAAAGACAAAACCATAGACTGTATTCCAGGATTTTATTGACTAGAAATCAGGAACATATGTTTGATTCAGACAAATTGATATATAATATAACGAAAGGTAAAAACAATAATATTGGTTATGTTGAAACTACAGGCTCTATAGCAGGAATACAATAATCAATACACACTTTTTTACTGTCATTAATTATACTAAATACCAATAAAAATGATTAATTAATTAATTTGATTACAGGGCCTTGTCTCATGTTAGTATGTTTAAATAAATTCAAGGTCACATTACAACACCTTGTTTCTGTAACTTCAAGGCCACAAATGACGACAAATGGCCATAGATTCAAGGCCACATTATGAAAACCAACTGCCATAACTTCAAGACTACGTTATGACTTCAAATCACAATAAAATCAAGGCCACCTTATGACTCAAAATTGCCATAAATTTAAGGCCACATTATGACTTCAAATCACAATAAAATCAAGGCCACCTTATGACTCAAAATTGCCATAACTTCAAGGCCACATTATGACTTCAAATCACAATAAAATCAAGGCCACCTTATGACTCAAAACTGCCATAAATTCAAGGCCACATTATGACTTCAAATCACAATAAAATCAAGGCCACCGTATGACTCAAAATTGCCATAAATTCAAGGCCACATTATGACTTCAAATCACAATAAAATCAAGGCCACCTTATGACTCAAAACTGCCATAACTTCAAGTCCATATAATGACACCAAATTTCCATCAATTCAAAGCGACAGTAAGATGCCACACAGTTGAAACTTCAAGGTCACATTAGGAGGCCAAATAACCATAAGATCATAATTATTAAAACACAAAATTTCCATAAATTCAGTGCCACATTACAAGCCCAACTGCCTGAACTTCAAGGCCACATTTAGATGCCATATTCAACATTTTCTGAAATATATTGAAACATGGGAGGGGGGTTACAGGGGGGGGGGGTTACGGGGGCACTGGGGGGGGGCATTGGCCCTATGCTTCCCCCTCCTCTGAACTCTCTTAGCAGACAACAGCAATGGTATATTACAATACATAATGTAATAGACCTATTTATAACAATCTTACAAATTGCTAGGTCAAGACAAGTTAATGTAAAATCTATAGTACATATATCAACTTACTACAAAAGTTCTAGGACAAATGAATGTTTTTAGGAAAACTGATGATGTATACCACAAGACATTTACCAGAATTAAATCTTATTCATGTAACACTGAACAGAGTAAATCAATGCAGACTTTTGGAATTAACAGGGAAGACTACTAACCTGTTAAGTTTCTTTTACATGAGCAAATGTGAATCTGTTTAATATAAATGTGTCAGTGCAAAACTAACCTAACTACAAGTAAATCAAAGACTGAACTTAGCATGTTAAAATATCATTCTCCAAATGGGGGGGGGGGGTTGGTCCTATGCCTCCCCCCTCCTCTGAACTCTTCTTGCAGACAACAAACCTAACTACAAGTGAATCAAAGACTGAACTTTGCATGTTAAAATATCATTCTTCTAATGAACTTTGAAGTAATTAAATTGTTTGTTAAGTCTTTCCATCTCATTGTTTCTTAGAAACAAAGTTTATTGATTGCAATGTGTAAGGGCATAGCCATTTAGAGAGTAGCTTCAATTAATCGTCTGATACAGTAGTGCATTAGAAAACAAGCTGTTTCACGACTGAGATCAATATTTATTGAATTTGGTTCACAGCCATTAAACAACAACAAAATACCAATGGTTAATGTTGTTGCTACGTGACTATACTGTGACATCATGAGATATCATGACCTTAAATTGTGTTACTAGTAGGGCAATATTGATGTATCACCGATTCTTGTCAGACGATCCGATATCGATTCTCAATTAAGAATATCGATACGACCGAATGTCCAGTTATATCAAAACACTTTTTCTTCTCTGCAAGCTCTACCACTGTTCTACTACTCCCTGCCTAATCAGCTATTGAGACAGTGTAATAAATAAATGCACAGTCAAGGAACTAATAACAATAATGAGTCTACAAAGTAATGCTTAGTAAGAAAAAGAAATATAATACCGGAACTCTAAATGAAGTACTTAATGTAATTAAAGAACAGTATGCACCTGTCACCAATTAAAACACAAGCATAGAGACTGATTTATTTGATAGACAGTTATACATTCTACCGTACATACTCAAAGCTACTTTCTGGCAGACTTTGTTCATTCTTTTAGTAGTTAATAACGTTATATGGATGATTGTAGTGAGTTGTAGTTAGTGCTGCTGCGATTATCCAAGTACTCGGATATTTGCGATCTCAACCAGAAAATCGAGTACAAGTATTCATCACGATTTATTTTTGGAAAAAAAATGAAAGAACATTTTCAGCTTAATTACACAGAAAACGATTCGCACTACCAATAAAAACTTTATTTTATGTAAGGACCGAATTATTTTGCATCAAAATTTCAATTGATACACATTTAAACAATAACATTATCACTGAAAATGCCCATAAAACGACTGGTAATAAAAATGTTTGGAGTACATGTACATAGTTTTCCATATAGTAAAAGCTGCTGTAATTCTTCACTTATTTTTGTTATTACATGAATTCATGTATGTTTCTTCATTTACAAATGATTTGTGGTTCAATTCGTGAATCGCTACACATAAATTGTGATTGGGATTGGATCACCACATGCTCAACGATCCACAGCCCTAGTTGTAGTGAGACCTTTATTTTATATTTCTCATATAGGATATTAAGAATTCATTTTCTTAAAGCAAATACACACTTATATGTCATTTTCAAATTTTAAAAACAAATCTGTGAGGAAGTAACTTGTCCACAGTGGCTTATAGAAGATTGGATTGTCCAGGACGTGTGTTTCTTAGAAAAGCATGTTAAGATGAACTTTTTGTCCCATAAGACTCTAAGACTCAAAAAGAAAGGAAGCCAAAAAATTTATACTGTTAGCACAGTCTGTGAAATTTCCGTCAACGGTTGTCAGATCTGCCATATATTTCTCAACTGTCAAAGCTTGAATAATTTCACGGAGGCTGAATGCATTGTTTTTGTACTGGCTTCATTACTATTATTGAAGGAATCTTTACTAAAATATATCATACGGCAAAAGCAGCTTTACTCGATCATAATACACACTTTTGGAAACTCATGAATGTGTCACGATGATAATTTTAACTAACGCATTCACCGTGAGATTATTCATGTTTTGACAGTTTAGATAAAATGAACAATACAATGTAGTAATAATTGCCCATGATATAAGATAACATAGATCTAAACTAAGAGACAAATGTTCTGTATTGTACACAATACAATTCCAGTAAAAAAAACAACATAACAAAACTATAGAAATTCTAGAAGACAATTTCTAAGCCAGTTGAAACATAATTCAACAACACACCTAGCAGACAAAGCCTAATAAAAAACATCAACATTGTACCGGTAATTGTTCTTTGTTTTTCATGTCAAACATCAACTTTAACAATTATTCAGTAACACCATAGCTGTTCGTTTACAATATATGGATCAACACAGCATAAAGTATAAAATATTGAGAAAGTTGTAATTGGCCAATTTTTTTCGTTTTAAACTAGCCACAATTTACTAAAATGTTGTAGTACCCTTAAATAAACATCAAGTGACATTAAAAACATAATTTGCTTATAAACACTAATTGTCTAAATGCCTTATTACTTAAGAAAAAGCCGCCCGGCTAGCTCAGTTACTGTTTGTAGCACGCAAGTCAACTGATCAGGGGTCGTGGGTTTGATTCCCGGGCGGGGCATACTTTCGTGGAGCTTGGTCATGAAATTGTTTCTACAGCCATTCTCCCTCCTACAAATGATTTTTAATTATGTAGGGCAGTTGTCAGTCACTGACAGAAGTATGCGCTTAGTAGTTGGTTAACAGCTAAATCCAGAGATTTAGCTTTTCCAGGAGGAGTGAGTAGGTTGACTGACCGCTGTTATATGACCTATAAAATGTGTTGCTACGGCGTTAAACCCAACAAAAACAAAACAAAAAAACTTAAGAAAAACCTTTAATTCTATTCTAAACAATATCAGTCGAAAATCACACAGAAACATAAATAGTTCAGAAAACCCATAATTTACTCAAAGCATTGAAGATCGTAAACCCTGATTACTTCAAAACTTCGTATTTTCTTTAAACCCTGCATTCACTCATAAACAATATCATCCTACAGTTCATAAATTCACTCAAAAACATCTTAAAAACCATAATTTAGTCATAAACACCCAATGTCCAATAATAAGTTCTGTTGGTAATAACAAACTTGGGACAAATCAATATCAGACATCTTTATTTAGGAAAGAGAGAGACTGCAAATTGCTGAAATATCAAATTAACAGTATAGCTGTTTAGGATAACTTGAGACAAAATACAAGATATCATTTATATACACAGGTGGATTTAAGTTAAGTACACATAATTATCGACTATTATCAGTGTGTTTTTGATGTATTAAATTTAGTACAAGAACTCCTGTTCCAGCATCAAGACATGTTTCATACTTTTCTTACACAAAATCAGCTGACCTCCCTGTTTTATGTAATACCTGAGTCCCAAATATGTAAACAAACTGAGTCGTTTGTCTCAAGTTATCCTAAACGAGCTATAGCAACAATATTTCCAGAAAATATATGACATAGATGTACAAGAGACCATATGAAATACATTCAACAAAGGGAACTAACTCTGACAATGAAATTAAAGGGAGAAAACCCAACTTGAATTTTTTTAATATTTCTAGAAAATATATGACAAGAGACCATATGAAATACAATCAACAAAGGGAACTAACTCTGACTATGAAATCAAAGGGAGAAAACCCCAACTTGAAATTTCTATCAATTCTACAGCACACAGTTTGTATGACAATAGGAACAACACAGTGTAAGACAGCATTGCTTGCTTGTTTAATTGTTTGTTTTCATGTGATTTGAACATCATTTTTAAACAAAACAGAACATTTTATTGGCAAAACTTATCGGAGTAAGCTGTAATATAACAATAAAGAAAGCAGATCAGAGGTATTTTTTAGTACTTGGGGAAAAGGGCTTTGTGTCTTTTTTTATATAAAACATTTGGCGTAATTATATCGCAATTTCATAGAAAGGGAAGCAAAATATCCTAATTTGGGGAAAACTGCATGATTTTAAAGAAATTTCAAGAGGGGAAGGCCCCTGTTAACGGCCCCTGTTATATAAGGGGAAAAAAGCCTTCAAATTCACCACTTTTATCCACGCACAAATTGACCTCCTGACTGGTAGATTTTAGAGGCCGAGCCATATTAAGATAAATCTATCCTGTTCTCTATGACATAGGCTGCGAGAAATAGCCATTTATACTGTCATCCTATTTACCATAGTATTTAAGTCCTGATGCAGCCTTATTTTAAGGGATGTGGTGGTTAGAAGTAAAATGCATAAAAACATCTAGTAATCAATTAATGAGTAAAGATCATTCAGAAACCAAGTTTGAGTTTGATGTATTTGTGTTCCCAAGTCGCTTATATTTGATGACCTTTTTATTGATTATTATTCTTAAAATAAAAATCCAACTGAAACCATGGTTTTCATTCTAAATGCTACCTATATTCAGTACCCACCAAAAGTTTGCAGACATTAAAATTTACTACAATTCTTGAAATTTGGTTATTATTTTTGTAGAATTATTATTTTTAATATATTTAAGTATTGTTTGTGACAAAATGAAAACAAATTTCAAGAAATGCTACACAATTTTGAGATTCAGCATCTGATATCCTAAAGCCTCAAAAACCATGTTAATTGTAGTTAATTTTCATAACATAGATTTTAAGCTTTTTTGTATTCTCAGTTAAAAATATAATGATAACCAAAAAAATAAAGCAAAACTAAAAAGAATTTAAAAATACCCGGTAAATTGTAATCAAAATATTTTGATAAAACCTATGTCATGTAGGCTTAAAAAGTGAAAATGTCTCCAAACTTTTGGTGGGTACTATATATTCCCTGTGTATTTCAAGCAACTGTGAGAAGTCAGAGGTTAATTTCTGTACCATTAGTTTTAATATTTATATCAGTCTACGAAATTAGTGGGTGACAAGTTGCCCAGGACAACTACTTTTGAGTTCGGCAACCAAGCAATAGACTATATCGGGAATTCAAATATTTGGGTTTTCCCTCCAGTACAAACAAACTTTCACCGTTACAATGAAAACATGTGTACAAAGAACAATAGGATTTAATCCATAGTTCTTGCTATTTAGAATAATGTGTAGAAAACTTTGTTTGTACCGGCTGTGCATGGACGGAATAACCCATAAAATTGAATTCCGGATTAGGTCTATTTCTTTTGGGCAACCAAAAATTTACAATCAAGATATTGTGCTTGCTACTAAAATGACCTGTTCGGGCAACCACTTTCATATCCTAATTTCATAGACTGCTATATGTATTATCAATTTAAAAACTTACCTCCTGAATCCTTTCAGCTTCTTCACTTGCTGCTTTAAGTTTTTCTTCCAAAGAATTCCAATCCATATCAGGTAAAGCAGTTTCTATATTATAAACATCAAAAGCATCTTCTTCTTGTTCACTTTCAGAATTACTTCCCTTTGTTTTAACAACATTATGAGAATTACCTCCCCTGGATTCACTTTCAGTACAAGAGTTACCTTCCTTTGATAAATTAGAAGTTTTATTCCTGACTGATTTATCACATGGTAAATTTGTTGCACTATCACAGCTAGATTTCTGAGATTCAGGACAATTATTATCACAATAATTTGGATTACTTCCCTTTGTATTCAAATCCATATTTGAATTATCTCCCCTGATTTTTAAACTGTTAGCACCACTAGGTGTCTCACTGCAAGCTTCCTCCTTCTGATTACCATCAACCCAACATTGTTGCCTGTCCATTCCAGTATCTTGTAAGGTAGTTGTTGGTGACATTATGTCCGAGGACATCCTTTCAAAATTTTCATTAATTAACAAATTATGTTTGTCATCAAAGTTCTCATTTACGAATGAATTAGTGTTATCAGCTATGTCCTGATCTAAATGCATATGCAAGTTAAAAGGAAGAGCGTTAGAATCTAATTTCTTTAATTCAGCAAATTGTTTAGCCTGAGATAACAAACTGAGTTTTCTCTGTTGCCTTGGAGACAAGCTATCAGTACTTTCCAAGTTTGTAATATTAACCTGTGAAGGGTCAGTCACACTGTTGTCAGGAAGGTCAGCTAATGGGTTAACTGACAAGAGGTTAACTGGACTGGTATCAGGTACCGTAGTTAATGGATTAACTGCACATAAAGTATCATTGCTAGTATCTTCATTATCAATATGGACTGGTTTACAAGAATCACTTTTATTATCTGAAGTATTAAATGGGTTTGACCTTTTCAAAGTGAACCAGTCAGCTTGTTTTCCATCCTCTGTTATGTTGCCATGGTTACCAATATTTTCATCAATAGTTCGTAGTCTCCTTTGATCTAGAAATGATCTCCAAGCTCTTTGTATTCTGAAATATAGAAAGAAAATAATTCTAACATCATTATCATTTTTAAATCCACTTCACTTCAATCAGGGACAGATTTAGGATTTTTTTTTCACAGGAGAAATCTGAACAAAAACCTTTATAAGGGATCCACACACCATGGCAGATACAAATAGTTCATGAGTCCAATAAAACATTAAACATTTTAGTAACAACATGATTAAATGTATGAATATATTATTACATTTGTATTTCTAGTTTCAGGTCACCTTGCAACAACTTACATTGTGACTAACTGAATAAATGTATATATATGATATCAGGTCAAATGTCACAAACATGGTGATAATAGAAATTAAAACAATTTTCATATAATTAGGGACTTTAGTCAGTTATCTTTCCCTGATAAAATCTGAAGTAATCCAATTGGTAAGTAGGTCCTTACAGTTGGAATCCTCGGATTTAATCATTAAATTCCTATGTAAGGATAACAAAATATTTCATCTAATATCTTTCTTGTTAATGAAGATATTAGCAGAATTGATGAAATTTAGATACTTCTTTACCTTAAATATACTTAGTTTGAATTTCAAACAAATTAAATGATTTACAAAAAAGTTATTTAAGATTAATATTGGCAAATTGACATAAAAAAGTAAGGATAAAATCCGAGTAATCCAACTAATAGGACCTACCTATTTGAAGAGTATACAAGGGGAAATAACTGACTAAAGTCCCTTATTGTACTTCTCCTCTCAGGTAAAATTTCACAAACATAATGATACTGGGAATTAAAAAATTTTCATAAAATTGTCTGATATTATACAAAGGTATTCTTTTACCCAACACCTCCCACCCACATCAGCCTGTCTGGCATTGTCAATGTCATCTTTATAAAATCATACTAAGTTAAAGTGACTCTGGTATGTAAAGAATGGCAGATTCTTTGAACATCAAAAGTGAAGAGACTTTGATGAACAAACTGACATTGTCAATTATTCATACAACAATACTTATATTATATAGTGAGACATAGATCCCTAGAGAGCCTTCTGATATTGTTGTCATTTAGTTAATACGGTACAACCTCCAAAAAAGTCCATCTCTAAACAAGACACACTCTCACTGTTATCTTATCACTTATCAAAGAAAAACATCCAACACAACAACTACCTTTCAATAACAGCCATCTTGCAATAACAGCTACCTTGCAATAACAGCCATCTTGCAATAACAGACACCTTGTAATAACAGACACCTTGTAATAACAACCACCTTGCAATAACAACCACCTTGCAATAACAGACACCTTGTAATAACAACCACCTTGCAATAACAACCACCTTGCAATAACAACCACCTTGCAATAACAGACACCTTGTAATAACAACCACCTTGCAATAACAACCACCTTGCAATAACAGACACCTTGTAATAACAGACACCTTGTAATGACAGACACCTTGTAATAACAGACACCTTGTAATAACAGCGACCTTGTAATAACAGCCACCTAGTAATAACAGCCACCTTGCAATAACAGCCACCTTGCAATAACAGCCACCTTGTAATAACAGCCACCTTGTAATAACAGCCACCTTGCAATTACAACCACCTTGCAATAACAGCCACCTGGCAATAACAGCGACCTTGTTATAACAGCCACCTTGTAATAACAGCTACCTGGCAATAACAGCCACCTTGTTACAGCCACCTTGTAATAACAGCCACCTTGAAATAATAGACACCTTGTAATTACAGACACCTTGTAATAACAGACACCTTGTAACAACAGCCACCTTGCAATAACAGCAACCTTGTAACAACAGCCACCTTGTAATAACAGCTACCTTGCAATAACAGCCACCTTGAAATAATAGACACCTTGAAATAATAGACACCTTGTAATTACAGACACCTTGTAATAACAGACACCTTGTAACAACAGCCACCTTGTAATAACAGCTACCTTGCAATAACAGCCACCTTGTAACAGCCACCTGGTAATAACAGCCACCTTGAAATAACAGACACCTTGTAATTACAGACACCTTGCATAACAGCCACCTTGCAATTACAGACACCTTGCATAACAGCCACCTTGCAATTACAGCCACCTTGCAATTACAGCCACCTTGCAATAACAGTCACCTTATAATAACAGCCAGACTTGCAATAACAGCCACATTGCAATAACAGCCACCTAGTAATAACAGCCACCTTGATATAACAGCCACATTGCAATAACAGTCACCTTGTAATAACAGCCACCTTGATATAACAGCCACATTGCAATAACAGCCACCTTGTAATAACAGCCACCTAGTAACCGCATTAGAATGTTGAAAAGGCAAGAAGGGACCAATGAAAATGTTTAATTTCAGCAAGTACAACATATAACAAATCTATAGACAGCTTTGTGATACCCTCAATATCCTACTTTCGTTTTCAACAATGTGTATGCGACATGTTTTAATTCGTTTAGTTGAATGTTATAAGGGACAAATGTTATTAGTAAATAATTTCTTACGTTCTTTATACTGTTTTAAAGATTAAACTTGGTTCTATACTTTTGGCACAGTCATTTGCCTGCATCTCCCTTTAAGCTAAATTTCAACAATTTTTCAGTCACATTGTTTCAGTCAGTCATCCTACATTTTGTAGACAGTCACTAGAAGAACTGATGTACCAAATATGACAGAAAAAATTGTAAAAATGCTGCATATAGCACTACAAATGACATCCATTGTAATATTTATAGTTCACTAAAAGACTTTTCCAGTCTCAGACATCATCGTGTTATATGTTTGAGTTACCAACCATTATAATTTATACAGTACCCGCCAAAAGTTTGGAGACATTTTCACTTTTTAAGCCTGTTACATAGGTTTTATCAAAACTTTAATTACCATTTATTTTTAAATGCTTTTTAGTTTTGCTTTATTTTTTTGGTTATCAATATATTTTTAACTGTGAATACAAAATAGCTAAAAATCTATGTTATGGAAAATAATTACAATTAACATGGTTTTTGAGGCTTTAGGATATCAGGTGCTGAATCTCAAAATTGTGTAGCATTTATGAAATTTGTTTTCATTTTGTCACAAACAATACTTAAATATCTTAGAAATAATAATTCTACAAAAATAATTACCAAATTTCAAGAATTGTAGTAAATTTCTAATGTCTCCAAACTTTTGGTGGGTATTGTATAATGTCTATATAAATAATTTATTATACAAACTCTGACATTTAATGTGATACTGTATTATACTGTAGAGTTATCTTTCTCAAAGTTATCATGTTTTCTATTTGGTTTTATAAGCTTTCAATGCCTTATGTTGGGGAGAGGTTTTTGTCATAACTGAACCTAAGTTCTGGAGGAATCTTTGGATTGGAATCCAACTTTGCACCTTGCAATCATGGATTTTTCAAGGCATCTTGTCTGGTTCCCATTTGTCGGTGGCTGTCTACATTCATAATCTAATCATAATCTTTATCACTTTACTTTATCCACTTGTTATGTTGTTGTTGTTGTTTTTTACAACTATGAGCACTTTATTGATCACTAATTCTTAGTTTTATATTAGTCTTCAGTTTATGTTTTTATATTTTATCATCTCTTAATCTATTTCTTTTTTTTTCTTCTTCTTTTTCTTCTTTTTCTTTTTTCATTTTTCATTTTCAATTTTTTATTTAAACTTATATTTCCTAATTATGCATATGATTGTGAAGCGCTTTGAACATATATTCAATATGAAAAGCGGCTATACAAATGCGGTATATATTAAAAAAAGTATAATTTGTTATAATATTATATGGTTTCATCTTTTTTCAGACAATACTTTTTACACAGCATTTCAGAGCTGATTCATGTTTTCAGAAAGATTCAAAAACATTCATGTCAGTAGACCAAATAAAAACAATACAGAATATGTTTAAAATATCATATTTTTTTTTGTGGTCTGAACTCTTATGACTCTATATTGGAACCTCCATTCAACTTGAATCAGAAAATAACATGTTGAAAATAACACCAATAAAGTTTTACCTGAGTTCAATGAAATATCCATTAAACAACAAAGTTAGAATTTTGATCCATATTTTATGCTAAATACATGTATTAATATAAGAAACATCCAGTGAACTTATAAATAGAAAACCTAGCAAACATTATGATGTTGTTTTTTGATAATTGTAACATAACTGTACCTTCAAGATATATACAGTAAAACCTTGATATAACAGACAGTATCTGGACACAGGAAGCTATAGAGACTGTTGGAAGAATGGTCAGTGCTACTAATATGCTTCAATCAATTGACAAGGTCGATTAAAGATAATATAGCTGAGACTTACAAGCAAAGACTTGCTATAAGTAAATTTTATTCAACTGACAGTGACGCGAACATTAACTTTACTGATTTTAATGTATTTTTATTGATCCTGAGTAGAAATATAATGCAGTAAATCAGCAAAGATAATGTACCCACACCTGACATTTGATTAAAATTGAACAATATATGATGTTTATTTGTATTTATGTTGGGTTTAACACCGTAGCAACACTTTGTATAGGTTATTTCACGGCGGTCAGTCCACCTACTCACTGTTCCTTGAAAGGCTAAAACTCTGTTGGGTTTAACACCGTAGCAACACATTGTAAAGGTTATTTCACGGCGGTCAGTCCACCTACTCACTGTTCCTGGAAAGGCTAAAACTCTGTTGGGTTTAACACCGTAGCAACACATTGTAAAGGTTATTTCACGGCGGTCAGTCCACCTACTCACTGTTCCTGGAAAGGCTAAAACTCTGTTGGGTTTAACACCGTAGCAACACATTGTATAGGTTATTTCACTGCAGTCAGTCCACCTACTCACTGTTACTGGAAAGGCTAAATCTCTAGATTTAGCAGTTAACCAACTACTAGGTGCAAACTTCCGTCAGTGACTGACTACTAAAATGATGTTTATAAAAAGCTTGCTGATAATCTAGATATCCATCTAGCATGGACTTATGAAGGTTGAGAGGTTTTACTATACAAGTACTCTCTGACAGAATCAGAATCCAGGCATCTTCAAGTGTCTGACATAGTTTATATTTTCTGATAACATGGAATCCATTAATTCTTGAAATATTACAGAATTATCAGACAAGAACAAGTGCTACAATTAGCTGAGAACAACAAGTGTTTCAATTAGCTGTGATAGCTGAGAATACATAGTCCAGTACAATCAAGTTGGGATAAACAATTATAGTTCAACACCCAGGCATAACCTGTCACAAGCCAGGTTGAATGGAGGAGGTGATAACTAGGGCTGTGGATCGTTGAGCAAGTTGCGATCTGATCCTAACCACGATTCATGTGTAGCGATTCACGAATCGAACCACGAATCACTTGTTAATGAAGAAGCAGTGAGGAATTCATGTTATAACAAAAATAAGATTGTGAAGAATTACAGAAGCTTTTACTATATAGAAAACCACATACTCCAAACATTTCTATTATAGGCATTTTCAGAGATAACATTTTTGTTTAAATGTGAATCAATCAAAATGTTGAATTAAATTAATTAAATTTAATTTTCATAAGTAGTGCAGCTCGTTTTCAGTGGTAATTAAGCTGAAAATGTTCTTCCATTATCTCCAAAAATAGATCGCGATCTGACGATTTCAGATGTGACGAATATTCGATTTTCTGGTCGGGTCGCGAGTATCCAAGTACTCGGATACTCCCAGCAGCCCTAGTGATAACTCACTGCTAAGAAGACAAGCAAAAGAGACAACATCTTGACACTGGACTCCTTCTTAACTAAGTTCTAGTCAGGATCTGCACTAAAATAAACCCATGAGGTGGACACTCTATTTTGGTGCAGAGGATTGAGCATAATAATCAAACTCACAAGACCAATAAGAATTTTTCTGTTAAAGAAAATAGTAGCTACTTTATGCGTAATTAGATGTAATTCAATGGACCTTTCCATGACCTTATCTATTAGCATATTTAACAAAGGTTTACAGTTACTTTTTGTCCAACAAACAAGGTATTAACAAAAGAGCACATGCTTATATTTGTGGGTAAATGTATTGTTATTCAAATAAAAAGGTCACACTCGGAATGGTCCATTATTTGTCTAGACAGGAAATTCTGATAAAAACAACTATTTGGATACCCTATCAATTCTTGTTGTAGATTGTTTGACTAAAACCTAGTGGTTATTTATCTAGTTCATTGACTAAATACCCTATGTCCAAATAGACACCACCCACCCACTATCTATATTGTATTTATAAGCATAATGTATTCTGTCAGGGGTTTCTACATTATAAATATTTACAATTATTGTTTATCATTTGTATAAAATAATACAGGAAACAATTTGACCTTAATTAACTTCTGAACAATGAGTGATAAAATAAGTATGACCTTAATTAACTTCTGAACAATGAGTGATTAAATAAGTATGGACAATTCACTTCATTAGAAGCTTAAAATAATATTTTATCACTACAGGTAAATATAATCTATAATCTGACATCACCAGGTTAGCTTTTCTACTGCCATTGTACAGCCAACCTCTGTATCAAGAAAGGCTGTAACCTTTCTATTCGATGCATCGGAACTCGACAGCGAGGGTGCCGATTTGATTTTGATTCTCGATCCACAATTTTCGATTCGATACTGACCTTTAAACGTATCAACATAAGTTATAAGCATTAAAGCAAAGGTGCACCTAAATGACACTAACTCCCTGCAGCGGTTATTTCCCTTTATTAAATCAAGTAGCAAGGCGTTATCTGCAGTATATTAAGAGCTGCATATTCTGATACAATTTATGTTTCATGTTGTATATATAGATGTGTTTTAGTTGATATTACATTAATGATACATTTTCACTACCTTTATATTCGTACCCAGTCCATTTTGTACTTAAAGAAGCAATCTTAATTTAGCAGATTTTCGGGTTTCATGTGAATTTAATTTGAGTAACACTTTTATTTTTTCAATAATATAAAATAGTTTTAATCTCAAATAAATGTATAAATGCATTTTTGGAGTAAAATATACTAATAATACCAAAAAATCGAATCGAAAGAAAAAATATCGAATCGCATCGTATCGACTATCCTGTGAATAGTTGCCGCTCAAGTATCAAGTAGGGCAGTTGTTGATTACTAGCAAGGATATGTGATTTAAGTACTTTGTTGGAAGCTTGTGCCCAAAGATCTAAGACCTGTCCATGGTATGTGAATAGGTTTGTTTGTTTGTTTTGTTTGTTTTGTTGGGTTTAACAACGTAGCAACACATTATATAGGTTATATCACGGCAGTCAGTCAACCAACTCACTCCTCCTGGAAAAGCCAAAATCCTGGATTTTAAGCTGTTAACCAACTACTGAGCACATACTTCCGTCAGAGACTGACAACTGCCCTACATAATTAAAAATCATTGGTAGGAGGGAGAATGGTCGTAGAAATAATTTCATGAATGTGAATAGGACAATAGGAAACAAATAGAGAATTTAGCTATCCAGTGTTCAACAAAAAATTAAAATTTTGAGTAGATCTAAGTTATGTTGGGACTATTTTAATCAGGGTGGTTCCTCAGACAATTAGTTTTATAATTATGGCCTAACGGAAATGACAGAAAGCTTTGTGCAGTGTTATGAATGACAGTTGTTTCACAGAAAAGTAATTGGATCAGTTAAGAAAATCAATACACGGATCTTATTGTTGGTTTGAGATTAGCTTCCTATCTTCCTACATTGAGCATACAGTGTCCATCAAAAATGATTGGACAAACTCCTGTAGCCTTTTCAATTACCCTAAACATTCCAAAACGTTCCGTAACAATACATTTGGAACTCCTCGGCCATTTGCTGCAAATAATCTCGGACATATTTAGACACTATTTTGAAACTACCGGTGTTGAAGTAAACAAATATACGATCGTTTGGTTAGAGGGAGTATAGTGATAAAATTATTTCATGACCAATCTCCCGGGAAGTATGCTTAGGCTGAAAATCAACCCACAACCCATCAATCAGTAGACATGTAAGCTACCGACAGAGCTTGATTTTTAAAAATAGGCAAGAACAGAGTCTCCCTTCATTTCGCAACCTTGGACAACATCATATCAAAGCAAATTATAAAAAATCTAACATGAAAATAAAAATTCCCAAAGGATGATCCATGTTGATTCAGCATAAAATATCTCTCTAAAATAAATGCCATCAGAAACTAAAACAACTAAATTTCCTTGAAATTAAAGATTCAAAGAATTATAAAACAACACAAATATTTCCATTAGACCACAACAAGTTGATCATATGTTCTACGGATTTTTCTGGCAAAAAATGGGGCGAGCGAGCGAAGAAAAATTTTTTTAAAAATCTTTATTCAGTTGTTTATATAGCGGTTTGACCAAATTTTTATGAGCGAGCGAGGAAATGAAAATATTTTTTGTAAAAACCATCGAAATTAAGGTGCCAGCGAATCCATAGAACATATGATCAAGTTGTTGTGGCCTAAATAACAAATTTATGTACTCAACTCCTTAAATTAGCATTTATAGATTTCAAGGCCTGAGAGATAGGTGATTTGAATGATAGACACAGTCATTTGTATGGAAATTAGTTATTATTACTTTTTATTACTTTTTATTTTTGTTTTTAACGTCGTATTCAACACATACAATACCCACCAAAAGTTTGGAGACATTTTCACTTTTTAAGTCTATTACATAGGTTTTATCAAAACTTTCATTACCATTTATTTTTAAATGCTTTTTAGTTTTGCTTTATTTTTTTGGTTATCATTATATTTTTAACTGAGAATACAAAATAGCTTAAAATCTATGTTATGGAAAATGATTACAATTAACATGGTTTTTGAGGCTTTAGGATATCAGATGCTGAACCTATGTAATAGGCTTAGAAAGTGAAAATGTCTCCAAACTTTTGTTGGGTACTGTAGTAAACTTTCATGTTTATATTTTCACCATGTAGCACTTAAACATGGCAGCTGGCACTATGACATTTAGATACAGTTCAAGTTTTTATAATGATGTTTGACATAACATTATACACAGTGAATTTAAAACAAAAACTGCAACTGTCTGTCTCCTGTATAAGGTTAATACAGGGGCTGATCCAGACACATTAAAATTTGCGATGTTAAAAAAAAAGACAGTGGTTTAAGGGAAGACAGTACACAACATGAACTTCTTAATACCCCAAAATATTATGAACTTCAGACCTCCAATACATATTTACCTCAATCTTAGAATCACCCCTGTATAAATTTGATTTAAAAGTCAAATTGAAGGGTTTTCCAGCACTGTGTTCGTACCCAATATACAGGTCGTATTCTAGGTCATGCGTGTTATTGTACTTTAAACAATGGACTTGCTCACTAAATAGGTGAATAAGCTAATGCATGAACAGCATTTTAATCATATAAACATACCACTTTGATATTTAACATTTATTTTAAAAAGTGTATATGCACATTATAAATTTTATATAATGATGTGTTTAAAAAATAAGTGTAAACTGTAAATTTGTAAAAATAAATCACCCCTAAATATAGTCCTAAATATAAGACCCTACGTAACTTTTTTATCATTTTGACATTTCTCTGTTACGTAGGGTCTTAACGGATAGCTTCAAAAACGCATAGCAAAAATTTTAGTGTACAGACATCGAATCAGGTCTGAACGTTCTACTCGTTTTAATTCGAAAAATTTGCAATAAAACGATACACCAATAGAAAGATAAACGAAAAATACACATGATGAAAGTAAAATAATTTCAAATGCTAACCTTAGACAGTCGAAATATCCATTTAAAATCCTTTATTAACGAGTACTTTCAGTTTGTCACAATAATCGTGCAATAATAGCCAAAGCAATCCGAATTTAAATTTGGTCACGCCATTTGTAATAAATGATTTTGAACGAATATATTAGGTACAGTATAAAAGCCAGTATCCGGACCGTTCCGTGCATACTTGTGACTGTTGACAGTAAGAACGACTACTCTTGAGAGATTAAAATTCGTTTAAGTAAACTGTAAGCGATTCGAAACTTTATTTACCGACACGAATTCAGTTCAAAATGGAGGCAAGCGGCGACAATCCTGGATAGCAGGAAAAGTAATTGGTGTTTTCATATGGGAAAAAACTGATTTTTATCTTTTGCTTTATGGAAAGAATAAAAGTAAACTTTTATCTATCGATTGGTGCTAATTTGACCCACATTCATTTACTTTTTGAAAAAAATATTTTGCTATGCGTTTTTGAAGCAATCCGTTAAGACCCTGCATAACAGAAGAACGTCCGTATGATAAAATAGTTATGAAGGGTCTTATATTTAGGACTACCCTAAATATTAGTGTGTAATGAAACCGGCAATGTTTATATACGCAGTGTTTACGTGGACGACCTGTAAGTTGAAATAAAATTAAAGAGTACACAAAACAATAACATTCAATTTGTGTTGTTTGCCTTTCAGCTATAATATGTGAAACAACTTCTTTCTGCACAAGTGCATCCGGTACAAACAAACATTCTTCAACTGGAAAACCCCATTAATTTGAGTTCCAAATATGAAATATGGTATGGTACATGAACCAAGGCAATAGACCTAATCCGGAATTCAAATTTATGTTTTTTTCTGTCTGTGCACAGGAGGTACAAACAAAGTTTTCTACACATTGTAATGGTGAAAGATTGTTTGTACCGGAGGGGAAAACCCAAATATTTGAATTCCGCATATAGTCTATTACATGTGAACTCAATGTTTATAAAAACAGACAATACCTGGTTGATAATCCATAATCTATGTCAAAAGGTCACGTAAGAAAACAATGTATGTTTATATCCTATAACAATTACCTATAGTATACAAACATACTTACAGAACATTATATTATACCAGTATGTTACATCAATGTTATGTTCTCAGAAACATCTCAGAGATTATTATACTCTATGTATACAGTACCCACCAAAAGTTTGGAGACATTAGAAATTTACTACAATTCTTGAAATTTGGTAACTATTTTTGTAGAATTATTATTTTTAATATATTTAAGTATTGTTTGTGACAAAATGAAAACAAATTTCATGAACGCTACACAATTTTGAGATTCAGCATCTGATATTTTTTAAAAGCCTCAAAAACCATGTTAATTGTAATTATTTTCCATAACATAGATTTTAAGCTATCTTTGTATTCTCAGTTAAAAATATAATGATAACCAAAAAATAAAGCAAATCTAAAAAGCATTTAAAAATAAATGGTAATCAAAGTTTTGATAAAACCTATGTCATAGACTTAAAAAGTGAAAATGTCTCCAAACTTTTGGTGGGTACTGTATTTTCTTGGCATAGCTACAACGTGATACACATCTTCTTTAACATTAAACTGCTACATCTTTCTCAGTAAAATACGTATAATAAAATACTGCAGATACATATAAATGGACTGATCGAGAATAGACGGGGGGGGGGGTTTGGACATTCAATATTAATATTAAATTTTAATGTATGAGAAAAAGTTGACGATCAAAATTCAATTTAAAATTGAACTTGGTATTTATATTATAGAGGATTTTAGGTTAATGATTAAGTTATCTGGAATTTATAAAAATATCAATTAAAAAAAGATTTGAAGAAATATTTTTGTAAGAAATCACATCTTCAAAAATCGTGGAGTGGGGATTCCAGGAACCTATAAAACTTTTAAATACATGTATTATGGGTTATAATAATATTAAATCATACAAAATTCATTTCAAGATTCCGCAAAAAAATAAAATATTACATAGGTGACTACTAATAGGGAAGGGTTGAGACCCTTTCGGTTTTAACAAAGTACAAAATGTACATGTATAACCAAAAAATAAAATTCAACATGTGTTGGTACCCGAAGCGGAATCCAGAGTTTGTGGGTTCGCCAGGGCAGGTCATACCCTATACATGAGTTGACGGCCTCATGGTAGGGTAAGTTAGTACTGGTGATAGAAAAGTGTCCAGGAAACCTATAGTAGGAAGAGCTGGCCGTCGTATAAATGACCTATACATGTGTTAAATACGACGGAAAAAAAAGGTACCCGAAGCCTCTTGAATTTTTTCCAGCCAGACTCCCCCCTAAAAAAAGAAATGCTCACAGCAGCTTATATCAAAGATCATTTATAAATACCAGTACATAGTTGTCTAGAAATGCTACTAACTTTTACATCATCATTATATATAACACTTACAGACATGATATCAATTCAGACATTTATCCACAGAAAATATAGTTTTATAACGGCTGAATACATAAGAATTTGTCAATGGTGCCAATTCCAGATAGGGTTTCAGTTAATCTGATAAAATATGAAGTTTTTTTACGAGCTGATTCAAGATAGGGGAATTTGCTTCTATATTTGTTTTAGCCTGTCTGACTGTAAGTCCATGTTAAAGGGATTGATTCTCAGTTCACAGACAGTTTCGTTTACTGCAACCTAATAACATAGTTAATGAGAAAACAATGCAACTTACGTAATTATTCTAGAGAGATAACGTCTTTGTGCGTTTCTACGAGTAGTCACCCCTTCATCCAACAATACTTCTAATTGATGGCTGAAAATAGAGAAAAAATGTATAATTCAGGCGCGTAGAAGCAGGGGCCGTGGCCCAAGCCTCAATAATCTGGCAAGCAGGGGCAAGCGGACCACAAGTTAATTTTTCATGACACATATTGAACATCTTGAAGTCTCGTTATAATACACAGATTTGTTCTTAAACAGGGGGTACTGAAAGAGCTGGAAAACGAGTTTCAGATGCTTACATTCAGAAGAAGTTTCAACGGGCGGGAGGGACACCTCATCCGTTCCCACCACATTTGTGGCCCCAATATTTAGATCCTTCCTACGCCCCTGTAATTACAATATGCTTAATATAGTAAACTTGGTCTCTCGCATCTCTTTCAGTTAATTGATAATGAGGCCTGTCTGGCTAGCTCAGTCATTGGTTCGATTACCAGACAAGGCATATTTCGTGGAGTTTGGTCATGAAATAATTTTTACTGTTTTTCTCCCTCTACTAATAATAAATAATGTAGGGCAGTTGTCAGTCACTGATGGAAGTATGTGCTCAGTAACTGATTAACAGTTAAATCCAGAGTGTAAGCCTTTCCAGGAATGACAAATAGATTGACTGACAGCCATAATATGAATAATACAATGTGTTGCTATAACACAAAAATAGCAAAAAAAAATATTATGCTATAAAATTTTAAATAGATTCAGTGTAGAACAGTAGATGGCATAAAAATGCATAAATCATAGAATCACAATAATCCTGGACGAGCCGCCAAATGTCACAGGGAAAGAAAAATATGAAGCCTGACTGGTACTCGAACCCAGGACCTCTTGCTTACAGGGCGTGTGCTCTCCTGACTGAGCTATACGGCCGCTTTCATATCCTTCTTCCCATAATGTGAACAGGTAAGTGCCTTGACAATTGCAAATAAAAACATATCAAAGTGTAAAAGGGTAACTATTTTATTAAAATATTAATAATCATAAATAAATAGACCATTATACCATTATAGGTAATTTAAATAAAGTAAAATTCTCTACTATATTAGATGAAAGAATGTAAAATAATCGTAATTCACCATGAGTCATCATATTTTGACATTTAAGATATGCACATTGTAGGTTACAGTAGCTCAACTAAAAGTTATCAAAATATTGGAAAATCTGAAATATTTTTGAGGTGAAGAGGGAGGGAGGATCCAACCAATGTTTTCTTTTTTTTTTTCTTTTGTTTTTTTTTAAATGTCGCATTCAACATATGTATAGGTCATATACACGACGGCCAGCTCTTCCTATTATAGGTTTCCTGGACGCTTTTCTATCACCAGTACTAACTTACCCTACCACGAGGCCGACAACTTATGTACAGGGTATGACCTGCCGCGACTGGGTTTCGAACCCGCAATCTCAGGATTTGTAGTCTGTCATGCTAACCACTATGCCAAGGCTGCGGCTCAATGTTTTTTTGATGGCACAAAATGACATGAATCAACTTATTAGCGAAACAGAACAATAAGTAAGCACTGTTTTCAAGTATACAAGGCTTATCAAATATGACCCATTTAATTACAAAAACTGAGCTTTTTCTTCAGACTTATGAGCCCTGAAACCAATAACCAAAATACTTAAACCCTTTAGAATGCCCAAAATTGATAATGATGATGATGATGATAATGATGATGATAATGATGGTATTGATGATAAAAACAATGACAACAACGATGATGATGATGATGATGATAGTGATGATAGCTACAATATAATGATGGTTAATATGATGACAACTATGAAAGAATACTCAAGTACTGCAATTATCATATCAGTTAATGAATCTAAAAGAAAAGCATTGCTAAATGTTATTAAAATTAACTAACTTTAACAGTTACCATTTAAGTCAATGAAAATTAAACAAAATTTAACAATATAACTAATGTACCTGTTTAGTTGTTTATTTAAATCCCTAACAACAACCACTGAATGTTACATTTATTCATGAAGTGAAAACATCCCCAGTGAAAGTATTTATGTAATTAAATTACATATAGATCTACAAGTAGTTTAAGATATGTTAAACTTGATTAGAGAAACACAACTGTATCATGTAACATCACAATGTATTTACTATAACATCAAAGTTTACAAGTAATTTAAAACATTTCTAACAATGGTAGATCTCATGGTTGGAGGAGGGAGGGATGTATTGAATAAATGTACTGACGTCCCCCCCCCACACACACACACACCTTGCCCTCTTTAAAACAGTCTTCATCTTAGATTTTATAATATCAAGTACCAGCTTGATTAATTCATATTAATAAAATAATTACATAGTAATCATTAATGATACCATATAATAAGCAAAAGGCAGGTTAATAAATGTGAATTTTATTTTAAGTCTTGCTAAGTTAAACTAAAGTCACAACTTGTAGTTATACAATTCTCCAATCGAAGACTTTCTTAAAAAACAAAAAAGCATGACTAGATCATAAAGACAAAGTATACAATATTTTGTTCATTTGGCCTGAGGTTAAGAGTAAAAATCAATGTAAGACAGTGTAATAGGACTGTTACCATTCCTTAACATGAGAACTAATTGGACTAAATTAAGGAAACACTTAAGTCTTATATTCTCTTTGATGTTCTAGTTTTTAGCTTAATTAGCCAATAATATTTTGTTAAGGATTAAGTACATCTATCTTAAAACAGTTAAGGTATCTATGTGAATCAATATCACCTTGGTAATGCCTCAGTCCCATTAAATCGTGGCTTGTAGCAGACCCGTATGTGCAGACAGCCGTAGGCCGTGGGAAGCCTTGCGTATTAAGGTGACGGTATGCACATTGCACTAAACAACACACCCGTACAGAGCCGTAGCTTGAAGATATGCAAGTTAAATCCATACTTGGCCACAGCTGTGTTCACGATTTGACTTTGAAACTAATATGTGTATCCACGGTTCATCTCACTGACCCTGATAAAAACGAAACAGTCCGTACGGGTACACAAGAGTTCGTACGAGTCCTTGCGGAGCTTGGTCGCATGGCGCCCGTACAGTGCCCTGGCAGCTATTTTATGTTTATGGGACTGTAGCATAACTAAGCTGCACTTTTTTTAGATTTTATTATATTTATCAACACTTTTATTTGGTCATGTCCAGCAAAGATCTGAAGTTCGTGCCAAAGACCTCACAAGGCTGTGGTTCCATTAAGCAAGATGACAGAAACACTAAAATTGACTTTTATACTGTTGACAGCTTCACTCCAGTCCAGATATTACATTTGCACAGAGATCATTTATTTGGATATTATTCCAAACTCCGTAAACACGTCGAGATGAACTTTGTGTTGACTAGTCAATGTGTAGCTTTCATCTAGGCGAAACACTAATATAATAACATTTTGATTATGTAATTTCTATTTTTAGACCAAGTTTTGCTAGCTAATTAAACAGGGGTATTATTCACAGTCAGCGATTGGACAGCTCAATTCAAATTGCGTGACGTAGACAATGTAAACAAGTTACGTATAATAACAATTTCGTCATTAATATTATGATGAGAAAAGGTCACCTGAATGTGACCCTTGTTTGAAAAAGGCCAGATCTAAATTAGCGAGTAGGCGAGCGGAAAATTTTAGATCAGGTTTTAATCAGATTGGATATTGTTCATGTTTCATGTCAAATCATGAACAGATTGTTACATATAGGCATACATAGTTACGCATTTTCTGGACAGTTACATGACAGAACCAGTGAATTTGAATTTCTGAACCCTACCATAGCCCCACAGCTACATAGAATCACTGATGATTACAAATACATGGGAGAATGTTCATTTTTTTTTCAAAATCCAAACATTTCTGTATTTTGTCAACTTTTACAAAGAAAAATAACCATTTTTTTAGTAAAAAAAAACTGAATTTCGGAACTTGACCTGAAAACTTTTATCTATTCAAACAATTACAAATTTGGGAGACATTGATGATTATAAGATAGAGACAATGGAACACAAAGAGAACTAAGGAATGTTGTAAAGAAATTTTACATCAAGATATAAAGTCAAGATCAATAAATTCCTCATTTTGTGAGACAATAAAAAAAGGAAAACATTAACAACATCAGAGGGGAACAGAAATTCTCAGTTCAATTATTCTAAATAACATTTTATTGTCTTTTATAATTATCAAGGATCACCAGGTCAAAGTTGTCTCATAATAAAACAACAAACAAAACTCACCCAAGAAATAGAAAGAAAACTGCTCTATAATACATGAATACAGGGGCAGATCCAGGATTTTTTTCTAGGGGGGGGGGGGGGGGGGGGGTACGAACCTCGAACCACGACCACATTATACACATTTTGCAGCAAAAATGCAACATATTGATAATAAAACTACATTACCATTAAATATATGTTAATAACTGAGAAAAATTGCTTCATGCTACTTAAAAATGTCATGAAATACACTAATGGACAGGTACATTTTCCAAATTCAAGGGGACCCCCTGACCCCCCCCTCCAGCTGGATCTGCCTATGTTTCTAAAGCTATACAAAGCCATGAAAACCTGCTAACAAGAATAAACCTTACCCACAACTTAATTAACAAAGTACTCCATAAATCAATTAGTAAATTAAGTAAATTAAATCAAGGCTATTAATTAAGGCAACGTGATATGCTTGGAAAGTAAAGCCATGTTTTATAAACTCATAAACCCTGGCAAAAACATAGAAACATCAAGGCGATGAAAGTTATAACCATGCAAAATTCATTTAATCTAAATACCTGTAATCAGTGACTAATTACAATGACTGATCCAGCAGAGAGGTATGCTGGGCAATCTACCCTGGATGATCAAAATTCTAGCAAAAATCACATAAGATGAAAGACCATAATGGTCCCTAGTAGTGGAACTTAACTGTATTTTTTGGTTTCTGTGTTTTAACATGGTCCCCTCCCCTACTAACATATTCAGTATTACTTGCTCAGAAGTCATAGTAACAAGAGTATGAAATTTTAGATTATACACCAGGTGAATACCATAACAATATTTTTATAGATCATACCCACTAACCCCACTAAGTAAGCCTTAAGACATGCAACAGGTGAAATATACAATTACATTTATTATAATAATCAAAATAACATTAGAACTCAAAGCACTGAAAACTCAGAAAAATATAAAAGTCAGATCAAATACTAGTATCAGGTTGAATTTGTTAAGCAATATTACTAATAATAATTTATTATTAAACTCTATTTATTGGTATGCAACATAATTAAAGCCAAATCGTTCCTGTTAGCCTCTAATAATTGCCAAGCATGGTTAAAATCTCATAATCATGTAATGAGAAAGTTTTCTAGTAAGGTTCAAAATAGGATTTTCAAAGGAAAATCAAGCCAAAAAAGTTCAATTTACATTTAAGCAGTTTAAACCAAACTTTCTGAGAACAATCCATAATTGTCATACCAAAAGTAATCATGCAGTGTAAGATGCTACTTTGCATATTGTTTTGACTAAATTCAACAGTCTGTTAACATTCAAAGTCAATCCTTTAAATTTATCATGACTTGTTTACAGTTTTAAGTGAATTACAAATCTATAATGTGCAAGAAAGATACGACACAAAAAAAGCAATAACTCCATTAATTTTCTGCTTTAAACTGAAGTTGATGACGACAAACAATGACTTCTCCCTGGATAACAATCCTTTAAGACAAGAGATTATGTAACATGTTGTTGTTGTTGATTTTTTTTTAATGTCGTATTCAACAAATAGGAAGGTCATATATACGACGGCCAGCTCTTCTTGCTATAGGTTTCCTGGACACTATTCTATCACCAGAACTAACTTACCCTACCACGAGGCCAACAACTCATGTATAGAGTATGACCTACCGTGACCGTGTTTCCAACCCCCGATCTCCGGATTCAAAGTCAGACATGCTAACCACTATGCCATGGCCACTGCACATGTAACATGTGAGAGTGTATCATTTATGATATGTATCAAAGTTATAACAAGTAAGAACAAATGATTTTGGTTTCAAAACTAAAAGTAAGCATCAAGTTACCTGAGAAATAAATTGCTTGCCCGGCTAGCTCAGTCAGAAACATGCAAGTCTCCTGATGGAAGGGTTGTGGGTTTGATACCCAAGAGGGGCATTTTTTCATGGAGTTTGGTCATAAAATAATTTCTACCACCATTCTACCCTTTACCACCAATTCTAAATCCCTGACAAAATGCTCCTTATTACTAGTTAACAGCTAAATACAGATATTTTGGCCTTTCCAGGAAGGTTGAGTACATTAACAGACTGCTGTGATATGATCTGGCATTAATCCTTAACAAAAAAAAAACTGATAGATTTCATGATATATTAAAGTAACAGACGTCACAGCTGAATACTAAGCAGTATTTTCTAATGAGACCTAAGATAAAAAGCATGTAAAATGCCATTAAATGCAGTATTCTATGATTAATTAAAGTAAAAGACATTACAGCTAATGGAACTGTGATAGGTGATGCATGGTGTTATATAGCATGATTGTATGAGACATTGATGAAAGGATGAGTAATATGTATCTTGTATAACAAACATTGATTGATATAATGGTGTGGGAGACGCTTCAATTTTTATTGCATTTAACGCCTTAGCAACGCATTGTATAGGTTCTGTAATGACAGTCAGTCAACCTACTCATTGTTCCTGGAAAGGCTTAATCTCTGAATTTAGCTGTTAACCAGTTATTAGGCACATTCTTGTGTCAGTGCCTGACAACTTTCCTTCACATGATTTAAAATCTGTGGTAATAGGCAGAATGGTTGTAGAAATTATTTCATGGTCAAACTCTGTAAAATAATGTCCAGCCCAGGAATCAAACCCAAGACCCCTTGATTAATAGACTTGTATGCTACCAATTGAGCTCTAATGAAAACTATATAAGAACATACTACATGTGCAGTAAAGTTTGAAGACATTAGAAATTTACTACAATTCTTGAATTTGTATTAATTATTATTAATTATGGAATTATTATTTTTAATATTTTTTTATATTTAAGTAATGTTTGTGACAAAATGAAAACAAATTTCATAAATGCTACACAATTTTGAGATTCAGCATCTGATATCATAAAGCCTCAAAAAACCATGTTAATTGTAATTATTTTCCATAACATAGATTTTAAGCTATTTTGTACTCTCAGTTAAAAATATAATTTTAACCAAAAAAAAAGTAAAACTAAAAAGCATTTAAAAATAAATGGTAATCAAAGTTTTGATAAAACCTATGTCATAGGCTTAAAAAGAGAAAATGTCTCCAAACGTTTGGTGGGTACATGTATGTACCATAATTCTCAGACCTTATATTGCCAAGACTTATGTAACATATATATGACTCATAGTTTCATACATCTAACCTCATCACATATAAATACATCTATCAGGAATCAGACCTAATATAAAACATCAAGATCAATACAAAAATATCAATAGAATTTTGCAGCTTTGTTTGTGCATCATTAATCACTGATATGTTATTAATCACAAATAGTTTATTAAAAAAACATTGATTAATTCAAAAAGTAATATTAACAATTTTTTGCCATTAAAACAATTGACCATTACGCACTCGCCAATATCATTTTTTAAGGGATAACATGTTTGTTTAAACATTAAAGAAAGTGCAAGGCAAAAGTTCAACTTCATATTTCCTGATTTTGAATTATATTTTTTATAACTGTGAATACAACAGACACACTGTAATATTACTTTGCAAACTATTTCTTTTTTTTCTCGTAATATTTGAGGTGTTTTCTAACTACACCCAAGTGGGTCAGGTTAGCTAAAAATAGATTGGTGTTAAAATAGGCATTTACTGATGAGAAGATACTAGAGCTTGTTATCGCGCAACATTAGTACAATTCTATTAAAAAGACATCCTAACCGCATTAGAATGTTGAAAAGGACAAGTAGCGACCAATGAAAATGTTTAATTTCAGAAAGTACAACATAATAACAAATCTATAAATAGCTGGGTGATTCCCTCAGTATCCTACTTTCGTTTTAAACAATGTGTATGCCACATGTTTTAATTAGTTCAGTTGAATGTTATAAGTGACATTTCTTATTAGTAAATGATTTATTATGTACTTAATGCTGTTTTAAAGACTAAACTTGGTTCTATACTTTTGGCACAGTCATTTGCCTGTATATCCCTTTAAGTTTCATATTCAGGTGGTGATGCACTCCCTTAAGCAACTTTCCTGGATTGACATATTACCATTATAAATAGAAATCTGAAAACGTTTCAGACAATAATAGAATCCATGAGAAGAGGGATGGGATTGAACACTTGATAGATCCCATAGACAGAGGGGTGCATGGATCCCTAATAAATTGCTGCAATATAAAAATACATGAGGTCAGTTACATAAAGCAGTTGTATAATCACCACAAGTTTTATGAGAAGCCAGAAGAATTCTCTCTTTAAATTAGCTATATCATGTGACCATACTACATCAATACAATATCAAATGATCAAACATCAATTAAAAGTTAATGATCCTAGTTACAATAATTACACAGTTCATTCATTCATTGTTATAAATCTAAATAGATCCAATATCAACGTTTATTATACTGGATACTTTAACTTTTCAACAACAGAAGTTGAATTACAGTGTATACAATTAAAACTCTGAAAACCGGACCCTCTGAAAACTGGAATCCTCCGAAAACCGGACTTTTTGGTCAGTCCTGGCCAAGTCTGGTTTTCAGAGTTTTTACTGTAATGAGTAAACAGACAACAAGCTTTCATCCATTATAAGACTGCATTCATATGACAAAAAAACAGTTTAGTTCCACAATTAGGACCATTAAATCAATGGTCTTAATAGCAGAATGGTCTAAGTACGCGTATAAACATTTTTCTTCTCAAAAATTAAGCATGAAAGAGACTTTAAAATCATTTAAAATTACAGCAGAACTTTACGTACAGTAGAAAAGCAAAACAGTGCTAATATTTAATAGTAAAGTTCTGCTATTAAGACCACTTTTGTTATTTCAAAATCATGAGATTTTTGACAATTATTAAGACCCAAATGCTTAATTTGTGAACTAAAGGGTCGATTTTGCTGGTCTTAATAGCAGAACTTTACTGTACCAAGAACATACGAAGTCACTATATTTAAATACAATTCCACAGGGGAACATTTTATTAAAAATATTAACGGTTGGCTCTCTTACCAGTATTTAATTAAAACAAATCATCACCATTAAAGTTACAGTCCTAAAATAAATACCATTCACATAAAACCACCAGAATCCAGAATAAGTTCCACAGAAAAGCACAAATCACTTCCAATAAAGGTAAGAATATAATTGACCTTATTTCATGTAATCCCTCACCTTTTGTTCTGATATACAATAAATACTCATCACACAAAGCTTCCAGATTTATATACAAATCCACTCAAGAGCACTTCCAATAAAGGTATTAATAATAACTCTTGTTTTCGCTCATTCAGTCACTCACAGAGTCTCTGTATTGGAATGTACAATGTATTTATAAGGAACTTGTTGGTGACTCATAGTCCCCCCCCCCTTCCTCTCAACGATTCAATTTCTCACCACAGTGTGTGTCTCCGCTTTTCTATTTATCTTTCCCATTCCTAGGCTTACAGTTTCTCACAATATAAGAGTGTTTGCATCGAGGACAGGAGGAAAAAAGAAAATTATTGGAGAAAAAATGCTTCTCCATCACTACCAAGATTTTTTTATTCATAGTAATCCTGTTTCAAGCAAAAAAATACCAAGACTGGGAGAATTCTGTATTGAATTATAGATTTAGTATTGAAGAAATATTGTAAATTGTTTCCTGCATTATTTATGTCACTGTGATGAGATAAAATAAAAGACATAATAGGATCAAAATTTGACTTCAAACAATACGTTTTATTCTTAACTTTCATGAACTTTTTAAGGAGCAGGCGATTGGTGCAAAAATGTGATATGATAGCATATTCATTGCCAGAAACATATCACAATATATTACAATACACTGGCATCGTATTTCAATAAGTACCATGATAATTATATTATGGGCTTAAAGATTTGTTGTCCCTCCGCTGTATTTAACAGAAACAATGCAAATCTTACATGCAGCTACTGTTATAATCTAGCCTCTTTAAGTATGTACGGCCACTTAGGACTGTGATGTGCCCAAATTGTTTTACTCTTGTAACTTTAGGTTAGATGGAATGAACAATGGGAATACTGACGTTTCACTACTTTTATTTCGCAAAGTGAAGAATTTTCCAATAGAATGAAAAATATCGCCAAATACTGGTACGCTAAAATCGTACCGAAGTACGTATTGCCGCAGCTGCATATTGCAATATACCTGTATACGGGTATATCGTGACAGCCCTACAAAGGACAATGTCTATGACTTGTAAAAATGCTTGAAATTTAAAACAAGAATTTCCATAATTCTTTATTGAAATGTAACCAATCAATATTGACTCTAAGAGAATAATTAAGTTTGTAGATGTTGAAGGAAGCTATAAATGGCTGGCAGGAAACAAGATAACTTCTAACAATCTTTGTTTATTAACCAGTATAACCTGTATAATGTATCTTACATTTATCTTACTGGGAAATAAAATTTACAAGAAACATCTTTGAAAGGAGACATCATTATAGCTTGAAATAAACCGGGGCTTGTTTATTAACAACTAGGGGTGTAACAATTCAAGACGGTTAAAAAACGTATCGCAATACATTACAATATGCAAGACCCGTATTGCAATATACTGCAATATGTATCAGTTTTTAAGTAGACATGCAAAGCATAAAGCAATGTACATTCATTGTATTCATTACAAGTATTTTCATCTTATTCTAGTATCAATCTGATTAAAACCCGATCTAAAATATTTCCGCTCGCATACTCGCTAATTTAGATCTGGCCTTTTCCAAACGAAGGTCACGTTCAGGCGACCTTTTCTCATCATAATATTCATGACGAAGTTGTTATGATACGTAACTTGTTTACATCGTCTACGTCACGCAATTTGAAATGAGCCGCCCAATCGCAGACTGTAAATATTGCCGCGGTTAAATTAGCAAGCAAAACTTGGTATAAAAATAGAAATTATGAAATCAAAATGTGATTAATAGTGTTTTCGTCTAGATGAAAGCTACGCATTGATTGGTCGACACAAAGTTCATCTCGACGTGACCTCTCACAGAGAAAGTGCAGATACTGTACGACAACGCTCTACAGGATATGTGTTTACGGAGAGTGATCTAGTATTTTATCCAAATTTTTCAATGACTGGTATAACAAGAGCTCCGCTGGGCGGGGCATTATACGCCCGTGTGCAGTCCATGCTGTTTTCTATCTCATATAAAGTCCCTGTGACCTTGACCAATGACCCCAGGATCTCAGAATAGGTCCCATTCTTAACAGGAGGGCTATCCAAAGCAAAGATTTTGAGAACCTAGGTACAGCCATGGTTGATTTATCACCGACACAAAGTTTTCCCATACAAACTTCCAGTGACTTTGACCCTGGGGCCTCAGAACCAAAAGTTCTCGCCCTTGACCCAAAGAGTATTGATACATAAAATTTGGTGATCTTAGGTAAAGTTGGTTGTTGGACAAGGTTTTTCCTCATGATTTTTCTTTTGACTTTAACCTTTAACACAGGGACCTAAAACCAAAGGGGCATATGCTAGACATTAAGGCTACCCTTAAATAAGATTTGGAAAACCTACAATGTAGGTACAATTATTATTGAGTTACTGTCCGGAAAATGTTTCAATATGAATTAAGTCCCTGTGACCTTGACTTTTGTCCCTGGGGTTTCCAAATCAAAAGAGAACATCAAATACCAAAGAGCTATCAACACATGACATCTTGACAAATGGACTGATCCACATAAAATTTGGTTAACCTAGGTACAATCATTGTTTAGTTATTGTCCGAACAAGGATTGTCCATATGATGCTCCTATGACCTAGATCTTTGACCCAGTTTTGACCCAAAACCAATTGGGAACATCCTTAACACATGGGCTACCCTCACATAAAATTTGATGAACTAAATTCATTTTACTTATTAAATATAGCATTATTTCCATGGTCTGCCATTTTGACTTTGTTAACATATTGATTGAACATTTGAAGTCTCTGCTTGGTAATTTGATATCTTCTGGATGATGGTTTAAACTTGACCCAGGGGCCCCAAAATCAATAGGGAACATCCTTGACACATGGGCTACTCTCACATGAAATTTGGTGAACTTAAGTGCAGTCATTGTTGATTTACTACACATACAATGTTTTTCAATATGATGCCCCTGTGACCTTGACCTTTGACCCAGGGGCCCTAAAACCAATAGGACATAACCATGACACATGGGCTACTCTCCTAAAAAAATTTAGTGAACCTAGGTACATTGGTTGTTCAGTTATTGTCTGGACAAGGTTTTTCCATATGATGCCTCTGTGACCTTGACCTTTGGGTCTGGGGCCCCAAAACCTATTGGGAACATCCTTAACACAAGGGCTACATTCACATAAAATTTTATGAACCTAGGTACAGTCCTTGTTGAGTTATTGTCCAAACAAGGTTTTTCAATATGATGCCTCTGTGACCTTGACCTTTGACCCAGGAGCCCCAAAACCAAAAGGGCATATCCTTGACACAAGGGCTACCCTCACATAGACTTTAATGAACCTAGGTAAATTGGTGGTTCAGTTATTGCCTGGACAAAAGTTTCATTGTTTGCCATTTTGACTTTATAAACATATTGATAGAACATATGAAGTCACTGCTTGGTAATTTGATATCTTCTGGTTGAAGGTTTATACTTGACCCTGTTTCCCCAAAACTGATAAGGCACATCCTTGACACATGGTCTACTGTCACATGAAATTAGGTGAACTTAGGTACAGTCATTGTTGAGTAATTACCCAGACAATGTTTTTCAATGCGATGCCCCTGTGACCTTGACCTTTGACAAAGGCGCCCCAAAACCAATAGGGCATAACCTTGACACATGGGCTACTTTCATATAAAATTTAGTGAACCTAGGTACATTGGTTGTTCAGTTATTGTCTGGACAAGGTTTTTCCATATGATGCCTCCGTGACCTTGACCTTTGGGTCTGGGGCCCAAAAACCTATTGGGAACATCCTTGACAAAAGGGCTACCTTCACATAAAATTTGGTGAATCTAGGTACAGTAGTTGATGAGTTATTGCCCAAACAAGGATTTTCAATATGATGCCCCTGTGACCTTGACCTTTGACCCAGGAGCCCCAAAACCAATAGGGCATAACCTTTACCCAAGGGCTACCCTCACATAAAATTTGGAGAACCAAGGTACATTGGTGGTTCAGTTATTGTCTGGACAAGTGTTTCATTGTTTGCCGTTTTGACTTTATAAACATATTGATAGAACATTTGAAGTCACAGCTTGGTAATTTGATATCTTCTGGTTTAAGATTTAAACTTAACCCTGTTTTCCCAAAACTGATAAGGTACATCCTTGACACATGGGCTACTCTCACATGAAATTTGGTGAACTTTGGTACAATCATTGTTGAGTAATTATCCAGACAATGTTTTTCAATATGATGCCCCTGTGACCTTGACCTTTGACCAAGGTGCCCCAAAACCAATAGGGCATAACCTTGACACATGGGCTACTTTCACGCCAAATTTAGTGAACCTAGGTACATTGGTTGTTCAGTTATTGTCTGGACAAGGTTTTTCCATAAGATCCCTCTGTGACCTTGACCTTTGGGTCTGGGGCCCAAAAACCTATTGGGAACATCCTTGACACAAGGGCTACCTTCACATAAAATTTGGTGAACCTAGGTACAGTAGTTGATGAGTTATTGTCCAAACAAGGATTTTCAATATGATGCCTCTGTGACCTTGACCTTTGACCCAGGAACCCCAAAACCAATAGGGCATAACCTTTACCCAAGGGCTACCCTCACATAAAATTTGGAGAACCTAGGTACATTGGTGGTTCAGTTATTGTCTGGACAAGTGTTTCATTGTTTGCCGTTTTGACTTTATAAACATATTGATAGAACATTTGAAGTCACAGCTTGGTAATTTGATATCTTCTTGTTTAAGATTTAAACTTAACCCTGTTTTCCCAAAACTGATAAGGTACATCCTTGACACATGGGCTACTCTCACATGAAATTTGGTGAACCTAGGTACAGTCATTAGTGAGTTATTATCCGGACAATGTTTTTCAATTTGATGCCACTGTGACCTTGACCTTTGACCCAGGGGCCCCAAAATCAATAGTGCATATCCTTGACACATGGGCTACTCTCACATGAAATTTGGTGAACCTAGGTACATTGGTGTTTCATTTATTGTCCGGACAAAGTTTTTCCATATAATGCCCCTGTGACCTTGACCTTTGAACCTGGGGCCCCATAAACCTTTAGGGCGCATCTTTGACACATGGGCTACTCTTACATAAAATTTGGTGAACCTAGGTACAGGCGTTGTTGAGTTATGGTCCGGACAAGGTTTTTCAATTTGATGTCCCTGTGACCTTGACCTTTGACCCAGGGGCCCCAAAACCGATTGGGAACATCCTTGACACATGGGCTTCTCTCACATAAAATTTGGTGATCCTAGGTAGATTGGTTGTTAAGTTATTGTCAGGACAAGTTTTTTCCCCATATGATGCCACTGTGACCTTGACCTTTGACGCAGGGGCCCCAAAACCGATAGGGAACATCTTTGACACATGGGCTACTCTTACATTAAATTTGGTGAACTTAGGTACATTGGTGGTTCAGATATTGTCCGGACAAGTTTTACCTATTTTAAGTTCCAGTGACCTTGACCTTTAACCCTGGGGTCTCAAAATCAATAGGGAACCTCCTCCACCCAAGGGCTATCAACACATAAAATTTGAGGAACCTAGGTTCATCCTTTCTTGAGTTATCATCCGGACAAGCAATTGTCCACTGACGGACAGACGGACAGACGGACAGACGGACAGACGGACAACAGCATAACATAATACGACCGTTTTTTCAAAATGGGCGTATAAAAAGGATTATATGTTAGAAAATGCTTAATTTGAAACAGACTTTCGAAAAATTATTATCTCATTTGACGAAATGTTTATCATATTAAAGCACAAGCAGATAGTTTCAAGTTTTCAACTCATTTATTCAAATATTTAGATCCATATTCTGATAAAAACAATCAGTACAGCACATAACTAAATGTACAACAACCGGTTCATATAAAAAAACGAACCGGTTATCAACTTGCAATATGGATGGAATAACGGTTAACCGTTACACCCCTGTTAACAACTATGTTTTCTGTTTGTTTTAACATCCTTATTACATTGATATTGTAACTGACAATAAAAAAGGCCATTTTTTTTAAATTCTAAAAGTGACATTGTCAATTGTTGAATGAAAAAAGGGACTGAATTTTTATGCCATGTTATGTTGACTGTATTTCCGAGTCCCAAGGCATTATAATGAGACCAGGGAACATGTACATAGGTGGATCCAGCGAGGGGGGGGGGGTCAGGGGGTCTGGACACCCCCCCCCCCTAGAATTTCCAAAATGTACCTGTCCAATAGTGTATTTCTTAACAGTAAGTCATTTAAGCATGAAGCAAATTTTCTCGATGCTTAACATAGATTTAATAGTTATTTAGTGTGTACAATGTATTATAAATATGTTGCATTATTCTGCAAAATGTGAATAATGTGGTTGTTGTGCAACCTCCCCCAAGAAAAAAATCCTGGATCCACCCCTGATTTAAGTAGTAGATTTGAAATCGTTTCACAATCAAGCTATTCAAACCAATTTATGAGTATTGGTACCTATTGTTTACACCACTTTAATCCATCAAGAGACAATGTCATTTTATTGTTGTTGAAATGTATCAGAATGTATTTATAGCCATAAAAAGGAGACACAATACACCACAAATCTCTACTTAGTAAAATTAGACAACAGTTTTAATTAACAATTATTGATTATCAGAGAGTGAATACTATAGTATTGAGGCCATAGCAGGAAACATATGGATTCAGAAGTTAACACCATAAGCCATGGCCGTAGCGTAGTGGTTAGTATGTCTGACTTCGAATCCGGAAATCGAAGGTTTGAGCCCAGTCACGGTAGGTCATACCCTATACATGAGTTGTTGGCCTTGTCGTAGGGTAAGTTAGTACTGGTGATAGAAAAGTGTCCAGGAAACCTATAGTAGGAAGAGCTGACCGTCATATATATAACCTATATATATGTTGATAACGAACAGAGTATACAAGGGGAAATAACTGACTAAGGTCCCTTATACCCTTAACTTGTGGAACTCTACTACCGGTACCCAGTTTTATGCATAGGCTGCACCCATTTGTTTAATAAACAAGGTACTAGTATTGTACTTATTCAAAGGGTAACGATAATTAATATGCTTCAAAATCAATACTGTAACTGCAAGGAGAACCTCATAAAACCTAGTTAGAATCTCATAGAAAATTGTAATAAATCTAAATGTAGTGTCACTATAAATAAGATTATATTGTAAGATATATCAGGGATTCTATATATCAGGGATTTGTAACGAAGTGCTTTTTTGAATTTTCACGGTCGTCACTGTCTATAACTGACTGAATCAGGCTGTACAAACTATTCCAGAGTTTAAAAAGTTGATTTATGTTTTTGTAAATGTCTTCCATGCAACTAGTGAATGTTTCTGAAGTTGAGACAAAAAATTGTTGCAATTATGACCGAAAATATGACTTTAGGTGATGTGAAATGGGGCTAAAAATGGCAGATTGGGTGGAAAATGCATTAATTTGTGCAAAAGTCAGCGTTATTTACCTCAAATCATCTAGAAACACATTTTTCCTATCATTTTGTCATTGTCAACTTGAATGGTACTGGTACAAAATTTCATGTGAAAATCTTTATTAAAACCTGTTATATTAGTTTTCTGTATGGGCAAAATAATAGCGGCGACAGTGAAATTAAAAAAAAATCTATTACATTTACTTATCGTTACAAATCCCTGTTATATAAAATCCCTGTATATATAAAGTCTTGAGAGAAAATACCAGTAAACCAAACAATGTTCTAAGATTTTCATGAATAGAGAACCAAAATCAAAATTTTGGAATAACATTGACCTGAAATTATCACATACTCTCTGATCAATCTCCGTAAACAGAGATCCTGTTCTACTCTCGTTGTCGTACTGGATCTCTACTTAGTCAATACAAGGTCACGTCGAGATGAACTTTGTGTAGACCAATCAATGCGTAGCTTTCATCTAGTCGAAAATATTTTCAATCACATTTTGATTTCGTAATTTCTATTTTTAGACCAAGGTTTGCATGCTTATTTAACAGCAGTATTATTCAGTCTGCGATTTGGTGGCTCATTTCAAATTGCGTGACGTAGACGATGTAAACAAGTTATGTATCATAACAATTTTGTCATGAATATTATGATGAGAAAAGGTCACCTGAACATGACCTTCGTTTGGAAAAGGCCAGATCTAAATTAGCGAGTATGTGAGCGGTAAAATTTTAGATCGGGTTTTAATCAGATTGCTCTCTGATTTGAATATATCATTGAATTTTGAAGAAAATTTGTCACATCTAATTAAATGAAAAATATAAAATATTACAACACAAACAAAATTTGAAGCTTCAACATCAACATTTGAACAGGTAGTTATTTTAGCAGGGTGGCTTTCTATTCTTACTGACCTGACTGCCTCATTGATAAAAAAGGAAGCCACCCGGCTAGCTCAGTTGGTAGCACCCAAGTCTACTAATCGAGAGGTCGTGTGTTTCAATTCCTGGGCGGGGCATACTTTCGTGGAGCTTGGTAATGAAATTATTTCTACGACCATTTTCCCTCCTACCAATGATTTTTAATTATGTTAACAGTTGGTTAACAGCTAAATTCAGAGATTTAGCCTTTCCAGGAGGAGTGAGTAAGTTGACTGACCGCCATTATATGACCTATAAAGTGTGTTGCTATGGCGTTAAACCCAACAAACAACATAAAAAGGTATTTGGTACACACTGCTTTACAGAAGGCAAAGAATGAAACTCCTTCATTAGAGTATAGACCGTCAGTCAAACTATAAATTAGTTCACATAATTCTATAGTACCAATGGTGATTAACTGTATAAATCTAGAGTAATGTGACAAATAATCAATGAGGGATATGGTGATTAACTGTATATATCTAGAGTAATGTGACAAATAATCAATGAGGGATATGGTGATTAACTGTATAAATCTAGAGTAATGTGACAAATAATCAATGAGGGATATGGTGATTGACTGTATAAATCTAGAGTAATGTGACAAATAATCAATGAGGGATATGGTGATTGACTGTATAAATCTAGAGTAATGTGACAAATAATCAATGAGGGATATGGTGATTGACTGTATAAATCTAGAGTAATGTGACAAATAATCAATGAGGGATATGGTGATTGACTGTATAAATCTAGAGTAATGTGACAAATAATCAATGAGGGATATGGTGATTGACTGTATAAATCTAGAGTAATGTGACAAATAATCAATGAGGGATATGGTGATTGACTGTATAAATCTAGAGTAATGTGACAAATAATCAATGAGGGATATGGTGATTGACTGTATAAATCTAGAGTAATGTGACAAATAATCAATGAGGGATGAGATAAATAGATTATACCAACAACTCATTATATATATGTGACAGTCATCTGAGGAAATCTCTCCGATCAATATCATTGATATTCTTACAGTTGTCACGATACGCCAGGAGCGTACCGCGGTATATTGGGATGCGCTAGAATCAAACCGTGGTACGTACCACGATATATTGATCTGCAAACCAAAGAAACGGCTGCACACTCTGTCTTAAAGAACTTATTCAACTGTTAAGTATTGAAGTTTGTTATAGGATTTTGTAGGGAAAGTGCCTGTAGCAGACTGGACTGAAAAAAACTGGGCATTTTAAAGTTACTTGAACATTCTGAACACGCCCAAATTCGTTGAACATAAGCTTTTATCGAATAAACCATGAAAAACTGACCTTTCGCTATTTTTATTTGAGGAAGGGAAGAATTTTTCAATGAAAATAAAAAATATCGCTAGTACCGGTTCATAAAATTTGGTATGTATTGCGGCATCTGCATATTGCAATATACCGGTATACCAGTATATCGTGACAGCCCTAGTTGTGACATTCTCATCACCTTAATTTATGTTTTCTGTTTTGGTTTAACACTGTGGCAACACATTGTATAGGTCATATCAGGGTGGTCAGTCAACCTACTTACTGTTACTGGAAAGGATAAATCTCTGCATTTAGCTGTTAACCAACTACTTGGTGCATACTTCATCAGTAACTGACATGATTTAGAATCTATAGTAGAAGGTACTCTCCAATTCATCGGTTCGAAAGATTCACTCGCTCACTTTCTTTCTCTGCTAAAATACTACGTACAAACTGATATTTCTATTTTTAGACAGAGACACATAAACATTTGAATCGCATGTCTGTCATGTGATTTTTAAAAAATAGATGCAAAGTTTCTCACGCTTGTAATTTCAAAATGTCGAAATGCTAAGATGTTGGACAGTTTTGCATTAGTTAGCTAATGGAAAATTAACAAAAATAAAAGAAAATATTGATCTTTTTAAACGTGTATCTCCGATCTTTTAACTGTATAGAACTTAAATACAAATTGTAGCCTCGCTATATATGACGTCATACGAGGTTGCATTCATCACTAGTATGATCATACCATATAAGGTAATGTTTACCCGTTCAACCAATGAAAATGCGTATAAAGTTTTTCAGCTAAATTGGAATTTGGTAAACTTTCATTGGTCGTTCAAAGGTTCATAGTAAAGGTCAATATCATAAATCGACACGTTTTAAGGCAGCGGGTGAATGTAATGTATTCACTGAGCTGTGAGAGGAGCGTAAGTAGAAGGGAGAATGGTAATAGAAATCATTTCAAGGCCAAACTGCACAAAAAGTATGCCCCACTCAAGAATCTAACTCACAACCCCTCAAGATATGCGTGCTACAGACTGAGCTAGCAGGGGGGGGGGGCTAACCTGAATTCTATTCAGATGTAACAATGCTCTATGCTCAAATTCAAATGCATGTACAATGTATGTATCTCTTAGATAAGAGGCAAACCTTAGCCAACCCAAAATACAGAACTCATTAAGTAAAATTACTAAGTTGACTGTCTAGCAAAAATGATATTTTGCCTATTAAACACCTTAACCCTATAGCAGACAGCATAGGACAAAAGAGAGCTGATTAGGGGTACTGAGAATTGATTATTTCATACAGTTTGGATAGTTGATAATTTTGCCCAACACTACTGTATAGCGGGTTATTTCTGCGGGGCAAAACTTTCGCATAAACAAGAGAGTTTTGTATTGGCGACGCTAAATATTGGCGGAAATTGCTCTGAGCGCCAATTTTAAACCTCCCGGTAAAAGATGGTCAAAGGTACATAACTATGTCATTTCCTCTCAAAAGGTCAATTTACCTGTAAAAGCGGCCGTCCGCGACTTTTTAAATTTTTGAAATAACCAAGTGTCACCAAAGTTGCATAATCTTAGCGGACGTGTGAAAACCAACGCTTACACAGCAGATTATCTATTTCTATGACGATGTATTGACGGGAACAAGTTTAATAATGTGATAAGAATCGCCATTAAATGTGAATGTTTTTGTTAAAAAATATTACCTGGATGCCGCTAAGTTTGATTGATCGTTCGACAAATTGCATAAGAAAGCCAAACTCGCGAGAGTCTTATAATAATAACAATTTGTTGTTATGAACAATAAAAATTTTCACGTTTGTTTATAGTTGTGAATAACGCATTTGTCTTTGTCAAAAATTGTCGGTATTAAAGTTTGCGGCCACACACTCCTTAAAAATCGCCAATTTACCTGCATCCATTGGACAAGGTCCAACAAACTTTAGAATTAACAGCTTGTCACAAACAATGTGTAATCAACCAACCTAGTGGAGTCTTTAAACAGACAAATCAATTATAAAGCGTCGTCACGTGACGTTAGATTTTCCGATCTACAATTGAATTTGACAATAGTTTTCTTTTGAATATCAATAAATAATAAGCTACATAAACACTTACTCCGCTCTTTTTACTCAATTTGTTAAATTAGGTGATGAGAAGTTTGTCTTGGGTTTGACAGCAATTAAGTAATTAAATTAATTGCACTACTAAAGATGACTTTGTTTTTTACGACAATCAAATAAGTGTTTGAGCTAAAGTCGTGACGATTCGTAATTGACCGTCATACGGGTTTATAAAGTACACAAAATGGCGACAGCGCCGTCGAGTTTCGTAACCGAGTTTTGATGGAACCTGTCGTCTAATTTTTAGAATGATTGTGGGGTCTGTCTGTAGTTTCGTTTGCTACATACATAACACGTATCAATTCCTTTGTGTTATTCAAAATACCATATTTTGTTCATTTACATAATAAATCTCACCTAATTCATAACATTATTCTTGTTTTAAAGGGAGTTAATAAATACATATTTTAATGAATACAAAATTTATTAAGAGTAATGTCCCTTAGTAAACAATATGGCGGCGGCTTAAAACTGCGGAGGTTTGTATTCGCGGTGTTTATATTTGGCGCATTTTCATTTTCCGCCAAAAAAGCCAAAATAAAACCCCCGCAGATAATACCCGCTATACAGTATATACCAAGTGTGTGTTGTTGATTGTATTAGTAATGTCAATAGTCTATGAAAGATAACTCTACCAAGCTTATTGTAATTGCCATGTATTTGTAACATATGTTTCTCTCCCTCTCTCTGTATGTATATATATACTTATATAGATCTATGATTATTAAATGTTGTATCTCCGTACTCATAAGCTGTGTTTTTGTGATCTCCATTTATTATAAGATTGCATGTGCAATAACGATTCCTGAAAGAAATCAACATTTGTGATATAGAGTCTGGTTAGTTGGTAAGTTATAATGCCCTTTACTAGATCTATAACATAATAAATTGTGATCCATAAAAATTTAAGGTGATTACTTCTGTCAGATTAATATGTACACGCCAAAGACCGAGATCAATAAAAATATTGTTTATAAGGTATTGAAAAAAATGCCTTTTCTTAAATTTTCTATGTAACTTTTAACGGAAATGGGCGGTACAATGATTGCATTAAAAACCAATAAAATGTTGGCAGTAGAAATCGTAAGGACTTAGTCACATGAATTTTGCCCATTGCTACCAAAATCTACACATCACAATATCTAGGCATTGCGACACCATGAAATAACTTAGTGAGATTGATTAAACTGTTCTTGTTTCAGTGATAAAACATTAGGAAAGAAAAATATCAAATACAAATCCAAGGGAGATAATTCAGTACTTAGTGAGATTGATTAAACTGGTCTTGTTTCATAGATAAAACATTAGGAAAGAAAAATGTCAAATACAAATCCAAGGGAGATAATTCAGTACTATCAAAATACTTACTTCTCTACAAGTAATTCCCCTTCTTCCATCTGATATCTGACTTTCTCTTGTTGCTGTTCTTGTTCCTAAAAGATATATATTTAGAGTCACTTAGTTTTCTTTACTTTAAAAATATACAGGTATTGAAAATTAAAAATTGATTTTTTGTTTAATTCCCCTTTTCAACAGTCAGAGTGATTAGATATTCAATAGTTTTATATCAGCAGTAGCCTGTTCAATTAACCTAAACGTTCCAAAACGTTCCGTAACGATACATTCGGAACTCCATGGCCATATGCTGGGAATAATCTCAGATATGTTTAGACCCTATTTTGAAATACCGGTGTTAAAGTAAACAAATATACGATCGTTTAGGCAATGAGTGATGTTCCGTTTTTAGTCCGTAAATTTTGAAACATCACTCATTGCCTTAACCATCATATATTTGTTTATTAGATTAGATTATTCGCAGCGAATGGCCAAGGAGTTCCGAATGTATCGTTACGGAATGTTTTGGAACGTTTTGGGTAGTTGAACAGGCTACAGGTGTTATAAAGTTTAACACTATAGCAACACATTGTATAGGTCATAAAACGATGGTCAGTCAACCCCTAATGTATTACGACTATAAATTAACAAACGCATTCACCGAGTAATTATTCATGCTTTGACAGTTGAGACTATAACACTGTAGCAACACATTGTATAGGTCAGTCAACCTAATCAATTTTAGGTTAAACCTTTAGATTTACCTGTTAAACAGTTACCATACTTACATCAGTGACTGGCAACTGCCCTACATGATTTAGAACAGGATGTAGATATATTTGATGTTGTATGAAACATTATATAAGTAAATAAAACAGAATGCTATTAACAGAGATAACAATAAACAAAAACCACTCCCGGATATAAAACTATCACCTACATGTATTTTGTTACAACTTTAGAGTCATAACTTTGATTTTAATCAAAACTTTAAATAAATTATTTTATTTCGGTTAATTTATGGTAATGCAAGTAAATATTGTGAATTGATTTGAGGACAATTTGTACTTTATTTACTTCCTTTTCCACATCATATTTTTTCCTGAATGAAACAATCAGTACCAGTTACATAAATATACTCTATTCTATTTTAGCTCTCAAAATCAAACATGGACAAATACTTGATGTAGTACACAATAGCCCAAACAAATACATGTTACAATATAGTCAATACCACTGAGCTACAGGAATATCAGTCCAGTTAGCATGCTGAGAAAACATCAGTCCCATTCATTCATCAATTCCATTCAGATTTAAAACATCAAACAAACACTGGTCCTCAAAAAAATCATTCAATAATCAAACTTTGTTATTGTTTAAACAAGGAAGGCAATGGCGCATTGAGGTCAAGCTGATCAGAAAAATAATATATTTTCCAGCTTTTAGAATAATAAATGCCACTAATAGTCAAAATATAGGACTAAAAATTCAATAACAGCTGACTTGTCGACAATTCAATATTTCTTCCAGTGGAATACTTCAAATAGCATATAGTAAGAATAACATGGCTATTGTTGAGAGGTGGCTGTTATTGGGAAATGGACATTTAAAACTGTATGTATTGTGAAAATTGATACATGCAAAGCAAATTTGGTATTGACAAGTTTGACAAGACAAAAATTGAAAAAAATTATGGATTGCAAAAATTGCGTTTTTTTATTGTTAACAAAACAATGCAGGAGAACATTAAATATTCAATACCAGACTGTCAACCAACAACTGATAAAAATATAGGAATTTATATAGGAATTTTATTTTCAAAATATAGGAACTTTTAGAGAAAACCAAGTAGAAATATAGGAACTTTTGAGCGGTATTCCTATACATTAAGGTCCATTTACATAGACTTTGCTCAAAGACTGAATAAGTACATGTTTTGAATAATTACAAGTTTCAATTACTGGTGTATTACTTCAAATGACTTAACCAAAACAAATGATGCACAAAACTACATGTACCTCTAAATGAAATAATTAAAATCTACAACATATCTAGGAGTTAATGCATTTTTCGTGTTTTACAAAATAATAATTACACTATGATCTCATACTACAAAAAAACTCTTTTAAAGAAATAGTAAAATTTAATAGAAAATGGTTTGACAATTTTATTGTGTCTCCAATCCCTCTATGTTAATGACTTCATTGTTTAAAGACAGGTTTTATAAATATCGGGTATGGAAAATGAATATACAAATGTATTTTCGGTATTCGTAAAATGGGCTTTAAATCTATATTGAAACTCTTCCATCATTTGATCTGATACAAGCAGAAACATACAGCAGCTGATGTAGCCTTTTCTGATCCACAGAGCTGATGATCAGAGTGTATCAATTGGTAATGCATCATACATTCATAACAAACTGAATGATGTTACTCATCAAGCTAACTAAAAGAGGACTTCAAATTTTCTCAACTTTTTTATTAGTGAAGATGTTTAAATAATCAGTGTAGTCCAGAATACCCCTAGATGACGCTACCAAAAAAATCTACTTGCTCTGGGTCACATGGTTTCAGACAGGATTATTTTAACAATTTTTCTATGTTAAGATTGTGAATCCTGTCAATTTTGCTCTCACATTTTGAACATTGTAGATGATGCATGCCTTACATGAAAGTTGTAAATATAATTTACTCAGAAAATATTTTTTCAGACTTCTATAAATAATTCTATATGAAAATTAGTACTCCTGAATAGAGGTTACATTTGGCATCAAATGTGTCATTTGAGTGATCTATATATGCATGCCAAATATGGAGGTTCTTGACTTAATGGTTACAGGAGATATTTTTAACTGTTTAACTATAGGAATAACTACAATGTACTACATGTATATACATTGAGATAGAAAAAATACACCCGAATAGAGCTTGTTTTATTGAACATGAGGCTAAATTTGTCACTCAAAATCATTAAAGGGGAATACTTGGCAATGTTTTCAGATCTACTATACAATTTCTAGCCCTGCCAGTATTGAAAAACAGGTTCATTGATTTATTTCCTTTCAATAACTATGTAACTTTATTTCTGAGAAATACAATGAGTGGAAGGATGCATGCCTACAGATTGAGAGATCTACTGATAAACGCACCAGTGGTACCATTAATTAACTACAAGTAGAGTAGGATATTATGCTATACCCTTGCAATTGTTTAACTCCCCACCAAAGTGAGGTATAATTTAGCAATGTATTTATAGGTTGCAGTGAATGGGTAATAAGTGACATGGACTACCAAATACAATTATGTTGAACAGAACACTTTGAAAATTGAACAAGGAACATTTCTTCTAAATTTTTCAAGAGGGGTTATTGAAGAGTAATATATGTAGCAAAGTGTTAAGGCAACTTGAATACTGACACTTGACAGTCACCTACCAGAACAACTCATCATAGGCATTGACTTGCATTATTCAACTTATAGGCAGTATAAGAGGAAACAGATACAAAATACTCAATTATATAACGAAAAAAAAACACAATTAAACATACTCGACATGTTCAAATTAGAATGAATTCTAAAAATATAGGAATGATGGACAAAATATAGTATAAATATAGGAAATATAGGACACTTTTGAAAATATAGGAATGACACCCAAAATATAGGAATAATATAGGAATATAGGAACTGGTTGACAGCCTGCAATACTTAACAATACAATATTAAACTTAACAAACCTATCATACAATTGAAATAGGAAATAAAAGGCATACTTCAGAATGGCTGACTAGTTACACTATTGTTTTCTGATACAAATTAATTAATTGATTTCTTTAATTAGGAGCCATGTATCTGGTTCAGTTGTTAAATCAATGATAAAGCAAGAGGTCCTTGAGGAGAATGAATCACTAGATTGCACGAGCTGATCAATGATCTTTAGGTTTTCATAATATAAGGCTTTGGCTTTGATAAACTGGTGAAACAAAAACAAGGTCAACTTCACCATAGGGAGGCTTAGAATCCAGCAATTGTGTAATTTTGAATTAAAACATGATCACAAAAATTTACAATATGAACATATTACTATGCATTATTTCATGATAAAATACATGGATATTGCTATTTACACCCATGTCTTGCATGTGTCAATGTTCTTTTTTTACTTTTACACAGGGATAAAATGGCATTAAAAAGTAGTTTTCTCAAATGAAACCAAAAGTAAACAAGACTATCACATATGCAAATTTAAGTAAAAATGCTCAGATATTTTAACAGATATTTTAACATCAACAACATTTGGTAGTTTCTCTGTATATATACATTAAGATCAATGTTTACTTGCACAATTTAATAACTTTTCAGAAGAATGAAAGAAAAAAATATAATTAATTTTAATATCAGATCATTATCTGGTTTATTCTTTTATTTGCAAGGCAATTAATCATTAATCAATTTGGATGTATGAAATTTTGCTGAGCAATGATTATAATATTTGTATAGAACAAAATAAAAAGTTTAACTTGAGAATAGAGCTGAGTTTTATCAAGGTTCTTCTAATGGAACTTAGGTGGAACAATATCACTCTCAGAGTAGCTAACCATAATGTACATTATGTGTCTATGGTTGAGTAGTCATGCAGATTGACTTTGAGTTTTATGTATAGTTCCACAGAATTACCCTGAGCTTGAACTACCTCATCATAATAATTACACACTTAACTTACGTTAAATCGTGAGTTTCCGTATGTGTGTATACAGTTATACACGTGTTTGTAACAACCGATGTGACTATAAATCAATTTATCAAAAGTGGCATGTTATTGTACTTTTAATTTTGAACACATTAGTTTTTGGGGAAACAAGTAAGTCAGCAATATTACGGCACAGTTTCAAAGGATTTATTTTTATAAAAACAACATTAATTGTTCAGTACGTGTATTTTGGCAAAAGCTTCCGATAAAGCGTGATTTACAAACGAAGACAAAATTAGACTGTAAATACTGAGTTTAATATATTCTTGCATAAAGGTCAAGCTCAGGTTAATTCTGTTTGACTATACTACGGTGTCAAATGGTCCAAAAAAAAGTTATCTCCAAGATAAAGATAATTACAAAAGCTGAATTTACACACAAAATGCAACATAGCTAAACAAACAAAGAATTAAGAAAAAAATGATGAATATTTGAATTTCTTACCATCTCAAATTTATTCCACAAAGCAGCAACATAGAGTTGTCTCCCCTGGTAACCTCTCCAATACCTTTGAATAGTAACAGCAGCTTCATCTTGTATACTACCATGTTTTACCTTAAATTCAGGATTGAAATAAAAAAAACTGACTTTCATCGAAAAATAAATGTCATTTTGCTGATATCTAATTTGCATAAGCGCCGAAGTTGTTTATGCTGAAATTAAGGCATTCAGAAATGCATTCAATGCAAAATCTCATGTATCTATTATTTTTACATGAAATCTTGTGGTTTCTTTTTTAAAGGCAAAGGACATCCTGTTCAAAGGGAATTATTTAACAAGATCGGGAATTTTTTTCTTGAAATTGGGAAAAATGGTTGTTGTTTGGCATTGGCAATGGGGCCCATATTTGGCCCCGTGAGATAGGCTGAAAAAGCCCTGGCAGGCTATAAGATGTTACCACTAGGCCACATTCACTCCATTCAACAGCTTTAAAACAGTTTTGGATTCAAGAATAATCCTAACATATTGTATCTATGGCTCAACAGCTCTTAAAATCTTTTATCCACAAAATGAATAACTCTTTTCTTACCTCATGATCTGGAAACACTTTAGAAGCAATACTAGGATTGACACTCTGAAAAAAAAAAATGAGTAATCAGAATAAATGAAAGCACTAAACATGACTGCCATAACTGAAAACAATGCTTCAATAAAATTTATCCAGCAATATACATGTACATGAAGTCAAGGTGAACCAAACAAAATAAACCAATATCTTTGCATGGATAATGACTGAACATTATATGCCTGAAAAAGGTTATCCTTTACCTACGGACTGTCAATGGACCGACAGACAAAATATCTGAAAGATAATGCCATAGAATATGACCAATCTACATATGGGCATAAAAGCAAGTGGTTAACATAGCATAGGTCAACTAACTTTCATAAGTAACAATTAAGCAAAATTTTCCCTATTCACCAATACGCTTTAATAAAAATACTATAAATAACATATCTTTATTTGCTTGATGTATCCAACTTCACAATTAGTGAAATCTGTAACTCCATCACTATATATTTAACATTGTCATTGTGTAAAATATGTTAACTGCATCAAACATTCACATATCATACATTACCTTTAAAAAGTGACGATTTCTTTCAAATCTTTCATGCCGGAGATCATCAAAGTTTAAATCTTCAAGGGTTGTGTCAACATTTGTATCTAAATTAGGATAGCTTTGGTCTGCCATACTTTACACACTGAAAAAATTATTTGTAAAATTTAACAATCTCCAATTTTTAGTACTTTAGTATCTGATACATGTAATTGTTGTTATTCACAGTCTGTATTCACAAGATCAGAATGTTTTCTGCCCCGTGTTCAGTAACTACTGTTAGCTAATGTTACAGGTACGGGAGAACTCAACCTGAAGACAACTCAACCCGTGCAATACTCAACTCAAATGTGAGACAACTCAATCCGTTAGTAGGAGATTGAGCTGTCTTGGGTTGAGTTGTTCCGACACTTCCGTTACGGAACGTTCAAGAAGTATTATCAATGACACTAAAGCCTCGGAGTCTTGAGCTATAGAAGTTCTGTAATTCTAGATTTCTCTGCAAATAATTAAAAGACGGGTTGGTTGTGCACAATTAATGTTACACAATTTTGGAATATACTCAGTAATTCTAAACTTGAGATGCCGGGCCCAGGGGCTGTGGTTAAAAATCTAAAATATTTGTATATAACTGCTGAAAATGAAAAGAGTAAGGCATCTGTTTTTGTTTTTGTAATGCCATATCCGAAAACTAAACATCCGAATTGTTATTACACTTCATACATTCGCATTGCAATTATCTTTGAGAAATTACGAAACTTACGCGTGAAGTATTTACTTTGTTACTTTAATGTTTTTTTACTATTAAAACACCTGACAACCTTTATAATAATGTTTTCATTCAGGATACGTATACATAAAAAATAACGCGAAATTACGGTAAGGGAGGCAACTGTGGAGTCACGCTAAAACCCAATGGAACGGACTACGGACTAGATACCCGGAATAGAAGTAAATTCCAGGTTTAGATGTTAAAATGGAGTAGTATTATGTCTCTGTAGCAGAGGCATAATACGGCACTTGTACTACCTTGCCTTCAAGCTAGCTTTTATGGCGAGGTGGTAGAGTGTCCGCTTACGACTCGAGAGGTCGTGGGTTCGAATCTCAGTTCGGACCATGGATTTTTATCGGGTTACATTTGGCGCCCAACGTAAATAACCCACTTGGAATTGTTTGATTGCACCCTTAGATAGTCCCACAGACAATCAAGCTCTAAGAATTCGAGGACGAATTCTGTCAAGGAGGGGGTGTGTGTAGCAGAGGCATAATACGGCACTTGTACTACCTTGCCTTCAAGCTAGCTTTTATGGCGACGTGGTAGAGTGTCCGCTTACGACTCGAGAGGTCGTGGGTTCGAATCTCAGTTCGGACCATGGATTTTTATCGGGTTACATCTCTGTGCATAGTTTGTGTACATAAAAACACTGTTCTTAGTTCAGATAGAATATTTATGGTGGCTTTGTCATCAATTCTCTCCGTATTTTGTTATGCTAGAGTCTGCACAAAGCTTACGTCTGCACAGCAATTAGCGTAAATTTTAATTAAAGATAAAAAGCTACAAGCTGATAAAATTATTCCTACTTATAAAAGAACAAGCCTTCTGAAGATCATGGCCCTTTAAATTCATAGTTTTTTACCTTTTAATTAACAAATATGTGTATAAAATAAATAGTGTAAAAAGTCAACATTGGCATGACATCACTCATGAACAGTTTTGTTTGATAAGCAAACGGACGTCTTATGTCAATAACACAAACATAAAAGTACAAAAATTGTCATGGCAGTATTAATTAAATTAATGAATGGATAGTATAAAATTAATTAGCTTTCCTTCTGACGTAGTAAAAGTCAAGATCAATATGTACATGATTACTAACAATGACTATATGTCATAACCTTTGCGAGCAAGGTCAAACACAACATTCTAATCCATACAGGTAACGACCGGTTTGGTTTTATTTTGAATAACAACTTTCTCAGTACATTCTATGTACATACAAAATGTAGTTAACCACACGTGACAATAAGATAGCATGGTTCAAGCAAAAACTTCCAAGTTTAAATAAGAAAACGATCTGCACTTGTGGCGGACATTTTCTATACATTTTGCAATGTACAATGACTTTTGTCTGTTTAGTTAAATTTAGTAATTCAAACTATGTACGTTCTTTTCTACTTTTTGACGCATTAGATCACACTAAAGAACTAAGCTAAACGAGGGCTCTATATACTAGAACGTTATCACTGAACGAAATTTGAAATTATAGTTAATTTTCATAGAAGGGTATAACCGCCTTGTGTAAGATACGAATCCACTAGCCACTCCAGGAAACTATTTTAAAATCCCAGCATGCTACCAATAGCAACCCCTCTACGGTCCTCGGTGAACTTGTGTCTCACTAAATAGAAATCATTAAGAAATATTCGTGACTTTGACAAGCCCAACTTAGAGTCTAATGTGAGAAACTTCACTAATTGAAACTGAAAGCAACCTTGTCATCTGTACAGTCTCGCTAAATTCCATTGTGACGTATACTTTTATCAAATACGAAAAGCATGCTATGAAATGCTATTGATTACTTCTCGTAATTATTGTTATAACGATGGCGATAGTAAACCTTTTTGATGAATAAGAACAAAGTTAATTGCTAGTTGCGATGAATGCAGTCAGTAATTAGTAAAGATAGTAGTAGTCAAGGACGCTCATCCATGCAGTCGATGATGTCATATTTATTTATTTAATTATTGGAGTTAACGCAGTATCAACACAATTTTAGGTCATTTCACGGTGTCCAGCGTACCTAACCTAGCTTTCCTGGACCATTGTCAATAACCCGTACTCACATTTGCATCTAATATTTATCTACACATATCCCGACGAAAATCGGCACCGCGCCTATTCTACACTTCTGCAGCAATTGTAAAATTATAGAAGTATGTTTGTGTGTTTAGTTTTAACTCATAATCCCCACGACTCGGTGTAAACGAGCATTACTAAGTACATTCGTGTTCAATGTAATGAATATTCTTGCATAAAGGTCAGGTCGGGGTCAAACTTTACGCACAATACTTTCAATCTTACGACTAGCTGGAACAACAGTAAGATAGATATTTCTGTAGCCTGTTTCGTAACGATATATTCGGAACTCCTCGGCCTTTCGCTGCTAATAATCTCGGACTTATTTAGACGCTATTTTGAAACTACCGAAGTTGAAGTAAACAATTATACGATCGTTTAGGCAATGAGTGATGTTTCGTTTTTAGTCCGTAAATTTTGAAACATCGCTCAATGCCTTAACAATCGTATATTTGTATATTAGATTAGATTAGATTATTCGCAGTGAATGGCCAAGGAGTCCCGAATGTATCGATATGGAACGTTTTGGAACGTTTAGGGTAATTGAACAGCCTACTGCTGTTTAATGATTACAATATGACGTCAAAATGAAATGCAATACTTATAGGTTATTATACATTTTACTGTACAATACAGAAATATATTTGACGAGTACACAGTTTGAAAAGTCATATTGGACGAGCCAATAGGGGAGTCCAATATGATTTTCCAAGCTTTGTATGAGTCCAAATATATTCTGTATTATACAGTAAAATGTATAATAACCTTTTTATTATATATCGTTCGTTTACTTTGAAATAATCATCATCGCTATCATCCCCAACTAAGCAATCACAGCCATTCTTATCACATTGTTTAGTGCACATGTACCCAACCGTCCAATATGAAAATAATATATATTTTTTTTTATCCAATACGGGAATATATTGGACGGTCACGTGGTACAAATGCAGATTGTCGATTGGTTAGATTTATTAGATATATAATAAAACACTGATCTTTCATGTCAATAACCTTGATATACCTGCCGTACGACTTGGCATGTGAATGGTATTTGCACAAGTATACATGCATACGTCTTTTATTTTTATTAAATTGTTTTAAAAAATTAAATACATGTAATTGCATTTTATAGTCTAAGTTTCATGCTAATGCACGTTCACCAACTTTACAGCTGTAGAAATGCTTTGTAAAACGGTCTTGCATTTTATTTTATATTTGTATGAAACCCTTGTCAAACGGCCTTTCAATATTGATATGGATTTTAGTAGTTTATTATCAAACCGAAGCCAACCTTAATTCTCATCACAACCTAATTAAAATTAATTGAGTAAAAACGAATCGATTGTTATTAACGAAGCTTCTTATCTATTGGTCTTAACGAAGGCACTATCACAATTTTCAACTTTAATTGAGAATCGGAAGCATTAAGGTAATTTAACATGGTTAATTGGTTGTAACTGTTCAAAAGAATCATCTGGATAGGATTTTCGAACGTTCGGCTTAATATACAATGTTGATGACACTAGTTAATTTTGAAATATTATAGATCATAGCTGCTTTATACACGTAAAATGGCGAATTTTTAAGGAAATGGGTGGCTGCTTGCCACATACAGCAGATGGAGCAAAATAATTATAATGTTCGCCGGGAAGAAACCAGACTGGACGCTTACAGCAGGTGACCACTAAAAGAAGACTATACCGTATCTATATGATAATTGCATGTCAATGTCATTTGTATTAGCGTGTCAGCTATACGGCCTCGCCTTTTTTGAATGCTCCTGGCATTCCATTTAACAGAACGTGTTTCATTGTAAGTCATTCACATGGCGTTTGCGTGTGTATTCTTGACTACAAGACTTTGTTTTAATTGGCATTTGTGAAAACAATATCATTGTTATATTATGACAAATAGTGTTCGTCTGCATTATTAGTTGTAATATGAAAACATAAAAATTTTACTTAGGAGATTCTGAAAAAAACATAGTTTCCGTGACTGGCTAACCAAATGATCAATAAGTCAATGTGGAGACTTGCGCATATAAATAAAGCTGCTTTTATGCTTAAAGCATTCGTTCATTGGCTGAATTGTATTGCGCTTTATAACACTTTAAAACTTTATTATTGTTTTGTCTTTAATTTTTTATAAAAAAAAAATCCTAGAATATTTTTATGATATTCTTGATTTTTCTTTATCCAAAATTACACAGTGTTTTGTTGTATTTGTGCAACAGTCTTTTCTATTGCTTCAAATTACGGATTTTGTTGATTGTACCATTTACAGCAAATCGAATTTTATATTCAGTATTTCATTTGAATTAAAAAATGGACTACAAATATTATATTTTATTTTTGACGGGATTACTAAAGATTGCTTACACGTTAGCAGGTATTGTAGAGCATATTATAAATAGATGATTTTATTTTTTATATTTTATATTTATTTTATTATTTTACGCCGTTTTTCAAGACTTTAGGCCACAACAAGTTGATGATATGTTCTACGGATTTTTCTAGAAAAAAAAATGGGGCGAGCGAGCGAAGAAAAAAAAATCTTAATTCAGTTGCTTTATATAGCGGTTTGACCAAATGTTTATGAGCGAGCGAGGAAATAAAAATATTTTTTTGTAAAAACTGTCAAAATTAATGTGCAAGCGAATCCATAGAACATATGACCAATTTGTTGTGGCCTTATAAGGTAATATATAGGCGTTTTACTTAATCATCTTTCCTAGACATTTTTACTTTCAAATGAACTATTTTACCCCTTCATAAGATTTCGACAGTTTTGCTTCGTTTATATAGAAGGGTAAAACAAACCTGCCGAGGTCGACATATTCGGTTTCAAGCTTGCTGCCACTTAGCTTAAGGTCTTCAGCGAACCCGGGTCTATACTGTTAATGTCGCATAAGTTGAAGAACACAATGTTAAACTACTAAACATGGGGAAACCCGATGTAAAAAAGCGACTAATAAAGTTTTGGAAGCCTGACCTATAGCTGTCACATGATTACAATTGTGGTCACTTTGTAATTCTTGTATGACTGTGCACACAATTTAAGATCGGGTTTTAATCAGATTGAACTTTACCGTAATATCTAATGTATAGTCGACGAGCGTTCGAACGCATACGTGCATTATTCGATAGGCTAAGTATATAAACAAATCTCTTTTTTATTTTTTAGCATGTGCAACCTATTCAGAAACAGTATATCCAGATTCCAAAGTGAGTTCAAACAATCCTCCATTTACAGCAAAGGTTAATACTAATTTCTTATCTGACTGTATCGACTTATGTATGCCAACACTTCAAGCCAGTGATTGTACTGTATCATACATAGTGAGTAATGCTGGGGATCCCACAGGGCCTGGAGAATGTACTTATTTTGACGACAGCTGTGGAGCCTCACCTTGTGTCATAGAAGCTGCACAACCGTGCTCTGTCCGTGTCATAACATGCACCGGAGTAGGTATGTACAACTTACATTATACAAAGTGCTCTCCAAAAGTTCTAGGACAAAATCACTGGCACCAGAGTTCCTCAATTCGTAAAAATTACGCACAAGTATGCTTTGATAATTAGGGCTGCGGCGAGTATCCGAGTACTCGGGTATTCGTGATCTCGCCCAGAAAATTGAGGACGAATATTCGTCATGTCGGAAATCGTCGGATCGCGATATATTGTTGGAAAAAATGAAAGAACATTTTCAGCTTAGGCCATGCCATATCGGAGTTGTGTCAAGCGTCCGCGTGCGCGTAGGTTTTAGAGTCCTCTATCTAAAAAAACCCACAAAATTGTTGTCGATTTTTTCTTAAATAATTATGTTGTTCCGGGATTCGATAACTGATTTTTCTCAGGAAAAAAACATAGGTTTGTCAAACTTCAGTTGACCGTTGACAAAATTCCAATTTAGCATGGCCTTATTATATTACATGGTAACCTCATTCAAATGCCACGGGATGCAACCGTGGTGTTTTGTATCCTAGACTAGATTGTCTCCCTTGCATATATATTTATACGAGTAGATACTCTTTTGAATATATTTCAATTGAATGCCCTAAGGACATAAATATAATATCGTTTAAATATACTGCATAAAATATTAGAGGGAAAATGGAAATAAGTGTATATTAATTTTGAAATATTGATCTAATGGGTTATTTAGGTCCTTAATTGACATAAAAATTGTATGACTTGTTAAATTATTAACACTGAACATACCATCTTAAAATTACTTGTACTGATGTCAAATTGAATTTAATAGACATGGTTATCTAAAAAGTTCGTAAACCGTCTAATAGTTTTTAACCTGTAATACAAAAGATGACACTACGCAATGAAGGATTGTACTTTGACGTTCAGTCATTCACACTACCAAGCGTTTGCCATCTTTTGGTGAAGCATTTTATGGCTCAGGTCGTTCCAAAACACCACGCCAATCCTTTCTCATATAGAAAAGGGAAATAAGGCATGGTTACCAGAGCTGTCGATGTTTTGCTGAGGGTTGTGCTTACGCTGTTGTTATTCGTTTGTCTTCGTGAGAAGACGAACAACCTACATGAGTCGTGCATAAGGTCGCACGATCATGTCGCGCTACACTGTGTTCCCCTCTATATATCTAAGTATAAACATTTAGTAAAATTAAACACCACTATAGGCAACTTGATTTTAGGCAACACTATGTTTAAATTAACTTTGGCTTTATATCAAATATTCATTTTGTCTTGTTTCAATCATTTTGGTTGAAAAGTAACTTTATCTACAAACCAAAAAATGAAAAAAGATATGCAATAATTATGACTAAAACGTTTGTAGATAAAGTTACTTTTTAACCAAAATGACTCTGAGTGAGAATTTTTGATATAAAGCCAAAATAAATTTAAAAAGTGGTGTTAAATTTACTAAATGTTTTCTACTATAAGAGGGTAAACAGGACTATGCGCCATGATCGTGCGATCTTATGTACGACTCGTGCAGATTGTTCGTCTTCTCACAAAGACAAACGAAAACAACAGCGTAATCCCAACCCCCAGCAAAACATAAACAGCTCTTGAAGCAAACCAACATTTAACACTGAAGGATACACTGAACGTAACTGGTCTCGTACATTCTACAAGACAAAGGATACTGGAGATAAGAGAATGCTAAATAAGTCATCAAATAACATGACTTTGAGAAATAGATTTGCTCCATTACAGAACAACGACTACAAAGAAACACCTACAAGAAATACATATGCCGGTAAGAAGAAAGCAACATCACCCCTAGAGCTCGAACAATCCACGAAAAAGCAACACATTATAAGTAGTGACTCTGAGTGTGAATCTGAGATTGACATTATTCCTACGGAAACTAGTGCTATAAACTTCACACAACAAAGTATGATACTAGCCCCATCTCCCACAATTACTCTGCCTACGCCCGCGCAGGCAAATACTAACACTTGTGTTGACATTGAATTGGACTTTGACCTCTCTCATTCACAACCTATAGACGTAGGTAATACTAAGGCTTAACGGTGTGTAAGAGGCTATGATCATAATTGTGTGAAGTTATGTACTCTAAATGTATGTGGACTCAAACGAAGAGTTATTTATCCTGACTTTGTTTCTTTTATTAAATCGTATGATATTGTTGGCGTTGTTGAAACAAAACTTGATGAACATGATATTATATGCATTGATGGTTATAAGTTTGTAAATTTTCCTAGGAAACAAAAATACAGCCGAAAATCCGGCGGTATTGGTGTTTTCATTAAGCTGGATCTGTTAGACAATTATGAATTACTTAACAGTCAAACAGACTATGCACTTTGGCTTAAATTTAAAAATTTGAATAACCAGCAAGATTTTGTATTAGGCATTGTTTATGTACCTCCATTACATTCTAGATTTTACAGTAACGACGAATTTGAATTTTTTGAAAACGAGGTTGCCTCTTATTGTAGTATCTATGAGGATTTATATTTGACCGGAGACTTTAACGCACAAACCTCCAATCTTACGGAATATACCGAAAATGATGATTTTTTACAAACTTACTTCGATTTAGATGAAGTAACTGTTAGATTTTTAGATCAAAAGTCAACTATGGAACGCCTGAATATTCCTCTAAAACGTAATTCGCAAGATATTAAGAAAAATAACATAGGTTATAAATTAATAGATATGACTAAAAAATGAACATGGTAATTGTCAATGGCCGTACCCATAACGATAAAATAGGTAAAATGACGTTCAGAGATATATCAGTTTTAGATTATTTAATATGTACATTACCTGCATACAAATTTATCTCAGATTTTGATATCATTGATTTAAATAACTTGTACTCTGATGGCCATTGCTTAATAGAATACAAACTGACCTTTAAACCACTAAGCATACCACAAATAAATACAAACACCAAACTAAAACGAAATACAAGGCTTAAATGGAAAAATGATAAAAGAAATGACTTTCAGAGCAATATTAATGACTCAGAAATAGACCATATTATGCAACAATTAGACAATAACACTATAGACCAACAACGAATGGACGTGATAAATAATTCATTATGTAATATATATCTACAGAACGCTGAAAGCAGTTTCAACTCTCAAAATACTTATCATTTTTCAACAAACATGAACCACAAACCATGGTATGGAATAGAGTGCAAAAGAGCAAAGAAAGCATACAACAAAGCTAAAACCAAATATAAAAAATACCCCTCTGAATATAATAAAAAAGAATACAAAAATAGTTGTAAAAAATATAAAAATACAATGAATAAATACATCAATAAACATAACAAAGCAAATGTAAATGCACTCCGCAGAATGCATTGTAAACATCCAAAGGACTACTGGAATGGAATAAATAGAATAAGTGAGACTACAAACAAAACTCAAAAACAACCATCTCTAGACTCACTATTTGAATATTTGAAACAAGTCAACAATAATGAGACTCACGATCAGAATGATAACAATATAAACGCTAACATTGACATTTCCAACAATGATGAAATACTTAACTCTCAAATTACATTGGCTGAAATTAAAAAATGTATTAGATCATTAAAAAACAATAAAGCAAGCGGTATTGACAATATCTTAAATGAATACATAAAACACTCGGAAGAAAAACTACTCCCATTATACTTTAAATTATTCAATAAAGTCCTGGAAACAGGCATTATTCCATCTAAATGGTCAGAAGGAATCATTATCCCATTATATAAGCATAAAGGAAATCCAACTGAACCGCAACATTGGAGACCAATCACGCTTCTTAGCTGTGTAGGTAAACTTTTTACGTCTATTCTTAACAACAGACTCACCAAATTTCTTGAAGAAAACAATTTATTATCAGAAAATCAGGCCGGCTTTAGAAGAAACTACTCTACCACTGATCATGTATTTACACTAAACTCACTAATTGAAATTCTCAAGTATTACAAGAAAAAAATATTTTGTGCTTTCATTGACTTCTCACAAGCCTTTGACTCTGTTTGGAGAATAGGATTATGGTCTAAAATCTTGAGTCTAAATATCAATGGCAAATTTTTTCGAGTTATAAAAAACCTTTATGCAAATATAAAATCATGTGTCTCCATAAACGCAACAAAATCAGACTTTTTCTCGTGTAACTGCGGTGTTCGCCAAGGCGAAAACTTATCCCCCTTGCTATTCAGTCTATTTCTTAATGATTTACAACTCACATTAGAATCACATGGTAACCACGGAATAAAATTACATGAGTTAGACCAAAATATTAACATACTATTAAAAATCCTTATTTTACTTTACGCTGATGACACGGTATTATTTAGTGATAACCCCGTCGACTTACAACACTGTCTTAACGATTTCACCTCTTATTGTAATACCTGGAAGCTAAATATTAACATAAATAAAACTAAAATTGTAATTTTTGGATCTAGAAATGACTCTATTTATAATTTTACCATTAACGGATCTCCAATTGAAATAGTTAAGATTTATAAATACCTTGGTGTTCTATTCTCCAAAAATGGTAGTTTCCTTACTGCTCGTAAACATCTGGTAACACAAGCTAAGAAAGCTATGAGTTTACTATATAAACGTATATTTAACCTACATTTACCTATGGATCTAATATTAAAACTATTTGATCACACTATTGTCCCTATTCTTTTATATTCTTCGGAAATTTGGGGTTACGAGAACTGTGAGATAATTGAACAAGTACATACTGAATTTCTCCGCAAGATAACACATTTAAGAAAATCAACCCCACATTATATGCTTTATGCTGAACTTGGTCGTTTTCCTCTAAAAATTTTAATACAAACCAGAATGATAAACTTTTGGAACAAACTAATCACGGGAAACAAAAATAAACTATCTTACCAAATATATAATTTTATGCTTAACTTACCTAACTTTAAGTCAAAATGGATAAATTCAATCAAAACGATACTCACTAATATTGGACGACCTGATATATGGCGTAATCAACAAACTTGCAATTTAATTAATATTAAAACAATAGTAAAACAGACTCTCATTGACCAAAATTATCAACATTGGCAATCCCTATTGCAACTTTCAACCAAAGGATTAAATTACTCTATCTATAAACATACAATAAAACTTGAAAATTATCTTAAGTACTTAAATAAAAACGAATGGCAACCTATTTTAAAATTTCGAACCGGTAACCATTTTTTACCATGTGAAAAAGGAAGATGGATGAATGTGCCGAGTAATGAGAGAGTGTGTACCTTTTGTTCTTTAAACGACATTGGTGACGAGTTTCACTATTTACTTAAATGTCCTTTCTTCGAATTATATAGAAAATTATATTTAAAACCATATTTTTATCGTAGACCAAATATACTAAAATTCAATGAACTTTTATCAAATGACTCTTTAAATATTCAACGATCAACCTGTAAATTTATAAAAATAATGTTTGATCATATAAAAAATTAATTTTTCTTTTTATTTATTGAAAATATAATCTCTTTCATAGTCTCTAAGTGTATTAGGTTGTAAGTGTGAATGAGTAAGCGAGGTGTATGTATGTATATGTATCTTGTCTATATGTCATGTGATCTTTATTAATAATTGTAATATGTTGTACTCTTTTGTTCTCATGTACCATGTATCTTGGTGTGAGCAAATAAAGTGTATGTTCTGTTCTGTTCTGTTCATGTTCTGTTCTGTAAACCATACATTATTTCACTTCTCTGTATGAAAAAGGATTGGTGTGGTGTTTTGGAACGCCCAAAGTCATGAACGCTTTTTGAGAATCGAAAGTGATTGAAATATTTAATATGTAAAATATTTGTGGTTTTGTTTTCGGTTTGTGTGTTTTTTCAACGATCCACAACCCTATTGATAATGATATATTGTCAATAGGCACGAATAAAAACGACTCTGTTAACTTAATTGTTCATGAATCTTGAAAATGTTTTTAAATTACATGTATTGCGGGAATTGTACCTGCATATAGGGACGTGATATTTCATGATCAAAAGATGCGGACTCCGGTGCCAGTGGTCAAAATCTGGTTTTTTTTTTGTTTTCCGAATAAACAAATTCACATTTCATAAAAATAAGAAAAAAGAGTAAAAGAACTATTTCTGAAATTAGTTTTAATCAGTTTAAAAGCATGATTCAAACTGTGTCACATTAGTAACTTTTTAATATGAATTTTTATCCTAACATAGTTTCTATTATGTATTATGTTTCGTTCATTTTGGATTTTTTTTTCCAATTTATGAATTAATATTATATCACATGTAGTTAATTATTGTTAACATTCACTGTATTTTAGAAAATAACTTATTAGCTGAATAATAAGTCATTAAAGCTTCCAATGCTAAACAATAGGCAAGTTTACAAGTTTACGTGAAGTAAACACGAAATCCTGCAAATACAGGAAACATATATGTACAATACAAGACTATAGGCGACCGGTGCGGTTCGAAGACAAAACTCTATACATTTTGTAATCTGGAAAAGACGAAAGTCTTTACCACTTTAGGTATCGTGAGAGATTTCTGCGGATTAATTTCAATATACTATCTAAACTAAATTTTGTGTCAATCACTTCCGGTTTTTTGTTACCTCCCTTTGATCCTTCTATAATTCATATGCAGGAACGATAACATACCCTCGTTTTTTCGAACAAAATTTGCACGTTCGGAACGCTTCTGGTTCCGGTATTGCATTGTGGGACGGTGAAGTTTATTCCCCGGATAAATATTTATTTATTTGTGGGACAGAATATTTTTCAACAAAATGGCGGCTCTTGCTCTCGATATAAATCACTTTTAATCAAATAATGCAGTCTAATCTTGTATTTTTTTATTCAAATGTGTGTATTCTTGTTGATGATTCTTGTTTATTACTACCTTGTATAAAGACAGTAATTGTTTCATTCAATAAATTGTGTTTTATTGTATATAATGATTTTGTCTCAGAACCGTCCCGGCGGTCTATGAAACAGACCTTCTGTCAATTTTGTAATATGCTCGTATATATTGTAACTCATGCACCCAAAAAAGGACATAATATTTCAATGCAACAACGTTCTTGAAAACATGTTTTCTTACCTTACTCAGTGAAATAACAAATCATTCATTTATGTTAAAATAGACGAACGCCCCTATGTATTAAATAACACGAACATTCAATAGTTTCTATATTTATTACATGCATTTTATTCAAGAATATTAATTTTCAAGAATTGATTAAATGGCACTTCAGCATGTACGGATAGAATTTCTGTTTAAAAAAATAAAGTTTTCATTTACTACCAATTATTCTTTATTCAGCTTGTACAACACTTTCAAATCCGGCTAATGGTGCGGTGAGTGTACCAGGGTCGCCGGTAACCGGAGACATAGCCACATACACGTGCGATCTTGGTTACCAGTTAATTGGGTCAGCGACCTCCACGTGTGATGTAAATGGATTATGGGACACTTCCGCTCCGACTTGTAGTCTTATTGATTGCGGAAGTCTTACAAATCCAGCTAATGGAGTGGTGGACACAACGTCAGGCACCACGTACAATCAAGTTGCGACTTACTCATGTAATAATGGGTATACTCTGAATGGTGTTACAACAAGAACATGTGGGTCAGGCGGAACCTGGGACTCTACCCCACCCACTTGTGATGCTACAGGTAATTCAAGTATCATTATTATAATGTCTTTATTGAAAGCAAATAGAACACAATTAATGAAAGTTCATTTACGAGTTTTTCTTAGAGGAACTGTATAGAGAAATCAAATTCAACAAAGCATGCGTCTCAAACAAATGATAAAAACAAAGATGGCGTCAAAACTTAAATGTACCACACTGCATAAGATCAGAGGACATTATTGTAAGGAGATTCCTACATCACTTGAGCTTATTTGGAGAAGATATGTTGATATTTATGCTAAAATATAGTTTTATACATAAACTAACTAAAAATATGGCTTTTCGTTGCGTAAAATTAGTTATTACGATTAAAAAAAAATACACGTGCTTTCATGCTAACCAAAACTACATGTTCATTTGAAATCTTCTTAGATAAGCATTAAGTTTGTCAAATATTTATCAAACCTACACAAACCCGTATGAAACTAAAGATCGTTGTCGCACTATAATGTCTTTACATCTATATTAATCACAGGTTGCGGAAATTTGACAGACCCTATCAATGGTATGGTAACCATGCTACAAGCAACCGCTCCTGGAGACGTTGCTGAATACAATTGTAACATTGGCTACGACTTGATAGGTTCCTCCACAACTACTTGTGGCGTAAATGGGTTATGGGACAACCCTGCTCCTTCCTGTAACCTAGTCGATTGTGGGATGCCTGTTGTCCCTAGCAATGGCTTGGTTGATACACCGTCTGGTACTACGTATTCTCAACTAGCCACTTATTCCTGTAACCTTGGTTACGTCCTGAATGGAGCAACAACAACAACTTGTGGTGCTGATGGATTGTGGGATACGCCTGATCCTACTTGTGATATCATTGGTAAAATCCTTATTATTTTTTATGTGACTGTAATATCATGGTGTATCTATCACGTGACAAAATGCTGAAAGTTCCAGTACTAGACAAATATCGGTTGCTGGGCTCTGACCAACAAATCTCCTTCAGTATTAGGTTATGGTGATTAAAAGTCCTATACCATCAATCTTGGAAGGGTAATAGTAATGTTAAGTAAGACGCGGCCGTGGCATAGTGGTTAGCATGTCTGACTTCGAATCCGGAGATCACGGGTTCGAAACCCGGTCGCGGCAGGTCATATCCTATACATGAGTTGTCGGCCTCGTGGTAGGGTAAGCTAGTACTGGTGATAGAAAAGTGTCCAGGAAACCTATAGTAGGAATAGCTGGCCGCCGTATATATCATCTATACATGTATATGTGTTGAATACGACGTTAAACCCCCCCCCCAAAAAAACCCCCAAAAAGTAATGTTAAGTAGGACATTCATTGATAGAAAGTATTGTATCGATATATTGAAAGGCAAGTATCGGTGATATATCGATATATCGAGTCAGACAATGAGTATAACAGAAGCCACTAGAACTCCAGTATATATCATGTACTATAGTATATAATGTCCTCATGATGTTATTCATAATGGTAAAAGTTGTTTCAGACATATTCACATTTTTTTTAATACTTAACAGTAAACATGAAAACTTGGTAATATAAAAAAGTCTATCCAGTTTAAAAGAAGATAAATACAACGAAGTGAAGTTAAATAAAATTTCACCTTCATTTAGTTTATAGCCTTATAAAATGCTAGATTGTATCGATATTCGAAATTTCGAATCGTATCAAGAATCAGCGATACATCGATATCGCGATTTCCGATGACGGTTCTAATGTTCCAGCAGGCATACACACATGCCTCAAGATAGTTTTTGTTTATTCATGGTCTAGTTGTATCTAAAACAATTTAGAAAATTGTATGTGGACCATATATTAAATGGATTTTTGATCTCAAATGAGGCATTTAACATTTCCAAAATCTCATGATTTTGAAATAACAAATACAATTATAGTATTGACAGCGTAACTTTTACTGCAATAAACACTGGACCATGGTCTACATGTATACTATAGACTTTTTACTACTAATGTGTATTAACTCTCCAAAACTAGAGATAATGCATGTTTATTGTAGTTTGTTTCCGAAAAAAAAAAACACCGAAAAATATTAGTACTTTTGGCTAAGCTGTATTTTTGTCTACATTAATTTTCTGTCGGTACTTTAAGATATCCCAATGCATTGAACTTGACGGACTTTAAGTAGTTTGTGGATATTACATGCATTAATTACTTTTACACGAGAGTAATTAAATATTTTATTAATTATTGTTAAAGAGAAAACTTTTTAAAATGTGTGACAAAATTCTACAGCTCAGCAAGCTCTGATAACGATCAACCGCTTGTCAATTATAAATTATTTCCAGCAAAGTTTATGAAATTTTTTTAACCATGAAGCATTAAAATTGTCCGTTCATAAAAACCTATTATTTGCACTAACTTTCAACTGAGTATTTCAAAGCGGCAATACAACCAATCGACGCGTATAGAACTATTTTAACATAAGCAATTAGTTAAGAAGTTTTTGCACATGTGTGGTCCTTGAATTATAAAGTTCTCTTGTCAATAAAATGAACGTTTTGTTCTTTAACTTCAAAGGTAGGCCTATCAATATAGTGCATATGAATATGCACATAACGAGTGCACGGCTTGAATTCATGTTCGGTTTCATAATGTGAAAATGATGGCCTTGAAGGCTTGAGGTCAGGTCAGTAGAGTTATAACTTATTCCATTAATACTTAATGATTATTAAATTTTAGATATTCTTTTCTTTAATTCTAGTACTCAAGTTCAGACTTCTTAAGATCCCATTCACTTTTTAAAATAGACCACAGGGTCTAACATCAAGGTGCCAAACAAGTGTATAAAAGCTAACTGTACTCTTACAAGCAGGCTTCTACAATAATTGTATTCAATAAGAGTTCTTTCTAGCTATGTCTTTTATAAAAAAAATATTGACTAAAATATCTTATTTAGGATTTTTTTATAGTATTACAAACAAGAATGATATAAATACATTACAAGTGAACTTCGAGAAAGGTATGCATAATAAATCCAGAAACGTGTCTTCTTAAAGCCCCATTATCAAAAGTAACACTGTTTTTGGACAGCAATTAAAAGAGACATTTATCTATTTCAAATACTTCCCATGAACAAGGTTCTATATTTAATGCAAATATTGCATAAATATGGTTATGTCATTTGTTGTATTTCAAAGTGTACGTAGATCTAAACTGAAAGTAGAATTTGATTGGCAAACCCAGAGAACTAGAGTTATCTATGTCTCTTTCTGTAAATCATCAAAACTCGTATGATGTTGCAATAACCAAGCAGCGGCTCTCCTTAACATTAACGCCGCTTTAAAGAAACTGTATGAAAATATATTCATTAATAGTAGACTTGAAAGCTGTAGCCTGTTCAATTACCCTAAACGTTCCAAAACGTTCCGTAACGATACATTCGGAACTCCTCGGCCATTCGCTGCGAATAATCTCGGACATATTTAGACGCTTTTTTGAAACTACCGGTGTTGAAGTAAACAAATATACAATCATTTAGGCAATGAGTGGTGTTTCGTTTATTGTCCGTAAATTTTAAAACATCACTCATTGCCTTAACCACCGTATATTTGTTTATCAGATTAGATTATTCGCAGCGAATGGCCGAGAAGTTCCGAATGAATCGTTACGGAACGTTTTGGAACGTTTAGGGTAATTGAACAGGCTACAGGTGTATAGGGGGAATGGTAGCGCAAATGACAGTCTTGAACGGTAATTAATGCATGTAATATCCACTAACTACTATAAGTCCGTCAAGTTCAATGCATTGGGCAATCTTTAAGTACCGACAGAAAATATTTCAATGTAGACACGTTTAGGGTAATTGAACAGGCTACAGTTTGCGACCATAAGGTTATCAAAATATATCATACATTAGAGACACACAAAAAATACGTAGCTATATTATGATAAAAGGGGACATGACTAAGCGAAGCCCATTCCCAGCCTTAATTTTAGTTTCCTTTTAAATTACACGACAAGATTTAATTAAAAATAAAATGTTAAAGACGGACGGACGGACGCGCATACATATATCCGCAGCTACCAGATACATCAGACCCAATAGCTCACATTGAGCACATTGTGCTCAGATAATAAGATTCATTTTTTTACTACATTTAACGCCGTGTCAACACAATTTTAGGACATTTTACGGCGTCCAGCGCATCTAACCTAGCTTTCCTGGACCATTGTCTATAACCAGTACTCACCTACCCTTCCACATGGCTGGAAACTTCTCCATATTATCTAATCAATGGAGACAAATCGACATTATTGTCAAATTTTCATGGAAAGGTATAACCTCCCCGGTAGGGATTCGAACCCACACACCCTCGGGCACGAGATTCCAAATCCAGACACGCTACCCACTGCGCTATCGACCCGGGTTAATAAGATTCAATGAAAAGGTTATAAATCATTAAACTTCAGACAACGTCGTGAAATACTACTAGTGCTACCTTTAAATGTTTACAAGTTTCGTAGATATTTTTCTTGGAGCTGATTGACGCTGTTCTCAAGTCGAAGTAAAACGGGCTTCTGTAAGAAACGTTTGTCCATTAACTGGCCAAAGTGTTGTTCATGACCTTGGTTACATAACGCTTGTTAAACTAAGAAACGTGTTTTGAACTCGTTTCTTTGTCCGTAAATAAGCATTACACTAGCATGTTAACATTTAAAATTAGCATTAGAACAAACTATTTATTGTTAAATATTATTTAATAAATATATTTGTCCATGACCAGATGACCAGACTTTCTAAAGAAGTTCTAAAAATAGTCTTTGTTTTCGACATTGAGTTCAATGACCGCTACTTCGACGTTTTTCTGTTTGTGTACATTGACCATTACTGAACTGGTCAAGATAACTCCCGTGACGGCCAAATACTTTTTTCAATCATAAATGAATGAAAATAAAGTTGCTAATTTTGTATTTGAATAATGCCTGAATAAAATTTCTCGATGCTGATGGGATGAGTAAATTGCATGAAACGCAAATATGACGGCATATCATTGTTTTAACTTGTTAAGCCAGGTATCAGGGTGGGCCCTTGTGAACTAACCTTTTCGAAAGCTTGGTGTAGAAAATTAAAAGAAATGTATTGCCTTTTGCAACCCCTTAATCTATATGCGATATGGTATCAGGGCGGGCCCTTGTGAACTGACCTTTTCGAAAGCTTTGGTGTAGAAATTAAAAAAATGTATTGCCTTTTGCAACCCCTTAATCTATATGCGATATGGTATCAGGGTGGGCCCTTGTGAACTAACCTTTTCGAAAGCTTTGGTGTAGAAATTAAAAAAAATGTATTGCTTTTTGCAACCCCTTAATCTATATGCGATATGGTATCAGGGTGGGCCCTTGTGAACTGACCTTTTCGAAAGCTTAAATTGGTGTAGAAAATTAAAAAAAAATGTATTGCCTTTTACAACCCCTTAATCTATATGCGATATGGTATCAGGGTGGGCCCTTGTGAACTGACCTTTTCGAAAGCTTGGTGTAGAAAATTAAAAAAAAATGTATTGCCTTTTGCAACCCCCTTAATCTATATGCGAGTGTTGACCTAAACTCGGAACAACGATCACTCTAAAGCCTAATAACTTCAAAACGACCTTTGTGTCCTAGATATCAGACAAAGCAGATCATTAAGGAAAGAACAACAAAAAATTTCATTCGTGACCTTATATTATTTGTTATTGAAGATCAAAAGAAAATATTTTAATTCATTTGTCCTTGTTATTTTACAGCTGTTTTATTTGAAACATTGTGACGTATAAGAAAAGAACTTTAGTTTCTAAGCACTGTGAAAGTAAAATTTACTATCTATTCAGTACTTTGGCAAATGGTCTTCATTCTTATAATAAAAAAACTTGCAAAGAATGCAACGCATCGAATCGCCTACTTGTCGAACTCGCGTGCATTAAAGCATTATTTAATATAAATTTTATGGTCAATATTAGTTTGTGTAACTCAGTTATAATTATTTACAACCATTGTTTTTGCTAGTTTGAAAAAAGATCAATAATTAAAGCTCGCTAATCAAATGTTTATGTAAATAAAGGACAAGATTAATTGTAAGAATTCAGCGAGCTTGACTCAAATGAGAGCAGGCATTGATCATGACAAGTCAGACAAATATAAAGAAAAAATGGTACACGTGTTTTGAAATTATTTTTTTGAGGGGGGAGGGAGGGAGCGAGGGAGCGAGTATAACTGGATATTAAAGAGAAACGTTATAAGCTAAAACAACGTATGTCATCAACGATTGAGAAAAAATGATACTGTTAAGTAGGATGGATGTTCGTTTCCGTGTGTTAAGTCTTCCCCAAAAAAGAGAAAAAATACATTGTAGTCCGTCGAACTAAATCCTAAAAGTCTGACAGTCCAAAACATTTGTAAATAATTTGTAAATAAATCAAGATTTTAAATTCTGTTTTACGATCGTGAGATTTCTAAACACATTTTCTCACACGGTATGTTGGTTAAAGAGAAAGAAACTCTATGGTGGCATATTTCTGCCATCAGATAACTACATAACTATAACTAGTTAATTTAGAGGTTAACTAGTTACGGTAACTAGTTAACCTTTTAAAGTAATTAAGTTAAGTGGTTAACTAGTTATCGTAACTAGTCCACCTCTTAATTAACTAGTAAGCTAAGTAGTTAACTAGTTATTGTAACTATTGTAACTAGTTAACCACTTAACTTAATTAACTAAAGATGTTAACTAGTTACGATAACCAGTTAATAGCTTAATTAACTAGTTAGTTAAGTGGTTGACTTGTTAGGGTAACTAGTTAACCACTTAACGTAAGAGGTTAACTAGTTACCGTAACTAGTTAACCTCTTAATTAACAAGTTAGTTATGTGGTTATCTGATGGCAGAAATATGCCACCATAAAACTCAGATTGCATAAGAATTTACATATAAGAAGGGATCTGAGTAATTAATCTGTGTGCAAACATAAATGCATAAGTGCAAAATGCGGGTACAAGCTAATCCTGTACAACAATCTATATCAACAAAAACTAACAGCATTAATCCTTGTTCTATTTTTAGATTGCGGTGCTCCCCCTGGTGGCTCAGTTAATGGTCACAAGACAGTAGGAGGAACTACTTTTTCTCAAGTTACTACATATTTTTGTGATTATGGATATATTATGAATGGTTTAGACACGATAATTTGTCAAGCAGATGGAACATGGAATGACACAGCACCTTTATGTGACCCTGTGGATTGTGGTAATCTTCTTGCACCCACGAATGGAAGCGTCGCTACTTTACAAGGAACTACTTTTGGAAAGATAGCACAATATTCATGCGCTTATGGGTTTGCCGTAGAAGGGGATACTACTCGTATTTGCCAGGGTGACGGCACATGGGGTGGATCTGAACCTAATTGCACAGATATGAGTAAGTACAACTGTATTTCGAGAACCCTGCTGTATGGGCCACGTAGGCGATCGTTTATGTATTGGGAAGGCTTCATTTTTTGTATTTAACTACATTTGTACTTTAGTTGACTTACTTTGTAAAGCATAGCCATATTCTAAATGTTATAAAACATTACTGCGGCCTTTGACCGTCAAATGCTGATATTCTTGTGTTGATACCTTTGACCTTCAAATGTTTTCTTTATTGAAATATTTGCTTATGTCTTTTTTTCAAAATGTTATTCTATGTTTTAGGGTATCTTCATTGCCAATCTATGCTACAACGCCCAGGAATGATAAAGATGGTTCAGAAGTACACAGATATTCCAGAGAAGTTTAGCATTCTAGAAACAACTTCAGCCATAAATAAAATGAAATGTCTACGAAAGTGTACAATGCAGCTGAGTGGTTCGTGCAATCAGCCAAATGCTTGTCTATTAACAAAATTCAACGATACTTCGCGACAGTGTGATTTGTATTATGCGGATCCAAGTGGACAAAATGTCACATGCTCGTCTGCAAGTTCTTGTCATACATTTGAACATTATATATATTTCACATTTTAAAAGAATGAAAACTGACATTAAATACAAATGTATATCTTACGGTTGTATAGTTTTTTCACGCTGACCTGAGTCAAAGAACACGTGTACAATATCAAATTGTTTTTGTTCTCAATGACGTCAGACAGTACCACGCGTACAATTCCAAATTTAGCTTATTCACATTGAGATCAGACAACAAATGCTCTACGATATATAAATGTAGACATAGGCGGATCCAGCGGGGAGGTCAGGGGAAGGGGGTCCGGACCCCCCTAGAATTTGGAAAATGTATCTGTCCATTAGTGTATTTCTTGCCTGTAAGCCATTTTTAAGTAGCATGAAGCATATTTTTTCGGTGCTGAACATCGATTTTTATTATCAATATGTTGCATTTTTTCTGCAAAATGTGTATAATGTGGTTGTGGTCCGAGGTTCGGACCCCCCAGGAAAGTTCGGAACCCCCTATAAAAGTTCGGACCCCCCCCCCTAGAAAAAACCCTGGTTCCGCCCCTGGTAGATAAAATGAAAATCTGTTTAATCAGTCAGACATTATATTTTTGTTCTTCAATGTAAAGTAATTAATAGGATTCCGGTGAATATGAACAAGCTATATGTCTTGAACTTGTCATATCACTCGTTAACAAACAGTACAATTGTACTAGTATTAGGACACGATACATACAGGTAGGTAGATATGGACGATTGTACTCACTCCTAGAATACGACGGGTTTCACCTTGAAATTACTATACAATAATAATATTTTTAAAAAGCAGTTTTGTAAATTAATTATTCATGCAGGTATCACGTGACCTAGGGCAAATATGAACTGACATTCACCCTCGTGTGGTCATAAGTTCAATAGTACCGATATTGTTATATTACTCACAAAGTTCAATTGACTTTACTATGTCTATAAACACAATAAACTTGTACTTAATGTTACAATGCACCTAACTCACCACCAGGTTTCGCCTTGTAAACTCGGTGTTATACACTGCTGAGTGCCTTAGGTACATCCGTCCTGACTGGCTGACTAACTAAAATTGACTATCCTCTTAACTTTGACAGTTGATTCGTTTATATGCATCACCATGGTTACAGATAATCATGTGCTTTGAGTACTCACTAATATATGATGTTATATTACACTATTTCAATGTACTAATATTGTGTATGAAGTATGAAAAGTTAAATTATAAATTATTAGTGTTATATAATCATGTAGACTTTTTTGGTAGTCGCAAGATGGTCTGTTTGTAATGATGATGGTAGCTCATGCTATGTCCACAGGTATTTTCTTACACCAAAGGTAACCTGTATGTGATATTAACTCGAGGGCACCAGAGGGCCAAGCACTAGCTATAGCGATGAACAATGTTAGCCCTAACAGCCACACCAGTCGTACATTGTAATACAGCTTGCCGAAATATAGTGTTGCGGCTGTAAAATCACAGCTTTAAAGTAAGTGAAATAAGAAATAAAGTATTGAATTATAAATATAGCTTGTTGAACACAATTAACGGATCACACAGCGATTGCAGTTCAAAATCTGAAGACATGCGCGATTAAAGAATAAACAATTGAAATTATTTCTATAAAAAGCTTCTAGAATTACAAATCATGCTCAATAGACTCATGCATAAAGACGATACACAATCATTCGTCGATGACAATAAGTATTGTTTGCATTAAAAGTGCTTTCAAATATTGCAAATTTTGCCCAGCTATCATTTTCCGGTAACAAATAACAAAAAAGTATTGAATCCAAGTGCATGGTACCAAAGTAAGTTGGCACTGCATGGTGAAAATTCTAAATGTAAACATGGGAGATTTCTCACCAACCGTTAAAAGCTAGAAATTACGAGTGCTCTAATAGCAATGTAAACTTTAAATATTTGATAACAAACATAGTGAAGGACTACAGTCAACTCTTAGATGTATAGTGTGTATTTTTCGCTTACTGTACAGTGCACTACAAAAGTTGTTGCAGAAATGCAATTTTGAGAAAAACTGATCATGATAACCGCAAATACATTTACCATATTCAAGCTTATTCATGTAACAAACATTAACATGTACAGGTCGTCCACGTAAACATTGCGTATATAAACATAGCCAGTTTCATTACACACCAATATTTAGGGGTGAATTATTTTTACAGTTTTACAGTTTAGTTAGTTTACACTTATTTTCAGACATAATTATCATTATACAAAATTCAAATGTGGGTATACACTAATTAGATACATGTTGAATAACAAATTGGTATGTTTAATTAAGAAAATTGCTGTTTATGCATCAGCTTTTTCGCCTATTTAGTGGGCAAGTCCATTGTTTACAGTACAAAAACACGCATGACCTAGAATACGACCTGTAGTTTGAATCCGATGTTGATAAACTCATTGATACTGTTTTGAATTTTCTCCGAGACGACTGTTTGTTTTTGTCATTGGTAAATGCAATCTCCGTAAACAGATATCCTGTAGTGCATTTTCGTACAGGATCTCTACTATCTCAATGGAGGGTCACGTCGAGATGACCTTTATGTTGACTAATCAATGCGTAGCTTTCATCTAGACGAAACACTATTAATAACATTTTGATTTCGTAATTTCTATTTTTAGACTAAGGTTTGCTAGCTAATTTAACAGCGGTATTATTCACAGTCTGCGATTGGACGACTCATTTCAAATTGCGTGACGTAGACAATGAAAAAAATTACTAATCATAACAATTTCGTCATGAATATTATGCTGAGAAAAGTTCACCCGAACGTGACCCTCGTTCGAAAAAGGCCAGATCTAAATTAGCAAATAGGCGAGCAGAAAATTTTAGATCGGGTTTGAATCAGATTGTGGTAAATGTGAATCTGTTTATTCTAAAAACAGGATTTTGTTAAATGACTTTTGTATTGTACTGTATTTAGTTGTTGGAGTGGGCGTGAATGAGTAGTTATAACATTGCACTGGTAATTACTTTGAATAACCATCTCTGTGTTGGTTTGAAGTGCTCCAAGAAACTACCACGTTGTTTCCTCGAGCAAGAACCCTAATTTGTCCCATTAGATCACTAAGTACTGTAAATACAAAGATATATTTTTATCTTTTCGAGAATGTCATCAATTAAAAAAAAAACAGACTAAAATCAGAACCATTAGGTATTAGTACATGGTACTTCATTATAGCACGACATTAAATCAACAACGAAACATTAATGTAGCGTTCTTGTAAACCACGTGATTTCCCAGAGTACATTAAATTGGGCGATTGACTTCAACCGGAAGTAGAATTGTAATTGAAATTCTCTGATCAATTGAAGCGCTGATGTATTGTTTACCAGTATCCTTATGCAACGTGTACCAATGAAACATGCATTAATGCTTCAGAATTCATTCCGAGACAAATATATTGTAATCCTGATGCCAATGGTTCAATAGCAACGAATGATACAAACATTGTCAGAATAAATATAAATCTAATTATCCTGTGATGCTTTGAGTACAGTCAGGAATTTTATAAAACAGGGATTTGTAACGATAAGTAAATGTAATAGATTTTCGTCAAATTTCACTGTCGTCGCTTTTATTTCGTCCGATACGAAAAACAAATACATGTATAACAAGTTTAAATAAAATATTCACATGAAATTTTGTACCAGTACCATTCAAACTGACATAAATGATAGAAAATGTGTTCCTACATGATTTTGAGGTAAATTACGCTCACTCACTGTTTCACAAAATAATGCATTTTCCCGCCGAAGTCATTTTTAAGTAGCATGAAGCGTTTTTTTCTCGGTGCTTAACATAGATTTAATGGTCATGTAGTTTTATTATAAATATGTTGCATTTTTTCTGCAAAATGTGTATAATGTGGTTGTGGTTCGAGGTTCGGACCCCCCTAGAAAGGTTCGGGACCCCCCCCCCCCCTAGAAAAGTTCGGACCCCCCCTAGAAAAGTTCGGACCCCCCCTAGAAAGGTTCGGACCCCCCTAGAAAGGTTCGGGACCCCCCCCCTAGAAAAGTTCGGACCCCCCTAGAAAAGTTCGGACCCCCCCCCTAGAAAAGTTCGGACCCCCCTAGAAAAGTTCGGACCCCCTAGAAAAAAAATCCTGGATCCGCCCTTGTTTCATAGTCTCGGAAATCTAACTACATGTAAATATTAGTTTATAAACATTTTATTCCAACAAAGGTAATGAATGGTTTATAAGCACAGCCCTCAACTTAAATTTTCTCGAGCACTAGCCGGATAAATTTTGTAATACCATAGAGGGTAACAATATCAAAAAGCCCGACTGTATGAAGAAAGTCTCGGACCTCGGACTAGTGGGTTACAGAAAAGAATGTTTATGACGATATTGCTTTTACTGATTTTATCACAATCGCTTATTTTAATGGACATCTCCTCTTTCTTCTTCAAAAACTGTGCAAAATCCCTCTCTGGAACATTTTCACATAAAGGCAAAAGCTTAATGTGGTGTGGCGTAAACAGTTAGAATCTGGTAAAGAGTTATACAGGAGTGATGCATTTACATCTTCAGGAGTCAATCCCTGCTTGAAGACATCAAGACTGGGAGCTGTTGCTAGATGGTCCAGTAACAAATCAATTTACCGACATAACCATATACCGACCTATCCAGATACCGTCAGGCAGCTGGTTTGACAGTCTTGTAGCAGAGATGAATGAATGACGGTGCCATCTTGGGTTTTGCAGTATAATTATGTATGTAGCTAACGTAACTGCAATGCAAATTTTATTCTCTAACAAATGTTTTATGAACTAGTGCGACTGTGTGAGATACATGCTTTTTATATATCTGTGGCGCTTTCACAAAAAAATCTTACGATAAAAATCATTGTAAGTCAAAGCAAGAAACATTCATAAATTACGGTTATTTTTGGCTAATCAGTTCCAAATATTATTGAATTATGTAGAATATTGTACATACTGTATTGTACAAAACAAGTTTGCTCATTTTCAGCTAGGTATTGTATGTTAGAAGCATTTTTTTCCCTACGGCGAAAACTCCAGGGTACCCATTGTGACAACACGTTGTGGCAACCGACTTATCTCACCGGATCGGTCCGTCTGAAGTTGGGCGTTATTCGTTCAACGAAAGTTATTATCACGATGTACCATTTGCGCGAACACCGTTGCAATATGGCGGGGGATGATGTTTTGATCGATACCGAAAATGTCAAACTAATTTTCGCTAAAAACAGGTCATCAAATCGTGAGATCGATACATTTGATGATCAGAATCGAGTATCTTACTTTGTTGGACAATATGTCCACGTGATTACTCGTTGCAAATTAACAGAAACTGCCCTAAAACGATTTAATTTGAAACGCCCCAATCCATTGGTTCACTCGGCTCAGACTCAGTTTCATCAAAATGCTCCAGCCTCGCCTAACCTTGTAGCTAATATTAAACGTCAGGTGTGTTCATCAGTGGATGTCACATGTTCTGTTAAAGTTGTTGAAAGTGACAAATTGCAAGACCATCCTATTGATGATAATTGTTCTGTGTTGTCAACGTTCAAGTCTGGTGAAGATCTTGGAGCAGATTACGTAAGTACAGTGAACTAGACAGTTCCGGGTCACTTTTTATAATAGTACGAATGATTACTGAATAATGCAATATTTTTATTATATGATAGTTTAGTCATGTACACTAACCTTTTAGCTACTTTTACATAAAATTTCGATGTTGACATTTCTCTACCGGAAGTCATGGTCACGAAACACTTGACAGCGTCATTTCCAACCAAAGCGAAAGTATGTGAACACTTCGTCCATGCGTTCGAAAAAAAAAGCAATTTATATCCTTAAGTTAGATAAAATAAGTACTTATTGCACATCATTTTGCTGGAAATTTATTGGTGATCACGATTAAACTCACGGCTAGCCTTGGAGTCTAGGATATTTCTAGTCAACCCAAGCAGCTAAGCTGAAGTTGTGGAAGTTTTTAGCCAGATATTCTCAACTTCTATACATTGAAAACCTTATGTTAATTTTGGTTATTATACCCCCGCTTCGAAGAAGAGGGGGGTATACTGTTTTACCCTTGTCCGTCCGTCCGTTACTAAATTTCCGTCGCAGTTTTCTCAGCAACTACATCATGCAGCAGCCTAATACTTTGCATATTGCTTCATCCCATAGTCCCATGTGGTGTAAAGCGATTTCATGCTCCTTGCTCATCTACTTCCTGTTTGTCGCATATTTTTAGATTTTGGCGGGGGTATCACTAGTGAGCATTAGCTCACAGATTTTCTTATTATTCCAAAGACAAATATATTTAGTTTACAGATGTGACTTAACAACCATTACCATTACAGGATCTCTACTGTCTCCATGGAAGGGCATGTTGAGATAAACTTTGTGTCGACCAATCAATGCGTAGCTTTCATCTATACGAAAACACTATTAATCACATTTTGATTTCGTAATTTCTATTTTGAGACCAAGGTTTGCATGCTAATTTAACAGCGGTATTATTCACAGTCTGCGATTGAGCGGCTCATTTTAAATTGCGTGACGTAGACGATGTAAACAAGTTACGATGTAAACGAGTTACGTATCATAACAATTTCGTCATGAGTATTATGAGAAAGGGTCACCTGAATGTGACCTTCGTTTGAAAAAGGCCAGATCTAAAATAGCAAGTGGAAAATTTTAGATCGGGTTTTAATCAGATTGAGGGTATAGTTTAATGTATATGAATTCTATTGTCTTTTTTTCTATATTACAGAGTGATGAATTCTATTTATCAGATGACAAAATGTTTTTCAACATTCTGATGTCCGTTAGAATTCCACATGTTTCAACAAACTACAGAAAAGCTGAGATCTGTGTTAATATTAAACCTATGAATAAACTAGCACCTAGATGGCTTAGTAGCCCTTCAAAACCAAGTTCTCCTGATGTTGATGACCTTCTTCTTAAACCTAAGGGGAAAACTGGTAAGTTATTTCTACTGTATTTGAAGATAAGGACTAAAGTAGTCTGCAAAAATGAATCGGTGCATCACAAGAACCTAGAAGGATTGTTGCAGAATATGTTCCTGGTGATATTAAGTAGGGTTTCATAATAAAATAAATCATAATCGATCATCGAAAATAATCAGACAACCCTTTTCGATCAATTATCGATTATATAATTGAAACATTTACTGGAGTTTTCATTCAGGGTTTCGAAAATATATGATAATATGTTTCAATGGACTTAACTTAAGTCTTAAGTGATTTTGTTTCATATAATAGAATATTAAATCATGCATAATAAACCTATAATTAGTGGATTAGTGGTTGATTATGTTGAATGATAAAATCAATTTTCAGACATTTTCAGCACCCTTACAGTATAGAAAAGGGACTATATATTGTCCAATAATGGTGAATTCCATGTCACTGACCAAGAATATCAACATGGATCTCAATGATTTACAATAACAAAGTAGTAGTAAAATGTACCCATCATGTTTTAATTAAGAAGTGTTTTATTCCCATAAAATACTTTTTCTTTAGTAATATCAATTAATTAAAACTAGAATGTATTATTGTCAATAAAAATAAATAACCGACATTAGCGATAATCGATTATTGAACTTCTTAATCGATTGTCTCCCACTTCTAATAAAATGATCGATTATCTATTATAATCGATCATCGTTTAATCCCTAATATTAAGTACTGCCTCCTGCTAGTCTTTGCAATATAACTAATGTTTTCCATGATTTAATAACTGGTTTTATTCTACATGTAAATTAGTTATTCAGTTTATTTTCATACACTGCAGCACAACCTTGTTTCACTCAGAAGTTAAATACGATCTGATATTGACGGAGCTTATAATGACTTTATCAGTATTTGACAAGTCTATATATTTTGTCTTTTGTTATTTCAGTTACTAAGATTGTAAACTTGAAACATCCTCCACAACTTGTAGGATCCCATAGTACCGTTGGTAATGGTGAATTTGTCTTTGTTAAAGGTATAGTATTATAGAGTTCTTACTTCAATCTTTTTAACACCTCTTAACAGTGGATCTTACTTCAATTTTATTAAAACAACTGAACAGCTGGTGTTTTTTTTCACAAAAAAAGATCTGGCTGTTTACGTTAAATGGTCACGTTCATTGGAACTTTCATATGCGTGCAGAGATATCATTCTTAAGAAACTAATAAGTCCAATGTCAACTGAAATTTAAAGTGACTTGAGATACTAGATTAAAACCAATTAAACAGGAAAACTTTATGCTGATAATTCAAGAGTCATAACAATAGCATCTAAGAATATGACTTGGAAAGGATATTAAATGAGACTTTTCTATAAGAGTTACATACATACTTGTGATTTTTCTAGAACTTGGAAAAGCACAGAGAAAAAAAAACCAAATTGGGACAGAAGGCATCAGCAAGGTGCAGGCTTCAATATAACTGTTTCTGCTTCCTGAGCAGAGAATTTGAGTAATCTGTTAGGGGACAAGGGTTAAAAGCCAGGGTGATCAAAGGAACTTGCTATTCTGTCATTGAACTTTATGAAAAAATGTTAAAGAAAGCAGTGGAAATGGCCGTACAAAATACTAAATATTTTTTTCAGTACAAAATATAAGTAGAGATGTAGTTACGATAGAGGAATGTTATGTTCATCCTGATATGTGTCCTAAAACTTTACCTGGTAGTCAAGTTTGTAGCACTTCCATGAAAACTGGGTAAGTGTTAATTCAATATCCTATTCCTTTCTTTTTTTTTACTTAATATTTTCATACAAAAAAGTAAGAAGTAAAGTTTTAAAGTCAGAGTAAAGTATAAATGTAGCCACGGCCGTGGCGTAGTGGTAACATGTCTGACTTCGAATTCGGAGATCACAGGTTCGAAACCCGGTCGCTGCAGGTCATACCCTATACATGAGTTGTCGGCCTCGTGGTAGGGTAAGTTAGTACTGGTGATAAATTAGTGTCCAGGAAACCTATAGTAGGAAGAGCTGGCCGTCGTATATATGACCAATATATGTGTTGAATGCGACGTTAAAAAAAAAAGAAAAGTATAAATAATTTATATTACAGATAGCGTTAGCAATAGGGTTTAGGCCACAAGTTATAACAATCTTAACAAAAGGCTCTCCCCTTATTTCTTACAATTTTACTCCTGTAAGAGTTCCTTAGTTTTTAATCGGGAACAAAATAAAATGTATACATGAGAAATACATGTATATGATTTAAAACTCTAACTTAGTCTGTACCAGGTGTAACTGTGTGTAACAATTTTTAATTTTCCAAACTTGGTCATTTATTGATGAGTATCACATTATTTTGGTTATATAATGGAGGTCAGTCAACCTGCTCGCTGTTCCTGGAAAGGCTAAATCTCTGTATTTAGCTGTTAACCTGTCATTAGGGGCATACTTTTTTCAGCAACTGAAAATGCTTTATATGATTTAGAATCAGAAATAGAAGAGAGAATGAACATTGAAAACTGTAGTTGTTATTGTTTAATTTCAGAGGATTATGTGAAGCTCATAAGAATATGACAAGTATGGTACACAATGATAGCAATCAGTTACCAGTGATATTACATCAAGGAGAATGTCTCTCATTGTGTTATAATATAAATGTTTCCTTATGTGAACAAAGTTATACTAAAGAGGTATATCATTGAGTTTATTTTTATATTTTTACATAATATTTTTTATCAGTACTGGAATTATCAATTGTAAGTTTTGTGCATCTATTTGTCACTCACTAAATACTCAGTCTGTGAAACAGTGTTATGTAAATATTGTGCATTGTCACAACTGGAAGTACAGTGTACAAAAATTGTGCCCTGATGGGTTATTCCCTTTTCTTTGTTTATACTGGGTTGACAACCAGCTCTTCCTACTATAGGTTTCCTGGAAACTTTTCTATCACCAGTACTAACTTACCCTACCACGAGGCCGACAACTCATGTATAGGGTATGACCTGCCGCAACCGGGTTTCCAACCCGCAATCTCTGGATCTGAAGTCAGACATGCTAACCACTACGCCACGGCCGCGGCTTCATGAACTTCTCCATATACTTTATAAATAGAGAAAAATTGATATTATTGTCAAACTTTCATGGAATGGCCCAGGGTAGGTTCTCCTTTTATTATATTTTCTCCATGGATTAAAGTGCAGTGTGCAGGGCATTTGGTCTTCATAATCAAGTTACATATTTTCCAGTGTCTGGTTTTGTATAAATTTATCTTTAATGGATCAGTTATAGTTATGTTCACTTTAACTTATTGTCCACTTCTAGGATGTGTCATTAGTGGCTTCATTAAAATGGATAACATCTAGTTGCCATGGTAACCAAATGAATTTATCTCCAGCTATTACAACATACAGGTATGTTTTGTTTGAAAATTTTAACTTGTAACTCTAAACTTATTCATTATAAATTTATGGTTATAAAAACAGGATATTTTTATCAAAGTGTATAGTGAATTGCACAAAATCTGTAAAGTTATAAGTAGACAATTTCTTGTAAGTGATATATTCTATTTATATCATAAATGTAAAAAATATATAAGTATTTGAATATATATAAACCAAAAAAGAAATAACACATACCTTATATTAGTTAAACATTAAAATGACGCCTTTAATGCATATACATATAGGTAAAATGCCTAATTTGTATAAAGATATGACTAACAAACAGTCTTGTAAACTATGATCATCATGTGATGTTAGGAAAGAAAGTTATGGACAAAGTACATGATTAACTGGGACACCCCTCGTACAATTAACATTTGCATATAGATATATGGGCTATGCAGCATCTATTTTTAAAGCTGTGCGTAGGCACATCCTTATGGCAACCCCCCTATCCCCATTAAGCATTTTTTAAAACAAGTTAAGGTTGCGTGTTCGGATATAGACCCCATTTATATGCTTTTTTATCAGACAACCCGAGATTGAATACAGATAATCTAGATGTTATATTTACAGGTTACATAATGTTAAATTTAGAAGAGGTTTATTTGTTGTGTCGGCTAAATGTGACGATAAAAATATCAGGAAAGGAGAAAGGTGAGTGATGTCAAATATCCAGGTTATTGAAAATATAACATTTGGAACTCCTCGGCCAATCGCTACAAATAACCTCGGACATATTTAGACGTCATTTTGGAAAAACCAGTGTTGAAGTAAACAAATACACGATAGTTTAGGCGTTGACTTAAGTTTTGTTTTTAGTCCTTAAATTTAAAATTACACAGTTCAATGATATTGCTGAACAATATTTGGTTCAATTTAAAGCAAATAAATATGTTTAGACAAAGATATGTGTGTATACTGCAAGAACTATTTTGCGTAACTGTTACGTGCTTTGCCTTGCGTAGGTAGTAAAATCCCAAAAATCCAGGGAAGACCCCCCCACAAATCCTTCCGAGATTATTCATTCATGAAAGGTTGAGGTGTTCCGAATGAAAAATATAACTGTAAAAAGTGAAAGTTAGGTTTAAAGTCTGCTTCCATTTACATATTCAGCCGACTTTACAATTTTGTACAATAACCCCTGATCATTGAAATCACCTTCAGGAAGGTGATTTGTCACAGTAACCATATACACCTTGGTGGAGTGGAACAACAGAAAGTAAATTTTCTTACCCAAGGGGAATAGCAGTGACCCTAGTGAGGTAAATATACATGTGCAGTAAAAATGTATAAACCTTGTTGTTAATTAGGGGTGTAACAATTCAGTAAAGACCGTATTGCAATATACAAAACCCGTATTGCAATTGCAATGTATCGGTTTTTTTAGTAGACATGCGAAGCATGAATTAATGCATGTGCATTGCATTCGTTACACACATATGTATATTTTCAAATGATCTCCCTACCAAAAAATTAAATGACTTGAGTTAAATTGACTATTTGTTCAAAATATGCGTTTTAGTTTTTGAACCTAAGACAGAGGCCATGTTGGGTCTGTATAGGGTTTAAATTAATTGGCTGGATGCCTTCCCAAATGAAAAATGGGTCAATATCAGACATTCCCAAAAGTGATTTGACATTACTGGACATTTGGTCCAGTGATCTTGGAAGAATCACAGGACTGAGTCAGATTTCACTGAACCATGAAAAATGACCAAAATGACTGATTTTTCGGCGTAGCTGTCAAAGCTGGATTTTGATCTACATTTCTGTATAATGACGTCTCTGGGATTTCGGAAATCCGCCGTTCTATTGGATGATTTTATAAGCACTGAGAATGACGTACGGGGGAAACAGAGAAAACCCCCTCTTCGATTGGATGGCCCTGACACGCACGAAAAAATAAAGGCCACACTATTGTAATGCAGTGTTTTACGAAATTTTGCTTCGTTCGTAGATTATTTTTTTTGGGTAGACGTCTATTGCTTTCCAAAGTGTTTTTTTATTTTGTAACAATAAAAAGTTACGTGTCAAACACAATATTTTATGGGTAAAATGAATTACGTCTCCAGATGTGAACCGGTTTCTAGTAAAAAGTCTGACATATTACCCAATAATTATTAAATTAGCCTCACTACGTCCAGTTTCCGGGGTTTACACTTTGAGAGTCACAGCTCCACATATAGACCAGTTCATTGTTGTCTATGATTGTTATTGTTATGATGTCTATAAATAGTAACAAGGAGCTGATAAAGACTACAGGTAACTGTTCGCTGGTTGGCAAGAAATGATAGCGAGTAAATACAATGAAAACACAGTAATTTTAAAATTGCAATTACTAAGTCATTTTTCATCAAACAATTTTGCATTTTATATCACTAGAAAGGTCTTGAAATTCATATTTTGAATATCTAAAAATTATTTGTCAAAAAGAATTGTTTTTTGTTGGCGAGTGTTTTAATGATCTGCCCTATGAAACATTTAATATTCATAGCTCGAAGAGTTATGTTTAATCAATTTAATCGTGCGGTTAAAGTGCTACTAGGGTATCAGTATTTTTTGTGAGCCACAAAATAAGAAATCTAGATGAATCGGTCTAGTAAACGCAGTTGTACCCCTTGTATATAAGTATATTAAAGGTATGTTGGAAAAATCAAAGGGAGGTAACTTGACAATTCCCTGTGGTTATCAGTGTACGGCAATTGCATTGGCTGTCATATTGTTTACGGTAGGCAATCATGTGCCAAGTCTGCGAAACTGGTCTGCAAATGTTGTTGATGAAGTGATGATGCGTGGTCACAACTTGTATGAGCAAATACTAACGGAATCTGGCAATCCATCACCATGTCAAAAAATAGGTTTTAACATTAGTGGTCCTATGTAAATGGCTCTTCTGTGACCTTTGACCTTTTCCTCAGGTGAGCACCCAGGGCCCTTTGGGCCCTCTTGTTTTTAAATCAACGCCGTTTGTCTTTTTTAAAGACATTTCTTGTTCATCTTTATTGACAACTATTTTTATTACTAATTTGAATAATGAGGGGAAGTCAGAACATCATAACTTATCATTACTGTTTTCTAGAGTTGCCACTCAGTTATTATTTTACTTTTAACTGGAGACAAAATATCAAAATTAGTTCATTACTAACTGAGAAATACAATAAAAAAAGCTTAAATATGTCTTCATTTTAATTCTAAAAAATCAAATTTTACCAGACATTGGGACCAGCTACGTCAGACTTTTTACTGGACAGACTGGACTTTTACTGGTCAGGTCCGTCGAACCGGCACTTTAATGAGGTGTAACTTTTGTAATAATATATGTATATATAATATAATAATATATGTATATTCATGAACAATATATACATTGTATTTATTTACAGTTTTACTATAACCTATACAATACATAACAGACTCCAGGATTTCTTATCTGTTAAACTTCATTGGAAACCAACATTACAAGGTTTGATATTTGTTTGAATATTTTTTATTAATAAGTTACTATATTTCAAGTAATTTGGCATTTAACAATCCAGACATTAGCAGACTTTTGAGATATTTTCTCTGAAGATCTTAAGCTGATTTTTTGTACCATTTGCTGATTATTTTTGTGGAGCAAATGAATTTTACTTAAAATTGCTGCTAAAGCAGGTGATTTTTATTTTATTTTTATTTGATTTAACCCCGTGTCAACACAATTTTAGGTCATTTTACGGCATCCAGCGCACCTAACCTAGCTGTCCTGGACTTGTCTATAACCAGTACTCACCTACCCTTCCACAAGGCCAAAAACTTCTCGATTTTATCTAATCAATGGAGGAAAATGGACATTATTGTCAAATTTTCATGGAAGGGTATAACCTCCCCTGGTGGGATTCGAACCCGCACCCCCTCGGGACACGAGATTCCGCAGACCACAGATTACTAGCCTATTTTTTTATTGATAATGAGCAAAATTATTAACTAGCAGGACTTTATTTAATAATTTTCAGTAGCCTGAATCAATCTTCACTTGTACCAGGGCTCTGGCTGGTGAATTAAGAGGATGACTATGTTGATGCTTAAGAAATAACTTACAGTTGTCTATATTTTGTTGTTGAATAAAACATTGACAGCACCCAACACCCAGCAAGGTATTCTCACTCAGTGTTACACACAGCTGAGTGTCCAGGGACAACCTTCCTGTCTGGCTGGTAAAACTAAACTCTCCAACTATCCACCTTGATAGTTGTAATTATGACCCGTCTCAACTTGACCATTGAGAATTGATAAGGGTGGACTATGTGTATTTGGTCAGTGATATGATATTATATCACAAACATTTTTTCGTTTTGTTTTTAATGCAGATGACAGTAGCCCTGAATTGATAAGAAGTCACAGGAAATTAGAGACCTATCTTATCTGTGAAGATCCATGTATACAACTGGGGTAAAACATCATCAAATAAAACCCCTCAAGTGTTGTACTATCTTAGTATTTTATCTACGTATTGTGATTTACTTTCACTTTTATTATTCTAATTGTAGTAAGTCTTGGTTTTATTTCTTATCTTTTGTTTTATTTTTCCAAAACTTTTATATTTTTATCTGAATCCTAGCTTCCCTGTTATTTATTTCTATTATATTAAACCCGATCTAAAATTTTCCGCTCGCTACTCGCTAATTTAGATCTGGCCTTTTTCAAACCAGGTGACCTTTTCTCATCATAATATTAATGACGAAATTGCTATGATACATAACTTGTTAACATCGTCTACGTCACGCAATTTGAAATGACCCGTCCAATCGCAGACTGTGAATAATACCACTGTTAAATTAGCTTGCAAACCTTGGTCTAAAAATAGAAATTACAAAATCACAATGTTATTAATAGTGTTTTGTCTAGATGAAAGCTACGCATCGATTGGTCTACATAAGGGTCATCTCGACGTGACCCTTCATTGAGATAGTTGAGATCCTGTACGACAATGCTCTATAGGATATCTGTTTACGGAGATTGATGAAGACTGTGATTTATTTTGATAAAATTGGAGCCAGTCATCACCTTAATCTTTCTTAAACGCTAGCCTGACTTATTATGCTATATCCTAAAGAACAAATTTATCAATTAGCCTGATGAAGCAATTTTCATTAGTTTAGGCTTCAGGGTAGTGGCTGGACATATTGGTAATGAATTCATAATTGTGAATTAATATAGTGCGTAAATATTGACCCGACCTGAAATTTCACATTTGCATCTAGTAATTATCTACACATACCCCAACGAAAATCAGTACTGCGCCTATTCTACACTTCGACATTGTAGAATTATAGAAGTATGTTTGTGTGTTAAGTTTTAACTCGTGATCCTCACGGTCACGCTTTAATCGAGCATTTATTCTACATTCGTATTCAATGTAATGAATATTCTTGCATAAAGTTCAGGTCGGGGCCAAACTTTACGCACAATACATGTTGCTGTATGTTATACCAGTATTTTTTAGACTGTTTCATGATGATCTTAATTCATTAATATGCTGGCAATCTCCCCTGAAGTATATTTTCGACAAGGAATTTGCACAAATCCAGTTGTTTTCCTGAAGTGAAATGCATTAAATCCAGCTTAAAACAATAATTTCAAGTCAGATGGAGACCAGTGTAAAACATAGAAACATAGGATAGACCAGTTTGGTGTTTATGCTCTTTATTTTCTGTATTCTGTTCCCACTTATTATATTTTCCTTGAACTTTTTGCTGTAAATTTTTGTTTATACTTATTTTTGATTTATTACATTCATTTATTTATTGAATTACTCCGTTTTCTATTTTCTGTAAATTTTGATTTTGTAATGTACATTTATTTGGATATTTTGTGCTTGTTGTTACTTGCAAGTGTTTGATATTGTCATATTTTTTTTATCATTGGCGAAGCTTCCTATAGGCACACAAGGCACGTGCCTACACATTTTTTTTGAAATTCGAAAAAGTTAAAAGGCTAAAAATGCCAAAAATGCAACTGTATGTGCTAGATCTACTGTAGTTGTGTTAGTTACGATGTTCACTGTATGACTAAACTGTTTACATATAACAGGTAAAAATGCTGACAAAATGACCTGAAATACTCTAGAATGCTGCTACTGAGATGTAGAATTAAAAAAATTCCCGGGGGAGCATGTCCTCGGGCTCCCTTAGGTTACCTGTGCCTACACATTTATTTTTGGCAAGCTACGCCCCTGTTTATTGATAATAAATACATGTATGTAGTATTTTCATTTTGCACATGATTATAAAGATTATACTGTATATGATTAAAACAGTGATGATAAATAAACAACAGCATTATTAAACTCAGCTGTGTGATTTTTTTATCTATGTATAAAACAAATTAAAATTTCTGTAGTTGCCAAATTCTCCATTTTTCAAAGATGGGGTGTGTCTTGATTTTTGTGGAATTCTTCTAAAACTACTTCAAAAAGCTTTCATGCTAGAGTTGCCTTATAAATTACTTAACTAAACTGAAATTTAACCTCTCAATTTTCTTTGTAAAGCACAAGCTAATGAAGACTATTTTCACAGTTTTTTTTTTTTAATTTTTAATTTGATATATAATCTAAAAATTCATAATTCAATCATATTTATTACAGGGCATGTCAATATGGTGATATAGTTCAAGCAAAAATATCTTTCTGTGCCATGGCTACTGGATTCTTTGAGGTTTGTTGTAGTATTTTTATCAAATGACAGACAGGAGCCTTGGAGCTCCAGATTAATATATTTTGATAGGATAGTTGCAAGCTCAGTCATAATATGTATATTTTTTAATTTTTGTTAGACTTTTGGCGATTTCCCGCCGAAAGGTTTAAGTTATACCACAAGTCGAAAAATATCCACAATGTCTGACCAACTTAACCTGCGGCGTGGTACATGTGTCTCTGATTTACTATGCTGTAGGCGATAAAAGTAGTTCGGTCAATCAACTGATGCGTCTTTGTTTCAGTGTCAGTGACAGGTATTTATACTTATATTGATAAGCAAGTGAATGGACGGAGTCAAATCTCACTAATACACTATTAAGTAGTAAATTTTGCCAGTTATACGTACAGGAAAGAATAAACACTTCGCCCACATTTTTGCCCTGCTTGGTTGGTACTTGAATCTAATGAGTAAGGAGTAATCATTAGTATGGATTCTTAAGTTTTCAGTGTGCATGAAAGTCTTTCTGTATTTCAATACTTCAATTTTGTTTTGTATATGACTATACCAAGGTCCAGATTGTTGACCTTGGTTATTTAATGATTATTTATATGTAAGATTACAATTTGAACTACCATTATATGTCATGAGGTATTGAACATAGGACTGATTCCTGTGAATAAAATTCTCGACCATTGTCATAATAATAATTAAATACATGTAATATGTTATACATTGTATTTGTAGGTATGTAAACATTTAAAGATTAATCTACGCTATTTAATACCAGGTTCTGACAATACATCATTGTCTAGTCCAACCAGTCTTTGTTCTTCAGTCTCAGGTTAGTTCTCTTTTATGTTTTTTATTGGGTTTATCACTATAGCAACACGTTGTATAGGTCATATCATGGCTGTCGGTCTACCTGATCACCATTCCTGGAAAGGCTAAATCTCTGGATTTAGCTGTTAACTAGTTACTAGGTAAATACTTCAGTCAGTGACTGACAGCTGCCTTTCATGATTTAGAATCAGTGGTAGGAGGGAGAACGGTTGTAGATGTTATTTTTTGACCTAACTCTCCCCAGGAATCGAAACCATGAGCCCTTGATCAGTAAACCTGTGTGCTATAGACTTGGCTAGTCAGACGGGCTGTTAGTTCTCTAAAGTTACATATTCAAAGTCTTTATTTGAAAATTAAATCTTTTTGAATCTAAAAACATTTACTGTCACTAGAAAGTTTGTGTACAAAGATCTATAAAGGAAGATTTTTGTGTTTTGTGATTGTCAGCTGTGATGTGTAAAATTGAATCATCTTAATGCTGGTGGAATATGAATTTAAAAACTTTAATGCAAAAATTTCAAAGGGAAATAATCCAAAATAAAGCCAGATAGAGTTGCGGTTACTTTCTAATTCTGTTCATCACATAGTATATACTCATTGTATGAAGTTTCAATAAGATCTGACAATAAATGGCAGAAATATATGCTAAATTGAAAACTTTAACGCAATTGTAAATGACACCGGACGCCCGTCGGCTCGACTGCCTGTGTTTCTCTAAACTATTAGTCAAATTTTTTCGTTGAAAAATTCAGCTAAAAATCACACAATTTTGCCTAAACCAAGGTTGGTCATTACAGAAGAACTTTACATTAACTTTTGTTATTATATATTTATTTCAGATGATCATATGTTAACAAGTTCCGAGTATCTGTGGAGATCACGCAGTGGGAGTGGTTCATCGTACAATGATACACATGTATATACTACCGAGGATAAAAGATTATCAAATAAGTTGTTTAATATAGGCGAAGATAGAACACCCTCTGAAACTGATCTATTTGTTAAACCAAGGTACATATAATGTATAGACTATAGTCTTTAATAGTAAAGATTATTATGACGTCTGTTGTTTTTTAGGATTATTGATTTGCATGGGTCATTTAACAACGGAGTGAAATATTATGTACTTATTTCTATGATTATGTTTTTTCCATGTGGTTTATTGATTGCATGACAGAAAAGTCAGTTGTTTTTTTTGGCTTTCCAATACTATTTATTATCAATTGATTAGATCAGGTTTTATTTATATGGTATTACATGAATTGTTCTTATTTTCTTTTGTTTTTAAATTTCCATTCTGTAAACTAATGAAAACACAATTGTTGTTGTTAACTTAAGTATGAAATTGAATGAGAAACTTCATGAATGCTTTTTTATTAGCTTGACTATTAAGAGAACAGTAATGACTATTTAACTCAACTAAGGCCACAACAAGTTGATGATATATTCTACAGATTTCTATAAAAAAAAAATGGGGCGAGCGAGCGAAGAAAAAAAATTTAAAAAATCTTAATTCAGTTGCTTTATATAGGGGTTGGACCACATTTTTATGAGCGTGAAAATAAAATTATTTTTTTCTAATAAACCATTAAAATTAAGGTGCGAGCGAATCCATAGAACATATGATCAATTTGTTGTGGCCTAATATGCTGGTGTATACATGGGCAACCTGAATAGCCAAGTGTACAGTCGATGGACTGTTCTTGTTGGATGTTTTATCATGTTATTATAGAAACTGTGTCCTGTTTACTTATAATGTTATTTTATTTATTATTTCAGGTTAGACAAGTCACCAGTTTTACCCAGAAGAGATCCAAAGCTTGGTATCATGTCTGCATCTAAATATGAACAAATGTTACTGAGTCCTGGAAACTTTATCAAAAACAGTTGTCTTATCAAAGTGGGATATTAAGGAAAAAAATACTAAGGAGGTTGTTTGTTTTGTTGTTGTTGTTTTTTAACGTCGTATTCAACACATATATAAGTCAAATATACGACAGCCAGCTCTTCCTACTATAGGTCTCCTGGACACATTTCTATCACCAGTACTAACTTACCCTACCACGAGGCCAACAACTCATGTATAGGGTATGACCTGCCGCGATCAGGCTCGAACCCACAATATCGGGATTCGAAGTCAGACATGCTAACCACTACGCCACGGCCGGGGCTGGAGGTTGTTTGTGGTCAGACATGCTAACCACTACGCCACGGCCGGGGCTGGAGGTTGTTTGTGGTATACTGTAAAGTTTCACTACAAGAACCATCAAAATCAATGGTTTTATTAGCAGAATGTTCTTAATAAATGGAACTTTTTCTTCTTGCATTTTTAGCTTATAAAGCATCAAATATAGCATGAATTTACAATTACCAAGGTGTTCATTATAGTGTTACTAAACTGTACTGTCTTTTCTCATAACAAATTCTGACACAACAGAGTGTGAGAAAGGCAACCAATTTAACTTGGAAGTGGGTGAGAATAATTTGATATATTGGCTTTTCATTGTTTCTATACCAATTATTTGTTGTTAAATGTTGTGAATTTTAAAATAAATGGTAAATCTGTGTATTATTAATTTGTTGTTTATTTTTTGTCCTTAGTATTTAATTTTATAATGGATATCTTTGTCCAAACTATTACATGCATCTAGAATTTCAGTCAATGCCTTAAACCACTAGATTGGGACGAAAGAGAATTGATTCAGGCTAGTCAACGTTCTGATTTAATGTAGTAGGGCCGTTCCATAATTTTGCCTATTACAATAAAACATTAAATTGTTCAAATGTTTATGAAAATTTTAGCCAATAACTAAAATAAACTCCTATGGCAAACATATTTCCTACTTATTGGTGGTGAATTTTGTAGGATTTTTTTTTTACTAGATATAACGCCATGTCAACACAATTTAGGTCATTTTACGGCTTCCAGGGCACCTAACCTAGCTGCAATATATCGCGATATTTTTATCTTAATCTAATAGACTAATAGTGCATACTTGAACCTATTTTGCATTATTTGTGGATGCATTTGACTGGAATTTATTTCAATTTTGGGTTTCCTTTCAATCCATTTTTAGCATAAAGGTCTAGTTTAAAGTATTGACGTATCTACCTGTGACGACTTTGACATTAAGTAGGGGCAGGGGTGGAACTGATAAATATTTTTTAATAAATTGGCATCGAGTTAGATACGAAAATAATGTGTTTTCGTAAAATTTAGTTGAAATGTTTAAATTGTTTCAATAAGTTGTATCAGAAATATATCACTGAACAGGAAATTTTGTTTCCTACATCTTTTGTGCTTATTATTTTATAGATAAATAGCTACAAATCATTCTTAACCCCTATTAAACTAAGTACTAAGCAAATCATGCACACTTCTCAGTATACCTCCATGCATACAGTATACTACAGTAGATGCTTTACTTATTATTGGGCAAATCAGAGGAGGCAATGAGTTAATGCGTGATATGCAATTCACAATTGGCATGCTGACACTATCAGTCTATCAGCATAGTGTCGCAAAGGAACATTCGATTTAAAGTAAGATCTGTAATAATACTTATTTTACTGGACAAAAGTTGAGTCTTAAATGTTTGCAATAGCTTAAATAAAGCTTCCACAATGTATAATTGTGTTGAATCTTCATATTGTCTGTAAAATACAAGCATGGGTGCTGAAAAAGCTTATGTTCTAAACTTCCAATATACCGCAATAAGTATTGCAATACGCTGATTGGTATCGCAATATATTGCAATACGATATTTCCGGCGATACCTATCCCTAATGTCATCCCAACGTCACGAATCGACAACGCTAGGTCATTGAAACATTGGATTTCCGTCAACCCGACGTCTGAAACACGATATCGTCCCAACGTCACGAATCAATTTCCATTTGTTATATTTGTAGATCTAATTGTATAATATTGTACTATGTTTTGTTTTATGTATTGTAATTAATTGATCAGCTAAAAAGAAAATCAGAATTTATTAATTACTTGAAGTTAGACTAGTTTTACAATGATCCACAATCTCCGTAAACAGATATCCTGTAGAGCATTGTCGTACAGGATCTCTACTGTCTCTGTGGAAGGTCACGCCGAGATGAACTTTGTGTGTCGACCAATCAATGCGTAGGTTTCATCTAGACGAAAACACTATTAATCACATTTTGAATTCGTAATTTCTATTTTTAGACCAAGGTTTGCAAGCTAATTTAACAGCGGTATTATTCACAGTCTGCGATTGGGCGGCTCATTTCAAATTGCGTGACGTAGACGATGTAAACAAGTTAAGTAACATAACAATTTCGTCATGAATATTATGAGAAAAGGTCATCTGAACGTGACCATCGTTTGAAAAAAGCCAGATCTAAATTAGCAAGTAGAAAATTTTTGATCGGGTTTAAATCAGATTGACTGATCCGACCATTGATCTTTTCTGAAATCTATTAAAATCAAACGCACTAATGATTTATACATTTTTTTATTTGGTAAATTATATATATGTAATATTTTAATAGTAATAATGTCAATTCTTGGCAAAAAAGGTGGAAACATATCGGGCACAGCAACATCAGCGTACTGCCAAGTTACCATGGTAAAAACAAAAATGTCAGATGATGCCACAATCAAATGGTACCAGCTCACATTGACATGTATCAGTATTTAGTAAGTTGAGTTCACAGAGTTCCATATACCACTAGATTGTATTTTTCTATCTAATATATGATTACTTTTAGTACATCTAGATCTCACAGGTCTAGTACTTTCCTGATTCACCGAGACTAGTGGGAAAATATCATCTAATTTAGATAGTAACTCATTATTACTTTTGTTTAGTTCTTCTTTACTAGTATTAATTTCTCCAGACTTTGCAAGTCTTTTATGTATATTTTGAATTCTATGTAGCTTTTTATTTGGCGTGTTTAATTCTAATAATGGAAACTTTTTAGATCTCGCATCAATGCAGTCTTGTTTGATACTAAATGATCTTTTGCCCTTTAGTTTCTTGTATTTGTCACTAAAGTTCTTTTTAGATGAACACTTAGGGTGTTTTTTCTTGGACTCGAGCTCATCACAGTTTGGTCCAACTTTACACAATGAGGAGCTTGAATTGGCGTTATCTAAATCGAATATTGAAGTCTTACTACAAGCAGCTATTTTAGTTTCACAGATATTACTATCACTACGGTTGATAACCACATTGTTCTCAGATATTTTATGAGGTTTTCTTTCACTAACTTGTAGATCATTCGCAATAGGTACTTTCATTTTTCTATAATTTTGATCATTAATAGTTAGTACTTCACACACAGAAGTAGGCGATATATCAAGTTTTCTGTAACTGCGGTCACTAGTAACTTCTTCCACATTAGTAGGTAGGGGTGACATACTATATTTTCTAAAAATATTTTCATTAGCAGCATGTGGCGCACATACTGGAGGAAATACACTTGGTATATTAATGAGTTGAGAGTTGACTGGAAACATGATTTGTTCCACACAACCATTAGGTGACAATCTATCAAGTCGTCTGTAAATATTTTCACTCATCATTTGATCCTTATACAAAGGAGGGGATAGTACACTGTGTCTTTTAACAAACCCAGGTTCTTCAAGTGGTAATGAGGTTCTTCTATTTCTACACTGTAAATGTATGTTTACTTCATCCTCACATTGAGGTTCACTGTTGCTTATACATGTATTAATATCATCAGTTGTAGGCAGCTGTGATCCGTCAGTTGAAGACAATTCTGTCATGGCCACTTCATGATTCACTTCTATAGGTAAACTTTCCTGTCTAAAAAGTAAAATCGTGGGTAAGTAAACATCAGGAACAGCAACAAATACAGACCTATCACTAGGGCTGTCACGATTAACCGGTATACTCGTATATTGCAATACGCAGCTGCAGCAATACATACCGCGGTACGATTTTAATGTACCGGTATTTGGCGATATATTCTATTTCATTATAAAATTCTTCCCTTTGCAAAAACAGTCGTGAAATGTCAGTTTTTCCATTGTTCATTCCATCTAACCTGAAGTTGCAAGAATTTAACTGATTAGGGCGCATCTCAGTCCTAAATGACGTAAATACTTAAAGAGGCTAGATTCTATCAGTAATTGCATATAAGATTTGCAATTTTTACAGTAGAGGAACAACAAATCTAAAAGCCCACAATATATCGTGGTACGTACCACGATACAATGACGGCGTATTGCAATATATCGTAGTACGCTTCTGGCGTAACTTGACAGCCCTACCTATCACACAGCTAAGAAGCAAAGGAGACTTTAACAATTTAAAACCTTTGTTATAAAAGGGGAGACTATACAAATCATTGCTAACAAATAAAGTCATATGGTAGCAAATCTCATCACCTGTAAGCAGGATCTCAAATTAACACTTGCCCACGACAATCAAAATTTTGACAATTAAAGATTTTGAAATAAGGTAAGAAGTTCATACAAACAAGATACAGACTTCTGTTAAGATTTTCTCACACATTAAAATGAGTTGTAATAAAATAATAAATACATTATTTTGAATAATACAGAGGAGGTTGTGCATTGTTTGTTTTTTCTCAACTGTCAAAACATGAAAAATTTCACAGTGAATGTGTTTGTTGCATGTGTCTCAATACATTCATGAGTTTCTGAAAGTGTGTATTATGATCAAGTATAGCTTCTTATGCTGTATGTGTATGTTTTAGTCAAGATATTTTTAGTAACAGTTAGGCTGCCAGTACAAAAACAATGCATTCAGTCACCGTTAAATTATTCAAGCTATGACAGTTGAGAAGAAACAGACTATACAAACAAATAGTTAAACACTCTACACCATCCACCCCCTAGAGATTTATATTCTGAATCAAAATTTTTATAAGAAGTAATATTTTATACCTTGTAGACATTTCTCCACTTCTTCTGTATGATGGCTTTAAATCTGCAAAATAATATAAACAATTATTTAAAAGGTGTCCAAAATATGCTTCAACTGAAATAATGGATTATAATTTTTTTATTGGAGTCCCTATGAGGCTATGAATTGGGATAACTGCAATTTAACAGTAGAAGTAAAATCAGCATACACATTCACAAAGAAGCAAGATTTTGTACGCCATTGATGTAAGTATTGCAACATAATAAAACAAATCTTTATATGATCCGTATTCATGAAATAGTTATAAAAAATAGTTTCAATAGCGAGAAAAATACATTTTTTGTAAATAAGACATATTTCAGCTGAATTCATACACATGTTTAATTTATTATATAAAAGGAAAAAGAAAAAAAGGTGTCTGAATTTTTGTAGGACATCTTTGCATGCAATTTGTATTTTATGAAATACCCTTACACATTTTGACACCCAGTCATCATCAAATTAGTTAGTTGTATATATTGATTTTGACAAGGTGGGCATGATAACAAGTATAATTATATATAACTAGATATGTAATGATATTCACAACAATAACATGTTCGATCATATTATATTTATTTATCCATCCAGCGTTTCGGCTCTGTGCCTTTTCAAGGTAAATAAATAGTAAACAAATCAACGGACGTGACGTTGTAATTACACAACCACCCATGTTAGCGGAAAAAACGAGCTATTACAAACAATTCCAATATATACACAAATCATCAAAAACATAGAAACAACACAATAGATATCGGATTATTAAATACGAATATTCCCTATAGGGTTTAATTATAAAAAATGATAATAGGAAAAAACGAATATCTATGTGCCATAAATCTAGAATTTAAGTGTGGATTTATATTTTATGCATTATTTAATTGAGTACAACAACTTTGTATTCATTCCTTCCAGGCCTTTTTTCCCTTATATAACAGGGGCCGTTTACAGGCGCCTTCCCCTCATGAAATTTCTTTAAAATCATGCAGTTTTCCCCAAATTTGGAGTTTAACTTGGATTATTTGTTCCCCTTTATATGAAATTGCGATAAAATTTCCCCAAGTGTTCTATATAATATAAGGCCCCAGGCCCCTTCCCCAAACATCGAAAAAAAGCCCTGCCTTCTGGAAAATGAGTTTTTAGTTTGTGAATCCAAGAAGTTTCTTTACACATGCGATCTAAAGTATTGTAAACCACATCTATTGGCATGAATGAAAAGTCGTTTGAATTTTTTTTTTTTATATAACTAGATAGTAACACAAGTAGACAAAATATAATATAATCCTACTTTATTTGGAAATTAACACACGGTTCATTTTACATAGAAGTTCTATACAATCATTACAAATAAAATCTCTTGACTAAATACACTTTATAATGCTATCACACTAGAATCTTACCACAACTTAATCTCTTATATTGTTCATGGTTTTCTTTATCATCTGGTATTTTCCCAGACATGACATTTAAATTGTCTCTCGTTGAGTTATTTCCATGCATGTTTTGTATTAGCTCATTTTGCGTACCTCTTGCAACATAGGGAATATGTGCATGATTGATATGTTCATTTCTAGTCAATGAGATATGTTGACCTAATACATAACTCTCTGCATCATTGTAAATAGGTGATACAAAATTACTTTGTACAGACTCATTCAATGTAAAACCTTGAGGATAACTGTACATGTCATGTGTAAAATGTCTAGTGTATTGGTATGATGTGTCACATTGATCTACATGTTGATCTTCAGTTACAATACTTCCTCTGGTTTTTCTAGAATGTCTGATGGATGGTTTTAGATCATTGCTTGCATCCATACATGAAGAAGAATCCTTTCTTTTTTCAACAACCACACTCATTATCATAAAGAGTTGAGAGCACTTCAGCTTCTAAAGTAATCTGAAATAAAAAAAAATATTTCTCATAAAAAGGCATTAATTTTTTTAAGTAAGTTTTTTGGGGTGTTTCGACAGACCCCTTGTCTAACCAAGAAAAAAGTCCATGCACATACTGATTTTTTTTAAACAAAACCAAAATTCAATAAAAGTACAAACGGTATCATATTTTAGTCCATCAATAAAATTTGCATAAAATAAAACTTCTACAGTTTTGTGTGAGACTGAGAAGTACGAAAAGTTTTGGGACGAAACGAAGAAATCATGATAAAATTGACCTTTGGCATTTACTTACGATTTCCATACTTCAGATATATTCTCTTAAATACCAATCTTTACCTTGCCCCCGAACTTCTTTGAATTGACCCTAATCTGTAATATAAAGGGCAAAAAGGTAAATATGTTCGGGATGCGTTTTTTCGTAAACAGTTTATCCAAGTTGACTGGTAAAGAGTTGGTGTATAACAGCATGAGAGGTTGTATTATAATTTTTCGCAGGGAAATATAACTTAAATTATAAAATGAAGGGTTTAAACCCGGAAATGTTTATTGTCAAAAAAAAAATTTATCCTCAAAAATAGAACTATTTAATGTCCTTTGGCTTAGTGAACACCCACAAGAAATCAATACGCCACATCAAAAGGTTACGGTTTAGCGCTACAAAGTACGCTTCTATATTAATCACCTTTTGAGAATTATTGTTCCTTTTTTTACTGGAATCGATTAAAAAGCCCCTAAAAAGCTTTGGAATCTTACGATCAGATGTTGTTTTGTTCAGTGAGAACTTACTTTATTCATGTACTAATACATTTACGAATTTTACCAAAATATTAGATTTTATACAGGCTTAAAATTTTTAATGCCGTCGTAGGCCTATCTTATGCAATTTTTGTTCACGTTTGTAAAGATATTTTGTCCACAAAATAACTTTATACGTTTTTTTTTAATCTCTATAGATTTTACCTTATATGGCTCGTTCTTTTGGAATTCTGTAAAAATTGTAGGCCCTAAAGTAGGCATATTTCTTACACTTCGTCATTAAGGGTTCTAATTCCTGATTTTCATGTACAGACTTATTTTTTTGGTACCTGTCTTCCATACAACTCATTTAAGGTCCATAAAGACATTAAACTCAAAAGGCCTACAGTTTTTTGTCAACTGGAAACACTTAATGCATGAACACAAACTCTTTGCAGATTTAACCTTAGTGTGTACGTTTTTTGCAATTTCAGTTGGAATTTATAAAGAGTTTTTTATACATATTCATAAGGTTTCTAAGCATATTGTTTTAGAACCCATGTCCCAAACACATAATTTAAGGCCCAGAAAGACATTAAACTCAAGGATCTAAAGTTTTTTTTGTCCACTGAAAAGACATGAACGCAAACTCTTTACAGATTTAACCTAAGAGTGTTCGTTTTTTTGTAATTTCAGTTGAAATTTATAAAGAGTTTTTTTAAAATCTTTATGAGGTTTCTAAGTAAAATTCTTAAAGTACCCGTGAAGCCCAGTGAAAAACACTTTAAATATGAACACAAACTCTTTGTAAATTTTAACGTCGTTTTTTGCAAATTCAGTTGAAATTCGTAAATAGTTTTTTTATACATTTGCATTAGGTTTCCAAGCACAATTTGTTAGTACCCGTGTCCCAAACACATAATTCAAGGCACAGAAAGGCTAATCTCAAGGATCTAAAGTTTTTGTCCACTGAAAAGACATGAACAAAAACTCTTTACATTTCTAACCTTAAATCGGTACTTTTTTACTATTCCAGTGTAAATTTACAAAGAGTTTTTTAAACATCTTCATGATGTTCCTAAGTACAATGTTTTAAGTAGTCGTGTCCCAAACACATCATTTTAGGTCATGAAAGACATTAAAGTAAAAAGATTAATAGTTTTTTGCCCACTGAAAAACTCTTTATACATGAATAAGAACTCTTTGTAGATTTTACCTTTAAGCGGTATTTTTTTGCATTTTAAGTTGAAATTCGCAAAGAGTTTTTTAATACATCCTCATAAGTTTCTAAGCACATTTTTTGTACCCATGTCCCAAATACATAATTTAGGACCATGAAAGACATTAAACTCAAGGATCTAAAGTTTTGGTCCACTGGAAAGACATGAAAAAAAACTCTTTACATTTTTAACCTTAAGTCGGCACTTTTTTACCATTCCAGGGTAAATTTACAAAGAGTTTTTTTAAACATCTTCTTGATGTTTCTAAGTACAATTTTAAGTAGCCGTGTCCCAAACACACCATTTTAGGTCCAGAAAGACATTAAACTCGAAAGAATTAAAGTTTTTGCCCACTGAAAAACACTTTTAAATAAAATACATTAATAAAAACTCTTTGTAGATTTTACCTTAAAGCGGTCGTTTTTTGAAATTTCCGTTGAAATTTGTAAAGAGTTTTTTATACATCTTCATTAGGTTTCAAAGTTCAGATTTTTATGAACAAACCATTTCTAGTGCCCGTGTTCCATACATTTAACTAAAAAAATGTCCACTAAAAACTTTATACACAAACAAGAACTCTTTAAGATTTAACCTTGAAAGGGGTTGCAATTTTTTGTTTAATTTTGAATTGGATTTATGCACACATCTAGTTTGGTTTCTGATTATATAAAGATATTCATCTGGAATTTTTTTCTTTTAGTACCTGGGTTCCATAATTATGCCATTCGAAAACTCTTTACCGATTTTACTAGAAATATTGCAGATTTGCAGTTTTCCGTTCAAGTTTGCAAAGAGATTTTTGTATACACTTTATTCAAGCTCATTATTCTAATATTTATCGTTTATTTAGAACCTGGGTCCCATAATTATTCATTTTTTGCCAAACGAAAACTCTTTACCAATTTTACTAAAATATTGCAGATTTGCAATTTTCCGTTCAAGTTTGTAAAGAGTTTCTGTATACACTGCATTCGGGGTCTTTATTCTGAGTTTTATACTTAAAACTTTATTCAATACCTGTGTACCATTCATATCAATTTTTTTCGACCCAGAAAGACTTAAAACTCCAACGATTGAAAATATTTTGTTAGATATTAATTTTTAAGCAGTCCTTTCAAACACAATGTTTGTACGATTTTGTATCGAGCTTTTGCATGCGTTTCAACTTTGCTCATGAAACAAAACAGATTTTGATTTACTTGTTGGGTCCTCTGAGTCCCTTGATATTAGTAGACCACATAAATAGGGGCTCGCCGCAGCTTTAACTGAATATGACCACCCGAATACACGTTTTATCATTTTGCTATGTCTGTCTATATCATGTAGAGTTCATGTATGTTTGTTAAAAAATAGACAGATTGTAGGCGGAGCTTAATGACGGACTACTTGCATTTTGAAAACTCTTTACCAGTCGACTTGGACAAACTGTTTACGAAAAAACGCATCCCAATATGTTCACTCGCAAATTCACCGGAAGTCGGTGCATTTGGTCTGCTTCTAAATTTGAAAATCAGAATAATCTCCCTTTTCATAGACAATGCACAAACTTGGAACCAGGGTATTCAGTAAACACGACATAAATCTTTATTTGTGTCCCTATCAATAGATTAGATTATGGAAATTAATCATGTTTTATTTTCATTTAAAGAACCATTAAAAAAAAAGTTATCTATGTCTCTGATTCACTGCAACACAAAAACAGTCTCAATAGTGTTACAAGATAATGTATGCTCAGTAGTCTATTAATCATTTCAGCCAAGGTTTTAATTATTCTATTATGTCATTTAAAAAAAGTCAACATTCAGGGTAAATACTAGAGATGGGTACGAAACGCACAGAGTACGAATTGGCACTTTGATTTTATTTTGCTATTTAAGTCGATTAAAATGCCTTAATTTTTGAAGTATCAATAATACAAGATATAGTCAAATAAAACGATCACGTGGTCACAAATCAACTAAGCCCAAACCAAAGCGTGAAAAATCGTCAACATGTACTCCTGACCTAGTTTGAAATTGTCGCACCTGCGGCTGCACGTGCTTATCCAATTAGGCCTTTTAAAACATTACGCAGTGCGTCTATTAAAGAATGTAACATTAATTAACTGACCAACGCTTGTTCAGTAATGTTCTTTTCATTCAAAGTTTCACATTATAATCGTATTTCCTAAAACGTCTCAATCAAAATGCAGACGAAACAATGTCCGTCATCAGAAATTTGGTCAAAGGGAAATAACTGCGTTTGGAATGTTGAGTAAACCATCAGGAACAAAACTAAAGTATTCCGAAACCACACACTTCCGATTTTAACGCAATGTTTCGGACATTTTATTCGGGTTACCTCTCTACTTCCGCTTACATTTGAATGTCCAGGATATTGGCGAGAGTGTTTTCGGAGTATCTTTGACTTTTCCCTTATTAACTTAAAAAAAGGAATAACGCAGTTATTTCCCTTTGACCAATAACTGAAAAAATGGGCGGAGTAAAATTCTCAGGCGCATGCGTATGTTTAATATCAAATGGGAGGAGCCAAGTTTCTTATTAAACTCGAAATGGTTGATATTTTAGATAAGGTTTACTAAATAAGTTATTCCCCTTTAAAACAATTAATTTGCAATTAAAAAATTATCTTTTAGGCCATAATTGTCTGTTTTAGCCAATGCAGAGCTTGAACTAACTTGTTGGGTCAGTCGACTTCGATCGTTTTATACTGCTGAAGATACCTTTGATACAGTTTAGATGCCTCTTTTAAGCCCAAGTCGTGGTGATTGCCATTTTTTCATGCAGACGATGCTTTCATATTTATTTGATCATTTTCAAAGTTTTCTTTACAAGGTCATTGACTCAATTCCATAATTGTTTAAGGTCTGACAAATGCTAAGAGAATGATTTCAATACATTTCCAAAGTTGTCAAGGATCTGATGTCATCAAATGTGAGATTTTGAACGGTGGGGGGGGGGGGGGGGGGGAAAGAGGGGCTAAAAACCATACCATACAAATGTCTCATTTCAGTAATGCCATTTTAACAACCCTCTTTCCTTTAATCTACATTCTTTTGAAAATGTTACACTTGTGATCAAATATAAGTTTTCATAACTTACAAATATTTCTATTTTGGGTAGAGGGGGGAAATGTGCGTGCATGGGGAATGGGATGGTTAACCTATTTTAACAATCTGATTTTTCAAGTTAGAAAATTTAGTCTGGGTTCAAGTCCCAGTGAGAAGTTTACTCTTTAGTGTTGACCTGTCTGTGATAGATATATTTTATAAACAAAAATATTAAGGACCAAAATTCAACTAAACATTGTATAGTAAAAATAATTTAATATGGCACTTGTACTCCCTTGCCTTCAAGCTAGCTTTTATTGCGATGTTGTAGAGTGTCCACCTAAAACATGAGTTGAATTTCATTTTGGACAATGGAATTTCGTGTTACAGTTAGAGACTTTAGTCAGTTATCTTTCCCTGATAAATTCTGAAGCAATCCAATTGGTAAGTAGGTCCTAACAATTGGAATCCTTGGATGTTATCATTGAAGTCCTATGTAAGGATAACAAAATATTTCATCTAATATCTTTCTTGTTAATGAAGATATCTTAAGAAGTGATGAAATTTAGATATTTCTTTACCCTAAAAATACTTAGCTTGAATTTCAAACAAATCAAATGATTTACAAAAAAGTTATTTAAGAGTAATTTAAGCAAATTGACATTGAAAAGTTAGGGTAAAATCCGAGTAATCCAACTAATTGGACCTACCTATTTGAAGAGTATACAAGGGGAAATAACTGACTAAGGTCCCTTATTGGAATCCTCAGATTTTATCATTGAAGTCCTATGTAAGACAAACAAAATATTTCAACTAATATCTTTCTTGCTAATGAAGATATTTTAAGAAGTGATGAAATTTAGATGGCTCTTTACCCAATTGTTTAAGTTTATGACACTACATTAATGAATATTAAAACTGTACAATAATACATAATATAAATATACAAGTTCAAGAATTCAGTATATATCTGTTCTCTCAAGGATTTGAGACCCTAACCCCATCACGGCCAAGCTCGATCTCATCATAAAATGTGGCAACTGCTTCCACAGGAAAATAAACAAACACAAAATACATTTAAAACATTTTTAATTTCCAATGCAAAATTCATACATAGCAACATTTCTTCAAAATACATAATAAAATGAATACAGTGTTATCATTAAATACATAAATACATACACTCATGTAAAATGTACAAATTCTAGAAGAAATAAGAAGATAAAGTCACAGATATAATAAATTAGCCGACAAGTACCAGCTTTTCTACTGGTTGCCAATTTGTAAAAGTAAAGACCTTAGGTAGCATACTCGATAAATACAGAGAAACAGTGTTGTTTATAGAGTATTTCCGGATAAATTGTCTACGTTATCAATCCAATTGGAAGAGCACCTGACTTACATCCTAGTACAATGATTTTGACCGATACTGGGCACTTCTGTCAACCATACAAAATCATATACATCAACAAAGGCACAGCCAGCACAGTCTCAAGCCATCAAAGACACTATCTTCAATGGTTGGGGACAGTATTGATAGCCTTTGTAATGAAAATGAGTATTCAGCGAATTAACTTCCTAAAGAATATGTCCTTATTATATATATGTTAATATTAACAACCTGAGTTAATGCACACAATCAGTCTGACCAATGATTGAAGACTTTTTTACACCAAGAGGAAAAATATTATTAAATAACAGAGTTCCTTATAACATTCTCTTATAAAAAGTAACTTTAGTTGATCATAAAATTTACATATTGTAGATTAAAATAACAATACATAAGCATCAATAAACATAATTATGTAATTAAAAATTCATCTAGGTCATTCAAATACAAGCTTGCAAAATTTTCAATATATATTTCTTAGAATAACAAGAAAAGTTTGTAATGGCATCAATGACATCCTGTACGTGATACATATATTAATACATATTTTATAATACAATATATGCAATAGTCTGATTTTACAAATAATGAAAGCCTGTTCATTAAACTTATATTCGAAGATTATGGCAGAAGTCAGTTCTTCAAACACTATTTCTGCATTCAAAAATGATTTGATGTACACAACATAAAAAATTTCTGTTTTCTTTAAATTAAAACATGAAAAAACACAATAATTGCTGAAAAAAAGATTTTATTATTTCCTGATTTTCTGGTAACAATGTAACAACAATATAATAAAACAATAAGAATTTTCAAACACACCTTTCACACACACCAATGCATTTAAAAACCCTAATTTTTTCTCTTTAAAGCAGCTGAGTTGATAAAATGAAAGTTTGGAGATGTGGTTGATGACAAGGGAACATACATATTTTAAAATTTGAAAATATAACCTTAACAAATTTAAAGTAAAAAAAAATATAAAAAAAATAAAGAAAATTTTATGTTCATGGGAGACAATTTTGAAAAAAAAATGTATTTGGAGTTATGAACCTTGTCACATAAGATATGGTCGATAATAAGGAACATATATTTAAGTTTGAAGTTGATACCTCAAGAAATAATAAAAGTTACGGTAAAAAATCTTCTGCTGCACAAAAACTTTAATCAGAAATATGGAAGCCGACGCTAGGGCGAGTAGGAGAGCTCTCCATTTACTTCGTAAATTCAAGCTAAAAATTGTATTTCTGGGTTTAAAACTTTTCATAATTCATGTATGTTAACTCATAGCTGAAATTTATAGTTAATAAAACAAGTTGAAAAATCTCCATGCCAAAGGTGTGTTTACAGTAAAATTCATACAGTTTAACTAATTCATGAAATAACTCAATGTACAATTCATATGCAATAAAAAATAAGAAATAAGTCATAATAAATACAGATGACAAATCAATATTGAACACTGTCACACAGTTATACCTTAATGTTGCTAACACTCGAGCAAATCTTGCCCCTCTCTCTTCCTCTCATACATCAAACTCATTTCCCTCGGACAGCTTTACCGGACTTGTAGATGGTTTAAGCTTAACATCTATGAGAAAGTAACTTTCTTAGCCAAAAAAAAGCAGTTTCCACAGCTCAATTATTCCCAAGTTCGGACACATGAAATTTCACTGTGCCACAAAAAATATAACAGTATTATAAAAATGTAGCAGAGGGAACTAAAATGACTCTTTCTAACATCCTTGTACAAAAATCCATTATAACAGAAATGTTTGTTCCCCAGACGGCATATTTACAATTTTACTATTAAACTAAATCGGTGCAAAATTAAACAATTCTAAAACGTAATTACTACAGTGACTGTGCTATTTTACATTAATTTGAAATTGGTCCAAAACTTAGATTTGATTGACTAGTTTCAATTAAAGAATATTGTAATAATAGCTTCATTCATAACTAACTTACAAGTACACCAGACACAATCAGACCATATATAATATAAATATGTACTTAAGTAAAAGGATATTTAAGTCGTTTCATTAAAGCCGAGATTGTCTAGACCTATACTTACCTGATATAAATAATTTATGTATAAAATTCATGCAATTTTTGTCATCATTCAACAATAACACTTTAACAGTCACTCAAGTTATCCATTTATAGATTCAAACAGTAATAAACTTAATACCAAAGCCAAAGTGGTACTATGACCAAAAATATGGTATTCTTGCAAAATATTACTTTTTCTAAACATTTTTACTAAACAAAATATCATTCGATCAACAAATGTTAAAATTGCTTCACATCAAATCAATTGATGAAAATTAAATTTCAGAAAATCCTGATATTTACTAAGTAAATGAAAATAAATAATTTTGAAAAAAATGAAAACTCCGAAATATGCATATTGGTGAAATTCACTGAAAATAAAACACATATTAAAACATTTTTTTGAAAATCAAATTGGCAAAACTAAAATTTCTCATGACATTAATGACATCCATCCATCCACTCAAAAAATGATTCACAATTTCACACTTTTACTCATATTATTCATCTAAATTTCCAAGTTATGTGACAAACTTTACAGTGACACCAACAACATGCAGTAACTATCACACAACGTTAGCACAAAATGTTAAAGAATGGAAGAATGTAGAAATATCAATGAATATAATATGATTGTAAACTCCTCCATAGATAAATTCTGAAATATGAAAAATTCTGATAAAACCAGTCACTGTGTCACAGTCCGTCATGGACTAAAATGAAGATGGTATGATTCAATGATATGAATTCCATGTCTAAATAAAGGTAAGTATTAAATTTAAAGTACATGTATAGTACATCAATGAGTCAGTGCCAAATTAGTCTAACTCCATATTAGCAAATAATGATGTTGACAAGTTGTGTGCAAGACCCATTGATATAACTTATTAGGAGAATTTAAACCCCCAATTAAGGACTTCAGTCAGTTATCTTTCCCTGGTAACATCTGAAGCAATCCAGTTGGTAAGTAGGTCCTTATATTTGGAATCCTCAGATTTTATCATTGAATTCCTATGTAAGGATAACAAAATTTTTCATCTTATATCTTTCATGTTATTGAATATATAAACAGAACTGGTGAAATTTAGATAGTTCTTTACTATAAAAATATTTGGCTTGAATTTCAAACAAATTAAATGATTTACAAAAAAGTTATTTTAGATTAATTTTGGCAAATTAACATTGAAACGTAAGGGTAAAATCTGAGTAATCCAACTAATTGGACCTACCTATTAGAAGAGTATACAAGGGGAAATAACTGACTACTGTCCCATATTCTACTTACCTGCTTACCTGTATAAAATTAGAAAGGCAAAAAAAGAACAGTAAAAAATTGAAGCTCTTCAGTTACCAGTAACTGTTTCTTATTCAATTGAGCAACCTAATTTCCTGCTTGGACTTCTATTTTTTGCAATGAAACCATAATGCAGACGATTTATAAAAAGATTCAGGCAATAATTTCACATCTTAATTTCCCACACTGAATAAAGCCAGACAAAATAGCATTAGATTTTCTAAGATAGTAATTTGATTTACTTAATGAAGAGTAAAACATAACTATATAATGATTGATTTTGTTACATGAATATAAATGTCTGTCTTCATTAATAATGCTCAATGAGACAAAGGAAGGATGAAGGCTAGCTATTTCTATAAGTTAATTAGTTCAGTACATTGTCTAATTTCATGAAATACAAATGTTTACATGGCGCCTTAGTAGATGTTTTAAAAATATGTAAATCAAAATTGTTGACGCAGCCAAGTAACTTAGTCGAGTTAATTCTTCCTTTACAAGCTTTACACTTAATCCCTGAAAATTCTAAATGATGAATTAAACTGAACTCCCCCCCCCCCTGAGAATACAAAATCTATTTTTAGTAACTTGGTCAGTCAAGTCTTCCCTGATGTTATTAAATGGTAAACATGACTTTTTTTTCAATTTCTAGGCACAATATAAAAGATTCAAGTGTTAACATGTTGAAATTGACATCTTTCCACAAATAATAAGTAAACCCTTTTTTCAATTACATGTATCTTGGTACACAAACATTTACAGTCTTTGCCTTAAATAATCTCTATCACAAGTAAGACTTTTATGTCTTATTGTAATGGGCAATAAGCCCAATTTACTGAAATAAGTAATTTTCACTAACACACATAAATTCCCAGACTTTGGGCTAGTGGGTTACAGCGATGACTGTACTCAATTCTCCATCTACACACTCCATTTAGCATCAACACTAACTGAGAATCTATCACTACCGTTGGAATATATCAAGAATTAAGATCAGGTTGATTGAATTCCTTATCTCAATGAGTAGACTATGTAACAATCACAGCCGAATACTTCACTAGTGGATTTCATCATTTCCAGGACTACGCTGTCGATTGAAATTAAAACCCTTTGACTTTCATCCATTCATATTCATAGAATAATTATGAACTGCATTTACTTAAGATGAAAACACATAAAACATACCAGTAAAGTACTGATATTTTCATTGAACATAAAAAATTACAGCTGCCATGTGTTTTCACAGGTAGATTTATCACGGGATGATTCTATTAAACGATACCACAATATCAAACATGCATAGATCATCTTCCCCCTATACTAAATGATAACTTTGGACGTGCATTCTTTTTGTTGAGTATAACTTCTTGTTCACGTTTTGTATCATGGCGTTGTTTTTCTTCTAATTTTTGTTTCTCTTCAAGCATTTTACGTTGATCTTCAACTAGCTTTAACTGCTCTTCAGCCTGTAGGAAAATTGAAAACATATACCAATAAAACATTCTGAAGAAGACCACAAAATATCTGGCAAAGTGACTTAGCTAACACAATTATACTTACACACTGAGCAGGTCAATAGACCTAATCCGGAATTCAAATTTATGGGTTTTTCCGTCAGTGCACAGGCGGTACAAACAAAGTTTTGGACACATCATTGCTAAATAGCACAAATATGGATTAAATTCTATTGTTCTTTGTACATGTGTTTTCATTGTAATGGTGAAAGTTTGTTTGTACCGGAGGGGAAAACCCAAATATTTGAATTCCGGATATAGTCTATTACATAAACAAGGGATTTACTGAACATAGAATCCTGCTACCATATACAACTCTCAGTTTATGTCCATGTAGACAAAAAATGAGTTGAGGTTAACTTATTTTCAGCATATAGGATTATCGAAATGGCTTCATTTACCTTGTTGGCTAGAATATTCAACTTTAACAATTTTACTTCCTTCACAGTAAAATAAAATTGGCCAATACTATAATGCAATAACTGGATAATCTCATTTCAAATGTATACATAAAGGTATTTATACCACCATATATGTATGCAAGTTACTACTACTAATAATATAGAATTATGCTATTTTAAGCAATCCAAGTTGGACCTCGAAAATTTCAAAGGCAAGTCAGGGATCCCTGTTTCTATAGAAATCATACAGCATCCATTGGGCCACTAAAATTAAGTATTGTAAAACTATGATACCAGTGTTGAAAGAAGATTCTAAAAGACAGACTGAAGACCCAGCCTTAAGTTGTTACAGTTTTTGATGACTAACAAGTGGACACAACAATCACTAATTAAACTCCTGTCAACAGTCTTTTTTCTAATAAATAAATGTTATAAATTCATTACCAATTTTCTTTGAGCAGCTTCAATTTTTCTATTATTCTCCTCCATAATCTTTTCTAACTCAAGACGCTTCTGTCGTTCTTCCTCCTAAAAAATAGGTTGATAAACGTTAAACATTGTCAAAAAACATTGATTACATAAGTTAATATCACCTGCCAGAGAAACTACCTATCTATCTAATATTGTTGTCTGTTTGTACAATTAAATACAAGTATCAAAAACACTATTTATATCATAATTTGTCAATACAATTTTTGAGTAAATTTACTTAAAATTAAATCAAACAATACTAAACAATTGCCAAATTTGGTTGAAATTTGTGAGGTACGTTTCCCTGGCATTCATATAAATGTACAGATTTCAATGAAATGCAAGGCAAGCAGAATTTTAGAAATGAAAATATATAATAAAATATCTCAATACTGGTTCCTAATGTCTCACTAGGTGGAAACTCTGTTCTTTCTAGTGACTATAATATATAAGTATATCTTAAATGTTTCAACGTTTCGCTATACTGTAACAATTTTATATTTCCGCACAATAATGGCCTTTCATTTTGTATCCTTGTTTTAATCATAGTGAAATAAATTACTAATACATCCAATAATGTGCCTAGTAATTAATAACAACAAAAAAAAAAGATGGAAGAATTTCCATTTATTATAAAATGAAAACCCTTTCCATACCTCCATACTTACTTACAAATTGTCCATCGCACTTAAATTTGAACTACCCCCAAAATGTCCAATAAAAAACAAGCAATTTGCATAATTTAAATAAGTTTTTTTTCAGATGGACATTAGACGTGAGCGTGTCATCCAGACCGCAAAATTTACATTACCCATAAGTACTTTACCTACAAAGTCCTTGCATCACCAAATTCTGTTCCTCCTATATTCTTCAATATAATTCTGCATGCTATGGAGAGCCATGATTACATCCAGACAATTTTTATGGGTACGAAAAGTTGAGTTAACAATTAAAAGTCAATTTCAATTCAATAAAACTAAATGGATATGAAAAAAATACTTGCAGGCATTTTTCGGTTATAACCAAATAAATGAAAATAAAAATGCCTATCTTTGTTTCTTCTACGTACATAGAGTAATTTCCAATATTACGCTGTAAGAAAAAGATTAGGGCACACAGCTAAACAGAAAGATATATATCGTTCAGTGTACAACCAAGTTTAAAATAGGGCACAAGTATACAAAGTATGATAAGAGAACGAAAAGTTTTGTTCAGGGAAAAGAAACATGCAATTATTTATTATTATCACAAAAAAGTTTATCATTTCTAGTAAACAGACACTCTTATACTTATTTTACACAAATTTGTTTTTGCCCCAAGAGCCATTGATTGACTCCTGATTTCGAATGAGAGCTCTGTACTCTAGGTCTGATCATCAACAATTTCTGCAAATGGTTATTTATTGACACAAGCTTATGCCCCATTTTACCAATAAGAGTACACATATTGAAAGGTGTATACGTAAGCCACAAGTAAAGTTGTACTTACAATTTCTGGGGTTTTAAGACAAACTTTCAGGTGCACTTAGTGAAAACAAAACAATCAATTAGCAGTGTTAAGTTTTGAAACATTTTGCTCATTTAATCTATTTAACAATATAAACCCCAAAACCAAGCAAGATGTGTTAGCTAATCTCCTGAGAGGCATAATAAAGTTGGCATGATCACACATCACAAAATAAAAAAAGGGTAAAACTGACTACAAAAAGTTATGTTTCATATAATAATTAATCATTTTACAGAGATAATGGAATACTACTGCTATGTCCAAACTAAAATGAGCTCTTCAAAAGGAAAAAACAAACTAATGAAAACCAAAATATAATTATCATATTGAAATGGTTAGTTTTTACAGTACTTTAAAACTACTCCTAATATTGGAACTCATTTAAACTTGGTACATCCATTTTCCTTGCAATTATTTCAATTTTCTCTCCCAATGGCTTCACAAGATATAAATTTTACTCTATTCCAAAAGCAATTGAAATACAATTTAAAGGCAAACTATTATTCTACAGGTCTCCAAATAAAAGAAAAGAGAAACTGCATGGTATCAATGTAATTAATGCATAATTAAAAATAATTATTTGAGAATACAGCTTGGCTTTGACAAGCACATTAGTTTAGCGGTTTTGTTAAAAAGTTAAAAACCATTGGGAGCAATAATATAGCTTGGCAAATGAACGATTCTTTATCAATAAATCAATTCTAATGTACAGTCCAAAATGTTATATCATTTTTGGGGTGACATTATTGACTTGGTTATCTTGAAACCACATATATGATAACATAATGACAGTTAAAAACACTACAATGTTTGTTCATTACACAAAAATGACAACTAAATGACAAACTAAAATCTCTCTTAATACTGAAATAAAATCAGAGATCAATTGAAAGCAATCATACCTTCAACTTTGCCCCATCATCTAAACACAAAAACAATATCATTCAAATCAAGAACTAACACTAAATCATTCATTTGCCAAACAAGATGACTGTTCAATAGTACATGTAATGAGAATATTGGTATTGATGCCTTGACACATAAGAGGTCAACAGCATGATCTTATCCTGAGTCCAAATGATGATCATCCGATGACCATCACAGGACCAAAATGTATAAATGGTGATCAAAGTTAACCCATACCTCCTTTCTTTTTTGAGACTCAATCTCAGCTGCCCTTTGTTGTTCTAATTCTTGCAACATTTGTTTCTCCATGATTTGTTTGGCCTCTTCAACACGACGTTTTACCTCAGCCTCAATTTCATCTTTGCGTTTTTCCAGCTCTTCAGCCACACGTTTAGCGACAAGTTCTTCAACTCTGCGAGCAACTTCTTCCTCAATAAGTTTCTCTTCAAGTTCTTTCTGTTTTCTGAAGTATAAACAATAAGTAGAAATACTTTAGTCATACTGTTACAATGTTACATTAATAAGTTTGAAGAGTTCAGACTATTTTATCCAAATAAGAAAAGAGAAAGTTGGAGTTTCCTACTTAGTAAATATACATTATACTACAGATATAAGGAGCTTTTGGCTTTAAGAAATAATTTGTGAAAAACTTGTATACATGCAAATAATGAACATCAAAAGGTAAATTACAAGTTGTTTCCACAAGATACAGAGTCCGATAAAATTGTGGTTTGTAGCGGACCAGTACGTGCAGACAGCCGTATGCTGTGGGAAGCCTTGCATATTAAGGCGACGGTTCGCACATGGCACAAAACAAGACATCCATACGGAGCTGTAGCTGGAAGATATGCAAGTTTAATCCATACTCAGCCACATTTGTGTTCACGACTTGACTTTTAAACTGATACATGTTTCCATGGCTCATCTCACGGACCCTGGTAAAAACGTAACAGTCCGTATGGGTACGCAAGACTTCGTACGGGTCCTTGTGGAGCTTGATCGCACGGCCCCTGTACGGTGCCCTCACGGCTATTTTTATGTTTATGGGACTGTAGCTTTACCCATGAGGAATAAAAATGAAGAAGAAACTTACTGAAGACGCTGTCTTTCAAGTTCCAGTTTTTTCTCCTCTTCTTCCCTTCTTTTGGCACGTAATATAAGATCATCATCACTACTTGAACTACTAGATGACAGTGATCTATGTCTGAAACAGATATAAAAAGTTTACTATAAGAAAAATCATAAAACTACAATCTCTAAGTCTAAAAATGTAACTTAAATTTTAACCCATAGTTCAGATGACAAATGTTAATCACTAGATTATCATTATAATGCCAATACTTCAGACTAACGTAAATTATTTTTAGTAAACCCAAAGGGTCTCCTGTTGATTTGAAATAATTATTTATTAAACATAGCATACTTTAAACTCAAGACAATCCAGTTATGGTTACCACACTCGACATTGCCTAATAATAATTAGGCAGTGGCTAGAGTTACGGTACCGTAACTCTAGACCCAGGTTCTAGAGTTACGGAAGTTCCGTAACTGTAGACAACCCTGACAGGGTTGTCTAGAGTTACGGAAGTCAAATAACATGCGTATATTTCAACTTTTTAACATCGAAAAACTTGTTTATATTCAATATCACTCGAAATAAACAAATATTTACCGACGTGACCTATTAAATTGTTATTACACCCGCCATTTTGGATATGACTAATAAACATACCAGATGTTTAATATACGGCGATATGTCGTTGGGCATCGTCTTCAAAGTGTCACATAATAAGTTTACTTGAGCGAGAAGTTATAGAGTGTGATTATAATTTGGACTAAATATGTATATTTATAGGAAATAGTCGATTCTTAGAGTAATTTTAATTGTGAATAATTTGCAAGTGTCTAGTAAGAAAGTCGGCGATTTTCGAACATTAAATTGACTTAAATTTCGTAAACAAAAATGGGAATTTAGCTTGATAAAAAGAGCTTAGGTACTTGGGGAAAAACGTTAAATGAATAGTTAGAAAGTCAATGTTTTTGTAAAAAAATCCAGCTTGTCATTCCTCACCAAATCTTTAAAATTTTAACGAAAATATAAACGATCTCGTTTAAAAATACCCATTCATATTCATAACCAATTAATAGTCAACAATTTTACTAAAAACTCGGCAGTTATCCAGTAAAAATCGCGTTTTTTTTATCTTTTCAATTAAATTCGCTAATTCCACCAAATAAGCTCAGTATACTTATCGTACAATATACATGTAAGTAAAACGCTGTGATTCTTTAGTATGCAAATCTTGTGGAAAATTGCCGAGATTTTTAAATTCTATGAATTGGTAAATGTTTTAGGTAAAGATCGCCGCTTTTAAACGTGACAATGTAAAAATATATATCAACATTATTTATCAACATTTTTTATCAAATTGAAGACATTTTGCTAGCTTTTGATTCTGTTAAAAAATATGGTCGATTTTGCATTCGAAAATCGCCGTTTTTTCTTACAGGACAATTAAAAAATTTCAATGAAAAATACTATAGAATCGTCAATTTAATAAAAATAAGTATATTAATTCTGTCCAAATTAGACATATTCGGTCCATATTATAATCCAACTCTATATAACAAATCGCTCTTGAAAAGTAAACTAAGTATGTGACACTTTGAAGATGACAACGTCATATCGCCGTATGTTAAACCAGTCTTCGAATTTAGCCACCGGACCGAAGACCGAGTCCGTATAAACCGCCGACGGTCCGGTAAAAAAAATCGGATCACAAGACCGACTGTCCGGTAGAAATTTCAATAGCAATATTACTGAAAATGATAATTGAACATCAAAATTGTTCAAGCTGTTACTAGCAATTTATTTTCGTATTTAATAATAACGCCGTATCCTCTATAATTCATGATTTACCTAACGACGACGACATCGTCCATGTATTTTGATGCTAAAAATCCAGCCGAGAGTCCGTGTTACACACTAAATTTCGTTAACAATCATTGACAATTAAGACTTTTGTGTAAAGCAAACGAGTGTTTAATTGATAGGCGTCCTCTAAAAAATCAATAGTGCTACATATGTTGGCTGGATAAAATCGATTACGTAACAAAACAATTGCAATTAACAAACACGTGACAAACTGTAATGTACATTTATTGAAGAAGATAACAAAATTATGTTTGCCTATAAGCTGATAATTGTAATAAAAATATTGGCGTATTGTGTAGCAGTTTAAATAGACATAATTAGTTTTAAGACAAATAATGATGGCAATAATTGACAGAGGAACAGATAAGCTGCGTATCCGCGTAAATACTCAATTAAAAATCTCAAAAACCCTATAAGATTAAACAATTAGCGTATCATAACCCAATTAAAAAAACTCCTTTACTCATAAAGTCTAGAAATTGCCGCGTATCCAACGTAAATAAAAAATCGAAACTGGTCAGAAAAGAGATGCGAAAAAAGAAACTTCACGGGACAATTACATGCCAATTACATTTCGTTATTGTCGTTCACACTTTGCGAGTTTAACTCGCCGACATATGAATGCACAAGGATGTCACAATTTCACAAAATCGATAACAAAGTTGCTGACTTATGATTACACGCTCGATAACATCTGTATATACCTTTAACTATACACGTCAGAGTACATTGAAAATAGCGCATTGAACATTTTAATTGTTTGCAGCAATTAAATCAATATTAATCCTTTGTTTGAGGACAAATATGTGTTTGCAGTTTGAGCAGAAATTATGGTAAACAATGTAAGATATGTGTCGACATTTTTTTCACACTTACTTTGTCGATGTTTGATAGCATAACAATGACATAATTGCAATGTCTCATTATGTAATCATGGAGTCTAATATTAATTAATGTCATGAAAAATGTATTCTTAAACTAGCGTGACCTAATTTGTTAAATTGTATGATAAATAAAACTTTATAAAAACGATTTCGGCGATCCCAGGAAGTCATTTTTTCTTTGTTAAATTAATGACGAAAATTGTCATAAACACCGTCTTGTGTAATTAAATTTTATAAATAGCGTTTAGTATTATTTTACAACAAGAATATATTAAACTATATAATTCAGTATTGCATTTCGTAAAAATAAAATCCCTTCAATCATGATGACTTATTGTCATATATTTTAGCGACCCATGCTATCGCAAATTAAGTAAAACATTCTTAAATCTTCATAATTAATGTAATAAGCTTATTATTTTTCATTTGTTTTTCTTAATTAACAAACAGTGCCCCAGGAACCGACCATTTCGAACTTACGTTCCCGTTTTCTGGTGTTCGTTGATAAAACAAATGTCAAAATGCAAGACATTTTTTTACTTGCCAACATTTGTTTCGGTGTAATTTTAAAAATGAAGCATAATTATATGTTTTTTTAAATTGAATTAAAATACTAAAGATGCTATCATAACTATACTGTGTTAATCATTATCAATATGTAATTATGGTAATTGATGACAAAGAGTTAGATAAACCGAAAAGTTAGTTGAATAATACAGCTTGTTGATTAATCAGCATTTCTAATAACTGACAAGCTGTTATTTGATACAGAAAAGTTATTTTCAAATTAAGTCATAAATTTGTAGATTTCTCCACTCCTGTGAACTAAATTCTGGTGAAATCTTTGAAACATTTTCCTGCAATGTTCTGTCTGATTGGTCAAAGCAAAATTCTTCCAAACAAAACAGCCACCGTTGAAAGGGTTTTCAGCATTATGAATTCCATGTGAACTGTTTCATGCAATAGGATTCGACAGTCTCTTTTGGATTCTCTAAAGAGGACATGTTATAATTATAAGTCATTAGAATTGGAAATGGCATTACTCAATTGTCTGGAAAACTGGGCGTAAATACCCTATACACCCCAAACCATATCTGTTCCTCTGTAGTTTATTACATAAAAATAGCATCTATGATGTAGAAACATAAGTGGTACAGTTTGAAATACCATGTAAAAAATTTTGATTGGTTAGCTTTCGGTCCGGTAAAAGTCTATTCGGTCTGGTAAAATTTTGGCCTTTACCAGACCGAATGTCTTGTGCTTTGAAAATTCATTCGTGAAGACTGTGTTAAACACCCGGTAAGTTTATTAGTCATATCCAAAATGGCGGATGTAATAACAATTGGAAAAGTCACGTCGGTAAATATTTGTTTATTTCGAGTAATAATGAATATAAACAAGTTTTTCGATGTTAAAAAGTTGAAACATACGCATGTTATTTGACTTCCGTAACTCTAGACAAGCCTGACAGGGTTGTCTACAGTTACGGAACTTCCGTAACTCTAGAACCTGGGTCTAGAGTTACGGTACCGTAACTCTAGCCACTGCCTAATAATTAACACCATTTGCAGCTACACAGGGAAGGACAACAACATCATATACCCTTGAAAGTTACCTGCACCAGTCACCACACAATGACACAGACGGGATAAATCTGAATGGTCATATAATATTGTCAAACAATCAATATTTTTGCTCGTCTATGTATTTAAAGAGACAAGAAATGTGAGACTGAGAGGACAAAAACTTGAAAACGAGAACAGCACAAACCTAGTCCTAAATATAAGACCCTACGTAACTTTTTTATCATTTTGACATTTCTCTGTTACGTAGGGTCTTAACGGATAGCTTCAAAAACGCATAGCAAAAATTTTAGTGTACAGACATCGAATCAGGTCTGAACGTTCTACTCGTTTTAATTCGAAAAATTTGCAATAAAACGAAACACCAATAGAAAGATAAACGAAAAATACACATGATGAAAGTAAAATAATTTCAAATGCTAACCTTAGACAGTCGAAAAATCCATTTAAAATCCTTTATTAACGAGTACTTTCAGTTTGTCACAATAATCGTGCAATAATAGCCAAAGCAATCCGAATTTAAATTTGGTCACGCCATTTGTAAGAAATGATTTTGAACGAATATATTAGGTACAGTATAAAAGCCAGTATCCGGACCGTTCCGTGCATACTTGTGACTGTTGACAGTAAGAACGACTACTCTTGAGAGATTAAAATTCGTTTAAGTAAACTGTAAGCGATTCGAAACTGTATTTACCGACACGAATTCAGTTCAAAATGGAGGCAAGCGGCGACAATCCTGGATAGCAGGAAAAGTAATTGGTGTTTTCATATGGGAAAAAACTGATTTTTATCTTTTGCTTTATGGAAAGAATAAAAGTAAACTTTTATCTATCGATTGGTGCTAATTTGACCCACATTCATTTACTTTTTGAAAAAAATATTTTGCTATGCGTTTTTGAAGCAATCCGTTAAGACCCTGCATAACAGAAGAACGTCCGTATGATAAAATAGTTATGAAGGGTCTTATATTTAGGACTAAGCACAAACCATGCATGGACAATACGGTCTGACATTTGCTGGTAATGAATTTCGAGTACAATGAGCGGACACCATTGCTATGCAAATAAATGAATATAAAAAATAAATGTAACCATAATGAGCTTAGACATTCAGCCAAGTAGATGTTTACCTGCGCTTTCTTTCTCTATCTCTGGATCGTGATCGAACTCGACTGTGTCTGTGGTTCTTATCCCGGGATGTAGAACGAGACCTAGTCCTGCGTTTCTTGTGTTTACTTCTATGTTTTGTAGAAGATTTACTTGCTCTGCTAGCAGATCGACTACGACTTCGTGATCTTCCCATTTTTCTGAATAATAGCCCGATCAACGACAGAATACGTAAATCCTAATAGCTAAAATGGCGACCATGAAATGACGTCACTGGCTAACAAATCCATAAAAATAAATAAACAAAATCACGAGTGACTTCCCCTGATTTGATTCAATTAGTGGGCCTGTTTATGGCATTCACGGAATGTTTTCTAAAAAAGTGTACACAAAGAAATAATATTTAAATATCAAGAAATTAAATAAAATAAACATGGAATTAACCATTATATATGGGGGTATGGCCTAGAATAACGGAACTGTAACTCTAGCCTATATGGCCATCTAGTCAAGGATTACAGAACCGTAATATAAGCCCATGTGAGGGTATAGACTTGGATTACGCAACTGTTACTCTACCCTACGTAGCAATAAAAGTCTAGGATTATGGATAAAAATTAACTCTATTTAATTGCTAAAATTTTATTTATATGACTATTTTACACAAGTTTCGCATTTTACGCTAATTTACTCTATTTTACGCGCTTTAGTTTGAATCTTTAAATTTAGGGGTGTGTCACCTTAAACATGGCATCCGACTCGGTCAAGCAGACCGTTGACGTCGTTATTATTGGCGCAGGGTTGAGTGGCAAGTACTAATACATTGTTCTTTATAAAAGTTAAAGCCATACATGTACATACCATCATGTAAAGCGTACTTTATGGTCAACTAAGCGTGGTTGTTCAATTTTATTCATATAATCATGTGTTTTCGCGACCTATTTATTTTATGTGATTGAAACTAGCTAACCATTTCTGATTTCATTTGGTGCAATTCCATGATAAGTTGTTACTTTAAGTTATATTTTGTGTTAATAATTATCTGAGATATATGTTTCAACCCCCATTTCAGATTGTCAATTTAACTGATGAATATATTTCGTTTTTTCTCAACTGTCAAAACATGAATAATTTCACGGTGACTTCGTGCTCTTTATTTTACACTTGAGATATTGTAATAGTATGTAATTAATTACCGTGAAATTATTCAAACTTTGACAGTTGAGAAAAAATAGACTATAAAAAGGGGTAAAAAATGTTGGTGAGTTAAATCTTAGATAATGAAATCTATGATGATTTTGTTCTTGAAATGGTAAATAACGATAGGTCATCTTTATGTTATCATATTAAAATCGTAGTGAAAACACTAAGACTATTTCATTAATAAGTTAACTTAGTTTAAACTATTTGATAAGGTCAAAATCTAAAAATGTTTACTCTTTAGAGGTGACATCACTATATGTTTACTTGATGTTAGCGGTGATGTTTTAAGTTTTAGAGGTATAACAGTTTGAATTGAATATGTACCAAGTTTGAATAAACAAACGCAAAGATGGAACCAATGAGTAAATATGATTTTTTATACTCCAGTGTCCTTATTTTGTCACCCTAAGGATTTTAAAGGAAATAAGTAAAAACATGAGGAATAGATAATTACAACTGCTTATTTGCACTTGAAATCACTCAAGGGTCAAATACTATGCATAGAATCATTTTTCCAACAGCCACTCACTCGCACCTGTTGAAATCTTGAGGTATCTCGACCAAAACAAGAACGGTGACAAAACTAGGACAGGGTCGAAAATTGGACCTTGGAGGATACTGTTTGAATTTTATCTTAAGTGGCAGAATTAGTTGAGTCACAAAAAACGGTTTTAGTGTTGTTCATTAATGATGCATCATTTGTTGGAAAATGTTTCAGCTTATACTTAATGAATATCTAGGTATTTTCAGTACATAATTCAATTTTCATTCTACAGGTTTAAGTGCTGCTAGACTGTTACAGAATTATGGTGAAAAAGTAGTTGTATTAGAAGCTAGAGACAGAGTTGGTGGTCGAACATATACAGTAAAGGTAAGCTATGTGTACAGCTCAGATTTGTTTTAAAAGTAAAAATAATGAGAGCATGGACTCACATTGATTAAAAAAATAAGCCACAGTCTGTCTACAATTAGTCCAAAAATTGTTTTCACCATAAACACTCACAGGGTTTCTACTGAGGAACTGTGTTTTACTTCACTCTGAGGGACCCATTTAAAGAGTAAAATAGAAAGAAGTAATTTGTTGGATAACATATTATAAGAGTCACACTTGACATATATGATTTTTTTTGCATGAAAATTTTCATCCTTTTAAGCAACATCTTCTTTGGAGATTGTAAAGATCATTTTTTTACACAAACAAAATTTTAAGGATGGGAATTTAGTTACAGGAAATGGGGTAATTCTGTCTTGCTTTTATTATCTCCCTCTCTTATAACGTCACTCACTCTGTGATGCTCTCTGATGATCTGTATTTGAACTAAGCATGTATCCTATTAGTGTTCACAGCCCCAATCTCCGTTAACAGATATCCTGTAGAGCATTGTCGTACAGGATCTCTACTATCTCAGGGTAGTGGGTCACATATGGTCATGTCGAAATGACCTTTATTTCGACTAATCAATGCGTAGCTTTCATCTAGACGAAACACTATTAATAACATTTTGATTTTGTAATTTCTATTTTTAGACCAAGGTTTGCAAGCTAATTTAAAAGCGGTATTATTCACAGTCTGTGATTGGACGGCTCATTTCAAATTGCGTGATGTAGATAATGTAAACATGTTACATATCATAACAATTTCGTCATAAATATTATGATGAGAAAAGGTCACCTGAACGTGACCCTTGTCTGAAAAAGGCCAGATCTAAATTAGAGCGAGTAGGCAAGTGGAAAATTTTAGATCGGGTTTTAATCAGATTGTTACAGCCCTTACTTGTTGTCTACATTCTTTTTCTGAGTTTTAAAACAATCTTTGTATGTATATTCAGGATGCCAATCATGGATGTGTTGATCTGGGTGGAGCTTATATTGGTCCAACCCAAAATAGAATGTATAGATTATGTAAAGAACTAGGAATTGAACTCTATACTGTCAATGAAAAGAATTACACGGTCATGGATTTAAGGGTAAACAACTACATATTTTATACATGTATGTACTAGTCTTAAATTAGGTATCTAATGCTAAAATTCTTTACGATCCAATCTTTAATTAGTTTTGGGTAATTTTACTCAACATAGCGCCAATATTATTTATGTTTATTAGGGCTCTATATCGGTCAGAATGATCGATACGATATTCGTATCGATACAAAATGATCGATATTCGATATATCATATGATATTTTAATAATAGATTTGTATAAAACTGCAAAACAGTGATATTTTATTCATTTATTTTGAATGTGGTAACACCATACTACTAAATGCACTGTCTCATTAATATTTTGAATGTTAAAGTCTTTGACGTTTGCATTTTTTAAGAAATATCGTTGCATCTAGTGAGTCTTATTCTAGTACTCAGAGGTTATCTTCTCGATATTAATAGAGAATTTGGATAGCCTCTGGGTATGAGAATGAGCGAGTATGTTTCTAGACATGATCTGTCTGCTGACAGGGTGACATGCACTGCCAAGTTTGCTGTATTGCCTCCTTTGCTTAAAATATTTTTTGCAGCATATTGTGCAATTTGGTCAGTCGATCTTTTACTACAATACAATAACCCGAAACTTTATTTTTCGGAGGCAGCATATTCTCAGACAAATGTTATGTCGCAGACCAGTTTTGGACACGAAAAGTCTGTGTATTAACACATCAACATTGACTAAGTGCGTTCGAAAATCGATCGTTTATGTACTTGTGTGCAGGATTTACATAAAATCAAATCATTGTCTTGATGTTTGGTTTTAGTTAGATTTATCTCCAGTAATTCATATTCACATGACACTAAACAAAGATCGGCAAAAGGAAAATCATACTCTTTCAGAACTTCAGCTATTAACAAGAATATCGTTTCTGATCAATCAAGTTCTCTTTACATTGCGGATCTACCCGAACAAATCCAAGAGACTTCTGGATCCAAAATTGAGTTGTATTTAAAATACTGATAGTTAAGGGTTCCTGGACAAATTGTAAACGAAAGTACATAAATTGTAATGGATATTCCAACCGCGACAGTTATACTTCCCTTTGATTGAAAAAGGATATAACATGACGTACGGTGTAAGACATTTGCTTAAAGGAATGCCAAATTATGATTTTGTTCGTCCACATAATTATTACAAACCGAATTGGAAGCAAGGAAATGATGATTTTGCGATACAAAATATCAAACGATTTGCAGACCATGGATCATGACTGTCATTGATCGATATTTTGTTCGATACGGAAACGTTCGATCCGATTTATCTATCGAACCTACAATACCAGTATTCGATATATATCGTATACCAGTGTAGAGCCCTAATGTTTATGTAAAAATGTGGTTTTAGTAAACTAGCGCACACAATGGAAGCACTACATTTTTCTTGTTATAAAATGTCTTAGGTTAATGTTGCCTTGCCACTGCTGCCAGCTACTTTAGAGGTTTGTTCAGTAGCCTGTTCAATTACCCTAAACATTCCAAAACGTTCCGTAACGATACATTCGAAACTCCTCGGCCATTCGCTGCAAATAACCTAGGACATATTTAGATGCTATTTTGAAACTACCGGTGTTGAAGTAAACAAATATACGATCGTTTAGGCAATGAGTGATGTTTCGTTTTTAGTCCATAAATTTTGAAACATCACTCACTGCCTTAACGATCGTATATTTGTTTATTAGATTAGATTATTCACAGCCAATGGCCGTGGAGTTCAAAATGTATCGTTACGGAACATTTTGGAACGTTTAGGCTAATTGAACAGGCTACAGATGTTTATTCTGTCCCCCTAGCTTTTTGTAATACATATTGATTGTTCAGTGCCAATCTAGTCTACATTACTCATTATTTACCTATTGTTATGATGGGTTGCTGACCCATTGATTTAGTTATGTAGAATATTTGACTAGCGTCATTTTGTATTTGACTTTAAGCCGCCCGGCTAGCTCAGTTGGTAGCATGCAAGTCTACTGATCGAAGGGGTCGTGGGTTCCATTCCCGGGTGGGGCATACTTTCATGGAGCTTGGTCATGAAATTATTTCTACGGCCATTCTCCCTCCTACCAATGATTTTCAATTATGTAGGGCAGTTGTCAGTCACTGACGAAAGTATGCGCTTAGTTGTAGGTTAACAGATAAATCCAGAGATTAAGCCTTTTCAGGAGGAGTGAGTAGGTTGACTGACCTCCGTTATATGATCTATATAATGTGTTAACCCCTCCCCCCCAAAAAAAGGATTTGACGTAAAGTGTAGTTGTAGAAAATTTTGTATGGCTAATGTACAAAAGGACCCTTGTCACTATTCTTCTATCCTTGATCTCTATACACAATGTTTGTATATATACATCTAGATTATTTTTCAGACTGCCTATGGAAAATTTAATGGAAATATTCCACCATTTTGGAATCCATTTAAGATTCTTGATATCAATAATTTCATCCGAACATTTGACATTATGGCAAAAAAGGTATGCTGTTATTTTTGTATTATTTGGAGACTTTCCAAGCTCTACCATTTATTTTTCTCAAAGGTGATCAGTGTTATTTTTCAAGAGATATTTTTGTTATGTAAATAGAAAAGTTGATTGCCTTAAACAACATTCAGACAACTGCTTATTTCACAGACTGGGTGATATTTTCTGATGTGAAAGACTTGAGTCTAATATGCATAAATAAGTATTATTTAGCTTGATTGTGAAAGTTTTTACAACTTAGACCAATCACATGTGAGTCCCCTTCCTGGGTTCCCCAGTACTGAGCTGGTGGGATAAAGTTTCTTGCTCAAGGGAACAATGTGATGGGTTTTGGCTGTGTACAAAATAAGCAAAGCTGGCTATCCAACTACATGTATTACCAATCCAACATCATTAGGCCATGCCATAGCGGAATGTTGTGAAGTGTCCGCGTGCGCGTAGGTTTTAGAGTCCTCAATCAAAATAAAAAAACAAAATCGTGGGTAAATTTTTTTAAAATAGTTGCAATGTTCCGGGATTCGATACGACAATTTAATTCAGGGAAAATTGTGTTCGGCAACGATGTTATTGATTGTAAGCAACTTATAATAACCGCCTCATTAATATACAATATATATTTTATGTGAAAAAAAAACCACTAGTCATTTTATATTAAATTCAGGTCATTGTTTCATATTATGAGGATGTAATTCCATTGAAAAAAATATAAAATGCATTGTTTTTGTCGTAAAAAATATTTGTGTTTTCGTTTTCGGTTTGTGTGTTTTTGTGAATAGGTACCTAGGTTTGGCAAATTTAAGTTGACGCTTAACAGAATTCCAATTTGGCCTGGCCTTATCAATCAGCTATGCCCACTCCAGTTAAAGATACCTAATTTACAATAAGACGGTTTGACAACTCAATTGTTATATTTTACCTGTAAATTGTATGACCTTATTATTTCATAAACAAAAACTAGTTTTATTATTGTTACTTTAAGGTACCATTAGAAGCACCCTGGTTGGCGAAGAAAGCTAAAAAATGGGATAAGATGACAGTTTCAGATTTAGTTGACCAGATAATCTGGACTAGGTATGATATAGAGTGGTATACACTGCCCTCCATAAGTTCCTTCACACATTTACAGTTAACATAGTTCTCATTAGTTTTAAAAAATTGGAAAAAGCAAATTATTGCAAAATGAATTTTAATTTTGCTTTTGTAGTATGTATTTTTTTCCTTTGAATGTGAAATTACTAAAAATCTCATAGTTGATAATGGCTCATTGTAATAAATTGACCATAGTTTTGGAGGCTGATCGATAATTTTGCTGCAACTCAAAAAAGGAAATGTACCCGTAGAAAATTTGTTTCCCTTGCTAAATGAGGAACTTCATTAACAATGATAAAATAATTTAACAAACTTGGAACAGGTTTGAACTGTAGTAAACAAATCCATTCAGTTGTACTATTCAACTTCAATTATTCAATTTCATAATTAGAAAACTTTTTATGTATTCTTGTAAAACACAATAAATTTTCAACCAATCAACTTTCAGATCAGCTAAAGAGGTAGTTAGTATATTAATGAGAAGTATATTTTGTACAGAAATGACTGAGGTATCTTTACTAGCAGCATTGTGGTATTTTAGATGTGGTGGCGGTGTAGTAAGGATGTCCTCTGTTACAAATGGTGCTCAGGTAAGACATGGTCTGTATTTAATGATTAGGCCTCAACAAGTTGAGCTTATGTTCTATCGATTCGCTTGCACCTTAATTTTGAAGGTTTTTACAAAAAAAAATTTTTTTTTATTTCCTCGCTCACTCATAAAAATTTGGTTTATCTGCTGTATAAAGCAACTGAATTAATTTTTTTTATTTGCTCGCTCCCTCCCCTCATTTCCCCCCAAAAAAATCCATAGAACACATGATCAACTTGTTGTTGCCTTATAGTTCAGAGGGCCACTTTCACCAAAATTCTTAATAAAGATCAATATAAAAAAAACAGACATTAATTATTGTATTTCTCTCATGTATTACATGGATGTTATTTTCAGGGCTTATCCTTTAGCTCAGGATTTTTCAAATTCTTAGAAAGGGTTCATTTACTATGTAAAAATTGCTGAAATCTGTGCATCAAAACCCAAGAAAAGTCAAGATTTTTCGTTATTTGGTACGAAACAGTTTCTTGCTCGAGTATAACAATTTCCTATGGCATTTAACTGGTCATATGATCTTTGTCCATCTAATACAGGCCACTGTTTTTTTATAGGAAAAGAAGGTTATAGGTGGCTCCCAGCAGATAAGTGAAGGTTTAATGAAACTAGTGGGAGAAAATAATGTTAAATTATCATCACCAGTTACATATATCAAGAATGAAGAACATCATGCTGTTGTCAAAGATATACATGGAAACTTATATAAGGTAAGTCCTTAACAACAAAATGTCTTCCTGGTTAGCTCTGTCCATAGTTTGTGGGTTTGATTCCTTTGTCAGAACTTTATAACTTGTGAAAGTTTTGTTATGAATTATATATTGTTATGGCCATTCCCTCGCCTACCTCTGTAACAAGAAGGGTAGTTGACATCCACTGGTGAAAGTACACTTAACAAAAGTTCTAACCGATCACTTTTCAAATTTTGATTACTTTTTAACAGGCCAATGGATCCTTATTAAATTTTGCAGAGGTAAATTTTGTGTCATTTTCTACCGATTTGTGGAAAGAAAAATAATTTGCTACAGTCTGATGCACTCAAGCGGGACACAGGGTATGATTTACAAATTTTGACATGAAATGTTCGTGCAGAGTGGTGAGTATTGAATTTCACTTTGATCGGTTAGAACTTTTGTTAAGTGTATGTGCTTAGTAGGTTAGCTATAGGTTTATTGTTAGGGTCCAGAGACCAAAGGCTGTCTAGCAAAGGTGACTAGAACTACAATCTCCAAAAACAGATATCCTATAGAGCATTGTTGTACAGGATCTCTACTATCTCAATGGAGGGTCACGTCAAGATGACCTTTATGTCGACTAATCAATGCGTAGCTTTCATCTAGATGAAACAATATTAATAACATTTTGATTTTGTAATTTCTTTTTTTTTACCAAGGTTTGCAAGCTAATTAAACAGCGGTATTATTCACACTCTGCGATTAGACAGCTCATTTCAAATTGCGTGACGTTGACGATGTTAACAAGTTACCTATCGTAACAATTTTGTCATTAACGTGACCCTCGTTTGAAAAAGGCCAGATCTAAATTAGCGAGTAGGCAAGCGGAAAATTTTAGATCGGGTTTTAATCAGATTGCTAGAATATTACTGAAAAATGTTGAAATGATGCGTGCGGCATCATGCATTACTACAATTACAAATATATATCATAATTTTCAATTACTTTTAAACACCCGTACTCTAAAAGTTTTACTATAAATAAAGGTTTTTAATGTAACATAGTTTGATTCATATGATGATTAACTAATTTCATAATTTGAAAAGATGACTCTTTCTTTTTTTATGATAAGTTGTGAAATGGTTTCAGTGGTTTTTTTCAGGTCATTTTGGGGCCAAAACTGGGTCCCATTCCCCTCTCCAAAAAGTATATATTTTTCCCCTTCCCAGGTAAAAAATTCCCCTTTCAGAGTGTCCTAAAACTTTTGTTATTTTTATAGCATTTTAGCCCATTCCTCCAACATTACAAAGAAATCACAGATGAATACATGGGTTCAATATTTGAAATTTCATATAGATAGACAGAAATGTTACTCTGTAAGAGGATCCATGTTATCTAAAGTATTGAATTTTTCCCCTGATTTCGTTTTTGTCGCTATTCTCCCTTCAAAAAAGGCCCCGCCACCTTTCCCCTAACAGTGAAAATAAACACTGGGTTTATTGTAAAAACAGGGTTTTGTCCAAGAACTTTTGAAGGGGACTGTATAATATATTTTCATTACAGGCAAAATATGTTGTAAGTGCTGTACCTATAAGTTTATTAAATCGAATCATATTTGAACCTAGATTACCATGGCAACGAAATCAATTAATTCAAAGGATGCCAATGGGTTCTATTATAAAAACTACAATGTATTATGAAACAAATTTCTGGAATAAAATGGGTGAGTAGAAATAATTAAGATCATTCCTAGCTAGCTTATGCCTCAGCCCCATAAAATCGTGGCTTGTTACGGACCCGTATGTGCAGACAGTCGTAGGTCGTGGAAAGCCTTGCGTATCAAGGTGACGGTACGCACATGGTACGAAACAACAAGCCCGTACGGAACCGTAGTTGGAAGTTATGCATGTTTAATTCATACCCGGCCACGATTGTGTTCACGGTTTGACTTTGAAACTGATACGGGTATCATGGACTCATCTCACGGACCATGGTAATAACGTATCAGTCCGTACGGGTACGCAAGACTTTGTACGGGTCCTTGAGGAGCTTGATCGCAGGGCGTCCGTACGGTGCCCTCACGGCTATTTTTATGTTTATGGGACTGTAGCTTTAGTTGAAAGCACATTTGACTGTGAATCCAGAGGATTTCCAAGGTTTTACATACATTTATTTGGTAATGGAATACTAACTTAGCAATTGTCTCTCCTACTGCTCTATTTATTGTAGCAGTTGTCAGACACCAGGGAAGGTTTGTGCTTAGTACAAATAAAAACTAGGGTCTAGAGCAGGTTCAAAGTCTAGCTATTTATGCATGATTGCAGTCTGGGCTTCTAACAAATTTTAGTGGAACAGAGAAAATATGTGCAACCTTACACACTAACAACTAGTGTTAGAATTCAGTTTGTTCCATTAAAAATGATCACAGTATTTTAATGTTCTATTGCTAAAACTGACTTATGGATTTATTTATTTATGGCCAAATAGAAAGATCTAGTGGTGCAATCAAGGCAGCCAGTACCATTCAGGTCACAGGGACACATAGACCTGGAAGCAGTTAACAGACGGGGATCGCAGAGAATTTAACCTCTCTGTGATCGACCCTCAAGAGAGAGACACCTGGAGATCAGGTGTGAGAAACGCCAGGCATGCAGCAAGCCAGTTACCTGGAAGGGGGCCCACTGAAGTGGATAATGCCCCCACACCTGCACGTTAATCAAAAGTTTGATGATGATGATGATGATTTTGATAATCAGTATGTCATGTTTGTGTTATGTTACTTTTACAAGTAACAAGTGTATTGTATTTAGTACATGTAACAAATGCACTGATCAGGATAAAAATTATACAACAATTTCAACCAAAGTATTAAAAAAGATCAACCCTGTTGTGACGTCATGATTCTAAAAGTAGAAACAATATTTGGCACGATGCCATGTATATAAATTAAAGTTCAATTACTAAAACAATTACTGTATATTCATTATCACATTCGGAACAACCTCGGGGATCATCTACGAAGATATACCTTGGAAATCAGACGTAGTAGGAATACAACCGGGTTATAAGGTCCGACGAATGTCATTTTCATGTCAACATTTAATTATGATCATATTGTTACACGCTTTTGTCACATCATGTCATCAACACCATGTCTTACACACGTTATATTTCTGTGTAGTTCAAACTATATTACCACAAAAACCAAATTTCTAGATCTACTTTTTCACCTTATGATATCCAAGGTTTATCTGTGTAGAAGATCGCCAAGGTAGTTCTGAATGTATCTATTTTTTTTTCATTTCTTATCATAGCTTGGTCACATTACCTTGGGACAAAATACACAGTCAATATCATTTAAAACTTGTTCACATTGACTTTGGACTAGTGCATCAATTGATATAGATGTCTGCCAATATATTTAATGTTATTTAGCATTATTAGTTCATAATAATTATGCAAATTCTCATGTTATTTTTACCTAAAGCTTATTACTGTAAAGTTCCATAAAAAAGACTACATTGGTTTTTGATGAATTTCAAGTCCCAAATGCTAAGCTTCAGGAAGAAATAGATCCTTATATTAAGACATTTTACTACGAACATTGTTGCTTTAGGTGGTTCTTATATTGGAACAATAGTCCATTGGTTATCAATGCATATTTTCCAGATTTAAATGGTATAGCAATGTCATCAGATGGTATATGTACATATTGTATAGATGATACAAAACATGATGGTTCTCATCCTGCCATCATGGGTTTTATATTAGCTGATAAAGCTAGGGAGTTCGGTCTTATGACTCGTGGAGACAGGTTAGTTTGTTTAAACTCATATTGTGTGTTTTACTCATGTTTTACAAGACAAAAATAAAAAACAACATCCTGAATAGACCTGATCCGGAACTCAAATTTATGGGTTTTTCCGTCCGTGCACTGCCGGTACAAACAAAGTTTCTACATGTTATTACTAAATAGCACAAACTATGGATTAAATTGTATTGTTCTTTGTACACATGTTTTCATTGTAAGGGTGAAAGTTTGTTTGTACCGGAGGGGAAAACCCAAATATTTGAAGTCCGGATATAGTCTATTGAACTCAATTCAATACAATAAAAGTGGGCAAGTTTCTCGCTACCTAGTGTTTTGTCCTCCCATACATTTCTTACACCATAAGCAATAAGTATGTGATATCAAATTCAGGGTACATGTGCCATGGGGTTGAAGTGCTAGCTAGAGATATGCTGAGGAAAGTGGTATTATTTCTTATTAACTTGCCAACTCTATCACTTGAGCTATTTCTGTATTCATTTATAATGTTAAAAGTTCTCAAATATATAAATATAAACATGTTTGCGTGTTTGATTCAGTCTACTCCGAGTACTCCGGTCTATTCTGCGAGCAGCGGTGAATCAAATGTCCCAATTTTGTAGCAAAACTAAAGAATGGTGGAAAAGGTTAGATGATGCTTTTGTTAGATGACAGCAGTTCATCAAAAGAGTATGATTGCGATCTGACATAAAATATGGTAAAAAAACCAACCATTTGCAATCCTCTCATTAAAACATGGGTCTCTTTTTCACCATCTTAATTATGTCATACTCCACTTACACCTCTTAAAAGGCAGGTGTATTCGGAGTACTCGTAGGGCGTGTGATCTGAAACGTTTGATTCATTTTTTCTGTGATTGGAGTACTCCAATTACTCAGATCTCGCAAATCAAACAGGCCCAATGTTTTAACTATATAAACATACATTCTGTGAAATAAATATTTTTGAAATAACTGATGTATTTTTTCAGAAAGAAAGCATTATGTTCACATTATTCCTGGGTATTTGGTTGTGATAAATTCTTACGTCCTACAGGTTATCTAGAGTATAATTGGATGTCTGATCAATACTCTGGTGGTTGTTATTGTAGTGTTCCTACACTTGGAGTTTTAACTAAATTTTACAGGTAATTATTGCCCAAAATTGTCTTGATTTTGATAGTGTGCATATACTGTATAAATTCTGTAAGTATGCAGATTTTATGATGTACACTATGCTTTTAGCCGGATTTTTCAACGAAAAAATTCGCCTTATAGTTCAGCTAAAACCGGGCTGGCAGGTGGGTGGGAGGTCAGTCGGGTGTCCGGTGTCGTTAACAATTGTTTTAAAGTTTTTCTTCACCATATATTTCTGCCATTTATTGTCAGATCTTTATGAAACTTCATACCATGATAACATACCATGCCATGAACAGAAATAGACAGTAACCACAACTCTACCTGCCTTTATCATGGATTATTTCCCGTTGTAATTTTTGCGTTAAAGTTTTTAAATCCGGCTTTTATGTGGTTTCCATATTACATTTTATATTTATTATTGAGTTTATGGAATTCTTTACTGTTTTCCATGCAACCAAAGATTATGCATTTGTTTATAGTTATTGTTTATTCCTGAGATCAAAATTTAAATGTCTTTGACACAAAATTTATATACATGATATAAATTAAACATAGAAAAGTAAACATACATGAAAAAGAAAAATGTACAAAATATGTGGATTGTACATGGCTGATCATACTTAAGACATACATTATACTAGAACAATAGTACAAAAATAGAACATCAATCAGACGTTGTTAATTCAACAACAATAATGTAACATTGGCAGTGAATTAAAGATTGAATTAATTTTTTGGCTTAGGCCTCAACAAGTTGAGCATATGTTTTATGGATTCGCTTGCACCTTAATTTTAACTGTTTTTTTTTTTTTTTAAAAATATTTTTATTTCCTCGCTCACTCATTAAAAAATTTGGTTAATCTGCTATATAAAGCAACTGAATTTAGATTTTTTTCATTTCTTCGCTCGCTCGCTCGCCCTATTTCCCCCCAGAAAAATCCATAGAACACATGATCAACTTGTTGTGGCCTTAAATATGGATTTTTTTGTATAGCTTGTAATCTTAAATTGATATTTATGTTATTTTATTGCTAGGTGTATAAGAGAGCCTCATGGAAGAGTATATTTTGCTGGTACAGAGACAGCTACTGTCTGGTCAGGGTATATGGAAGGTGCTGTCCAAGCTGGTGAAAGAGCTGCATATGAGGTTTGACCTTTAAGTTATATACTTAACAAAAGTTCTAACCGATCACTTTTCAAATTTCAATTATGAAGTTAACAAAGATTTATGCAACCTAAAATTTAATGCTCACCACGCTGTGCACGAACATTTCAAGGCAAAATATGTAAACCACACCCTGTGTCCCGCTTAAGTGCAACGGACCGTATCAAATTATTTTTCTTTCCACAAAATGGTAGAAAATGGCACAAAAATCACCTCTGCAAAATTTAATAAGGTACCATTGGCCAGTTATAAAATAATCAAAATTTGAAAAGTGTATACTTTGACATCAAGATTTTGACTTTTAGTGTCATAATGTGATGTTTAAAGGAACAGTTTTAATAACTTATATTACATATACAGGAAAATAAATTCAGGCAAAATTTTAAAACTTAAAATCTATTTTCAAAATATCATAAATTAAATAACCATTAAATGTCTTAATCTTGGTTTTTATTTGCATTTTAATGTGATTCAATCTGGAGCGCAATCAAGATATAGACTATGTAAATTTTATATACTTTACAATCCTGTAACTTGTAATGTTTTTGTCAATATTTATAAAAGTCGTCAAACTTGCAACGCTTTTCTTGGTAACATTTATAACATATTGTCAAACTTGCAACGGTACCCGCTGTAAGACACATCAATGTTTAAATATACAAATAACCGTGATAAATTTTCTAAATATTTCATAAATTTATGACAGTGATGTTATCTTATTAACTGCAAATTTGACAAACTAGTTCTTAATTTTTGAAATTGTACTGTCATGTTGTATTTATTTATTTATGTTAAAATTTGCTCACATGTATTTACTTTGTTAAAAAAAAAAAAGTAATTGCATTTTATAGTCTAAGTTTCATGCTTACGCACGCTCACCGACTTTTCAGCTATTACCCCTGGTCACTGGGCTACTGGTATCTATCTATCAATCTCCCTGGCGAGTCTTTTTACTCAACTTATTAATGCAGCCGACAAATTGGCGCAACGGAATTATACCACCCTCGCCGGTACCCATTTACACCTGGGTGAAGTGAAGCAATCGCAGGTAAATTTCTTGCTCAAGGAAATTAGCAGTGCCCCTTGTGGGATTCGAACCCAGGACCTCTCGATCCCTAAGCGGGCGTCCTACCACTGGACCACTGCTCCTACTTAACTGTGACAAAATAAAAGATATGTTCTGTTCTGTTATATAAATAGACTTCTGTTTGATTTTTTCTCTACAGATATTATACACTGATGGCAGAATATCAGCTCATGAGATGTATCCAGTAGAACCAGAATCTAAAGACTACCCAGCCAAACCTATACCCTTTAGTTATATAGAGTATTACTTACCAAGTAATACAGCGTTGTTACGGTTTGGTATAGCGGCAGGTCTAGGGTTTATTGGCATTAGTGTGTATGTATTTATGTTCACATGGAGAGGATCTTTGTTTTGGAAATGGTTTAAATACCAGTATGATCTGGATGAATATGACATGAAAAATTTGTCTAAATATTTTAGAATACCATCTTCACTGTGTCGCTGATTTACTACTCGGCCTGATGTTATTTTATTTGATGTTTTAGAGCTGCACAAAAAATCATAGATCCAAAGTTCACTAAACAGGATTAGCCTCCATGCTCATAGGAAAACATAGTTGCTTCATACTATCATCATCGTCATTATAGACATAGTCATCATCAGCTTTAATTATCCCGGCCTTTTTATTTTTCCTTGGAATAGGGTGAGGTACCAACCCTCAAGATCGCCAATCATGGAGAGGAAGACTTTGTTCAAGACAAGACACACAGGCCTCACCCTTACCAAAGGAATAATCGACGGTCTGTTTAAAATAAACCGGATGATGGTGACGATGGTTGTACAGTTTAGTCTTCCTTTCTATGCCTGGCTGTGCTGAAGCATGTTAACATTTCATAACTATTTATTGTTGTTAGTTTTTACTGTACACTCCATGGCAGTATTGATCTGTCAGACTTTTGTTTACTAGTGGCAATTGGTGTATGAAGCTTTGAACCACTGTATCTTTGACTTCTCCAATTGTTATAAATCTTTTCAGCCATTGTTGAAAGATGTATACAAATTAAATGTTTTTTAAGTGTTGGTTGTTATGAATTAGTTAATATTTTCATATACTTATATGAATATGTAATACTCATTATGCAATGTAATTGTTTTATATTTTGTATTGAAAAAAGAATAAAACAAAAAACTGTATAACATCAATTATTATTGTTTATACAAATGTATTCCTATTATGATTGATCTAAATGACATCAGGGGCGAATCCAGGATTTTTTTAGGGGGGGGGAGGGGTCCGAACTTTTCTAGGGGGGGGGGGGGGTTGGAACCTCGAACCACATCCACATTATACACATTTTGCAGAAAAAATGCAACATACATTTGTATTCATAATAAAAACTACATTACCATTAAATCTATGTTAAGCACCGAGAAAAATTGCTTCATGCTACTTAAAAATGACTTACAGTCAAGAAATACACCCCCCCGCTGGATCCACCTATGGACATAGACTTGAATCCACACAACTTGGTTTCAAAATTAAACTAGATGACATTGATATTCTGTGTTCCAGGTTTAAATAGAATCTCTATACTGGTTGTATATTCCCATAGATCAGTGAAAAATGGTTTAATTGCATGTAAATAAGAATGTAGATTAGTTTAGCCCAGACCTCTGTGTTCCTTTTATTTGACCTAGTTTTTTACTCGTTTTCATTTTGCTGTAAATTTTAGAGGGGGTGGTGTAGTAATAGACCTAATCTGGAATTCAAATTTATGGGTTTTTCCGTCCGTGCACAAGCGATACAAACAAAGTTAGTTACACATTATTGCTAAATAGCATGAACTATGGATTAAATCCTATTGTTTTTTGTACACGTGTTTTCATTGTAACGATGAAAGTTTGTACCGGAGGGGAAAACCCGCATATTTGAATTCCGGATATAGTCTATTAGAAATATGGTGGTTAATAGAACAATAAGGTAATGCATTTAGTCGTAGATTGCAAGGGCTTATTAAAACAAAGTCATTCTGTTTTATTAATCAATTTATTTCAATACTTAACATAACAAATACATAATATATCTTACATGTATCTAATTATTACATAACATTATCACAGAAACCTTAAAGCACATATAGTCATTTATTATGAATAGAAAGAAACCAGTGCTCCTTTTCACAAAAATTCTTACGAAAAAAGTTATCGAAAAAAGTTATCGTAAGTAAATTTCATATAATTAGCAGTTCAAAGTCTGATGGATTTTAAGCTTATTATGATATGATTTTCAAAAGGTATGCAATATTCTACACAATTCTATAATATTTGGAATTGATAAGCCAAAAAATGAGCATATTATTAATGAGTCTTGCTTTTGACTTAAGAAGATTTTTTTCGTAAGAATTTTTGTGAAAAGCACCACAGATATTTAATGTTTTAATTTTAAATAAACCATTCTGACTGGTCAGTGCAAGACTAATCTAACCACATTTAAATGTAGTAGACTTGTTTTGCTCGCACCCATCACATTCATAATATACATGTAGTATTTTACAGTCTCAATTGTTTCTTGTAGGCATGTGATACTGTCAGATCATCACACAGCAATATACATAAGTCCAACACATAAGAACAGATAATTTTTCAATGTATGTATTTTTTATTATATATTCATATCTACGTTATAGATACAAGCAGTCATTTTCAGCAGCATTTACTTATAAAAGTTCCCTTTTACAAGCTCCCAAAGCCCATTTCTCAGGACCTATCCAGGGTTAGACAGTTTTTGACGCTGGCAGAAAAAACCATGGTAACAAAGGGCGAGGAAAAATTAGGGTGGCAAAAACTGGAAACACACTGGCAAAAACTAAATTTCTCAAATTTACAAAGTAATATTCATAAATTTGTATTTTAAACTGATTGAAAATGCTTATTACTTTAATATCGAAAGTAAAGTTGACTGATACAGTAATAATAAATACAAAATGATTGCATTTTGCCCAGGGTTGGACAGTTCTTGCCGTTGGATCCTAAAATCGGTAAAAACCATGTCAATGTTATAACAGAAATAAGCACTTTTTGAATCTATAGATGGCCAGTGGGTATCCAAGTATAATGTGTTTTTGACTCGAAATCATGTTGGCTGCCTATGGGTATGATCTGTAATACTCAACATGGTTAATGCTGTTTTTTGACAAGTTCAGTCGCTAGAAGTATATAACAAGCATGTATATACAAATTTCAAATGCTTTAGCAATACACACTAAATGCTGAAACACTATTTCTGACGAATAAGTAACAACTTAGCTTCACAAAAAATTGTCTTCGGCATAATGTCTTAACTTCAGGAGATATTTTCACAAAAATAATGACAAAGACATGGTAAGCCTCGAAGAAAAACTGGGATTTTTGTCATTAAACCATTTTGTGAAAGGGCACCAAAATTATGTCAGTACAAGAAGTCTCTTGGTCAAATATTTCATGGCTACCACTCTCTCATTCACCAGTAGTAACAATATTTCACGTATCAGACACTCTCCCATATAAAATGTCTGACAGAGTATCCTTACTACATCTAAAATCTTTCAAACACTGTGGAGAACATGATCTAAACATAAATGGTAAATTCTTGATACCAAACAGTTGTGTTACAGGTCTTATAATTCTCAATCCAGGACCGAACATTATACCGTTACAACAATCACAATGTGTTCGACTGAAAATATACAAGATATTTTCACATATTAATGTTTATATAAACAACTGCGGTTAAAGGTCTGCTTTCATATACATGTTCAGCACACTTTACAATTCTGTATGAATATGATAACCCCCGATCATTGATATCACCATCAGGCAGGTGATCCCTCACAGTGCTCAGTTACACCTGGGTACAATGGAACAAATTCTTCATGAATTTCTTGTTTTCGATCCATGTGTGTCCTAGCATTGGACCACTTAGCCTACATATGCTAAAATGGTACTCTGATAGGCGAGTACTATATTATTGTTATTTGTTTAATAAAAATATTTTGTATCAACAATAATAGGCATGCATGGGAGGTCAGATAGTAATTTTTTTATGGTAATCAAATGTTTCATTTATGGATCTCATAAAAAACAATTTAGCACTATCACATAAAAAAGTTCATGTTGAAGTTTCCATGTTTACCGCTTTGGTCACAATATTGAAATGAGAGTTGTTCATTTCAATTAATAAATATGTATAACATTTGGGAAAAAGCCCCCTGGCTAGCTCAGTTGGTAGCACGCAAGTCTACTGATTGAGGGGTCGTGGGTTTGATTCCTGGGCGGAGCATACTTTTGTGGAGCTTGGTCATGAAACTATTTCTACAGCCATTCTCCCTCCTACCAATTATTTTTAATTATGTAGGGCAGTTGTCAGTCACTGACAAAAGTATGTGCTTAGTAGTTGGTTAACAGCCAAATCCAGAGATTTAGCCTTTCCAGGAGGAGTAAGTAGGTTGACTGACCGCCGTTAAATGATCTATACAATGTATATGACAATGCTATGACGTTAATCCAAACAAACAAACATGCATTGTGTACTTACTTTGCTAACATTCTCTGTACAGTTTCAGGTAATTTACCCATAGATTGACCATATTCTGATCTAAATATAGTCAGTAACGTCATATCCATTAATCTCTGAAATATAGTATAAATACATTTGAAAGTTTATTAATAAAACATATGGACATAAATGTATGAATAATTTAATTACTTTTTGTTCATTTGTTTTGATAATTTTACTAAATGAGATATTTCTACATGATGTTTGTCCTAGCTTATCTCAGTTAAAATCCATGCGCTTAGTAGTTGGTTAACAGCTAAATCCAGAGATTAAGCCTTTCCAGGAACAGTGAGTAGTTTGACCGACCGCCGTTATATGACTTATACAGTGTGTTGCTATGGCGTTAAACCCAACAAAAACAAAAACAAAACAAAAAAAATAGAAATCAAATAATAAAAGCTAATATTTACCAGAGGTTCATTATGAGTGTTCTCATGCCAAAACAATGGATGCATAAAGTTGTTTTTTACATTTAATCTATCAAGATCTAGACGTAATGCACCAGACGGCATGGCAGGTAACTGATTACCTTCTAGATTTAACTCTCGTAATGATCTACAAGAATAAAATATAACATTTTAACTTTACATTGAATCAGAATGAAACTATATTTGATATTGATTTTAAACCAATTCTGCATTACTTGCACAATGTATCTTTACCAAAACTAGGGTCATTAGTACAGTAGCCTACTCTCAGGATTTTAAATTAAGTGTCTTAAAATTGTAGCAGAGGTATAATACGGCACTTGCACTCCCTTGCCTTCAAGCTAGCTTTTATGGCGACATGGTAGAGTGTCAGCTTACAAACTCGAGAGGTCATGGGTTCCAATCTCAGGATACCTTCTCAACCTGTATGTGAAAGTCAGCAGAGACACTCAAACTTGGCTATTTTATATAGAAAAATAGTGGAAATTTTACAGTAGTGACACCATAAACAAATGTTCCATAATATAGATTGGTGAATGAAATAATGTACTTACTCTAACTGACATATCTCGTTCTGTATAAATGTAATTCTGTTATAAGAGATATCAAGATAGTCTAAATGCTGTAGAGAAAATAATCTGAAATAGATTTTTATTATTATTATTTAACTTTTTAACGTCGTATTCAACACATATATATAGGTCATATATACGACGACCAGCTCTTCCTACTATAGGTTTCCTGGACACTTTTCTATCAACAGTACTAACTTACCCTACCATGAGGCTGACAACTAATGTATAGGGTATGACCTGCTGCGACCCGGTTTCAAACCCGCGATCTCTGGATTCGAAATCAGATTAAAACCCGATCTAAACTTTTCCGCTCGCCTACTCGCTTATTTAGATCTGGCCTTTTTCAAACGAGGGTCACGTTCAGGTGACCTTTTCTCATCATAATATTCATGATGAAATTGTTATGATACGTAACTTGCTTACATCGTCTATGTCACGCAATTTGAAATAAGCTGTCCAATCGCAGAATGTGAATTATACCTCTGTTAAGTTAGCTTGCAAACCTTGGTCTAAAAATAGAAATTACGAAATCAAAATGTTATTAATAGTGTTTCGCTTAGATGAAAGCTACGCATTGATTAGTCGACATAAAGGTCATCTCGACGTGACCCTCCATTGAGATAGTAGAGATCCTGTACGTCAATGCTATACAGGATATCTGTTTACAGAGATTGCACCTAAGAATATCAATTTTGTTGATCCTTTTAGTGGATCTTTACTGTATTGTGAAATGTTAGAAACAAAATAAAATAAACTTACCTGATAGGTAAAGATTGTATCATACAAAAGGACACTACTAGAGTTCTCAGTTTTTTAAGTTTATGTATATCTGCAGGAAGATCATGTAGAGGATTGTTACGTAACTTTAATATCTCTAGTTGACTAATGTCTAATACTGCGAGAGGGAATGTCTGAAATAAAGGGAAATTCTCACATAAAATGACAATGCTATGATTGTTTGTACCTGGGTTAGTGGTTACTTGGACTAATCCATGTTTTTTCAGGTCATTTGGGGCAGATATTTGGCCCATTCCTCTATCAAAAAGGTATTTTTATCCCCCTTCGCTGTAACAAATCCCCCTTTTTAATTTTGTACTGTTGAACACATTCATTTTTTGTAGCATCATGCAGAAGTTTTAGTTGCTACTACATTGTATTCCCTTTACATGGGGTCAACCGCCTTCATCTTAATTTGAATTTTTTTTTAAATATTCTTTTACTCAAACATGCAGAAAAACAGAATAGCAGAGTCCTCATTGTTTTTGTTTTTTCTTCCTCATTTCCATGGTTCTTTAATAACATCTTACTAGCTGTAGGCCGAAATATATGGCATGAAAACTTACATCTTACAGTTCCATCCAACCCATACATGCTGTCACCTGGTTCTTCACCGAGTTCTAGAACAATTACTTAACATACTTGCTAGGACCAAGCATAGCATGCTATTATCCTATATTTTCAGAGTTATCTCCCATTGCAATTAATTCAATTCTCACTATGAAAGTAAATTTACACTAGGGCTCGAATTAAATGAAAACTTGAATGTGCAAATTTTTGCGAGATGATTTTATTTCAACTTGCAAAATGAAAGTATGACTTGCATTTTTTCTTTAAGTTTTAATGGCATACATAGTAACTATTTGTATATGCAGTATAAAAGACACTTAGTACTATACCTAAGCATATATAGAACAAGTGCCTTATTGTGGGATAGACAAAGTTATCAAACATGGTTTATTGTGAATCTTTAATTATATTATATCATCGATCTATCTGGTCGTTCAAATGCTGATTTGTGCCTCATTAGTTTTGACAGTAGATCTAATATTTTTGCGGTGATTTCAACTCGCGAGTTAAAATAAAAGTTACTCGCAATTTTCAAAATCCACTCGCATTTTGCGAGTATGCAAGTTTAAATTCCAACCCTGAATTACACAATGTAAGTGATGCTTACCGTAAAATCATTGAAGGATAAATTCAAATAAACCAGATTTCTCAACAGCGGAGATATATCGGGCATCTCTGAAATAAAATGGGCCTAGAAAACCCAAAACAAAAATATAAATAAAATGAACTATGTAAAGTGTACTCAGCCACCTTATTTAATATTGTTACATACTTTTGCAAAATATCAAGTCTTTCATTATATTACAATAATTACAAAGGCAGATCCATCAGGGGGATCAGGGGGTCCCCCCCCTAGAATTTGGAAAATGTACTTGTCCATTAGTGTGTTTCTTGACTGTAAGTCATTTTCAAATAGCATCAAGCAATTTTTTTTCCGGTGATTAATATAGATACAAAGGTTGTGTAGTTTTTATCATAAATATATTTTATTTTTTCTGCAAAATGTGTATTATGTGGTTGTAGTTCAAAAGTTCGGACACCCCTATAAAAGTTCAGACCCCCCCCCTAGAAAAAAATCCTGGATCCGCCCCTGTAATATGTGGTCTTGCCATGTGTGATGTTAGAGTTATAATAATATTTAAATGACGTTACCAATATTTGCTACGAGGTTGCAAAAACAAAATAGATCAAACACATCTTACAACAAGTAAAAAATTGCTGCTAAATGCAGCAAAGGGATTGTCACGGCAAACAAAAAAGAATGATTAAGTATAATCTAAAGGTATCTCAAAAGAGCATTATATTGAATTGTCATGTTAAGGTTTTTCAGTAATAAAAAGGTAACTTGTCATAAAACGTTTTTCTGTTCAAATGTAACAATCTCGTTCCAAAAGCCTAGTAAGATTTTCGATACTAGTTAGATTGAGAATCTTGACAAATTTGGAGTACGCAAATGGTCTGGATCTAGACACCATCTTTATGCCGACAGGATGTTTGGTTTTAGTTGGATTTATTTCCAGTAATTCATATTTGCATGACGCTTAAAAAGATCGGCAGAAGGGAAAACATAGTTCTTCAGAACAGAAGCTATTTACATGACTTATCGCGTCTGTTTAGTCAAGTGCTCCTCACATTGCGGATCTGTTCTTACCAATCCGTGTAACCAATCATCTAACTATAATGCATAACTGTCCAGCATCTTTGAATTTCGACATTTTGATTTTACAGGCGTGAACATTTGTTGCATTTATTTTTTAATCACGAGACAGTCATGCAATCTAAATGTGTGTGTCTTTGCCTTGAAATAGAAATATCAGTTTGCGCATAGTATTTAAGCAGAGGTAGAGAGTCAGCGAGTGAATCTTTCAAACCGGTGTAGTAGTCATACCTTTACTTGTTACGGAAGAATTTTGTTGCCGGATACACGAAAGGATTTAACATGTATTTTAATTCCGAAAAGATGCACTTAAATACAAAAAGCAAGCTATTTCGAATAGAAATCATTTTTCTTAATAATGAATTCACTCGGACTCGAGAAAACATACTCCATTCGAACAAATTAAAAACTGGCGAGCTTTTCACCTAGATGTAAATGTCCGTCATATTAACTCTCCTAAAATTACCTGGTCCGTCTGGTCAATAGTCCGTCAATATAGTACCAAACTTTTCTTAATTAAAAAAAGTCTGCAAAAATAATCTTACATCTGCTCGATCTATAACCAGAAGCAAGTTCAATTACTAAAAAAAACGCTACAGTACGTTACATAACGATGCATTCGGAACTCCTTGGTCATACATTTGTTTACTTTAACGCCGGACATTTCAAAATAGCGTCCAAAATGTCCGAGATTATTCGCAGCAAATGGACGAGGACTTCCGAATGTATCGTTGCGGAACGTTCTATAACGTTCGCAGTTACTGAACTCAACCCTGGTCCGTAACTCTTATGCTCTTAAAATTAACTGGTCCGCTGCACTTAATCATAGTTAGAAAAGATCGCCAATAGAGCTCAGTAAGAGTAAGAATTAAGAGTCAATGTTACACGATTACGCTTCTTTATTTATACAGTCGGCTAATAAGAAAAAAAGGTATATTATTAAAATATATGAATCATATCAAATTAGTTTTCAAATGATAAATGCTCTAACAGTTGAAATATATAATATTTACAACAATATGTGATGAAGCAATCGACGATTCTTTTAATAGTTAAAGTCTGCAAAGTTATTTCTTAAAATATAATTTCGATATTGGTGTCTTATCTTTTCAAATAAAATATTGGCAAATATCAATAATATATGTACTATACACACATTATGATACGCATATTTGTTAAACTGTATCCGTATACTAAACTGGTCTCCTGGTCCGGTTGGTTCGCGATTTATACCTACCCCTTTTCGTGTGATTCGAAAGGATTTGCGGAAATGTGTTGAAATAAAACGCTGATTTTTCGTGTGTTGCATTGTTGCAAGAAAAATTGTTTATATGGATTCACCCAAAAATGATTTTTCTATTTAACTTTTAACGGAAATGGGCTGTACTATGACTGCATTAAAAACAATAAATTTGTCGGCAGTGGAAATCGAAAGGATTTTTATCATTTTTTATCACGTGACTTTTGCCCATTGCTATCAAAATCTACCCACCACAATATCACGGCGTTGAGACGCCGTGAAATAATATAAGTATAATAGAAGAGAACTTACTTTTAAACTTAAAGCTTTTCCACCTTGTATTAACGAATCTAATATAGCCAGTTCTGCTGGTGTAATCATACCATCTTGTTGGCTTGCTGTAATATGATGTAATAAAATATATGTACACAATTGTATATAATTATACCAAGTAGGGGTGTAACGGTTAACTGATATACCGGTTAATATTGCAATACGAGTTCTAACGGTTTTTAGCCGGTTTGTTTTTCCTTGAACCATTTTTTGTAGGTAAGTGTCATACTGCTTGTTTTTATCAGAATATAGTTAAATGTTTAAACAAATGTTAAAATGAATTGAATACTTGAAATAATCCTACTGTGCTTTTAAAGGTTAAACATTTAGTCAATTGAAAGAAAAATTCTTCAGGAGTCTGTTTTAAACCATTGCATTTTTCTAACATATAGACCATTTTACATTTGTAATTCAAACATTTTGCATAAGAGATCATCTGAAAATACCCGTATGCGTGCTATGTTGATCCAATTAGGACAAGGTACATGCATTAATTAATGCTTTGCATGTCTAAGCGAAAAACCGGTACTGCATTATGGTTTTTACCGTATTGTTACACCCCTAACACCAAGATTTTTAATAAGTTATTAATCTTCAAGTTATTAGAACCATCAAGGGACTCTTTGTTTCTTTTTTTCATGGGAAAATGTGAATCAGTTTATTGAAAAAAAAGGATTTTGTCAAAAGACTTTTGGAGATCACAATAAAAATGTAGTGTCTCCTTAAAGTCGTCATGTCTTTGCTCTGTCGCCCTAAATACAAGACCTCCACCCGGCATTCAAACAGCTATTTAAAACATGTGATATTTATCAATATTTACTTACTGAATGGTGACTGACTTCTACCAGAACCTTGGAAATATCTTGATCTAGCAGAATGGAACATAGCATCTGTAGCAGGCATTTCTGTGTCTCTGTATAAGGTTTCAAAATAAAATAGCTCAATTATAGAAAATAAGGGTAATTGTGTTCACACTTTCAGTGTCCACAATTTTGTGGCATAATGTTATACCCCTCAATCTTTGATATTAAAAAACAGTTTCATGTTTGGATAATTTTATTCATGATTCATGGTTTTGATTATATGTACATGTATATATTTGTTTGATGTCATTAAATAAAAATGACCATTTTCAATTCACATCCATGTTGTTCGTTGATTCTATTCCTTTTATTATCTAAAGGAGAAAACTTCTTGTCGTGAAAGATATACATAAAATGTTTTAACCTTGTTCATATTCTAGTAAATTTTATGTGTTTTAAGTAAAGAAAGAATATTTTTCTATCAGATATGAGTTAACAATAATTTTTGCTCAGTTGTGACACAAACTTTTAAAACTTAAATAAATTGCTATTAAATCCCTTAGGCAGACCTGACACAGGGTTCAGAACTGACACCTTGGATCTTTAAACTATATGGAAAAGGGTAAAAATATGTGATTTAAAATAATTTTTGGTGTCAAAAATCAGTCTTCGTTACATTGCTATGTTTAATCCCAAGGTCAGAATTTAATGCTTACGTAAGAGTAATCAGTTTAACCCTTAACCTGCTGAATTTTAATGATGGACTTGTCTAGTCTTAAATTTGGATCAGTCCATCGTCAATTTAAGGGAAAACTAAATTCAAAATGCAAAGTAAGGCAAATATGAGTTTAGAGACTGGTCAGACTGCTCAAATGAGAAGGATGATCTAGCTGGCTCTGTACTGGATACAAAGCGTTTGTCATTTTGGTTGCAGCATAGTAAAAGTGTGATAAAACTAACAAAGTGAAATCCATTGTCAGATAAAGGTTAACATCATGTCAATAATAAGGGTAAATTAACAGGATACAAATTTAACGGTGAACAAATGAAGTTTTGAAATAATGGTGAAGTCCAGAACCATCCAAGACATTATAATTGAACAATAATGTAAACAAATACAAAAATGTAAACAAATACAAAAATGTAAACATTTTTTTATTGAGCATGAACCCAATTTATCATGTTACCTATATAGTACCAGGCAAAATTTAACTAAAATCAACTAGCCGGACTATAATTATGAAATAATCTCTTTTTACAAGCTTGAATCAATTTTCAGAAGTCATGGGCTTTGGTCTAGTGATGGTAATAGCTGACGTATATAATGTCTTGAATGGTTTAGAACCATGCTGGCCATCTTTGGATTGAAAGATCAAAAGGTTCAACAACTCATTAAGTGAACATATCCACTCACTCTCACAAAGGGAAAGTGTAGGGGAAAAAATAAACTTATATCTTTCCAAGGTTAATATAAAATATTCACAACTTTTATTAAAAAATCCCCACTGTCTGTGTGTAACAAGATCAGAATGTTGCTTAATTCACAACTACATGTACTTAAAACGACAGCAGATAAAATCATCTTTTTCCGCAATTTGGAAAACAGGAGTTGTGGCAAGGAAAAAAATTCCCAAAACACTGACAGGGAATCCATTATCATCTAATACAACAGCATTGTCAGTAGAATATTTTGGTAATTCATGTCATGAATATATTTGGGATATTTCCCTGGAAAGATATTTCAGGAAATATCAGATTTCCTCAAAAAACAAAATCTTACTGAATAAATTTCTTAATTCTCTGTTGTTTTGCAGATCTAAGAATTTACGTATAAAATCTAGGATTATCATTCAACATTAATACATGCATTAGTCTCATAAGAGTACTTGTAGACATTGCTACAGTCATACATTTACTTAATGAAAGACAGAGTCAGATACAGTAAAGTTCTGCTATTAAGACCACTTTTGTTTTTTCAAAATCATGTGATTTTTGACCATTATTAAGACCCGAATGCTTAGCTGGTGAACAAAAAGGTCTCTATAATAAGACAGTTTTGCTATTAATACCATCGATTTTACTGGTCTTAAAAGGGAACTTAACTGTATTAGTTTTATTTGCTGACTTTGAAATGTTCACTACAGATTAGTGTTTTGTCAATATGTGTAGCCTTCAAATACCTGCATGAGACTACTGTTCATTGCTTGACTAAAGTTAATTACTATAAATTCAGTATTAAAGTTAAAGCAAGGGTTTTTGAAGTCTACTATTAGTATCACTATTCAGTCGACTCTTGACATTAACTTCCCTGATCATTGAGTCACACATCAACTTTTAACATACGGCGCAGATTGCAGCCACAGCATACAGTGCATGACCCTTTGGCTTAAAAGTACCCATTTACACCGGGGTGAAGTGAAGCAATTGCAAGTAAATTTCTTGCACAAGGAAATTAGCAGTGCCCCTACTGGGATTCGAACCCAGGACCTCTCAATCCCTAAGTGCACGTGCAACCACTGGACTACTGTTCCAATATAAGAACCACCCAAACCAGTGTGAACAAGTTTTAAATGATATTGACTGTGTATTTTGTCCCAAGGTAATGTGATCAAGCTATGATAAGAAATGATGTATAGATACATACTGTTTCATCTGTTGATGGTGACTAGTAACTTCAAATGTATCATCTTCCACCAGTATAATCTCTGTATGAGGGGCTGCACCTACCTGTAACATATATAGTATTACAACCATCAATAGTCTCATACAGGAATTTGTAGGTGTGGCTATATTAATTTTGTTAATACAATTAACTAACCGACTAAAGCTACTATTGGAACTTGATTGATCATAGAAATTATTATCTACTCTAGTACATACAACAATCAATGGTCTCATATGGGAACATATTCAACATAGCTGAAATTGTTAATACTTACTATTTTACAAAGTCAAAAAACAAAAAAACAAAAACTATTTTACACATAAATGAAAATACTGATTATTTAATAGATTTGATTAAATGTACATTGTTTTGTTTGAACAAAAAATACGGTACATACATTTAGTAATTGTGGATTTTTTTTAACACAAATTTACAATACGTTTTAGAAGACTCACAAACTATGACACACAACATAGAAGACATGCCATACACAATAAACATGTTCATTTAAGCCAATATGTTAATAGCAAGCAAAAAAAACAACAATACATACATGACTTGACTCACACTTTTTTGTGGAGTTTGGTCATGAAACATTTACAACAGCTATTCTACTGCTTAGCTCTGTATCAAGTAATGCCTCAGTCCCATAAAATCGTGGCTTGTTGCGGACCCGTACGTGCAGACAATCGTTGGCTGTGGGAAGCCTTGCGTATTAAGGTGACGGTACGCATGTGGTACAAAACAACAGAAAATATAAATCAATTCAAGAGGGCCTATATACAGTGGAAGTACTCTGGTTCCATGTAACTTGTATTCTTTAGAAAATTTTTAAATTGAAACTTTATATTATGTCATGACAGTTGTACTTTTGATCTATGTGTTTTTGTTTATATGTATATAATTGTACTTTTGAAACTATGTTTGCTTAAATCTATTTGATTGTTTAAATGTATATACTTGTATATTGAGGCCCACATGGAAGATTGGACTTGTCCAAATGTGCAGCCTGTTTAAATAAAGTCGTTATTATTAAAAATGATAGTCAAACTTTTATGAATTATTTGCTTGTATGATACTATTACTTCAGTAATGCATAAGCCACATTAAAGAATGTAAAACAAACAATCTTCACACAAAAACAACACAATAACAGACAAACAGAACAATTAGTATCATGAAGGCACAAATATTTAGTCTGGATGCTCATAAGATAGTTCTATACCGAAACTGAGTTAGTGTCCTAAAATAAATTATAAATTGATGACAAAAACATGATCAACAATTTGTGAATACATCATAGTAGGATTAAACAACATTTTTAACATTCCTGCTTGGTTTACTTATTGGGTAGCCTGTAGGGCTGTCATGATACGCCAGAAGCATACTGCTATACATTGTATATTGCAATACGCTGTCATCGTATCGCGATACATACCACGATATATTGTTGGCTTTTAGATTTGTTGTTCCTCCACTGTATTTAACAGAAAAATTGCAAATCTTATATGCAATTACTGATAGAATCTAGCCTCCTTAAGTATTTTCGGTCAATTAGGACTGAGACACACCCCAATCAGTTAAATTCTTGCAACTTCAGGTTAGATGGAATGAACAATGGAAAAACTGACGTTTCGCTACTGTTATTTTGCAAAGGGAAAAATTTCCCAATGAAATAAAAGATATCGCCAAACACCGGTACATTAAAATCGTACCGTGGTACGTATTGCTGCGGCTGGGTATTGCAATATACAGGTATACCGGTATATCGTGAAAGGCCTAGTAGCCTGTCTGTCATGCCAAGAGTCATGGTTCATTTATAATGGCCTCTACATATGTTTTTAAAGTTTAATCAAGAAAAACTTACTATTCGGCCTAATACCATGTATAAAACAGGTCAGTGGTCAACCATGGGTAAAAATTGTAAGCACCAGTTAAATAGTTTTCCCAAACAAGAAAAAACCGTGGATATTCAAAGTTTATCAATTCCAGTATGATAATGTTTATATCAATTGAGGTGATTTTGTAGCATTCGGTCACTTGCTATCTCCACATTTACATAAAGAAATATACCAAACATACATGTATAAATTAATTAAAATCCTACCTCGTGACTTGGTGAATATTTAGGTAAAGGTCTAATCACTGATTTAACTTCTGTGTTCATTAAACTTCTAACATGTTGTTTGATCATGGCCGCCATTTCTATCAAAAGTTGGCGTTGGGGAATACGAGGCTCTGCTGCTGGTATTTCTTGACCTGATATTTAAAAAAGATTTGATATAAGATAGTTTAAATACTTAATACAATGAAAGTGTCTATTTTTATCAAGCCTTGAAGACAAATTGAAATTACATTTGTTTTAAGACAGAGCAGAATGTCTATTTTATGGTTGGCCATTTTTCTTAAAATGGAGTCTAATTAAAGAACATCCAAAAAAGCTATCTTCATAAATGGTAGACCAAGTGTTCAAACATGTTGGAGCCACATTGAGTTGGCTTCTTTGCTATGATAGAGAATAAAAAGAACATCAAAATATGAAAATACATGTAAGTAATTTGTTTAAACAATGGAAATCCAATACCTGCTTTGAATATGATGCTGATCAGCCAGTCACAACTAATTTTTAGGACCAGATTATGCTGGCTTTAATTTTACTGTATTTGACTATAACAAAGATTTTTTGATGTTAGATTTTTGTGGACAACATTTATAAGGTATAAGATCATCATTAAATTTATACCTTCTGGTGTCAGATGATGCAGGTGTACTTCATCTTGTGATGTATTTAAAAAATCTTCAGCAATCATTTTTGTCAGTTTTTTATAATTATTTCTAGAGCACATAGCAGATCGAACTTTCTTCAGGGGAAGTCCACGAATGTCAGCAAGTTTAACCATGAAATTTTCAAGAGTAAATGCTGGGGGATTATAAAATCGGATATCATCAACAATGTCAATAGCATGAGTTATTTCAGGATTTCTTTTAGGAGGTCTGGCTGGTAGACCATCAGGTCCTCTTGGTTTGTAAGGCTTGATCAGAGACTTTCCATCAACATATGTACCAAGACTTGTATGATCTCTAAACAGAGGGTCTAGTACAAACTTTCTCTCATCTCTGCTAACATAGGATATATGACTCATGGGAGAAGGATATGTGTACGTCCTGAATACAGACTTTCTCTGATAGGATTCTGATGGTGGTGGCGATGCCTGAAATAAATGAAAATATTGGTAACACATACAATACCCACCCAAAGTTAGGAGACATTTTCACTTTATAGGCCTACAGAATAGCTTTTATCTAAAATTTGATAACTGTTTATTTTAAAATGCTTTTTAGTTTTGCTTTATTTTTTTATTATCTTTATGCTTATGACTGAGACTACAAAAATAACATAAATACTATGTTATGAAAAATTATTACAATAAACATGGTTCTTGGGGCTTCAGGATGTCAGATGCTGAATATAATAAATGATTGTGTTGCATTCGTGAAATTTGTAGTCATTTTATCACAAACCATACTTAAATATGTTAACAATTACGATTTAAAAAGATTAACATCAAAATTCAAGAATTGTTTTAAATTTCTTGTCTCCAAACTTTTGGTGGGTACTGTACATGGACACTACTTTTTGTTTAGCATTACTTCATCATATGTTTGAATTTAAAATCGTACGCAGTATATAAAAAGTGGCTTTTTTAAGAGACTTGTATGGAAAGTAGTGCATCCACTAGATTGCTTTGCCACAATAATTAAAATCATGAATAGAGGACATTTGACTGCACTTAGACCCTACCAAATTAGAAGCAGTATCTTCACATCACAATGAAATAACAATGAAATTCACTATACTTATAATAACTATCATTTCATTATTACTACCACATGTACCACAGCCACACGATTATATTATTATAACTAAATTTATAAGGCAAGATTACTAACGTTCCTTCTAATCTTGCAACAAAACAAAATAAGTCATTGAATTCATAGGGTTAGTTTTATTAGTAGGATACTTTTTACATGAATGTGAGAATTAATTCAGCATTTTTGTTCAGAGAAAATACATCAAACTAAAGAAATATCTTAATCTAAATAAAAATACTGATTAGGGTAAACTGACCGAGAGTCGGACATGATCCGGAGTCGGACATTTTTAACCCCTCACTGCTGAACCATAATAGGTTCAGATCAGAAATTTAGCGTACCGCCACCTTAGACAACCATTAAACCTGACAGAGTAGTCATTCTTACGTGTATGACGCACTTCCTGTATTGCCGAGCATTGTTGTCGTAAATACCTCGACGCGGGAAATTTTGAATTGTTAATACACCAAAGAAGTGAGTATCGCCTTCTTGTTTTATGGTTTAATTTGATTTTAACGGAAAGTTTTCTACATTATTTTCCTATTTTACAATAATTTGTCAATCGAATAATTAATTTAAGAACACATTTTTTGTGAATATTGTTGTTAAAGTTCGTTATTTGTCATATTGATGAACCACGTAATTTGATATTGAGTCGGACGCTTCAAAATGTAGATTCGATATAAAGTCGGACAGTCCGACTCAATATCAATACAAGGTACATAGTACGTTTTAATACTATTGCCAATCTATAAAATACGATATAACGTGAATTATTGATGTTGAATTTATAATTAAATAGGGTCTAACAAAATCATCAGTTAAAAAATTTTTCGTAGTTCCCCTGAACACAATAGTAACAACTAGCTCCTCGTATTTTCGTTCTAATGTACAAGGACTTTACACAATGTTATATAGGCCTATACTCCTTGTTGACCTTTTTCCTGAATTCTGTTGACTATTTTAAGTTGATTGTTTAATTTTCGGTTATTGTTAAAATTAAACTGTTAATCGTTTCATGTTTTATTTTAATTCTCATGCTGTCAACTTTATACAAATATTTTGATACAGGATGAAGAACCTCATAATAAAACAAGTGTATGCCGTTGGAATGCACCATTCAGGTGTGAGACAACTTGATGTTGGTCCCGTATACTACTGTGGAAAAGAGGAGGGGAACCCAAAGGACCCTAATGCTATTGCTATTTATGAGGATAAGAATCTACGCCATCGAGTGTGCTATTTACGCAGAGAGGACGCTGCAAAGTTAAAGGAATTGATTGATTATGCACAAGGGCCCTGTTATCTGAGGGCAAAATTTGGTCCTGAAAAGTTTTCCAGATTTAAGGGGCCCCAACAAAACTGTAACATTGGTTTCAAAGTCAACGATTCAGACGCTGCTGCCCTTGCTGAATTATTGAATGGTGTCTTTATATACACAATATTTTAAAGAGTACTAAAGATGACAGCTAAACTTGTTTATAATACAATGTTTTTTTTAAATAAATCCAGATTACTTTAAAACATTATCGTTGTTTCGTTTTTTATTGCAATTTATAATATCTTGTTCTTTTACAGTGTCAAAGTCTAAATGGACAGACACAGAGATGGCTAATGCCGTAACTGCTGTGAATGAGGGAATGTCGATACGGAAGGCAGCGGAAGAGTATGGGGTGCCAAGGTCCACATTGTCAGACAGCTTGACCGGCCGAGTGAAGCCAGGTAGTGTCTGGGGGAAACGACCCAAGCTCACAGCTGCGGACGAGACTGGTCTGATACAAGCTGCGACTGAGCGTGCTGACAAAGGTATAGGATTCAGTAAATGTAATTTTTTGAAATATGTTGGGATTTTCGCTGAACAAAAAGGAATACAATTCAAAAACAAGAGCCCTTCGGACATGTGGTGGCGTCGGCTTAAAACCAGAAATCCTGAGTTTTCACTGAGGAGTCCAGAGCCTACAGCAGCCAATCGTCATACTGCAATGAGCAGACAACGTATTGGTAACTACTTTGACTCACTCAAAGAAGTACTAGATGCCAATAACTTTCATCAGCATCCTGAACGGGTATGGAATATGGACGAAACTGGCATTCAATTATCTCATAAACCGATGAAAGTTATTGCAACCAAAGGAGCCAAGACTGTTCATGGTAAATCCAGTATATCACGAGAAACTATTACTGTTATAGCGTGTGCTAACGCTTTCGGTCATTCAATCCCCCCTTATTTCATAGTTGCGGGCAAAACGTCTAAGAAACTACACGGTTTTGACATTGAGTCATGTACAGATCCCTCTTCACCTCTATTTGGTGCTAAGTTCAGCGTTAGTGAGTCAGGGTGGACGAAAGCTGGCATCGGTAGACTCTGGTTCACTGACCATTTTCTTCCTAATATTGGTACTGCTAGACCCCAGTTTCTAATTTTTGATGGTCATGGGTCCCACAACAATATTGAATTTCTCAAAGAGGCAAGAGAGCAAAGCATTGTATTAGGTGAGTTACCTAGTCACACTAGTAACTGGACTCAACCGCTGGATAGAGCAGTGTTTAAATCACTTAAGAATAGTTGGATCAACCACGTTGATAGCTTTGTAAAATGCAGTGGCATCTCTCTTGGCCACTCAAGCTTTCTTCGCGTTTTTGGCAAGGCATGGGCCGAGTCCATAACTCCTGAAAACATACGCAGCGGTTTCAGGGCGACGGGCATTATTCCATTTAATCCTAAAGCCATTCCTGATGTTGCATATGCTCCGGCCAGCAATGAAAATTTTCCTAGTCAATCACAGGCTACAGAAACTGCCAGTTTATCGGTCGCTGCTTCCACCAGTGAAGATAATGAATTTGATCTCCACACACCATCCTCAATCGACCATATTCTTCCCATAATAATGCCATTAGAGGAAGCAACGGATGACAGCTTCAGTTTGCCAATACTTGATTTTCTTGTACCAACAACTGAAGAAACTGTAGACTTACCATTTAAGATAACAGATGATGGCATAATTGATGTATCCTTTGAAGCTGCCAATTCTGAAGTAAGTAATCAAAAAGCCTTGGAAGTTATCGAATCAAGTCTACCGCCAGAAACATTAACCAAGTATTGTGCTGCTTATTTAAGTGGCACAACAATACGTGATAATATATTTAAAACCTGGCATATGTATAAGAACAAATGTACTGCAACTGTCTCCTCACCAAAAGATGTAATGGATCAACATTTCCCTTTACCAAAAATAAACACGTCCACAAAAGCAAAGAAAAATATCAATAATCAATATTTCGTTATTACTGCCGATGAAGTTTATCAAGAAAAGGTATCAAAAGAAGAAAAAAAGAAACAAATTGCAATTGAAAAAGAAATGCGTAAAGTTGAAAGGGAGAGAAAAAAACAATTGAAAGTAAAAAAAATTAAAGTTGCAAAAAAAGGTAAAAAGCAGTGAACTTAAATGATAAATAAATCTATGCATCCTTAAGGACTTGGTAGCTGTACTGTTACTTCCGAAAGTTTGATTATTTAGTTGCATAAATATGATTTAGTATTATTGTTGGCAATAAATATATAATCTGTCTCTAGTTCTGTTAGAACGTACAGTTCAATGTTCTAACAAACATTACAGATAGAGCAGTATGATCATAAAAAACTTACTGTTGTTTGTCATTTAATTAAATGTGATAACTGTCATATCTGATACACGGATTCGAAAAAAATCAACACAAAATAATGTCCTCTCGAATGCTATTCAATGTCCTCCTTGTTGTTTCCTTGAGCTAATACCTTAATTGGTACTGGAGAATTTGCCTGAGAGCCATTAAATTTGAAATTGCATATATATTCAAGCACTGGTTCTTATTGCTCGTCACATATAACTATAGAAAAGGATTGTAAAATTACAAACTTGTTCTTCGATGTATAATTAGTAATACTCACAGTTAGGCCTACACTCATAATCATTTTCTTACCCAGAGGTTATCTAGATTCTCGCTAGCATTGATAAGTATAAAAAAACAACAACAAAATTGAGAAAAACGGGTAAAATTATATACTTTATTATACATTTTCTATCAATAATTTAACAAACACGTTATAATACTGATATGTTTACATGATGCACATATTTGATATTCTAACAGAGGCACGTTTCCGCACTACGTAACGTCATCTATATTTCATTATTGCATATGTTACTATAAATAGTAACAAAATCGACGAGAAAGTGCGCCAATATAGCCTCAATGTGGGCAATATATTCCGGTATTGAGCAAGTGTGCCAAAATATCGATATTTGGCTCACTTCCTAGTGTGCCAAAAATCGATATTGAGGCAACTTCCGGTCATTACGCACCTGCAGTTTAACAACGGCAGACTTTCCGCACGTGAAATTCGTACGTAATTAGCAACAAGAAGCTATTAAATTTAACGACGTGTGTTTTTTCATATAAAAATTAATAAGATAATCAACAACCAGACTTACGTTTTATAACAAGCGTTCATTAGATTCCAACGTTTCGGCGTTGAAAACAAAACAATACATGTGACGTAACGTCAACGTGCAAAATAGCGCGTTACGTCGAGAAAAAGTATACTTTGTTGTAGAAAATCATCATTACATGCATTGGTCAACATATGCAATAAAGAGGTTATGAAACAGGGCAAGTGTGCCTTAAGTCAATATCGGCACACTTTCCTCGGCATTAGCCCTTGGGCTAAAGCCCTCGGGCCAATACCTAAGCAAGTGTGCCGATATCTTCCTTAAGGCACACTTGCCCTGTTTAATAACCTATACATATAGAACACATGATGACAGAGGCGGATCCAGGATTTTTTCTACGGGTGTTTACTGTTTATATTGATAAAAAAGTACATTACCATAAAATCTATGTTAAACACCAAGATTGCTTTATGCAACTTAAAAAAGACTTACAGACAAGAAATACACCAATGGACAGGTACATTTTCCAAATGTTAGGGGGGTCCGGACCCTCGCTGAATCCGCCTATGAATGACAATACTTGAAGCCAATAATCGTCATCAGTTTGTTGTTAATTAAAATAATTATGTAAATAAAATAAAGGTTCGTACGCTTTGAACCGACAATTGTCCATTTTGTCAAAAAACATGGTTCGTTTTGTCCAGACGTATGGTCCGTTCTGTCATTGGCCGTTTCGTCTCATGGTCCGTATTGTCCCTAATTCAAGCAAAGCACAAGACCAGGGAATCATCTAAACATCATGTGTAATTCTCGTGAGCAACATCAGACTCTTCAAAGTGATTTTTTAAGACGGACAAGAAAATTACAACCTGCAATTATGACAATGACGGTGAAGTGGTCGTATGTATACCATGTAATACTTGGCAAAATGACGTACTTAGATGAATATACTTATTTCTCTTATTCATTGGATAATATTGATATATATACCAGGTATGCAAAAATATCTTATCAAGGTAGTTTTTATATATCGTACAGTTTAACAATACCAAGTATAGCTTGAGTCGCAATTTGATCTAAAATGCTGCTCTCCTACGTTGTCCGACTTAAAATCACGAATGTCCGACTCATAGTCAAATCTGTCCGAGTCAATATCAAAATGAAAATAATTTCATTCGCGTCAATTTTATACTATACCACTATTGGTTCTCGTCATAAATTGCGATTATAGGGTAAAGGAGTGAGATATCGGAACCCAGGCGTCGGGGAAATCCCAGAACGTTTCTAAATATAGATTTTGTAAGCCTCTAAAGTTCAACGTGTCCGACTCTCGATCAGTTTACCCTATGTTTATGCTTGAATATTTAATTTCATTACTCACTAAACTTGGCACTACGCTTGGAGTTGGTGATTGACGAGTAGTTGCTTCTCTAGACCTATAATGGCCATCCTCATCTAAGAAGTCAATAGATTCATAATATTCTGTGAGTTTAGAAGCAGCACCAGGGCCACTGGGAGCAGGGCTTATTGGTAATGGAGACAATGGCTTCGGAGCACGAGGTTTTCTAAGCAGTTGTTTCCCCATTTCTATGTAGTTTTATAGACTGTCACCTGTAATGATACAAGGAAAACACAATGTAATTTGGATAGATTGCAGTTTACCGGTAGGAGTTTGTTTACCACTTCTGCGCATGCCTAACCGGTCAGAGCAGGCGCACTTCTGTTGCTATGTTAAAATAAACAACATAAGCAAATGGCTGCATTTTTTTCTCATTTAAAACATAAAAACGGGTCAGACATGACAAGTTAAAGCTATGGACTTTGCTTGCGGACATTTCACCTGTAGATTCACAACCAAATTTTTCATTATTTAATTTAAAGAATGTAATTTTAATTTTACTGGAATTTCATTACAAAGTTGGTTTTAATTCAAGGTTTTAGTAAATCAACTGCAGACCATTGTGGCAATACATAATCAGTGAACAGAACAAGACAAATACACATGTCAGCTGCTTTCAATCTTATGAACGGAATTATCTATGTCTCTGTTAGTGTTAAGAATAAATCTCAGAATGTTATGGATCTGACAATAAAATAAATTATTATGATGTAGTGCCCCATTTTTTAAATATCATTTCTCGTAGTTTATCAGAGAATAACTTACACGATTGCATAAATATTTTCATTTTGGCAGATAGGATTCATAGTTTACACTGTCACCATAACAAACAAATCGGTGTTGAATAAGCGCTTGCTACATGTTTCTTTGTTCGTTTGCGAAATCATTTTGCAATCGTCTCGGGGAACCTGTTTTCGAAGGACCAGTTTATTCTGCGGCGCCTAATTTGCGGCGCTCATATAGTCTGGATTACCTGCCCCTTACCACTATCGTTATCTTTTACTAGGGCTGCAACGATTCGATTCGATACATCGAAACTCGATTGCAAGGGCGCCGATTCGATTTCGATTCGGGACCCGCGAGTTTCGATTTGATACTGACTTATAACATGTTTACATATGTTATAACGATAAAAGCAAAGGCTCACCTAAAAGACAAAGTACGTTGACAGTAAAACTGGGGTTAACTTTGTTACATTTCTCTAAAGTTTCCATTACGATTTAAGTAGCATAGAAACTCTGTTCCAAATATTTATTTACAGTATATGCTCCAACGCTACGCAAATTGGGTCGGTGTGATTGAATTTTACCGGTCAAGTTTTGATGTTAGCTAATTCAAATTTCAATATATTTGCCTACAAAGCGCAGGTTTATGTTAAATGTACAGTAGTATATCAAGAACTGCATCTTTCTACAATTTATGATCCATGCTGTTTATACTTTTAAGTCGAAATTACAATTATAATACATTTTCGCGAACTTTACATTCGTACCCAAACCATTTCGTACTTGAAAAAAGCAAATATTAATTTAGCAGATTTTCGAGTTTCGTGTTATCAAATTTCAGTAACACTTTTAGTTAGTCCATATTATTTAGTTTTAAGCTCAAATTAATGTATAAATGCATATTTGAAGTAAATTATATTAATAAATGAATCGAATAAAAAAAAATCGAATCGAAAGAAAAAATATCGAATCGCATCGAATCGACTTTCCTGTGAATCGTTGCAGCACTATCTTTTACTCGACAAAGTACGACTGGGAACCAGACATATAAATAGCATATAGACATAGCATTTAACTAAATAATTTACTAAATTTACTAAATAATTTAATACTAGCTAGTATTGAGAACCCTACTAGACTCTGGGTACGAGAATGTGATAGTGTGGTACAACTGACAAATTTGAAATAATGAATAATATTCCATGGGTACATGTACTCATTCACGTTATGAAAATTTACGTTTTGTGCATCTAAATATGTTCATTACTTATAGGAAACTATTGTAATGGTTCGATTTCTTGGTTATTCTGTCCTGGCGGTAGAGTTGTAGTAGTTGAGTGATTAGGATTCACAAGTTGTATTAATATTCTGTAGACCTTTAGATGGTGCTAGGTCTAAGACCCGGTGGTACTGGTCTGGATCGTATAGTGGTTTTTTTGTACAAATTAATAAATGAATAAACAACAAAGATTTAGATAAACTTATACTATCTATTGAATAGTGAATTTATAACTTTACATACATATATATATATATATATAAACACATACAGGTACAAATGATATTTAGATCAAATTATATTTATTTAAGTTTAATTTATATTTGGATATTTTAATTATCAATTTATATATTATTTTATACAGTAGAGCTTGAAATTAAGGATCTAAGGTATATTCTTAGACTAAATATAGACTAAAGCATATTATGCTTTATGAAGCGACAGAAGCATTGAGCTTCTATGTACTGACCTATGCAGCCAGTACCCAAGCTAATGGGACTAGCTGATACATGTGCTTTTATAGCGAAATATAAGGTCACATGACCAAAAATACAGGTGAGTTAAACTCAGGTTTAAATAAAGAAAATCAATAATACTATTGTATACTGTACTATACTATATGTATGTATAAAACCAATGACAGTGACAGTAGTTTATAAAATAAGAAATGAAAAACAGATGAAAATTTATAATTTGATTATTTCTTTACAATTTGGAAACAATAATTGATTTATTTTAAGTAATTATGAATATAAACTATTGATTTGGATTCTACACTATTACATTCCTCTTTCCTTAATTTGAACAATTTCAAACTTATTAAACAATTCAAAATTTTGTATGAAATAAAACAACAAAATTCATTCAGTCCTATCAATAATATTAGAACATTGACATAGTGCAATTCATTAATTAAAAAAAATTTAGATATGCAAACAAAACTGTAGTTAAAAAATTGTAATTTAATGATACAAATATTAAGTTCCTAAACACCTACATGCATAAATGAAATGAATTTATGAATGAAACAATACATGAATAAAATTGAAAGTACCCAATATATACAATTTATAAAACATATCAATGGAACATTGTTCATTTAATTGTTGTGATGATTTTCTTCTTCATCTAAATAATCTAGAGTTGATTCTCTATCCCTATGGAATAAGAGGAAGCTGATATCCACAGAGTCTCTCCTCTCCTTATCTAGGTTCTTCATTGCTTGCTTTAACTGTTCTTTCTCATCTGGGGTTGGGTACCTGTATTTCCCAACTCCAGGGTTAATGTAGCGATTATTCACCACTTTCTCCACTGTACAAATATGGTTAAGCCCTCTTTTCTTACCATGTCTCCTAGCCTCTGTGTTCTTGTAAGTATAAAACTTACAAACTTTACATGATAACAAATACTTGAAAGGCACATGTGTACTGTTCCAATGTTCATTGAACCTGGAATAATTGTTGAAATGAGTCTCTAGCCTGCAGGTTGGAACAGGGCATTTACTGCCTGTCAACGGCCACAATGGTCTACTGAATTGTAGTTGGGCTTCAGCCATCTTTCTGAATATATAAGAAAGAGTGATAAAAAAAACCAATTACATACATGGTAAATATAACAACATATATTTTTATATGACATAATACATTAATAAGCATAATTTTGAACTATATGTCTGATTGATGTATATTATATACACATCCATTCAACATTAATTTTGTATGTATAGCATGCCTATTTATAAATCTTGCCATTAATAATTTATAACAACATAATCTATATGCATTATACACATATATATATAATATTTTTCTATATACAGATATATATATATATCCTATTGTCTCTTCTATTTAACTATGTGCAATATATATTTTTTTTAAGTTCTATACAAATATTTATTTGTTGTATTAAAATAATATAACTATCAATATACATGATAATTATTATATGAATAATAACTATTTGGTAGTAATCATTTATAAATGTACTCTTTAGTTAGGTATAACTATATTTATTAATCGGTATTGACTACAAATCAAGGATTTCTTTTGGTTTTACTACTCTTCCGCGACGGGAGCGAGGTTCAAACGGTATGTATGTATTTAATTCTACTTCTTGATTTTCGTTATTTTGACGATTGTTTTGAGTCTTTTCTAACCAATTAACCGGCCTATTTGTACCAACGTATGGTTTTAAATGGTCAACATGGACAACAATTTGTGGTGAATCTTTATCTTTCTGAATCTTATATGTTAAGTAAGTAAGTTTACTCAGTACTAGGTAAGGACCGGTCCAGCCCAGGCCAAATTTTTGATTAGCAGACGGGGGATACCAGCGCCAAACCCAGTCATTTGACTTATATTCCCTAGGTTTTAGACCACGGTCATAATAGTTCTTTTGCCTGGTGGCTGCTATTCCTAATTGATCACTAGCATATTGATATGATGTACTCATAGCAGATTTTATCCATTCAACATATTCAATATGACATTCTATTTCAGGTTCATTTGGGGTAGGTCCTACCATTAAATCAAGTGGACAACTGACTTCTCTACCTAACATTAAGAGATTTGGACTACAACATGTACTACTGTGTTGTGTAGCTCTGTATGCAGACATTACAAAACATAAATGGTCATCCCAATCTTTTTGATATTTCTGATCTTCTACAAACACAGTCAACATCTGTATGATTGTTCTGTTGCAACGCTCGATCATACCATCGGACTTTGGATTGTACGGACAGGTTCGAGATTTCTCAATGCCTAACATTTCTTTGAATAAATTAGATTCGAACTCTCTACCCTGATCAGTATGGATTTGTGATGGAAAGCCAAACACTAAGAAGACATTAGTGATCAAAGTATCAGCAACAGTATAGGCAGTGTGATTTGGTACAGCAAACGCCATCTTCCATTTAGTGAAATAACATCCACAGACTATAATATATTCATTATTGTTCTTAGTCGTCGGTAGAGGACCTAGAATATCTATTGCAATGATTTCCATCGGACGATGAGTCTTAATTTGTTTTAATTGGGATTTCCCTTTTCCAGGGCCTGGTTTACACCTAGCACACATATCACATTGTTTTATCCACAGATCAATGTCTTTATACATGCCTGGCCAATAAAATCTACGTTTAATTGAATCTATTGTACGGTCTCTTCCCAAGTGACCAGCACATTTATGATCATGTAATTGTTTAAATATTATTGACCTTATTTTATCTGGAGCAACTAAAACTAATGACTCACAGCCTACTTTGTCAATGATTTTATAATACAATAAATTATTCAGAACTGTCAATAGTTCCCATTTTTGCCATAATTTAATGATATTATTTTGGGAATGAGTCAATTGACTTTTGTCAGGTTTTTGTGCACTCTCTATTTTAAGCCTTAATATTTCACCTATTGATATATCACTATTCTGAAATTCAATCAGATCCTTATTTGTCCAACAATCAAGCCAGATTGAACTTTGATCACCTTGATTGTCTCTTATTTCAGTCACAGATTTTATCATTTTGGTACCTATTTGCTTCTTAGTTAACAACTTTTCTGTATTGCAAGTAGGGCAATTATCAATTTTACAGGGGCGTTTAATCCTGGTTAAGCTATCTGCATTAAGATGCTTACCACATTCCCTATACTCCATATCATATTCATACTGTCCTAATATATTAATCCAGCGTGCTAATAAGCCCTCTGGTTCTTTGAAGTTTTGTAAATGAATTAAACTCTTATGGTCTGTACGTATTAAAAACTTACGTCCTAACAAATAGTGTTTATATTGTTGAACAAAATGCACTATTGCAAGTAATTCACGTTTTGTAACACAGTAATTCTTTTGGGCTTGATTTAAAACATTGCTACCATAACAAATTACTTTTTCTTTTCCATCCTGTATTTGCGATAGAATTCCAGAAATTGTGTCGCCACTAGCATCAGTGTCTAATATAAAATTCCCTCCATTAGCTTTTGGAAATGATAAAATGGGTGGACTTACTAAACATTGTTTAAGCTTTTCAAAAGATTGATTTTCTATAGTATCCCATTTAAATTTGACATTTTTCCTGGTAAGCACTGTTAGTGGTAAGGCAATTTCTGAGAAGTTTTTGATCATTTTTCTGTAATAGCCACATATACCTAACCATGACTTTACTTCATGTTTATTTGTAGGCACTGGCCATTCATTTATACATTTAGTTTTATCCGGATCACATGTTATTCCTTTAGAACTTATCTCATGTCCTAAGAACACAACTTTAGTTTGAAATAACTTGCATTTTTGAGGTTTTAATTTAAGATTAGCCTCCTTAAATCTAGATAGTACTAATTCTAAGTTATTATATGATTCCTCAAAAGTTTTGCCTAGAACACATATGTCATCAAGATATACTAGACACCTATCAAATCCTATTCCAGTCAATACAACCTCCATGAGTCTTTGAAAAGAACCAGGTGCGTTTTTCAAACCAAATGGCATAGTTTTAAACATAAACTGTCCCCTGCCTGGAACTCTAAAACTAGTTTTTGGAGCATCAAAACTATTTAGCTTTACTTGCCAGTAGCCACTAGCCATGTCTAACAATGAATAATATTGACTGCCTGCCAGGTTATCTAATGTTTCATCAATTCTTGGCAATGGGTATGCATCAAAAACAGTTACAGAATTTAGAGCTCTTAAATCTACACAAAATCTTATGCTTCCATCTTTCTTTTTAGCTAAACAAATAGCAGACGCCCAAGGTGAATGGCATGGTTCTATGACATTTTGTTCTAGCATTTTATCAATTTCATTATCAACTTGACTTTGTAAATGTATTGGAATTCTCCTAGCTTTACATTGAATTGGCTTGGCCTCGCCAGTATTAATAAAATGTTCTGCTAGATTTGTCTGGCCTAATTTTCCATCCGGACCCATAAATACATCTGAATAAGTATTTAGAAGGTTTTGAATCTTTAATTTTTGATCATTATTTATCTCAGGTGATACATTATCTAAGATACATTGTAAATGAGGGGGTAAATTTTGATTATCCTTACCCAGCACTTTTGTATCAACATGGTTGTCTCCCTTATATATATCAGTAATAGGGTATATATTCCCCATGACGAAGTCACTTTTGAGTTTAAAAGGTTCATTGCTTACATTCATTACTGATAATTTTAATGTATCATCATATATATCAATTAATGATCTGGCAATAAACACACCTTTGTCTATGAATTTATTTGTTGGTTCTAACACATTTAATTTAGACTTACTATTACCATTGATATAAGCTGGAATGAACATTTCTGAGTTAGGAGGTATAATTACATTCTCTTCAATTTGTATCTTAGCACAGTATAGTGTATTATACTTGTGAAGTCTAACTTTTCCTAATTTACATTTGAATATGCGTTTAGGAATTTTTAAACTAACATTATAATATTCCATGAAGTCCATACCTAATATACCCATACTTTCATGTACGTCTGCCACAATAAAATTATATTTCATTGGTAAGTGCTCTATTGAAAATTGGATTTCACATTGACCTTTAATGTTCAAACTTTCACCATTCGCAGTATATAATGGTATATCTAAAGATTTTAATATTGGTTTATCAATCAATCTATCATAGCACTGACTTGACAATATAGTAACTGCACTTCCTGTATCAACTAACAAGCCTCCCATTAAATTACCTATATTTGTCTTTACATAGCTACATCCTGAATCTAAAGGTTCTTTATAGTTCGTATTTATACAGCCATCATGCTCATTATTTATCAAATGTTCATCACTAGTTCTTAACTTATTGTTATTGTCACTATTTTGAATATATTTGTTATCTTCAACTTGCTTTTTGTCATATTCTGTATTAAAGTCAATTTCATCCTCTGTCGGAGGTGAAATGATAACAACTGGTGAGTTTTCATCATGATTCAATGTATAACTATCACCATGTATCTTTGACTTTGAATCATGAATATCTGGGTCAGAAATCTCATATTCTAATGATTTACCTATTACAGTTGTATAACTATTTGATTGTATTGGCCTATAATCCATATTGGATTCACAATGGGGGACTGAGGGTTCGGCCACATTCTCAGTCTGAATTAGTTTCCCGAATTATTATCCATGAATTTGTTGAAACATCTTGTTTCTACATGACCAGCTTTGTTGCAATAGCCACAGCGTATAACCTTTTTCTGTTGGTTTTCTGACTGTGAATTATCATTGAAATATTTCCTGGGGCTAGTACCTCCAGTACTTTGATTCTTATTGTGATAATTATCATTTACATTAAGTCTTAACTCAAAATCAGACAATTTCTGGTCAAGTTTTTGTTCCAACTTTTGATCAAGTACTGAAGATATCATTTGTTGAATATCTTCAATGCTACATTCAGTTTTTATGTTGGATGGCCTAAGGGAGGAAACTCTATTATTATTTTCATAGCGAGTTGTTTCCCTTTCCTCCTCAAAATCAGGTTTATTGACTTTATTTAAAGAGCCATTAAGTGCGCAATATTCCACCGCGGCACTAATAGCAGCATCTAAGGTTTGTGGGTGGGTGAATTGAACATGTTTCTGCAAATCAAATGAACCTAACCCGTTAATATATTGATCAATGGTGCAAGTTTCCAAAGCATAATATGGCAACATAGGGAATGCTTTTTGACCTAAACGGCGTAATGAATACCCAAAATCAGACACATTCTCTCCTAGTTTTCTTTTTCTATTACGAAACTCGCATCTGAAGGCTAACTCTCTCTCGTGAGGATTATACCTTTGAGCCAGTATGCGTCTAATTTCATAGTAATCATTAATTTGAGATGAGGTAATTGTTGATAAAAGCCTTTGTGCTTCACCTCTTAGGTTAATTGTTAGCATACATGCTTTTTGTCTATCATCCCAATTGTTCCAATTGGCCACTTGTTCAAAATGTACAATATAGTCTGACCATTCACTTGACTGGCCATCAAACTTATCGGGGATAAGTTCACGATTAAACATTAATGGAGATTGTCTATTACTAGTAAATCTTCCTACTGGAACATTATGGCGAGATTCATTCCTATAATCTTCTATTGAATTTCTATATGTAGGATTAGGTATACCTGTATTATTATGTACGGGTACATTAGTGTCACCATAACATAACGGCCTTTTCATATTAGAGTAACCTGATGCAATAGGCTGTTGGTCACAATAAAATGTATGATTTGGTTCTTCAGTTCTAAAGTGAACTGAAGGCCTGTCGGTACATCTCGGTGACCAGCCATCATGTTGCATATTTGGTTTATGTTGTATAAATGGGTTATTAATTGACAATGGCAATTCATTGTACATTGTACTATCACTTACTGGAGAATAGTCTATTACATTTCCTAACTCCTGTTTCTTATTTAACTCTACAGATTCCATAACTGGATAGCACCTATTTATTTCAGGGGTATTAACAAATGGATTGGTTCCTATATTAACACCAGTTGACATTGTCTCACTCTTAATACTTAAATTCATTTGAGGTTGACAAGTAATTTCTTGTGAACTGTCACTATGTTTGAATGAATACATTTTAAATTATTGTAAGATAAATAACAATTAATTTCAATATGAATTTTAACCTACCTCACTCTAGACTCCTAACAATTGAAATGATTTATAATTTTAATTTATACAAACAAGTTTTCATTACACAAACAATTGAATGTGGTTATCATGAACCTAATACCTGTATTGAATAAACATGAGTTTACACCTCTCACTAATTTATGTACTAAATATTTTATACACACCTTTTATAATTCATATATTTAAATTTACACAATACTTTAAACTCTATACACAATTGTTTTAATATTGCTATAACTATTTAGTAGGTTTATTATTATTTTAACCCTAATTTTGTGAAATTATTATTTTGAAATAATTTAATTCAATTTACTTAATGGTCTCAACTACCACCCTCCACAAAACAGACAAGATCACGGCACCAATGTAATGGTTCGATTTCTTGGTTATTCTGTCCTGGCGGTAGAGTTGTAGTAGTTGAGTGATTAGGATTCACAAGTTGTATTAATATTCTGTAGACCTTTAGATGGTGCTAGGTCTAAGACCCGGTGGTACTGGTCTGGATCGTATAGTGGTTTTTTTGTACAAATTAATAAATGAATAAACAACAAAGATTTAGATAAACTTATACTATCTATTGAATAGTGAATTTATAACTTTACATACATATATATATATATATATAAACACATACAGGTACAAATGATATTTAGATCAAATTATATTTATTTAAGTTTAATTTATATTTGGATATTTTAATTATCAATTTATATATTATTTTATACAGTAGAGCTTGAAATTAAGGATCTAAGGTATATTCTTAGACTAAATATAGACTAAAGCATATTATGCTTTATGAAGCGACAGAAGCATTGAGCTTCTATGTACTGACCTATGCAGCCAGTACCCAAGCTAATGGGACTAGCTGATACATGTGCTTTTATAGCGAAATATAAGGTCACATGACCAAAAATACAGGTGAGTTAAACTCAGGTTTAAATAAAGAAAATCAATAATACTATTGTATACTGTACTATACTATATGTATGTATAAAACCAATGACAGTGACAGTAGTTTATAAAATAAGAAATGAAAAACAGATGAAAATTTATAATTTGATTATTTCTTTACAATTTGGAAACAATAATTGATTTATTTTAAGTAATTATGAATATAAACTATTGATTTGGATTCTACACTATTACACTATTATAATGAACTTCATTCCTGACACTGTTTGCGTGATCAATAAATACCTTTGCTGTTAAAAAGTGTTAATTAATCAACTTATAGTGCGATACTTAATTGACGTTGGTTTACTTGTAATCCAATTATCATCTTTAAAAGTCATACACACGTGTCGTCATGTGTGTGGGCCCAGATGGATTAACGAACCAATCATGATTAATTAATTATGATATGTCGTGATCAAATATTCAGACAAAAATTTAATTCATCCAATTTTTATACATATCTTAGTTTAAGAAATGAAGACATGCCAATGGATCAGAGCAAATCTAATTACGTCCGTCTTTATTAACTTGTAGATAGACATGATTTGTGTTGATCCACTGACGTTCTTTAATGTTAGGTTTTTTAATGATTGAAATATTACCATTTTGGTTGAATATTTGCTGCCATAGATTTATAGCATGAAATTAAATGATCACATTAAAATAAAACAAAGAAATGGAAAGAACCTGATAAAAAACTTTGGTTGCAGAACTAATTCTTGTGAAAAAAATTGAAAAATAAATCTTACTAAACAGGCTTTGTCTTTATTTCTTATGCAATTGTTACATTGGATACATTGCTTGTATTTTTCGTCCAATTAACGTTTTGCATTCACATAATTAAATTTGTCTATAATTCCTTTTTAGTACCGAACACTCAAAATTCAGTTAAGTCAGAGACATAGATCTAATTCCCTGGTTAAGTTGACTTTCATAATATTATGTTTTGATCATCATTCATGCACTTGTGAGAAACATATGCAAATTTACCAGGACTCGAACCTGGTACTCGTGCTTACAAGGTAAGTGCTCTCCCGACTAAGCTATCTGGTCCCTAACTTACATTGCATCTTTTCCCATATTGTAAACAGGTAGGTAGTGTGACATTTATACATTGAATATACAACTCTGACATACACCTGTATACCCACTCTTTTTTATTATACATAATTCCCCGTAACTCTATAACTCTATATCAATATTGTATTTTGTTAACCATTAACAATCATCTCACATGTTGTTACTTTATATAAATGTAACCTGTGTTTATATTGATAAAGAATATGTTCTGTTCTGTTCTGTTCTGTTTTGTTCTACTGGTCTGAAATATTCAAGGAAGATCAGTGCAAAACAATCAAGAAAATAATTGGCTTAAGATATGCAGGCACACCGAAAATATATTTCATCAAAACGAAACAAATGCAATTCTTCTTAAAAAAAATTAGCTAATTATAAAGTAATTAAAAAAAAAATACAGCAAATATTAATAAATGATACAAATATTACAAACTGTAATGAAAATAACTTTTAATATAACGAAAAATATATAGGTCCACAGGCTAAATATGTACATTTTACGCTGTGTTACTTCATTTTACACATTTCAGTATTTATTTAAAAAATCACGTTATAATGAATATTACGCACCGCGTAGAACTCAAATATAAAAATATATTGAAATAGAACAAATTCTTAGTAAATAAGCGCAATTTACAGAATTGAAATTTATCATTTCCTCGGCGAATTAAAAACAAAGAAAGAAAGAATCAATTCAAAATAAATATGTCTTATCACAATAGACACTTTTTTAAGTTCTAAATTATGAAAAGAGGAAATTTAAAAAAATAATGCCCTAAGTTACTTTGATCGGTTATTAGTTTTGGTGTCAAAAAAGAAATCAATCACAGCATTTTCCAAATGACGTCACCGCTGCTGTCTACAAAATAACATGTTCTTCAAATAAAGCACTACTTCGACATCTAAGTATTTTTATTTTTCTATGGGGAGAAGTTATGATAAATACAACACTTTAACTGCATAAGACTTTTGTATTAAAAGAGTCCATAAAATTATGAGTTTTTTAGCTAAAGTTTAAAAATTCAAATTCAGTTACATTTTACCGGTTAAAATATGAAGTGTTTTTTTCGTACAATAAATAAAGTCAAAAACGCGGATCGCTCAAGCATGTAAGTAAACGAACGCTTTATGTTGTTACTTTACTTTCAGTTTGCATTGGTGTCAGTGTTTCAATTTAGCTGGAATCGATGTGTGTTTCTTTATTGAACTGTCATGTTGTTATTTAAATAAGTCCAGGGCATTTTTTCAGTCAGTTTTGAAGCCGAATTGCGGTCGCATATCATCAGATCATGCATATTCCACCATAAGATTCCAATTTCTAAGCAAGATCCCTCTCAGGGGTATTGTCCCGCAGGTTAGAGAAAAAACAATTGGTGTGGCGCTAAAAAGTTAAAATCCATTAAAACCATGTACACTGATCACTGTAGCTTACATCTCAGCCAGCCCCTGCCTGAATGCATCAAGACTGGAAGCTGCAGCTGCAATGTGGTTTGGCAGCTGGTTTCAAATCCAATTGAATTCCATAGCTAGTCTTGTAGCCAAAGAAAAAAATTCTTAAGACCCCCCCCCCCTAAAAGGGTTTCCTCATGTTTAATTCCTATGTCCTTTAAATTGTGCACATGAGTGTGTGCAATCAAGGACCCTAGTATAGAGGGTTCTTGGTGCTATTGATGGCTGACTTATTCCCTTTGAATGTAGATTCTTTATTTCAAACTTTGATTGGCAATATCAGAGAAAAAAATCGATAAAAACATTAGTGTTGTCGTTTCAAAGCATAGGCGGATCCAGCAGGGGGGTCCGGACCCCCTTCCCCTAGAATTTGTAAAATGTATCTGTCCATTAGTGTATTTCTTGCCTGTAAGTCATTTTTAAGTAGCATGAAGCAATTATTTCGGTGCTGAACATAGATTTAATGGTTATGTAGTTTTTATTATCAATATGTTGCATTTTTTCAGCAAAATGTGTATAATGTGGTTGTGGTCCGAGGTTCGAACCCCCCAGAAAATTTCGGAACCCCCTAGAAAAAAACACCTTGAACCGCCCCCATAAAGACCAAGGACCTGATAATAGTGAGCTTCAATGTAATGCAAATACGTTTTTGTACAGTACATGTAGTATGGAATTTTGACAATTCAGTGGAAGTAAATTTTTGAACTATTCAGCACATCTGGAAAAGTTAGATACTGATAAAATCTGGTGTAGAAATTTGAGTTATTTTGTTGACTTAAAAGTAAGATCCCATCCACGCTATCTTTTGCACCCACAAAAATGTGCAAACCTGGTATTTTTCAAGTATTTAAAAATATTTCATTGTTTTACTTGTTCCTTTCCACATTTAAAGATTTATTTATGATTTTTTTTACAGCAGAATTACCAACACACCATTTGTTCTGATGACAGCGCTTAGAGACAAAATCAACTTAGGCCGAGTTGTAAAACCTCCATACCATACAGAAACATATTTGCATTGAGCGGCACTTAGGGCCTGCTTTTCCAGCTCGCTGTAAACACTTAGGTCCATGCAAAGACATACAGTTTTCTGTAAATAACTAAAGTTTCATGTTTCTATATTTTATTTTATTGCAGATTGGAACAGCCAGCTTATCAAGATGATATGACATTTGTAAACAGTATCACTGGATTACGTGAGGAAAGATGTAATGGTAGATCTGGTCGACCTTCCAGTAGACATGGTAGTTTACGTAGCAACGCTAGAAGTAGACCTGGAAGTAGTTGAGGTAATATCACTTGTGTAATAGAATAGAATGAGGAGAAGTTTAACATCTGTAGTTTCATAGAAGTGCATTTATGTAACTTGTGTAACTATAGTCAGTTGTCAGGTTTTTATGAGGGATCTAAAAGGAATCCCTAGTCAGTTACTTGGGAATTCCTCAACATTAGGGATTCCTCCAATCATATAGCCGAAGAAGTTACTTTCCTCTGAATTGTTCATTGAGTTCAGAGCTAAAATTTATTTACTTGCCTTAAAATTTCGTCAAGGTGTCACCTTCAGTTGACTGATTTTAATCACATGACAGGTGATGGGTCACATGATATGAGGAGACTGATATAAACCAGGGAGACACATGGATGTGTGAATAACAGAACATTTGAAGCAAACCACCCAGCTAGCTCAGTTGATAGCGCACAAGTCTACTGATTGAGGGGTCATGGGTTCAAGTCCCGGGTAAGGGCATCCTTTGTGGAGCTTGGTCATGAAATCATTTCTACGGCCATTCTTCTTGCTACCAATGATTTTTAATTATGTAGGGCAGTTGTCAGTCACTGACAAAGTATGGGCTAAGTAGTTGGTTTACAGCTAAATCCAGAGATTTAGCCTTTCCAGGAGTGAGTAGGTTGACTGACCGCCGTTATATGACCTATACAATGTGTTGCTATGGCATTAAGCCGAACAAACAAACAAGAAGCAAACCTCATAAGCTATTTATGAATATTGTACCAACAAAGGATATAAGATGGATCCTTGTAATACTACAGTGACGACAACAGAGGAGAATTTATGGTGAAGAAAAGTACAGGATGTCATCAAAATCAAAGATCGCAAGACATCTCTAAAGAGGGACAAGAAACTGGAGCTACCTTTCGTTTACAACAGATTGATTTTATGTCCTTTGTTGGTACAATGTTCATAGGATTTACAACAGTCTTCTTGTATCATGTGACCATTTACCAGTCATGTGACCATTTACCAGTCATGTGACCATTTACCAGTCGTGTGACCATTTACCAGTCATGTGACCATTTACTAGTCATGTGACCATTTACCAGTCATGTGACCATTTACCAATCATGTGACCAATATTAGTCAGCTGATGGTGAAGTGTTGGCAACAAAAATGTCTTGGTAAATGAATTTTCACTCTGAGTTGAATAAAATGAATTAATGAAAGATTCATTGCTGAAAAACTTCTTCATTATCAATTTGTCATCTCTGGTTGGACAATGTTAAGATATTTGTTCCATAAAATTAAATTATAATAGTATTATGACATCTCCAGTAGCCTGTTCTATTAGTCCCTAAACGCTCCATTAGGATACATTAGGAACTCCTTGGCCATTCTCTGCTAATAATCTCGGACATGTTTAGACGCTATTTTGAAACTACCGGTGTTGAAGTAAACAAATATTTAGGCAATGAGTGATGTTTCGTTTTTAGTCCATAAATTTTGAAACATCACTCATTGCATTAAGGATCGTATATTTGCTTATTTTAGATTATTCGCAGCGAATGGCCGAGGAATTCTGAATGTATCGTTTTGGAACGTTTTGAAACGTTTAGTGTAATTGAACAGGTTACAGATCTACATGTGGTAGGTATGATCAAATGTTTTATTTTGATTAAACTATCTCAAGACTTCATTGTAAACAAAATGTGGTCAATAGCGCAGTTGGTAGCTCGCCGGAATTCGGCCCCAGGGGGTGCGGGTTCGAATCCCACCTGGGGAGGTTATACCCTTCCATGAAAATTTGACAATAATGTTGATTTTCCTCCATTGATTAGATAATATGGAGAAGTTTCCGGCCTTGTGGAAGGGGAGGTGAGTACTGGATATAGACAATGGTCCAGGAAAGCTAGCTTAGGTGAGCTGGATGCCGTAAAATGACCTAAATTGTGTTGACACGGAGTTAACTCCAATAAATAAATAAACATACTGTGGTAAAAATTACTATAAGTATTGACATTCAAATTCTATTTACAATTTCGATGTACTTTCAATTGGAACAATAAACATTCTTTTCATTTATTTCATTTATTAAAAACTTCTTTTTATCATTTGATGTTTGCAATAAAGTTTGTCCCAGATAAAGGTCTATTATCTTTGCAGTTCGTAAACAGTGTTAGTCTAGTTTATACTAATTTATTTTAGCACAAGTGTAAAACAAGATCTTACAACTTAAATTAATCGTTTTCAAGATGGCTTCCTCGTCCCCCCAGTACTGAGCTAAAAGATGAAGTTTCTTGCTCAAGAAAACAATGGGGTAAGTTTTGGATTGGATTCAAACAACGCAGAGTTGGCTATTCAAGGATTACCAGTCAAACATTGTGACTTCTCGGCAAGAAGCCAGCAGTGTAATGCTACAGTCCCATAAACATAAAAATAGTCGTGAGGGCACCGTACGGGCACGATGTGATCAAACTCTGCCAGGACCCGTACAAACTCTTGTGTACCCATACGGACTATTACCTTTTTACTAGGTCCGGTGAGATGAGCCTAGGATACACGTATCAGTTTCAAAGTCAAATTGTGAACAAAATCGTGGCCGAGTATGGATTAAACTTGCATATCTTCCAGCTACAGCTCCGTACGGGTGTGTTGTTTCGTGCCATGTGTGTACAGTCTCCTTGATATGCAAGGCCCTATGGCCTACAACTGTCTGCACGTACAGGTCCGTAACAAGCCACGATTTTATGGGACTGAGGCATTAGTCTAGATATAAGGGCTTTAAATGAATAAAGTCAATCATTATTTCAGACTGTCATCATCTTGGTGTTGAAGGAGGAAACAGTAATGTAGTTATAACAGTTACAACACCATCAGATGAACATGGACTTACGGCACCATTGCTCAAAACTGCACAACATGAAAGTAAGCTTTATTTTTCTCATTAGGAACTCCTTGGCCATACACTAGGAATAACCTCAGACATATTTAAAAGCCAATTGGAACTATCTTTGCATCACATGCTTGTGGTAGATTGCTCATAGTAGATTGTCTGCTTTTGACAGGAAAGGTTGCGAGTTAGAATCTCAGTACAGACATTGGACAATCTACCATGTCACCAATAAAATCTAGCTTGAAGGCAAAGGTGTACAAGTGCCATATTATACCTCTGCAAATATAACCTCAGCACTTTCCAGAACATTAGCAAAACAGTATCAAAGTTTGTCATTGTCTTGGAATTTGGTAAAGTTTTAATTGTAGCCAGTTTCCATGTCTAAAAGATCCCACCAGAGAGTAATTACCATTGTTTCGCTTTACAGCATGGATGAAGGTTTTTACATGGGGTTTCCCCATGTTTAGTAGTGGACTGTGACAAATCCACATCAAAATTTGTCGGGGACGATTACATTCGGTTGTGCGCGCGCAAATAAAAGCATAATTACCACTGCAATTAATATAGTCCGCATTATGCGTTAAAAAGCAGACGATAAGAAGCACGTGTATATCTTATCTAGTTTATGTAAGGTAATGGTCCCTTGTATTGCTTCCATGAGTTGTATACAGCCATATACTCTACCAAAACCTCATGTCTGACAGCGTTATCGGCGCTTTGATTAGTATTAATACTGAGATTAGTATTTTAAAAATAAATTGCATTATGTAGTTCAAATAAAATCTGTCTATTTCAGTATTTCAGAAGTAGGTTTTCAGTACTTTTAAAAATTTAAACTTTCACCCTTGTTTTAGATTTTACTATGCTTTTGGTTTTTATTTTACAGAACCTGAGGTTGAAACAAGTGGTTTAACATGTTTGGTTCAAAATTGGTGACTTTGTCATGTGATCCCAAGGAGAAAAAGATAAAAGACATTTTGGTGATTTCAGAAACAGCCAATGATCAATATTTTGTGTGGAAGAATCGCAGACCTGAAGACCAAAATACAGAACTTTCAGCGAAAAATCGCCGAAAATTAATTACATCATGGACTTTTTTCTTTATAAATATTCAGCACAGAAACCTAACATTTTTGTACTTAATGAAGCCTTAAAAATATGTGTGTTTCACATTAATGCTTATAAAACCAATAATAACTTTCATTGTACTCTAAATATTTCATATTTTTCCATTTGTGAGTCTTTTAATAACTACATATCTTCTGTCTTTTTCATATTTCATCATGGCGACAATCAATTTTTATGTCATTTTAGAATTGAAGGCCTCAATGTAAAAGGGTACCTATGTCCATTTTTAGGATAGGACCATTTTCATGATTTCTACTTGATAACCCCCCTTTAGACAAGAATAATGAGCTATTTTGAAAGATTATGGTCTTTAATGATTATGTGAAAGGTCCTATCTCCACAGCTGGATATAGGACCTTTTTTGCATAACAATAGCAGATGCTGTAATGTTTACACACATTTTACTGCCTGATGTTTTTTTTCAATATTTAAAGATATGTCAGAGATAAGTAACTAATAAGAATTGAAAGTGTTTTTGTTTTTTAAGTTCATTCAATGCTTTAATGTGAGATTTGGAACCAAGAAAATAGAAATGTTTTGTCCAATGAGGGTTTATGGCTGTTTCTGTGTTTCTTTGTTCAATGTTCTCATGTCAAGTTCCAATTTGTAATGATGTATGGAGATAAGGCCACAACAAATTGATCATATGTTCTATGGATTCGCTCGCACCTTAATTTTGATGGTTTTTACACAAAAATATTTTTATTTCCTCACTCGCTCATAAAAATTCGGTCAAACTGCTATATAAAGCAAGTGAATAAAGACTTTATAAATTTTTTACTTCGCTTCGCTCTGCTTTTTTCCAGAAAAATCAGTAGAACATATGATCAACTTGTTGTGGCCTAAGACCCTTTTTGCATAATTAAAAATGCAAAAAAGTAAATAAAACAGCACAAAAGCTTACTTCATAGGAGTATTTACACATAATTTGGTCATAACTCTAAGAAAAAAAATTTGCTAACTATTGGAACAATTTTTGTTTTTAACAAATTTTTTTTTAAAAATCACAAAGATGTGTTTTTCTTGAAAAGTACTAAAATTCTTTGATTTGTAACATGCAGTTTAAGTTAAGTAAATCTCATGATAAGCACTGCCACATTATTTTGTTAAGCTATGTAAATTGTTTTGTTTATAATAGTGTTGCTCATTTATCCATTAATTTTAATCAAGTTGCATTTTTTATGTGTTTATGTGTTCCTCGGACATATTTAGACGCTTTATTTTGAAACTACCGGTGTTGAAGTAAACAAATATACGATCGTTTAGACAATGAGTGATGTTTTGTTTTTAGTTCATAAATTTGGAAACCTCACTCATTGCCTTAACGATCATATATTTGATTATTAGATTAGATTATTCGCAGCGAATGGCCGAGGAGTTCTGAATGTATTGTTACGAAATGTTTTGGAACGTTTAGGGTTATTGAACAGGCTACAAGTATCAGAGATATGATCATGTGATCCTCAGATGTTTCTTTTTCATTAATTTTTTGCAACAGCCTAAACATAGAAGAGTCAAATAGTGCATAAAATTTTTATAATTTTCTTTTTCAGAAAAATGCTGTAAATTGTAATTGTTTACTTAAATTGTCTACACAAAATATTGTTGCAAATCATGTAGTCTATGACTCGATTAATTTTTTGTGCTGAGAGTTTAGAATTTATGATCAAATGATACTGTAAAAATTTGGAAATTTGCTGGCAGAAAATAATAATAGCTCTTTTCAAAACTACTCAATGTTTATTAATTATTTGTTAAAAAAGAGAAATTTGACTAAAAATCAATTGTTTAGTACCGCTTTAATTCGTAGTAGAGCTGCAACGATTCAACGGAAAGTTGATTCGATGTGATTCGATAGTTTTTCTTTCGATTTAATTTTTTTCGATTTGATTCATTTATTAGTATAATTTACTCTAAATATGTATTTATACATTTATTCGAGCTTAAAACTAATTATTATTGATAAAATAAAAGTGTTTCTCAAATTTAATTTGCATGAAACCTGAAAATCTGCTAAATAAAGATTGCTTCTTTAAGTACGAAATGGACTGGGTACGAATATAAAGGTCGCAAAAATGTTTCATTAATGTAATATCAACTAAAATGTATAGACAATATGAAACATAAATTGTATCAGATTATGCAGCTTTTAATATACTGCAGATAACGCCTTGCTACTTGATTTAATAAAGGAAAATAACTGCTATGGGAAGTTAGTGTCTTTAAGGTGTGCGTTTGCTTACATGCTTATAATTTATGTTGACACGTTTAAAGGTCAGTATGAAATCGAAATTTGTGGGTCCCGTTTTAAAATTTAATCTAATCAGCGCCCCCTCAGTTGAGTTTCGATGTATCGAATCGAATTGTTGCAGCCATACTTCTTAGTCGTTTTTCTAAACCATCCGACTATAAACCATGAGCGTATGACTTAAATATAAGTGTTATAGACCTTAATGTTGGTTTGTTAAATTACTTTTATGTATATTATATTATAAGTGTCTTTTTAAGTGTGTATTAAATTAACTATTAATTATATTGTTAAATCTAATTGTTAATTACTATACTTACATGTTTCTGTTAATGGCATTACTTTATGTATGCATTATTTCCATTATTGTTATGCGCATGTTTTTTTACTTTTACATTCAAATTCGTCAATTAGGGACTTTAGTCAGTTATCTTTCCCTGATAAAATCTGAAGCAATCCAATTGGTAAGTAGGTCCTTACAGTTGGAATTCATCAGATGTTATCATTGAATTCATATGTAAGGATATCAAAATATTTCATCTAATATCTTTCTCCTTAATGAAGATATTAACAGAAGAAATAAAATTTAGACAGTTCTTTACCTTAAAAATACTTAGCTTGAATTTCAAATGAATTAGATGATTTACAAAAAAGTTGTTAAAGATTAATTTTGGCAAATTGACATAGAAAAGTAAGGGTAAAATCAGAGTAATCAAACTAATTGGACCTACCTATTTGAAGAATATACAAGGGGAAATAACTAATTAAAGTTCCTTATTGAATTTCTTTAGCATTTCTTTTAAAACAATATTACATGCATATTGATTTATTTCTGTACCATTTTTGTACGAGCTGACTAAATAATTTACATGTGTATGACAATTGTTTTCATTTAAATTAATATTCATTATTTGTATATCATCAACTACTTGACTTTACTTGAAGGATGTTAACTACATTTATAGTCCATTAATTAATAACAACTTTATGTTTTTGTGTTGATTACATGACTGGGTTGGTTGTGTAAACTACAGTGAAACTTTTCTATGGAAAAGAAAACTGAAACATGGTCTTTGTAGACAGATGTAAATTGAAGGGCAGTGGTCGTTACACAGGAGTGGACCCTCTGATGAATGTCATTATTTAGTGTCATCAAAAATTACCTTAACACTTGTTTTTTTAAAGTGCGGTTTAAAGTATACATCCATATACATGTTCAGCCAACTTTACAATCTTGTACAATAACTCCTGATCATTTAGATCACTCTCAGGCAGGCAATCCCTCACAGTACCCATTTACACCTGGGTAGAGTGGAACAATTGTAGGTTAATTTCTTGCTCAAGGAAATTAACAGTGCCCCTGGCGGGGATTGAACCCGGGACCTCTCGATCCCTTAGCTCGCATCCTACCACTGAACCGCTGCTCCCACAAACTGTTGTTGACAAACTGAATCAATGAAGCCCTTGAATGTTATTTCGGATGTATTTCAGCATTACAATAATTCAAATAGATTGTAACATTAAAAAGGGGGAGAAATGATACAATTTTAATTGTTATACATGTACATGTATCAAACGATATGTTTTAATATCTCAAATATTGGTAAAAATTTATGAACAAATTATACATTTACTGAAATATAAAGGTAATTATGGATGTCACTGTATAGTACATTTAATCTTGAGGGAGGAGGTCACTAGCAATCATTGTGGACTGGAGACCTCACTGGCCCGTTGGTCAATGGGACAGATTCCACTGTACAATAATTTATGTGTAAGATTATCAATTACATGTTTAGTGTAGATCATATAGCCTTACTGTTAGTCACAACTACATAACATTTTTGTACGAGTCTCAATTACATAACCTGCCTGGATCAAAGCTTAATTTAAATAACCTATAGATAATTGTCAGCTACATTACTTGAACAAGTTTACTTAAAATATTTAAGTTTTTATTAGATTTTTTAAGCAATGTACAATTATTATATCTACATCATGACTGACTGTTGTTAGTTTTATTTTTTCAATAACATTTTAACACATTTCCTCTTCATGTGCACATTTTTAAATAAAAATTTAAGTAAAAGACTGGTTTGTGATTGTTTACATGAATTGAAAATAACAGAAGGGCCATGAGTAAATTTGCTAATTACTAATATAGGCCTCAACAAGTTGAGTATATGTTCTATGGATTCGCTCACCTTAATTTTGACGATTTTTACAAAAAAAATATTTTTATTTCCTCGCTCGCTCATAAAAATTTGGTTAATCTGCTATATAAAGCAGCTGAATTTAGATTTTTTTTATTTCTTCACTCGCTCGCCCTATTTTCCCCCCAGAAAAATCCATAGAACACATGATCAACTTGTTGTGGCCTTACTACAGAAAAAAAACTATTTTACTGAGAGTGAATCACAGAAGTATTGGTAAATTTAATTCAACTGTTAGTGAATCAAAACATTTACCCACTGATTTAAATACTTGGTATTTGTTTGATAAATCCTGTACAAAAGTATGGAAAATTATTTTTATTGATAATTAGTTATGAAAAAACTGTCCTGAGTACATTTGCTATTTAAGTTAGCAAGGTTTGTGTATGCACCACTGACAGTTAAATAAAATGTACCAATAAATCTATTATATAATAGATAGCTTTTTAAGTAAAGATATTTTGATATTTAGAGATATCACCTTTGAAAGGGTGATTTTATAAAAGAAAGAACATTTTATCTTCATTTCAGGAGAAAGCATTTTGTTGTAATTGATAGCTATTAGTGTCAACAGATTTCTTTCTGATAGTGATTCAGGGGCAGATCCAGGATTTTTTTCTGGGGGGGGGGAGGGTCCAAATTTTCGAACAACAACAATATTATACATATTTAGCAGAATAATGCAACATATTAATTTATTAAAACTACATAACCAATAAATCTATGTTAAGCACCGAAAAAAATGCTCCATGCTACTTAAAAATGACTTACAGGCAAGAAATACTCTAATGAACAGGTACATTTTGGAAATTCTAGGGGGGGGTCCGGACCCCCCTGAAACCCCCCCCGCTGGACCCCCCTATGGTGATTGCTCTGAGATTGAGGAGAAGTTTACCAAACATTGCTGTCTCTCTTTTTTACTTAGAAATATACCACCATGAAGTTGAGAGATATCGTGATGAAAAAGATGAAAAAGATCAATAAATCTTATAAATTGAGATAGAGAAGGAGTTTTCACCTTCTCCCTATAATGTGATTAGGTAAGTATGATCAGGGAATTTGTCTCTGGTATGATGACATATTCCTGATGATCTGGAAGGGTAAAAAGCACACGAGACAAACTCAATTTTTCGTTATTATATATACACTATATATAACGAAAAATTGAGTCTGTCACCTGTGGTAAAAAGTGTTTCTCAACTGACCAAGTAATGTAGTTTAAGTCCCATGATAAGCCCCTTATGTCAGAGGGTGAGAAAAATATGCAGCTGAAATGCAGGGAATTAGATACATCTATGTGTCTGCTGAAATGGGACTCGAATCTGGAACTCTTTCTTACAAGGTGTGTTCTCTGCGGCCTGATATTTTCAGCATTTACTTGTTGATCATTCTCCACATAATGTAAACAGGAAAGTACCTTTTGCTAATTCAAATCTTTATGAAAATCAACTAGTAAAAAATATAATATGGGAAGTAATTCGAAATTGAAAAAAATTATAAAGGCTGCCAAATTAACTCCCTTGATTTCTATATCAAATTATTTTTTACAAAATTTGTAAAATAAAATTTTCCCAACTGAACAGATTAACAAAAAGCATGTCTTCAGCTAATGGAATAAAAGTATATTTTCTGACGTTTTATTTTTGAGGGACAGTTCAAAAATACAATTTTCTAAAAAAAGTAAGAAATGACATTGTTGACACCACGTGGTGTAAGGCATGTCACATGATTGTCACATGACCTCGTGTTTACATGTGTTCAGTTTTGTTTATATTTTGAATGGATTTTTATTTTGTGAATACTGGAGTTTAAATTGATTAGTTTAAATGTTTTACTGTTTCTGGAATATTATAATCATGTGTAAAGTGTTTGTTTATTCATAAACATTGGATATAATTGGATAATTTAGGATTAGGAACCAAATTTGGTGAGTGCATTAATTGCATGATTCTCTTGTATAGTTGAGTAAAGATTTCTATTAGCTGGTTGTTTAAAAATTATAGTTAATGTACACGAATTTCTGTGACTGGATAGCTCAGTGGTTACAATGTTTGCCAGGTACTTCAGTGATGCATGGATTGGGTGCGAATCTCAATCATGGGCGAAACAAAGTGAGGACGAAACGTATAATATGTTATTTTTAAAATTACAGATATATAATTCAATCTTTATTAATTATTATTTATAGTCTTTAAAAAGTCATTTTTAGTGTTAAAATAAAATAATATCGCGATTTTTAATGAGTTAATTACTTAAAGGGAATTAACTCAATTTGTTGAACATTTTTTTAAAAGGGGAGTTGTCTCCCTTGAATTTCGTATATTTTGGTCGCAATTGTGGTCTTTTACAATTTTGGTTGTAGTTCATATTTTACAAGATTTTCTCGTAAGAGAGTATTATTTACAACTTCTTGGGCTTAAATTTATTTCAAATATAATACTTTTATACATTCTGTCAAGATTTTAGACCTGCAATTAAAAGATCTTGGTCCGTATAAGGTTCTAAAAATTAGTCGAGATTGTTGGACGACTTTCCTCTGTGTTGTTTTCGCAATGTAACATTAAATATTATACATACCTGTAAAGTCACATACATTTGCGCTGTGCAGGGTATTTTTCTGTATATGGGGAAGGGGCCAGTGGCCTTACTTTATGTAGAATAATGGGGGAGTGAATTATCGCAATTTCATTGATAGGAAAATGAAAAATCAAATGTAGCCTCCAAGTTTTGGAAAAAACGGCACGAACTTAAGTTTCCGAAGAGGAAGGCACCAGTAAACGGTCCATGTTTTGTAAAGAAAAATACCCTACCTTGAATCACGCTTACACTGTAAGTTGTAAGTTGTACTTGTAAGTTGTCTAAATCACGCGTACTTTTAATTGTTGTTCTGCAAAAATAAAATTCAATTTGCAAATGTATTTTAAAAGTACATATGTAGACAGATTTTTCTTGCAGTCACTCGAAATCAATACCTTAAAATGTCCATCAATTGTCACCATGAAAAAAAGACAAAATATCCCTGTTTGTACAGATTTAAGGGATCGCAATAGCTATTATCAGTAGTTTCATGTGGTCCCCGATCCCCTTGATCACGACGTTGTCCTGAACCCATCGACCGGAAGTCTCAGCAAGCCCCTGCCTGTGATTCCATAGTTTTGAATTTTTTACCCCTAAAAACGCCGAACCATTGACAGCTATGTTATATATGATATCAAATGGTTTATTTTTGCATTTAAGACACTCGATGAAATTATTGTTTTATTTTAATTTTGTAAAGTTACATACGAGCAGTTAGATCTATTTTTCATTTCGCTGCAAATACAATGTATTCATATTCACTTATAACAAATGTTTAAATTTTGACAAACTGACAATTCTCCATTCTCTTCCATATTCATGTTGTTAAAATATTGCCAGTGAGGGACGGAGATATGATTTTTCCCAGGAAAACATTATATTATCAAACTTTTATCGTTTTAATAGTACTTTGAAGTCCGTAGATCTTAGCATTTTGTATGAATTCTAATCGAAGTTCCTGTCCGACACTCATCTAGTATTAAGCTTACGATCTTATATGAAATGTTTAGTGTGGTAATTTGTCAAAAAAATAGATCTATGTCTCTGAATTAATGATGTATTACAAGAATAAAGACATAATGAGGGTACATTGTACTCCCGTGTAGGCTGTTTGATTTTAATGTTTAAAAATTATGGAAAAGTCGGGTGCAGAAAACGATAAGATTCGCAGATACGACTTTTTACTGGGAAATCGTTAATAAATGCGACAACATGATTTTTTATTCAAAATTGATCAAGTATGTACTAAAGTCTAGGGCTGCGGATCGTTGAGCAAGTGGCGATCCGATCCGAACCAAGAATTCACGAATCGAACCACGATTCACTAGTTAATGGAGAAGCATATAGGACTTCATGTTATAACAAAAATAAGTGAAGAATTACAGAAGCGTTTACTAAATGGAAAATCATTTATCTCAATCTTTTCTATTACCAGGCGTTTTATGGATTATTTTTTTGTGATAACATTTTTGTTTAAATGTGTATCAATCAAAATTTTGAATTAAATCAAAATTTTCATTGTAGTGCGGCTCGTTTTCAGTAGTAATTAAGTTGAAAATGTTCATTCATTATTTCAAAAAATAGATCGCGATCCGCCGATTTCGGACGTGACGAATATTCGTACTCGATTTTCTGGTCGGGATCGCAAATATCCGAGTACTCGGATACTCGCAGCAGCCCTACTAAAGTCCGTTGAAGCATTTTGTGAAAAGTCCAGTCGGGATTTCTTTCCTACTCTCCTCTAGGTTTCTAGGCTTGCGATGTTACAAGAAATGTTCAGTGTGGTATTTAATGCTAAAATATAATAAAATATAACAATTAAGACGTATGAGGGTATTCCAAGGTTGTTTAATTTGAATGTTTTAAAATTATGAGGAAAATTCGGCGGCGATAAACGTTCGATCTATATTTCTTATTTTGTTCTCGATTATTCCTGTTCTTTAATTTATTATATTTAATATCTTATGTTATTTCTGAGACAAAAACCCCAATGTTTAGACGACATTTTAATGTTAAAATATTAAAATATTCAATGAGAACCCATCTCCGACATTCTGTGTTTCGTTTTAACATCGACTTTCGGAAGCATGCCCCAGACCTCTACAAACTTAATCTAAAAAAATATTCTTGAACAAGCTACGTTCATAGACTCGTGTGAATGGTCGAAGTTCATGAAATTAAATAAATGGTAACCATTACACCCTTTCACAAAAAAATCGTACGGAAAAACTTATAGTAAGTCAATTTTATAAATTGTGCAGTTCAAAATCGGAAGGATAATAAACATAACTTTGATTTGATAGTCAAAAAGTATACGATATTTTACATTATAGTGCGTACAAAAAAACAAAACGTGTTTTGGTAAACATTAAAAATGAGACAATTCATTTCAGGGGTAGGCAGTATTGAAAATAAAATTTGTGCAATTCATTTTAACAAAATTAGCATGGTTTATAAACACCACAACTTGGTTAATCATGCTTGTTATGGTAGAACGCTTTCCTTTACACCAACAACTATGACACTTGTAATACAATATCACAATTGTTTATTTTAAAGTCATCCTGGGCATCCCTCGTCGTGGGTTAGTTCACTGTATTGTTATTATAAACAGTGTTTTGTTTTTTTGTACGCACTATAGTCAATAATATTTGGAATTGACTGACCAAAACATGACCGTATTATCGATGTTTCTTGCTTTTAACTTATGATGACTTTTATCGTAAGATTTTTATGAAAAACACCACAAATTAACACATTTGCGTCAGTTTTTCCGACAGTCTTTGAAATTTTGAGAATGTAGAACTAAATCAAGCGCCGTAGTGATTTTACAAATGCCAACATAAATTGAAGACGTACTCTATTTCCTGTTCTTAAAATAGAAACAAAGCACGTGATTCCCGTGTTTAAAGGAATGTGGCTGCAGTTTGCAAACTGGTGCGGATCTAGGACGTTACGATTGCGAGATGTGTGTTGTTTAAATGATCGGAGACATAGATCTACGTTTCTGAAATTATTGATTCCGTAGTTTTCGTGTAACTGTTGATGCATTTGGGGTTTAAAACTTATTTGTTTTGCGAGTTACCTTTCAAATCGTTTAGTGTGAGTACGATGGGAACGAAAATTTAGATCTGACGAATTTAAGTTGTGGTCGAGCGTTTACGACGCCGGACGGGTAATCATTGGATAGCCAGCTCCGCGTTGGTTTGAATCCCATCCAAAACATTCTTTGTTGTTTCCTTGTGCTAGAAACTTTATCCTGATAGCTCAGTACTGAGGGACCAAGAAGCGGGCTCTAGAATGGTTGGTCTAAGTTGTAAGAACTTGTTTCAAGTTCGAGCAACAATAAATTAGTATAAAAGATACGTTTGTCTGGTGAACTGTCCGTCATATTGATAGGTCTGCGAGAAACTAGTCTAACTACACACGAATAAAGAAGGATGTCGACTAGTTTGGCTCTCACCTTTAGCTGTGATATTGGCTGTTGAAAAGTCGTTTCTTCTTGGGGGAGAACGCGTACATATATAGGATAGCGCTCGGGCGTGGACAGTTGATATACGCGATTTTTTTCATATCAATTGTGAAAATCAAATATTTTCCTTTCTGTGGGTTTTGATCTGGTTCACATCTTTTGTACGAAAAAGCTTGAGTGACCCACGGTATACTAGAACGTAAGATGTGTCCCCGGTCTTTTGCATCAGTAAGGGTCCTAGCTGTATATGGATACTTTATGTGTTGGGGTGGAAGATTCACGTCTCAAATACAAGCGTACTTACCTTGGTGCGATCTTTTCTTTTCGTTTATAAGCGGCCCGATCATTTATTAATCACCAGTTTGAATATTGTAAATCTTTTATTTAGTGACTAGGGCTGCTGCAAGTATCCAAGTACTCAGATATTCGCGATCTCGACCAGAAAATCGAGTACGAATATTCGTCACGTCCGAAATCGTCGGATTGCGATCTATTTTTGGGAAAAATGAAAGAACATTTTTAGCTTAATTATCACTGAAAACGAGCCGAATATGAAAATTCTTATGAAAATTTTAATTTATATAGGAACTGAATTATCTTGAGTCAAAATTTCGATTGTTACGCATTTAAACAAAATGTTATCCGTCTGAAAATGCCCATAAAACGTGTAGTAATAGAAATGTTTGGAGTACATGGTTTTCCATATGGTTCTGTAAATTTTCATTTATTTTTTGTCATAACATGAATTCCTGTATGTTTCTCCATTGACAAGTGATTCGTGGTTCGATTCGTGAGTCGCTACACATGAATCGGGGTTCGAATCGGATCACTACTAGCTCAACGATCCACAGCCCTATTAGTGACCACTGGAAGCAAACTCGTTCGTCATGAACTCGTGAGATGAACGTGGCATGATGTTGTTCTGTGATTTAGTACAACTATGGTCAAGTCTTAGATACAAATATACTTACCTTGGTGTCGATCTTTTCTTTTCATTTTTAAATGGTTGAATAAAATAATAATATTGTAATACATTGTATATTTACGATGTTGTTTGGGTGAGGAATTCGTATGCCCGATTCGTCCGTCTCGAAACATTATGTCTGTGAACTTTAACCCGAATATTTTAGATGTAAATATTTATTTACGGAGCACTGCAGATGTCTCAATGTTTCAACCATATTCAACAATGAACTATTGTACCATCAATTATTTATCATTATTTAAGTTTTTATCATAGTTCTTGGTTTTGAACTTTTTGACAAGCGCATTTTGATCTTGGAAAAGTTGGGTTTTAGATTTCAATTGTCCGTGGACAACAGGACAAAAACTTGAAATTTCACACCACTGTGTTGTGTCCACTACTAGCATACATGTTGGTCATGGACTCGTTGGGTGAGAGCGATACGATGGAATGGTTGTTTTGTGATTTATCAAGGCTTTTTTCAGTACTTGGGGAAGGAGCCTGTGGCCTTTTTTATATATAAAATTTTGGGAAATTGTATCGCAGTTTCATAGATACGGGAACAAAAAAAAACATGGTGAATTCCAAATTTTGGGGAACCCGTCTGATTTTAAAGAAATTTCAGGAGGGGAAGGTGGCCGTAAACGGCCCCTATTATGTAAGTAAAAAAGGTCTGTTAATCGCTACTAGGGTGAACTGATTTGAAACATTCAATCTTGTTTTGGCGAGTTGTAATCGTGGTGCAGTCCCACATTTATTTAAAGTCAAATATTCTCGTTTCTATGGTTCTAGATCTAATGTTGTCTTTTTTTATAAAAATGCTGGAATAACCCGAGAATGAGTGAGTTGATGTCGTGTACATAAGTTAATGTAGACTCCTGTATTAATGCACGGGCGACAGGGGTCTAGAGGTCCGGTGAATTCGGGGTCGGTTTTCAATTTTATTCTTTAGTGTGATTCGACGGGAAATGGTGAAGAGTTCTGGTGAAAAAAGGTAAAATAATGTTTGGTTAAGTGTCCGCCATATATGACCCTGGCTATTGAAAGGGGATTCTTTTCGTGATGCATGCTTGTAGGAGAAGCCGCCTGGGTTAGTGTTCGACTCACTTACCCTTATTAGTGAGTGTTTTAGAACTAAATAATGTTCAGAAGCCGAGATAGTCTGTAATAAACAAAATTTATGTTATATAAAAGAATGTCATTTAAGTTGTTAGCATGTTGACGATATTTATTAATTTAAAAGACGTAAGTTGAATATCGGATCTGTTACTTTTGGACGCTGTGATGGTCCGATATGAGCTCTTATTTTAAACGATCGTACTGAAAAAGAAAACAAATGTACATATAATAGATTGTCCCGGCTCATGTCGTAATTAATTAGGTTATTGACATCTTTTTCATATTTTTGATAAATCCGTAGTTGTTTGTTGCGTTTTTGGGTCTGTTTCTTTAGGATGCTATGATCATTGCTGACTTGTTGAGGTGTCGACGAGAGGAGACAGGGTGCTCTGTGATTATTTACAACCTAGGAGAGCGGATTTGAAACATCCCCTCTGTTTCAGCGTATTTGAGCCGATGTCGCGGTATAATACATGATAGTATGCTATGGATTCTCAGTCATTCCAGGTCATACACGTTCATGCTAACTGTTCATTAATCTCGGTACATGCCTGTTCTTGTTACACAGAAGTAATCAGGTCTCAGATTTTTTTACGGTAATGGTCCAAGCCCCATCTTTGTAAACAGCTGTTATATAGACCTCGGTCACATCGTATAATAAGCTCGCATGCGAGCGAAGAATTTTAGATCGGGTTTTAATCAGTTTGGGTTCGAGCTGCTTATATTAATTTATATTTTTAAGTGAAAGCAATCCATAGATGTCAGAATTGAACATTATAACTTCGCGTGTTAGGGTCGTAATCTGCGAGGCCCATTACGTCAAGCCATTAATCGAGGGGCTTTGATTTTTACACCACAATTCTTTAGGGGGAGAGGGGATTTAGGTTATTCAAGTTTTAATCTATATGTTGTCTAAATTTACTTTGATTGATTGCTTAATCGTAATTGTATTTTATATGTTTTATTATATGGATGTATTTTGTATCCATAAATTGTAAATGTATGGCAATACTCTCTTCAATATTGGAGAAAATGAATAAATACTTACCCCATAGTTCGTGTCTATGTTCGGCCCAGTGTTGATAGACGTACTGTGTGTCTTGAGACTAGTTCGCTCCAGATGTTGGCTTGTTTCGAATTGTTGATTAGTTAAAATTCTAAAGACTTGAAGTGTGCGATACGGGAATGTTTTATTTATTAGTAATTTAGTAATCATAGTAAAATTAATAAGTACTTTAGTAATTAACGAATACATTGAACGTTCATAGCGCCTTATTTAATGAATAAGTTTTACTTCAAAGCATTCAAAGGATTGGTTCTGTACACTGGATTGATAGAATAGAACAAGCTTATTATCTCAAATCATGACACGTGATTCTTAAGGAAAATGACTATGAAAATGGAATAATATGAATGGGAGGGGAGAGAGAGGATGAGTGAGGGCGTATGCATGAGAGAGAGGGTCCGAAGGTATCGAGAGAGCCAGTGACAGCGTGACGAAGAAAGAGAGAGAGGGGAAAGGGAGAGAGGGGGGGAGAGAGAAAGAAAGAAAGAGACATAGAGATAGAGAGAAACTTTGAAACACTGAAAAGTTAAGTTTTCCTTTATCAATATAGTTAATCATTACACATTTTAACTTGTGTTTGTTTTGTGTAAACTATCATATTTTCTTGATGTAATTCGCAATATTGATTTATTTAAGAGTTAATTTAGGTGTGTATATGTTTTAATTAATGTGGAATATAGACGAGGGATGTTCTCATTAATTGATATTAGGTAGCTGGGACATGTTACAAATGTTTTCTAAGGCCGTAGGAATAGCGGGGACCAGAGGATTAGACCTTTATTTTTATAAATGATGAGCCTTTGTTTAGACCCCAAAGAGGTTGGACTTACTGATATATGAGGGGTGATGATATACCATGGTCCCCCGATCTTTAAATGGTTCATACGAGCCTGAAATCAATGTTTGTAAGTTGTACGCAATACAAGTGTTGTGATAGCCATGTATAATTTTAAACAGTCGGGGCGTGTCGTTTTGTCTACGGAATTTGCCGACATTCTCGGATTAGTATTATAAATGAATCATCGTAAAACTTCGGCATTTTCCGTGACTATTTAGCAAAGATTGATTATGAACGTAGCTGGTTAATTTCTCGCTTTACTGACATTTAAATTGTGAAATAATATTTTTATTTTTGCATATTTGAACTTGTGATGTAGCAAATAGTATTTTTGAGTGTTCTATTAAAGAAAAAAATAAATAAAAATTGTATGGAGCCGGTGGGATTTGAACCAGGACCCTTTATTCTGCATCTAAAATGTCACGTGATGTCATACTTTATGACTTATTTTGTTGGATTTATTGTCATTTGTGGACACGAAAATATGTGATTATTGTTTAATTGGAGTGTTTTTAATTAATTTCAGTGTTAATTGGATGTTAATTGGAACTGGATATATACATAGGAAACATACTGTTAGCTCCTGAGAGCTGGAATAACTTAGAAATGGATTTTAAAGTTTGACATTTTCTGATATGGCCTGAGTAAGTTTATGTAGTGATACCGGGATTTGGGGCGAAATCCGGATCATAGACCCAACCGTTCGGTCGACTGCGCATACGCACGAAGAAGAGTTCTCTTCCCGTTTCGTCTTGGAGCAACGGAGACGCGTCCTGGAAAGTCGAGTGGAATCCGAGCCAGGGATTCGGTTGTCATTACTATCGGAGCACAGAGCCGACGATTATCGTGAGTACGCAGCTTTTGATACCCCTTAAAACACAATATTGGTGGCAGCGATAATGGGATATGGATATTTTCGGACGAATATGCGAACCGGCGTCAGCCGGCCGTAAATCGCCATCTTCCTTTTGAGTGATTTTCATGCAAGATGAGGCATTGTTTGAGAATTGGTTGTGTTCAGGGGAGGTTGCCCGATCGCGTTCAGAGAAATATTAATCCCGGGATCTCTGTTCGGCGGATGTGGGTTCAGTGGTTGGTTGGTCTCATGCGTCACGATGATTGTTGTGGTGTCTGGTGCATTTCCGGTAGACGGCGGTCGACGCGCATCCTTGCAGTGTCTAATATGGCACTGTAGAGGGAGTAGAGTTAGCTAAAGCTTCTCTGCTGCGTGACCGGCCGTGTGTAGAGTAGTCCTATATATAAGACCCTCCGTAACTCATTTCACATTGGGACATTATTCTGTTACGGCAGGGTCTTATCGGCTTCCGTATATATTGATGTAGCAAAACGTGCACAGATTTAAGTGTGCGATTTAAACGAGTGTAATTCGTTATTATTAAGCAATTTCCTAAACAAACCTAGTAAGACCGCTAGTACATACAATAATTAATCACATTATAATATGAGAATTGCAATAGGCCACCTCAGCGAGTAGAAATATTCCATTGTTTCCGTTAAGTCAAAAAAACCTGTCTTCCATTTTTAAAACAACGCTAAATTCCAGTCATCAGGTACCATTTCCCGAATCGTTACTGATAAACGCCATTTTGTCGTACCAATCCGGATTACAGATTTGATTATTTTTAATTTTCGGGAGACAAAAAATATAGCTAAATGCAAGTATTATTGTGTTAATTGAATTGTTAGAAAGTAATTTTGTTTCAACGACGACGGAAAAAATGTTTAGTACAAATGTTTTGAATTTGTAATCCGGATTACAAACGGATTGTGTGGCGTTTATCATAACCAGTCCGGTATCGGTTACGGCCTAATCGAACTTTAGTGTTAGAAGTATTCAAAACGAAAGTCTGGAGTTTTGAGTTACGGAAACAATGGATTAATTCTACAAAATAAGGTTGGTTATTTTATATCTTATGTTGTAATATGCTAGATAAATGTGTATATTAGTGTTAGGAATGGGTAAAACAAAATTAATTTTGAAAAATATTGAATAATGCTCGCTTTTTGTCGCGCGAGGGAATCCCTGCGCATTTTGCTACATCAACCTGTATGGAAGTCGATAAGACCCTACGTAACAGAAGCAATGTCCAAATGAAAAATAAGTTACGGAGGGTTTTATATATAGGACTATGTGTAGAGGTGCCAGTGTAATGGGGTGCAGTGTGTGCAGGGCTCAGGGGCTCTGGATCAGCAAAGTGGTATTCGCTCTCTGGTTTAGCGGGACAGCTGTGGGTCTAAGTCTTGACTCAGGAGGTGCCAGCTTATGGCATCCAGCAGAGAGGTAGGTAGTTTTTGCTGTGTTTTGTCAGGAAGTGACATGGTGGCTAACTAGGTTTGTGGTTAGGCCACGGTGGAAGAACACCTGTGATCTGGCATAGGTGGGGCAGGACTGTTGCTGAAGGGAATGGAGCGTTTCTAGCAACCGTGGTTTGATGACCTTGACTTGAAGTGGCAATTGAGTTTCTACGAAACCCAGGGGCAGGGGAAATGATGATTGAAAGACATCATCGGGGTTACTAATGCTGCAGCATTGGGCAGGTTGTGTGCATGAAATGGCAGGTACCTTGTCATTGGTTGGACAGGGGGGGATGCCTGTGGAGGTTTCATGTGGATGCACACCTGGATTTACTGCCATGTGAATGATGCCGGAATTACATTGGCGGGGAAGGGATTTCTGGGGGTCCTGTGAGATGGTTGTTGACAACCTAGTGCCATTGGTGATATGCGGACCATAGCTATCAACCAGGGGTTGGTGCGGTAAAGTTGTCTTCGGTGTAACTGGTAGTAATTCAGGTGTCACGGATGGTCAAGGTGGTCATGGTCACTTTGTGCTGAGAAAGTGGAAATGGAACCCGTAGGGGTGGTGGTAGTACCTATGAGAACTTTTATTTGAGTGTTTTGGTGGCAAATGTAACATTCTGTTTTACAGATTTCACTAGATTTTTAAGTTATTTGTTGAAAATTTTAGAAATTTGAATATTTGAGTTAATTTTAGGACATTTTGGCCGGTTTCATTGTATTAATATATTAAAGCTAGCTTTGAATTTTGACATCCAGTCTAGTGTGAGTCATCATCTGTTGGACCATGGTATGGTGTGTGTTATTTGCCATTGAAACATCAAAAGTCGCTTCAGGATGTGTTACAAACCTTGGGAACTCATAGGCCCAGGAGACACATGACTGAAGTGGGTGTGTGCTGTCCAGCTTGATTGCTTGCGATAGGCACATTACCAGGCCGGAGAATTGAGAAGAGCACTGGTCTGAGTGACGGGGTAGTTTTTTGGTCTCTGTTGTTTATTGGAGTCCTATTCACTGCTTTGTCAAAGGACCAGCGTCAGTGATGGTGTTCTGCATATCATTTTGGTTTGGTCGCAGGATGGTTAGATTCCGGAGTCTGCCTTCTTGTTAATGCTTGTTGGATCCACTAGTTGTATTTGCAAAATGATGTGCGGTTCACTCATTGCTGGCCGGGTCATGTTTATTCATGATCCATGGAATTTTAGTGATTTTTCTAGATCCTGTTTTATCATTTAAAGCAGGGGGGTTGGGAAAGATCATGTATAGGTAACTGTTGATCATCTAAGAATGTGGGATAGATACGGACGGGTGAGGGTTTAAGTTTTGGTAAGGGTTGGGCTGGGACAGGCTAATAACCAAAAGTCAGATTGACCAGGCAATGGTCATCTGAGGGAGTACCAGACTGGTTCACCCAGTGTTGAAGTCCCATGGCCTTATTAGATTTTCTAAATCTTAAGGACATGAGATGGTTAAGTGATTTGTGGCTCAGGTCACAATGAATGTTGTACATCTCTTTTTGATCAACAGGGCTGTATTCACAGCACAGGGGCTTGTAGATGGGGTTTGGTTCAGCCAAAGGTTATATTAAGTTTAATATACAGGGGTTGGTTCAGCCAAAGGGGTATCTTAAGTATAAGTTATCTACAGGGGCAGTAGGCAAGTAGAATTTTGGGCCGGTATTACTGGAAATTACTGTCTGCTAATGGCATGGCTAAATTCAAGGTAAAGGGGATTATGTCATTAGGAGCTACATGTTAATGGGTATGTCTTGGATTGTTATAAAAAGACTAGCATTGGTTATTTAAATGTAGGTGTGGGGTATCCTCATTGAACAGTTTTAAAATGTGTTCATGCCAATAGAATAATTGGGGGGAGAGGATTGGTAGGTACTTGGTAACTAAAGGACCTATGGGTATTGTCGGTCGCAGTGATAGTAAAGTCTGTGAGGTGACATTGATTGAAACTATTGACCTAAGTATTGGGAATAGTTGAAGGGGGAGGTTATCGCAAGGTATAATTTTGGTTTAATTTGGTTGCGATGTGGGAAGGGGAGCTATGGGTTAAGCATAGCTAAGGTAATTACAAGTCACTAGGTGAACATTTTAGTGAACGGTAATGGTTCTTCCATGAAGTTCTGGATTATAGTGGTTGCTATTGTCATGTTTCAAAATCATGGCTATCCTGTCTGATATCAGTTGTTCAGGATCAGACGGTAGTGCATCGGAATGTCAGATGCTGTGGTTCCCATGGAGGGAATGTTTTGGGGTTGATTTTGATAGGTTAGTTAGCGGGGGAGCTTGTTCAGCTGTGGTAAGCGCGCTTAACTGTGAGTGGTTTAATGTCAGAGGTTTTCTGGGTCTAGGTCCTGGTCCTGTATTTGGGAAGTGCATAGTTGTTGATTCCCAGTGTCTATAGGTTTCAGGGGCCTAGTGTAAGCTTGAGCTTTTTTAAGCTGGTCAATGTGGTGTCATTGGTGGGTCATTGATAGCTGTGAGGGGGACTATAGGAGAATAGATATTGGTCTATTAGTAGTTTATAGGGACTTCTGTGAAAGCTTGACAGAAACAGCTAAGTCAAGATTTTAGTTTTCTGACAGATTGGGTCTGATCACTTGAGTAAAGCAAGTGACTGCCACTGTGGAGAAAATTAGTCAAATCATGTAGACTGATTTGTGGTGTTGAAGACAGTAGGGTATACTTCTAGTGTTGGAAAGTATTGTCATTGTTGTCTGTCTGCTGAGTGGTGCTAATCTCAGAGACTTCACAAGTGTGATTTGGCTTGTGATGGTTATTAGGGAAAGAATTAACAAGTCTGGTCTTCGTTGCCTGACTAGGTCAGGGCTGTTCTTGAATGCCTGACAATGTCAGGGTTGTTTTAGGGTTTCTGACTAGGTCAGGTTGTTATAGCTAGTGAGCCTGGTAGGGCAGGGTTGTCATGTGCCTGGTAGGGCAGGGTTGTTCTAGTGTGCCTGGTAGGGCAGGGTTGTCATGTGCCTGGTAGGGCAGGGTTGTTATAGTGTGCCTGGAGGGGCAGGGTTGTTCTGTTCTAGTGTTCTTGACTAGGAAAGATCAGTTTTAATCTGATGTTGTGCCTGACTAGGTTAAAGAGGTCAGGATTCTCCTGTTATTTAAGATTTGCCTGTTAGTGGCACTGTGTCTGACTGGTAGTATGGTCAGAGTCCTCCTTTTATGGAAGGATTTCAATGCATGCTGTGGGGGTTGTTGAACAATTGGTAATAGAGTTGTTCCGTTGACTATGCTGTCTGGGTTTGAATCCCAGGGGTGGCAGCTTGATGTATAGATCTGGTGAATGGCTGGTATGAATTGATCATAACAAACTCCAGAGGTTTTTGTTAGTTAGTACTGGTTAGAATTAAGTATGTCCAGGAAAACTGGGTGTTGCTTGGTGTATGGCCTGAAAGTTGCAACACTGTTAGGGAGACTGCATTGACCTGGGCTCGTGTTAGAGTGTCAATGTAAAACTAATTTAGGCAGAATTGGCTTAAATGGTTTCAGGTTTAGAGAAAGCATGGCAGAAACGGTCTGGGGGTAAGATAGCACTGGCTGGTTTCAAGTAGTAGTGATGGCTGGGGGTTAGCCAGTGGCCCACTTGTTTCTCCCAAGGCCTTATTTAAGGTGGGGAGAAGTGTAGTGATACCGGGATTTGGGGCGAAATCCGGATCATAGACCCAACCGTTCGGTCGACTGCGCATGCGCACGAAGAAGAGTTCTCTTCCCGTTTCGTCTTGGAGCAACGGAGACGCGTCCTGGAAAGTCGAGTGGAATCCGAGCCAGGGATTCGGTTGTCATTACTATCGGAGCACAGAGCCGACGATTATCGTGAGTACGCAGCTTTTGATACCCCTTAAAACACAATATTTACTTTCGTTTTATGTTTACAGGTTTTTACGATGTTTTTTGTGTCTTTTAAACTTAAATTAATTTGTATTTAGCTTTGCTTTTCATTATCCAATCGTGTTTAAGCTGGTAGAGAAAGGAAAACTCATGTTGGTGTCAAAATTCTTTACGAATGCACTCTGTTCACTGTTTACTGTAACGAATGTTTTCTTCTATTTTGATCTTGTTTTACGTTTTTGTGCATTTTTCTTCATTTCTCAGGCTAAATTTAATCATTTATGCTTCATTTCTAACCATTTCGACTAATTTGAAGCCGATTTAGGCCAATTTTCTAAAATTCTGAAGTTTTTGGGCTTGAAATTCGTCAAATTTCGTGATTTTTTAAAATTTTGTTAGAAATAGCTTGTTTTTTGTGTAGAAAAGCTTATTTTAACTAGAAATGCTCTCAGAAGACGTCTGGCATGCTTATTTTGCCGTTTAAAGCTTCAAAATCCGTAAAAAGCCGAATTTTTGAAAATTTGTTATTTGTTTACATTCAAAGGGAGGTAATTTTTGTGAATTTTCGTTGAAATCCCATACAATAGTTACCTCCCTTTGACTGGTAAAATTGAAAAATTCGCATTTTAACGTATTACAGCTGAATTTCATTTATTTAATGGTTAGAAATGATTTTATACAACGTTTTCAGGGTTTTTTTATTAAAAAAAAAATTAAAAAATTTTTTTTGGAAAATTAAATATTTGAACTATCTTCTCCCCCTCTCTCTCTCTCTCTCTCTCTCTCTCTCTCTCTCTCACTCCCTCCCCTCTCTCTCTCTCTCTCCCCTCTGCACTTCCGGTCCCTTTTGCCTTCCGGTCCCTTGCTTGGCTACCTGCGGACATGATACATATATATTAGTACATACATAATTAACTATCTAACTAATTAACCTTGGTTTTCGTCTTGTCCAGCTGTAGTCTCTCACCATTCCGCCATCTTGGACTTGACAAGTACAATGTTCTCGGTTTTGACCACTTGAATAACTTCGATTTTTTCTATTTAAAGTAACATATTAGGTGACCGGAAGTGACGTCACTTCCGGTCACGTGGTGCATAAAAGTGATCACATGACTGCCACGTGACTTGAGGGGTTTCCCATTTTTTGGTCACGTGACTTGATTACGTAGTTCCGGTTCCGGCTAGGGTTAGGGTTGTAGCAAATTTAAATTTTTTCAAATTTTGTTCAATCTTGAATTTGTACTGTTGTTTATTTCTTCATTTTTCAATTTTGTTTTAATTCTCTTCAGACTTGTTTTAAAAGTCACTGTTGTTTTCAACCAGGGAATTAGATTTATCTATGTCTCTGTTTCAACCACGTGATTACACAAAGACTGACCAATGTCAAGGTCGAGATTTCTTTGTGTAGAATGGATTTTGTGTTAATTAAAATCCAGTGCTAACAGCTCAAACAAAGAAGCAACATTTAGATATTCTTTTAATTTTATTTTATTTAATAAATATTTAATACATCGTCAATATAAATTTGTTACATTATGCAAATTAAATATACAAATGTACATGTACTTACAAAATAAATATACAAAGCAGTGGTGGAAGGGTAAAGGGGCCTCGTCCTTAGACTTCTTAAAATAAATTTTCTTGCTAATAATGGTTTGATAATAAATGAGATGACCCTTGACCCCACCCCTAGACAATTATTTTAAAATTTGGAAGGCCAAATTTTAAAATAGATGTCCAGGGGTGGGGTCAAGGGGTTTGAGCCCCTAAAAAATACTACATCCAGAGACTCTGCTACATCTATCAGCAAAAAATATTTGAGATAAAATCGTTTTAAATTTCAATTTCTGTTCACTTCATAATGGGAAATTTTTGTGGTTTAATATTGAAAACATGTCAGGTTTGTGTCATTGCTATGTAAGCAGACGACACAATGCGAAAGAAACAGTTATCAAATTCTAATCATTCTCATTCCCAGAGTCTAGTAGGATTCTCAATACTAGCATTGAAAATCCTACTAGACTCTGGGAACGAGAATGATTCTAATGTACATGGTCACTAATAGTTTTATATTTCAGATTGTGAATACACAGAAGTTTTGAAAGAGAGTATCAACTTATAGAATGGCTTGGAGAACCTGGGGTAGGGATTGAAATGTTATAACATTTATTAGAATTAAAATTGCCTCAATCAATTTGGTTTGTTCTTTTTTTATGGTCCTTTAACCAGTCTTGATTCATATGTGGAGGACAGTTTACCTAACCTTAGTTTCGTGCATTCACCAAGACTACATTGCTTCATAACCTTTTGTCTTTCTACTGCTTCATGAAAGTAGCCTACCAACAGTCCAAGTCATATGTGGTGGACAGTTTACCTAACCACTTGTTTGAACCAATACTACACTGTCTCGTAAGTTAGTCTTTCTACAGGAGCCTATGTTAACAGTCAGGGTCATAAGTGGTGGACAGTTTACCTAACCACTTGTTTGCACCAATACCACACTGTCTCATAAGTGAGTCTTTCTACAGGAGCCTACGTTAACAGTCCGAGTCATATGTGGTGGACAGTTTACCTAACTATAGTTTCTTGGTTGCACAAATACAACACTGTCCCGTAAGTAAGTCTTTCTACAGGAGCCTACGTTAACAGTCAGTTTCATATGTGGTGGACAGTTTACCTAACCATTTGGTTTCACCAATACTACACTGTCTCATAAGTAAGTCTTTCTACAGGAGCCTATGTTAACAGTCAAGGTCATATGTGGTGGACAGTTTACCTAACAACTTGGTTGCACCAGTACTACAATGTCTCGTAAGTAAGTCTTTTTACAGGAACCTACGTTAACAGTCAGGGGTGATCTTTACCACTCTATGACAGAGATGAGAAGAGACTACAGGAAATATTTCAACAATAAGAGGCAGGTTAAGTTTTCTTGGTACCAAAACAGGGAGAAGTGGGGTGAATTATTGGAAACAGGATTTGTCGGGGGTTGATATCATGTATCAGGGAAGGTGGTCTGAACTACTTAACCTATCTTGGAACATTCAAATTATGCAAAGTAGACTAAAATATATAAAAAATTAGCAATGCCCCTGTTTTTAAAATAGGATGAAAAAAATTAGGGGGCTTAAATTTTTAAACGGTCTTTACAATAGGGGATGGAGAATTTTTACACCACTGGATTGTATATAGAATAAATATCACATAAAAACAAAATCAAAAACAAAACAATAAAAAATAAAAACAATAAAAAACATACAATACAATACAATACAAATGTGTTAGGGGCAATAATCTTACTAGTAATATGTTTTGTAAAGCCAGCCATTAGATCAATTAACTGTCCTAGGCGAGCCTCAGAAATCTGGACCCAAGATTTGAATCATTACTAAAAACAAACAGTGCCTACCAAAAGTTTTGGAGACATTTTCACTTTGCAAGCCTACTATACAAAGGTTTTATGAAAAATTTGATTACCATTTATAACCTTTGTATAATGAATCATCACAAATTATGTATGTACTCCTGTATATCACTCTTTTATAACATTGATTCAAGCCAAAAATCAGAAACATGAAAAGTTAAAGGCAATTTTCTGCCATAAGGGTTAGGTTAGGGTTTAGGTTAGGGTTAGGTTGGCCATAAGAGTGTCTATTTCAAGACAAGTAAATCAGATAATATAATACAATGGCAACATGGCAAAAGATTCAATAAAACCACAGCTTAGGGAGTAATACATAAATTGTAAAGATTTTACAACACTGTTTGAAACACCTCGGCCATTCATTGAATGAATAATCTCAGAAGGATTCATGGGGGTTCCATCAAGAAAACTGGGTTTTTCTAATATACAAAAATTCTGTCATAAACAAACAAGGCTTTATTTAAACATATCTTTTTGTTATATATTTGACAAAATATTGTTAAATGACATCATTGAATTGTGTATTTCAAATTATGGACCAAAAAGCTAAACATAACACTAACCCTAACCTTAACATTCCTGGATTTGTTCCCTTTAACCCCAGTCAAAAAAGCATTTTTATGGCCCAATGTAGTTCCAAAAAGGCATCTAGATTTATCTGAGGTTATTCGTAGTGAATAGCCGAGGAGTTCCGAATTAACAGTCAAACACCATGAAGTGTATACAGTATATACCTACGTATGACACATAACTCATAAATATGCATTCCTTAACATGAGGCCATACAAAAATGATTTTATACTTAGTACTCTAAGGTGAGTTGTGTTTTGATCTTTCAAACAAAAAAATCAAACAAAACTTGCGCCATAAATAGACCTAATCCGGAATTCAAATTTGTGGGTTTTTCCGTCCATGCACAGGCCATACAAACAAAGTTTGTTACACTAAATAGCACAAGCTATGGATTAAATCCTATTGTTCTTTGTACATGTGTTTTCATTGTAACTGTAAGTTTGTTTGTACCGGAGGGGAAAACCCAAATATTTGAATTCCGGATATAGTCTATTCAACACAATAGCATAATACATTTATATGTAAAATAATTTTAGCAGTTTTGAGAGAAAATATGATGCCAGTAGATTTAAAGAGTAAAAGATCTTGGAAATGTATGTATGTGATTTGAAATCAGTAAGGATATAGTCTATTCAACACAATAGCATAATACATTTATATGTAAAATAATTTTAGCAGTTTTGAGAGAAAATATGATGCCAGAAGATTTAAAGAGTAAAAGATCTTGGAAATGTATGTATGTGATTTGAAATCAGTAATTTCTTTATAATGAGCAAACCAAACATTTAAAAGTAAAACTTCTTTTATTTTTCACTCAATTTGTTTTGTTGTTGTTGTTGTGTTTATTGCTGTAGCAGCACATTGAATAGGTAATTTCATGTCAGTTGGACAACTTACTCACTGTTCCTGGAAAGGCTAAATCTTTGGATTTAGCTGTTAATCAATTACTAGGCAAAACTTTTGTCAATGACAGACAACTGCCATACATGATTTAGAATCAGTTGTAGGAGGGAGAATGGCTGCAGAAATTATTTAATGACAAAGCTCCATCTGGGAATTGAACCAGGCAGCTTTTTTCCTTTCAGGTAAGTAGTTTTTTTACCTTTTTTGTTGTCTCAGTTACAAGTATAAAGATAACCAAAAAATTAAGCAAAATTAATAAGCAATTCTAAAATTCTAAATAAACAGTAATCAAATTTAAGATAAAAGCTATTCATTAGACTTACAAAGTGAAAATGTCTCCAAGCTTTAGGTGGGTACTGTATACTTCGCATACAATAAATATATTACAAAAATGTATGTTTATACATTGTACATTGCTATCATAAAATCAGAAAGTAAAAACAGTAAATAATATTATAACTTGTTCAAATTAACTTGAGACAAACGAAAACCAATTCAATACCATTCACATTCTTTGTTTTATTATACGCCAGTGACTATACACTCCTGACATTCTTTGTGTTCACACTAAAGTTTACAGTATAATGTACTGCATCCTCACTTAAAATGCAATTATAGTGAACATAATATTTTCTATGATTTTTAAAACTAAAATAAAACAAAAACAAAATCAATGTGAAATGGTCTAAAACTCAGACAGTTCTCAACAAACTATAATTAGATAAATATGATTTTACACGCTTTAAGTAATCTACTTTCTGCAATATACACCTGATTAATTCAAAAATGTCCATTCAAGTGCATATCAAGTAAACACCGTTTTGGTAACTAAGTGCACTATGTATAAAATTTTGCATGAATACAAAAGTATTTATTGGGATATTTACTCGTACAGCACCTATTAACAAAACTTTTTCACAAAAAATCTTATAAATAATGTAGTCGTAAGTCATTTTCATAATTTTGCAGTTCAAATTCAGCAGAATAATAAACATAATTACTTGTAACTATGATATGATATTCAAAAAGTGTACAATATTCTACATAATTATAAATATTAATGATAATATTAAACCCTAACCCTAACTAACCCCAACCTATCCTAACGATTGGCAAAAAATGACAGTATAATGAATGTTTCTTGCTTTTGACTTATGATAACTTTTATTGTAAGATTTTTAAGTGAAAAGCACCACTGGTTTCACTGTATCTCCAAAACTTTCTCTCACAACTATTTAAGTTTTATATAAACAAAGGGGAGTAACTGTGTAATCAATGTAATATGGTATAATCAAGAATTATCTCCCTTGTATAAATTAATCAAAAATAAGATTTATCAATCTTTGATCTGATTGGATTTTATGATTGAATTATTAAGTTAAAGTATATAAAGCTATAAATGACAAGGGGCTTAAACTTACATGAAAGGTGACTAATAATTGTTTTCTTCTAACAAAACTTAGAATTGACATTTCACAAAAAATAAGTTTTCCGCAACCCTGTTACAAGAACGTTCTGATAAATAAACTCATAAATACAAAGTATGGATAAAAAATTACAACAAGTAAAGTTTACAACTCCTGGAGTTGAGATTCTAAAACTTGAGAATGGACTCCATTGGTAAATTACAGATTTAGATCTCAAAACTTGAGATTCTCCATTGGTAAATTACAGATTTAGATCTCAAAACTTGAGATTCTCCATTGGTAAATTACAGATTTAGATCTCAAAACTTGAGATTCTCCATTGGTAAATTACAGATTTAGATCTCAAAACATGAGATTCTCCATTGGTAAATTACAGATTTAGATCTCAAAATGTTCGAAGTAAATAAGACTCTATATTTAAATTTTTTTACAATTTAAAAACAGTAAAAGCAATTTAGAAATTTACTTCAATGAGAAACATGTACATGTAGAAAACAATCTGAGTTTTCAGAAAAGAGTCTGATCTCAAATTTCATAATCTTAGAGTTTACTTCACTGTCCGATATAATTACATATTTTCAATCCTTATTTAAAGGTACTCAGTCACAAATTTCTCAACTTTTTCTGAAACTTCATAAATTGTACATTTTTTTGATGAAGGAAATTAGTGTTTTGATCATGAAAATTTTAGTGCAAATTGACTTACAACTACAAATGATGGTGTTTCAAGTAGTAAAAATCTACCCTGTATGTCATGGTATAGATAATTTTAGTGCATTTTTGTGGCTTTATTGAATATTTCTGGGAATCTACAGGTCAGTTTGTCTTGAAATAATAAGAATTTTTGTTTTGACACAATTACAGACACTGAATGGTATTATGAAAATATAGAAAAATCTTAACCAAATCTGTGAACTAGTACCTTTAATAAATGATATAAATCATAAAATTTCTATTTTACCTTTCAATGTAAGTAAATTTTGAATTAAGATCTTTTATAAAATATAATGACTACTTTAATACCTCCAATAAAAAAGTTAGACAAAAAAAATGGACCATTAAGATTTATATTGTAAAATTATTTTAAAATCTGACCCATAAAAAACTTACAAATATCATATGCGAACAAATTTTAAAACTCAGTGATTATGTTTGCTATCAACAAAAATATTACAGGTACAAAGTAAGGAGCTTTTAACTCATTGCTCAGATTTAACAAAAAAAATTGACATGCAAATTTTTGCCTGTTGATTTTTTTTAAATTTTCATTTGTCTATCCCACAATAAAACCCTTGTTCTATCTAAACTTAAATATAGTACTATGTCGTTTTTATATTGTATAAATGAATAGTTACTTTGTATGCCATTAAAATTTGGAGAAAAAAATATGAGCGTTATTCATCATTTTTGCGAGCTGAAATAAAATCAACTAGCAAAAAATTGCAAGCCCAGTTTTTTGTTAAATTCGAGCCCTTATAATATTACATAAATAAAATCTTGACTAAAGTACTACCCTGTCATAGTTTCAGTAAGTCTTTACTATAAAACAAGCATGTATAACTTGTTCACATTGTTATAGTTTTAATTCATAAAATCCAATCAGTCTTAAATTGTCTTGAGCACAAGTCAGATTTAAAATGCTTATGTTGTCCCACAAGGAACCACCCAAAAGCACAAAGATAGCACAAATGTCTATTTTGTTGTATGTTCGTCCCATGGAGTCTGCACTGAAAGATATGTTTTTAATATATCAAGAACTGGGGAAAAATACAACATAAATCACCCATTTACAAAAGGGGGAAATCAACTAGCCCGACTATATGCAAAATGTAATTTTCACTGGCCTCAATAAATTTTCACTTGTAATGAATATACAAAAGTTTGTGATAAAATCATCTGTCTCAGATCATTGTGAACAAATTATAACACTGATATTGACATCAGGACTCGAATTTAAGCTCGTATGCTCGCAAAAAGCGACAACTGCGAGTAACTTTCATTCCAACTTGCAAATTTTTGCGATTTGACATTGCCACAAAAATATTACTGTCTAAGTTAATGAGGCTCAAATCAGCATGGAAACGGCAAAATAAATTGATAGTATGGTCTTCTTTTGATTCTTATTACCAGTACCATAACATGTTACAATAAGTAACAGAAGTATACATGTTCGATATTCTTTGTCTATCCCACAATAACACCCTATTTCATTTTATAATTAAATATACATGTAGTACTATGTTGTTTTAAATTGCATATATGAATAGTTACATTGTAAACTACTAAAATTTAGAAAAAAATGCAAGTGCTTCTTTTATTTTGCGATTTGAAATATAAGTTAACTCGCAAAAACTTTGCAAGTCCAAAGTTTTGTTAAATTTGAGCCCTGATTGACATGTATACATACAATGATATATTATAGGACATATGATATCAGACAATACTAGCATTTATAAGTTATATAATTTTATCATATTCACATTGACTTGAGACAATAAATATATAATTTAGATATCAATATGTCATAGAGTTTTAAATGTATTCATCTGTCTCAGGTCATTCGGAACAAGTTATAATACACTGTTTACATGTATACATATTATTTACACTAAAACACTGAAAGACAGTTTTTAAATTCCTTCACTAAGTTATGAAATCTAACTTAAATTCTTTGTCTTTCCCTACCACATGTAGATCTGAAGTCAAACCGTATAAATTATAAATTCTAGAATTTTGTTTTCAAGTTTCAACCAATCAGATGAATTTTGTTTCTGAAAAACACTTTCAAATTTCGACCAATTAGAGATCCTGTTTCATCAGGTATTAGGTTCAGTGTTTGAAAAGATTATGTGTATGCTAAAAATAGCTTTACTTGTCACTATTTACATATTATTTACTATTACTATTCCATCCATAAATACCTTTACACTTGATAAGAAAAAGATTGTTATTAATAATATTAAATCTTATTTTAGAAGTCATTACGCATTAGGTTACTTAAAATTGATTGTTTTTGTAATAATTTATTTTACCTCCATTGTGGAACAAGTTCTTTCAACTTAGATTTATCACTTCAGAGTCTTTTTCCTGGTCCCCCCTGTGGCGTACCAGATGCTACGGATTGTTACGTTGCCACACTGTTGTGTGAATCATGTGTTTGGTACACAAACACCAACATTAATACTTGGGATATAGTTTATAACAACACAAGTTTGTATATGACGTTTAATAATGGTCCGTGATCGTTATTGTTTACCAACATACTTAATAAAGTTCTAAATCTAATATCATAACTTATAAGTCCAGATTCAAAGCAATGTTCCTAACTTATATGTTCGAGCCCCTAACAGCACTCGAACATCTGAATAATTATATATCCTATATTACATGTTTCTAGTCTGAGTTTCAAAAGCTAACTGACTTCATAGTGCAAATACTCATTTAGTAAATTGATTGTAATTATGACGGAAGTGCACTCGGTCAACCTGTCATATGTGACCTATCATTTTGACACCAAAACGCTTGTTATGGTATACCCTCCAGTACTGAGCTAGCAGGATCGAGTTTCTTGCTCAAGGAAACAAAGGGGTGGTTTATGAAAGGGATCAAACCAACAGGGAGCTGACTATCCAAAGATTACCAGATCTAACAGTATAACCGATCAGCCACTCATAGAATAATTTGTAACACTTAAAAGGGAAGTAATGATACATGTACTTATATTTAAGAGTATATGTTTTAAAATCTCAAGTATTTTTAGAAGTTTAAAACCATATCAAACGTTAATAAAAACTCAAAGGTATTTATGAATGGCATTGTATGAGAAGATAAACTTTGATTGGTCTACGCAAAATCATTTAGAAATAGATCTAAACTTGTTTGTTTTCAGATCTAGACATGGTAGAGAAGATCAAATATTTTAGTTAGGTTGTAAGTCAAGTAGATTTAATGTTTCATAAGTAATGAAGTCATGAGTTCAGAGTGAAAGTCAAGTAGATTCTCTCTTGATGTTCCACGAGTAATAAAGTCATGAGTTTATTCACAATATTATGTATTATATTCTACAAAGTTCATTCATAATGTTGTTGTTGTTGTCACGATTTAAATACAGATATTACTTCAATTGTCATCAATCAAATGTTTAATTTAATCAGTATTTCTTGAACCTGAAAAGATATATAAAAACATAAGTTAGGCTTTATCTATAAAAGATATAAAATGTTCTCCAAAAGTTTTTGAATGAAATTTTGAGAAAAACTGAACATGTGTATCAGGCCACAACAAATTGATCATATGTTCTATGGAATCACACCCACCTTAATTTTGACGGTTTTTACAAAAAAAATATTTTTATTTCCTCGCTTGCACATAAAAATTTGGTCAAACTGCTATATAAAGCAATCGAATTAAGATTTTTTAAATTTATTTTTTCTTCGCTCGCTCGCCCAATTTTTTTCTAAAAAAATCCATAGAACATATCATCAACTTGTTGTGGCCTCAGATGTAATTTTACTATATTTGAAGCATATTCATATTACACTGTTTGAATCATAAAATCATATTGATAAACTAATAAATGCTGATCTTGGAATGTTTGTGACTCATAGTTCCATTTTTTATATGTAATTCTAACATAGGCACGTGCGCTTTCACTCTTTATTTAATGTGACGTCATCTATGCTTTATTATTCAACAAAGTATAGCTCGTGACGGCTGTTGAAATTTTACTCCCCACGTTAAATGAGCAAAGCCGAAAATAGCGCCCGAGTTTATAAGGGTTGACTTTAACAGAACCTTGGAACATGTCAGTAAATGTAAAACATGTAATAACCTTCTTACTTGACCGAAAATGGTATAAACTGAGTTTAAAACGATTCTAGCATAAAAAGACCTACTTCCACTTGAAGTTCAAGATGTTTTTTAAGTCCCAGCATTTCCCGGTTCCGTTGTCTCATTTCATCCTGTGCTTTATCCGACGATCATGCCAGCCATTATACGAAAAATACAAAGATTGACTTATTTAATCAAAGCCAAACTGTGCATAGCATAATATAATGGAACTGGCTACGTGTATTCTTTCAAGCTCGTAATCATCCAAGCTGACACGAGCAGTGC